>CM036619.1:2046529-3246529 GCA_020746105.1 Trogon surrucura | reverse complement strand
TTTTTCTTTTCTCTTTTCTTTGCAGTTTTCATTCTGACAGCATTCACTTCTCCACCTTCAAGACATTTTCCCAAAGAGTATCCTCATCTGGCTTATCTAGTTCCACTTCAAACAAGGTAGGGAAAGGGGTTTAATCCTAATCCCCTATGAGACTTCTGATCTCCCATTACTGTTCTGTGGAAATTCTACTTGCCAAAAAACATACCCTTACTCAGTTAAAACACCCCGATGTCCATACAAATTGACCAAAGATTTGATTAATCCCTAGTGGTGCCCCTGGTAATAGGAAGGTAGTTGGGTGTCTCTGCTCAGAGGGTTTATTCTGATCTTGAGATTGAGCAAAGTGCAAAAGGAATCATTTGTTCGAGTGTTGCAGTTAAAAAAAAAAAAAATGCAGTGGTGTTAGCAAGCCAGAGTGACTTCCCCAGTAACGGCTCAGCAGATCATAGAATCACAGAATTGTCAAGGACCTTAAAGACCATCTAGTTCCAACCCCCCTGCCATGGGCAGGGACATCCCTCACTAGATCAGGCTGCCCAGAGCCCCATCCAGCCTGGCCTTAAAAACTCCCAGGGATGGGGCTGCC
Source organism: Trogon surrucura (assembly GCA_020746105.1). Taxonomy (NCBI): domain Eukaryota; kingdom Metazoa; phylum Chordata; class Aves; order Trogoniformes; family Trogonidae; genus Trogon; species Trogon surrucura. Next base: position 3,245,943 of record CM036619.1, on the reverse strand, counting down.
ACCCCCTCTCCGGGCAACCTGTGCCAGGGTCTCACCACCCTCATGGGGAAGAACTTCTTCCTCACGTCCAATCTAAACCAATCCATCTCTAGCTTTAATCCATTCCCCCTAGTCCTGTCACTACCCAACATCCTAACAAGCCCCTCACCAGCTTTCTTGTAGCCCCTTGAGATACTGGAAGGCCACAGTAAGGTCTCCTCGGAGCCTTCTTTTCTGCAGACTGAACAACCCCAACTCTCTCAGTCTGTCTTCATAGGAGAGGTGCTCCAGCCCTCTGATCATCCTGTGGCCCTTCTCTAGACATGTTCCAGCACGTCCATATCTTTCTTGTAGTAGGGGCTCCAAAATGCTCCAGGCAGGGTCTCACGAGAGCGGAGTAGAGGGGGAAAATCACCTCTCTCGATCTGCTGGCCACGCACCTCTTGATGAAGACCAGATACTCCTACTCTTCTCTGAGACTGCACTTTACTTTTTCTTTCTTTTGTTTTTTTCCCTCTCAAACCCAGCAAACCTTCCAGTGGATGCTAATTGCTTTCACAGATAGCCCACAGAAACGCAACTGGATGGATCGGCTGAAGCCACAGATCCCAGCGAACCCCGTTCTCATCTATGGGGACCACTGCTCCTGGCTTTATGGCCAGTGTAAGACTCAGGGGATAAACGAGACCTTACACAAAGCCAGCAGAAGTATTCCAATAAACATTAGCAGGTTTGAATTAGCGTGTCAGACCCCTGAAGGATTCCGCAGCAGAATGGAAGCTCAGCCCTGACAACCGTGCTCTCCATGCCGGTATACATGAATTATTAAAGAAACTTCATCCCACAGGTCCCTCCAGTCAATCAATATGAACTGGCATCACCGAACGTGCAACTACGGGCATAAAAACTTACCGTAAACACGCAGCCGTCCTCTCCACCCTCCAGGTTTTGGGGATTTTTTTTGTCTAAAAAGTTTACAAAATTTGTACTTACAACTCCAGAGGCAAGTCACTCCAGTCAGGATCTCAAGTCCTTAGATAAACCTCCTGCCCATGGATATTTCATCCCAAATACAAAATTATTCGCCCTCTGCAGGCTATGCTAATAGAATGCTAACTCCTCTTTCACTACCTCTAACTCCAAGGGAGGAGAGAGGTAAAATATTTGAAGTTGGGTTTGTTTTTTCAAGGTGAGAGAGGACGAATTTTGCTCTGTTGACTCAAAATGCCAATCTCTAACCTTGTCAAACACCACATTTCATTTCCAGCACATGAGAATGGTAAAACAATTAAGCACAAAATTAAAAAGCTAGTATGTTGAGTAATACTAGGAGGGGAGATGTACATATTTTTCAATGATTAAGCTCAGAAAGGCTTCTGAAAAATTAGCATAAATATTGCTGTTATCATGGTGGTCCAAGAGATGAAAAGAGAAGGAGCAGTTTATTCTACTTATTTACTCCTCCTGCTGTCACCCATACAACAAAAAAAATAAAATAACATCAGTGTGAGTTCAGCATTTCCCAGATAAACATCTTGGAATAAATTTATGGGACCAAGCATGATAATAATTTCATGCAGAGCAATAGCCAGCTACACTTCTGGTAGTGTAAAATTTTCTTGCTACATAGCAAGTGCTTGTTGGAGGATGGAATTGGCTTCCAAAACAGGAGCATGCACTTTTCTTCTGAGGCAACAAATCAAAAGAGGTGCGACGGGGTGGAGAGGAGGGTTATTTTTACAATACCTAGTCACTGACAGAAGACAACAGCCATAGAATAGAATCGTTGAATTGTAGAATCACAGAATCATAGAAGGAGATGTTTTCTAAGGTCCCTTCCAACCTAAGATATTCTACGATTCTATGATTCTAAGGGTTTGGGTTGGAAGGGACCAACTCATCTATCTCTTAACCCATATATGGATGATATAAAGACCATGAGATGTTGCTGTAGACCCTATTTTCTTGGAGTGAATTTGCAAGGACATACGCTTACACTGTGAGGACCAACTTCTGTTCCTCACCTCCCCTAAAGATGTTACAGAGGTTACAGCCATGGTGTTTAACCAGCTGGACCTAATGCTGATGGGCAAATCTGCCAACTGGAGATGGGAACAAGGATACGTGGGAAAGATGGGGATGCCATGCAAACCAGTTTTCACCTGCAGAGAAATAAGCAGTGATTGGGCTCCCATGGTCTTTTTATCTTGAGTCACCATGACACCAAGAAGAGATCAGAAACCGTGAGCTGAGAGATTTGAGCATGAAATACTGACAAAAGAAGCAGTGATAGTAAGAGACCTTCAAGAGGAGATGTTGGTTATCCCCCAGATGCCATTTTTCCTTGTCTCCTTGCCACATATAACTGCTCATCGCTCCATCACTTCAAGGCTTCAAATTCACAGCCTACTTCCAAAGGCTGTCTCGATGTAAGAGATGCTATCGCTTTGGCCAAGGTTTCTGGAAACCTCAGACCTCTGGCAAGGGCAACTTGGGAGGAAATCACCGAAAAGAAAAACTTCTCTGACAGATTGATTTGTAGTGACCATTAGAAACTGTTCAGGCATGTGAAGGGATACTCAGAGGACCCCTCGAAGTACAGAAGGTGGTCAAAAGCAGATGAATTTATCATCATTGGAAAGTTCTGAAGTTCATCATCAGCTTTTGCAATTTATCACAGACATGTCACATATCTGGAGCTCTGGGATTCTTAAGGGTGAGATCTGTCACATAAATACAGTTATTAATGCAGCCAGTGCATTACACAGTTAAATGTAAATGTTGCAAGCTGGCAACCCATTTTTACTGCCAAACCTAGAAGGTTTTTCATGTCAGAAATTGATGCCAGCAGCGATAAATGGAGGATAGATAAAGTTAATCCGGCCGCTTCGAGTTGAACAGGGAAGGTATTACTTTGAAGGGTTTAAAATATTAACAGAATCAAAACGACATTTCAAAATATTTATGGAAATCTTTTTTTTTTTTTTAAGCTTCTACAAGCAGTATAACAAAACCATATAAAATATTATTAAATCCTACCCTTAATTAAACATGCTGACACTTAAAAGCTTCTGTCTGATTTACTTTAAAAAAATCTTCTTTCAGTAAATTACAACTTTAAAATCTCCTTCCACTCTAAGTGAATCTGCATTCCAGAGGAATTAAAATCTTTTCAACAGAACCCTTTAAAAAAAAAAAAAAAAAAAAATTAAGTTATACCTTCAACTTATCAAACATAAGAGTACGATAGGAAAGGACAAAAGAAATATACATAAATGATAAAATGAACACAGACAAATCTTTTATTGTTCTATGACAATGTCATTCAAAAAAAGCTGAGGGTCATGTTTTCACTCGCCATCCCAGCAGGCTGGTGAAGTTCCTAGCCATAAAGACAACCTCCCTGGAGCACACACAGAGGCAGCTGAGTATATCCAAAGATCATTTAAGTCCAGCTGAGGTACAAATGACCCCAGAACTCACAAAAAAAGACAAGGGTTATTGTGCTTCTTAGTGTAATATCAGTTTGGTGGGAAGATACCGAGTCATCTTAATCATTCACCCTGAAGGTAAACTACCAGTGGCAATTCTCTCATTTGGTTCAGGGGGACACCTAAAGTCACTTGGGATGTCCTACTGTGTCACCACACCTAAGGCTGTTATTTTAGAAGAGAAGGAACAGCAAGTCCTGTGTCAAACCCGCCAGCCCCACTTATGTGTCTCACACTCTAGAGCATCTCAATAGCCTCAAGAATCACGTATCTGAACCTTGAGAGACACCATCAGCTGAGCACATGAAGACACCCACCTTATTCCTATCACCTTAACGAAGGTGATATGAATAACTGGGACACCTTACAGTTGTCTTCCAGTACTTAAAGGGGATGGGGAGGGACTGTTTACATGGGAGTGCAGCGATAGAACAAGGGCTAATGGCTTCAAACTGGAAGAGGATAGACTGAAGATATCAAAAAGAAATTCTTTTCTGTGAGAGCGGTGAGACCCTGCAACAGGTTGTCCAGAGAAGTTGTGGGTGCCCCCTCCCTGGAAGTGTTCAAGGCCAGGTTGGACAGGGCGTTTGAGCAACCTGGGCTAGTGGGAGGTGTCCCTGCCCACAGCAGGGGGGTTGGAATTAGATGATCTTTAAGATCCCTTCCAGCCCAAACCATTCTACGGTTCTGTAACTGATAAGCCAGTACCATGGGTCCAATCTGTCAAAGCCTTGACATGTCAACATGTTTCAAAATTGCTTCTAAAACCCCAGCAAACCATCTTGGACTGAGTCTGAGTGCAACGAAGAGCACAGCTTGCATGCCCAGGAAAACCAGCATCCTGTGAGGCTGGTGTTTGGCCAAAAGGCAGGTGTAAGGAGCAATCCAAAAGCTGCACTCTTGGCCTCTTCCAGGACCATAGAATCATAGAATGTTAGGGATTGGAAGGGACCTCGAAAGATCATCAAGTCCAATCCCCCTGCCAGAGCAGGAATGCCTAGACTATGCCACACAGGAACGTGTCCAGGCAGGTCTTGAATGTCTCCAGAGAAGGAGACTCCACAACCTCCCTGGGCAGCCTGTTCCAGTGCTCCGTCACCCTCACTGAGAAGAAGTTTCTTCTCGAGTTTAAGCGGAACCTCTTATGTTCCAGTTTCAGCCCATTACCCCTTGTCCTATCAGTGGTTGTCACCCAGAAGAGCCTGGCTCCATCCTCGTGACACTCACCCTTGATATATTTGTAAACATTAATGAGGTCACCCCTCAGCCTCCTCTTCTCCAAACTAAAGAGCCCCAGCTCCTTCAGTCTTTTCTCATAAGGGAGATGCTCCACTCCCTTCATCATCCTAGTTGCCCTGTGCTGGACTCTCTCCAGCAGTTCCCTGTCTTTCTTGAACTGAGGGGCCCAGAACTGGACACCATATTCCAGATGGGGTCTCACCAGGGCAGAGTAGAGGGGAAGGAGAACCTCTCTCGACCTACTAACCACCCCCCTTCTAATACACCCCAGGATGCCATTGGCCTTCCTGGCCACAAGGGCACACTGCTGGCTCATGGTCATCCTGCTGTCCACCAAGACTCCCAGGTCCCTTTCCCCTACACTACTCTCTAATAAGTCATTCCCCAACTTATACTGGAACCATTGTCTTTGCCTCACACTGCAGCACATTCCGTCTCAAACTGAGCTTTCCATCTGGAGAAAACTTTGGAACTCCTTTGCAGTCCTGTACTGTAATCAGTTCTGTAGCATAGTCCTAAAGAAATCTTTAAATATTACACATTAAAAAGCATGCACTTCATCAGTCTTCTGCAGAAAGTGAGCACTTCATGGGTATATACTCACTAATGATGCTGAGATGGGATGCTCAGGCTGTGGTCATCAGAATTCTCTTCATGGACCACCTTAACCAAGATCGCCGTATCAATTCAATCAAAAAAGCAGGTTTATGTTCTCACACTGTACGGGTGTACAGCTGAGCCTTCTCTTAATTGCAGAAAAAGCACTATGTGTTTCAATAGTGTGCACATTTAAAAAAAAAGAGAAAATAGTGCGAATGGGAAAAGGGAGGTGGATGTTAAAATCTGGGCTCTCAAACGAGGAGAAATCAACACATTTGGCACTATGGACATACTCAAAAATCTCACTAGTGCTAAAAGCCCCCAAAATATCCTTCTTATACCTCCTCCCTAAACAGGCAGAGTCTTCTTCTCCTTGACTTGTAAACGATCCAAAAATGCCACAGAGTGAAGACTCATGGGCTACACCCTAGATACACTCACAAAAGGGTAGCAAGCCATAAATGTAACTTAATGACATACTGTTCTTGACCTTGCACGGGCAATGAGCTAAGGTCAGATTTCCAGTAAGGGGAGCAACTGGGGTGAGCAACGCAGGAAGCGAGTTTAAAGAGCATGAACCACTGCCATGGTCAACCAACCTCCACAGAGAGGCCATCGAGGACCCTTCACGACAGTAAAAGCTCTTGCAGCCGGCATCACCACCTTTCTTTTCTTGAGGTCACAATAAGACCGGGTCAGGTTGTGGAAAAATGTAAGACTTTTTTTTTTTTTTTTTTTCCTCACCTAAAAAGTGCTAACTTTTTTATTAAATTTTGTTCTCAGAAAAAGAAAAAAAAAAAAAGGATTGTTAAACCAAAGGTCAGGAAAATAACAAAACAGAAAACAGGCGATTTTTACTGCCATGTACCAGTACTTAACAAGTCTGTTTGGTTGTTTGTAGCCAAGAATCACTGGAGGAAGCTGTCAGCATCGCTTGCTGGCCCTAGCTCCTGACTCCAGCTCCGTGCACCTTTTTTTTTCATTTTGCTCGCATTCCCTTCCCAATTAATTCAGGGGCAGCTGCATTCAAACAACTCCATCAAGAGCTTCTTATGGGCATTTACATTTCACTTTCCAGGACTTCCAGCTCCAAGCATTTAGCACATAAGTATTTGTGCTGGCTCTGGGAAGAGCTTTCACCAAAATTATTCACTGTTGGGTCTCGTACATACCCTACCCACACATCAGCAGCCAAGTCTGTCTCGCTGACTAGAGGTGACATTCTATTTAGGATGAGCTCTCCGAAATTCACTTGCCACAGACGCAGTTCTTACTCTGAATGACTCGGCTGTCCGAGGGAGACAAAGCCTTTCAGAAAAGGGAATAGCCCGATTTCACAACAAGAAGCCTGCCCTCATACTGACGCCCTCGTAAGTCCTGTGCATAACAGGCAGAAAGTCTGAATTTGGAAAGGAGAGGTTTGTGCTTTGTTTTCCTTTCTTTCTGCAGGACCCTGCAGCTAGGTAAGCAAATATTTTTGCAGCATATCGACTATGGTAGCTCAATGTCCAATCATAGAATCATAGCATCATAGAATGTTAGGGATTGGAAGGGACCTCGAAAGATCATCAAGTCCAATCCCCCTGCCAGAGCAGGAACGCCTCGATAATGCTACACAGGAACGTGTCCAGGCAGGTCTTGAATGTCTCCAGAGAAGGAGACTCCACAACTGAGCCACTATTCAGCCTGAATCCCTATTCCCAAACACTCTGCCTCCCCTCACCTGCCCAACAGTCTCATTTCAGGCAGCGTAACAGTCACGTAGTGCGTGTGAAAGTAGAAAGTGTGGTAATTTTACTATTTAGATAACGACAAAAACTACTGCTTTCTTAATAGCCAAGGCTACAAACCTACCAAACGTTCACTCGTTGCTCCCCAACCACCTTCCAGTTTAGAGGATGTTCAAGGAGAAACATGCATCAACCTTTGAAGGAAAAGGGTCAAGTGGCAAAGGAGGAAGATTAAGCCATGATTTGCAGCCGGGCAAGCAGAAAACACTGCCCCAAAGGTCTCACCTGAAGAGCTGACCCTCTGCTTACTCCCGAACATAGAGATGTATGCAGTACTGCCAGCTCTCGTGATTCATGACATTCTGCTTTTTGCTGGTGCAGCTCTCACGAGAGACAAAGCAGAGATGCTTGTAGAGCGTTCAGGGCTGCTTGCACACATCTGGCAATGAAATAGGGGGCGAGGTGAAGGACACGTCAGTGTTAGGACAGGCTGAAAGAATGGGAGGATTGAGGAGAAGACAGCTGCTGGTCCTTCTCGACCTGGCACCCTGGAACTGTTCAATCCAGAGACGCAATGAGCCAAATGGAAGAAATCAGGAGAGACTTTCTGCTAGAGCACGGTGAGAAGGGATGAACCAGGAAGGTGGAAGGAGACAACTGGAGGAATTCTGTGGCTGGTGAGACAGGGGCAGGGAAGCACAGTTAAAATAAAAAATAAGTTGCATTTAGTTATCTGGACAATTAATGGTAATTTTGAGATCAAAAATAATTATTGCAATTAGCACATTAGGCATCTATTTATGTGACTGCTCAGGAAAGAAGAAAAATTATCTAGCCCTGTTTTTGAAGTGGTCTGAAGAGTCAAGGAACTGATTCTTAAATTAAAAGAAGAATAGTTTAGGAGTGCAAGCACAATACCAGCTCTGTGCGACAGAAAGAGTTCGCTAGGTTAAGGACCTAAGGTGGTTTATGCTACAAATAATATTGTACATTTAAACTTCTCTCCTGATTACATCGGTCTCCACAGACTGACTTTTTACTCTTGCATCCTCTCCAACCTCCTAAATTTAGTCCTAAATCTTCTGACTATTATTACTGTTACCATTTTTAATCCTCAAGTTTGCAAAACAGAGTAGATGTGAATTAGGGCAGATCTGCTGCACTGATGCAAGGAAAGGATTGGAGAGAGAAGGCGAGAGGCTGCAAACCAGTCTGAGAGTTTATAGAGCATTGAGAAGGTGAGTCAAGTCCATCAGGCAAATTACAGTGCATTCTGCCAATATAAAGAAATAGAAATCAAATTCTCCCCCTTGCCCACAGCCAAACCTCAGCAGGAACTGCAGTCACGTTCACGAAATCGAAGCCACATTCTAAGGTCTTGATTTTTTTTTGCATGCAAGCTGCATTAAGGGAAGCGGCTTTAATAAATTGCGCAAAACGCGGCAAAGCCATTTTAATTCTCTAATTAGCATTCGTCCAACGGAAACTAACTGCGCGTGTTTGCGTATGCACACACCTAAAAGAGAATTTAATGGACGGCATTTATTGCAAGTGAAACTGAAGTTTCATCTCCTCAGAGTTGCGCCATGTGATGCTGTGATGCAGGTTTCAAACCGACACACTTTCCCACCTATGGAATCATAGAATGTCATGGGATGGAAGGGACCTTTAAAGATCATCTAGTCCATCTTTTAGTTTAAAACCATCACCCTCCGTCCTATCGCAACAGTCTGCTAAAAACATTATCCCCATCTTTCCTATAGGTCCCCTTTGTACTGGGAGGCCACTATAAATTCTCCCTGGAGTTTTCTCATCCTCAGGCTGAAGAGCCCCAACTCTCTCAGCCTTTCCTTACAAGAGGAATATCTTCGTGCTTCTCCTCTTTTTTTTTTTATTATTTTTTTTTCCCCTTGGGTTTGTGGTCTTCCGTAAATGGTGAGGAGGGGGAGGTAAAAAAAAAAGGGAAAAAACTACACGAGCATCCTACTCTGGTTTTACATTAAAAATAATAATAAAAAACCCTATGAACAACAACAAAAAACCCAACACAGCCACAACGAAAGAAAATCCTCCTTCACTGTGGCTCATCATTTTCTGTTATCTACCTACCATTCTCTACCACTTGAAACCGGCACAAGCAAAGCTTTATACAATCAATATACCTCCTACCATTATTAATCACTGACAGAAAGGAAAAAAAAAACAACAAAGCAAGCCTGAGAAAAAGTGTCCAGCTACAGAAAAAAGAACAGAAGAAAGGGTGAGGATAGATGAGGAAAGAAGTGAAAAGGCTGGGCTAAAAAGAGAGCTGCAGTAATTCAAAATAAACTCACAGTCCTTCCTGCAGTTCTTGAGTATCATTTGAGGTCCCCAGAGATCGAAGGTTTCTTTCCAGAGAGGTCACTGTCAACAGCAGAGGAAGAAAAGGTGAAGAAGCAGTAGATTTTTTTTCAGAGAAAAAAAAATAAAATTGGATTTTTGTTCACCTGTTTGTTTTTTATTTTATTTTTAAACCGTACAATAAAGTAGTGTTTGGACACGTAACTCATGAGGCAAAGGGGGATCATAGAAGGGTTAAGGTTGGAAGGGCCCTTGAAGATCATCTAGTTCCAACCCCCCCTGCTGCGGGCAGGGACATTTCTCTCCCACTAACTCAGGTTGCTCAAAGTCCCATCCAGCCTGGCCTTGAGCAGGACAGGACAACATCTAGCTATAACCATTTCCCCCAAATTGATAAATTGGGTCCCTCGAATCCATAAATGGTGAATCCACACATCACGTGCAATGATATGATGGGGTATGGCTCTTTGCAACAGCAAGAAAACCTCCATCCCATGGACCCAGCACAAAACTTTCTAACACTTCATATTACAACAAGGGAAAGTGTAGGGTCCTACATCTGGGCAGGAAAAACCCCAGGTTCCAGTATAGGTTGGGGAACGACCTGTTAGAGAGCAGTGTAGGGGAAAGGGACCTGTGGGTCCTGGTGGACAGCAGGATGACCATGAGCCAGCACTGTGCCCTTGTGGCCAGGAAGGCCAATGGCATCCTGGGGTGTGTTAGAAGGGGGGTGGTTAGTAGGTCAAGAGAGGTCCTCCTTCCCCTCTACTCTGCCCTGGTGAGACCCCATCTGGAATATTGTGTCCAGTTCTGGGCCCCTCACTTCAAGAAAGACAGGGAACTGCTGGAGAGAGTCCAGCGCAGGGCAACTAGGATGATGAAGGGAGTGGAGCATCTCCCTTATGAGAAAAGACTGAGGGAGCTGGGGCTCTTTAGTTTGGAGAAGAGGAGGCTGAGGGGTGACCTCATTAATGTTTACAAATATATCAAGGGTGAGTGTCACGAGGATGGAGCCAGGCTCTTCTCAGTGGCAAACAATGATAGGACAAGGGGTAATAGAATCAAGCTGGAACACAAGAGGTTCCACTTAAATTTGAGAAGAAACTTCTTTTCAGTGAGGGTGACAGAGCCCTGGCACAGGCTGCCCAGGGAGGTTGTGGAGTCTCCTTCTCTGGAGACATTCAAGACCTGCCTGGACACGTTCCTGTTTAACATCATCTGGGTGTTCCTGCTCTGGCAGGATGATCTTTCGAGGTCCCTTCCAATCCCTAAGATTCTGTGATTCTGTGATACATGAAATGCCCAGGGCTGGAGGCAGTTGTGCTTTCTGCCAGGAGATCAAGGCAAAACTCTTGGGAGTGGGAAACCATTTCTTCTCCTCCTCAGGAGGTTCAAGTCTTGAGGTCCCACAGAACTGCGCACGGAGCATCTCCAGCTGGAAACATGCCCTCAGTGAAGAGGCAAAAAGCACATAATAACTATTCATTGCTCTGAACAGCAATTAAGAGGCAAAACACTGTTTTCAGTTCTGATGTCTTCATTCTTATTGTTCAGGACTTTAACACTCAAAATCTTTTTTATGTTTTGGCTCAGATAAAACAGGAGTGCTTCACCGTGATCACCTAATTGTTTGAGCTCAAGAGCTTCTTGGGCTTTTCCATCAAGAAAGGAGAATACTCTACCCTCAAAGCACCCAGAAGGTTTATCTTGCAATACACAGGGATGTCAGATTTAAGAAAAATGTATGTGTGTATTAAAAAGCGGCAGCAATTCAGGAGTACTGTTGCATTTTTGAATGTTCACAGTCTCAAATTCACCTTCAAATTAACAGCAGGTCACTACTTCTGGACTTAGCGTATCAAGTATGCAAAGCACTTTAAGATCTCCCACAATGAAAGATGACAAATAAATGACATTTTTGATATTTACATGCAGGATTTTCTCAAGATGTTTCCAGTTGTAAAAACTCCTAACTTGGTATCAGTCACGCTTCAATATTTAAAGAAGGAAAAAAGAACAGATTAGAAACATGGCTCAATTATGTCCGCAGAAACTTAAGAAATCCTCTGTTTTAATGACTCCGCAGACTTGGACTTGGCCTGTAACTTTGAAGAAGTTGATTATTTTTCCACTGACAGACAAAATCCCCTCTTTTGGGCTTCTCTGGGTTGACAGCAAAAGTCACTGAACAGCATAAAAAGTAACTAATGTGCCTGAACAATATGAGTATTCAAAACCAAGCTTCAACGCCACCAGATATTTTCACCCCAATTGCTCGCTCTCAATAACAGGTTTTACTGTAGAGTTCAGCAACACAGTAAGATAGAGCCTCAAGGAACTGTCTACCACCAAGATAATAATTATTATTCTTTGCTGGATGTATAAATTGCAAGTTTTCACTAATCACCTTTTGCTTCTCTAGGAGAACAGCACTGCCCCTGTGCTGCTTAGTACCTTCATCAATGGCATAACCAGTGGGAATGAGCGCACCCTCAGCAATTTGCAGATGACACCAAGCTGAGCGGTGCTGTTGACATGCCCAATGTCATCCACGGGGACCTGGACAAGCTGGGGAAGTGAGTCTGTGTGAACCTCATGAGGTCCAACAAGGTCAAGTGCAGGATCCTTCACCTGGGTCGTGGCAAACCTCAGTATCAATCCAGGCTGGGCAACACATGGATTGAGAGCAGCCCTGGTAGATGAAAAGCCGGACATGAGCCAGCAATGTGTGCTCCTAGACGGAAGACCAATCACATCCTTGGTTGCATCAAAAAAAGCGTGCCCAGCAGGTCAAGAGAGTTGGTTCTGCTCCTCTGCTCTGTTCTGGTGAGACCCCACCTGAGTAATGTGTCCAGTTCTGGAGCCCTCAATGTAAGAAGGATGTGGATCTGCTGGAGTGGTTCCGGAGGAGGGCACCAAAATGATTTAAGGACTGGAACACCTCTCTGAAGATGACAGCTGAGACATTTGAGGTTGTTCAGCCAGGAGATTAGAAGGCTCCAGAAGGACCCTTTAGCAGCAGAGGGGGGATGCCTATAAGAATGACCCATTTCTAGCTTCAATCCATTCCCTCTAGTCCCATTAGTACCCAACATCCTAAAAAGTCCCTTAACAGCTTTCTTGTAGGCTCCCTTAAGATAGAGATGGATCGTTTCAGACTGCACTTTTGGAAGAAGTTCTTCCCCATGAGGGTGGTGAGACCCTGGCACAGGTTGCCCAGAGAGGGGGTGGAAGCCCCATCCTTGGAGGTTTTAGGGCCAGGTTGGATGGGGCTCTGAGCAGCCTGATCTAGTGGGGGATGTCCCTGCTCATGGCAGGGGTGTTGGAACTAGATGATCTTTAAGGTCCCTTCCAACCCTGACAATTCTGTGATTCTGTAATACTGGAAGGCCACAATAAGGTCTCCTCGGAGCCTTCTCTTCTCTAGACTGAGCAGATCCTGTTGCAATAGGACCAGGTGTAATGGTTTTAAACTATTAAACGTTAAGTTTTAGACTAGATATAAGGAAGAAGATGTCCCTGCTCACTGCAGGAGGGACTAGATGACCTTTGAAGGTCCCTTCAATCCTAAAACATTATTTGATTCTCTGACCCTGTAGAGATCTTGCAGATATTATAATTCCCTCTCTTCCCGTGTCTGCAAGCCCAGCAAATCAATCTCCCGCGCAATCGATACACTGTCCATTTCAAAGACAAAATTTTGTGTCATCTGAAAACCCTTCTGGGCCCATCAACCCTTCAGAACAAAGCAGAGCGTGGTCCATGGAGAATGGACAGCAAGTCAGGGTAGAGAAAGCACTTGTGAAGACATCAAATTTCTAAGAAAGCTAATGTCACATGTGCAACTCCAGAAGGGAAAACAGGAGCTACAGCATCCAGGCACCTTTCTAACCTGAGCTGCAAAATCAGGGCAATTCAAAGTGAAAGCTACTCTGCCAGCATCTTCCTGCAAATGAAGGTAAGTTTGATGGGAGATAACTCTGATACACAGGAGGTTCTCTGCAAGAACAGTACAGACCTTTGTTACTGCCTGCTTTGGAGAAAACTGGAGAAGGAAACAGTTTTTCTATTGCACAAAGCTGTTCAAGACTTCACACACACAATATTTTATAGTGAGGCAAATCCAACAGCCTTCACATTTGTTAAATATTTTGGAAAACACACACACATGCAAAAGAATCTGAGACAGGAATGCAAGAGAAGAGGAAAGCGCTTGTCAGTCAGGTGAGAAAATGACTCAGGTTTAAGTCCCTATTTTAAAATTTTACGTGATAGTCTAATTCAAGTGTAATACTTACACACTTACATAAAGGTCACTTATCTCAAAAGGACAAGACACACACTCTGTAATGGTCAAAGTCTGGCATTTGATATGGCTCCTATCTAGGAAATAGCAGGACTGAGACTCCAACTGGAGTCTCCTGGATCTCGGGGCTGCTCACGTATTTTGGGGTAATACTTTGATCAAGAATCGCTTTATCAAAATCTGTGTAGTTCCTGTGCTGGATGTGGAAAAATCCCTTTCAATTTACCAGTTCTGGCCACGCAAGCGGCAACTCTACTGAAGGAGCATCGTGTGCTGGAGACATGCTGTGAAGCCAGTTAAAACAAGATATTTTAGAAGTCTTGTAAGGTTAATTTTTAAACCAAGTACACTAGTCCTCCAGGATGAGGCACATTCAGAAGAGCTCCCTTCTGTTGGAAGTGCACCAGTTTACATAAACTGGGAGTCTGGCACGAGTTGTCTATGCTGCTGCAGTCCTTAAAAATCAATGGAGGATAAGAAACCATCCGGAGACTTTATCACACCTGGGGGATTCTGAAAAATCCTTTGCTCAGCCTCTCCCATCAAGGTAATGGGACTGTGCATGGCACCAACGTGTCACAGGGAGTCATTAATGAGAAAGTAACAGGAATTAGAGAGGGAAGAGACCTATTAGAGCACTCAGGTTCTCCATCTGGCCAAAGCAGGGCTGATTCCTCCAGTATATCCTCCACTGATCAGCTCTCTAGAGAAGAAGTACCAAACCAATCCCCTTTTACAAGTGTTATTTATCTTACTTAATTATAAGGCATTTACTGAGAGGCAGTTAAAAGCTGTATGCTGAAAGAAATGCAAAACCTTAATAAAAACAAGTAAAAAAAAAAGTCATCAATAAGACAAATTCAGCCAGTATTTGAGCTTCTTTTTTTTTTTTTTGTGTGTGTGTGTTGTGGTATTTCTTTTTTTTTTTCTGAAAGGAAAAAATCAACTAAACAAAAATATCCATAAAACTGGCTTAAATCAAAGCACTATCAGACAGCCTTCCCTATGCTCAACAGGGACAGCCCCCAAAGAACTGGAGGAAGAAAGCAGATGAAAAGAATACAAAAAAAATCTCCGTCTACCCCTTGATAATTCTGTAAGAAGTGAGATAAAAAATAATCTGTAAACTCAGTACCTGACAACAGAGTGATCCAGTAGCACATGAACAGAACCAATGTTCTTGCTAGGACTCTTATTCAACACATGAGAAAGATTTCAATTTTCACAGCAGAAAAAGGGAGTAGGAGACATTTATATGTGAGATCAGCAAAGATCAGCTCAGAGCTCTAGAGATCCCACTTGGTCAGGAGGCAAGTCCTGAACTGACCCGAGAGAATTTAAATCACCTCAAAGGTTCAGACCTCTGAGCGAGGAAAGCAAAGAGGGACAAAGTATGCAGTGTTTACTTCTGCAGTGTTATTCAATGTAAAATTGATGGTGCTTTTGAATCCCAGTACAAAGGTGACTTCTTGTTTCATTAAAAATAGTCATTCCCGAGAGATGGAAAAAATATAGTCAAGACTGCCCACACCCTGGTACTTTGGGTATCTACACAACAGAAGAATAGCATGGGAAGCTCATGACATCTTTAGCAGCCCAAAAGAGAGAAGAAGAGCATTTCAGGTACACGGTTTCCTCTCCAAACACAACGGGGAACCTGGTAATCCCAAAGAGGCTGGGGTAAGGCAGAAAGAAGGAAAAAAGCAGCTAGGATTGGATTTATGCAACCCTGCAGGATGTCCAACACACCGAGCCCAGCGCAAGAAGAGAGCAAACCATCATCTGGCAAGTATCTGCAACGCAGCCGTTCCTTGCTCAGCCACGTGCGTGGTGGAACACAAAGAACAGCACTGACTTTTGCTACACAGCTTGAGATGGAGCTTGCTGGATTTCCTGAAGAGACCATATCATAGAATCATAGAATCATAGATTCATAGATTCATAAAACAGGTTGGGTGGGAAGGTACTTAAAGATCCACTAGTTCCAAATCTGCTGCCAGGGGCAGAGACACCTTCCCCTAAACCAGGTTGTTCAAAGCCTTGTTCAATCTAGCCATGAACATTTCCAGGAAAAGGGCATCTACAACTTCTCTGGGTGACCTGGTCCAGTGTCTCACCATGTTCACAGTGAAGAACTTTTTCCTGGTATCTAATCTAAATCTACCCTCTTTCAGTTTAAAGCCATTACGCCTTGTCCTATCTCTACACTCCCTGATAAAGTGTCCCTTCGCATCTTTCCTGTAGCCCCCCTTTAAGCACTGGAAGGCTGCTATAAGGTCTCCCTGGAGACTTCTTGAGGCTGAACAGTCCCAACTCTTTCAGCCTGTCCTCAACACGGGAGGTGCTCCAGCCTTTAATCATCTTTGTGGCCTCCTCCGGACGTGCTCAAGCAGGTCCATGTCCATATGGTACAAGGCAGAACGGATCACCGGCATTCTTTCCTGTTTTATAACCTTCTAAAGTTCGTTATCTAATGTAGATTAGCTCTGCCAAATCCTAGCAGTGCACCCAGCATCCCTCTTCTGAAAAGCTGCACCAACTTTTGGGGTAAAAGCCATGAACAAGCCACACGCAAACTGGAATGACTTTAGCACACAAATTTATGTGGGTGGTGAACAGACCAACAACAGTAGAGTATCTTACGGGCATTTCTTCAACCTAAAGGCACTTTAAAAAGCATTATACAGTCATAGATTCATAGATTTTAAAGGCCAGAGAAAGCAATTCCGATTATCCAATCTGATTTCCTACCTTAAAATTTCGTCCCATCACTCCTGCATCAGGACTGCAGACTGCAGCCGGACTAAAATATTTCTTATGAAAAGACACTTGAATCTTGATTTAAAGTTTCGAAGCAACGCCAAATCCATCACGTCCCCTCAATAAGCAGTTCTAATGGCTAGATACCCTCATACAGAATGATTGAATTTGTCTAGCTTTGACTCCTATCTCCTGATCTCGTTACGTGTGAGAATGTTAGATTAATGAGCCCTATGCTATCTATTTGGTGTCTTTCTTCCCCGAGAGGTACTTACACACCATGATCAAGTCCTCTTAAGATGTCTCAAACGGGAGTTCAGATGGCATGCATTTTAAAGTCTGATTTGCAGACTTCAAACAGTTGTCGGAGCTCTTCACTGTACCCTCTCCAATTTTGCAAAACAGTTTTGAGTACAGGCACTGTCATTACCTGCTTCGCAGAGCACTCAGTGCAGGCAACTCTTAACAGCAAGCAAACCGTCGCACACTCTGTGTCATCTCGAGAGGAGAAACAAAGGCCACCAGAGATTGTCCAAACTCTAATTGAATGGATTAATGCAATTCTAGCAAAGAATAAAAATAGAAAAAGGGATAGCGGCATTTCAAAAAAAAAAAAAAAGCACCACTCCTCTTAAGGGTTTCACTGGATAAGCTCCATTACAGCAGGAGTTGTGATTACAGCACGGAGAAATATCATCATAGAATCATAGAATCATAGAATGTTAGGGATTGGAAGGGACCTTGAAAGATCATCAAGTCCAATCCCCCTGCCAGAGCAGGAATGCCTAGATTATGCTACACAGGAATGTGTCCAGGCAGGTCTTGAATGTCTCCAGAGAAGGAGACTCCACAGCCTCTCTGGGCAGCCTGTTCCAGTGTTCCGTCACCCTCACTGAGAAGAAGTTTCTTCTCAAGTTTAAGCGGAACCTCTTATGTTCCAGTTTCAGCCCATTACCCCTTCTCCTATCAGTGGTTGTCACCGAGAAGAGCCTGGCTCCATCCTCGTGACACTCATCCTTCAGATATTTGTAAACATTAATGAGGTCAGTCCTAACCCAGCTAGTTTGGGCATTAGTAGCACATGCAGATCGCATGCACATTGCAAAACTTGATTGCGAGCCCGTGGTTTGGTAGTAGAAATGCTACTGTGATTCACTGCTACCATTGTCAGGGTAAAATGATGAGTGCTGGAGAAACCAAGACTGATGCTCGTACAGGTATTTCTGTGTGTTAGAAGATGGTTACGCATCCATCTGTAAGCAAAGTGTCAGTAACCACAGCTGGGGGGTACAAACTGCCACGGTGGCCACAGGCCCAGGTCACAGCATCGGAGTTTTCTCAAGGCAAAGTTCAGGAAAAAAATGGCCTGGGTTCCTGGAGGGATGCCAAGTTGAACAGCAATGGGTCCTTGCCCTAAAGAAGGGGGGTGGTATCCTGGACTGCATTAGGCAAAGCATTGCCAGCAGGTCAAGGGAGGTGATCCCTCCTGAAGGGCACCTACAGGAAGGCTGGGGAGGGACTTTTTACAGAAGTGTCCAGAGATAGGACAAGGGGAAATGGATTTAAGTTCAAGGAGAATAGATTTAGATTGGATCTTAGGAAAAAATTCTTCAGTCCAAGGGTGGCAAGACTCTGGAATAAATTGCCCAGAGAGGTTGTGGCTGCCCCCTCCCTTGAGGTGTTCATGATCAGGTTGGATGAGGCCTTGAGCAACCTGGGCTCAAGTTGAGAGGTGTCCCTGCCCAGGGCAGGGAGGTTGGATTAGATGATCTCTGAGTCCCTTCCAACCTAGGCCATTCTGTAATTCTATGATTCCCATCTACTCAACAATGGTGAGGCCACACCTGGAGTGCTGTGTCCAGTTCTGGGCTCCTCAGTACAAGAGAGACACTGAGCGAGTCTAGCAAAGGGCCACAAAGATGTTTAAGGGTCTGGAGCATCTCTTCTGTGAGGAAAAGCTGAGAGAGCTGGGACTGTTCAGCCTGGAGAAGTCTCAGGGAGGATCTCATTAATGTATACAAATACCTGAAGGGAAGGAGCAAAGAAGATGAATCCAGACTCTTTTCAGTGGTGTCCAGTGACAGGACCAGAGACAATGGGGATAAACTAAAAAAAATGCAGGAGGTTCCCTCCAAACATCAGGAAACACTTTCTTACTATGAGAGTGACTGAGCACTATCACAGGCTGCCCAGGGAGGTTGTGGAGTCTCCATCCTTGGGGAAATTCAAATGCCATCTGGTCATGGTCCTGGGCAACCCGCTCTAAATGGCCCTGAAAGAGCAAAGGGTTTGGTCAAAATGACCTCCAGAGGTCCCTTCCAGTTTCTCTGATCCTATGAATTTCTCCACCTTCTGCAGCGCATCGTTGTCCTTCACCCCAAGCGCCGTCAATCCCACCACTGCTCTCCAGTATCCCATTGGACAAGTATCACTGGCAACCCAAAGGTGACTTTCAATGTCTGAGTTTCTCAGATTCTGTTCTGTGAAAAAAACTGTCAAATTTGTGGTATCCAAGCAGTCTGTCAAAAAAATTCTGAATACCAAGTGCTTTCAACAAATGTTTGTAAAATTGCATCTATCAGTTACTCCTCTGAAAAATACAAAAAAAAACCCCAACAAATACGAAGCATGCATTTCCCATTTTGCTTTTGACTCATTCAGAGCAATTTTCTATATGCAGTAACTGAGATTCTGACAAACTACTGAAGAATCATAGACTCATGCAGGTTGGAAATGATCTCTGGAGGTGTCTAGTCCAACTTTCTGCTCAGAGAACGTCCACTTCAGAGCAAGTTGTTCAGCACCTTGTCCATCTCTGAATATCTTGAAGCCTTTCTGGGCTCCTGTTGCACTGGTTGATCACCTTGATGGTCAGAAACTTTTTCCTCATATTGAGTTGGAAGGTCCTATGTTTTAGACACCCTCCCATCCTTGCACTGTGCATGTCTGAGAGGTTACAGCTCCACCTAGTCTAAAATCTTCCATTAGATAATAACAAAAAAGTACATAATTTCTGTTGATTCATGTTCAACTTCTGGTTAACCATTACCCTCAGGTCTTTTCTTCAAAATAGTTTTATAGCCAGCCAGCACCCATCCTCTACTGTTGCATAGGGTTATTCCATCCCAAGGCACGAAGGACAGTGCAAATAATTATTTTCCTTCTGATTTTACAGCACGATGGGCACTTGAATAACTTCAAGGAGCTTACCAGGAGCCTACACTGGTTTCAGACCTTCACCTTCTGGAATAGTGGAGAGCAGCCACGACACTCACAAAATCCTCTAAAGAAGAGACGACTGTTTTAGAAGTTTTACTTCCCTTCCTTCTAGCAAGGATTCCTTGTTACAAGGTCTGAGGCCTTACCCCTGTGACAC
Source organism: Trogon surrucura (assembly GCA_020746105.1). Lineage (NCBI taxonomy): Eukaryota > Metazoa > Chordata > Aves > Trogoniformes > Trogonidae > Trogon > Trogon surrucura. The sequence continues at coordinate 3,226,122 of CM036619.1, read as the reverse complement.
ATCAGGCTATAATTACAGAAATAAGGAGGGACTAAGATCCTTTCTTTACAGCCCTCTATGTCACCCAGGCCCCACAGAACCAGAGAAGCGATTTCAAGGTCCACCGTAAAATCATGGCCCAGTAGATCCTTGTCTGACACTCATGTTTTAGAACTGGGCTACCATGACATTGACTGCCATTCAGTCAGTTTATATCTATCTGCAGAAAGCAGCCCTCCAGTCCAACCCAACCAAACCAATGAGCCAGAGCACGTCTCCAAAGCATGTCTGCCTGCATCTCTAGAGTCCGGGGATACACGAGCAGGAATAGCATCCCCGTTCAATCTACAGAGTGAAGAATAACAGCAGAGTTTTTGGTGTCACTGTTTTTATAAGGGAGATAGATGTTTCGCAAGCTCGTACGACAGGCTCTGAATGTAGTGGCGCTGCGACGCATCAGAAAATGAGCCTGGCTTGTTCCACCTTTCTGTGCTCTAACTCCCTATTGTAACAGATGACACAATTAAAAATAGAAAAGGATGTGGTCTCAGCAAGGATTGGAATATATCTGTGCCTGTTTAATGGGACATATGGTGGAATATTTTTACATCTTATAAAGAATCGTGTATTGGACATGTGCTGGTGCTTGTGAGATGCAGCAGCAGTAAAACTGCATTAATATTTGCTCCCTCATGACAGGAGCTGCCGTACACCGAGCACATGCATACAAGACATCATCAGGGCAGCACACAATTGTCTAGGAAACCTTTCATTATACGCACCATTGGAGTTAATTCGGAAGACGTTGGCTGAAGTCTCCTGAAAAAGCTCCTGTAGTTCGCTGGGATCAATCTGGGTGGCTGCGAAGACAAAAAGGGAGAAGGTATGTTAATGCTGGAGACTACCTTTCACTCTGAAAGGGGCTCAATCCCCCCACTGACCCTCTGAAGAGGGATGCAGGTTCCTCCTCGCTGCAGAAATTTAGCCCAAGTAAGTGGTGTGATGTAGCCTTACACAGTGTTTGACCATTTAATTTGCCCCAGAGAGGCAAATACTTGTTCCAGTACCATCAGGACCATAAAGATGATGCTGCAACACAGCGGATACAGCCCACGTGGATTAGGACAGTATCCATAGGAATTATTAGCAACTGGAATGTAAATTATTTCTGCCTGTTCATCAGGTGGGAGTATCAGAGTCACGAATGGACAAGAAAGTGCCAGCACAACAGCATGGTTAACCATCACTTCCCAGAGCAGGTCCTATCTTGAGAAAAGGGAAAGAATAAGTGAGCAGAGTGCAACTGCTCCGTGCATTTGGGGGCAGCAGGGAGACAGGAGCCCAGAGGAGTTTTTCACACATTCATCTTCCAGTCTCCAAGAGAGGCTCCCCTTCTTCCTATTTCTTCCCAATAGCCCGAGTGAGCCAGGAATTGCTACTGCCCAGATGACTTCTTTCAGCTTTATTCTTAGAGGTTCCACTTTGGTCAAAGCACTCAAATCTGCCCCACAAGGACAACATTCAAGTGAGGGTTTGAATGCTTGTAGTTTTGAGCTTTGGTGGCTAGTTGGTTGTTGTGTTTTTTTTTTTTTTTTTTGCTAACTTCATCTCCCAACTTTAAAAACCCTGAAACTATCCCAAGCTCCTCCACAGCTTGATCTCCAGAGAAGGAGCAAACTGAGTTTGCATTGGGCTACATTACAGAGAAAGGACACATTCCCTTTAAACATGCATTTATTCTTTGATTGGTAATAGTCACCACTCATTTACTCTTATGTTTTTAGAACCAGCTTCACGGCATCAGGTTTACAGCACATTTTTCCATGGTTTAGCCCTACTCTGCCTCCCACCTATGCCAACTTTTAGAGGTTTCATAGAATCCTAGAGTGGTTTGGGTTGGAAGGGACCTTAAAAATCTCCCCAGAGCATTCTTTAGTTTGGAGAAGAGGAGGCTGAGGGGTGACCTCATTAATGTTTACAAATATCTGAAGGGTGAGTGTCACGAGGATGGAGCCAGGCTCTTCTCGGTGACAACCACTGATAGGACAAGGGGTAATGGGCTGAAACTGGAACATAAGAGGTTCCGCTTAAACTCGAGAAGAAATTTCTTCTCAGTGAGGGTGACGGAGCACTGGCACAGGCTGCCCAGGGAGGTTGTGGAGTCTCCTTCTCTGGAGACATTCAAGACCTGCCTGGACACGTTGCTGTGTGGCATAGTCTAGGCATTCCTGCTCTGGCAGGGGGATTGGACTTGATGATCTTTCGAGGTCCCTTCCAATCCCTAACATTCTATGATTCTATGATTCTATGATTCTATGATTCTATGATTCTCTTCTCCAGGTTGAACAACTCCAACTCTCCCAGCCTTTCTTCACAGGAGAGGTGCTCCAGCCTTCTGATCATCTTTGTGGCTTCCTCTGGACCCGCTCCAACAGGTCCATTGCCCTTTTAACGTTGAGAGCCCTAGAGCTGGACAGAGAACTGCAGGTGGGGTCTCACCAGAGCGGAGCAGAGGGGCAGAATTCCCTCCCTCCACCTGCTGGCCACGCTGCTTTGGATGCAGACAAAAATGAGATTGGCTTTCTGGGCTGTGAACACACATTGCAGACTCATTTTCCTTTTTTTTTCCCCTAGAAGCTGCTCTGCCTGAAACTTTGGCCAAGTCCAAAAACACAGCAGGGCTTGTCCACGCTACAGCACGTTCCAACAGCCGTTGTTATTAGCAAACTGCTCCTCTGAGCTGGAGCGTTACAGAAACTCAAACAGGAGCTACAGTTCGCATTTTCAAGGCAGCAGACTGTAACTACGACATATTCTGCATCCCTTAATCAGATTTCCCTAAGCTGTTATAAACGCCACGCACTCCAGTCTGCATTTGGAAGAGCAGAAAGTCCGCGACGGAGCAAAGCGAAAACCACGAATACCGCAACAAAATGGGATGCGTTGCTCGGGTTAGTCCTGAGGATGCATCTCCCGGTGCTTGAGGACAAGCTCCACATCCAAACAGCACAATCAGGGGATTTGCCACTGCTCCTCACACATCTCACCCGCAGCAGCCCTCGCCTGAGACGGTTCAGCCCTGTACCGGCCGCAAATAAAGTCCCGGATCAGTCTGTCAGGTTGACACAAATCCGGGGTATTAAATGGTGTTTAATCCAAATGCACGAGGGCTCATTCCTAGTGATTTTACTGCTCTGCTCTTCCTGCAGTTCCTCCTAAATCAGCTGTCCCAGACAGTCCTTTCCTTTGCTTTATAGATGAGGCTATATAACACAAGAAATTAGCTCGGGCTTACTTGCCCCCCAGGAATTTCACTTGTTACTAACAAGATCCAGCTTGCATTAAATCACTGACTAAAGAGCTGCACAGGATAAGATTTTCAGATCCTTACAGATTGCGCTGACCCAAGTTTCGGGAGGTTTTTCTTGAATTTTCAGTGTGCCAATATACTCCGAATACGTAATATGGGAGGATGGGTAGGCAGGACGTGACTTCAGCTTGGCTAAATTTCCAACTGCATGTGCTGAGAGGGTTGGTTCATACATTTAGTGATATTTATTTATTTATTTTCTACGTGTGGTTGTGGGGATTTTTAGTTTGGTTGGTTTTTTGTTGTTGTTTTTTAGGTGGGTTTTTGTTTTGTTTTGTTTTTTGTGGGAGGGAGAGAAGGATTTTTTTACCTATTTATTTCAATTCTTTTCTTAGAAACACTGAATTTTCCTCGACAGATTTCTAGCCCGGCCCAGTGATCCTGAGTCCATATGCATTTAGGTACTTTGCTGAATGAAGCCTCAGATGAACCACGATGCAACCAAAACCAAGCGTTGGAAACTCCTCAGTTACAAGCACACAACTAAGAACATTACTGCACTAACCCCCCACGAATAATATGGACTGCAGACACGTGGGGATACTCCTGCGGATTCAGAGCATCCAGCAGGTACCTCCAAGGAGTCGTTTAAAATGCCAAAACCACCTCCAAAGCAAAGCTGAAACATCTCAAATGTTGCAAAAAGGGAGGATAAGCACCAATTTCATTGCACGGACTGCGCACGCCTGCGTTTCAGAGTCCCTGCAACACCAGGAGAAGGGAACACCAAGCAACAGAGCTGCTCTATAAAGTCAGAAACTACCCAGAAGTGGTAATTTGGGGAGGGTTATATTTATCCAGCCCTTGGGTGATCATGTGGAAACACCCTGTAGGGCATTTCCCTAACGGAAAAGAGGCAAAATGTAACAGGACGATGAGTGAGGATCGTGCTCTAAAGACATAGAAATACTTCGCTTTTTAAGTATATTTATTTTAGCAAAATGCAAGAGGACTGTAAGACGATGAACTCCCTCCTTGGAGATTTGAAATCTCAATCCATAAATATTTAATGGAGAGTAGCACATCACACCCACACCAAGTGCAAATTACATTAATTTTGCTCCAAGTGCAAATATTATAACAACAACAATAATAAAGTTATTATTAATAATAATAATAGATAAATAGATAAATAAATAGATAAATAGAAACAACTAAAGGCAAATGCAGCCTCCAGAATTTCCAAGCGATTATTTTGAAAATGCAATACTTGGGAGAATGGCTTATCTGAGAAAACTACATTGAATCCAGCTTGCAGTTTCCTGCCCCTGGATTTTTATTTCATGTTACAGCATGCTGCCATGTCCGGTTTTAATTTAGTTTTGCCTTAGAAAAGGAAAAGAAAAGAGTAATGAGGCGGTTGCTTTAACTGTTCCAGTTTCAAGCTTCCACACACCAAGCAGAGATGTTGTAACTATTCATGGAGGCTTCAGCAGTTCAAGAAGACAAGCAAAACGATTTAAAAACAGCAGCAGAAAGCAAAGCAAAAATGCATCTGTGCTGCCAAGAAAGAAAGTGAATGTGAAGTACATTTGTGTCTAATAAAAAATTAAGCGTCTTCAACTACATAAAGTGAGTTCTAAAATACTACGATTCCCCAACAAGGAGTATGAGGCTGCCAATATCCAGTGAATACTTTGCATGCCCCAGTGCTAACAGAGTTCAGGGCCACAACTGGGACAAGAAGACTTTTATTTACATTGTGGATCCCGAAAACTCCTCCACTTCCTTATCTGGATATTTCCGAAACTATTTTTCACAATTTCAATTTATTTTCCCTCTTTGTTTTCCAGCAGAATCACCTTCGTGGAAGACAGGACAACCCAACTTTTTCTGCTATCAGGTCAACCTCCTTCCCTATTTATTGCAATTGCTAAAGCAGTAGCAGCTAATTCTGGAATTTCTGATACTTTCCTACTTAATTCTTCTTTCTTTTGCCTGAAAAGCTACACAGACGCCCAGGTAGGTGCAACAAATCATAGAACCTCTTAGATTGAAAAAGTCCAACCATCGAAATGGAAAGGATGAGCTTTTAAATACGTGCTCTACCAAAGCAAAGGGTGTTCACGTACGCTTTGGCCAACTGCGATAAGAGACCTCAGCTGCAAATATGATCCTAAGGAACTATGCAGCTCGAGTGTGGTGAGTAAAGCTTGGCTGGACGTCAGGTGCCAACCAAGCTTCTCTGTCACTCCCCTCCTCAGCTGGACAGGGGAAGGAAATAGGATGAAAACTTTGTGGGTCAAGATAAGGACAGGGAGACCACTCACCAGTCACAGGCAAAACAGACTCGGTTCAAGTAGAGTTTAATTTGTTGCCAATCAAAAGTAAAAGTAGGGTAACGAGAAATAATAATAATTAAAAAAAATCTTAAAACACCTTCCACCCACCACTTCCTTCTTCCCAGTCTCAACTTCACTCTGAATTTTCTCAGTCTCCTCTCCCCAAGCAGCACAGGGGATATGGAATCAGGGTTGGGGTCAGTTCATCACACATTGTCTCTGCCGCTCCTTCCTCTTCAGGGGGAGAACTCCTCACAGCTTTCCTCTACTCCAGCACAGGGTCCCTCCACAGGACACAGTTCTCTATCAATTTTAGCCTGGAGAAGAGCAGGCTGGGCCTTTCACTGCAAGAAAGACCTTGAGGGGCTGGAGCGGGTCCAGAGGAGAGCAACGAGGCTGGGGAAGGGGCTGGAGGGAAAGTCCTGTGAGGAGAGGCTGAGGGAGCTGGGGGGGTTCAACCTGGAGGAGACTCAGGGGGGACCTTCTCACTCTCTACAACTGCCCAAAGGGAGGGTGCAGTCAGGTGGAGTCGGGCTCTTCTCCCGGGCAACCAGTGACAGGACGAGAGGGCCCGGCCTGAAACTGTGTCAGGGGAGGTTCAGGTTGGATCTCAGGCAGCCCTTCCTCACGGAGAGGGTGCTCAGGCACTGGGATGCTCTGCCCAGGGAAAGGGGGGAGTCACCGTCCCTGGAGAGCTTTAAGGAGAGGCTGGATGTGGCACTTGGTGCCCTGCTCTGGCCCATGTGATGGTGTTGGGACACAGGCTGGACTTGATGATCTCAGAGGTCTTTTCCAGCCTCAATGATCCTGTGATTCTGTGAATTTCTTGAATATGAGTCCTTCCCATATGCTGTATTTTGTCAAGATCTGCTCCAGCATGGGTTCTTCTCTCCAAGAGGCCAAGGTCCTGCCAGGAGCCTGCTCCAGTGTAGGTTTCCCAGGAGATCACAGTTTCACAGAAACATAGAATGGCCTAGGCTGGAAAGGACCTTAGAGATCATCTAATCCAACCTCCCTGTCACGGGCAGGAACATCTCTCAACTAGATCAGGCTACTCAAGGCTCTGTCCAACTTGGCCTCGAACACCTCCAGGGAGGGGGCAGCCACAACATCTCTGTGCAATTTATTCCAAAGTCTTGCCATCCTCAGACTGAAGAATTTGTTCCTAAGATCTAATCTAAATCTATTCTCCTTCAACTTAAACTCATTTCCCCTTGTCCTATCAGTGGACGCTCTTTTAAATCCCTCCCCAGCCTTCCTGTAGGATCACTTCAGGTATTGGAAGGTAGCCATTAGGTCCCCCTGGAGTCTTCTCATTTCTAATTCATCACACCTCTGCCTACAGAAGACACTCGGGATGAGGAACGGACCAGTGGAGGGCTGCGGTGACAGTGCTTGGAGGAAAATATAACCTGAGAGCTCGTGGGCTGCTTCCCCTCATCCTGCTCAGGAGGGTGAAAATGCTGCTGATGCACACGGGCATCCTTGGGGCTCACAGCTGCTCTGACAGGAATTAGCTCCAACCACCACTGACAGTAGTTGTGGCAGGGGAAGGAGAAATCCGAGCGAGCTGGTAAGCAGAAATGTCCTCCGGTTCCTCTTCAAGACAAGCCAAAAGCAGGTTTATAGGGTCTTGTCTCTAGTGATCTGGATATAATTAATGTCCAAAGGGAATAGCTAGAGGTCCAGAGCAGCACGCACAGTAAAGGGTTCTACAGGTACATCCTTTTGCTTAATTTTAATGAAAACTGTCCGTGTTCCCTGCGTTAATCTTCCTTGTCTATTAATTATTTCACACTAATATGAAGCTCGTAATGGCTTCTCTGCAGCCAGGTGAAGTCAATTGCCTCCCTGAACTCAATTTTGTAGCAGCCCCAAAATAACTCAAGAAGTTGCAGAAAAGAGGAGGCAATAAATAGAGTAGCTCCGATAAAAAGGGAAAAGAGGAAAAAAAGGACAAGTAATCAAACTTTCTCCTTACAATACACAACAGGGTTGTAGCAAAGCAGCTCAATGCCTCAAAACTGTAATGCATTTATCCCCAAGAGGTAAGTCTGTGTTCTGTAAACGAGCCACAGATTTCCTGCATCTGCGTCTTCACTGTTTTCAGAGTTTTAACTGAAGTTCTAACATCGTCCTTTGCTCAAGAAACTTCCAGCAGTGAGTTACTTGGTACCCAGACTCCTCTTTTGTACCATGAAACTCCTGCAAGGAGTAAAACCCAGGCAAGAAGCAACCTGCTTACTATGATTTCAAACTATCCACCCCAAATCCTTGGTTTGCCTCTACCAATAAGGGTTAAGCTCAACTACACTGAGCCCTGTGGCTTAACGCCATCACAACCCAGCTGAATAGGTAAATCTCACCCATCAAGCCCCTTGTTCCTTGCCCAGCACCAGGGAAGCCATTACAAGTCTGTAATTTACCCCTTGAAGACTTTTCATACTGTTGATCTACGTTATCCAAGAGAGTAACTCTTTATTAAAATCACAGAATCATAGAATTGTTGAGGTTGGAAAAGACCTTTAAGACCATCAAGTCCAATCGTTAACCTAGCACTGCCAGGTCCACCACAAAACCATGTCCCTAAGCACCTCGTCTACACGTCTAGGGATGGTGACTCCACCATTTCCTTGGGCAGCCTATTCTAGTACTTAACAACCCTTTGGTTGAAGAAATTTTTCCCAATATCCGATCTAAACCTGCCCTGGTGCAACTTAAGGTCATTTCCTCTTGTCCTATCACTTGTTAAATGGAAGAGACCGAGCCTCACCTTGCTGGAACCTCCTTCCAGGTAGTTGCTGAGAGCAATGAGATCTCCCCTCAGCCTCTTCTTCTCCAGACTGAACAATCCCAGTTCCCTCAGCCACTCCCCACAAGACTTGTGTGCTAGACACCTCATCAGCTTCGCTGCCCTTCTCTGGACATGCTCCAACACCTCAATGTCTTTCTTACGGTGAAGGGCCCAAAACTGAACACACTAGTCAAGATGTGGCCTCACCAGTGCTGAGTACAGGCACTAGGAAGACTATCATAGAGTTATAGAAGAGTTTCAGCTGGAAGATCATCGAATACAACCTTTTCCTAGACCTATCAACACCACTAAACCATCAACGCAACATCTACCCTTCTTTTAAACACCTCCAGGGATGGTGACTCAACCACCTCCCTGGGCAGCCTGTTCCAATGGCAGACAACCCTTTCAGTAAAGAAATTCTTCCTAATATCCAACCTGAACCTCCTCTGGTGCAACTTAAGGCCATTTCCCCTCGTCCTATCACTCGCCACTAGGGAGAACAGACCAACCCCCATTTCGCTACAACCTTCTTTCAAGTAATTGTAGAGAGTGATAAGGTCTCCCCTCAGTTTACTCTTCTCCAGGCCAAACAGCCCCAGATCCCTCAGCTGTTCCTCGTACGACACATGCTCTAAAACCTTTCTCAGCTTGGTAGCCCACCTCTGTACCCTCTCCAGCACCTCAACATCCCTTTTGTAATGAGGGGCCCAAAACTTGATGCAGTACTCAAGGTGTGCCCTCACCAAAGCTGAGTATGATCCACAACAAGGGCCGTGTGCCTCTGACTCTAGGAAATGAACTCAAAGGAGAGAAGAAAGATTGATTTCTGGCTGTTAGCCTAAGAGTAAGACATTTGCTCTGGATCAAATCGTAAATTCATGTCTTTAAGCTTTTTCACAACAGTTGATGTAATAACAAAGAGATGGAAGAAGATGAAAGAGGCAAAATGGGAAAAAGGAAGAGTAAAGACAAAAAGGCAGACTGCCATGGGAAAAAAGAAGATGCCACAGAAAACAGGAAAGGAAGAACTGGTGGATGAATGATCACCTATAACAACACCAGACAAGTCCTTGAGCCACAAGCACTCAACAGCTTCCCAGGGTGCTTCTCCCTGGGGACCCTCTAGACCCAGTCTCCAGTCTCTTCCACAGCAAAACCAGTTTTTTGGTCTTCAGGTGCCTTTTCATTTATTTCATATAAACCACAGGACCCTCATTTATCTTCATGATTTCTGCTCTTCTGTTGGAATTGAGCAAAAATGCTTTGAGAAATAACAGCATAGAAAGGATTGGCCAAGAGCATGCTTGGACAAGGCTCCTTTCCTCAAAGAAGAGAGCTTAAAATAGAAAGGGAAGAGAATGAAAGAGGCAGCATCGTGTCTAATGTTGCAAGGTTGCTGCTGGCGTGCAAGCTTGGGAGGTTTTTATTTCCTCCTGTTCAAGTTTGAGTGAAATAAGTGATAAAGGGAAATGTAAGCACAAACCACACTCATGAGGCAACACGCTTTCCATCAGCATTGGAAAACATGATGCCACTTCATGTGGCCATGCGCTGAAGCTCCTTGCTACAGATCTGGGCAATGGCTTCTGCAAAGGACCTGGGTCTCCTTGGCATGGCCACAGCACAAAGAGGTGGCACAAAGGGAAGAAGCCAGTGTTTGCATCAAACCTTTTCCAATCCCCATTCTCACACAGTGGGGTCAGTATATTCAAGGACTCAATTACCTGTGGGTTAATTCAGGGTCTCTTTTTGCATCAACACTTTTAAACCTTTGCTCATTTTTTTTGAAATTGACTTCCTGGTTTGGTCAAGTACTCCTGAACATATGAAATTAAATTTTCCTAGTTTCAGAAATGAAGCTTTAACTGAAGACATCTCAGGTGGAAGAACACATTTCATTCAGCCTATCTGAAAGCGAGATGTGTTTAAGTAACGAAGTAACCGTCTCCTCCTCCTATCTCCAAGAGAAAATCGAGAAGCCAGGAGGTCTCTCACCCCACAGTCTTGCAGTAAAAAATACATTACTCCCACCTTATTTCCCCACCAGATCCACATCAGAATAAATACATAGAAAATGAGACAACATCCCCCACCCATCTACTTAAACAGAATGGTGTTGGGTATTTTCTTTGAAAGATTTGTTGCAGTTACAGCAAGTTAATCGGAAAAGACAGAGATTTTATAATTTCTAAGTCCAGATGAGTGCAGGGCTCAAATTCAATGAGTGTAGGAGCCCAAGGAGGTGAAGCAGGCAGGAGGAATCATTCGAGGTTGGTAAGGATCCCACCTAGGTATGCATTTTTTTCTTGTCCTATCTGAGGCAAAATTTCAATACATTAATCATTGTAAAGCCTCTGAGATTTGTGCTTTAGTTAACATATCCCCAGAGAAGCAGGAGCAACACACAGTGTCTCCAGCACAAGAGTTCCTGGTAGAGCTAGTAAGCTTTAACTGGAGTTCAAGAAAAGAAATAAAGCTATAAATATATATACAATACATGTCTCTGAAAAGAATAATAAATACAGAGCTTATGCCAAGGGAAGCCTAAGAAGCCAAAGACAGAGGCTATTCAGACAAAAAGTTCACATGTAGGTGAAGTCTAGGGCAGTGGGATCGAAACTTTGCAGCTTGGCAAGTGTCTGTGCTCTGGTGTCACAGAAGGTGTCACGAGGGACAGCCCGGGCATGGAGAAGCATCCCTCACAGAAATGAAGATAAGGTAAAGGGCAAGCATCAACCTGCAGTGAAAGTCAACCTCAGAAATTCAAGATACAGAATTAAGACACTACCTCCTCCACTGCCTAGACAAGGAAAGGGGCTGCACACAATCTGTGCACTTTGCTTTTAAATAAGCCAAGAGAGGAGGTTTATTTTTTTTTTCCCTAAGCCACTTGGACAGAGCACTATACCCTGAGATGCTTTTCTATATTCCCATTCTCCTTGCCCCCCACCATGAGGAAGAACACCCCCTGCAACTCCAAACACACGACCAAGTTCCTCCGGCAGCAAAACGCAAACCTGCAAAAAGTGTTTTGCAGAGAAAAGGAAACATTAGTTATCTTTTTTTTACAGTGCAATCAAGATTCAATCAGATTTGCTTTGTATTGTTTCTAGTGAAGATGTTTTCATTCTCTTTTTTTTTTCTCCTTCTTTAGCATATACGCTAATAAGAAACCACTGAAGAAGCAAGAAACAAGACACTCTCTGTGCAGAACTCGTGCTGGTATCAGATCTGCAGCTCACCCAGCGGGTCCAGGAGAGCAGATGGCGCCAACGTATTGGATCCCATATTGGGAGGCTGGTGAAAGAGATTTGGAGACCGGCCAAGGAGATTTGCAGCTGTGCCAACAATGTTCAGCTTTATCGATCCATGTCCCTGCAGACATCCCCACGGACGCTTCAGATCCTTGTCCCAAGAGGGTACACATCCACCCAGCTCATCAAGGTGCTCAACTAAACCAGCCTCTCAAACCCACCTACACGGTGTTAAGGCAAGCAAGAGAGATATCCAAGTAGCCCTCCAAAACAAGTTGTCTCGAGAGCCAACTCTGAGACACACGCATTCAGCCCAGCTCAGAGCCACAAAGAGGATTAAGGGAGTGGAACATCTCCCTTATGAGGAAAGGCTGAAGGAGCTGGGTCTCTTTGGCTTGGAGAAGAGGAGGCTGAGGGGTGACCGTATTAATGTTTATAAATATGTCAAGAGGGAGTGTCAGGAGGATGGAGCCAGGCTCTTTTCAATGACGTCCAATGACAGGACAAGGGGCAATGGGTGCAAGTTGGAACATAGGAGGTTCCATAAAAAAACCCAACTTTTTCCCTGTGAGGGTGACAGAGCCCTGGCACAGGCTGCCCAGGGAGGTTGTGGAGTCTCCTTCTCTGAAGACATTCAAAACCTGCCTGGACGTGTTCCTGTGTGACCTACTGTAGGTGATCCTGCTCTCGCAGGGGGTGGAACTAGATGATCTTTGAGGTCCCTTCCAACCTCTAAACACTCTGTGACTCTGTTACTCTGTGATTCTGTCCCCACCAGATGCTGACTCTTGGTCAAGTGGAGAGATGTCCTCCTTGGTGAGCACCGCATCATTTCATGGAGCCAGACACCGGCAAGAGCATCCTCACCAGAACGTGCTCTGGCTCTGAAGGTCTACTTTGCAAAGCCATGACCAAAAGCTCAGAGAGATTGCACGCACAGTCTTCACAAGGAGCAGAGACATCCCAGACAGCATCAGAAGCAGCGTTAGAGCAAGCTGCTGCCATAAAGTGTCACCCAGAAGACGGGATACACTAACAAAAAGGCTGAGACGAAGCAAAGATTCTGGATAGAGGTTGCTTCCAGCTCACAATGTGGGGGGGGAAATACCCAATAAAACTCAACAAAAAAGTCCCAACCGACCAAAAAACTTCATTATATTATTACCCAAGCAGTTTACTTGAATTTAGTATCAACAAGTTCTCTGCTTTTCCAAGGATACTATAAATATACCAGTTTTTTTTCCCAGTTTTTCCAGTTTTTACAGTTCGTGGTTTTCAGTCTTCTCAAGCTTGTTAAAGATGCTAGAAAGTGAACAGTGGTTTGCAGGATCAAATCTAGTATTTTTTACACCTGCATTAAACCATATTGCTGCCAGAAAAAAATCTATTCACATTCTATACTTGTTTTTAGGCAGCCGTGAAAAAAAATTGAAATAAAAAACTACCCACTAAGCAAAAGAAATATATAAATAAATAGAAAACCCACACCGCCTTCTAATTTCTACAAGAAAAACAGCAGCTCTTGCTGGTTTAATAAAAGGACACGTCAAAGACTCACAAGACCGTTACTAGAATAAAAAGCTCGTAACTTCATGGTGGTAACACGATGGGCGAGAGTGATTTGATGGTCAGGCGAGCCTGGCAGCCCAGGGTAAATGAGTTGGTGGGATTCTCAGTCCTGTTTCACCTGCTCAAATCCCTACAAAATTAATAAATTAATTCAGGGAACGGTGGAAACTCTCACCACAGACACCCCCACTTGTCAAGACAGGAGAATTGGGGAGAATGTTGATTTTCCACGATGGTTAACTGCAAAGTAGACTTAAAATTTTAAGTAAAATTTTCCAAAGAGTAAGTGCAGAGTGGAAATTTGCAATGGATTAAGAGGCTGCTAATTCTGTCAGAGAGAGGAACTTTGGTTTTGGTTGGACAGTTTTACAATTAAGAGTTTTTTCCTCCATTTTTAAGTGAGGAGGAGGGAAATTTTAAAAGGTTTTGCATAATTCTGATGTATTACCAAGAGACAGTTAAGAAGCTTTTAAATAAAACAGAGCACTTTAATTCTTTCTTTTATATATATATATATATTTTTCCACTAGTGCATTAGGAGGGAGTTAAAAAGACGATTCATTTTTGATTGAAATAAACCAATGTACTGGAAAAAAACCCAATTCATTCGCAAAATTTCCCTATCAAATCCCATTGTTTCCTGCTTTCCAAGATGGAAAGTTTAATCATAGTCCCTTCTTCATGCTCCAAAGCAGCAGCAAAAGCAAGCATTAAGGTGGTGCCTGCCTATATTTTTAAAAGGATACCCAGGTCATTATAAAAAAAAAAAAAAAAAAGGCAATTTAAAATGTTTGACAGTTTTATATTGTTTGTTATTTTCTTTATAATGATGATGTGGTATGAGTATATAAATAAAACCTGAGTAATGGGTTTTGTTTGCACTGATATATGCCCAGCAGTCCTGTGCTACAGCAAACACAGAGCCAGCACCAACAGTATGTGAAAACGCAAAGGAATTGACTGAAAAACAATGTGGAAAGAATTAATCTGACGCTCATTGCCGGAGCTGTTGGAAATGTAACGTGAAAACAGCCAGCAAAAAGAGATGAAGGATCCAAATATTTTTGAAACGTCGTTATTTAAAGATTTATGGCTGATATAAATTACAAAATACTGTTTTTATTTTTAAACTAGCTCTTAATCAGTCTCTCTTCTGGTCTTATTAATGCACTCAGCACTAATTGCCTTAGAAAATATCTTCTAAAAGATCCAGGCTATTAATGACAAAATGGAGACGATTTATTTTTTTTTCCCCCCCCTGATTAAGTCCATGTGATGCAAAGAGGCGGTATCAGAAAAATCAGCCATGCAAATGAAGGAGACCTAAAAAATATTACCTTACCACTGCTTTCCAGTTCAACACATCCAGCTAAACGGGTATTTTTTTCGCTTCTTGTAAATTATGGATTCTATACACAAAATGCTGAAATGGAAACTTGATTGCCCAAAAAAAGACGCTCAAAGCACACTGGTTAAAAAAGTAGTAAGGAAAATGAATAAGAACAGGTAATCCCAGCAGAAGAAGAGTCGGAGGAGGACAGGAAAGCAAGTGCATGAGAGCTCTGCAGGGAAAAGGTGTTTGGGCAAGACACGATGCTGAACTCCAGTGGAGCTGCAAGGTTGCTTCAGGGTCAACCACGCTTGATCCAGCACAAGGTTGAACAATCCCTAGTGTAGAAAACACCTTTTTTTTTTTCCCTCTCCTTCCTCTTCACCACTTGCTTTGTTCGTCAGGACTAAAATTTCAGACCATCTTAAGGACATAGAAGACAAACTGAACCTGCGGTAAGTAAATACAACGTTCTTGGAAAACCTTTGCAGCGTCATTGAGATCTGCATGAAGAGTTTTCACAAAGCAGAAGCACCAGAGAGATGAAGCGAGATCTGGGATGACAGGATAGCAGAAATTACCAAAACAGAGACAAAGTGGACGCAACGGGAAGCAGCGACCGAGCGATGCGACAGCTGGCATCTATCTACGGGGGGAAAAGAAAATAAAGAGTGTTTTGCTGATGGATGGTATTGCAAGTGCTGGAGCAGACTTCCAAGTTTGGAACAAAAGTACCAACTGATGCACCCTCCTCTTCAGGAGAGCAAAAAAAAAAGGAGCAAGGTAAATTATTAGATGTCCTAAAGAGAAATCTAAAAGTGAAATACATCCTTTGCCGTTTACTGGTAGTCTTTGTCTAGATGTTTAAAAAACATAGCGAGCATTTATGGATGGTAATTTATGCACCTTTCCCAAGATGTATCGCATGGGGGAAGGAAAATGACTTTTGTTTGCCTAAGATTAACCATACCAGAAACCATCTGGCTCAAGGAACCAGCTCTTCTGAAAGAAATCATAAGACCCGGGTGGGGTTTTATAATCCGCACCTACAAAACCTCACATGCCGTTCAGGGCGGAAGAAGAAAAACCATCTGCCATAATTTCTAGAAGTCTCCCAAGTTTGCTTCTGTGGGACATCCACAGCTTGTGGGAGCTGCGAGTGGTCAGCAGAGGTTGGAGTAATGGCTATAAAATGTCTCGTTTCTTGTGACGCGGTCACTGCTGCTGTTATTCCCTAGAAAGGAAAGACTCGTACAAAGGGCAGAGGCTCAGCTGCCTCTCCCTGGGATTCACACGGTCCAGATTTTGAGTTCTCTGACCCTCTGCAAGTCAGCAGCAAGCCCTTGTGTTGTTCATCGCTGGCGAGATGGTCGATGTGGGCGAACGTTACAGAATCAGTCTTTTACGTTTCATAAGAAGCTGCACACACACACTCAGCTACAGCCCTTCCTCATCTACTGGGATAGAAGTAAGGGGAACATCTTCTTACTGCCATTTGTTGATTAGAAAATAAAATACTTTTTCAAAGACAATTTCAGGCATAATCTTAGGGACCTGTTAATGCACAACGCAACCTCTAACCTAGGCAGAACAACACAGCCCATGACAGTGCTGAAAACTAAAATAAAAAGAGAAGTTCATGTAAAGCTACAGAAGAAATACAGTTATGCCACATATGGTTTGGACAATCAACTCTCTACCCATCTTTACAGAGAGAAAAATAAATTAAAAATTGCATGAGTGTTAAAATTTACTAAAGATTGTTATGCACCTTCATAAAAGCAAGAATATCCCCCCCTTACGGGTAACACAGCAGCCTGGTAAAGCAGTGGGGTTCAACCCTAATTTGCAGGAGGGCTGATCCACCTCTGGGGCCATCCATGCGTTTGACTGCGAGACAAAACGTGGCCTTTTGCTGTTTAATTCAGCAGAACTTTGCTCTCTTTCTCATTCTCAGCACGACTCATTAAATAGCTGCAGACCAGATTTTGCTCTTCATCTTAATCGAAAAGACTATTATGTACTTGAACATAGACTTTCTCCCTTTCTTCCAAATTAAAGCTGAGACATGGGTTGAAGTTATTTCCCTAAAAAAAAAAATAATAAATATATCAATGGCATTGCGATACTAATGAGTATGAGAAAGTGGAAGTGACAGGGAACTGATGAAGAAAAGGCTGAATTAAATTTTTTAGACAACTGGTTTATTAGCTGAAGCATTCTGGTTTAGGTCAACAGATACAAATGCCAAGCTCAGTAAGCTGGTTTCAACTGCAAGTTTTTTGCATTTCTCCCTTTACTGTAGTTGAAGCAGTCCATTGCAAGCTTGTAGTGGGACATGTTTTGACATTTTGAACCAAAGGACTATGTAGTCTCAAAATTTGTCCGTATTTAAATGCTCAAAAGAATAAAAAAAACTAGAAAAAATAGGCGATTTTTTTCCTCCCCAAATATTTCAGTCAGTGCAACTATTTTTTTTTTGCCATTTTCAGATAAATTTTCAAGATATTTATCAGCCAGAGGGAGGAAAAACTTTAAAAGTAAATAAAAATCAATTATTTACATCCAGTCACTGAGTACCAGTAGCACTGTTCACGCAGAGAGAAATGCACATACAAGACACAACAAAGTGATGGAAAACAAAATGCAGATTTAAGGTTTTGGTTCTGAAGGCAAAACTGCTGGAGATGTGCAAACTCCACAGGAGCTGATGACTTAGTCCTTTTGGAAATCTCCAAGAATCCCAAAGAGGACACTCATTTTAGGGCTATAGCAGTCATTCTGCTGTAGCCCTAAATATGGGGAAACACTAGACCTACACTTTTTTTTAACACCTCCAGTGATGGTGACTCCACCACTTCCCTGAGCAGCCTGTTCCAATACTTCAGCACTCTTCCAGTAAAGAAATTTTTCTGAATATCTAAGCTAAACCTCCTCTGCTACAACTTGAAGCCAATTCCTCTTGTCCTATCATTAGTAATTTGGGAGAAGAGACGAACACCCATCTCACTACACCCTCCTTTCAGGTAGTTCTGGAGAGCAAGCAGGTCTCCCCTCAGCCTCCTCTTCTCCAGACCAAACAATCCCAGCTCCCTCAGCTGGTCCTCATAAGACTAGACCCCTCACCAGCTTTGTTGATCTTCTCCGGACCTGTTCCAGCATCTCAATGTCTTTCTTACACCGTGGTGTCCCAAACTGAACACAAAACTCTTCTGACACTCTTTCCATGACATGTGGCTTTCCAGCTTGGAGAAGAGAAGGTTCAAGGATGTCCTAATAGCAGCCTTCCAGTACACGAAAGGGGCCTACAGGAAAGCTGGAGAAGGGCTTTTTAAAAGGGCCTGTAGTGATAGGACAAAGGGATATGGCCTGAAACTGCAAGAGGGTAGATTTAGATTAGATACAAGGAAGAAATTCTTCACCATGAGAGTGGTGAAGCACTGGAACAGGTTGCCCAAGGAAGCTGTAAATGCCCCATCCCTGGAAGTGTTCAAGGCCAGGTTGGATGGGGTTTTGAAGAACCTGGTCTAGTGGGAGAGAGGTGTCCCTGCCCACAGCAGGGGAGTTGGAACTAGATGATCTTCAAGGTCTCTTCCAAGTTTAACCATTCTATGATTCCATGTTGCTGCAGTTGAGGTGCACACTCCCTATCGAATGCTTTATGAGGGTTAATACCCTGATTTTCTGCACACATACAACCATCGCCATTGTTATTAGGAAATCTGAACACCTTAGCAGTGTGTTGCCAGTAATGACCCTCTGGATTTTCATTGACATCAGGACCACAATAATAAAATATAATGCTCAGGAAGCCTTGGACACGCCATAGCCCTCCTTGGGCAAAATCCTCTCCTCATCACTCATTGGAAAGAGTAGGTTGAAACTAAGGGCCCCCCAAACTTACTCCATCTCTGTTGCCAGGATGGCACCCATATTCTTGAGTAACCTGGCCCTGCTTGAGCAGGGAGGTTTGACTAGATGACCTTCAGAGGTCCCTTCCAACCTCAACCATTCTAAGGCTCCTCAAAAAGCTATTCATCTTCTTCCTTGAAAGAAACAGCGACGAAGACCCAAGGATCAGGAGTGCTGTAGTCTGGTTTCATAATATCCTTTCATCCCACAGCACTGAACCATGCAGAGGGGACAGGTACATCGCAGCAGAAACTCTGCAGGAGTTGGGCTGCGTTGCTGATCAAATAGGTAAAATGTTGTTGCTCAGTGGCAGCCAGGTGATCCTTACGTGGTGAAAAGTTGTCTCCAACAAGCTTTTCATCATCTTGCAACTTCCAGATTTTACCCTTGCATCTGGTCCACTGAGGGAACCCAAGACCAATCATGCAGGCTACGTGGGGTACGTATGTCTGTCAAGAAAGGAGATATTTTGCAGACCAACTTTGCTGCTGGTCAGCACTGGATGAATGCAGGTGAATATGGACTGGGCATGCAAAAGTCACCATAGCCAATTCTCTCTGAAAACAGAAAGTATCTCCTGAGGGATGCAAAGAAAAAAAAGTCTTGAAGACTTGCCCAGAAGGTAGAGATGAGCCCTTAAGCAACCATTTAGTTCCAATGAGTCCATGATCATAGAATCATAGAATTATCAGGGTTGGAAGGGACCTTAAAGATCATCTCGTTCCAAGCCCCTCGTCATGGGCAGGGACATCCCCCACTAGATCAGGCTGCTCAGAGCCCCATCCAGCCTGGCCTTAAAAACTTCCAGGGATGGGGCTTCCACCACCTCTCTGGGCAACCTGTGCCAGGGTCTCATCGCCCTCATGGCGAAGAACTTCTTCATAATGTCCAACCTAAACCAATCCTTCACTAGTTTTAATCCATTCCCTCCAGTCCTATCACTACCTGACATCTTAAAAAGCCCCTCACCAGCTTTCTTGTAGCCCCTTGAGATATGGGAAAGCCACAATAAGGTCTCCTCGGAGCCTTCTTTTCTGCAGACTGAACAGCCCCAACTCTCTCAGTCTGTCTTCACAGGAGAGGTGCTCCAGCCCTCTGAGCATCCTCGTGGCCCTTCTCCGGACATGCTCCAGCACGTCATAGAATCATAGAACAGTTCAGGTTGGAAAAGACCCTTGGAATCATCAAGTCCAATCATTAACCCTACACTACACTACACTACTCTACACTACAACCATTAACCCGTATCTTTCTTGTAGTAGGGGCTCCAAAATACTCCAGGCGGGGTCTCGGAAGAGTGGAGTAGAGGGGGAGAATCACCTCCCTCGCCCTGCTGGCCACGCATCTCTTGATGCAGCCCAGGACAGGACTGGCTTTCTGGACGGCAAGTGCACACTGACGGCTCATGTTGAGCTTCTTGTCTACCAGTACCCCCAAGTCCTAGTTGGAAATGATCTGGCTGGAAAGTTCATCATCTGGTAACTTTCTCCAAAACAGGTGGAAATCAGGGTTTGGCTCAACAGAGTCTCAGTCACTCGCACTCCTGAGCCTCTCCGAGCACTGTGCTAATTCCACATTTGAGATGGCTTAACATTCCCCAGAGATGTGAGGAGAAGGGCAATCAGCACTTCTCTCCCAGTTCATTGCAAGGAGCAGCCCAAGCAGTTAACATCAGTTAAAGTGAATTGATTTTATCTGAGATTCCTGCTGCCGCCTTCATGCATGCACACACATCACTGCAGCTTCTATAATTAGAGCTCACCAAGAGAGGAGCACTTTGCAAGGAGAATGACATCTCTAAAATGCATCTTTCTCCAAAAGGTGTTATGTGCATTTCCAGGGGGAAAAGCTTGCATATTCAGGAGGAAAGCCTCTGTAATGATGGCACTAGACATTAACTAGAAACCTAATTGGTTTTGTCTTACAGTCTCAAGTTATTAAAAAAAAAGATAAGAAAAATTACATATGCACACACAGGGGCACACATACCTTGGCCACCTGTGCTTAAGCAAAGATATAAATAAAATATTCAAAATATTAGCCAACACGCTACGCACAGTCTCTTTAGAGACCGTGGATCTGTTTACAGTGCAAAAGCATGAGACCTATGGAGGTGATTGTCCTCCTGTACGCACCACTGGTGAGGTCACACCTTGAGTATTGTGTTCAGTTTTGGGCTCCTCAGTACAAGAGAGATCTTGAGGTGTTGGAGCGAGTGCAGAAAAGGGCAACAAAGCTGGTGAAGGGTCTGGAGAATAGACCTTATGAGGAGCGACTGAGGGAGCTGGGACTGTTCAGTTTAAGGAAGAGGAGGCTGAGGGGGGACCTCATCATACTCTACAGTTACTTGAAAGGACATTGTAGAGAGGTTGGTGCTGGTCTCTTCTCACAGGTCATTAGGGACAGAACCAGGGGGAATGGTTCCAAGTTGCAACAGGGTAAGTTTAGACTGGACATTAGGAAGAAATTCTTCACAGAAAGAGTGGTCAGACACTGGAACAGACTGCCCAGGGAGGTGGTTGAGTCGCCATCCCTGGGTGTGTTTAAGTGTCGCTTAGATGTGGTGTTGGGTGATATGGTTTAGGGGTGAACTTTCAGTGTAGGGTTAATGGTTGGACTCAATGATCCTAAGGGTCTCTTCCAGCCTGAACTGTTCTATGATTCTATGAAACAAGCCCAAAGTAAATTTATACAGGTTGAGATTTCCTAACAGCATAGCACACAGTGCTCTGGTCCACGCTGGTATTGATGCTGCCCTGGAGCAAGAGCATGTGAGACTACCAAACTCCAAATTTCTCCTGTTTCCAAATACTTAAATGAGGCAAGATGTGCTTGCTGGGGATTTGCATCCACAAAAATACTCCTACACACACACAGCCAAAGCTGCTTCCTTCTTGGGATTGGGGCAGCTAAAACATGCATGCAAGACCGTGACCGGGATCTAGAATTCTGGAGGCTTTTTCTGTGTCCCCTTCCCACAGACCCATGCCAGGCACCCACAGTAGCACAAACCAGGATCATTCCAGTCTCTGGACCAATACACATTGGATTTGGAGCTATTTTTGCAAGGAGAGGCAGCACAATGCCTCCTCAGACTGTGTGTCATGGCCTGTAGGCAAAAGCGGGGCAATGGTCCCCGTCCTGGTACATGTCCTGAACTGATGACCTGCAATATCTGAAGCTCTGCCAGTGCTCCGGTGAATCCTGTCTCCTGTTTCCACGGAAGTTAGACACCAAAAATTCCTCTGATCCTGCAAGAGTCAAGGGATAAAAGCTTTGGTTCCTAGTTCCCCTGGCAGAAAAAGTGATGGAGCGCATCCCACCCATGCCGCAGGTAAATACAACTGACACTTCATAATACCACAGCAAGTTCTTAGTGCACAGCTGATTAAAAAAGACTGACAAAATAGAATCAAAAAATTGTTTAGGTTGGAAAATACCTTTAAGATCATTGAATTGAACCATTAATGTAGCAAGGAGACATCAGACATTAAACCATGTCCCTAAGCACAACATCTACACATGTTTTAAACACCTCCAGCCACTCAACTTCCAGTCACTCAACCACTTCCCTGGGCAGATATTGAACAACCCTTTTGATGAAGAACTTTTTCTCAATATCCAAACAGGGCAACTAGGATGATTAAGGGAGTGGAGTATCTCCCTTATGAGGAAAGGTTGAGGGAGCCGGGGCTCTTTAGTTTGGAGAAGAGGAGACTGAGGGGTGACCTCATTAATGTTTACAAATATATCAAGGGTGAGTGTCACGAGGATGGAGCCAGGCTCTTCTCGGTGACAAACAATGATAGGACAAGGGGTAATGGGCTGAAACTGGAACATAAGAGGTTCCGCTTAAACTCGAGAAGAAACTTCTTCTCAGTGAGGGTGACAGAGCACTGGAACAGGTTGCCCAGGGAGGTTGTGGAGTCTCCTTCTCTGGAGACATTCAAGACCCACCTGGACGAGTTCCTAGGCGTTCCTGCTCTGCCAGGGGGTTGGACTTGATGATCTTTTGAGGTCCCTTCCAATCCCTGACATTCTGTGATTCTGTAAACCTCCCCTGGTACAACTTGCGGCCATTTCCTCTTGTCCTATCACTTGTTAATTGGGAGAAGAGACTGACTCCTCCTCATAGAATCAGGTACTTGTAGAGAGCAATAAGGTCTTCCCTCAACCTCTTCTATGTGTTAAATAACCCCAGTTCCCTCAGCTGCTCCTCATAAGACTTGTTCTCCAGACCCTTCACCAGCTTCACTGCCCTTCTCTGGACACGCTCCAGCACCTTGGTCTTTCTTGTCATGAGAGGCCCAAAACTGAACACAGGATTTGAGGTGTAGCTTCACTGGTGCAGAGTACAGGGGGACAATTGCTACCCTGGTCCTGCTGGCCACATGATTTCTGACATAGGCCAGGATGTTATCGGCTTTCTTGGCCACCTGGGCACACTGCTGGCTCATGTTTGGGCAGCTGTTGACCTCCACATTTTTTTCTGCTGGGCAGCTTTTCGGCATCGCAATCTTATGATCCCCTTTAGCTTTAAAATTCATGATTGTGAAGGCTGAAAGACGTGCCAGAAAAAAAAAATATAATGCCGCTTACTTTTAATGCCACAACTAGACATATTTTCACCCAAGACCACAGCTAAAAAACAGAATTTCAAAACTTCCAGTAAACTTTTGTGGCTATGAACTGGCAGAGTAGGTGGAAAACACTTTAAAAACAATCATCCTCCAGCAGGAATGTGCCATTAAAAGCATGCTCTGTCTAAATGAGCTGTGACTATGTCTAGGGACTTCTGTGGCATTGTCTTAGAACATAGTAAAGAAATGTGTAAAAAATCATCAAGCTTCAACAGAGATAAAAGTTAAAATTATTGCATCTACATTAAAAAGCTGGAGGCTTATATTTGTCTTTTTTTTTTCTTTTAAAAGCAAAGTCCATCCGTGTGCTGCTATCTGAATACTCTCCCCTTGTACACTTTCTTAGCTCGTTAATTTATTCAGAGCTTTACTGCAGTCGTAGAGTCACAGAATCATAGAACAGTTTTGGTTTATAAGATCTTTAAGAGCATCGAGTCCAACTATCAGCCCAGGCTTACCAAGTCAGACACTAAACCATGCCCCTAAGCACCATATCTAGTCATCTTTTAAACACTTCCAGGGATAGTGACTCAGCTATGTCCCTGGACAGCCTATTCCAATGCCTGACAGTCTTCTTTCAGTGAAGAATATCCAGAATATCCGTAATATCCAGCTTAAACTTCCCCTGGTGCAACTTGAAGCCATTCCCTCTTATGTGATCACTAGCTACTAGGGAAAAGAGATCAACCCCTACCTCTACAACCTTCTTTCAGGTAGTTTAGTTGTACAGAATGATAAAATCTCCCCTCAGCCTCCTTTTCTGTAGACTGAAAAGCCCCTGTTCCCTCAGCTGCTCCTCATAAGACTTGTTCTTGAGACCTTTCACCAGCTTCATTGCCCTTCTTTGGACTTGTTCCAGTCGTTCCATCCTTAACGCAAAAATTGGTTACTTAAAAGCTCAAGCTCAGTGCTCACAAGCAATATCCATCTGAGAATTAGAGCGTTGTATTTTGCACACGATAATTAAAGCATGGTTATTTAGTGTTGCACTTTAAGCCACAGTGTGAGGAAAGGCACAATCCTTTTTCTTTTTGAATGCTGAGCTCCCATCATGCCTTTATTAATGATATTTTGCACAGCCAGGATGAAGTTTGTGCACTCCCCCACTACACAGTGATGTGAGGAATCACCAGAAATTCCTCTTTCCACAAGAAAGAGGTTTCCAGGGCCAAGTGCAAGGTCCTGCACCTGGGGTGGGGCAATCACAAGCACAAATACAGGGTGGGTGATGAGTGGAACGAGAGCAGCCTTGCTGAGGGTGTCGGCAGATGAAAAACTGAATAGGAACTAGCAATGTGCTCACAGCCCAGAGAGCCAATTTTATCCTGGGCTGCATCAAAAGAAGCATGTCCAGCAGACCAAGGGAGGTCATTCTCTCTCTCTGTTCTGGTTTCAGACTGAAAGAGGGTACCTTTAAATTAGATATTAGGAAGAAATTCTTTTCTGTGATGGTGGTGAAACACTGGAACAAGTTGCCCAGAGAAGCTGTGGATGCCCCATCCCTGGAAGTGTTCAAGGCCAGTTTGGATGGGCCTTTGAGCAAGCTGGTCCAGTGGAAAGTGTCCCTGTCCATGGAAGCAGGGTTGGAACTAGATGACCTTTAAGGTCCTTTCTAACTTAAAATGTTCCACGGATCTGTGATTCTATGACTCTGTGATTCTATGACCAGATTGCCTTGGTTCTCGTCAGTTCGAGCCCTTGGAATGTGGCATCTGTACTGAAGATGCTCCAGAAGACCCCAAGGGATGCTGCCATGGCAGCACTCAGTTATACAACACAGAATCAATTTTTACAGCTATGACAAAACTCCTTGTTTGTTTGTTTTTTTGCGACAGACTAGGTTGTGGACAGGGATGGCGGTATGTAGAGAGCAGTCCATTCCCGAGACAGCCAGAACCTCTATTCTAAGCAGTGAAAAACATAAATGGCGGCTACAGCAAAAATCACCCACAATCAAAATTATTATATCCTGGTGAGGCACTGCCTGGAAAAGAGCTTATTGGGGAGGGGGGAAAAAAAAAAAAAAAAAGCAATACGAAAGAAGAAATACGTTTGCTGTATTCATGAAGGATCCACGGTCCTACATTCCTTGGGTGCATTTTGGTAATGCAGGAAAACAATTCACAACAACTGGTGAGCTCCAAGATACAGGACGAGATAGAAGAGCTCTCCACTCCCTGGCTGGCATCTGAACCTAGGTCACATGTCAGCTATGTCAAGGTCAGACAACCTGATGTACGGAGATGCGATACAGCCCAGGCTTCTGGCCACGTACACTTGTATCAAATGCTGGGTGTTGTTTTTTTAAGAGACAATTCATAAAGATCCCGAAAAGTGCCTGCAAAGATTTCCTGTCCCTTGCTTAGCTATCACCGGCCTGCACCTCCTCTTCATCTACCTCATGGAGGGCAATTTTCTTGAAGAAACCAGCCCACCTCAGACAGGACGCAGAACACAAGAGCTGTGGAGAGCAGCACCTTGCGTGCTAATTACAAATCTCCTGAGTTGAGATGTCCACATCATGGAGGTGGGTGTGGAAGTCTTCCAAGAGAACATGCCTTCAGCTTGGTCTGGGCAGTTTTGACCCTTCCCCTGGGTGTAAAGAGCTGCCCCCATCCATCCACCCAGACAGAGCTGGCAGCGCCACACTGAGCAGCATTCAATTAGGAAAGCAGCTTGCAATCCGAAAAGGAGCTGAAACACAGACAGAGGAAGAAGCCAGCTCAAATAAATGGATAATTGCCATTTAATTCCCACATATTAGATTTGGCAATACTTGCATTACGGTTAAGTCAATAAAGCAACTTGGAATTGAGCTTGATTCGACGACGGGACAAGCCAATCAATCTGTCTGAGATGCAGGCTCTCAACCCTGCCAGGGAGACCTCAAGGTGGGGGCAAAGGAAAGGCCACTGCCCGTCTGCCACGTGTTGAAGGAAATGGTCCTTTATGTGCCAAAACGAGCATTAAGATCCCATTCATGCTTTTCCTAGATTAGGCAGCCTCATTCACAGATAAATACAGCTCCTTATTCTTACAGCTCAGTTATCCTCCCCAGCAACAACCAGGCACCTTGCTGGAAAGGTGCTGCTGTGTTAAGCACGTCTGCCAATTACGTCCACACAAACACAACTCTGGAGACAAGCCCATGTAGGATATCCATTGTCAAGCAGTTGGCCCAAGAGAGTGAGCTAATTAAACTTGTAGGAGGGAGATAAAAACTTCCCCACGCTGTCTCACAGCTTGTCACTCCAACCTGGCTGCCCATCGGTGAGGACGGCCATGAAACCTGCCACTGACAGGGGGCAGTGGCAAAAGGTGGTGAAGGAGCAACCACTGCAGATGTCTGTAGTCCAAATCAATACTAAAAATGACATTTCACAGCCCAGAAAGCCAACTGTATTCTGGGCTGCATCAAAAGCAGCATGGCCAGCAGGTTGAGGGAAGTGATTCTCCATCTCTTCTCTGCTCTCGTGAGACCCCACTTGTAGTTCTGTGTCCAGCTCTGGGGTCCTCAGCACAGGAAAGTCAAGGACCTGTTGCAGCTGGTCCAGAGGAGGCCACAAAAATGATCAGAGGGCTGGAACACCTCTCCTATGAGGAGAGGCTGAGAGAGTTGGGATTATCCAGCCTGGAGAAGAGAAAGTTTTGGGGAGATCTTATAGCGGCCTTCCAGTACTAAAAGGGGGCTACGGAAAAGACAATGTCTTTAGCAGGTCCTGCTGCAGCAGGGCAAGGGAGAATGGTTTTAAACTAAAAGAGGGTAGATTTAGACTAGATCTAAAGAAAAAAATTTATACAATGCGAGTGGTGAAACACTGGAACAAGTTGGCCAGAGAGATGTTGGATGCCCCCATTCCTGGAGATACAGAAGGTCGGGCTGGATGGGGCTCTGAGCAATCTGGTCTAGTTAAAGATGTCCCTGCTCACTCCAGGGTGCTTGGACTAGATGATCTTTCAAAGGTCACTTCCTTCCAAGATATTCTATGATTCTGTGATTTCCTGGCACCCAACACAAATAGATATTAAAAAACCTTCATCTGTTTTACAGGAGCTGCTCCCTCTCTTTTTTTTTTTTTTTGGCAAGCCACAGTCTCCACCACAACACAGAGAGGTCTGTAAGAGCAGGGAGAAATGAGGTGAAACCACAGGAGGTTGAGTTATCTAAACACACACCAAGACAACATTGCAGCCAAAACAGAGACGTGCAATATTCTGTATTACCCTGTACTGAATAACACAGAATTATGCTTTGTTACAGCTGCTCTACTGACTTGCAAGCCATCTGCCCTATCCAATAGCCACAAGAAACTGTGAAAAGTGAGAATACTGAGAATACGACCAAGCATTGTACAGTCTCTATATACTGATCAACCTGGAAGTGCCTGGAGATACTGCCATAAGTTTCAGCAGATTTAACACACATGGGGCTCAAGCTTCTGCATTTAACAGCAGGATATATCATGACAGGATTTACCCATACAGACCGAGACTTCGCCACTATGTTCATCCGCCAGTTCTTTTAAAAAAAAAAAAAAAAGAGCTCCCCAAAAGCAACCCAACTCTTTTCTTTTCTAAGAATTTAATATCAAGGTAGTAAACTAGAAGCAATATCTGTTAATTTTATAATGTTCAAATATTAGTTACTGATAATTCTTCATCCTACAGTACTTACACGCATGCCACGTGGTTAGGTATACACTCAGATATACATAAAACATGTTTTATAGCACACTGCTTCTTCACTGCAAACATCTTCCTGAAATGTTCTAGAATGAGAGATCATTAAAAGCACCCACTATTAAATCTTTGCTAAAGCCTCCAAATTTCTCATGAAAACCCAAAGTGCGCCGTTAATGAAATTGTTGAGATTTTAATATAGGTGTCATTTTGATGAATGTAGAACACCATTGCCATAATGTCTTACACGTTTCACGCACTTCTGGGCATTGTACCACCTTCTTGCTATCACAGGAAAGCAGATTATTAGCACGAGTAGGAAGGAAAACAAACATGGAGCCACGTATGGTTGCAGAGAATTTGTTTCAAGGTAAGAATCACTGCAGAAAACTTCCCAAGCACTTGCTCAGTTCTCCAGCCACCAGATTAATACTTTCCTATCCTTGCAATAATTTAATTAAAGCGATCAGCGGATGAGAAGTAATATTGCACTGCTGAATCTAATTAAACTTCAAGTTTATCCTCTAGAAATCGAGAAAAATATATATTTCTTCAAGAAAAGACATTTATTTTATTCAGACAGGATAAAAGAAAAAAAACACAATCACTTCTGTTGATAACATCTCTCTCTTCTCTCTCTCCCCCACTGTCCAAATGACAATGCTTGCCTGGCTAAATAATAAAATAATAAGCATTCTGCAGAGCTAATCTTCCTATTCTGAGCTGTCTGAGCCACTTTGTCCCTTCCCACCCATGACATTGTACAGCAAAACAATAGTGCCTTTGTAAAAATGCCAAGGAAAACCAAACGGAGGGGAGGTCTCTGCCATGTTGGAATCTGCTAAGGGGAGAAACAAAAATTGAGTCTATCTTACCTCTATTTGGCAATTGCACATCTTACAAAAGGCTTCCCCTCCATCCTTGACCCACGCAGATATCCACTCTCTATGCTTGATTTGTGCTGAATCGAAGTAGGGATGCCGAGAGGGAAGGTAATCTACCCAAATTACGCAGCAACGAAATGACTAATGGAGAATAATCCCACTTTCTGCTGCCCAAACCTCTGCTGCCAAATCCAGCAGTATGACCTAAATCTAGGTATCGACCAGCACCTCCTCACTACGAAGGCGTGCCCGCATGCACGGCAACAAGTTGTGCTTGCAGACAAGACCGTCATCTCTCCACCCGACTTTCTCCAAAAAAATCAAGTTTTATTAGTGTCAGCACAACGCTGAACATTGTTAACTAGTACAAAAAAAACCCCACAGAGCACTAAACATTTAACTAAATATGGGTGATTTCTGAAGAAGGCTTGCTCAATTAACATTTTACTGCCGTGACCTCGAGGGCATATTGTCTTGTTAATTAAGGATTTTCGTCTCCATCCCCCTACTGAGACAGGCTGGTTTTCACTCAGCCTTTTCTCATAGCCAAAGAGCAAGTGGATGGGCAGTAAAAGAGGCAAAGCTGCATGAAAAGGTTCATTTGGCTGACTCGGGACTTCCCAGCAGCACTTTTTCCTCCCAGTGCTCCACCGCCTTGTAGGCAGCGTTGTGCCCAAGCGGTTGCATCAAGAGGGCATGGGTTGTGCATTCACACCCGTAAAGCTCTCAACACAACTCTTTGCCCCTGAGGATGGGTGGCCAGGAACTGACTCAACTGACCTGCAAAATAAGAACAGGCACGTTGGGGAAGATCAAAGGTCTACAGCAGTGGTGAAGAGCTCGTGCATGGAAGAAGGCAGAAAGCACCCAAGCACCTTCTCAGCTACCAACCACTTGAATCTCAGGGACTTCTTGAGCAAAAAGTGCTTTCTGTGGAGTACTTAACCACGTTCAGTCTCTCCTCAGAGACACACGCACTTTCAATACCTGGAACAAATTATAACAAGGGGTTCAGTGCCATGACTGCAGGTGATCGAGGCTTCCCCTCTTTTTTTTGTTCTGAACACAATGCCCGCTACCTTCACATGATGTGTGGAGCCCAACAGCCTGGAGACGGGCTCAATATCAGAATAAAGATGAAGTTGCCACCCAAAAACTGGTCAGAGCATCATTTTGCTAGTGAAGTATCATTGCCACACATCTTGCAGCTCTAAATCCTTAGCAACTCTTCAAAGAAGAAGAAAGAGAATGAAAGAATGAAAAGAAAAGGTTTGCAACGTGAAAGGCTCTTGGTAGCTACAGAAACATCCCTCCACACACCTACACTCATTGCCTACTCTCATTTTAATGCTATTCAAGCAGCAAAACTTGTTCTTAATCTCTTAAAAGGCTATTCCAGTTTAGAGCACCCCAGCAGTGATTTCTTTTCACTGCAGAATGAAGAATGGCACTGATCTCTCCACAGAGGTCTAAGTTTGCTTTCTTGGCCTTAACATTTTTATGGTGGTGCTACCCAAAAAAGAACCCTCATGTGCTAAGCACTACAATATACTTGAACTTCCTACAAGCTATCACTTACAGGTCTGCCATGATCCTCTTGGTAGTTCAGATGCATCCTCCCTGAAAGATTTCACAAGCATCTCCCTCCTTCCCAGTCAAGACCTGAAAACAGACACCTCATCTACAAACCACTGAGTCCACTTTGGGATGTCTTACAAAGAAAGAAAGAAATTGTATTAGTCTATAGACTTGCAAGCCTAAACTTCCCGTATTTTGTTCCTGTCTGACAGTACCTCAGGAAAATTGACTCACTTCTCTCTGAGTCGGTTACTGCGTCCATAAAACAGTGATGCTAAACACCAGACTATTGCTCTGGTTTGGCATGAAGGTTAAATTCATTAATGTTTGTAGGGTGGCGAGATATTTGGATGAAAGGTACTGACTATGAGAAAGTTATTATTATTTATTCTCACAGTGGCAGATCACAGCTTCATCACCTCTGCTCAAGGACTTAGGTTCTATACTAAGCGCAGGCAAACCTTAACTCCTGCGATGTCCTGAACCCGCTCAGCACAGGGTCTGAGACACATATTGAAACAGAAGCCAAGCAGGCAGCGTGTGCTGCCCTCCGTTGGGCTCAGCCTGCTCTCCCAATAGAATGAGCATAAAGCAGAATGGCAAGATTACATTTGATCTACAGATGTATTTCAGCTCTTTAGGGAGAGGTAGGCAAGAGACATAACCAGGTAGAAAGAGAAAGCTGTCATCATGCTACTGAAGAGAATATACAGAGCATGAAAGAGTGGAGACTGCCCTATCACAAAGAGGCAGAGCTAAGCACTCCCACACCAGCTCCTGCTCAGCCACTGATTTATTACATGGCTCTGGGAAACTTCATACTTGTTTTCAGCTTGTTTTTGTGCAGCTCCACGGACAAGAGAAGACCCTCCATGCAGTGAAAGGAGCAGATTAAAAAAAAAAGTAATCTGAAAACATAAATATATTTCTCAGCCTGGCCAGCATTCACCTGCAAAACATCTCTCCATGGGGCATACAGGCAGCTTTTTGTATCTTCTGCCAAGGTGCCACAAGAAGAGCATCTAAAAAGCAGAATCACAGATGAACAGGATGGTCGAGGTTAGAAGGGCCTTCTGGAGGTCATGGGGTCGAATCCTCCTTCTGAAGCAGGGCCACCAACAGTAATTTGCCCAGGACCATGTTCAGACAGCTTTCGAGTAACTCCAGGGACAGAGTAACTCCTTGGGAATCCTGTGTCAGTTCTCAGTCACCCTCGCTGTAGAAAAGTCTTTCCAGACCAAATGGACCCCTGGTAAGAAAGCAGGTCCTTCCATTCTCATGCAGCATTTCCATCAGGAGCCAACTGTGCAGCCCATCTTCACCTTTTCTTGTTGGAGCATGCTCTGCCTCGGGCAAAATATCAACCTGGGCAGTAGGGCTACAAACTCCGCTGCTATCTATTTATTAAAATGAGCAGGTGAACATGAGCTGTAGCAGATGAGAAGATCCTTGAGGAAGGCTGAGCCCACTCAGGCCTCCAATAAGAACTTAACTTCTAGGTTTGACGAACCAAAGCTGCTTTTCATTATGACATAACGAAGGCTAAACACCATTGCATTAGTCAGCTCCGGCATTCAGCTTTTGAAGGACATTGAGTTGGTGGCAGGGAAAACCTGAAAGCAAAAGGAAAAATCAGCCTCTGCAGCATGGTATTATTTGGAGCTGGTCTTCTGCCATGCAGCAACATCCCTGCTGCTGTCAGGAGGCCTCCTCCTGATAAATCTTATCATCACATCTCACTACCACTCCCCGGGCTCACCGAATGCAGACCAGCAATGCCCAGCTTTACTTCACTCTGCTGAACATCACCCAGATGTTTATCTGTATTTTATTATGAGTAAAGCAGAAAATAAATCTGGATTACCAATGCATCAGTTTGCAGAGGTAAACATGGGATATATCCCTTGCTCCACTACAAGGGATAACAGAGCTTTGCAATAGCCATAAATACTCATTCAACTTCAGGGGATTGATGATCTTTTTGCAGGATAGAACTGAGCACTCATCACACCACAGAGTTTGTCAGAAGTGCTGAAAAAGAAATCAGGGCATAGTTTCCCGGTAGGACAATCGAGTTCTGTGGAGATGAGCTTGATTCTGGTTCATGCAAACCATGGTTGGCAAATTGTTACTGCTGTTCCCAGGGAGGCGGAGATCTTCTTAACTGAAATCCTGCAGTGTTGGAGAAACACTGCTCTTGCTCAAGTCAAATACCTAACAGAGTAGAAGCAGACAAAAGCACAAGTTCAGGGGTACCATTCCCCTTTTACACTTGTGATGGGCACTGATAATGATGTGTTTATTTGTTCGTACACTAGAGAACAAACCTCTCCAATACCATCTTTGCCTGGTCACCATCTCCAATGGAACTTGCAGCTTAATGGCAAAAAAATGAGTGAATCACGATTGATGCATTTGCTCTCAGTGTACTGGGTTTGCATGGCAAGGTTTTAGTAGTGGGGCAGCAGGGGGATACAGCGGTGGCTTCTATGAGAAGTTTCTAGAAGTTTTCCCTATGTCTGATAGAGCCAATGCCAGTGGGCTCCAAGATGGACCCATTGCTGGCTAAGGCAAAGCCCATCAATGCCTCTGTGATGACATGTTTAAGAAGGGGAAAAAAACTGCTGTGCAACAGCAGCTGGAAAAGAAGGGTAAGAACATGTGAGAGCAACAACTTTGCAGTCAGTGAAGAAGGACCAGGAGGAGATGCTCCAGGTGGCAGAACAGATTCCCCTGCATCCCGTGGTGAAGACTACAGTGAGGCAGGCTGTGCCCCAGCAGCCCACGGAGGTTAATGGTGGAGCAGATAACCACCTGCAGCCCATGGAGGACCCCATTCCAGAGCTGCACTGAAGCAGGCTCCTGGCAGGACTTGTGGTCCCTTAGAGAGAGGAACCCACGCTGGAGCAGGTTTGCTGGAAGGACTTGTGATCCCACCGGGAACTCGTGCTGGAGCAGTCTGTTCCTGAAGGATTGCACCCCATGGAAAGGACCCACACTGAAGCAGTTCATGAAGAACTGCAGCCCCGTGGGAAGGACTCATGCTGGAGAA
The DNA here is from genome assembly GCA_020746105.1 of Trogon surrucura. Taxonomy (NCBI): domain Eukaryota; kingdom Metazoa; phylum Chordata; class Aves; order Trogoniformes; family Trogonidae; genus Trogon; species Trogon surrucura. The sequence goes on along the minus strand of CM036619.1, from coordinate 3,192,795 downwards.
GTTTGTTGAGGACTGTCTTCTCTGGGAGAGATCCCATGCTGGAGCAGAGGAAGAGTATGAGGAGTTCTCACCCTGAGGAGGAAGGAGCAGCCAAAACAATGTGTGATGAACTGACCACAACCTCTGTTCCTTGTCCTCCTGGTCCGGTCGAGAGGAGTAGGTAGAGAAACTGGGAATAAAGTTAAGCCTGGGAAGAAGGGAAGGGTGGATTCAAAGAAGAAGTATTGAAATCAGTACTTCAATATCTACGTCTCTGAAAAATATAGACAAGTTGAAGATTCTGCAAGGGAAGTAACACAGTACCATTGAGGAAAGGTTTGTTTTCCTTTATCAGTATCAAAGCATTTAAAATCTATTAATTAAATGCCGACAGCCACCAAGGTAGACAGCACCACCACCTCGTCTTTATCACTGTGTACGTATGTGTTTAGCCATAAACCTCACCCAAGGATCAGCAAGTCCAGCACGTTTGCTGAAGCTCTACATTTTGACCTGGAGCAAAAGTCTTCAGTCTTCCACGTCCTTCTTTGACCATTTCACTAAAGAGAAACGCCTAACAGAGCTTTCAGCTATTTAAAAGAAAAGACTTCTTGTCTGCCCATCGAACGAAAAAGCTTCAGCTTGGACTTCCAGCCCATGCTACCACCATCCGGGAAAAGCCAGCACAGTCTTTCTGTATCAGATTTTGCCAGAAGCCCTTCCAGAAATTCCCACCTTTAATGAAGACATCCTTCCACAAACGACAAAAACCATGAGATGAGCAAGCACCGGAGACAGGGTGGCTAGCAGATAGCACAATACTTTGCAGCAATAATTGCAGGAATGACGAGAAAAAGTAGGAGGAAGTTCTAATCTTGTAACAAATGGGTCTGAAAATTAAACTGTATTTCCAAACTCACTTTCGAATATACCTCACAAATGCGAGAAGGCAATAATTATCCCTAATTTATTGAAGGAACTGTAGCAGAGAGAATTAAAGGCTCTGATTCATGTATGCTAAAGCAAAGAGCAGCAGGAGCACACACTGTTTTACCCCAGCAAGTGCTCATCCCACCAGTGTGGCTTAGTAATGGGTGGTGTCCCTGTGCAAAATGACTCAAAATCACTGCTCAAAATATATACAAAAATTCTCTTTTGTTGGTGTCAAGATAACAGTCAGGTGCAAGCCACATGCTATGGAGCTCACTTGGCAGAGAGCAACATCTAGAGCTGAGCTGGACACCTGCAGGTAACCACATATAAAAACATGGCAAAATTTCTCAGGGGTCAGTCTGAAGCCAAAAGGATGTGTGTGAAGTCCAAATGGAGCTGATTCTGCTCCTCTGCTCTTGTGAGACCCCACCCGCAGTACTGTCTCCAGCTCTGGGTATCCCAACATAAGAAGGACATGGAGCTGTTGGAGCAGGTTCAGAGGAGGCCACAAAGATGATCACAGGGATGGAACACTTATCCTATGAAGAAAGGCTGGAGAGTTGGGGTTGTTCAACCTGGAGGAGACAAAGCTCCAGGAAGATTGTATTATGGCCTTCCAGGACTTAAAGGGGGCCTATAAGAAGGATAAGGACAATCTCTTTAGCAGGGCCTGTAGTGATAGGACAAGGGGCAATGGTTTTAAACTAAAAGAGCATAGATTTAGACTAGATATAAGGAAGAAACTTTTTTACAATGAGAATGGTGAAATACAAGAACAGCTTCTCCAGGGAGGTGGCAGAAGCCTCATCCCTAGAAACCTTCAAGGTCAGGTTGGATGGGGCTCTGAGCAACCTGATGTAATTAAAGATGTCCCTGCTCACTGCAGGAGGGTTGGACTAGAGGATTTTAAAAGATATTTTCTATCCCAAAACATTCTACGATTCTATGACTTTCTGATTCTAAGCCATGCATTTAAATATGGAGTGTGGCAGCGACAAGCACATCACGATTCTAGGCTCCTCCAAGGTTTTGTAGGTCTATCCAAAATGCACTTCAAGACTATGAAAGTGCTGGCTATGAACTCTCCAACTGCCAGAACAAAGCAAACTTGTGAGTTTCCATGGTTGTAAGAGCAGAGATCACAGAATCACAGAATCACAGAAACACAGAGTGTCAGGGGTTGGAAGGGACCTCTAGAGATCATCTAGTCCAACCCCCCTGCCAGAGCAGGATCACCTACAGTAGGTCACACAGGAACATGTCCAGGCAGGTTTTGAATGTCTCCAGAGAAGGAGACTCCACAACCTCCCTGGGCAGCCTGTGCCAGGGCTCTGTCACCCTCACAGGGAAAAAGTTTTTTCTAACGTTTTTGTGGAACCTCCTATGTTCCAGCTTGTACCCATTGCCCCTTGTCCTGTCATCCTTTGTGTCCCTGGACTTCTGAGATGTTTGACTCACTCAAGTTCCCAAATTCAGTTTGAAATATCTAAAGGTATTAACCAGAATCCCAGCTATTGTAGAAACTGGCCTGATGGGAAAACTAGTGAAAGAGGTCTGAGGTCATGGAGACAACGGATGTTTTAGCATTGGGGTTTTTTTTGTGCTTTGTTGTTTGAACTCAGGTGATCACTTACGAAAGAACTTTCTAAATACAACCTAGGTATAAAAAAATATTTCATTTTCGTAACAGGATTTCACATTACTTCAGACTTGAAAAACAAATCTTCTTTGAGTTTTTCCCATCACTTAAGACTTGAAAAAAGTGGTGTGATTTTTTTTTTTGCCTTTTCCACTGCAGAATTCTTCCATTCCTTTAATCTCTCTAAAGGTGTTTCTACAAATAGGTTGACTTCTGCAACGCTGGTCATAAGCACCAGGCTGGGAGGATGACTCAGCCCGTGAGCCAGTCAAATGATCAGTCTCACCAGGGTCTGCAGGACTAGAAAAGCGTCCCAGGTAACTGCACCCTAAACAAAGTGTCCCCCTCCCCAAAAAAAGGTATGACAAACAAAGAAAAAAGTACATATAGACATATTTTATAATTACGTACACAGGGAAATGCTCTGCAATGTCCCTTTTGGGAACTAATTCATAGAATCATAGAATGTTTTAGAAGAAAGTGACCTATAAAGGTCATCTAATCCAACCCTCCTGCAGCAAGCAGGGACACCGCCCAATAGATCAGGTTGCTCAGAGCCTTGTCCAACTTGACCTTGAAGGTTTCCGGGATGGGGCATCTACCACCTCTCTGGGCAACCTGGTCCAGTGTTTCACCACCCTCATTGTAAAAAATTTCTAACTTAGATCTAGTCTAAATCTACCCTCTTTTAGTTTAAAACCATTACTCCTTGTCCTATCACTACAGGCTCTGTTAAAGATATTGCCTCCATTTTTCCTACAGGTATCCTTGAAGTACTGAAAGGTCACAAGGTCTCCCCAGAGCTTTTCCAGGTTGAACAGCATCAACACTCTCGACCTGTCCTCATAGGTTAAGTGGTCCATCCCTGTGATCATTTTTGTGGCCTCTTCTGAACCCACTCCAACAGGTCCACGTCTTTCTTGTGCTGCGGACTCCACAGCTGGACACAGCACCCTGAGGAACTCTCACTAGAATGGAGCAGACACCTCAACACCTTGCACATGCTGAAGGAGAAAACAACCAAAGGCAGCTGCACATTCATGATTAAAGCCCTGTAAGATGAGGGAGAACAGCTACCACAACAGCACAGATGACCTACGGTCAGTTCTCAACGACAATCACGTTGACTCTTGCACCACGTGATGGATCTTAGCACCTTCTCCCATCTTTGAGACCAGACCTGCAAAAGGCACCTCTTCTACTGCGAATGATTTCTGCTCGTAAAAGCAAGGCTAAGGTACATTGTGCTTTCACAAATAACACGTTTTCTCATAAATGGGTCAAATCAACCCTGATTTACGGCACTGAAGTTCCAACTCAAACTCATTCAGAAGTCCAGGAACACAAATTCATCCTTATTAAACAACCTTAAATACCTCACCAGAAATTTTGCTGTTACGTCAAACAACCTGATATTTTAAACTAGAAGAGACTGTTGATCCTCTGTATTACAACATTTTCAGAACTTGCTAAAATGAGGACTACCAAAGATCCGAGAAAAAGAAGCGAGGGCTCCTCAGCCTCCAGAGGGGCAGAAATGGTGCCATTGGATTATAAGAAATACATTTCTTCCCTTATCAGTACTGATGATAGCCATCTTTTCCAAAGGTTTGGCTGGACTAAAATATCCATCTGGAGTTGGTCTTAATATCTTCAAAACCATGCAGAAAGCACCAATGCCTGCTGAAGAGCCTTGTAGCCACTTTGGTTTCATATACACACATATATAGAATTCCACCACTAATGCTTTTGCAACCATTCCCTGTATTTAGCCTCTGTGTGCAGATCACTGACCTTGCAAGAAACTACAGAGAAGGCAAAACTGTTATTCAAGGAGTACCAAAATTACTTTTAACGCCTATGTAAAAGCCTTTCATTTTTCTAGATAGCTTTCTTAAAATTCAGGCAGTCTTTGTCCTTAATTAGTAAAAGAAGATATTGTCTGTTCTTAACAAGACACTTATCTTCCCAAGCCTAGCAACGTATTTCTTAAACATTGACAAATTCCTCACTTCGTATTAATATATTTTTACACTTCTGCTGTACCCCAAAACAGTCACCAATTATTTCTTCAAACACCCTTATGATACTGGTGCATAAAGCGCTTGTTTATCCAATAATACCACAAGGATGTTACTAAATTAAGCCTTGTGTTCAGAAGAGATTTCAAATGTTTTGCATCTCAGGAGTAGTTTACCAGAGCAAAATTCTGAAGGCTGGTGCAATTACCTGTTTTTTGCAGAACGATGTGACCCAGATGCCACCCACATCTTGTGCAGGGCTATGTCCAACCATAAAGACACATCTGAAGTTTAATAATCACTCTTACAAAAGCAGATCCAGAGGGAATATTTGCAGAGCAGCTGGTGGAGCTTTAACTTGAGTTTCTTCATGAGAAACAAGATATTTAGGACCTCAGTTTTGATGGACAATTAAGTGATATCATTCAGCTGATGTAACTAATGGCCAACAGCAAACCAAGATCAATTGGACTTGCTTACACCCATGTGAAAGCTTTAGGCGAGTGCGTTTGATCTCATATTTGCGTCGAGTTGAGCGGACAAACCACTATCCCGCTGATAAATGGCAGCTTGTTAAACCGACGGGGCTTTCCTGTGCTTCAAAGCCTTTCGAGCATGAGGAGGGAAAAACTCCATCATTTTCTTTGATCTTGGCAAAGAGCATATCCATTCCTTTCATTCACCCAGGCCTTTCTTTCAGATCAGAAATCCATTTTCTTGAGGCAGAGATCGCATGCACGTGAGGATGCGCGTTGCCGAGGAGCTAACTAACCACCTAGTCACACTCTTCCCCCCAAACCAAAGTTCCACACCCTTGTTCAGCACGTTTGAAACTCAGCGGCAATAAAAAGGCATCTGCGAGACTCACCATGAGCCACACAAAACTGGTTTATTCACCTTTCGAAATACGAAAAGGAAACAGATTTAGCGTTTCAATTTTGCTGTAATATTCGAGATGCCTCACACAGCGCACAGACGTTGTGCACGTGTTACTTTTCTGGTCTGATTTTTTTTTTTTTTTTTTTTTTAATAGTATGGTATAAGTTGGCACATTCCTGGTTGACAGAAGTAGGGGTTTCCCCAAGTATTTCTTAAACTAACTTGACATTTCATATAATTAAATCAGCAACTAGAGAGTAAGCATTTGAGCTATCATATTATCCGAGCTTCACATATATGAAAATAATTATACCATCTCCTGAATCAGGGAAAGACACAACCAGAGTGGTTAAAACCTAATATTAGAAGTATAAATGGTTATAATTTTATTAATCACCATTTTTGCACCGGTGCTGGGAATGAATCGCTCCCTGACGTTCCATCGCACCGAGCGCTGCACAAAACACGCATGATTAAACGCTTCCTTGCCCAGAAGAGCTTACACGGGATGTTTCTTTGTTCAAGCAAGTACATGAACTTGCCATGCGTATAATTAAATCTCCTCTTTCAGGAGAGGGGCCCGATCCCACAGACATATGTCTATAAACAGTTCCTCCAAGAATAACAAGCTTACTCGCGTGTGAAGCAAAACTGAGCCCCAAAACAAATGGACAGGATTAAAGGCAGGCATTCAGTAATAGGGTATTTATTCCCTTTAGGTAGCCAGGCTTATCCTTCTCTGTTCAGTCTATGAATTCTAGTTTCTCAAAAGGGACACGCAGGTGTCCTTGAGATGGGGACATATACCATCTCCTGGAAACTACAGGGTTGAAGAAATGAGTGACCTTCTCCATTTGGGGTACGTTTCAATCCTAGCGGTGCCTCTAAGCAAAGAACAAAGCCTAGTAGCTGATAAACTGAAAGAGGGTAGATTTAGATTAGATATGAGGAAGAAATTCATCACTGTGAGGGTGGTGAGGCACTGGACCAGGTTGCCCAGAGAAATTGTGGCAGCCCCATTCCTGGAAGTGTTCAAGGCCGGGTTGTTGGGGCTTTGAGCAACTTGGTCTGGTGGGTGGTGTCCCTGCCCACAGCAGGGGGGTTGGAACTAGATGATCTTTAAGGTCCCTTCCAACCCAAACCATTCTACAATTCTGTGATGATGATATCCAAATAGGTCTGTTGCATATATTTATTTGAATGCCTCTTGAAGATGCACACATTGCAAGTAATGGCAGTTTTCCCTTCTTCGGTGCAGGAAACAAATTAAGCACCAAAAACTTAGCTGTTCTTTTGACCACTTGCAATTTTTTGCAGCTTGCTGGGATTGGCCATTTGTTATTTATTCTAGCCATTTATTGCATTGCTAAAGCACAGGGAAGAAGGCTGGCCAACTTCAGTGACTTCTCTCGAGGTTCCAAGAGGAAGGACTTAAAATTTCTTGGTATAGTCGGCAGCACTGATACAGATTGTGAGGAAGCACCTGTACTGAGCTGGTGCCACTTTTCTTACCTTTTTCCTTTCTGTCCTTACAAGATGTGATAAATGGCTCGCAGCCATCATCTTCTCACTGTTTTCAGACCCAGCCACACGTCTCACTGTGCTGAATGGAGCAATTATCATAAGTATTAAAAACCCTGGTGGGCAGACAAGACCTAAACCATGGTCTCTTCTCCAACAAAGGGACACAAACCTGCCAGATGCAGTCCAAAGGCTCGTAGCCACAATAGGACAGTGTGTCCAAGCTTAACAGCCATGCCTGTATCATCCAAGGAGCAGCTATAATCCCTGTTTTCCAGGGAATGAATAATAAGCCCTGCCCCAGCAGTTTTGGCCAGTGCTGCTTACACAAATACTAAGATTTCATTTTCTTATTTCTCACTTGATGGCAGTTGTCCCTTTGAGGAAACCACTTTTCCTCTTTCAAAACTACACCCGAATTTCCCAGCTAAAGCTGTAAAACAAAAGGAGGTTTCCGGAAAAAATATAGCTCTGGTTGAGCTTTTATTTGTTCATTTTAACCCTATACAATATGGGCACAAGAGGTTTCACACCTAAGAAACCATGTTTTTGCCATTGTTGCTGTTTTACATGAGACTGAAGAGGACAGAGGGAAGAGATGATGCACTGCAATGGTACCTCTCTCACCATGGTAGAAGTCCAACAGCAAGAGGTCTTTTTTTGTGTTTCTTCTCCAAAAACTAGAAGATATCTGTCTTCCCTTAAGATCACAGTCAACTCTGCATCCAGCCATACAACTATCACGTTTATTCATCTTGCAATGGGACGTCCACTCTCACTTCTGAAGTACACAAGGCTAATTCAGGCCAATGCCACTAGAGACTCACCAGATTCCGTCATGTTTTATGACAAACTCAGACTTTAATTACCTCTAAAACACAGAATGCCTCAATTCCACCACTGAAAGGTTTAGAGATTAATAAAAATAGCATATGCATTAATACAAATATTAAATCGATATCGACAACTGTGACCTCTGCATGGTGCCGGGGTGGCTTTGGAACCCAACTACCTCTCGGGCAGGCCTATAGTTCTCAAAGACCCCAGGGTTGAGCTGGAGATAAACATACTCCCTGCTTCCATCAAAACCCCAGCAGATTAGCTGTAAAAACCTCGTAGCACTGCCAGAGACGAGCTCATGTATTAGTCTTGTTCAGAGAGGTGTGGTGGGCTCCCCAGGCCAAGGAGTAACTTGTTGTCCCACTCTATGGTTGGGATAAGGGCCAAAAGATGCTCAGAGAAAGACCAGGGGGGATAAACAGGGAATCAAAACAAAACATAGAGTGGGAACTGAGTTCTAGGACTGCTGAAGTCTTTACTTATAAAGAAGAACCAAGCAAAGGGTAAAGGATGCAATGTTTGCAAGGAATGTTTGTGGAGCAGCCTAAGAAAGATACTACTTACATCTGAATTAGATACAAGCAGAGATGGACTTTCTCAACACGCATGCAAGGAAGTGTTGAATAATTTGAGATTCAAAGGAGGAAAATCAGCAATCGCTACGAAGTGGTAGAAAGCTCAGGACGTGCACGTGATGGTTCCTCCATCCACATTTAAGGATAAAAAAAAAATTAAAAGACCAATAACACATTTCTGACCCTGGAGACCAGCTCTTCTCTCCATGGCGTGAATAAAGTGGCGGATGGTCAGTCATGCTCTCCTTGAAACACTTCTGGAGAAACAGAAGGTGCATAAAGTCCTCAGTACTGCAAATTCAGCTCAGAAGTTAAAAAGTCATTAGAAATGGATAATGAAATTAAGAAGGGAAAAGCTAATAGGAACCACTGCATGGTGGGAGCCCTGCTGGTGCTCAGCACTGCGGCCAGCTGAGCCCCGACAAAGAACAAATTGAGTGGCAGGAGGAGGGAAATAAAGCAAGCACCACAGCTCTGCTTGGCAGGAGAAGTGTAATAGATTCTGTCTCGGAGATGTATCAGCATCTGTGGCTTTTAAATCACGGAGGAAGGCGAAGGGGAGCAAAGCTTTTAGCAGTCAAAGCAAAATATGCAACGAGATCTTTACGATGATGAAATGCACTTGGGAACGAGGGAATTAACAAGAGGCAAAATGTCCAGCGGGAGATGGGACACCCCAATTCTTCCCCCAGCCTCTACCAGCCTCGAGATCCCAAAGAAGAGAGTGGCAGGTTTTTTTCCTCCATCCCCGTTGCCATCAGACAGCTTGGAAACACATAAATATTTCTTTGCAATTTCAGTAATCACAGCAAGATCCTCAATCTGCTGCAAAATTACAAATGATAGAGGAACATGTAACATGAATTATCAACACCAATCGTCAACTGAAGCGCCGCTTCAATTTTTGCCCAGAAATGACAAGAGAGGTAGCGACAGGGCTGAAGTAAGACCTTGGGATACCCAACTCTTCAGTCTTGTCTGAACACTACGGCAAACCAAGTTTCTGCATTTCCCATCTCCTCCTCTCCTGTCCTACAGAGGAAAACATAGAGACTTTCTTATTGAAAGAAGATTTGTTTGGTTTACTGGTTTTTTTTTATTGTTTCTTTTGTTTGTTTTGGGATGAAAGGGACCTTTAAAAGTCATCTATTCCAACCTCCCTGCAGTGAGCAGGGATGTTTTTAACTGGATCAGGTTGCTCAAAGCCCCGTCCAACCTGACCAGGGCTTCAACAGATTCTCCGGACAAGGTGTTCCAGTGTTTCACCACCCCCACAGTAAAGAATCTCTTCCTGATATCTAGTCTAAATCTACCCTATTTCAGTTTCAAACGGTTACTCCTCATCCTATCACAACAGGCCCTGCTAAAAAGACTGTCCTCATCTCTTTTAGAAGCCGCCTTTAAGTATTGAAAGGCTACAATAAGGTCTCACGTGGCCTCTTCTTTTCGCACAAGCCGCAGACCTAAACTGATCACTTTGGAGATACCTAAAAATATCTGATTAAGGAATCAAATAGCTCAAAATAGTTTATCTTCAGTGAGACATCACTGCACTGCTTGAACTGAATTTAATCTCCGCGTCAGGCAGCAGCTTAACCATCTCGTCCTCCCCTTTGTCCACACGAACAGCAAATCAATTGGAGTAATTCTGCATCTTTTTCCGCACCAGGATCTCCCTCCGTGCATCGAAACTTGCACTCTCATTTGCACACAACTAACGAGGCTGGTTATGCCAGGGGACAGCACTACTCCTAGCTAAAAAGGATGCACAGCTGCATCACCCAGCTTTGCAGTGGTGGGGAAAAAACCTTCTTCTCGCCTTTAAAATACCCTTGCAATAGATAGAAAGTGAGATTTGGTTTCAGAGATCTACTCACATGCCTATATATATACATTATATCTGTTATATCCAAAGTACAGCTGCCCCTGGCATGAAGCGAGGGAGCTCGGAGCCCACGTGTAGCTGTCTGTCAAAAGCTGATCCGAACCTTGAGAGGGAAATAATTAACACAGACCAAACGACACACATTTCTGCCTCTACAAGGCCAGAGAAGGTGAAGCAGCAGCACTTTCCAGTCTCGCGCAAGGTACCTCACGAGTAGGGAAAGGTGTTAAGAGCCTCCAATACTAATTAAGTTAATAGTTTGGGATTTAAGACAGGACATCAAACATGCCTGCTGTATTACAATCTACTTGCGTGTGTGCCTGCTCCAAAATCCCAGAGCAAAATTATGTCACTGCAGATGCAAGGACACGGGTTATGCTTTGCAGATTTCAATCAAGTGAAATTTCCCACTCAGCTGGGTCCTTTCCGGACACAAGAAGAAGCTGACCTTGAAGAATTACTACGAAAGCTTCAAAAGATGGTCAGCATTTATTCCTACAGAAAATGGAATCACCGGGAATATCAGGAGATCACGTCTACATGAGCACTCTGCTCTGTCCCACAATGGTCCTGTTTTCCTATTAGCAAGATAAGTGATTTATTCTTGCTGGGAAACTCACTGTGCACAGAATATTCCTCTGACCCTCCAGGTAGTTGCATTAACACTGGGTAATGTTTGCACAGTTTGTCCAGGAAAGTTATTTTTATCCAAGTGGGGCTGCAACTTTACCTTTGTCTGCCCCTGATTACTGCAAAGAAATTAAAACTTGCAGATGAGCTAACCTGCTGTTCCCCATTTTTTCTGCCTTGAGGATGACAGTCTCATTTCCCGACAGTTCTATAGCTGCTCTGCACTATGGGGTTGCCATACCCATTTATTTTTTTTTCCTTCCTCCCCATTTCTTCCCTTTTGCACACACAGCACTAACATGAATTCCTTACTAAACCTCCTCATGAACATGCAAGTGGGTCGCATAAACCATCAGAAGACAAATCTCTGATGGAGGAGCAGGGTAGGTGCTCTGCAGCCCTCTTCATTATTCATTGATAAGCTCCCAACCAGACACCGTAACTACTTCTGCAAAAGATTTTTTTTTTGCCTCTTCCCTAACCTCCATGATTTTACACAATGCTGTTCTGCAGACATCCACTGATTCTTTATCCTCTTTATCCTCCTTGCCCTTCTAAAGTACTTTCCAGTGGAGAACTTAGAAAACTTTTGCCCAGAAGAAATTTTTCCCAAGGCAAGCAAAGGTATTATACAGGATCTGAGCCAATGGATAAGATCAGAAAATCATGTATTTCAATACCTGCTTTGGAGACCCACGAAGAAGCTACTAAAATGGAGAGATAACCTACACAGGAATGGTCCTTCAAAGCCATCATTTTTTTAGGTTTTTTTTATATCTTGAAGCCGAAGGGTCCAATTTCCTTCTCCTTAAACATTTACCATCACAGTTGTGTGTATTCTTTGGGGCCACAGAAATTGTTCTTGTCTCTTGGCGCTCAGATGAACTTTAGTCCATGGTGATGTCTTCCCATAGCAAGTTTCAGATGTTGTTGGGTAGACTGAGACTTCCGTGAGCAACTCTGGACCAACTGACCAAAACAACTCGTAACAGTGACATTCCAAAGCATAAAAATTCATCTATCTAAACTGCTTAGAGCCTTGTATTTTAAAGAACCTCGTGCGTGCAAGTCACGAGGGAAAAACAAGGCACCTACAAATATACTCAAGCACTTCCATCTATTTCTCAAGCCTGAAGCTCCAGCTCAAATTCCTTTCTCGATGCCTTAAAGTTATCTGTGAGCGAAGCAATCACAAGTTTGCTGTCTATTTTAGCACGGAATGGCAGCTGTGGAGGAGAAAGAGGCACAAACTACTGAATAATCCTCATCTTCTGCTCAGCACAACAAAAGTGCAGGAAGCTCTTCCCCTACAGAAAGTAAGCACCATTTCCCATCATGGGGTTGTGAAATACATGGAAAAAGTGGTGAGGTGAGATCTTTCCTGCCAGATCCACCTCTACAAGGAGCTTTGGGGCAAGGCAGGAACCAGGGTGTCCAAGGAGAGCTGCTCTAAGTCGCTTTCTTCTGCTTCTCATCATCCTATCACCACCTTCCCAATCGCAGCCACCCTTAAAACATCCCAGGTGGTTTGTTGGCCGTGCGTCGGATGGTTTCACCATGAAAAGTCACCAAAAATCCAGCTACTGTCCTGCTAGCTGTGTTGACCCACACCTTGAGCTGTCAAAAGGTGCAGATTCACACATAATGAGATGAAAATGCAAATCCATGGTGTCTGCAGGTATCAGTAGGCATTTTACCTACCTTTTACGCTGGGACTGGAAGTATCCTCTCGCAACAAAAGCAGCAATGGATTTAACCCACCAAACCATTTAAACGCATAATTAGTTTTAGGCTTCCTCTGAAGTTTGAAGGCCAGGTATCATGCATATTAAAGTAAAATAATAAAAGAAAAAAAAAAAAAACACCCTGCCAAATAGCTCCTGCATTAGAGCACACCAACTTTCATTTGCTTATTTTTAAACATTAGCATCTTCAAAGCCGGTGATGCTCCTCCTGGAAGACACAGACAATACCCTGATCTATTTTTTTGGTCTTCTAAAACCAGGCACAGGGAGAGGAAACCGAGCTCATGCCCATGCTGCAGCCCGGTGAACTTGAACCAAGGGAACTTGAGAACCAAGCTTGCACGAATCGCCACATCGTTGACTTCTTGGCTCCTGTAGAGGCAAGTTCTGTATGAGACTTTCACTGCAAAGCCTTTCATGCACGGCTACTGTGTTTCTGCTGCGGATGATATAAAACTGATCTTGGCCACTGGGGGTCATTAAAAGGCCTGGTAGAGCCTCCTCCCAGGAATTGAGATATTTCTTATGCTGGATTCTGACATCTTTGCTCCTTTAAGCATTTGTCAGGACCTCTGTGTTATAACCCATTAGGACCAACAGCCCCTACATCACCTTCATTTTCCAACTCTCTGCAGAGGTTTCTTTCCCCTCCTCTCCTGCTTAACTTAGGAGATCTGACTCAGTCACTGCTTAAAGGCAGAGCAGCAACAAAAGAAAAAAACATCCCATGCAAATAAACACGCCTTTAAAAGAGCAGCAAAATAAAGGTAACAGCATACAAAGTCTCCTAACCCTTCAGCTGATCTCCTGATCATTCTCTTCTCTGCAGCCTGGGCAAGGAGGGAAACCTTCGCTGCCTTCCTCTCTTCCATGTTGAGGAAGCAAGACACACATGAAGACACTTCATACTAAAGATTTTGACACTGTTTCCAATAGAAGTCTCCTGGAGAAACCAGCTGCTCATGGTTTGCAAGGGTGTACTCTCCACTGGATGAAAAACTGGCTGGATGGTTGGGCCCAAAGAGTGGTGGTGCATGGAGTTAAGTCCAGTCGGTGCCAAGTCGCAAGGGGTGTTCCCCAGGGCTCAGGACTGGGGCCAGTTCTGTTATACAATCATAGAATCAAAGAAATATTAAGGTTGGAAAGGACCTTAAGATCATCAAGTCCAACCCGCAGCCCTACACTAAATCTGAAGTGCCACATCCAGCCGTTTTTTCAACATGTCCAGGGATGGTGACTCCACCATCTCCCTCAGCAAACCGTTCCAATGCTTCACCACCCTTTTGGTGAAGAATTTTTTCCTATATCCAATCTAAACTTCCTCCGGTACAACTTGAACCTGTTCGCTCTTGTCCTGTTGCTATTCATTAGGGAGAAGAGGCCAACACCCATCTCACTACAGCTGCCTTTCAGGTAGTTGTAGAGAGCAATAAGGTCTCCCCTCAACCTCCTCTTCTCCAGGCTGAAATACATTTATCAACGATCTGGACAAGTGGCTTGAGTGCATCCTCAGTAAATTTTCAAGTGACACCCAGTTTGGCAGGAGTGTTGATCTGCGTGAGGGTAGGAGGGCTCTACAGAGGGACATGGACAGGCTGGATCCATTGGCCAAGGGCAGTTGTATGAGGTTCAACAAGGCCAAGTGCTGGGTTCTGCACTTGGGTCACAACCCGCTGCAATGCTACAGGGTTGGGGAGGAGTGGCTGGAGAGCTGTCAGGCAGAGAGGGACCGGAGGATGCTGGTGGACACCCGGCTGAACATGAGCCAGCGGTGTGCCCAGGTGGCCAAGAAGGTCAACAGCATCTTGGCCTGTACCTGAAACCATGGGACCAGCAGGAATAGAGCAGTGATTGTCCCACTAATTCTTGAGTTCTCATCTCTGAAGGTTTTTAAAAGATATGTAGATGTGGTGTTTAGGGACATGGTTTAGTGATTGACCTGGCATTGCTAGGTTAAAGGTTGGACTTCATAATCTTAAAGGTCTTTTCCAAACTAAATTGTGTGATTCTCTGCTTTGCTTATTGAAGGTAATCCAGTGAGCCATGATAGCCTTGAAAACACAAGTCAACAAACGAGTCGGTAAACACTATGTTTAGAGTTTCTGCTGTTTCATGAGAAATAATCATGGGAATCTTGGCAAAGAGGACTCTCTCTGGAGGACAGCAATACCCATAACCTTCAGCAGGCAGACAAGAGAAAATCTAGTTACTGTCCTAAAAATGCAGCCCATTTCCAAGAATACCAACAGCAACAGAGTCCTTCACCAGCTTTCTTGTAGGCTCCCTTAAGCTAGAGATGGATCGGTTCAGATTGGACGTTAGGAAGAAGTTCTTCCTCATGAGATTGGTGAGACCCTGGCACAGGTTGCCCAGAGAAGTGGTAGAAGCCCCATCCCTGGAAGTTTTTAAGGTCAGGCTGGATGGGGCTCTGAGCAGCCTGATCTAGTGGGGGATGTCCCTGCCCATGGCGGGGGATTGGAACTAGATGATCTTTAAGGTCCCTTCCAACCCTGACAATTCTATGATTCTGTGGTAATACATCTCCTTTCAGCAAGGGCTTCAATGGATGACAGCAATATAACCCAACACACAGATTAACGCATGGTATCCTGAGGTGTGTTAGAAGGGGAGTAGCAAGTAGGTCAAGCGAGGTCCTCCTGCCCCTCTGCTCTGCCCTGGTGAGACCCCATCTGGAATATTGTGTCCAGTTCTGGGCCCCTCAGCTCAAGAGAGACAGGAAACGGCTTGAGAAGAGTCCAGCGCAGCCCCAGGGATGATGGAGGGAGTGGAACATCTCCCTTATGAGGAAAGGCTGAAGGAGCTGGGTCTCTTTAGTTTGGAGGAGGCTGAGGGGTGACCTCATAAATGTTTATAAATATGTCAAGGGGGAGTGTCAGGAGGATGGAGCCAGGCTCTTCTCAGTGACATCCAATGACAGGACAAGGGGCAATGGGTGCAAGTTGGAACATAGGAGGTTCCATAAAAATATGAGAAAAAACTTTTTCCCTGTGAGGGTGACAGAGCCCTGGTACAGGCTGCCCAGGGAGGTTGTGGAGTCTCCGTCTCTGGAGACATTCAAAACCCGCCTGGATGTGTTCCTGTGTGACCTACTGTAGGTGATCCTGCTCTGGCAGGGGGGCTGGACTAGATGATCTTTTGAGGTCCCTTCCAACCCCTGACATTCTGTGATTCTGTGAACGCGAGACAATCTATCCAAGCCTACAGGTAATGTCCCTTCTCTTACATGAGAAGGCAGAATGGCCTTCCTAAACCCGACCAACGTGAGTTTTGAGAGCAGGGAAGGCACTTGTGTCAGTGGCTGAGGACTGCAACACCCCCATGGAGATGTGGCTCAGAGCTGGAGCAGGTTCCAGGCAATGTCAGATTAATGGTCAAGTTTGAGCACGAAGCCGTTCTGCAGTCTGCACCTATGGGGACGCAGGCATAAATACGCTCGTGCCAAACCAGGAAAAAAGTTTTTATATAGCACTGTAAAACAATGTCATTGCCTTCGCTTTGGGAAACTCGGCCAAGAAAAGCAGCACGGGAAAGTGAGGAAAAAGGGACTGAGAGAAAACAAGGGAGAGCAAAAAAGAAATTAAGACAAAAATAATTTTTTTTGAGGAAAAAAATAGCAATGAGTCCCTGCTATGCCTAAACCAATGGATACAGAGGGGGTGAGATTTTTAGAAATAGTTAGGAGACAGAGAGAGAGTAAATCAAGTGGAATACCCAGCATTTCTCCCTGAAAGCAGGCTGGCTTTTGGTTTTTTAGCCAAGAAGAGGAATTCACAGCGCGCTACGGCAGTGAAAGCCCCCCGCCGTCGGCCGGGAATCCCTTCTGCCTGACTCACAGCCACCCCGATGCAAATGCCAAGGAGGAGAGATGTTACAAGGAGAGCTTGTCAGGCTTTCTCCTGTGGACGGGCACTGCCACTGTCTAGCGGGATGCTGAAATGCTGGCCCGCTCCTCGTGCCCTCTCGGCTCAGCTTTGAACAAGTCTTAGACATGCCTGGAAGAAGTAACACAGCAATAAAAAAAAAAGAGGCAAACCAAGGAGTATAAGATGTTCAAACAAAAGAGGTGGAGAGCAGCACCAAGACCTCCCACCAACTAGACATCATACAAAAAAAATTTGAATAAAATAAAATAATGATATAAAATAATAAAATAAAATTAATAATGCAAAGCTGGACTCTTACCAGGTCAAATCTAGGGCTATGGAGTTATAGGGCTATTAGGTTAATAACCTAATTAACATCCCCCATCGTGTCGTGGGGGTAATGCCAGGCATCCCCTCAATTCGAAGCGGTCCAAACCCTCTCATCTCCAGGAAGGTCAATGTCCCAAAAGAAAACTACTGTTTGCAACAGTGGCTGTTTTCTTATTAATCTTGTACATAAGTATGTATTTTTTCTCCCTGTCAGGATGTCAACAGGGCTTGGTTTCTTCTTCACTGATGAGCAATAAGTGTGAAAAAAACCCATGAAAAAAAACAAACCCAAAATCTCTGCGAAAATACTGAAATTCAGTTAACAAATCCCAAACTAAAAACACATTGACTAGGCAGCACTTTCTTTCAGCAGGAAGACTACAAAAGGAAAGGCATGAAATGACAGCACAAATGAAAACTCATTTCAGAAACACGCGCAGGCAAACACAGACGCTCCACAGGCACACAGCCTAGGTGGGTACATAACCAGACTCTATCTAGTTTTATCTATTTTTATTGTTATTAGATCCTGGTTTGGTATTATCTATCTGTTGTTCAAAGGCTCAGCCATCTGGCTACTGTCTGGCTGGTAAAGCACTTCAGGAAAAGCAGCAGACAACTCCTTTTTCCCAACTTGCTTAACTCTTGCAGCACCTGAAATAAATCAAAAACCATTGACTACGACGTGATTGCAATAAAGGTGTTTTTTTTTTTTGCTACTCCTTGGAATAAACCCAAGTTCTCTGCAAGCTGTGCTTTGCAGTAAACCCTCTTTATAAATCCCTGCTTTACGCCATCTCGCAGAAGTGGAAATGACAATACAGGTGCAGGGGATGGGTGGGAGAAAGTGATACAAAAGTCTCGTTTTCTTCAGTCCATCGCTTTGGTTGCCTCCACACATGTGGACAAGTATGGTAGGTCTGAAATTTTCAGGCATCCAGGACTGATTTTTTTTCTTCAAAACCTCTCTTTTTTAGGGGGGAGGGAACAGGATTCCCAGTGGTCTTGCCTGCTCGCAGCTTCATGATCAACAGACTCATTTCACGTGCAAGCTCGTGGCACGTGCTATTCCCAGCCCAAAGGGACAGACCGTTGACTTTTTTAAAATCTTCTGTACGTAACGTTGCCCCTCTGCTTTGTCAGCTCTATCTCTGCTTCCATTTCTGTATCTCTATTAGGAGAGGAGAATAAAAACTGAATATATAGTATTTTATGCAGTCTTGCTGTCGTCAGCTCTTCAGAATTCTGCTCTCCATTAAAGACTTGAGCAAAGCGCTTTTGGGAAAAAAAAAAAAGATAAAACAGAATTCCTACTTAACCAAACAAACAGGCATGTCTATCCACGTCCATGGGAAGATCTCCATCTCTCTGAAAAGCCACTCCCAAATCTCTCTTCAAAGCAAGAAATAGCCAAACACGAAGAAATATTTCCGTGAAATAACCCGTTTCAGCACAGTTCTGGGCACCAAGAGATTTAGGAGCTCTCAAGTTTGACTGGCTATAAAAGAGCCTGTGGTTGAAAGATAGTATTTCAAGAGTCCCTTAAAAGCCTTCCAGAGCAGAAAGGGGCCTTGGACTACCCACTCCCCCATCCTCACCTGCATCATCAAGTACCTGGAGACCTGTGAGATCTGACCGTAAAAGTGTTTCTGAAAATGGTATACAGGCTGTAAAATAAGCCCCCTGTGAATATTTCAATCCTCATACAGTAACTCCCAGGAACTATCACCTGCCTACCCCATCAGCCTTAATTCCCATTCAAAATATTTGGTTTAGAAGGAATCAGAGCACACTGAATGCACTTAGGGTGTGTTCACGTAGGAAGAAAATTGTGTATCACCACCCCACTGCAGCCCTCAGCAGCCAGAGAAAGGTAAGAAATATCCCAATAACGTCGTTTCTAGTCAAGTTCATCTAAATATGTGGCAAGAAACCAGCCAGGGGTCTGGATAAGAGGACAGCCCAAAGCCAACCTCCTGCTCACCCAGCACATGTCAAAGACAAGGACCTTCCCAGTAAGTCTCACCTGCTTATAAAGCAGTTGTGGGTATCATTTCCATGATGTTCAGTGAAGTTACTGCTATGGGGGGCTGGATTAAAGCCGGCACTTCGGTTTGGCCACTCCTTAGGTGTGTTTTAAGTTCGCAGCGGGTGGTGGGTGTCACCTGGGAACGCGTGCTGCCAAGCAGAGGAGATGTGACAACAGTTGTGCTGGCCACTGTCCTGCCAGCCATCTGGTGAGATGGCATCATGCCCGGCTGCTAGACACGTGGGTCTTTGCCAGGGACAAAAGGGTCAAGTTTTTTCAGACAGCCTAAACCCAATTAAAATTAAAAATAGCACCTGAGCCTGAGGAAGCTGCTCTGTGATTTGGAAGAACTGGGAACGTTCCCCACTGTCACAAGAGAAGAGCCATTCTGTCCGTCCCCTGTGACTGTGGATTAGGACAGGGATGACAGCGACAAATAGTCTTGAAGCAACAAGTGTCAGTCTCTCTGACCCTGACCTTCCCTAGAAAAAAAAAGTTATTTCACACAAGAAAGCACGTGCATTGCAGAAAGGCGTGGGAACCAGAGAATAAAACACATGTACTGCTTGAGATGTCACAGCTAAAGGTTGTGAGAGACACACCCTGCTCTTCACAGGACATTCCTAACAGCAGGACCTGTGGTTCTCCAAGACTGTCTTCAAGACTGGGTTCTTCAGCACTGACATCCATGTGAGCAGAAGCAGCACTCCAAAGGGCAAAACCTGACCTACTTCACTCTCCAGCCACTTCATTTCCTTCTCAGACAAGAGAAGAAGTTGGAGGCAAGTCAATATGTCTGTGATGGCAACTTGTACAAAACTCCCACGGTCACATGACAAAAGAAATTGCACTTTCTTCAAGTGCTTCCCCAGACTAAGCAACCATCCAGGGAGAAGACAGAGGAGCATCCATGGAAGATCTACATTTACATAACTGTCCATTGTGGTTTGATTTTTAAGTGCTTCCTTTTGTGTTTGGTTTTGTTGTTTTTGTTTTTTTTTCCCCCAAGTACTTCCTTCACAATTTAAAAGCAGTTTACACCTTGCTGCATTTCTATTGTGCAGATGTCCAAAAATTCCGGTAGCAAAGCTCATGGGCAGTTCTACTGAAGAATTAACTCAGGGCAGAAATAGCTCAGCTCAAAGGATGGCCAGTGCCAGATAAGAGCAATCCCTATGAGTCGCAAACCAAGAAACTGCAGTGGCTAAAGAGATCCCTGTTTTAAGGGAATAATAAGATTTAAAAGCAAGAGAAAACACCACAGCTCAAGAATGGGGAGAAGGAAGCCTTTTCTGGGGAAATCACACCAACTTCAAACTTTGGGATATAAACCCCAAGGGAAATGCAGCAGCAATAGGTTCAGTATGCGAGCAGGAATCCTTCTGCAACCCAAATCCTTCATCCATGTAATGAAGAAAAAACTCATTTTCTGCAGAGGATGAAACGCTGCTGGGACGGGACAGGGCAGAACTGTTCTCCAGCCACTGCAGAGGCAAGAGACCATAAGCTTTCCATTTCCCACCACCGTGCCACGGTTCAGCAGCACAACGGGTGAGCAGGAGGAGAGCTGTGAAATGTCACCAACTTCACATGGTTTTCTGGGCTAAGCTCATTGCATTTGGTCCCTGATGTACAAATCAGCAGGGATTTGATTTATTCCTCCTTCTACAGCCTGGGATCAGCAACCAAAGAAAAATCTGTTCTGCAGACTTTTATACAATCATATACACACGTCAAAAGCTACGTATCTTCCACCCCACTACAACCATCTATAGGACTGTCATTACCCGTAGCCACATAAACAACAGAACACTGGAACAGGCTGCCCAGGGAGGTTGTGGAGTCTCCTTCTCTGGAGACATTCAAGACCTGCCTGGACACGTTCCTGTGTAGCATAATCTAGGCATTCCTGCTCTGGCAGGGGGATTGGACTTGATGATCTTTCGAGGTCCCTTCCAATCCCTGACATTCTGTGATTCTATGATTCTATGAATACAATGATCAAACAAAGGGCACAGCAAATAGACAGCATTATACAATGATGAAAATGTTTTGTCCTTAAATCCCTGAAAAATACAAAGAGGACATTGAAAGGAAAGTACTATCCCCTGGGTATTGATGTGATGCTCCTTCCCATGTACATCAGTAGCCACCCACGAGCTAGCATTGGTAGAGGTTTTTAAGACTATGGGAACTTGTCTAACAGTGGGCAAGTCTACCAGAACAGGCTGCCCAGGGCAGTAGAGGGGTCTCTCTGAATCTTTTTTTTTTCTCATTTTCCAGGAATCATAGATAGAGGTTTTGGACAGAAAGCTGCAAGTCGCGGACAGCCATTTATTCCGCATCTACTATTAGCTTTTGTTACAGCATCACACACCCGCAGGGGCCATTTCAATTCATAGGGCCTGAGGGTCTGTTTTAGGAGTCCATTGGTGCGTTCCACAATTCCATTCACCCGGGGGTAATATGGAGTGTGGAAAACCCACTGGATTTCTTCATCCCGGGCCCACTCTTGGACCACCCCGGCAGTAAAGTGACTACCATTATCTGATTGGATTGATTTGGGTTTGGGCAGACAGCTAAACCATCGCTTCAGTCCCTTTACTGTATTTTCTCCTGTTCCTCGAGACACCGCTTCTGCTTGGGTTAGGCCTGATACTATTTCAACCCCTACCAATACATAGCCTTTACCCTCAAAAACTCGGAAAGGCCCAATGCAATCCACCTGCCAAGTGTCCCATAATCCTTTATTGTCTCGTAGGTGTAGGGATTGGTCCTTAAGAGGGTTGCGTTCTCCTAGCTGAGTACAGCAAAGACCACATGTTGATATAATGGTGTTGCAGAATTCCCTAGTCACGGACCATCCCCTACTCACTGCCTCTTTAAATAAATCTTTGCTCCCTGAGTGACCTCACCGCAACCCATACCGCAAACAGTTCTCCTACTTGAGCGCTTCCTTCCTCTTCTGTTATGATCCGGTTCCCTGAATCAACATGCAGGGCTACTGCCCGGTATTTCCACACCCTTCCCTCCCTCTTAGAGGAAGCATCAGTAAACCATACGTTTTTTAAGTGGGGTTCAAATGGTGGAGCGAGATTTATGCGTGACGGAGGGGGTCCTGTATCTGGGTGGTCAGAGGGTGGATCTTGTATTTGGAGGACTTTAGGTGTCCCCTCCTCTATTTGCCATGCATGGCAGTAATGGTCCAACTGTGCATACCATTTCCGCACTGTTTCTCGCTGTGCAACCCCTGCAGGAGGTGGAGTCCCGGCCAGCACTGGCTTCAAGAGCTTGAAGGGTCCTCTTAGAATAATAGGTTGTCGCTGTATGATTCTTCCAGCTTCTTGCAGAGCCAGACTTACTACAAACAGGCCCTTTTCCCACACTGAATATCGCTATTCTGCATCTTTAAAGCTACGTGAATAAAACCCAATAGGTCGAGTTGGACCCTCTGGTCCACACTGCCACATATGTATAGACATTCCAAGAATCGCAAAACCCCACTCTATGTGGAGTGGATCTGTGGGGTTGCCTGACCAAGTCGAAAGGTGGCGTCCCTGCCCACAACAGGGAGGTTGGATTAAAATGATCTCTAAGGTCCCTTCCAGCCCAGGCCATTCTATGATTCCATCCATTCTATGATTAAAGGTGCTTTGGTTGACACCTGCCTGAACACGAGCCAGCAGGGTGTCTAGGTGGCCAAAAATGCCAACAGCATCCTGGTCTGTATCAGAAATAGTGTGGCCAGCAGGACCAGGGCAGTGATTGTGCCCCTGTACTTCACAGAATCATAGAATTGTCAGGGTTGGAAGGGACCTTAAAGATCATCTAGTTCCAACCCCTCTGCCATGAGCAGGGACATCCCCCACTAGATCAGGCTGCTCAGAGCTCCATCCAGCCTGACCTTAAAAACTTCCAGGGATGGAGCTTCCACCACCTCTCTGGGCAACCTGTGCCAGGGTCTCACCACCCTCATGGGGAAGAACTTCTTCCTAATGTCCAACCTGAACCAACCCATCTCTAGTTTCAATCCACTCCCCCTAGCCCTATCACTACCTGACATCCTAAAAAGCCCTTCCCCAGCTTTCTTGTAGCCCCTTGAGATACTGGAAGGCCACAATAAGGTCTCTTTGGAGCCTTCTTTTCTGCAGACTGGACAGTCCCAACTCTCTCAGCCTGTCTTCACAAGAGAGGTGCTCCAGCCCCCTGATCATCTTGCTCTTGGCACTGGTGAGGCTGTACCTCGAATCTTGTGTTCAGTTTTGGGTCCCTCAAGACAAGAAAGACATTGAGGTGCTGGACCGTGCCCAGAGAAAGGCAATGAAGCTTCTGAAGGGTCTGGTGCACAAGTATTCTGAGGAGCAGTTGGGAGAAGTGGGGTTGTTCAAGTTGGCAAAAAAAGGAGGCTGAGGGGAGACCTTCTTGCTTTCTACAACTATCTGGGGTGTAGGTGAGATGAGGGTCAGTTTCTTCTCCCAGGTAACAAGTGATAGGACAAAAGAAAATGGTCTCTGGTTGCACCAGGGGAGGTACAGATTGGATATTAGAAAAAAAAATTCTTCACCAAAATGGTTGTCAAGCATTGGAATAAGCTGTCTAGGGAAGTGGTGGAGTCATCGACCCTGGAGATCTTTAACAGACATGTAGATGAGGTGCTTAGGGACGTGGCTCAGCGGTGGGACTGGCTTTGCTATGTTAATGGTCGGACTCTTAAAGGTCTCTTCCACCCTAAAGGATTCTATGGATCTATGAATCTCAACCGTTAACATCCAAGTCCAACACAAATTCAAGGAAGATCTGCAACACCTACATCTAACATCTATTTACAGTCCCTCCCTGCTCCTAAACGCTCTCCATCCACACAAATTCACCTTAATCCCCAACCTACCTTCTCACATTTGTTGAGTTCTACCTCACTGTTGATCTTTAATCCCCACCCGCTGCCAACATCTGTCTCCAAACAAACATCAACCTGGAAGAAAAGTGAGGCAGCAATGATATTTCTGGACTGACAGCATGGAGAAAAGCTTTATTCTTGTTTTCCACTCAACTCAAATTTTGTTTGTGTCTTATATATGTGGAGTCAGCTTTGTCTACCCCTCCATAACGTATAGAAGGAGTCTGCAGATGTTCTGTGGATAAATACACCCTTAATAGTTCGGTTGTAAAACACAAATCCACAACTGCAGTATTTTGGTGTCTACATAAATCTCCATTCCCATTTTGCTGGCAGAAACAAATATTTAGAAATTCGACTTGTGTCTTCAAAGAGAAAAAGGAAAAAAGTCCATATACATAAAAAGATTCGAAATTCTGTTCTAGTCTATTAAGATATATTTTCCACCCTGAAGAATTTGATTAATTAGATAACACTAGGCAGCTGGAAAGGCAGGAAACAAGAAATCAGGGAGGTTAAAGAAACTTGTACAAGACCGCACTACAGACCAGCGGCAGAGGTGACCAAGATTTACAAGTTACACACTTCCAGGTCCAGAGCCCTAAAGTTTGAAAGGATTTTCCTCCCATGCCCAAAAAAAAATAAAAGGGAAAAAAAGTGTTCTTCATTCAGTACTGAAACACAGTGTCCTGCAGCTCCTAGAGTCAGTATTTCGGATATGCTTACAGGAAAGAAATAGCCATGTCCATGTCAAACAGGAATTAATCCCAGTATAAGAAATTTTACAGTAGATTATTATTTACTACCTAGGTTTAAAACAAATTTGTGTCGGGCCAAGCTATGCTGTGGGATTTTCCATGGCTATGCAAGCAAATCAGGAAAAAAATCTCCCTCCTTGGAGGCTCAAAGATCTAGAGGTGGGAGCAGGAGTGATGGACATGTACGTGTTCCCCTAAAGCCCAAAGACTTGCTGGGCGATGAGCTGCATCCATGCACAGAGATTTGCCAGCTGTTTGGGGTTTTTTTGTTTTGCTCACAAGACTGGATTTAAATACATCCCAACCTGGCAAATACACCGAGCTCCATCTCACTTGGTGTGTCCTGCAGTACCCATTTTCCAAATTACAACTGCGCAGGCAACAGAGGTTAAGTTTTCCCTTCCTAAATTTTATCCCAGGTTTCCGATTCTTTTTATTTGTTCACTGTTACAGCCAAAACCCCAAGGAGAAATTTTGCAGCCATCCCTAGAGCATTAAGAGTTAATATAAAGCTCGCTTTCCAGCCGAAGATCAAGGTGTTGCAGCACAGCCTCACCCATGCTGACAACAAGCTCTGCCAATGTCTGATTTGTACCTGGGGAATGCTTGGGACAAAGCAAAACCACGCCAGATACTGTTCCAATGCCAAGCAATGTCCACTCCCAAATTTACTGGGGTTACTACAGCAACAGCAGAGGTGACAGAGCGTGCACGTGATCACTCATTGCACGTTAACATCCTTGCAATCCAACCCAGGACATACCAAGCTGAATTTAATTTCAACCTCATTTGGTCTTCTGATATGTGCATTTAAAAAAGGAATAAAAATTAGGAAAAGGACACTTTTCAGCAAGACATAAAGACAGTAAAAACTGACAGCACCTTCCAAAGAAGGGAATACAACATTGAGTGGACAAATTCATGCTAGCAATGATAGCCTGCACCTGGACAGCACCTTTTTCCAGTGATATTTGAGGGCTCTCGCCTTCATATTGCAGCAAGGGAGTTGCAGAACCTCAGGAAAAAATGCTTGTCGAAGCATTCAGCCTGTCTGGAGCCCCGGGGAGATGACTGGATGAACCGAACTAGGATGCAGACACTGCCCCAAAAGCCCTGGACATGTCACATAGAGATCAAACCCACAAATAAGTACCTTCTTGACCTGATCTACCACTGATTTTGGACTACAACCACCCTGCTAGCACATCTGCATGGCACAGCAAGCACGGTCACCCATCGAAAGTTACGGAGTAATCCTTCTACTCAATTCCAACTGTGTCTTGCCTCAGAAAGACTTATCTGTAAGCACAGCTTAAGACAAAAGGCTCCTGGTCCAAACATCTGATGCTGCTGAGATGCAAAGAACAGAATGCAAAGCCCAGGGTGCAATCCTAGGGACACAGGGATACAGAAAATGTTACGGAAGCCTTGCAGCACTTGTCGGTATTTCCTAACACAGCCAAGCACTCACCCATGGCTTTGCTGGACAAGGGCTCTAAAGCAAAGAGCTCTCTGCTCTCTTAACTGAAGAAGTGCTCTTGAGCAACTAAGAAAGTTGGCAAAGAAGAAGTGGATTGAACAGACAGTATTAAATCTCAGGAGTGTTCATGTCTTGTCCAAGTCTGAACAGCTTAAACAAGAACTGACACAAACTTTGCATGAGGCAATAACTGAGTTTTACTTTTTTAATAAAACTTAACTTTAATTTTTTTTTTTTTTTTTTTTTTCATCTGAGACAAGGAAAAACCTTTGCTTACTGGCTTCTGCCAGAGATCAGCCGGCTGCAAGAGCAGCCAGAAGCAAAAAGCATTGAGTTGAATTAATGCCAGGAGCTGAAACTAAAGCAGAGGACACGCTCTTCTCCTTTAGGGAAATAGATTCACCTGGAAAGACACCCGAGGAGGACAGCCTCAGGTCTGGGATTGATGGCCACACATCCATTGGGAAACTAAAAGGACCGCCAGCATGCTCCTTCTGCTCTGATTTCTTTATCAAGGCACCTCTACCCATACGACGAGCAGACTACGGGGTGAGGATCTTAAATTATTTCTAATTTGCCCGTAATTGAGTGGAAAATGAAGCAAGCTATTCGGAGAGAATGAGATGTTTAAATGCGTTTCCAGCTGAACAATGCCTAAGGAGCATCCAGCGTCTTTGCTTTCTGGTTTTCTGTTAAAGACTGGGATCACCAACATCATCTTTACATGTTTATAGTAAAATGGCTTTGGATGATCCAAACTAGCAAATCAAATTGGGGGGGGGGGAACAAAAAAAAGTTTATCTTTACCCAAGAGGTTTTTCCTTTGTTGTGTTGTTGTGTTTTTGAATGGTATCAAGTTGTCAGCTCACCCTCACGTACTTCATTAAAATACTGATTTATTCTACTGGTGTGTTCCGGCTTTGCCAGTTGTATAAATAAATGCATAACCACTTAACTTCCCTGAAATACTGAGATTACAGCAAAACGTTTATTATAATGTTAAAAGTGCCAGAAGGGATAGGGCAGAGGTTTTCAAAACAGTTTCAAAGTTAATTTGTGTATAGGAGTTAATTCTCCTGGCAATTCCTTTTGCTATAACATGTTGTTCATTATTCTTTAATATGTTTTCCTATGTTCAAGCTTATTAATACATTAAATCACTACTAAGATGTCTAAGAACTGGATGTAAAACAGAGAATATCCTCTAAATTTATTGAAACTGGACTAAGGAAATAAATTTCCCATGTTTGGAAGTCTTGCACAATAGCAAAGAAATAATATAAAATAATTCCTCTATAGATGCCACAAAAAGCTTTTTGAGGTTGCCTGGTGGAAGAGATCATCTTATTATGATTTTTTTTTGTATTGTTTGCATAGAGACTTTGATCTGCACTTTATTTCAGGTCCAATAATGACTTTTTTAATAAAACACTGGACTCCTCTACTTCTGTGTCCCCACGAATCCAAGAAAATATGATAGGACCTAAGACTTAGAAGTGAAAGTCAATCATTAAGATTCCCAGAAACTTTTTTTTACACTTTTTGACAAGTCATTTATCTGTTTAGAGCTGTACAGAAGAGAGTCAAGACCATTCTCTTTACAGTCCAAGTGGTCACCTTGGAGTAGTATTTGTGAAACCATCCAGCCATGGCAGATAAAAGGTCACTTTTTAAGTCCTTCCCTCCATTCTACACTTGATGGGACTCCATCTCAAGAGTATGCTTTGGTTATACCACTGAATGTGACCAAGACACAGTCCAATCCTTGAGTCTTAAAGGCTTGAAATTCTGGAAATAAACACCTCTAATATTGCACAGTAGCTTTGAATTTCCTCAAAAGATTCAACATTTTTATTCTTGCTTTCTGTCACCTGCTTTTAGCTCTAAGACTCTACACTAAGGACATCCAACTGCACGGTTCGGTCCCTCATTGCTCCAGTGAGTTGACCATCTTCCAGACCTTTTGGACAACGTCGCACGCTGCAATGACCAAGAACTTCAGTGTGCCTTTAACAAAGCATCGCAAATATTGGAAGTAATTGCAGAAGTTAATGCAAGAACAAAGCAGTATTCAGGTCTCAATTCCGCAAAAGGATTAAGCACCTGCTTCATGTTAATTAACCTCAAGGGGACTCCTTGTGTGCTTAAGAGTTTGTTATGTGCTTCAGCACTCTGCAGTATCAAGGTGAGGAGTTGGCAGAGGATTCCTTCACGTGGTTTGCCACAGATGTGGAGCTCCAATGAGACCACGTGGTGCTCAGGCCACTGTGCATAGAACCGTAGAACCATAGAACCATAGAATCATAGAATCACAAACCAGTTTAGGTTGGAAGGGACCTTCAAGATCATCAAGTCCAACCTTCGTCCTAGCCCTATCAACACCATTAAACCACGTGTCTCAACACCTCTGCTCATCTCTTAGTCACCTCCAGGGATGGTGACTCAACCACCTCCCTGGGCAGCCTGTTCCAGTGCCTGACAGCCCTTTCATAAAGAAATTCTTCCTAAAACCCAACCTGAACCTTCCCTGGTGAAACTTAAGGCCATTTCCCCTTGTCCTATCACTTGCCACTAGAGAGAACAGACCAACTCCCATCTCTCTACAACCTTCTTTCAAGTAGTTGTAGAGACCAATAAGGTCTCCCCTCAGTCTTCTCCAGGCCAAATAGCCCCAGATCCCTCGGCCATTCTTCGTACGACACATGCTCTAAATCCTTTACCAGCTTGGTAACCCATCTCTGTACCCTCTCCAGCACCTCAATGCCCCTCCTGTAGTGAGGGGCCCAAAACTGGACACAGGACTTGAGGTGAGGCCTCACCAAAGCTGAGTACAGGGGCATGATCCCCTCTCTACTCCTGTTGACACCACCATTGCTGACCCAGGCCAGGATGCCGTTGGCCTTCTTGGCCACCTGGGCACACTGCTGGCTCATGTTCAGCCACTGTCCACCAACACTCCCAGGTCCCTCTCTGCCTGGCAGCTCTGCAGCCACTCCTCCCCAAGCCTGTAGTGCTGCTGGGGGTTGTTGTGGTTGAAGTGCAGGACCCGGTATTTGGTCTTATTGAAACTCATGTGACTGGTCTTGGCCCAGCAATCCAGTCTATCTAGACCCCTCTGTAGAGCCTCCCTACCCTCAACCAGACTGACACTTCCCCCCATCTTGGTGGTTTTTGAGTGAGTTTTGTCTACAGAGCATCTACCCCAGCTTTGGCCACTAGATCTGTGTCTCCAGCAGAGGTTCTGCCATCCCCATCCCACCAAAGGAGTCATGACTGATATGAACATCTGACCCCGCAAGCAGCACAGGAGCTCTGTGACTTTGCCAGCCTGGAGGCGACAATGAACTCCATGATGCGTTTTTTTAAGGACAAATCATTTTCCAGAACTGTTAAGAGCTAAATAGGATTAGAGAGGTATTAAGAGGGTGGAAGGATGGTCCAACCGCTAAGACAGGACAGAGAGAACCTTGCCAGTACTTAGACAGGCCTTTCCACCCAAGAGTTGGTTGGTGCACCACAGTGGCAAGCAGGTGCCAGAGAGGGGAGAGCAAAGAGCTATTGATCCAATTCCTGGAAAAACGTAAGAAAAAAATCACGTAACAAGAGCTAAGTATCAAAATGATAATGAGGTGATATATACCCAGCAAACACTGCCAAGAACAACTTGCATGGACCAATCTAATTTTGTTCTGTGAGAAGATAACCAACCTAGCAGACAAGGAGAAAGATGCACGTGCGATATATCTCGAGGACAACTCTGGCCAGTGTCCCATACACTATCTTCATGAGCACCTGAAGGAAATATGGTCTAGATGAAGTCACAGAAAAATTAAGCACTGACCCAATAGTCCCTTCACCACACCAAGAAACACTGCACCTCTGGAATATGAAATTACCCTCACCCCATCAAATCTGAGGGCGCGGTAAGGTGAATAAAAGCAACGTTACAAATATCCTGGCTTATGGCATTTGAATTCACACTGTTTGAATTCCCTGACCTCTGTGCCTCCCTGTGCACAGCAGGTTCTGTTCATTTTCCTCACAAAAAGGTGGGGTTTGGACGGTAGGTAGAACACGGTAGAGAGTGCATATTGCACCCATCAAAATCATAAGAATTCAAGATTTAATTCCTACTGCTGTACACTGTTTAGTTTCTGTTTATTTCAGACATTTCACATTACTTTAAAAAAAAACCACAAAAAATGGGAAAAAAAAAAAAAGAACTTTCCAACTTGCAACACCAATGCACAGCTGAAGCTCAGAGAAGCTCCTACAAGGACACATGGAAGCACTTGCTTTTACATGGATTTTTGAGATCAGAATGAGGGTATGAACTGTAGAAGCTGCTGGAGGAGGTCTTAAGTCACGCAGGAACATGGCTTCCACCTCCACTTGCCACTCCTTGCTGTTCCTCACTGGTTGTGGGATGATGCTGTCAATCCTCAAACGTTATTCCAAGTAATCTTTGTGGTCTCCCTTGTGACACAATTTAGTGTTCTCCCATGTTAAGGCTACAGAACATCTGATTCCTGCCGAGCACAATCTTTTTCCTTCCAACAATTTCTAATAGAAAAAAAATAATGAGAAAAAGTATATTTAGGTTTGTCTGTTGTTTTTCTTCAAGAAGGCCTTGATATCATAGAATCATAGAAAGTCTTAGGTTGGAAGGGACTTTAGAGATCAGCTAATCGAACCTCAGTGCCATGGGCAGGTATGCCCTTAACAAGACGATGTTGTTCAAGGCCTCATCCAACCTCAACTTGAACATCTCCAGGGAGGAGGCATCTACAACCTCTCTGGGCAATATATTCCAGTGTCTTGCCACCCTTGGACTGAAGAATTTCTTCCAAAGATCCAAACCTAATCCAAATTCCAAAGATCCAAACCTAATATCCTTGAATTGAAATCCATTTCCCCTTGTCCTATTGCTGGACACCCTTGTCAAAAGTCCCTCCTCAGCCTTCCTGTAGGTTCCCTTCAGGTATTGGAAGGAAGTGATAAGGTCCTTCTAGAGTCTTCTCTATACCTATATCCAGCAACACCACCAAAACCAAAGTCTGAACTAGGGTTATCTGACAACCAGGAGTCCCAGGAAAACCAAATTCCCCCAAAAAACTGCCTCCAGTGTTCCTCCCTAAATTGCTGGAAATGGAGGCTGAGGATCTCTATAATTAGGGTGGTCAGCAAGGGCAACTGCCACACGGCCCTACACTGAGCTGTAAGTCCATCCATCATCACGTCAGCCCTGGGCCGAGGGAAGCACCTTTAAGTAATTAATCTTTCCCAGCCTGGGAAGCACGTTTGCTTTGAGTGTGGAGGAAACGCAGCCAAGATGGACGGACACGCATTAGGACAGAGGACAAGCTCTGTGATAGTATCACCCTTTATTAAAAAAAACAAACAACACACTGTATTGGGTCAGACTGAGGCGGAGTTAATCTTCCCAGAGCAGCTCTCTCCGTGCTGTGTTTCTTGGAGCGGTAGCTAGAAGGGTGTTGATAGCACCCCAGTGTTTTGGCTACTGCTAAGCGGTGCCCACACAGCACCAAGGCTGTGGTTTGATGTTCTCCCAGTAGTAGGGTGGGTGTGATCAACATCTTGGGAGGAGATACAGCCGGGCCAGCTGACCCAAATTGACCAAAGGGGTATTCCATACCATATGACGTCAGCTCAGATATAAAGGGAGAAGGCAGAGGGAAGTGGGGGGGGCATTCGCTGTTTGTCCTCCGGAGAAACCGTTACGCGTGTTGGAGCCCTGCTTCCTGGGAAAGCGGCCGGACATCGCCCGCCGATGGGAAGTAGAGAGTAATCTTTGTTCCATTCTGTTTTGCTTCCGCGCGGTAATTGCTATATTAAACTGCTTTTTATCTTTACCCATGGGCTTCTTGTTACATCTCACCTCTCCCCTGTCCATCTAAAAAGGGGAGTGATAGAGCGGCTTTGGTGAGCTCCTGGCCTCCAGCCAGGGCCAAACCACCACACACACAAAATCTGAGGCCCCTTTTCCTTGCTCTCTTTTATGAAGTTAAAGATTTCAAAAATGAAGTCCCCAGAGGTTCTTCTTTTCCCCATCCCACTGTACAACCACTGGCTGGGACAAGCCTCCAGCTCCTTGGGTGAGCTGGGGCTGCCAAAACCTACTCCTTCTTTGCGTGTGACTTCCATAATAATTTATTACCAAAATTCTGTTTATCAGTGCCATCCCCACCACCTTTACTGTTGCAGGATCTCAGGGTTTTCTGCTGGATGCCTGAAAATTACCTCTAGAGCACATGCTACCATTGGACAGTAACTATCCACCGGGATGCTGGTACCTGGTTTTATTTACTTACTAGATATAGAAAGAAGAAGTTTAGAGCATGCACAGAACATGTCGATCAAGGTCTGCCCCTGCTGCGAGCAGACATACGTACGCCGGCAGGAAGGCCACGCTCTTTTGTTCCAGCCATACCATGAGCTAATACAGTGAGCAGTTTTTCTTAGCAAGCCAGTCATCCGTCTTCCAGAAGCAGGAGGCAGACGATTAGTGTTGCATTACCCTCTCCTGACACCTAATTAATGACAATATTTGGGGATGCTACAGCAAAAGACATCGAGCATCTGTTATTCAGTCTCCCATGGCAAAGGGGCACAGGGAGCTACGCAGGTTCAGATGAACAACTCTGAGACGCACGGAAAGGAGAAAAGCTTCTCCAAGTTGCCCCTGGCCAACACAATCAGGTTCCTTCCCTTGCGATTCTTTCCACAGGGACTCAGAACCACAGTGTCTGGGGAGTCTGCAACCAATTTTGGCTTGCTGGAAAAATCAACACCTAAGGACCTTGGAGATGCGTCCGTCACAATGCCACCCGAGATGACATGTGCATGCAAGGAGAAGCCAGCACTTGACTCCAAGACATAAGCCAACATGTAGGTAAAAGTCGACAAGGGTAGAGGTTGTGTTGAAGGACATGGGTTAGTGGTGTTGATAGGGCTGGGAAAAGGTTGGACTCGATGATCGTCAAGGTCTCTTCCAGCCAAAACTGTTCTATGATTCTATGATTCTATGATTCTATGATTCTACGATTCTATAATTCTATGATTCTATGTTAACAGGCTCCAGTCACAGCCAACAGACTGCAGCTCTCTGGAGAAAGCTTCTGTTTCTACATCAGCTGATTTTTGCAATCCACCGAGGGTGGCTTCAGCATCACATCGATAACCGGCAAACAATGGGCAAGCTGGGCACAATGAGGTACCTCTTTAAATATTTAGAGATTGCAAGTGTCTTGAATTACTCCATGCATTTGCATTAAAAATAGTGGTCCTTTCACACAGCACAATGCGTATTCATGGGGCTTTTTAATCTAAACTACAACGCACTGAGATTCATCATTTGTCTAGTCCACATTTCAATTCTCTTTTCTTATGGTTCTTTCACTGTGCCCAAGTATCCCATTCTTCCTTTCTTTTATGCCTTTAATTTTGCCTTGTAGAATAGCCTAAAAATCACTATTTACAACTGAACAGACAACTCACACTTACTTCAATACTTTCTCCCTGTTCAAAGAAATCATAATTACACCCAAACTCATAAGAAAACAGAAAACCAAGAGAAGTCACTATGGTTCTTTTGTATTTCTATCTAGGGGGCATAGCTATTTGCAAAACAATGAAGTATTTCCCGGAGAACATTTGCAACCCTCAAAACCTAAAAACCAACTCAGGCTGCACTAATGAACAGCCTGGTTGAAATCAAAAGCAACTGAAGAAAGGGGTGATGGTCTTCTGAGGTGTAAAGAGATAACACAACAAGCCCTTTGCCATGTTACGAGGTCTCCTTTCCTGAAGCTTCTGCATAAAGTTCATGTCTGAATTCCCAGACACGCCTACACCATAGCCACTACAGCCTCACCAGACCCAGGACCAAAATTAAATGCAAGAATACGCTGAGACTAACAAGGATCACCGAAAGCCAGATCAGATTAACCCAGATCCAACTCTACAGTAATTAACCATTAGGATTATGATCTGGTGCACATCTGGGCATCTAGAGAAGTGGTTTTATCTGCCCATGGCTATGTGGGATAGATTCTGGAACAGCAGCTCAGAAGCAGGCAGGTTGAGACCTACCTTAAACCTCCATGCACGAGCCAGCCCCACGTCAACAGGGACAACTGCTGCTCTACCCACCGTTCTTTTGGCAGAGGATTTCTTCTACAACTTTCCCATGTCAAGACGAGGACACAGCAAAGTCAAGACTTTCAGCACACAAAAGCAGGAGGTTATAATCATGTTACAACAGTTACATTATGAGTTTGCTTTTATGAAATGCAGCTTTGACTGGCACATTTGGGAGCCTTTCAGATAGCCAGGATGACACTTGGATGTTTTTCTCTTTCTACTTTAGCATTTTTAGAGTCCTTTGGGGAAAGAGGGGAAAAGGTAAGGAAAGCACATCTGGTCTTTACTTAAAAAACATGCAAAAAAAATAAAAATCCTCAGTAATCTGCAAGCCACTGTTTATGGTTTCAGCATTTCCTGAGCAAGCTCTTGACTCTGTTTGTCACGTCAAGCACATTACCCAGGTTCAAGCAGCTTCCACAGCAGTTAAGATATCCTCTGTGGAAGCACAGTCCTTCATACATTTTCACATCTACTCCCATCATCAGCAACACCTACAGCCAACCATAGAACAACCATTTAGATAACCTTTTTTTGCAAAGGTGCTGGGGAGATGAGGAAAGACATGAGCTGGTATAGAGAATATTCCACGTTTCTTCTAATCCTCTAAAATACCTCCAACATCCTCACCAGTGCCACTTTTCCACGTTACAGCCTCAAGTCCTGAGCACACATGTTGGGTCTGGTTGAGATGGAGTAAATTTTCCCACTCCCATGCTGCAGCTAGAAAATCCCACAGTAGCTAGAAAAGCTGGTGATAACACACCAGTGTTTTGGGTGCTGCTGAGCAGTGCTCCACAGCACCAAGGCTGTCTCTCCAACATTCCTTCCCAGTCTGGGGGTGGGCAACATCTTGGGAGGGGACAGTGCCAGGAGAGTTGACTCAAACTGGCCCAAGGGATATTCCACACCATACGACACCTACTCAGAAATAAAAGCTAAGAGAAAAGAGAAGGAGGGGGGACATTTATTACTACAACATTTGCCTTCTGGAGAAACCACCACCTGCATGGAAGCACCACTTCCCTACAAGTGGCTGGACATTGTCTGCTCATGGGAGGTAGAGAATAAATCTTTGTTTTCCTTTGCTTCCACACACAGTCTCTCCTTTTGCTTTATTAAACTGCCTTTCCCCTGAGCCATGAGGCTTTTTCCTCCTTGTTTTCTCCCCACCCTGTCCTGCTGAGGAGAGGAGAGATAAAATGCCTTGGTGGGCACCCAGCATCCAGCCAAGGTCAACCCACCACAGTACGGAAAGACATGGTGCCTCATTGTACAACTCGAATCTAACAAAAGCTTGGTTTCTACCTTTGAAAATCAGAAATGAGCTCTGGAGAGAGTGTGGTATTTATACACCAGCCACACTGAACCTGAGCAAGTAAAACTTCAGTCCCCAGGGAGTCAAGTGGAATAAATTACAGCAAGGGATCAATATTTTACCGAGAGGTTGATAGCCTTGTCTCGAAGGGCCTCCAAATGGATTCCTGCTCCCAAATCCACTCCCATCGATGGATCCATAAGACATTTTCTAGATAGCAATGGATGCGGGATTATACTTCAAACCTAAGAAAACAGAGAAAAAGGAAGAGATAACATTGTTAAAACCTCAGTTAACTCCTCGTATTCCAAGAAAAAAAGATTTTAAAAAAGTAAATGAAAAAATACAGGACTACCTCCAAACTTCAGGATGCTCAGCTGTGAAAAATAAAAGCACTAAAATCCAGGTCTCCTGGACAACAGTTGAACTTGGGGGCAAACAAGTCATTTGACCTGACTGCACCTTACTTTCTCTAGTGACAAAAGGCAACCATTTATCCGTTTCAGTCACGGCAAGACTTTTAATTCCTTGCTGTTCACAAAGTGCTTTGAGATCCTGAGCTGGTAGGCAAAGACGAAGCACTCGATCAAAAAAAAAAAAAAGGTAATGCTGTCTTCTGGAACATTACCGCTACATAGCTGGCTAGGAGTCTATCCATCATACTGCAGTCTTGATGAGCTCTCAAAAGAGACAGTTCACTGCTATATTATAAGCTCCTGGCCCTCTAGTATAAATACTGGAGCCAGAGTTATTTTTCCTTGCTTGTTTTAAAAAAAACCAAAAAAACAAAAAAACAAAACTGTAAGGCCTAAGGTAGCAGCAGCAGAAAGACTACTTCTTTCCAGTTCACACCTCCCTGTTGTCCTCACCACAGGCCCCAAATACTCTCCAAGCATATCAGCAAAGTCCCAGGACTTTGATATTAAAACTAGTTGAACCCTAAAGGAGGAGATGACAATGGCAAAGGAAGAGAGGAGGTAAAGGTCCTGCATCAGTTGGGGCATGATACAAGACCTACCAAACACAGCGGCTGTTTCCTTACACCAAGATTATGAAAAAATGCCCAAAACAAGGAAAATCCAGAGGCTAACAATAGAGACTTACTCCTGGAAAGAAGTAAATTATAATGCTGCCTGCTGGGCAGACCTTCATAAAGCAGAGATGCAGGGATGCTGCAGTAGAGCAGCATGGGAGAGTCCAGTGAAGAGGACATGCTGGCACAAGATGAGTGGGAATAACACCTGCCTTCCATGGGAGAGTTGCTGTGTCTTCTAAATATCACTCCTCAACTGAAGGACAATCAAAAAAAAAAAAAAAAAAACGGGCCAAAAAGCCTCTCCAACAAGGGCGTGCAAACCCTAAAATCATCCTAAGATTCTACAGAATCATAGAATGGTTTGGGATGGAAGGAACCCTTCATCCAGCCCAACCACCCTGCAGTGAGCAGGGACATCTTCAACTAGACCAAGTTGCTCAGAGCCCTGTCCAACCTGATCTTGAAGGTTTCCAGGGACTGGGCTTCCATCACCTCTGTGGCCAACCTGTTCCAGTGTTACTCACTGCAAAAAATTTCTTCTTCTAAGAAAGAATCTTTTAGTTTGAAAACATTACCCCTTGTTCTGTCACAACAGATCCTGCTAAAAAGTCTGTCCCCATCTTTCTTATAGGTGCCCTTTATTGAAAGGCTGCAATGAAGTCTCCACCCAGAGCCTTCTCCAGGTTGAACAACACAACTCTCTCAGCCTGTCCTCACAGGGAAAGTGTTCCAACTCCTGATCATTTTTGTGGTCTCTTCTGGACCCGCTCCAACAGGTCCATGTCTTTGTTGTGCTGAGAAAGATGGACAAGGAATAGTTGAAGACACTCTTGGGGAGTCTGCAATGGACACGGGATCAAATCCTGCCTCTCCCAGGTCCCAGGTTAGCTCACAACTACCACAGTAACACAACCTCCACTGCAAAACGCAACCCAAGATCCACCAAAACTCTCACCTGGGAAAATAAAGGCACATAAAACAGTTACAGGAAAATTTCTGGGCAGGAATAAGGAGTAATCTTCATTTCTTTACCTCTCAGCGTGGCTACAGAGTAATGCCACCCTAAGGAGGGAAGTGGGACAACAAAATGGCTTAAAAACGGCCCCCGTACAGAGGTTGATGCTGACCCATCTTTCTTCTGTAGAGATAAGCAAGTGGAAGCATTTGCTGTCACCACTTCCCCAAGGCTACATACAACAAACGTGGAGTGAAAGTCTACACCGCGTTGTAAAACGACTTGATTACAACTGGGCAAGCGTTTCTTTGGCAAACAGTGAATGCATCTATTTTTTTCCCCAACAGAGTGGTGTGAAAGGGGGAGAGCAGGAAAGCTTTTAGAGCACTCCAAACGTTTCGCGTTGATCTATCATTTTCAAAGCATGCTTCCATTTTATTTATTTTTTTTCTCCCAAAACGGGAGGAGGGAAAAAAAAAAAAAAGACAACTGAAAATGAAATATTTTGTTTAAGTTTTTTTAGAAACAACCACCTCCCACCCCATCCTACTAAGCCATTGAAATATCCCTTATTCACACAGCTAGAGAAACACACTCCTACCCCACAGCAATATATTGACGGGAAAATTCAACAGTAGATCTAAATACCTTTAATTTGATTGGCAATAAAAGCATTTCCCTCCCCATCCCCATGGCACCTTCCAAGTCTTTTGTCTACCGCTCCTCAGGGAGGCTTGTCCAATTTATTTTAAAGGCAGTTTGTACACATTGGAACAAGCATTGCCTAACATGCTAGATACAGAAAAAATAAATAAAACGAAGAAGAAGAAAACAGATTTTTTTCACAGCTTTATCCTCATCACTTAAAATACAACTGAAGGAAGAACCATACCTAAGCCCAACTAAAAGGACATTCATCCTGCCAGAGGCGTGAATCTGTATTTTAACAACAGGCAACTACTTCTTGCTTTGTATATCACGTAGAAGCCAATCACGCAGTGAATATAATAGTAGGATGTAGGATCTCAAGGAAAAGGTTGCTCCATGTTTCTTGGATTGGGAAAGACACTATCAGACAAAACCAAGACGGTAAAACTATTTCCCCAGGGATCAGCACTGGTCCAGCTTTGTTCAATATCTTCATCAACAACCTAGATGAGGGGATAGAGTGCACCCTCAGCAACTTTGCTGCTGATGATGATGAAACTGGGAGGGGTGGCTGACACCCAGGCAGGCTGTGCTGCCACCCAACGAGATCTGGGCAGGTTGGAGAGTTGGGCAACCTCATGAAGTTCAACACAGACAAGTGTAGAGTCCTGCATCTGGGGAGGAATAACACCAGGCACCAGCACAGATTAGGGGTTGTCCTGCTGGAAAGCAGCCCCGTGGGGAAAGACCGTGGAGTCCCAGTGGACAGCGAGTTGACCATTGGACAGCAACGTGCCCTTGTGGCCAAAGGGGACAATGGAATCCTAGGGGGCACCAAGAAACGTGTGTCCAGCAGGGCTAGGGAGGTTCTCCACCCCCTCTGCTCTGCCCTGGTGAGACTACACATGGAATCCTGTGTCCAGTTTTGGGCTCCCCAGTTCAAGAGAGACAGGGACCTACTGGAGAGTGTCCAAGGGAGAGCTACGAAGAGGATCAAGGGACTTGAACATCTCTCATATGAAGAAAGACTGAGAGAACTGGGGTTGTTTAGTCTTGAAAAGAGAAAGCTGAGAGGGGACCTTATTAATGGATACAAATACCTGAGGAGCGGGGAGTCAAGGAGAAGGGGAGGGGGAGAGGGAGAGGGAGAGGGAAGAGAAAAGAAAGAAAAAAGAAAATAAGAGAAAAAAAGAACAAAGAGAAAAGAAAAAAAGGAAAAAGAAAAAAAGAAAAAAGAAAAAAAAGAAAAAAGAAAAAAGAAAAAAGAAAAAAGAAAAAAAAGAAAAACGAAAAAAGAAAAAAGAAAAAAGAAAAAAGAAAAAAGAAAAAAGAAAAAAGAAAAAAGAAAAAAAAAGAAAGAAAAAAGCAGTTGTTTGTTTTGGTTTATGTATTTTTATGGTGAGCGCGGTCAAACACTGGCACATGTTGTGAAAAGAGGCTGTGGAGTCCCCAACCTTGGAGATATTCACACCATGGCTGACCATGGGCCTGAGCAACTGACTCTAGAAGACCCCGCTCTGAGGAGGGTTGAACAAGATGACCTCCAGAGGTTCCTCCCCACCTCAGCAGCTCCAGGATTCTGCAGTTTTCCTCCCATGATTCCTAAGAGCTTGAGAGCCATTCATGGCTCCCTTAGCAGCCTGAAGGACCCTTACTCTGCCTATTTACTAACTGGGTGGAGAAAGGAATAGTAAGACAATCGCAAACCAGCAACATTCCCATCTCCTTCAAAAACACCGCAGTGAATTTACTGGAAGTTTCTGATGGTAAAAGAACAAAGTAACAGCGAGCACCATCTGGTAAAAAGTTATATCAAAATCATCTTAACTTTTTTACGCAACAAGATAGCAGATAGTGGAGTTAGCAGAAAAGCAGCAGATCTCACAGCTTTATGCTATTAGGAGTTTCCTTGCACAGCAGAAGAAAGGGATTGGAGGTACAGGTGCATTTTTTTTTATTACTAACAAAATAATCCCAGTGGAATTCTGTTTTATCTAAAGAACAAACTGTAGGGCCCACCAAGCCCTGCTCATTCTTTTTGTATTTTGAGCAACAAGCTGGGTGATGGAACAGAGAATAGCCTCATTAAACACACACACAACACTGAAGAGGGAGGTGAGGTGACAGCTTCACATTCAGAAGAATCTTAACAAACCAGAAGTGACGGTTGACAAAGAAAATAAGATGCTACACAATTCAGGTCAAGTGCAGGGACCTGAATTTAGAAGAAGAAAACAAGTGTATAAACAAACCATAGAATCACAGAATTGTTTAGGTTGGAAAATACCTTTGAGATCATCAAGTGCAACCACTACCCTAGCAATGCCAGGTCCACCACTAAACCGTGTCACTAAAAACCACATCTATACACTTTTTGAGGATCTCCAGGAATGGTGACTCCACCACTTCCCTGGACAGCCCATTCCAGTGCTTGACAATGTTTTTGGTGAAGATTTTTTTCTTAATATCTAATCGAAACCTCCCGTGGCGCAACTTGAGTCCATTTCCTTTCATCCTATCACTTGTTACCTGGGAGAAGAGACCAACCACCACCTCACTACAAAGTCCTGTCAGCTAGTTGTAGAGAGAGAGGAGGTCTCCCCTCAGCCTCCTTTTCTCCAGGATGAACAAATCCAGTTCCCTCAGCTACCCCTCACAGGACTTGGTCTTGAGACCATTTACCAGCTTCATTTCTGATGACAGGAAACCCTCAGCAAGTTTGCCAACAACACCAAACTCTGTGGAGCGGTTGAGATGCTGGAGGGAAGGGATGCCATCCAGAGGGACCTTGACAGGCTGGAGAGGTGGTCCCAGGACAACCTCATGGAGTTCAACAAGGCCAAGTGGAAGGTCCTGCACCTGGGTTGGGGCAATCCCAAGCACAGATACAGGCTGGGCGGAGAGCAGATTGGGAGCAGCCCTGAGGAGAAGGACTTGGGTGTGTTAGTTGATGAGCCGGCAGTGTGCCCCTGCAGCCCAAAAAGCGAACAATGTCCTGGGCTGCATCAAAAGGAGTGTGACCAGCAGGTCGAGGGAGGTGATTCTCCCACTCTACTCTGTTCTGGTGAGGCTCCACCTGGAGTGCTGCATCCAGTTCTGGAGCCCACAGTACAAGAAGGACATGTATCTGCTGGATTGGGTCCAGAGGAGGGTCATGAAGATGATCAGAGGGCTGGAGCATCTCTGCTGTGAGGACAGGCTGAGGGAGCTGGGGTTATTCAGCTTGGAGAGGAGAAGGCTCTGGGGTGGCCTAATAGTGGCCTTCCAGTACATGAAAGGGGCCTACAGGAAAGATGGAGAAGGGCTTTTTTGCAAGGGCCTGTAGTGATAGGACAAGGGGCAACAGCCTGAAACTGCAAGAGAGTAGATTTAGATTAGATCTAAGGAAGAAATTCTTCACCATGAGAGTGGTGAAGCACTGGAACAGGTTGCCCAAGGAAGTTGTAGATGCCCCATCCCTGGAAGTGTTTGAGACCAAGTTGGATGGAGCTTTGAGCAACCTGTTCTAGTAGGAGAGAGGTGTCCCTGCCCACAGCAGGAGGGTTGGAACTAGATGATCTTCAGGGTCCCTTCCAACCTCAACCATTCTATGATTCTATGATGGAGAACAACTGTCCACTGCTGCACAGAAGGACAGAGGGACACTACAGGACTGCAAGCTGAACACAAATCCACAGCAATGTCTTCTGTAAAAGCAGCAGGCATCACTGTGGGATGTATAAATAAGATTCCAATCTGATACACAGGTGAAGTAAGGCTTTTACTTGACCCCACACTTCAGAGATCTCAGCTGCAGGCAACAAGCTCCAGCAAAGATTTTGCCAGAAACTGAAGAAAGTCTAAAGATGAACCTCAGGAGAATGACAACAGGTCAAAAAAACATGACCTCCAAGGAAAGTCTGAGTAAACAGAGTTGCTCTGCCTACAGAAGGGAAGACTGATGGGAAAACTTGAGCTTTCAAATCTCTGCAAAGCTGCTGCAGGGAAGAAAATATTCCCCTCATGCATTTTGGACGACACAAGGGAACAGCTCTAAACCAAGGAAAGGCCAAGTGAGGCATTGGGTGAGCCTGTGAGGAAGGACAGAACCTCTGAGAACAAGCAACATGGGGAAGGTCTTCTTACACCTGG
The DNA here is from genome assembly GCA_020746105.1 of Trogon surrucura. Lineage (NCBI taxonomy): Eukaryota > Metazoa > Chordata > Aves > Trogoniformes > Trogonidae > Trogon > Trogon surrucura. Next base: position 3,150,519 of record CM036619.1, on the reverse strand, counting down.
AGGTAATAAGACTTGCAACACTATTCAGGGGCCAGTACTAGGTCCAGTCCTATTTAACATCTTCCCTTACGAACTGTATGATGGGGCAGAGCGTAGTTTTATCCAGTGTGGATAATAATTACCTGCCGTTAATGAATGTGGGAAGTGGTGAGAGCAACGGCACTCTTGTACTCAATTTCCAGCTCTACCACTGCCTTGCTGATGGAGAAGGGTGTTCACCTCGGGCTTCAGAAGTGGTCAGTAATGACAACACCTCCATTTCCAGATGACCAACTAGAGATACATTTTTCTGATGTTTTTGACCCAGATAAAATCCTTGCACCAACCAGCCTGACCTTACTCATATAGAGAGAACAGATCATGTCACACAAATCATCTTTACGCATCAACTCCTACAACCTCTGGTCAGACCAGGTCACCTCTTTCCATGAGAGCCTCTTTGAGGCCCCAGTTAATGAAGGATCAGCTTCAGCCACTCCGTTAGGAGAGCTGCATCTTCTCACCTCTTGAACTTTGCTGTTCGATCTCTCTCTTGCCTCTTAACCTTCCCTCAGACGAACTGAACAGATCAACCTCCTTCCATTTCTCGTGAGGAGATCTGTTTACCAGCACATACAAATCACAAGAAGAAGGGAGAATATTCAGCATTTTCTTGTTTTCCATACAGCCGCCTCCCCCTCCTTGCCTGTAAAATGGATGGACAGATACAGAACCCTCCTATTTGCTGAGTACCAGGATTAACTTGGTTAATATACAAGTTTTGTGAAGCCATGAGATCAAAGGCCGTATTTGCAAAGCATGCTGCTCTTCCAGAAGCCCTCTCAGTTTACTCCCCAAATCTGACTCTGCTACTTTTGTCATAGACATGTTGCTTTTTAGCTTCTCTCAATTATTAAAACCAAAACTCAATAAACCTTATATGCTGTTCACCTGCAAGAATGCCTTTCTCAGAGAATTTATGAGCAAGCTCTGCTGTTGAAGCACCTTTTTTTTTTCCTCGCTTTTTCTAATCAATGGTCTTAACATTGAGTTGGTGTAATTACACAAATCCCCGAGTGCTCGCTGAGCCTCGGAACACGACTGTCAGAGGTCAATCAGAATAGCTGCAGGGGATGACTTCTTTTGCAGTCTGTGCCTTTGAGGCAATTTGTGCTTCTCTGGATCTTTTGTGATGTCTGTAATATTAGCGTTGTGTTCTGGGGTGGTTTTGGGCAGGTGAGGCAAGGAAAGCAGTGCTCGAGAGCTGAAGAACTGACTGGAGGAGAACGGTCCAGGAGCGATGCCCTGATTGCAGCGGGGCTGTGGATGCAGCAATGCAGATGCTTCCTCCCACTTTGCTTCCCAGTTCAGTTTTAACACTGATGGAAAGTCCTTGGAGAGTGAAGTCATCTCTGCCCCCATGGCCTGAGGAGCACACTGTCTAGTCGAGGTTGACACGGTACAAAATATGGCAACAAAAACCAAAAAAAAAATATCCAAAACAGTGTATTATGTCTATAATCAGACCTCGTACAAAATGAATTGGCTTTCAGAAACTTCTAGAGACACATATGTGGTACTTGACAGGCACAAAGGCACTTATGGTTGTAAACAACCTGATTCAACACACTGAAGCATGCTCTTGTCTACCCTCCTCCAGTTGAAGGGTACTACAGAGCGAAGCGAACGCCCACAGCCTTAAGGCATCACAGAGTAGGTACAAAGCAAAAAAAAACAGGATTATCTTCAGAAACGAGCTGTTTCTGCTGTTCTGGAGATTTGCTAAGAAACATTAAGACAGAAAAAAAAAATCTCTTCGTGCATTCCTCCTCATCATAGTCTTATTTCTGGAAAGCATCTGATCACTTTCTAAAAGATTTAGTTCTTATTCCCTGAGGTGTAGCTGCCATCATAGATGTCTCCAGGAGCAGAGCAGTTCGTCTCAGAAACAGATACTATCAGGACAGACTGCGAAGTCAGAGATAGCAGGATAAGACATCTATGATATTTTATGGAGATACGTACCGAGCCACAAATAGAGATGGTTGGTTCACGGTGCTTCTAATTGGGATGACACTAAAAGCTCCAGCTGGCCTCCGCACACTTGATCACAACTTTCGCTTAATCTCAGTTTTCCACAAGCTCAGCAATGCTATGCAAACCCGAAACAGAATCACAGAATCATGGAATTATAGTTTGCTTTGGAATGGAAGGGACATTTAAACGTCATCTAGTCCAATCTCTCTGCAGCAAGCAGGGACATCTTCAACTAGATCAGGTTGCTCAGAGACTCATCCAGCCTGACCTTGAATGTCTCCAGAGATGGAGCCTCCACCACCTCTCTGGGCAACCTGTTCCAGTATTTCATGACCCTCATAGTAAAAAATTTCTTCCTTATATCTAGTTTAAATCTGCCCTCTTTTAGTTTAAAACCATTACTCCTTGTCCTACCCCAAAAAGCCCTGATCAAAGTATTGTTCACATGAACAGTTTCTGCCTAACTCCTGTCCAGTTTTGGGCTCCCCAGTTCAAGAGAGACAGGAACCTACTGGAGAGAGTTCAAGGGAGAGCTATGAGGGTGATCGAGGGGTTTGAGCATCTCTCTTGTGAAGAGGGACTGAGAGAACTGGGGCTGTTCAGCCTTGAAAGGAGATGGCTGAGAGGGGACCTTATTAATGTGTATAAATATCTGAGGGGTGGGTGTCAAGAGGAAGGGGACAATCTCTTCTCAGTGGTGCCCAACAATAGAACAAGGAATAATGGGTGTAAATTCAAACATAGGAAGTTCCATCTCCATATGAGGAGAAACTTTTTCACTGTGAGGGTGCCGGAGCCCTGGCACAGGCTGCCCAGGGAGGTTGTGGAGTCTCCTTCTCTGGAGACTTTCAAAACCCGCCTGGATGCTTTAAAAAACCTGGATGTGTTCCTGTGTGGCTGCCCTGGGTGATCCTGCTCTGGCAGGGGTGTTGGACTAGACAATCTCTAGAGGTCTCTTTCAACCCCGAACACTCTATGATTCTTTAACCAGACATTCATTCCCAAAATCTGCAGCTAACAGCATTCCTTATGTATATCAGGACCCTTTCCTGTTAATCACAAGACACCTGCATCCCCACTGAGCACATGAAGGCTCCATCTAAGACCTCCTATTGATGTCAGAGGACTTAAGATCTGATGGGTTGTCACACAAAGTAAAGGATGGGGAAATCACAAGCAACAGAGATGAGAAAGAGGGAATGACTGCCAATCATCTGTACTTATTCAACATTACACAAATGTCTGCATATCAGACACAAAGAACAGAGGTAAAGCAAACAATCTGGAAGCCTGTCATGCTCCTGTGATATCAGTCCCAGGTGCCACTTCAGTACGCAGACTTCTCTGCCACGTCGACCTGACTGCATGACTTCTCACAAAAGAACTGAAGACAGTTTTCGAATCCTTCTAAGTGGCACCAGAGATAGGCTGGCCTTGGGCAAATGCAAAGGGATAAGGATTAGAATCATAGAAACATAGAATTAGGTTGGAAAAGACCTTTAAGATCATCGAGCCCAACCATTGACCTAGCAATGCCAGGTCCACCACTAAATCATGTCCTCAAGCACCACATTTACACATCTTTTAAGTATCTCCACAGGTGGTGACTCCACCACTGCCCTGGGCAGCCAGTTCCAGGACTTGACAACCCTTTCTGTAAAGGTGTTTTTCCTTAATATCCAATCTAAACCTCCCCTGGCTCAACCTGAGGCCATTGCCTCTCGCCTTATTGTTACTCAGGAGAAGTAATGGACTCCCACCTCACTACAATCTCCTTGCAAGTAGCTGTAGAGAGTGATAAGGTGTCCCCTCAGCCTCCTCTTCTCCAGGTCAAACAACCCCAGTTCCCTCCGCTGCTCCTCATAAGACTTGTTCTCCAGACCCTTCACGAGTGTTGTTGCCCTTCTCTGGATACTCTCCAGCACCTCAACGTGTTTTTTTGGAGTGAGGGGCCCAAAAGGGAACACAGGATTCGAGGAGTCGCCTCACCAGTGCCCAGTACAGAGGGAAAATCCCTGCCCTGGTCCTGCTGGCCACACTATTTCTGATACACTGACATTTGATTTTTGAACATGTTTCGTTTCGGCTTCCTGAGTGCCCGCCTCTCACTGGAAAGAATCTTGGAAACTACTGCACAGCATCTCACTTGTTTTCCTTTAGTTTCCATTAAAAATAAATCAAACCAAAAACCACCAAAAAACCCAAACAGAACACACACCCTCCCCCAGTCTTGTTGTCTCCCAGACATAAGGCTTTAGAGACTGCTGTCCATCACATGACCAATGTGATAGTTTTTTAATTCTCTCTTCTCTGCATCCACCTGTTGAGTTGATTTACATGCTCTTGGTAGGAAACCTGAAATGAAGATCATGCATTTTTTTTTTCTGTTCCTTGATGAATCGCTACCAAATGCAGATTTTTGGATTTCTCACTGGGTACTGTGTCTTTTCACTAGACCATGTTCTTTCTCATGCTGCTTTCTGCAGGATTTATTTATAACACGACTACTGGTGAACATTGGTGTAAATGAGAACTTAGGCTGATACATACTCTGTTTGTGGGCACCGAATACCAGTATTTCTACTCTGGGAAGTGCAACATGGGAAACGAGTGATCTTGGGTTACAGGGGAGCAGGACACTAGGATTTAGGAATCTATTACATGATTAATTCACTTATCCCATTCTACCCAGCATCTCCTTCCCCTAAAGCACTGCAGGTCTGTCAATCAAGACATTCCCGTGGACTCAAAAATTGTTTGCCATCCTTCAATGTATCTTCCCTTATCCTGTTGAAATCCTATATAAATTTATAAATGTGATTTCTAATTTTGTAAATCTGACATAGTGTGTTTCAGTTAGTCCCTTCATGCATGTACATCTTTTATAATTAATACATTTATTCTAACTTCACAGGAGAAAACCAGACACCAGTTCCTTCTTCTCTGTGTTCCTCCTCCTTATTTTTTTACAGCGAAGACATTAATATTCATCTTTTGTAACCAGCGAAAAGGCAGGTGAAACCTGGGTTCTGAACTGACTGGAAATTTAATTTTTCTGTTCACTGATATATGTAATACTTCTGTGTTTGTCTAGCATACGGATAGATTAAGACGGTTCTACATGCAAGGCTCACAAAACGTAAACAACATGGCACAAAACAGCAAACAGAAGAAGGCAATACAGGAAAAAGCAAAAAGAAAGAAAACCCTTGGTGGATTAGAACAGGTGCTGTTTCACAGCATTTGTACTAGGGAAGTTCAGGGTTGGAAGTTGTCTAGATCATCTTCTCCTGCAGGAGCCAGAAGAAACATTGTTTAACCATTATGTTAATGTCAGATTAAAAAATAGGAAGGGTGACATCACCTCTCGATCAAAATGACCTAACAGTGACCTGGCACGAAGTCATCTGAGCGCTGCCAACCACAGAGCTCAGAGCTGAATATCACAAAAAGTTACACACAACTCAGTGGCGGTTGTCTCCGAAACATCTTTGGTCTCCCAAGGACAGATTTCCTCTTTTCGTGATCTAAATATCTCAGTATCAAGGAAATCTGAGTGCTTTTCCAGGTGAAAAGATATTTGGGTCTTGAGGGCTGACCTTGCTAGCGCAACCACTTTGTCATTTATCACACTCGGCTGCTGCTTTTGTGAACCAAAACTGTTTCAGTGCGCTCTTTGAAGATGGAAGGCATCCATCTTTCCATGGTATCTATGATACTGTTGATGGAAGACTTTTCCTAGCAGCCTGAAATAGCTACTTTTGCTCTCAAGAAGTTCATACAGAGTGTCTAGGAATGTGAGATGCTCAAGCTAAACAAAACATACCTATGTTCAACAAGGCCAAGTGCTGAGTCCTGCACTTGGGTCACAACAACCCCTGGCAACGCTACAGGCTTAGGGAGGAGTGGCTGGAGAGCTGCCAGGCAGAAAAAGACCTGGTGGTGTTGGTCAACAACTGCCTGAACATGAGCCAGCAGTGTGCCCAAGTGGCCAAGAAGGCCAACGGCATCCTGGCCTGGATCAGGAATCATGTGGCCAGCGTGTGGCCATCAGGAATCATGTGCCCTGGTCTGGGCAGGGATTGTCCCCCTGTACTGGGTACTGGTGAGGCTGCACCTCGAATCCTGTGTTGACTTTGGGTCTCTCACTCCAAGACACTGAGGTGCTGGAATGTGTCCAGAGAAGGGCAGTGAAGCTCTGGTGAAGGGTCTCGAGCACAAGTTTTATGAAGAGCAGCTGAGGGAACTGGGGTTGTTTAGCCTGGAGAAAAGGAGGCTGAGGGGAGACCTTCTCGCTCTCTACAACTACCTGAAAGGAGGATGTGGCGAGGTGGGGGTCGGTCTCTTCTCCCTAGTAGCTAGTGATAGGACGAGAGGAAATGGCTTCAAGTTGCACCAGGACAAGTTTAGGAAAAATTTCTTCATGGAAGGGCTTGTTCCAACTTTGTCTGCTCAGGAAAGTGGCAAAGTCACCACCCTTGTAGGTATTTAAAACACATGTAGATGTTGTACTTTGGGACATGGTTTGTGGTGCACCTGGTATTGCTAAGTTAATGGTCGGACTCAATGGTCTTGAAGGTCTTTTCCAACCTAAGCTGTTCTATGATTCTATGAACACAAGAAGCCTGGGTCAATCACCAGCTCAAGATGCTGTGTCTTGGTAGGAGCAGAAGGGTGGCTTGAGTCATCCCCAGATCACCTTGGAAGTAAAGGTCACCTTTGAGAAGAAAGAATAGGGAGCCACAAATGCACACAACCAAGGTAAAAAATAGAGATGTCTGCAAATATTTCAGGAATACAAAGATAAAATAACCCAACGCAATCCCAAGCAGTGACTAGCAGGAACATGGGCGCCATCACCTAACTATGAAACCATTAGTTCTTGCCTTGCCCCAAGAATAACCTCAAAGATCAAAAACCCACAGTAGCCACATTTACTTATGCACCCATGCAAAACACCTAAAGAATACTGCAAATAATTATTTATAGCCTTCTCCTTCTTATACAAATCATCTAGCTTACGGGTCCTGTAGCCACCCTTTGCAAATCACAGCCTGGAGTCATCAGTGGCTGTGAGATACTTTCCCTGCCAAATTAAAGTGAATTTGCTGAAAAACCACCATTGAACCTGCACTGGGTCACTGGAGAAAAATGTACACACTGGAGAAAGGAAAAAGCATGTTCAATTTTCCACATCACTCATCTTTGCTAAGACCCCTCACTGATAAAGACTATGGTTGACTCTAATTTTTTTCAAGTGGTCCTTAGTATCACCCCATTCTATTTTTAAACTACAACACTAAACGTGTCCTGAGCTGCATCAAAGGTAGTGTGACCAGCAGGTTGAGGGAGGTGATTCTCCCTCTCTACTCTGCTCTGGTGAGGTCCCACCTGGAGTGCTGCATGCAGTTCTGGAGCCCACAGTACAAGAAGGACATGGATCTGCTGGAGCGGGTCCAGAGGAGGGCCATGAAGATGATTAGAGAGCTGGAGCATCTCTGCTGTGAGGACAGGCTGAGGGAGCTGCGGTTATTCAGCTTGGAGAAGAGAAGGCTCTGAGGTGGCGTAATAGTGGCCTTCCAGTACATGGAAGGGGCCTACAGGAAAGCTGGAGAAGGGCTTTTTACAAGGGCCTGTAGTGATAGGACAAGGGGCAACGGGCTGAAATTACAAGAGGGTAGATTTACATTAGATGTAAGGAAAAAAATCTTCACCACAAGAGTGGTGAAGCACTGGCACAGGTTGCCCAAGAAAGTTGTAGATGCCCCATCCCTGGAAGTGTTCAAGGCCAGGTTGGATGGGACTTCGAGCAACCTGGTCTAGTGGGAGAGAGGTGTCCCTGCCTACGGCAGGGGGGTTGGAACTACATGATCTTCAAGGTCCCTTCCAACCTTAACTGTTCTATGATTCCAGGATTCCACGATTCTATGATTCTATGAATTGCTGGACTTGCTTGCAACAAGGCAACAGGATGAAAATTAAGGCGGACAGAAGGGGAACAACCACTAGAGACCTTTTTTTTGAGCACAGATATTCACCAAGAGGGATGCAGCAAGAAAACACAGCAACAAATTTGCTTGAATCCTAGGAAAACATCGTAACATCCACACCTCATCCGTGTGGGGAGGGAAGGTTCTCCACCATGGAACAGAGCCTCCTGTCAGGTCTTCTGCCTGCAGTAGAGCATGGTACACACGAGCAGGATTAGCAGAGCAGGAGAAAAGCAATTTCACCACATTTTAAGACTTACAGGCAAGGACGACAAGAAAGCGGGCACGAAAAATACGCGTCGCCAAAGGAGCTTGTCCTTTCCAGAGCAGCTCCACTCAAAAGGTTTTGCTGAGAAGACACCTCCAGCATGAGGCAGCTCAATTCATCACATTCCCAGCTTTCTTTCACCTTAACAACATATATATTTTGAGGTACCTCCACCACCATGCTGAGAAAACCACAGCGGTCAGGTCCGCTCTGACAGAGCCTTGAATCATTTATGAACCAGAGACCACAAGAAGTCCCTTTTCAGCTCATTTCCCAGCTTTGGTACCATTCGCTGCACGGTTTTGGGTTCCTCTTTTCCTGCTGATAAGCTCGTGTAGCACATGATGGCACCAAAGGGAACCAAGTGCAAATATCAAGGAAGAAAAAGCAGCTTCGCATCAGTGAGTGACTCATGGGAGAAGAACGCCAAGCTCCGAAGAAGCCAAAGCAAAACAGCTGACTACCAAGCCCTGCACGTAAGCACAAAGTCACCGTTAAAAATACAGACTACATTTTTTTTCTAAGAAAAAAGCACAGCAAAACAGTCTGTATTCTTTTTATTATTTTTTTAATACATTTAGCCACGTTTAAGAGCCTGATAAAGACAGGACAGATGATGTGGGATGCCAAGTACCATCTGAGATGCCCCATGAGCACATGTGGGGCTGGTAGACTTGACTAATGATTCACAGCCCTCTGGGTTGGCAGACGAGTGGGAACCAGCTCCAGATTAAGGCACCTAAATCTCAGCGTGTGCAAAAGGTATCTGAGCACCCATGGCTACTAGTAGAGACTCAAGTCTGTGAAGACTGAAGAGGAAGTCAAAATATGCACGACTTGCCCAATCTTCAGTAAAGACAGTGAGTGGAGGAAGATGGTAGCTCATGGGAAGGATAAAAATGTAACAGCTGTTTTAAAAAATAAAATATACCTTTAAATTTCTCATTTTCAAATCTGTTTTGCATGCTTTACTTAATTCTACCACTTTCATCCTAATCCAGTACAAGAACTAAAGAGGAAAGGTCTCTTCATGCTGGGAAACGAAGGATGGTGTGGGGGAAAACCCCATAAAATAACACCCCATGAAATCTTGAGTCACCTGGAAATGCAGAACACCCTCTTATTTTATTTTTTTTTTCCAGTGCAAGAACTGAAGAGTAGTGAAGCATATCCAGAAGGACACAGGAATGAAAGAGAGGAGATACTCCTCCGTGTAAAGCCTAGGCAGGCAAGAACTCCAGGTTGCTGTGGATGCTAAAATCTTACTCCAGCAATAGTGCAATACAACTACGAGAAGAAGTTTAAAAAAAAACATATAAGAAGTAAAAAAAAATCATTGTATAGTATTGAATGTACCACTCTGACTCAGAGAACATGGGAGAAGCCTTGTTCTGTTTGCCCTGTTCTAATGCTCTTCACAACACAGCCACAACTCATCACATAACTGGACTGCATTTGGTCCAGCTCACAAAGACACATCTCTGTCCTGACCCAGCTCGTCTCTTCCTATGACAATACCAGTAGGAAATCCTTCGAGCAACCACAGAACTGGACAGTTCAAGAGCTGCCAGAGTACTTGAAATTTGCCTCTCTTGGCCATATGCTCCATCTTGCCTCTTGCCATGACCATGGTGAGTATGTCCTCCACTCAATCACAGTTTCTTGGCATTATGAACTAGGTTAGACCCAAGGCTAAAAGCTGTATTTGAAGAGAACCATATTATCAAGAATCACCAGAATTGAAACACCAAAGGTTGCTGGTTCGGTTCCCGTCCGGTCCTCATGTGTTGATCTAGCTGAGAGGCATCCCTGCCAATGACAGGGAGGTTGGATCAAAATGATCTCTGAGGTCCCTTCCAACCCAGGCCATTCTATGATTCTATGATTCTATCACTCAAGAGCAAAGAGAAGTATTTAGGAGAGAGAAGAAAGCAGGAGACCCATCAGGGAGACCCATCAGGAGACCAGGGACCCATCAGCCACAACGGGCTGGGGGTTGAGCATCCTTCTGTGTTTAGGCAGGCTCGAGTCCAAATCCACCTGCACATTTCAGAAGGCACACAGCCTTTGGAGACTAAAGTCAGGAATGGGCATGAGGAACTAACAGATGCTAAGTTCACATCGGATGAAAAGTGTGCAAAAGATTCATCTGCTTCATGCTTCATTCAACTGCTCTTAACAGAAATACTGTCATTAGGTTGCGTAATCGCACACCAGGAAAGGATGCCTGTGAACCAAGGGGATGATAAGGTATAAAAATATTTAGAGCCAAATAAAGTGAGGTGACAGATGGACCCTGCTCTGTTGTACCCGCTCTCAGTACATGATGGTAGTGCCCAGAGCATCTTCCTCATACAGTCATTCCCTCTACAACATCATTACACCGAAGGAAAACATCCATTAGAAATACATACTCCTACATGTTTTGGGTTTTTATGGGGTTTTTGGGGGGTTCTTTTATTCTCTATCCAAGTTTGTCTAATCTCGGTGCCCTCCTTTTTTAGTTCTTTATTTTTTTCCATGACTTAATTCTACATAACGGCCAGGACCCACATTTGAGGAGAACTGTTTCCTTTCGCTCTTTGTACACAGGCAGCCAGTCTTCCAATTATTTCTTGCTTTTAATCTCGTAAACTATTTTAGACTGAAGAATGTGTCGTTCTGAAAACGAAATAAAACATAAAATGAAGGAGACTCTGTAATCGAGTTGGGATACGGACCAAAAGAACTTGTATTTCAAATGTTCTATTGCACCGTTTGCTTGTGTCACATTCAGAGCTTTGGGAAGCCATCCAAACCTCTACAGACCCAAAATAATCCATGGAAATTACAGCTGCAAGGTGCCAGTGACAGCGAAAAGGGTTTTGATCGGAAAATGGAAACAAAAACTCAAGGATGAGGTGAAAACCGTGGAATAGCTTGTGCAGGAAGAGAAATGTCCAAAAAAGAAATGGTGAATGGAGATTTGACATCACCCCTCCAAAACAAAGGTGACAAAGGAAATGAAAGAAGCCCTGTGCAAAAGGAATTGCACACATGTTGGAGGAGTTTCCATCCCTTCTATAGGTTTTTCGTTTCCTTTCTTATCGTGGTGGAGGACCTAGGAGATTTCTAATGAGTTTGGCCACTTTCCTCCTTCTGCGAATAAACCAGAGGAAAATCCAAACTCCTGAAGCACGAAAAAGCAGAGAGAACTGGAGCCTGTATGAGCCTTAGGTGGCTTCAGACCAGACAAAAATCCTTGGCTGAACCAATAACAGATGAAGGACATAGCTCCCCAACTTAGATCTTCCCAAGGAGCACAATATTTATGATCCTTCTCACCTCCCTGAAGAGTTGTATCTCTTTGGAGAGCTCTTAGGAGAGCCCAAAGGGAGGGAGAATGGTGGCTGGTGAGTCCCAAAGCACATAAAGCTCTCCTGAAGACTCATCACAGACAGTCCAAGGATGTTTCTGAGCTTCCAGAACCACTCTCAAGCTCCCAGCTCCTCTTCTCCAGCATGCATATTCCCCATTGATAAATAACCTGAATAAACCACATTTAACTTGAAAAAAAAACCCAAAAAAACTTAAAAGACAAGTCAGCTACGAAAAGATGAAAACTCTAGCTTTAAATTTAAAGAAGATAGAATTTAAAGAAGATAGCTTACCTGTTGCACCTTTCAAATCAAAATCTAATCTCAATATGTTACAAGGAAGGAAATGAAAACACTGCAACTGGAGTATAATTGAAATAGTTTAAGGTCAAAAAATAAAACAAAATTAAAAAACCCAAACAATCCAGGCAATTAAGTTCATGGAAGCACAGGGAGGGTGCACAGAGTTGTGTCTAATGGGTTCGTTCCACAATGAGCCCAGAAACATTTATTCAAATTGAGTAGTTTCTCCCTCTTTGTGCTGTCTTAATCCAAGGATTAAATTTGCTCTCCTGGAAAGGTTTGAGAATCTGGCCCCTAATGATTGCGCTCTCATAAAAATCAGAAGATATTGTTGCTATTTCAACTAAGTATCATAAACAACTGCACCAATTAAATTTTGCCAGACACTACACATATTGCAGATGCTTCAGAATAAATTGTTTCATCGCAAAAATAGATTATGTGCAAACTACAGCAGGGATGGGTAGTCCCACTTTAAATTGCTTTAAGGAAATACATGCCTCGACCAGGCTGTTATTTTGCAGGGAGACGATTTGAAATGCATTTCGAAACACTCAATTCAAAAAGCTGAGATAGCCACTCTCTGCAGATAAAATTAAGGGTAACGATAAAAGTACAAAAGGCTAAAAAAAGAAATCTGGTCCAGATGGATTCCCGGCTGAATTCTATAAAATATTTACAGATCTTCTGTCACCAAAACACGTTTCTTTTTGATGAGGTGGAAACCAAAGGCTCTCCACCTGTCTTTTTTTTTTTTTTTTTTTAACCCTCACAGAAGATATAATAATGCTATGTAGGGAAAAAAAGCCCAAAACCTATAACAGACTTTAATCTCGGCTGTAATTACTACAGGCGACTCCAATTAATCAATGTTGATCCTAAAATTCTGTGAAAAGAGATATTGTCCCTTTGCTTAATTTAGCTCAGAGTTGTTCCCTGAATTCCAAGTTCATGATATTGTTCATTAAAATAAGTTTAGCTCGGATAAGCACAGACTGATACCACCATCATTCACGCAATAAATTAACAGCCTAGTCCCATGACAGTGCTGTCTCTAGATACCAAAAGATACTTCATCATGTGTCATAAGGGTAAAGTATCCACTTTTTCATCTAAGATCAGACAAAAAGTTCTCAGTTTTCTGCTCCTAAAAATGTCTGTTCCATTCGCCATCATCCAGACTGCCGGACCTCAGCTCCCCAAGAAGGAGGGAGCAGTTTACAACATACAGACACGCAAGTTGACTTTATATTTGTTGTGTAGATGGAATAGATGAACATGGAGCAGCCCTTTAAGCTGCAAATAATCCCATCAGTCCTGGCAGGACTTTCAGGGAAGGATTTGACTGAGCATCAGCAACGATATCAGTAATTCAACCCCTTTGTTTCAGGGTGTACATCCAGGCAGTGGTTGGAACTTGTGGATTTGATGAATAAGGCAAGAAAGTGAAGGCAGGAGGCTGAAACCAGGGGATGAAGGTCCAGGTCATGGCGCCCAGAACTCTTGCTCAAGGCTACGTGTCTTTGTTCTTCTCCCTTTCCCCAACAAGGGAGCCAAAGATCTTAAACTACAAATTCCTTTCACAACAATGAATCTGTTAAATCTGAATTTTGAGCTCTGTTGGGTGTTCTCAGCTCCATGCGGCACAAGGAACTAGCTCGTCTCATATATTTGCAGATTAAAAGGGGAAAACAAACAAAAAAAATTCCACGCTGTGGTCTGCTCCCAAACCCATTTCACATATTAACCACGAGATAAGAATTTACAACATATTAGATGTCAGGGGCGTATCCCAGTTTATTTGAAGCTGACCTTGGATTCGTTGTTGAATGCAGCATTACGCTTTTTACAAGCAAAAGAAGAGACTACACAATGAATTGGTCTCCACTGGATGTTGACTTGATAAGCACTACAATTAATTCAAATCAGCATGCTGCCCTTCCCTTCCCTTCCCTTCACGCTTTCAGAAATGTCTCTCTAAACCCATCTATGATTACCAGTCATACATAAAAGCTTCAGAAAAATACTCCTCCACAAGCATATGGCAAAGCAAATTTGTCCAGCGTTGCAGGCTTTTCATGGCATTTATCTCAAAGAAGGGATTACACAGCGATAGAGATGTCTGGCTACACTCAGAAAGGCACAAAGCTATTCCTGATCCCATTCCAGCGTGGACCATCTCCTTAGCAGAGCATCCTGCTCCCCACAGATTCTGCAGACAGATGAGGACTCTAATGAGCTATCCAGGATCTCAGCTGGAACATCCAGCCTTAAAGTCAAGGTTGTGCTTTCTAGGAGCTGTACTAGACCTCAGTCTCATACCATGGCAACCAAATCCAAGCATACTTCTTCAAAACAATCACTTCCTTTAAAAAAAAAACCCAAATAGCAAGATTAGCTGAGCACTTCAGGAATGATGTAACCTCTATACACAATGACCACCATTAAAAACATGACAATCATAGAATTAGAGAATCATTTAGGTTGGGAAACACCTTTAAGATCACCAAATCCAACTGTCAACCTAGCAATGCCAGGGCCACCACTAACTACATCCCTAAGCACCACATTTACACAGCTTTTAAATACCCCCAGGGACGGAGAACCCATCACGTCCCTGGGCAGGATGTTCCAGTGTTTGACAACCCTTTTGGTGAAGAAATGTTTCCTAATGTCCAACCTAAATCCATCCTGGTGCCACTTCAGGCCGTTTGCTCTTGTCCTATCACTTGTTCCATGGGAGAAGAGACCAACTTCTACCTCATCAAAACCTTCTCTCAGGGAGTTGTAGAGAGCGAGAAGGTCTCCCCTCAGCCTCCTTTTCTCCAGGATGAACCACCCCAGTTCCCTCAGCCACTCCTCATAAGACTTGGCCTCAAGATTCTTCACCGACTTCATTGCCCTTCTCTGGACACACTCCAGCAAACAATAAATTAATCAACAATAATCAGCACATTCCCACCGCAGCCACAGTGTTCATGATGTTTCCCTTTCTAGAGGTTGGAAGGGCAAAGAGAACAGTGTGTCAGCTGCCCAAACATACCAGCAGCTGCTGGTATGAGTTAACCTGAACCGTTGAGGTAACCCTTTCTGTCTGAAAACACACCAAACCGAATCAGCCCCCTCGATTTAACAGCGTGACACTGGTGCTCAGGCACGGCGAGATGGAATAGCTCTTAAAATAACAATTGCAAATGATGTAATTCCATTAAGGCAGGCTGACCCTTGCTGCTTCTGCTCATGCTCCTCCGTGGTATCATTTTTCACTGATTTAGTTCACTCTCTCACAATCCTCCTTCTTCTTTCCATCTGCCTAGTTGTGTAAATATTTATAAATACAGAAGAATAAAGAGCACAGAGATAAACCCTCAGGGCGTTTCTCTCCGTGCTGGTCCAAACGAAAACACGAGAGCAAGAATAAGCATTACACTCAGCAGTTAACAAGAGCGTGCAGAGCTGGTTTGTGGTCAATTATTTATTTATTTTTTGAAAGAGGTCCAGGTAGACAACAGACCCTTGGAAAAGATGCTCTTTTTTAATTCCTCTCTGCATCCACTCACTATTTTAAGAAGCATCACACCCTATCTCACCACCAGATGCTGGTGGCATTAGTTAAAAAAAAAAATTGCTCACATATGCCTGGTCTCCCTGTCACTGAGAGCAACACAGATAAGCTTGAAGGACTCTCAGGATCTGGAAATTTGAGACTGGCTTTACCTTGCAAAACCTGAGAGGTCTGAAGTTCTTATTTTCTGAAAGGAAGCAGGTCGTTTAGCTTCCAGGCATTTCATTCTCTAGTGTTCTCCAGCGATTCGGCACACACAAATATGTCCTTCAGGGAAAAACATCTTGGTTTTGTACGTATGTGGATCTATGTCTTTAAAATTACGGCATAAAACCTTATATTCATTTAAATTTTATAAGCTACAGAACTTTTAAAATAACCCCAAAATGAGACTTTCAGCATCTTTTTAAAATATTTGGATTTCTCACATAAGCCTCAAAACATTATTCTAACTGCAGTATGGATTTGTTCCACTCTAAAACAAGCTTATAATGAACCAGAGACACAAGAATCCCAAATAAAGATAAGTTCCATCAGCCACGACCCAAAATCCTCTGGTGAGGGTAAAGACCAGCCTGTGATTTCAAGTTGGGGTCTCCAGAGAGCTTCTACCTTTCTTAATTCAGCCAGAATTCTCCATTATCATAGTACAGCCCAATCTCTCATGCTATTTTACTCAGGAGGGAAACCAGAAACCACATCCACTGTCCTTTGCAGAAATCTGTCAAACTTTTTCACTTAACGAAGTAAAATCCTAAAGCATTTGGATAATTTTTTTGACGCATGACATGACTAAGATAACCAAGACCTTTTCAGCCAATGCTGCAGATGGGGACAAAGGCTTCATTATTGTTCAGCACTACCTTCAGAAAAGGAAAGAATTTCATAAAAAGGGTTGATTCAGTAGATCAGCATCAGCCTTTCAGACAGGACTGAGTTATTTTATCCATTAGTTCCCCAAATGACCAGTGATCAGGTGGTCACAATTCTTGCTCGTGGCCTAGAGTGCAAGTCAGCCCTCCCGTTAGTGACGCTCAGGTACCATCAAAACCTGGAGACGTCTTTGCATACTCAAAGAAAGACTCTTCCAGGCTGATTTCTTCAAGAGGAAACAACAAAGCAAAATAATTTGAAACCACATGTGACAATTACAGGATCACAGAATTATTGAGGCTGGAAAAGAACTCTGAGATCATCAAGTCCAGCCTATGACCCAGCACCATCACATGGGTCAGACCACGGCACTAAGTGCCACATCCAGCCTCTCCTTAAACCTCTCCAGGGACGGTGACTCCCCCCTGCCCTGGGCAGAGCATCCCAGTGCCTGAGCACCCTCTCCGTCAGGAAGGGCTGCCCGAGATCCAACCTGAACCTCCCCTGACGCAGTTTCACGCCGTGCCCTCTCGTCTTGTCACTGGTTGACCGGGAGAAGAGCCCGACCCCACCTGACTGCACCCTCCCTTCAGGGAGTTGTAGAGAGTGAGAAGGTCCCCCCTGAGTCTCCTTCTCTCCAGGTTGAACCCCCCCAGCTCCCTCAGCCTCTCATCACAGGACTTGCCCTCCAGTCCCTTCCCCAGCCTCGTTGCTCTCCTCTGGACCCGCTCCAGCCCCTCAAGGTCTCTCTTGCAGGGAGGGGCCCAGACCTGCACACAGGGTTCGAGGTGAGGCCTCCCCAGAGCTGAGCACAGGGGCAGAATGACATCCCTGCTCCTGCTGCCACACTGCTCCTGATACAAGCCAGGATGCCATTTGCCTTCTGGGCCACCTGGGCACACTGCTGGCTCGTGTTCAACCAGTTGTCACCCAGCACTCCCAGGTCCCTCTCTGTAGGGCTGCTCTCCAGCCACTCCTCCCGTAGTCTGTGGCGCTGCAGGGGATTATTGTGGTCAGAGGGAGGACCCTGCACTTGATCTGGCTGAACTTCATCCCGTTGGCCTCAGCCCATCGACCCAGCCTGTCCAGGTCCCTCTGCAGCATCTTCCTACCCTCCGGCAGATCGACACTCCTCCCCAGCCTGGTGTCACCTGCGAATTTACTAAGGGGTAGACTCAATCCCCTCATCCAGGTCATCAATAAAGATGTTGAATAGGTCTGGGCCCAGTACTGATATTTCACTGAATCACAGAATTGTTTAGATTGGAAAAGACCTTTAAGATCAGTGAGTCCAACCGCTCCACACCAGTGGCAACACCAAGCAGCGCGCAGGAAAAGATGACGCACCAGAGAAGACCAGCACTTGCCTATGAAGTGTAAGGAAAAATGTTCTCTTAAGGGACTTCAGTCTGGCTGGCATATGCCTGAAGCCTCCTGCTGCCAAGAATAAAACATCCCTAGAATTATTTAATATTACAGTTGACAAGTTTCCGACCATAGAAAACATTGTGCACTTCTCAAGGGAATTTTGTGTTAGACCTCATCTTGATATAGAGGGATTGATCAAAGAACTGGAAATTAGTGGCTGCTTTGGTAATCGTAACTTGTTCACTTAAAAAAAAAAAAAAAAGAAAAAAAAAGTTTGGAACAGTAATATAAAACCTGACTGGTTTTAAAAGGTCTGTTTTACAAAGGCATACAAGTAGAAAAAGAGAATGGTAACTTGATGTGTAAGAGGTGATAAATATATCAACAACACATAGGAATTTCACACATGTCCCTTCATGGATATCCACAATTCTCAGTTAGGGAAGATGGCAACTCTTCTTACACAGGATAAAGAACTGTGGAAAACACTCTGAACCCATATGCTTGCACATGAGCTTGGGAAAAGAAAGAAAGGAAACCAACCAACTAGCAAAAAAAACCAACAAAAAAGTAAAAAAAAAAGCCCAGATAAATAAATAAAAATTAAAAAAAAAAAGAGGCAAAAAGATAACTTTCACAACAGAGATGGTTGGGAGAAGGAGAGGAGAGACTGAACTCAGAAATAATTCAGAAAATTCAGTAATGTTTGGAACTCCCTTGTACCTTTGGAAAAGATCTGGAAAACGTTCAAATACGGGATTTCACTGGAAGCTAAAGGAAATTATTGTCCAGCCCATCAGTCGCTCCGGGAAGTTCAAAAATAGCAGCCAAGATGTGATTAAATCCAGCAAGCCTCGGTAACACAAGCGCCAGTGCTGTGAAAGAGCAGGGCAAGCAGCGATTTGGCTCATTAGTGCTGATTTGTGACACCATTTGGAAAAAATCAAGGGAATTCCCGAAGAAAAGCTAACGCTGAATCAAAGCTAAAGGGTAAAACAGATAATACGGCGCTCATTAATGGCCCACCAGTCTAACAACAAATCCGGGAAAAGAAAAGAAAGGGTGGAAAAAAGAAGAAAAAAAAAAAAAAAAAAGAAGAAACAGCTGATGTTAGACTCAGTCATTAAAGGAGAATATTTTAATTTCCTGATGCAATGGGCAATTTAACCCTTGCTTCCTATCCGGCAAGGGATACCTCAATGCATTCATTCTCCAGCTACTGGTAACCTAATGCTGAGCCACGAGAAACAGTAATTAAATATTCAAACCAGTGTGGATTTATGGGAACTACGGTTTAGTGAAGTCAGGTTTTCATCCACAAGATCACAAGCTGCACTGGTAAGGGTGACAGCACTGAAGCCTGTGGGGCAGAGCACCATCTCGAGTGACCAAAGAAAACCTAAGCATCCCTGAATAAAAACCTCATGAACCACGAGATACCAGTTTATTAACTACAAAACATCGAGTTACCAGAGATGTCCCCTCCTGGGAAGTGTTCAAGGCCAGGCTGCACGGGGCTTTGAGTAATCTGGTCTAACGAGAGGTGTCCCTGCCCATGGCCGGTGGTTTGGAACGAGATGATCTCGAAGGTCCCTTCCAACCCAACCCATTCTATGATTCTGTGTTTCCAGAACAGTCCAATGAGGACGGACTCATGGATGGCCCCGGGTTATTTTATAAATGACTTTATAGAAGCAGTCTAAGGTCATGCAAGGATCAGTGGGATCGGTTACAGGTCACCGACATGTTGTGTTCCTGATTAGAGCTGAGCTAACTTTGTTATTAACTAGTAGCCCAACATTGTTTGGAATGAAACAAACAGATCTGGGGCACAAATGAGTTTTTGTTGGGATTGAGTTCCTCCAGCCTTTCCTTAACTCTCTCGGCAGCACAGCAGGCTGACTGCAACTGTGACAAGTAGGTTTCCCCTTCTCCGTCCTGCCCACTCATTTCACTTCCCTGCCTTTGCTTCTACTCCTCCTGCCTGTCCTTTGTTATAGAAATCAAATTCAATGCTCAGCTCAGGTGCCTCCTTTGAGGCACCTTGCGGGGGCAAAGCACGCTAGCCTTGAGCTTGCATTGACAGAACCTCTTTAGGTGCATAGATATTACACATGAATACACCTGAAGTATTTTAGCAAGGAATAAAAATAGAAAAATATTAATTAAAAAAAACCCTGAAGCAACCACCTGTCTTGGGAAGCCCACTAACCCTCATCTTCTGATAAACCACCTCCCGTCAACTCCAGCATCTTGAAACTTGCCCAATTCCCATTTTAAACTAAATCGTGACTGCCTATGAAAACGAAAGCAAAAGCCTTTGAAAGGACGTTGCTTCTTGTCCCCTTCCCCCTTTTTTTTTTTTCCTAGTATTATCTTCAAACTTCATTTTGTGATGCTTTTTCAATTCAGTCTCAGAATTCAGTGATCCAAGTCAGAAGGGCAGGAGCCTGGGGTACTGAGCACCTCCCAGCATGGAAAGGCTGCCATGCAAACTTCTTTTGAAAAATTATTTTTGAGGCAATTGCCAACACTTGTCTCTTGAAAAATTATTGCTTCCCCTGGGCAGAGGTGAGACAGAGCCACTCCATATCAAATGCATTTCCATTCCTTCTGTCAGCGTGAAGGAGGAACCACAACACGGACACTAAAAAGGCTGAAAACTCCACAAAATCTCCAGTTGACAAGAATCACAGAATGTTTTGGGATGGAAGGGACCTTTAAAAGTCATCCAGACCACCCCCCTCTGCAATGAGCGGGGACATCTCTAACTACATCAGGTTGCTCAGAGCCCCATCCAACCTGACCTTGAACGTTTCCAGGGATAGGGAAAGGAAAAAAAGGTTAATTTAGACAAAGTTACTGTGACCGATTTGGGAACTTGTTCCCTTGGCATGCAAAAACTGAAGCTCCTAAAAGAAAGTAGCATCACCTTCCTCTAGATCCTCCCCAAAACCCCAAATCCACGGCATGTCTACTGTTCGTCTAGCACAGCCTTCCTGCTTCACATTTTTCCTCCTTGAAATACCAAAGACAATTTAAGTGAAAAATTGATGCTCAGCAGAAAACTTATGACACATGAATCCAGGATAAAAATAAGTCTCGTTTGCCACTAAGCTTGTCAGGGTTTCAAAACCCGGGTCAGTAAGCCCTGTTCTGGAGGCTGGTCTTGAGCTGCAGGTTGGAATCAACAGCAACACACCAGCCTACCAACACACCAGCTTCTCTGTCTGAAGTCCATAAAAAAAGAAATTTTCTCCTCTCCCAAGAGCTATTCACTTGCTTCTGTCTTTGTGGAAATATTTAAATTATACAAATAAATCGCTTCCTTACTCTTCTCCATTAAATATTTAAAAGATATTTTTGTTTGCTTGGGGTATGTTTTCTGTTTAATCCTTCTTTACTTTTTTTTTAATTTAGAAACAGAATACAAAGAAAAAAAAGTTTCAACTTTGCATTAGTGCCGCTCTACCTAAATTAATGTATTATAAACATGGGTTTTTTTTTTCTTAGTACAAAATCTGTTTCATAATGAGAGTTCACAATATTCTTGGTATCTCGCCTAGTAGGAAAGCCCAACTACAAAGAAAAATCTCGTATGCAATAATATATAAGATGTTTAACATTATCTAAAGTAGTGAATAGAGTACTAGGAGGGGTAAAAAAAATAAAAAAGAAGAAAAAAATGCATTAGAATGTGGGATTTACATGTATAGAAACTTAGACAATTTGTAAAGACAAATTCTATTTTAGGTCACAGCTTGAAACAGTTCTGGTTTTCTTCATTACAGCAGCTCTGGGACCTAGAGAGGAGTCTGAGATGTTACACGTGGCTTGAACTTATGTTGGAGGTAAAAGGGGAAACAAAGAGCAGGCTCGTCGCTCTTTCTATATCTCTGTGTGTAAATGTGCACAAAGGAAGCCGACATCTGTATTCGCAAGGACCAGAGAAACACCCTCCGTGGACAAAACTCCTCAAAATGCAGCTATACAGGACAAGGGGCAAAATATAACCCATGTAGAAACTATCACCAGCAAGACCCCAGCTGTGCTTCAAGGCCAGCAGGAACAACAGATGCACAGGTGGCAGGGGAGGAGTTGGCTCTCCATAAAGAATCAGGTGTCAGGAGAGCAGCAAGGTCTCAGCTTGGAAACCACTGCACAGAAGCACAACTGGATGGGTCCCATCAAAAGGGTTCTCCCAACTGTCGGACCCATCTTTGGCTTCACTCCTATTCATAGAAACATAGAATAACAACATAACAGTTGCTTAGGTTGGAAAAGACCTTTAGGATCATTGAGCCCAACCGTTAACCTAACAATGCCAGGTCCACCACTAAACCACGTCCCTAAGTACCACATCTACACATCTTTTCAATACCTCAGCCCGATCCAATGCTCAACAACTCTTTCCATGAAGAAATTTTTCCTAATACCCAATCTAAACCTCCCCTTGGCACAACCTGAGCCTGCTTCCACTCATCCTATCACTTGTTCCACGGGGTACGAGACTGATTCCAACCTTGCTACAACCTCATTTTGGCGAGTTGTAGAGAGCGAGGTCTCCCCTCAGCTTCCTCTTCTCCAGGCTGAACAACCACGGTTCCCTCAATTCCTCCTCCTATGACTTGTTCTCCAGACCCTTCACCAGCTTCGTAGCCCTTCTATAGAAAGGTTCCACCACCTCGATGTCTTCCTTGGAGTGAAGGGCCCAAATCTGAACGCAGGATTTTAGGTGCGGCCTCACCAGTGCCACATACAGGAGGATAATCACTTCCCAGTCTGTCTTCACACAAACCATGTGTCTTCACTAGCTTCCTCATCAAACGTCCCATTTCTGGGCCAAATCAACTCCCTTCCACCCTTTTCCTACTGTCTTCCACCAGCAGATGTTTGGGTCTTACCTAAGTAAATTGTCCCACTCTGCTTTCCCACTTTAAGGGCACTCATTTATTTTCCAGTGGTGCCCCAAAACCACCCACAAACCAGGAACCAGACCCAAATGTGTTCCAGCTCATCATCCAAACCACTCTGACGACCCTCATCTAAATACCTTGACCTTCTATGCATGCTTGAGAGAAAAATATGGAGACAGACAGAAAGATTATTTAAAAACCCCACCCAAAATAACATTAAAACACAGGACGTAGTCAGATGGTGAAGAGCAAGCCCTGGGAAGCTCTGTGCTCTTGACCACCAGCCTGGGAGACCATTAGGTCCTTTCCATCTGTCAAAACCCTCCATGCCCACACCCAAGTTAAGGTTTTCCATACAAGAGCATGTTGCTCAGTGCTCTGAGGATAACTGTGGGATATTTGAAACCTGAAAGGTTCTATATAAAACCACCACCATCTCATTTAACTCAGTTTACAGTTGGACCCAGTGCTCCAGAAGAGGTTTCACCAGGCTGGGCAGCACATCAGCAACAGCTCATCCAGCGAAGGGAAAGGGACTTATCTCCTCAAAAAGAGGGAAAAGCAAAGACAAAGTTCAGCCTCGCAGATCAAAAAGAGCAAATGGAGGCAAGTCAGGGCTCTAGATGCTTGGAGAAAGCTTCATCCAGCCAAGCAGGAACAACCATCTAGGTGACATGGTGACACCATTGGATGTTTACAAAGAAAATGGAGAAAAATTTAGGTAAGATTTAAAGATATAAGTCTGGCTACCAGCTGACGTGGGTTTCTTTTTGGCCAGTTTTCTAATTTAGACAAAAAGCAGCCCTCCTGCCCCTATAGAGGTGTTCTTGACAGGTCTGCAGTGGGAGTTGCATGGCAAAGCCAGAGCTCTGCTCTGTTCACCCACACAGGAGACAGAGGGTATATACCTCAGTTTTTAAAACCACTTTGTGGTTCTGTCCCTCCTCCTTCCAGGGAGATTTTTCACATGCATCAACACGTTAGGTCCTGCCACACCTGAATTTTATCTCTGTTTCTCATTACCCAAATATATTTTAATTTACAATAAATTAATTGTGCCCAAGTTGAGTCTGGTTTGCACGTGATGGTAATCAGTGAGTGATCTCCCTGCCTTTATCTTGACCCACAAGCTTTGTCATTCCATTTTCTCTTCTTATCCAGCTGGAGAGCTCAGGCAAAAAATCATTTTTCCCTATCCTGAGCTTTAACCCTGCTGTTCTTCCATTTGCTCCCCATCTCAAGGCAGCATTTCCCTCTTGCAAAGCACTTTGCAACCTTTTAATGGTTGGACTTGATGATCCCAAGGGTCTTTTCCAACCTGAATGGTTCTATGATTCTATGATTCTGTGCCTTTCTCTCTCTTGCAGCAAAATGCTCAACATACAAGCACCCTTCAAAACATTCCTCCACCATTTGAAATGAATATTTTCACGTAGAAGCTGTTTTTTTTTTTTTTCTCGTGGGTTTACGCAGCACCTGGGTTCCCCAACTTGCCTTTAAAAAAAGTAAAAGAAAGAAAAAGAAGGCAAAACGGAGCTACAAAGAACTGCACACACACAAAAATACAGAAAGACCATAATAGCAGAAAACAGCAGAGATAAAATAAAGAAAAAAATCCACAATTTTGCATTCATCCCGGCTTTGATTTGAGCTATTAATGTGCAAATGATGGCTATTCAGGTCTCTCCTGCAAATCGCTTAAGTTCAGATTCATTCACCTCGAAACGAAGCTCGTAAGAAAAATTTTCTTATTCATCTGTGTTATGGTTACATGTAAGTGCTGACACGGGCCATGATACAAATGCACACAAAATCACCACTTTTGATTCTTAAAACATGGCTATTTAATGAGTTATTGAAGTGCCATTCTAGCACAATTTCCTCTGGTCCAGCGATATTATCCCAGGCAGGTTCACTCCAGGATTTCATAACATTCAATTCAAAATAGACAGTTTAGTTTAGTTTCTTCTAAAACGTTAAAAGGTTGCTCATTTCCCATTTCTTACATTTTTACCTCATTTGTGTGTACACAAGGTATCTTTCAGAGCAAAAGTCGAATCCCATGAAAGAATATAAAAAAATTAGTGAATCCACTAATTCCTTCCGCAGCTTCTCCTACCAGCTGTAATGTTCATTGCTGGAGGTACACACACACCTTCCTTTCCTGTGAACTCAGGGTCACCATGTGTGGTGTGCAGAAATCAATGAAAATTGTTATTGACTACAAGGAAATACTGGATTTTTGGGGGAGGTGGGGTGGTTGGTTTAGTTTTCCCATAACTTGCTTTGATTTCTCGGTCCACAGCAATCTCCAGATGGGTAAGAGCACTAGGAGGAAGCTGAAAAACCCAACCCATAGCAATCGAGACACTGCCATTTTCAGCTCAAATTTCAAGTTCTGATTTCTGTAACACACGGTACCTTCCACAAACCTTTCACCTGCTCACTCTTTGCTAAGTTAGTGCCCGTGGTTTTAATACCCCCATCCGGCAACTCAACCGTTAACATAGAATCATAGAATCATAGAATGGCCTAGGCTGGAAGGGACCTTAGAGATCATGTAATCCAACCTCCCTGGCACGGGCAGAGACACCTCTCAACTAGATCAGGCTACTCAAGGCTCTGTCCAACCTGGCCTTGAACACCTCCAGGGAGGGGGTAGCCACAACATCTCTGGGCAATTTATTCCAAAGTCTTGCCACCCTCGCACTGAAGAATTTCTTCCTCAGATCCAATCTAAATCTATTCTCCTTCAACTTAAACCCATTTCCCCTTGTCCCATCAGTGGAGGCTCTTGTAAAAAGTCCCTCCCCAGGCTTCCTGTAGGATCCCTTCAGGTATTGGAAGGCAGCTCTTAGGTCCCCCCAAAGTCTTCTCTTTTAAAGACTGAACAATCCCAGCTCCTGCAGCCTGTCCTTGTAGCAAAGGTGCTCCAATCCCTGGATCATCTTTGTGGCCTCCTCTGAACACGCTCCAACAGTTCTATGTCCCTCTTATGGTGGGGACACCAGAACTGGACACAGTATTCAAGGTGGGGTCTACTAAATTCCTCCTCAGAAGCAAAATTCCCCAGTTCCTCATCTCCACCACATTTAACTCCCGTGCACCACCAGAGCACGCCAGATCTGTACATTTTAAGCAGTAATTCATTTTTATCAGGAGAGAAGACAACCAGAGGTGGGGGATTGAGGAAGAAGGGCATCCAAAGAAAAAAATTAAATGCAGCGAGCTGCTGATGGAGCAGTGGGGATCAAGCTCCAGATGTTCACTTACTGCTGCTGGCTGGAGAGCCACCCTATAGAAGATCATAGAATCACAGAATGTCTTAGGTTGGAAAGGACCTTAGAGATCATATCACCTAACTTCCCTTAACTAGCCCAGGTTGCTCAAGGCTTCGTCCAACCTGGCCTTGAACATCTCCTGGGAGGGGAGATCCACAACCTCTCTGGGCCACCCACATACTGAAGAATTTCTTTCTAAGATCCAACCTATATCTATTCTCCTTCAATTTAAAACCATTTCTCCTTGTCCTATCACTGGACACTCTTGTAAAAAGTCCCTCTCCAGCCTTCCTGGAGGTTCCCTTCGGGTACTGGAAGGCAGTTACAAGGTCCCCCTGGAGTCTTCTCCAGCTGAACAATCCCAGCTCCCTCAGCCTGTCCTCGTAGCAGAGGTGCCCACAGCACTGCCCACCTGAGACCTCCTAACCGGGTTATGGAGCAGAGGAAGAAAAAAGCTGATTTAATGAAAACCCGCATCATGAAGATACTGCCAATCCAGTGGCATTTCACGCAAAACTCAATTGGTTTGCAGGAGTTCAAATAACTAAGCAAATGGAGGAAAACTCCAAGTTTGACCATCCTTTAGTGTTCAAAAACAGAAAGGAGGAAGAAAGAGGAAAGAAGAAAGAGGAAAGAGAGTAAAGAGGAAAGAGGTTAAAGAGGAAAAAGAATGAGGCTGAGATTGAGACCAAGAACAAGACCGAAAGGAAAAGAAAAAAAAAAAAAAAAAGAGGAAAAAGAAAGAGGAAAAAGAAAAAAGAAAAAGGAGGGAAAAAAAAAAAGAGGGGTAAAAAGGAGGAAAAAAAAAGAGAAAAAGGAGGGGGAAAAAAAAGAAAAAAAAGGAGAAAAAAAAGAGAGAAAAAAAAGAAGAGAAAATTTATAAACTACCAGTCCTTCTATGTAATACTCCATAGTCGCTCAGAAAAAAAGCTTTATTTTGGAGGCAAGATGCAGTTTTGAGTATATAGAGTAATCAGCAAAGCTCTAATCTTCCCATCCCACTTCCCTAAGAACTTCTCCAGAACTTCAGAATGGCAGACCACCTCTAATACTATTTTTTTATTAGTGAATAACTCCATTTTACAGCCTCTCTGCCTAAGCCTCGCATTCCCGCATGGCCATCCAGGAGCCTCAAAATGTCACATTTATTACTGAAAATAACATCCAAATGCAGTTTTCTCAGTTCATTCATGGCAAGAGGTGCTTCCTTCTGGGTGAACTTCCAGCCTGCTTCAGCAAGGAGAATGGGCTCAATTCTCCCACAAACTACCACATCCTTTTTACATTTTTCATGCTCCAAACTGCTGTTTCTCTGCATTAGCAAACAAGACTCAAAAGTCCAGGGTTTCATTTTTATGCTTTTCAATGAGGTGAAAATGCTGTCGATGAATTTCCACCCGAAGCAAAAAGTTTGCTGGACCAACAGTCTGCTGTAATTAAGGTTAGAAACCTCAATTAAAAAGAAAATCCAGCTTTTGGTATGTTGTTTCTTCCCGGCAGACTCGCTGTTACTGTCTGTGACGGGTGAATTAGAGGATGCTGCCAGATAAAAAGTGTCATAGAAACACAAAATGACAGGGATTATTGAAGATTATGCCGAGTTAAAAATCAACAGACTGCAGCAGCAGCTTCGTAAAGGTGCTGGACCAACAGGTAAGGAATTTGAGATGGAAAAGAAGTAATTAGAGAAGCAGCTCCCGTCCTTGGCCTGGCTGGCATCCCAATCTTCAGGGTATTTTTCCCCGGTCTGAAGCTTTCACCAGTTCTCTATTGACAGATGGGGGTGGGGGGGGGGGAAGGAAAAAAAAAAAAAGAAATAGAAAAAAAAAGGAAAAACAGGAAAAAAGAAGGAAAAATGGGAAAAAAACGGGAAAAAATAGGGGGAAAAAGGAAAAAAAAAGGAAAAAGGGAAAAAAGAAAAGAGGGAAAAAAGGAAAAAAGGGAAAAAAGGAAAAAGGGAAAAAGGAAAAGTAAGAAAAAAGGAAAAAAGGGAAAAAAAGGAAAAAGGGAAAAAGGAAAAGAAAGAAAAAAGGAAAAAAGGGAAAAAAGGAAAAAGGGAAAAAGGAAAAGAAAGAAAAAAGGAAAAAAAAGAAAAAAGGGGGAAAAAAGGAAAAAAAAAAGAAAAAAGCTCTATCTAGGATTTTTTCCATATTAATTAAAAACCTGCTGATGAGACAGAAGCAACAAAGCAAGTCATGCTGTTGTCTATGAAGCATCCTCAAAAGATGGCAGGTGCTGGGAAACGCCGACACCTCTTGCTCCTGGGCAAGGAGCCGCGCTTCTATGTGCTTATTTCGCTTTGCCCATAAGAAAAGCAAAACAAGAAAAAAAGAAAGAAAAAAAAAAAAGAAAGAAAAAAATAGAGAAAAACTAACGACCACAAACAAGCCACTGAAAATAAGGAAAGGCTGCATTTCCCACTCAGTCAGGTTGCACCGGTTACCCTCCCAGCTACGCTTCCAAGCTCAGCGTGCATCACCTCGTGCAGAGCAGAAGAACACGCTGCCGAGAAGGACCAGGGGACACCAACATGCAAGGAGGTTCAAATCAACAGGAAAGGGAATAAAAATGAGTCAGTAAATAAATGTGTGCAAGTATAATAAACCAGATATATCTATCTTATACATCAGAGTCATAGAAACATTTAGGTTGGAAAAGAACTTCAAGGTCATCGAGTCCAACCGTTAACCTAACATTGCCAGGTCCACCACTAAACCATGTCCCTAAGCACCACACCTACAAGAATTTTAAATACCTCTAGGGATGGTGACTCAACCACTTCACTGGGCAGCCTGTTTCAGTGTTCAGCAACCCTTTTGGTGAAGAAAAATTTCGTAATATCCAATTTAAACCTGCCCTGAGGTCATTTCCTCTTGTCCTATTGCTTGTTACTTGGGAGAAGAGAACGACCTCCACCTCACTACAACCTCCTTTCAGGTAGTTGTAGAAAGTGAAAAGGTCTCCCCTCAGTCTCCTTTACCTCAGTCACTCCTCCGAAGACTTGCTCATGAGACCCTTCACCAGCTTTGTTGCAGCACCTCAATGTCTTTCTTGTAGTGAGGGCGTAAAATATAAACACATATTTGGGCAACTTCATACCAAACCTGTTTGACTCAACAGCTTGAGCACCAGCAGGTCAAACAAAGAGATCTTCCGCTCCTCACTCACCCTCACCCTTTGTCACCTGGGATGCTCGAGCAGAGCGAGGGAACACCCCAGCTCTCTCCCTACCCCCTTCAGTGGCTGCATCTACAAAGCCCTGTTTCACAGCTCAAGTCATGGCAAATGCTAATAAATCCTCCAAAATATGGGTGGGAGCAATGGGATTCTCATCCTGTCTCTACTACTTTAGTTTTGGCTGTTTGTTTTTTTTTTTTTTATTTAGACCGAGTTTCCTTTGCCACAGCACTTGCATATATCAAACATCAAAAGATTTGTTGAAAGGAGCAGGGAGGGAGCTGTAATGCAATTATAACACCTCAGCCAATCTATTACAGAGCTGCAGGGGATAAGGACAGAAAGATCAGGTACTCAGCAGCAAGTGCCTGCCTTGAATAAATTCTGCTACTGCCGTCTGCTTCATCAGCACAGCTCCAGCCTCCAGCATCTTCAGCATGATGGGCAGGAAGTTCCCACCCTCAGCATCATGGTTCACACCAACTGGACAACGGAGAGAAGATGTTCCAGTCCCCTCCAGGCCAAGCATGATGCAGATGAAACACGACAGAGCTTTCATTTGAGAAGGACTGATTAGCACAGCAAGGGTTGTTTGGTTATTTGTCTTTGCAAAGGTAAGTTTTGCAGGACGTGGTGCTGTTTGGATGCCTCTGCCACACCTGTGGCCACCACTGCAGGTGGGCTCCTACAGCAGAAGCCAGGCTGTGTAAAACACCATTTGCTAAAGGCAACTGGTTCCTCTCAGTCAGAGTCATTAACTTGTTTCCTACAAAAAACAGCACTTGCTCCTGTTGGTTGAGGAAGAACAAGTCAGAGGCGCGCTTGGGCTTGAACTTCTTCATCAGAAGTACCAAGATCCCAGGGTGGATGTGAAGCACCAATATTTTATAAAGGGGAGGGGTGGTGGGGAAGTACAACTTAAATTCAGATTTTCATTGCACGAACAAGGCACACTTGGAGAACGAAGAGGGACGGATGAAACCCTCGACCGCGTGCCACCGTGTCACTTCCAGAGAGTCACTTTCCTGACTCCCGCCGTACTTTAGATGGCAGTTTTAAAGGTTATGGCTGAAGGGGCTCTTCCAGCAAAAGCCTTTGTTGAATTTTGAGCAAAACAAAAAAATACACGCACGAACAAACCAACAACGAGAGCAAAGGCAAAGGCAAAACTTCCGAGCAACCACGGCAAATACCCACGGGCCTGTCGCCTTGCTCGCAAAGCCTTTCCTGCCTCCCTGCCTTCCCTGATGCTCTCCTAAACTTATTTACTAGCAGCATCAATCACAGCAGCATCCAGGCTTAGGAAACAGCGAGGCACATCCTACCAACAAGGTCAAGAGCAATCTAGAACTGCAATTCGTATCTGTCCAGCCAGGCAACACGAGCGTACAGCATCACTTGCATTTTTTCAGGCGAAATGTTTCCATTTTCAGATATCTGCTACCGGCGGTGAACCGCTCGCGAATAATCCATTGTGATACGAGCTCGGAGAAATTTTTAGAGGAAGCAATTGAGGATAACCAAGTTGAAATAGGTTTTAAAGAAAAATCCTGCTAGTTCACACTCTGGAGAACAGTACACAAGCCATAAATTATGAATTAATAAACTCCACCCAGCCAACAACCCTCACCGCCTCCCTCTATTATGACTTGAGCAACGAAACCCTATGAGTTTATGTACTTCTCCAGCAATTACCATCATCTCGGTGGTGTCTAAATTACAGTCACAAGTAGGTCCTGCAAGGTTGGCTCAGGCCTCTCTGTGCTAGCTGTCATACAGACAACAAGATGCCATTGTCACCTCCCAATGGAGTCAGAAGTTGGCACAGGAAGGTAACACATCAAAATGCCTCCCAGGAAACGGCACCGTACATGAGAACAACCAGACACAGAGGCATCATGAAGGCATCTCAACAGAAATACAATGTCAGGGTCTGTTTCTTGAGATGAGCCTTATCACCTCTGAATTTCATCTCCAGACACTTTTCCCTGGATGTGGTTTACCTCAAGGGCCATTCCAGAGCTCCATCAGGTGAGACCATCAGTGGAACCGTCACAAGCTGATGGTTACAAAATGGTCCACAGGTAGTACAAAACAAGCTGTAAAGCTCCCTGAAATAAAAGCTGATGTCCAGAAGCACCACTCAGCTGAAAATCCATGACAAACAGGACAGGTACACTTAGTCTTGGTGACGTTTCCTGGCTTTTTTGGGCCAGAGGTGTTATGAAGAGGACACAGTTCGGAGCTGACATAAATGACTTCCCATGGGTTGATGGTGAACTCTCTCCAGCTGGTTTGTGACAATGGCCTGGCTGCAAAATATGAGTCTCATCTGGTGCTCTTTCAGCTGAAGAACAGTTTGTATGTTCCAGATGAGCTGTAGCATACAGCAATGGGGGAGATGGGTCATGGGAAAAACAAACAAACAAACCAAAAACCTAAAAAGTGAAGGAGATATTCCACAATCAGCAGGGACCAAGAGAGGGAAGAAAAGGATATATCAAACTTTGGATACAGTCAGATTTGAGAAGTCTTCATGTGGGTGTTTCCCTTTTAAAAGACCATCCTGCAGCCAGAGGAAGGACATTGCACCTGTTAAACACAGGAGCAATTTAGCATTTTATCAAGTGGGACTAACGATGAAACCTTCCACCAACACAGAGCTGGTGGGACAAGGAGGTAACGCTCTAGCAGAGCAACCTGGGAGCCCTCCTTGTGGGAGGAGAGTTGTGGAGCACAAGCCACTGTACTCACACTGCAAACATCTCCTCAAACATGAGCTGGGGATGCAGAGATATGGAACAGTCAGACCATGTTTATTGGGTTTGCCTGCGTGGATTTCGGTGGCAGGGAGGCTCTAGGGGTGGCTTCTGCAAGAAGCTGCTAGAAAAGTCTGATAGAGCCAACACCGGACGGGTCTAAAGAAGGATCCGCCGCTGGCCAAGGCTGAGCCCATCAGTACTGATAGGATGGGAATGCCTCTGTGAAAACATGTTTAAGAAACAGGGAAAAAAAGAACTTCACCACACAACAAGTGGCAGAGAGATGGAGGAGTGAGAATATGTGAAGATACCAAGGTCAGTGCAGAAGGAGGGGGAAGGATGTGATCCAGGCACAGAGTAGAGCCCCCTGGGCTGTGGTGCAGACCATGGTGAGGCAGGATGTCCCTCTGCAGTCCATGGGTGTGATGGGATGTAGATGTCCACCTGTTGCCCATGGAGGACTCCATGTCAAAGTGGGTGGATGCCTGAAGGGGGCTGTGACCCTGTGGGAAGCCCGTGCTGGAGCATGTTGCTGCCAGAGCCTGTAGCCCATGGAGAGAGAGAAGCCCACGCTGGAGCAGGTTGGCTGGTGGGACTCTGTGATACCAAGGGGAACTCCTGCTGGAGCAGTTTCCACTGAAGGATTGCACCCCGTGGAGAGATTCACGTTGGGGCAGTTTGTGATGAAATGTCTCGTGAGAGGACTCACGGTGGAGAAAGGTGTGTGAGGGGATCCCACAATGGCCCAGGGGAAGAGCGAGCAGTGCTCCCTCGGAGGAAAAAGAAGTGGTGGAAATGACATCAGGTGAACTGACCGTAACCTCCATTCCCTGTTCCCCTGCACTATTCAGGCGGACGAGGTGGATAAATTTGGATTGATGTTAAGCCTAGGAAGAAGGGAGGGATGGGGGAGAAGGTGTTATTATTTTTTAAGACTTGTTTTATTTCTCATTACTCTTCTCCTATTCGTATTTTAATAAATTTAACTAATTTCATAGAATCATAGAATCATAGAACAGCTCAGGTTGGAAAAGACCCTTGGGATCATCAAGTCCAACCATTAACCCTACACTACAACCATTAACCCTACACTAAAAGTTCACCCCTAAACCATCTCACCCAACATCACATCTCAGCGACACTTAAACACACCCAGGGATGGCGACTCAACCCCCTCCCTGGCCAGTCTGTTCCAGGGTCTGACCACTCTTCCCGTGAAGAATTTCTTCCTTTCCCCAAAATCGAGTCTGTTTTGCCTGGGACAGTAGATGTGGGTGATCTCCCTGTCCTTATCTCAAACCATGGGCCCTTCATTACATTTTCTCCCCCTGTGTAGCAGGGAAGGGGGGTGATAGAGGAGCTGTGTGGGCACATGGCCACCAGCCAGGCTCAAACCACTACACCATGAAATAACCAAACCTTCTGCTGTGCCCCTTTCATAAAATTCTCCCAGAAGAGACCATTAAGACCATCCACAGCAAGAGCTGAGGTTATTCACACGCCATCACAAAGAACTGGACAGTCCCTGGCATTGATATGAGTTTGAAAAATATCGGCTCGCAATAGGTGCCCTGGAGGTACGATAACCTTCCCGGCAAGACATCACTTCCACCACTTAAATATACAAAACGAAACTGCTGGAAAGCAGTGTAGGAGAAAGCAACCTGGGGGTTCTGGCAGACAGCAGGTTGACCATGAGCCAGCAATGTGCCATCGTGGCCAAGAAGGCCAATGGCATCCTGGGGTGTGTTAGAAGGGGAGGAGCAAGTAGGCCGAGAGAGGTCCTCCTGCCCCTCTACTCTGCCTTGGTGAGACCACATCTGGAATATTGTGTCCGGGCCCCTCAGCTCGAAAGGGACAGGGAACTGCTGGTGAGAGTCCAGCGCAGCCACAGAGATGATGGAGGGAGTGGAACATCTCCCTGATGAGGAAAGGCTGAAGGAGCTGGGTCTCTTTAGCTTGGAGAAGAGGAGGTTGAGGGGTGACCTCATGAATGTTTATAAATATGTCAAGGGGGAGTGTCAGGAGGACGGAGCCAGGCTCTTCTCAGGGATGTCCATTGACAGGACAAGGGGCAATGGGTACAAGCTGGAACATAGGGGGTTCCACAAAAATATTAGAAAAAACTTTTTCCCTGTGAGGGTGACAGAGCCCTGGCACAGGCTGCCCAGGGAGGGTGTGGAGTCTCCTTCTCTGGAGACATTCAAAACCCGCCTGGACACGTTCCTGTGTGACCTACTGTAGGTGATCCTGCTCTGGCAGGGGGCTGGACTAGATGATCTGTTGAGGTCCCTTCCAACCCCCGACATTCTATGATTCTGTGAAAACTCCTTTTTTTTTCCTTTTTCTTTGCTTTTTCCCTAAGTTGAATCCCATTTGGTTTTCATCTCTCGGGTAACAAGGATGCTGATGCAACAGTCCAAAATCAGAAGTGTCCAAAATCAGAACAGCAAATTCCCTACTCCCCCCAGAGTGGATAAACCCTGCTTTGACTTTTAAGCTAAAAAATAAGTGTTTTTGTTGTTTGGCTGTGTGTCTCATGGTGGGGGTGGGATAACCACAATGACATCCCACATGGAAACAGCATTAGCACGTTCTCTTCATACAGATTTTTCTCCTTCTGGCAAGCAACTATTTCACAGAATAACCCCTCTTGCTCACCACAGAATCCAAAATACATAAATACCTTAGCCTATGACTGTGAGACTGGAAGGTGAATAATATTAGGTATTTTAAATCTTGGCTTTCTTGCTCTGTTCCACTGTTTTGATGGAGTCAAGCACCTTATTTTGGGTACCTGCTTTGGGATGAATCGAATTGTTTTCCAGGCCAGAGAAGGACTAAAAGCCAGGTGCACTTTCATCCTGCCTGCTGTGGGTAACAGCTGGCTATTTCTCAGCAAACTGTTGTATTTACTTCCAAGATTTTGACACTTACCTACTTTTAGATAGGAAAAAAAAAGATAAAAACAAATGAACTAGGGCAAAAGGATGATAGAGCAGGAGGTGAAAGGTTCAAGAGTTGCATCTCCAAGGCTGCAAGAAAGCCTACCCATTACCAGTTTGACTTCTTCAGTAGAAATCATATCTTTTCCAAGTAGCAAATTAAATCTTTCCCATAACCACGCACACACATGCAGACCCACAATCATGTTTTCAGTGAAAAAATGAAAAGAGAAAATCAAACGAATACAGAAACTGGCCTCCACCTCAGTGTCCCCAGTAAATCATCACTTACCTCTTGCTGCACCATCACTTTAATACCTGTTTCAATCCCCGTCTTGTTTAGGACCAGCCATCTGAGCCTGTGTTACCACGAGCTTCTAGCAGCCATACCATCACCAGATCTTCTCTCTATGTTCTCTATATAAACATTCCTCCCCCATTCATCTCTTCCAGGAATAACTCACTCTCAGTATCAAGTCTGCAACTGCAGATAGGCTAATTAATATCTAATTAATCACTACCCAGCATCAGCCTTTTCCAAATCCCCAAGCAAGGTCCAAGCATGCACCATGTCTGTCCAGGTTCTAAAAGCAACCCCCACCAAGACAAACCAAGGGAAGGTCTCTCCAGAGACAAGCAAGGAAGATTTCAGATGCCAGACAGATGTCTGCCACTGTGCAGAGCTGTGCAATTAGGAGGAGAGATGAAAATACTCAGATGGGAAAATAGCAGGGCCAAGGAAAAGCTAGGCTTCAGGCTTCATGGGCAACAAGAAAAAAAACAGAGATTTATTTGTAAAGAACACTGGAGGGGAAGGGGTGCTGAGAGCAGTGTCTGCTTGCAGTAAACCTTCACTACCAGCTGTCGAGCTCATCCACATGTCGTCACATGAAGGCAGCTGTGCTCCCCAAAAGTCACGGGTCTGCCAGGAGGAACAAGCTTTCTGCAAGTCTGCTTAATATCTTTATCAATGATCTGTATTAGGGGATAAGTGCACCATCAGTAAGTTTGTAAACAACCCCAAGTCGAGCAGGAGTGTTGATCTGCTGGAGGACAGGAAGGTTCTACAGAGGGAACTGGACAGGCTGGATCGGTGGGCCAAAACCAATTGTGTGAGGTTCAACAAAGCCAAGTGCCAGGTCCTGCACTTGGTCACATAAAGTCCCAGCAGTGCTACAGGGTTGGGGCAGAGTGGCTGGAGAGGAGTGGCTTGGGGAGGAGTTTCTGCTCGGAAGAAATGGATCTGGGAGTGTTAGTCAAGAGCTGCCTGAACATGAGCCAGCAGTGTGCACAGGTGGCCAAGAAGGCCAACAGCATCCTGGCCTGGATCAGGAATCATGGGACAAGCTGGACCAGGGCAGTGATTGTCCCCCTGTACTCAGCACTGGTGAGGCTGCACCTCAGATCCTGTCTTCAGTTTTGGGTCCTGCATTCCAAGAAAGACATGCATAGAATCACAAAATCATAGAACATTTGAGGTTGGAAGGGACCTCCAGAGATCATCTAGTCCAACCCCCCTGCCAGAGCAGGATCACCCAGGGCAGTCACACAGGAACGTGTCCAGGTGGGGTTTGAAAGTCTCCAGAGAAGGAGACTCCACACCCTCTCTGGGCAGCCTGTTCCAGGGCTCTGTCACCCTCACAGTGAAGAAGTTTCTCCTCATCTTGAGGTGCAACTTCCTATGTTCTAACTTAAACCCGTTATTTCTCGTTCCATTGCTGGGCACCACTGAAAAGATACTTCTTCCTCTTGAGGTGCTGGAGCAGGTCCAGAGAAGGGCAGGAAAGCTGGTGAAGGGTCTTGAGCACAAGTCATATGAGGAGCGGCTGAAGGAGCTGGGGTTGTTGAGTCTGGAGAAGAGAAAGCTGAGAGAAAACCTTCTCACGCTCTACAACTACCCAAAAGCACGTTGTAGCGAGGTGGGGTCAGTCTCTTCTCCCAAGTAACAAGTGACAGGATGAGAGGACATGGCCTCAAATTAGGCCACAGGAGGTTCAGATTGGATATTAGGAAAAATTTCGTCATCAAAAGTGTTGTTGCATCATTGCTTGTCCAGGGAATTGGTGGAGTCACCATCCCTAGAGGTATTTAAAATTAGACATGTAGATGCAGTGCTTAGGGACATGGTCTAGTGGTGGACTTTGACTTGCTGGGTTAACAGCTGGGCTCAATGACCTTAAAGGTCTTTTCCAACCTAGACGATTCTATGATTCTATAACTCTGTAACAAAAACATTATACACTGAGTCGCTGAACACACTTTCCTCATGACAGCCATCCCTGGGCTGAGTATTCATGCTCTGAAAAAATCCAAAAATCTCAAGCAACTCAGATGGGAATCTCTCAGCCTCCCGCTTTCCCCAAGCACAATGAGGATGCTATTTAAATCGAGGGACAATCTACAGCACTCAAAGGACAGAGGAACTGAAGTTTGGTGAGCGATGGCGTAATGTGGTGAAAAATAATAACCAAAGGCTGGATTTGGCTATTTCCAACAGGCAGCTCAGCATCCATCCGCCTCCTTCAGCGGCTCCATCCTTAGCTGTGTTCCCTTAGAACATCCTGTCGAAAACTAACGCTGAGTTTCTACAGCCTATATATAGCGGTGACATTTTTATTCTGCTAATTGATTAAAAAAAAAAAAAAAATCAACTTTTGAACTACCTAAGAGCAATAGCTTTCTGGCATGGAATTGTGTTATTTAAAACGAATGCAGAGTCTTTAAAACAGCAAGCCTGCCATGGACAGAGATCTCTGCAGGCACCTTCTCTTGCCTGCAAGGATGATAATTATTTTCAAAGAAATAAATCTGACTTGCAGTTTGCAACCTACCTCACAGCCCTTTTAAACAGCAT
The DNA here is from genome assembly GCA_020746105.1 of Trogon surrucura. Lineage (NCBI taxonomy): Eukaryota > Metazoa > Chordata > Aves > Trogoniformes > Trogonidae > Trogon > Trogon surrucura. The sequence goes on along the minus strand of CM036619.1, from coordinate 3,112,845 downwards.
GATCTGTGTTCTTTCCAGTGTGGCACTGCTGACCTTCACAGATATATTATTACATTCACGAAATATCCTTATTAGACTTGTTGCTGAGATATACCAACTATTCACATCCGAGACGGTAACTCCATGCAAAAAAAAGGGACAGCACTGGGGGTAGTACATATCTCGACAGAGTCTGATGCTTCTACTTCTCATTTTCATGCATTAACTTCCAAACTTATCAATTTACACTGCTGTTATGTCCCACTACAAAAGCAACTACAGCTCCGGGGTTGGGAAAAGCAAACTTCTCTAGATATTTAGTTATTCGCCATTCAATTTATGAACATCGTCTGTAGTTGTTTACAACTCTGCATTTCTCTGAAGCTTTTCGATCTTGGGGGAGAACATCGGTTTTAATACGCGCATCCAAACAAAGCACATTTTAATACTTAACCAGGAGATTTTGATGCATTGGTAGATGTCACGCCTTTGCAATCCGCAGTACGTGCGTGTTCTGGGAATCAACACATCATCGCTGCTTCTAGAAGCAGCAGAAATGGACCAAAAATGGAATAGACGTTGATATCTTTTGGCCAGAAAATAAAGCAGATTGCTTCTCAGGAACGCGTTTGGAGTCCAACTTTCCAACCTAGCTGCAAGCAGTGGCATAGAGTTATTTACAGGCAACAGGGGCCTATACCAAAATTTATTAAGAGGACTAGATGTTCTCCAACTCAAGTTCCTCCAGTTCAGTGTTGTTCAGCCTGTGCTCTATGGACTTTGTTACTAAAGACACCGTTACACCAAGTCTTTCTGCCCAGGTATCTAAAATGTGAAATTTTAAAGGCATCTAGAAGTCCAGAGGACTTCCACATACCTCCTTTAGATCACACATAAAGTCCAATCAGAGAAGAGTGGTCTTATTTCACCTTGTAAATCCTCTCTGGCTGCCAGATTTGGAGTCACGCATTTCAGAGACAGCATGAAACAGGTGGGTTGTTTACCTGATCCACATCCTAAATTCATCTGGACATTTTAATCTAAGAAAATCTCTACTGTCACACAGACATGGACCCTTAGAAATACTCTTCCTCTTCCTTTTGAGGGTAACTGGGTGGTTGGTAACACACGGTGGAAACAAGAGTAAAGCCACAGAAGTAGATGCCCCTTTGGGTTGCTCCTGTAGACACCTAAAACCGCCTACAAAGATCATCATAAAAGTAACTTACAATAGGAATAAAATGACCCAAATCAATTCTACCGTATCTAAACTGCTCGAAATTTCTCAGAAGTCTTTCCATCTGCCTAGTCAAGGACCACTGAAAAGACCATGTGTTTCGGGTAACCAGGGGCTAAATGCACCAAAATGTTGTTTTCCAGTTCTTTTTCCAAGAGAGCAGTGCAGAGGGCACCACAGACCTCATCTTGAAATAAACCCAAGGCTCCTTGCACACATCCATTAGCATTGTAAAACACCCAGTAACCTACAAGGGGTCAGAGCATCTGCACAGTTTCGAGAGAAATTCAAAAATACATATACATAAATATACATGCTGGGATGACATCTGTCATAAAAAGGTTATTTCCCAAGATGTTACTCGGGATCTCCAAGGAGAAGCGAGTGCTGTCTCACCTCTGCTGAAGACCCTTGCAATATCCAAAGGAGAGAGGAAGGAAAATGGGCAAGGAGGTGCACAGAGATGTAGGGGGCAGCTGAATTTAGCAACAGACCAGGCACGAAGGAGAAGAGTACTTCAAGAAGGGGACGTGGTGGAACCAGACAACTTCTGGGTAAACCATTCAAAATCATTTTGATGTTTGGAGCCCTTTGGTAAAGGCAATGAATTCAGAAAGTACATGAGTTATAACAGGGACAGATACAAGCTCCCCTGCAAAACTGCTCCTTCACCTCCAACCGATGGCAACTTCTCCTCTAGGCAACTCTAAGAACTTAAAAAAAAAAGGTATAAAATGTGAAATAAAACAAACACAAGGGAAGGTCAAGTTTAATTGCTGCACTTGAGATAATTTTTCATATTCTGCTTCTCACTCTGCGCAGTGCTGAGCGCTCCTGGAGACACAGCTGAAGAGAACAACAACAAAAAAAAGAGCCCAACGTGCAAGTTAGGTACCAGCAAGTTGGGTACCAACTTCTCAAACATCACAGAAGTGGTTTTCCACCACACAGGGGGAAGGAGGGAGAGGTTCCTAACTGAAAAACAAAGCTAAGAAATCAGCAACTTGGCCACAGCCAGAGCCACTTGCGAACAACAGAAAAAATTGGTTGCAGAGAAACCTAAAGGCTCAGCCTCTATACTACAAACGAGGATAACACTGACCTACTTTCCCCCACACTTGCAAAGCTGCTGGAGATGCTACGATGAAAAGCTCTGCAGAAACCTAAAGCAATACTGCTTCAGGAATAAGGTTATCGCTGAAATGCAGCGATGCACTTTCTACAGTGAAGGTAAGAGATAAGAGATCGAATAATAGAGAGCGAGGCAACTTTTTTTGGAAGACGTGGTTTTTAAAAAGCATTCGGCACATCCTCTTGCAAATGGTGCCCCACATCTTTTAGCAACCACAAAAAAGAAAAATTAACCTTTTAACGTGGTAAGGATTGTCTCTGGAAGAATCCCACGCGATAACCTCCACGGAGCAAAATTTATTAACTTGAAACATCGATCCAGCCAGGATTCACATCTATATGGGAATAAGGGATTAATCAGGTCTTGCGTGATTCAAAGGAAGCCCTCTGCTGTAAAGTGGAGCAATGCATAAAGAACAGAAAATTCTCTGGCATAGGGAAAAAGAGGTCTCAGGCAATTCAACAATAGATTTGCTAGGGAAAAGTAAAGCTGGGCTGTTGAGCTCTTTAGAGATGACACGGCTTCTTGCTCGTATTTGTACAACCACACAAACGAACCCCAAGCCCCCACCAAGATGCACATTAAAATTTTTACATTTTTTTAAAAAAAATGCTGAATTTGCCCTTACCATTTATAGAGACAAGCTTTCAAATATTCTGCCGCATCGTTTATTCCTTACGTTCCCATCACCTACGAAAAGACGCTCTTTTCCCGAAATGGAAAAAGAAAGTCAGTCTTTGCAGGGTTGGGCTTTGGTAAGCAAAACCTGAATGTGTCCCCACAGACTGCACAAAACTGCAGTTAAAAGGAGCATCTCCACCACGAAAGCCTTAAAAAATCCGAAAAATAACAACCAGCTCTTGCCAATTGCACCAATCAGCATTTGGTCCTTCCACTTCGGCCATAAGACCACCATCTGCATAACCTCTTAAATCCTTGCCGAAGTCCTACTCAAAACGCGCAAAAAGGGTGCCCAGAAATACCCCAAAGTGAACTGTCCCTCAGCATAAAGAAAATCACATTTCAAAAGGGCTGAGCGATTAGCAAACCTTTAGCAACAGGTTATCAGAGCACCTACCGATGCTCATCTAGGCTGCTCTGTTAGGAAAGAAAATAAATTCTGGCCAACTCACCTGCGCACCAACTTTTTTGCCTGGAAGAGGTGGGGATGTGTTACCTGTGCCGGCAAAGTCTAACTGGGACACGGGTTAAGACCACATAGAAGCACTAGGAAATAATATGGTAAATCAGAGAATCACAGAATGGTTTGGGTTGGAAGGGACCTTTAAAGGTCATCCAGTCCGACTTCCTCCTGCAAGGAGCAGGGACATCTTCCACTAGATCACGTTGCTCAGAGCCCTGTCCAACCTCATCTTGAAGGTTTCCAGAGACAGGGTTTCTACCACCTTCCTGGGTAACTTGGTCCAGTGTTCACCAAGATCATTGTAATAATTTCTTCCTTGTACCTAGTCTAAATCTTTCCTCTTTTAGTTTAAGACCACTACTCCTTGTTCTATTGGAACAAGCCTTGCCAAAAAGTCTGTCCCACCTTTCTTATAGGTCCTCTTTAAGTATCGAAAGACTGGAATAAGGTCTCCCTAGAGAGAAGGTAATTAAATCCTTTAAAAAAGTAAGGGAATCATAGAATCATTAAGGTTGGAAAAGACCTCTAAGATTATTTAGTCCAACCGTCAACCCAAAACTACCATGACCACTAAACCATGTCCCTAAGTGCCACGCCTACACATTTTTTTAATACCTCCAGAATGGCAACTTCCTGGGTAGGCTGTTCCAATATCTCATCGCTCTTTTAGTAAAGGAATTTTTCCTAATACTTAATCTAGACCTCCCTGGTGCAACTTGAGGCCATGTCATCCTATCTTATTGCTGGTAACTTGGGAGAAGAGACCAACACCCACCTCATTAAACTTGAGAAGAAACTTCTTCTCAGTAAGGGTGACAGAGCACTGGAACCGGCTGCCCAGGGAGGTTGTGGAGTCTCCTTCTCTGGAGACATTCAAGACCCGCCTGGACATGCTCCTGTGTGGCATAATCTAGGCGTTCCTGCTCTGGCAGGGGGATTGGACTTGATGATCTTTCGAGGTCCCTTCCAATCCCTAACATTCTGTGATTCCGTGATTCTGTGATTACAACCTCCTTTCAGGTAGCTGTAGAGAGCAATGAGGTCTCTCCTCTCAGCCTCTCTTCTCCAGACTAAACAATCCCAGCTCCCTCAGCCATTCTTCACAAGACTTGTTCTCAAGACCCTTCACTGGCTTCGTTGCCCTTTTCAGGACCTGCTCCAGCACCTCAATTTCTTCCTTATACTGCGGTGCCCGAAACTGCACCCAGTACTCCAGCTGTGGTCTCACCAGTGCCGAGTACAGGGGAACGATCACTTCCCTACTCCTGCTGGCCACACTATTTCTGATCCAGGCCAGGATGCCACTGGCCTTCTTGGCCACCTGGGCACACTGCTGGCTCACGTTCACGCAGTTTTTGACCAACACCCCCAGGTATCTCTGTCAGGAAGCTCTCCAGCCACTCCTTCCCAAGCCTGTAGCGTTGCTGGGGGTTGTTGTATGACACAAGTGAAGGATCCACCACTTGGCTTTGCTGAACTTCCTAGAATTGGCCTCAGCCCATTGATCCAGCCTGTCCAGATCCCTCTGAAGAGACTCCCTACCCTCCAGCAGATCGACACTCCCACTCCATTTGGTGTCACCCACGAATTTACTGAGGATGCACTCAACACCCTCATCCAGATCATCGATAACTATATTAAACAAGACTGGCCTCAAAACCGAACCTCAGGGGACACCACTTGGGACCAGTCAGTAATTAACCATTTAGAAGCCAGCACCAAATGAGAATCTACCCTGAATTCTAGTAGCACATAAAGGCTTCAGCTGTTTTATAGGCAACACATCCCAGAGGCACTGTGAATCCCACAGACCCCTTGGCAACAGCCAGTTCTCCTCCTCCCAGCAGCATCCATCTATCCTGTGAGCATCTGCATCTGGGAAGAAAGACCCCCATCATGATCTAATTGAACCCATCCAGGTCACCCAGATACCAGTGCCCCCAGGGGGTGTTTTGCCTTCCTCTGCAACCTTCACTTTGCAACAACTCAGGCCGTGGTGCTTCCACTGACTCTCCCCAGAGACTGTCTCACACCTTCAGAGATCTCACTCTGAAGGCATTTTTCCACCAAGTCTCATCTTTGGAAAAAATTTGACAGCTACAAAAATGTAATAAACCAACCAGTCGGATTATATATATTACACTTTGAAAAAGATGAAAGGCTATATTGTTAAGAGATATAATTCCAGCGGCTTCCACAATGTAGCCTGAGCATACACACAGGAAGAAAAGGAATCGAAGCAGCTTATATTTTGTCTTATAAGGCCCCTAAAATAACCCAGCTTCTGATCCTCTGTTCGCATCAGAATGACGACAATGAAAAGGCTAATAAAGACCTGCCAAATATCTCATCAGGACAAAATACCTGTGTGTTCAAACCAGCTCTTGCCAATGCACCACGTGAAGTGATACGAAGAAGGGAAAGGAGGACTGCCTGCTTAAAAAATCCAATATTCAAAGAGCAGAAGGAGGAATCCACAGAGCTCTCATGGTTTGGGTCATTTCGAAAAGAAACCACTGCAATCAGACTGAGAGTAGTAATGACATGGCTACAGTATCACTGTAAATATTCTTAGTTTCATTTATATTGGTAGGCACAAAAAAAAGACTACTATGTCTCAAGGAAAACAAAATAAAAAATTGGCTACAAGGCTTGGTTGTAGGGAGATGAGTTGTAGCTTTTGTAATAACAGTAATAATTTATTCCACAATGGCACCGAGCAGCAAATGATTAAAGATGAGCAAAGGTCTCCACGTGTTTGGATTTACACCAGGCCATTCAATCCATTTGATTAGGGCAGCAGTAATTAATCATTGCTGGAGAAGGGAGAAATCTTAAGAAAACCTTGTGGTTTCCAATTCCACAAGTGAGTTGTAACAGCTTTAGGCTCTACAAGAGCTGAGACAACTCGAAAAGCTGGTAATTTAGTGGATTTTAGCTTGCCATCTCACAGAAACTGGTATCACCTTTCACGTTAAGGAAAAAAAAAAAAAAAAAAACCACAAGAAGCATTTTAAACTTTTTAGACGTACAAATTCAAACGCAACCAGCACGGACACATCTGAAGACAGTGCTAAATATGATGTGATTGCAAAAGTCTGGGAGCAAGAGGATAAATTGTTCTTCACCAACTCCCCAGTCGCTCTGCAGAAGATGGCTCCTTTGTGTTGATAACCCATTTTCCGACTACTGCCTCACCACCCCAACGGACACATTTTCACCCAGCTTCCAATCCTACTTAGAGAACTGAAACACCCAGTCTGGGAATAGCTATTCAAAAAATATATCTCTTCAATAGCTTAAGGGAAGAACTGAAAGAAGGATAATTTCACAGTTACCACCAGAGGAGCTCTGGAGACTGGCAATTTCCTACTGAACATTGGGTAAATCTCTGCACATTCACTCCATGCAGCAGGAACATCCTGACATCTGCGCCTGAAATGAGACAAACTTTGAGTCACAGAATAAATTAGGTTGGAAGTGAGGTTGCTTCCAACCTCTGTAAGTTTCCACATCTATCTTTCTCCTCAAAGTAGCTCTAGTTAAGAGTTTTTCAGGTCTTATCCAGAAAAATTTTGAGTATGTCCAGGTATGTCCAGGTCTCCAGGCATGGAGATCTCACAAGCTCTCCAGGTCTCGACACCAGACTTCAAAAACAAACATGGTAAGATGCAGACAAAAATAAGGTCTCCCCTCTGACATCTCTTCAGCTGAAAAAAATCAGCTCTCGACACCCCTTCTCATGCATCCTCAGCTCCAATGCCCAGATACTTTGGTGGCCTCCTCTGGAAATGCTTCAACATATCAACGTCTTTGTTGTACTGGAAAGCCCCAAACTGGACGCTGCCCAAATGCAGCTCACAAGTGTCAAACAAAGGGGAAGGATCATTTCCACAGACCTGCTGGCTACACTTCCCTTAATGTCGATGTGTTTGACCTTCTCTGGCACAATGACACTCTGCTGACTCACTTTCAGATGGATATTGAGGTTCCTCAATGAGTTTGAGATTAAAATTCATTTGGTTTGGATTTTTATGAGAATAACGACCTTCCAGTAAACCAAGAAGAGGTTAAATCGCTGGCCTCTGCATCTCCTTGTTGGTGGGGATCACTTTGGCTCTAAGTCCCTCTGGTCATCACCCTTTGCCACAAGTTAGTTTGCCAATACCCTCTCAACAAAAATCACTTTCCTCAGATCAATACCTCAAACCACGGAGCTAACATTTAGTGCTTATTATGTGGGGGGAAATCAGAAGGTCCTGCAAAGTCTTGACTACAAAATATATTGAAAGAGACTAGTTCATACAGTTCAGGTTAGAAGATCAATGATATTCACACTGATTTTTTTTTTACGTTTTTTTTTTTTTCTGAATCATAAACTCTACAAAGTGTAAAGGCTTTCAAAAGGTCTAATAAAATTAAAAATTATAGTATGAAAGAACTTGCACTGAATTAAAGCATGCAGAAAAAACCTAATTATATCAGTGGAACAGTAGTTTTAAGGATTCATGTTTCAGTTTACTTCACTTACAACCACGCGTCTGTTTTCACAGTCCACTACAAAAGACAAAGCATCTGTAAAAGCGAAAGAAGAGCAGCGGGATGGGAAGGGGAAGTTAACAGAATTGGAGCACAAACTAAAGGATATTCGGAAGAGGCTTTCAAAAATTTATTGCGTGAAAAAGAACACAGAAGCCGCCTCCCATTCAGCAACAGAATATCCTCGTTCTTCACTCCCAACTATCAGTCAGCTCCTTCCCCTGGTATCCCTGTCTAAAAAAAGCAGCACGGCATAATCACAAAAGGTTAGAAAAAGGCCGTACGAACCCACGTCCACACTCAGACCTTGAAATAGGAGGAGGATCTCCTCCTTCACAAGTATTATTATTTGATGATGTATTTGAAAACACATTAAAGAATAAAATGCAACCAAACAAAAAATAACGATCATTGAGCTCTGCCGCAAGCAGAACGGCAAAGCTAACCGGGAGATTGATTTTGTGTCATCTTGTACGTCGAGAAGAATATTACAAAGAGGAAGCTTGACAGACAAAATAAATTTGCTTCGGTTTGACTCTTTCACCCCCAATCAAATAGTCATGATCTATGGAGCAAAAGCAAGATAGTGCAAGAAGAAAAAATGAAAAAGAAAAAACACACCACAACAGTATGAAATTCCAGCTTAATAAGGAACTGAATAATAAAGACTCCTTATAAAAATAAAAAATAAAAAAGCCTTTATGATGGATATAGAGATAGCAAGTAATGAAATAAATTCCATCCTACATCAACTAGGAAAATGTTTTTTTTCCCCAAGCACTCCACAGGGTGCCTTGGCCAGGAAAGAAAGTTCACAGGTCTCAGCTTAGTCCTTCTTGACATCTCTTCACAGCAAAAACCCTTCAGGAGCTGGGTCCCTGGTCTAAGACTTCTTAACATTAGTACTGGACAGCCCTACAGGATCTCCAAGAGTAAAAAACAAAAAAAAAAAATGCTGATTTTGGCTGCATCACTCAGCAGTACATGAGCTGGCAGTGTGCCCAGGTGGCCAAGCAGGTCAACAGCATCCTGGCCTGGATCAGAAATAGTGTGGCCAGCAGGAGCAGGGCAGGGACCGTCCCCCTGTACTCAGCACTGGTGAGGCTGCACCTCGAATCCTGTGTTCAGTTTTGGGCCCCTCACTACGAGAAAGACACTGAGGTGCTGGAACACGTCCAGAGAAGGGCAACGGAGCTGGTGAAATGACTCAAGACCAAGTCTCACCAGGACTGTGAGGCTGAGGGAACTGCAGTTGTTTAGCTTGGAGAAAAGGAGGCTGAAGGGAGACCTTATTGTTGTCTACAACTCCCTGAAAGGAGACTGTAGCAAGGTGGAGGCCAGTCTCTTCTCCCAAGTAACAAGCAATAGAACAAGATGAAAAGGCCTCAAATTGCACCAGGGCAGGATTAGGATTGACATTAGGAAATATTTCTTCACCCAAAGGGCTGGCAGGCATTCGAACAGGCTGCCCAGCAAAGTGGTGGACTCACCTTCCCTGGAAGGATTGTCTAGATGTGATGCTTTGGGACATGGTTTAGTGGTGGACGTGGCCTTGCTAGGTTATCGGTTGTCTCAATGATCCTAAAGGTGTTTTTTCAAACACAAACGATTCTATGATTTCATGAATGCACCGGAAGACATTCTAGAAGTCCACATGGAGGACCACTCCCACCTGAAAATGATGTTTTTCAGTACATCAGCTGCAATGGAGAAAAGAAACCACAGAATCACAGAATGTCAGGGGTTGGAAGGGACCTCTAGACATCATCTAGTCCAATTCCCCTGGCAGAGCAGGATCACTCAGGGCAGCCACGCAGGAACGCGTCCAGGTGGGTTTTGAAAGTCTCCAGAGAAGGAGACTCCACACCCTCTCTGGGCAGCCTGTGCCAGGGCTCTGTCATTCTCACAGTAAAGAAGGTTCTCCTCATGTTGAGATAGAACTTCCTACGTTCTAGGTTACACTCATCCCTTGTCCTGTGACTGGGCACCACTGTGAAGAGACTGGCACCTTCCTCTTGACCCCCACTCCTCAGGTATTTAAATACATTAATAGTAGACATATATACATTATTAATAGGAACTAGAAGATGCTCAAAAAGCTTCAAAATGGGATCTTTAGTCATTCTATCTCTATAAATACCAAGTGCTATGAAGCCACGCCAAGAGGGTGAAAGCAAAAACTAGCCAGCCAAGGGGTTGGCTAGTTAATTAATCAATAATCACAATCCTACCTCAGTCGACACAGAATGAATGAGCCTTTGGGGCAGAAAAAAAAAGCCCTTTGTCAAGGAAGGAAAGGGGTACAAGTGTAACGGACATTTTGCCCACAAACTTGAGACCTATGGATTATGTCTTTCAAACTTCACCTGAAGTTCTTCACGATCTTTTTCCCCCCTCCTTTATCTTAATGGAATCTGCATTAAGTCCGGTGTTTTGGGGCTGAAAGCCTCAGTGCAGAATTTATTTCACAGCTATTACAGGGTACATTACACTAATTACAATATACGTTATAGCTGGCTATGTAGTGCATTGTGATAAATCATAGTGCTAGGGACTATTGTAAACACTGCCATACATCTCTGGACACTATTGCATGTTGGACCATTCTCATAAATATGAGCATTTCTGTAGTACAAGTACGATTGTCTACAGAGACCGATTTATTACCGTTTTCTTTTGGTACATTAACAGTGCAGTAAATTCTGTAGCTTCTGGGCAGGAAAAAAAGAAAAGCAACAGTGGGATTTCCTTCAGTAATGTAACACCAATAGTATTTTCCCTTTGGTAATATACTAATTGTTCCTCATCTTCCACAAATATATTTGCCAAGGCATGTCTACTGTGCAGTCAGAGAGAGGTTTCTGGCTGTCAAGCTTGTCACACCTGAGAAATTGGGGTGAAGTGAGGAATAGCAGGTTCACAGTTGTAAAGACTTTCCTTTGAACTATCCCAACAGAGTTGTGTCCATACACAAAAGCTCAATTTCAGACACAAGTCTTATTCAATTGAATGTTTCTGAAGTTCGCACATTGTCCATCAAATAGAGGGGGATTAAAAAAAAAAACAAACAAACGATAAAACATTTCTGCAGACAAGTAGTAGAAGTCAGATGCCCAACGGCACCTGTGCACATCAAATGTGCCACCATGAACCTGATACACTTCCCCTGGCTGGGAGAGCACGATTCAGGCATGCTCAGACTCCATCTAGATCAACGGGGAAAGTTTTATAGGCTGTGTCTTTCTCTGTGACAGAAGAATGAGAGTTGAAGCATCACCCAAGAGTCAGAGCTCGACATGTATGGGTCCTAGAATTGCATGAATTTCATTCCAAAATTGGATACCCAATTTTAGTGGGCTATTCCAAGTTTGTTGCTGACTTGCTAGTGCACAGTATCCATTGACCCATTTGTACCTCGGTCTATCCATCCAAAAAGCAGTAAAAAAAAAAAAAAAAAAAAAGGAAATAAAAAAAAAAACAAACCCAAGACATAGGAAAGAAAAACGTTTCACTTCAGATGTTAGTCCTCACAGAAGATGTTTCAGGTCAGGCTCCTGTTTTCCTTTATATGGAAGATCTCACCAAAATGGACCATCACTTAAATAACCAAAAATTTCCTTCAGCCCTAGAAGATGCACTGACATAAAAACCACCATGGAGAACTGCCAGACACTTGCTGGGGTTTCGTCCTTCCTTGATACTCCACACTCACGACTGGCATAAGAATATGTGCCATCTGTGTCTGAGCCGAGACTTTTATTTTGCAGTAGAGTACTGCCCTACAGACCACACAGTGACTCCAAAACTGCTTTTAACAGGTAAATGATGCCAGCGTGAGTCTACCAAGATGTTGCTGAGCTTGCATGGACAGTCCCACAGGTGGGACATCTCTGCCGCCATGTAGCATGGAGTCCTCAAAATGTCATAGAATCACAGAATTGTCAGGGTTGGAAGGGACCTTAAAGACCATCAGTTTCAACCCCCCCCGCCATGGGCAGGGACATCCCTCACTAGGTCAGGCTGCTCAGAGCCCCGTCCAGCCTGGCCTTAAAAACTCCCAGGGATGGGGCTTCCACCCCCTCTCTGGGCAACCTGTGCCAGGGTCTCCCCACCCTCATGGAGAAGAACTTCTTCCTAACATCCAATCTGAACCGATCCATCTCCACCTTCAATCCATTCCCTCCAGTCCTATCACTACTCGACATCCTACAAAGCCCCTCATCAGCTTTCTTGTAGCCCCCTTGAGATACTGGAAGGTCAAGATAAGGTCTCCTCAGAGCCTTCTTTTCTGCAGACTGAACAACCCCAACTCTCTCAGTCTGTCTTCCTAGGAGAGGTGCTCCAGCCCTCTGATCATCCTCGTGGCCCTTCTCTGGACACGCTCCAGCACGTTGAGATCTCTCTTGTGCTGTGGGCTCCAGAGCTGGATGCAGTACCCCAGGTGGGGTCTCACAAGGATGGAGTAGAGGGGCAGAATCACCTCTCTCACTCTGCTGGCCATGCACTTCTTGATTGAGTCCAGGACATGACTGGCCTTCTGGGCTGCAAGTGTGCACTGATGACTCATGTTGAGCTTCTCATCTAACAGTACCACCAAGTCCTTTTCTTCAGGGCTCACAGTTTACAAATGTGTCCTGGATACAAAGGATAAACTTCAACAAGCGACGGCAACTTTGCCTCCAGCTCTGCCTTACCCAGAGTGAACTGGATTTGAGAGAAGAACAAAAGAGAGTCCAAGCTCTCAGAAAAGCCTCCAGAAAAAAGAAACAGCTGTAAGGTCATGTAAATGGAAGGCAGAGGAGGAGGAGAGTAGGAGGTGTTTTGAAAGGGGACCAGAAAATCTTGTTGCAACATGGAGCCCCAATTCAGCAGGGGCTCACCCAGACAGGCAGATGTGACAGCACAGACAGGAGATCAAACAGAATAAGACATCTGCTTCAGACTTCAAGGAATTGTGATTATGGCTTAGATCCTACACAGCTATAGCCTGGAAATAAAGGACAATAAAGGGTATCTTCATGTTTCAAATGGATGAGGGATGTCTCAGAGAGGTCTATGTCCTTTGGTAAGTCCCAATGAGGGGAAGTTAATTAGCCCAGCCTCAAGATGCGGTCAGAAATCAGGCTGTTCTTCCCACACACCACATATGACCACCAAAACCCTCTCAATCCCCATGGGAGCCCTGTGCCATGAACTAAGAAAGAGGAGGATACTCTAAAGCTATCTTGTGCAGGTTTCTTAGATGGAGGAGACAACACAAACCAGCTTCCACAGCCTGGTGGGAGATGACTTCATAACACAACATGAACAAATGCAAACAGCATCACGTACAGATTTGTTCTTCAGACTTGAACATCTTCAAAAGACGACTTCTGTGCGTGCTTTTATCGGAAGATCATTCTTGCCGTGTGACCACAGTCAGGATTAACATTTCCACTCCACTGAATTTGACAGTCAAGAGAGAAGATGAATGTCAGTAGTCCAAGCAAAGAGACAGACAAAAGCCAGAGAGCTCAATAGGAGCAAGCCAAAAAGTTTTAGTATGTTGTCACTCCGTTTCTACTGGTGAGGTTCTCAACAGCATTTCAGAGCTCAGCCATGCCTGGAATTGCTATTAAATGTGAATATTTCAAAAGGTACTGTTCCCTACAGCTACAAGTACAGTTGCATGGATCAGCAAGCTTGGTCAAGACCCAAAGTCACAGAATCACAGAATCCTTTCAGTTGGAAGAGATCTTCAAGATCAAGTCCAACCTTTGTCCTAGCCCTATCAACAACATTAAACCATGTGCCTCAGCAAATCTGCCCATCTCTTAAACACCTCCTGGGATGGTGACTCAACCACCACCCTGTTCCAATGCCTGACTACCTTCTCAGTAAAGGAATTCTTCCTAATATCCAACCTGTACTCCTGTGGGATGGGCAATTACTGAAAAGCCTGGTATAATGCTTCCTCCAATGGCCCAGTATGACCAGTAATTGCTGTAATTCTGTTCTATTGCGTGAGGTTTGCCCTTTCCCTACGGCAGACAGAGTATCATCGGGTACTGCCACTGCGCCAGCTGTCCACCAGGTTCCTAGAAATTTGATCTCCTCTCCAGGACCTGGGCATTTGGAGAGTGGAACATCCAGACCATTTTTAGTTAGCACATCACAGACAACCTTAGCTGTTTGTCCTACTTGTTCTTTGTTGTCTCCATTACTTAAGGTATCATCTCTGTATTGATAAATAGAGACGCCTGTTGCTCATTTAAAACACTAATCTGGGCTCCTGTATCAATTAAAAATTCAAAACTAACTTGCTGTGGGCCCACAGGGATGTGTATGTAGGCCTCTTTATCAGCAGACCATGGATCTGCTGAAGCAGGTCCAGGGGAGGGCCACGAAGATGATCGGAGGGCTGGAGAACCTCTGCTATGAGGACAGGCTGAGGGAGCTGGGGTTATTCAGCTTGGAGAGGAGAAGACTCCGCGGAGACCTAATAGTGGCCTTCCAGTACATGGAAGGGGCTACAGGAAAGCTGGAGAAGGGCTTTTTACAGGGGCCTGTAGTGATAGGACAAGGGGCAATGGCCTGAAACTGCAAGAGGGTAGATTTACATTAGATCTAAGGAAGAAATTCTTCACCATGAGAGTGGAACAGGTTGCCCAAGGAGGTTGTGGATTCCCCATCCCTGGAAGTGTTCAAGGCCCGGTTGGACAGGGCTTTGAGCAACCCGATTTAGCGGGACAGAGATGTCCCTGCCCACAGCGGGGGGGGTTGGAATTAGATGATCTTCAAGGTCCCTTCCAACCTTAACCATTCTATGTTTCTATGAAATCTGCCTGACAACTGCTGTGAGGGGAGGCATCCCAGACTAGGTGGACTGCACCTGCCACAGCTCCCACATGTAAAGGTTCAATCAACTGTCATATCCCAACTCAAAAGGAAGAGGAAAATGCAGATTAAACCATTGTGAGATGATGGACATTAAGGATGGGCACCCATACCATAATGCCCAGGTGATGAGGCTGGATTACATGGGCAACAGCCACAGCAGTATCCAAGATGAACCGAAGCGTATCTGCACATAATGACCCAGAGAAGGGCCACGAGGATGCTCAGAGGGCTTCTCCAAGGAAGACAGACTGAGAGAGTTGAGGTTCTGCACTCTGCAGAAAAGAAGACTCTGAGGAGACCTTATTGTGGCCTTCCAGTATCTCAAAGGGGCTACAAGAAAGCTGGGGAGGGGCTTGTTGGGATGTCGGGCAGTGATAGGACTAGAGGGAATGGATTGAAGCTGGAGATGGGTCGGTTCAGATTGGACGTGAGGAAGAAGTTCTTCTCCATGAGGGTGGGGAGACCCTGGCACAGGTTGCCCAGAGAGGGAGTGGAAGCCCCATCCCTGGAAGTTTTTAAGGCCAGGCTGGATGGGGCTCTGAGCAGCCTGATCTAGTGGGGGATGTCCCTGCCCACGGCAGGGGGCTGGAATGAGATGATCTTTAAGGTCCCTTCCAACCCTGATAATTCTGTGATTCTACGACACGAGTCCAAAACCAACAGCATTTCTCCTGCTTTTGGTCACTGAAGTTTAGAATCATAGCTTCCACTTCTCTTTCCCAGACACCCTTGAGACCCATGAACTACTTTGGGCAAAGAGTCAAGACAAACAAGGCTGTTGCCCAGACATCTCTACGGAGCACACAGGGAAGACCAGGCAACGATCAGAGGCCTGCAAACCAGAAATCTGTTCAGGAAGAGAAAAATCCACAGCCTTAGGCCTCCCACAGGAGTTGGGTTCTTTCCTCCTCTATATAAATCTGTGTTATGACCAACCATGCAGCACCACTGGCCAAGCTGTGATATGTAAGCAGAAACAAAATGAGACCGTTGTGTAATGGTGACAGTGTCTGAAGGGAAACATATGGGGTGGACAGTCCTTCCCAGCTCACACAGACACTAAGATGACGTCCAACTGCAGGTGGTGGCTTCAGCTGCATATCCAGCTCAGAGCATCTCCCTCAGCACCTCCAACCACCTCAACCCAGCCCCTTCCTCCTTAGCTGGAGAAGGAGAAAGGCGACGCCAGGTTCAACACGTCGCAGAGGCTGAGCCAAATTAAACTCAGGGAGCACACGCGGCCGCTGGCCAAAAGGAAAGGAGTTCATAAAACAGCACTTTGCCACAGACATCAGGCAGAACAGCTGCCCTCCTCCACCGCTGCCAAGAGCTGCTTCCCTCAAAACGAGTGCAGGGCTGGCAAGGAGCTACAGTATTTAAAAAACGATTAAAGTTCTATGTAGTTTTTAAACACGTCTCGTCAGACTATGCACGGGGAGTGGCAAATGGAAGGGCTGCATTTTTAGGTCAGGAAAGGAGCTTCTTTGCAGGCTGAGAAGCAGCAAGGTTCCCCACAGTCAACAAGCAAAGGACCCGTGTTCATCACATAGAAGAGATCGAGCAGATCAGGGGCATCTTTTCAGCAATGGATTTTTTCAATGCTGCAACAGTGATGCTGTCAGCTTGGCAGGAGTGAAGACACATCAGAGCACCAGTGGATGAACTTCTACCTGGAGAATTAGCTCACTATTAATAGCCCAGTTGTTTCCCATGGGCTAATCCAACAAGAAGAGCACAAAGATCTCTACGGCCAGGAGGCCAAGGGAGGAGATTCTCCCCTCTCTGTTCTAATGAGACCCCACCTGCAGTTCTGTTTCCAGCTCTGGACGCTTCAGCACAAGAAATACATAGACATGTTGGAACAAGTCCAGAGGCAGCCACATATGATGATGAGATGGTTGGATCACCTCTCCCATGAAGATAGGCTGAGGGATTTGGGGCTGTTCAGCCTGGAAAAGGCTCCATGGAGACCTCAGAGTGGTCTTCCAGTACTTAAAGGGGGCTACAGGAAAGATGGGGAGGGACTCTTGATCAGTGAGTGAAGTGTCAGGACAAGGGGTAACGGTTTCAAACTGCAAGAGGGTAGACTTCGATATTAGGAAGTAATTCTTTTCTGTGAGGGTGGTGTGACACTGGACCAGGTTGCCCAGGGAAGTTGTGGATTCCTCATCCTTGGAAGCATTCAAGACCAGGTTGGATGAGACTTCGAGCAACCTGGTCTGGTGGGAGGTGTCCCTGGCCATGGCAGAGGGACTGGAATTAGATGATCTTTAAGGTCCAGCCCAAACCATTCTATAACTCTATGTTGATCTGAACCTCTAGATGCAACCATCCAGAAGCAGCTCTTACTCAGCAGGTGGCCGTCCATTCTCAGCTTAGAGCAAGAAGTCTAAACAGCTCTGAAAATAGCTGAAATAGCTCTGCCTTGATCTTAACCCCAATTACAAAACATCCAAGATGCTGGCTGAGGACATGTAGGAAAATGAGATTTTGCCAAGGAGTTTAAAAATTCCCTAACAGCAAGACCCACAACAGCACCAAACCCTTGCCAACTAAAAAATGAGAGAGCAGATACACTCTGGAACTCCAAAGACTCTTTTCCTAACTCTTTCACGCGCTCACTGATGTTTTTCCACAGGGGGAAATCCCTCCCAGTTTTCCATTTGATCAGCAGGATTAAAAAGCTCATACAATTACCTGCACTATAGGTTACTACCTCTGCTCAGGAAGGAGACTCAGTGCCACCAGTAAAGCTATTATGTTATCTAAAGGTCTACTGGGCATATATATATATTTAAAATATTTAAATTAAGGTGAACTTGCTTTAAGCCAACAGATCTAGAGGGTTTTTTAGACAAACACAGGGTTGTATTTTACACCAAAGCTCAGTGTTTCCTCAGAACATCTGCAGCAAGAAACAAGACAAAAAAAGCCGCAGAAGGACTTAAGCATAAAAGACAGAAAAGTCAAGGTTAGTTTTAACCAGGTTGTGACTCTTCAGAAGTTGGGATTTTGTTTGGTTTGGGCTCGTTAGAGGGAGACGCTGCCGCAGAAAACATGGGAAAATTATAGATGGGTTCGGAGCCCGGGACTCTGCCAGTACACTGCTCCTTGGCTGCCGTTAGATATTTAGAAACCCCATCACAGCACTGCCAAATCTGATTTAACTGGGTGTGACAGAGTCAGAAAGCTCTTTGCTGTCAAGATTAGTTATGACATATTAGAAAGTCTATCAGCTTTCAGTCCTGCAAATATTAACTTTCAAAAGCAATTTCGAAACACACTTTTTTCTTTTTTTTTTTTTTTTATTTGACGGAGAAAATTGTTTATCCTTTCAATACCATGAGTCAGCTCCTCTGATTACAACCCAACTTTTTTCCTCCCCTTGTTCTCTTATAATTAGATTACAAAAATAAAATTATTAGCGTATATTGCAAATAACCCATTAGCCTATAGATTCCCTTCCCTCCACCCCCACTCCGCTTTCACTGTATGTAATTATCTACTAATTTAGACAGCAAACTCCCCTGGTTTGCTCTTAATTATGGCTACCCTATAGCAGCAGCAGAGATTACATAGATGTTTGTGAATACAGTTCTTAGAAGAGAATTTGAGCTCTTTATCAGAGACGTCATGCATGCGAGTGCTTGTGAGAGAAAAAAAAAAAGAGAAAATACGCCAAATACTTAGCCCAGCCAAGGCCAGCAGCCTCTACAGAGGAGGTCTGGTCAAACTGCAGATCAGCCAAGGAACAGCATTTCAACTGTCTTTGGCTATGCAGGGAGAAAATGAGAAAGTCTAAAGCCCAGCCAGAAATTAATCTGGCTTCTGCTGTAAAAGACAACAAGAAATATTTCTATAAACACATGAAGAAAGGTCAGGGGGAACCTCCATCCTCTATTAGATGCAGGAGGAAACATGGTGACTAAGGAGGAGGAAAAGGCTGAGATGTTTAATGCCATCTTAGCCTCAGTCTTTAGTAATAGGACCAGTTGTATTCTGGGAATCCAGCCCCCTGAGCTAGAAGACGGAGACCAGGAGCAGAATAATCCTCCCGCAACCCAGAAAGAAATGGTCGGCGACGTGCTGCACCACAGAGACGTCAAAGAAGTAAGGGTGAAGAAGCAGAGAGCTGGTGGAGGAGGCGAGCATTTCAGTGTAACAGTCCCCAGACTTAATTAATGAGAAAAGTCACTCTGGCCAAAGTGCCAGAAAGTGCTCACAGGCTGGGAGTCAGCAAACCAACCAACAGTTGCAAAAACGGGATGAGCAACAACCAAGACAGTCTTGGTTTCTGTCGCACCTTGTGCACCAGCTACAGCAGCACCTTCCAAGTTTTCTTCTTGCTTTAGTTATTACGTAGGGAAGCAAAGATAAAAAAAGGCTTTGGGATGGTACGTGAAAATGAGACATCAATCCATTGGCATATGGAAAATACCCATTGACCAGAAGAACCAGTTAAGGATGTCAGTGCTTATCATGAATCATCTGTTGCCTCCACCTTCTGTCAACAGAAGTGGCTCAAGGATTTCCATGGAGCTGAAGTCCAAAGTCCTCTCTAGACTGAAAACAGCAGTCACTGGGGACAACCCCCATAATTCCAGTACTGTTTTATTCAGTATGTTTAACAAGTTTAACAAAGTTCGACCACCAACAAGATGCAGCTGACTAAAAAACCATCCACTGAACCACAGAATTACTGAGGCTGGAAAAGATCTCTGAGATCATCAAGTCCAGCCTATGACCCAACAGCATCACACTGGCCAGACCAGGGCACTAAGTGCCACATCCAGCCTCTCCTTAAACACCTCCAGGGACGGTGACTCCCCCCTGCCCTGGGCAGAGCATCCCAGTGCCTGAGCACCCTCTCCGTGAGGAAGGGCTGCCTGAGACCCAACCCAAACCTCCCCTGATGCAGTTTCAGGCCTCTGGCAGATCGACACTCCCCCACAGCGTGGTGGCATCCATGAATTTACTAAGGGTAGACTCAATCCCTCCTCATCCAGGTCATCAATAAAGATGTTGAATAGGACTGGACCCAGTACTGATCCCTGGGGGACACCACTGGTCACCGGACACCAACTCAAACTCCACTGGGTTAAGGGGTAGTTTTGGAAAAGCCCTCACACTACCTAGCAAAGGCCAAGAGACCAGAGAAAAGACATGACCCCAAAGTTGCTGCTGGTTTAGCTCACTCGGTTGAGCGTGGTGCTGAAACGCCAAAGGTCACGGGTTCGATTCCCGTTGGGTCCCCATGTGTTGCCTGATCTAGTTGAGAGGCGTCCCTGCCCATGACAGGGAGGTTGGATTAAATGATCTCTAAGGTCCCTTCCAGCATAGGCCATTCTGTGATTCTATGATTCTATGAAATACCCAGTGAAAGCATCACCTCCAGACCACATCCAGAGGGGTTTTGAGCATTTTTTGTGACAAATGATTTTCAGCGACTAGTTCCCCTCAGGGTTTCATACTGGGACCAGTGCTGTTTATTCTTCTTCAATGACATGGACAGTGGGATTGAGTGCAGGTGACATCAAGTCAAGTGGTGCATCTGACACATCTGAGAGATGAGATGCCATCCTGAGGAGCCTCTGTAAGCTTGAGCAGTGGGCCCATGTGAATCTCACGACGTTCAACAAGGTCAAATGCAAGGTCCTGCACCTCAGTTGGGGCAACCCTCAAGCTGGAGGATGAAGGGATTGAGAAAAAAAGAAAAAAAAAAGGAAAAGACAGACCTAGACATGTTCATGTGGGTTAAATATCCCTCCTGTGAGGACAGGCTGAGAGAGTTGGGATTGTTCAGCCTGGAGAAGGGAAGGCTCTGAGAAAACCTTACGGCAGCCTTTCAACACTCAAAGGGGGCCTGCGAGAAAGATGGGAACAATGTTTTTAGCAGGTCCTGTTGTGACAGGAAAAGGAGGAAGGTTCAGATGAGACAGAAGGAAGAAAAATTTGTGGTGAGAGTGGTGAAACACTGGCACAGGTTGCCCAGAGAGAAGGTAGAAGCCCCATCCCTGGAAATCTTCAAGGTCAGGTTGGAGCAACTTGATCTAGTTGAAGATGTCCTTGCTCGCTGCAGGGGGATTGGACTAGATGACCTTTACAGGTCCCCTCCAACCCAAAATATTCTATGATTCTAAATTTTCAGGTTCCTTGTGCAAGCTCTTGAATTATAACTTAAATCACTTATATAATTACATGGGTGCAACACACGGACAGTGGTTTTGGAGATGTCACCTTTTTTTCCCCTAAAATGGGCAAAAGAAAGACTTAACACATCTCTATCCTCTCAACTCCACAGTCTGCCCCAACTTCTTACTGCCATTTTGTTGTTGTTCTATTGCTATTGGAGTGAAAAAAAAAAAAAAATCTTAACACGTGGTTTTCCTGGTTCAATTTTAAGGGGCAGGGAAAGAATGGAAATAACATCCTTTCCCTATCTGGCACTGCAAGAGTATGGGGTTATCTAAATATACACTGATATGCCAAATTTACTAACCCCTGAGAAATTAGTGCCCACGACCACGGGTTGTTGTTTGCCAAGGGAGGTCTTCCACTTGCTTTAGTTAACTGAACTCTGGTCGATACATGATGTTACCTGTTTATCATAGAAATGCCTACAGCGTGACAATAGGCTTGTTAAAAGCACAGGGGAAGAAACAGATTGCTTAACGCCACTGGCAAAAGCTTAATGGGAAAGCACAGCGATTTTAAATCACTTTTTAATCACTTCTAGGTGTTTTCCTCCCAAATTGTAACTACTTACTGAGTAGCCCCACCTTGCCGACAAGCGGCAACGCCAGCGGACACAGACAGTATTTTGCATTCTGCAAAAATGCTTTGATCCCAATGAGGGATCCCAATGAGGGCTTCAGAATAATATTCATACGGAACAGCACTGAAGTTGAGTCTTTTCAACTGTCTGTTTGAGGTTTTCTTTACTTCTTTCCATATTCATTTAGTTAGTTAGTTCCTTTTCCAAAAATGAAGGATTTCTTAATTCTCTCTCCCAGCTGCTCTCTCAAAACAGAGCGAGCACGTTGTTTTCTAACTTAAAAAACCAGAATTTTCCAAGACAAGATCCTTCCCAGCTGGCCAGCTTGAGCCAGAGCAGATCATCTCAGTCAATTATATTGCTTAGGAGACATGGACTGATGACACGAGTCAACCTGCAGAACCACCTCAAAACAGCAAACATTGATTCAAACCATCTTCAAACGCAGAAACATTCTTCCTCAATGACAGGCAGCGTGCCATTGCCTCTCCATTATCTTGGCCCTGCTTGATTTTATGAATTCTCCCTCCTTGCTATAGTTTGTACCTGGTTGGAAGATGAGGGTGGGAAAAGGAGTTGAGTTGGGAAGTCCCCAAGAATTTCAAAGCTCCATCAGCATTTCAAATTTCAGAGGAAAACCATCACTTTAGCAAAGAGTGATGTCCTTTCCCTCAGAATTAGTATAACAACAGATTTGCACAGTGCCACAGGGTTTCCTTATCTTCATGTTTGATGCTGGGTCAGTACATTTGGGGGTTCTGGAGAACATTCCTGTGCAATCACTGCCTGTTTCCTTCCCTCTGCTCTGTAGCTGCCAAGAAAATCCTTTTTCAAACCCACACGCAGCTCATCCTTGCGATCTACATCCCTCATAATGCTGTCTCTAGCACTACTCTAAAAAAGATAAATGAATCCTGCCTTTTGGATCTCTAAATGCGCAAGTAACTCACATCAGCTTCTTCCTTGTTGCTTTAGGGGAAGGAAAAAAAAAAAAAAAGCGGGACATCTGGATCTTCTGCAGAAATCTCACTCAACGTACCAGCTGTAGAAGTGCTGGCTGCCATCCCAAACCAGCACAGAAACCTGCCCGTGTGTGGAGGAGGTGTTTTTTTAAACACACCAAAAAAATCCAAAGCTGGCAAGAGGGAGAGCAAAGAAAAGTTGTAAAGGCCCAGGGATGCAGATAATTCAAAATAAGCTGATGTGCCCTGAAAAACAGGGGCTGCAGCCGTGAAGTCTGGCCTGGCAATGAGGGTGGTGAAACACTGGAACTGGTTGCCCAGAGAAGTGGTAGATGCCCCATCCCTGGAAACCCTCAAGGTCAGGTTGGACAAGGCTCTGAGCAACCTGATCTAGTTGAAGATGTCCTTGCTCGCTGCAGAGGGTTTGGACTAGATGACATTTACAGGTCCCTTCCAACCCAAACCATTCGACAGTTCTATGATTCGATGACACAGGACAGATTCGTTGGCAGCTCACTGCAAAACTCAAGGTGGACGCACAACATGTCTTTGCCTTTAAGGAGGCACCTGTGTTTGATTATGGAGGCTGAGTTTCTGGAAATCCCAGGTCAAAAGAGAAAAATAATAATAAAATCAATCCCTCTATTTAATTTTTTTAAAATATATATAAATAAATAAAGCTAAATCATCAACCCCATCATAATATCCCGACCTGGAACTGGGAGTTATTTGATGGAGAGAGGGTAAGGACAGTCTCATCTTTCCTCTATCCCACTGGAGCTGTGGAAGTGGACATTGATTAGGCTGGAAAAGAGGCGATGGTGGCAGCAACCAGCAAGCTCATGATGCCACAGGAGGGTGAGAAGTGGGAACAACATTGAATTTCCATCGCTCATGTGTTTTCAGGTGCCAGCGCTCGGCGCAAACACCTGCACAGCACAAGAAAGCTCTCATCAATCCCTTAATAGGCGGTGGGGATTAAGCTCATTTTTAAAGCTGACAAACACCCAGGTGCTGTCCTTAGCAATAGCTACTGCAATAACTATAATTTCATTTCCTTCTATTGCCCTACACATAAATAAATAAATAAATAAATAAAATAAAATCTTCCAAGGAGCAACCCCGAAACAGAAGAAACCTCTTCCCATGCAGCGCGTGGCAGACACCTCCCGCGTCCCGACGTCAACGCTTGCGTCAGAGCATGGGAAGCTCTCCTTCCAGTCGCACGCCCTGCTCTGCCAAACCCAAATCACGTTGCCAAGGTGGGAGAGCACCTTCCTACTTCTTCGGGGAAGACCGGGGAATTTGCGCAGATCCTGGCTCACTTGGAGGCGGCGCTCCTCAAGAAAGGCAGCTGAGGAAGCTCAGAGAGGCAACGCTCTTCAATCTCTTTCAACGCTAAAAAAGATTAAGACGAGGGCCCAGCAAACCAGCAATCCCAACACACCACATCAACATGCTTTTGCCCACGGCTGTCACTTTGAAGAGAGCTTGCTACAAAAACAACGCGGCGTTTATCTTGCTCGCTTGCGGGAAGCATTGAGATGCAGGGAAAAAGCAGCAAGATGGGAGCTGCAGGCTTTGTGGAGGCGAAGCCAGATCTGCTCACCCAGCAGGGACCACCACACGAGAGAAATTTGGCCAGAAACCACCCCAGTGCTGAAACGTTGGCCAAGAAACTGGTTTGAGAAAACATAAAATATGCTAGCAGCCTGGCAACGCTGCCCAACGCTCCGAGGTGGGTGGTGTAACTGTATGCTAAACTTCAGGACATCCAGACGAAGGTAGGTACCAGATTAACCCACCATCCAGGGAGAAGCTCTTTTGAGTCGCCACACCATTCACATCACATACTGACAGGCCACATGAGGACCACAGAAATACAGAATTATTTAGGTTGAAAAAGGCCTCTAAGATCATCAAGTCCAGGTGTTAATCTAGCAATGTCAGATCCACCACTAAACCATGTCCCTAAGCATCTCCTGTCGTATTGCTTGTTACTTAGGAGAAGAGACTGACCCCCACTTCATTACAACCTCCTTTTAGGTAGTTGTAGAGAGTGGTACAGTGTCCTCTCAGCCTCTTTTTCCCCAGTTCCCTCAGCCACTCCTCTTCAGACTTGTTCTCTAGACCTTCCACCAGCTTCATTGCCCCTCTCTGGATGTGGCTCCTCTTCCCCTCCATACACAGCTGACAGCATCCTGCAGAGCAACACCTCAGCCAAGAACCACATATGGGACAAGGATATGGAGCGGCAAGGTAGGAGAGGATCAAAAGCAACCCAAGCCCACCAGCAGGATCACATCACTACCTTTGAGCCCTTGTTAGGTGCCCTTGGACATACAACGTCACAACCTCACAGTATCCATATGGAAAACAGCATTTGTGGGGTTCAACGGCAACACTTGCAAAGATCAGAAGGACGGGGATGAGGAGAAAATGCAACAAGATCTAGCTGTGAACCTGGGCACAATAGAGGCATCAACACATGGATGTTACATCTCCATTTGCTTTAGCAAACAAACGAATCTTTTATATACAGTTGTGGGCAGGCATATGTATTTTTATGCACTGATAAACATATTTTTCTCCAGCCACTATGCCTCTACCTGAAAGCACCGCTGATCAGTCACACAAGAAGAAAGAAAACCACTTGGTCACATATGACAAGTTTGAGCACTGAAGCTAATGCTCGCTGCTCCCACTCAAACACGAACTCAAGCGCAAGCTTAGCCTCAGTCAACCTCTTAGTCGCATCACCTGAATGGCTGAAGCGTGGGTCAGGCCAGTTGAACAACATCCCCAGGGAAGACCTGCTGGTGTACCTGGCATGGAGTGACCTCTCCGGACCTCAGGAGCCTCTGGCAAACGCTTGGCCATGTGGATGAAGCAGGCTGGGGCCAGGGAGCGCGCTGTGCTGGCACCCTGTACAGCCCTTCCAGCAAAAGTGCCTTCGCCGGTGCTCGTTTGGGGCAGATCCCAGGTGGGGAGAACCAAGGAAGTGAAAACAACTCTGCTACCTGGACTTTAAAGACATGAGGAGGTAAAAACAGGAATAGACACAGCCTTTCTGCCGCAAGAGATGTCCTTCTGTAGCTTCTCTAAACAGCAAGGCTTTCAAGAGCACCCCACATCCAACCCGTAGCTGGGGTGACCCTCCCCAGGTGGCTGCCACTCACTTTCCTCATCATGCAGAACGTCCACGGGCAGAGGACCAGACCCACGGTACACACAGAGTGGGGAGAGGGCGATCAACAGGTGTCCAAGAGCACAAATACACCACAGAAACAGTTACGAAGATGGACAGATCAACAAATCAATGGGGGCCAAGATGCTGTCAATGCACCCAGGGACCATCACGAGATAAATATCTTGACCCTGGCTTGGCTGACCCCATCAGCACATCTCTCAAAGTGCAAAGGGACTGTCACATTCATCACGTTTAGAGTTCTTTGTAATTCATGTCACCAAACAACATCCTGCACCGGGCTCGTTGGCTCCAGGTCCTGTGAGAGCATGACGGGGCAGAGATACAGAGATGCCACAACAGTTATTTCCCCCCTCACTGCTAAAACAATCTGCCCCACCATCCAGTCAACTAGAGCTTCCTAACCCATCAGTCTAGGAAGCTCCCAGAGGCCAAATTCCCATGAAGCCAGCCCTCTCTGCGACACGGAAGAATCTGCACGTCAAAGAAAGAGATGAAAAGAGAAACCTATAAAGCCGAGAAGACGCCTTCAGCAAAGTTTGGTTTAAGGCATGACTAGCTCATACTGAAAGCCAAATCCTCTAATTTTCAGCTCAGATCCTTGTAGGAGAACAATTTACGATATCTCTCGCCAGCCAAACGTGGTGCCGGGGGGACTATTCAGGACAGCAGTAACACCACTAATGCTCTTTACACAACACTGCCACAAGAAGATCCAGGAGCAATGAGTGCTGATATTTGGGGAAACATCACCCATATCAAAAGGGGCACCTGTCCCACTGATTCAGCACCGGTACAGCCACAGGTAAAATGAGAATTACACAAACCTCTGCTCTCTTCCCATGTACACAAGCCTTGCAGGTGATGAATCAAAGCTCCTCTCTCAAAGGACACCACGGAGGAGTCGTGTAAATCCATAGTAATTCCCTACTCCTCCGAGTGGAGGGAAACCAGATGGGAGGCAAACCAAAAGAATATCCCCAGGAAAAAACAAAGAGGAGTAGCTTTGGCTGTCCTGCCCAAGAACAGAGCAGCCGCTCATGAATTTGCTGCTGGAGCAGACAGCAAGTCAACTGGGAGTGGACCAGTGAGCACACAAGGGATGCACACACATCCCACCAGCGTGGCATGGGAACAGCACTCCCCTGCCTGACTTCCACGCTGCACAGGACAGCAGCCAGGCTTTAGTCACCCTGGCAAGAGTTTCCAAGATTAATTAGTAAGATCCTCCCTCAGCCTTCTTTGTTTAGTCTTGAAAATAGAAGGCTGAGAGGGGATCTTCTTAATGTATGTAAATATCTGAGGAGTGGGTGCCAAGAGGAAGGGGCTGGCCTCTTTTCGGTGGTGCCCAGAAACAGGACAAGGAATACGGGGTATAAAGTAGAGCATAGGAAGTTCCACCTCAACATGAGGGGAAACTTCTTCACCGTGAGGGCGAAAAAGCCCTGGCACAGGCTGCCCAGGGAGGGTGTGGAGTCTCCTTCTCTGGAGACATTCAGAACCCACCTGGACACGTTCCGGTGTGACCTGCTCTGGGTGATCCTGCTCTGGCAGGGGGGGTTGGACTAGATGATGTCTAGAGGTCCCTTCCAACTCCTGACATTCTGTGGTTCTATGAATATAGAACCACATATATCTATATGAATAGGCTATATGAATTCATCTGTATGAATAGGCTGCCCAGGAAGGTTGTGGAGTCTCCTTCTTTGGAGACATTCAAAACCTGCCTGGACACGTTCCTGTGTAATCTACTCTAGGTAATCCTGCTCTGACAGGGGGGCTGGACTAGATGATCTTTTGAGGTCC
Source organism: Trogon surrucura (assembly GCA_020746105.1). Classification (NCBI taxonomy): domain Eukaryota; kingdom Metazoa; phylum Chordata; class Aves; order Trogoniformes; family Trogonidae; genus Trogon; species Trogon surrucura. The sequence continues at coordinate 3,085,184 of CM036619.1, read as the reverse complement.
CTTCCAGCCCCTAACATTCTGTGATTCTGTGACTCTGTGAATATGAAGTTAGAGCCAAGGACCCACAGAATAATATCGTTCTCGGTGATTTCAGAGAATTTGAGGACAGACTTTTTAGCAGGGTCAGTTGCAATAGGACAAGGGGTAATGGTTTGAAACTAAAAGCGGGTAGATTCAAACTAGATAGAAGGAAGAAATTTTAGAAGGAAGAATTTTTTTCACAATGAGGGTGGTGAGGTTGCAGAGAGACATGGTGGAAGCCCCATCCCTGAAAACACCAAAGATCAGATTAGACAGGGCTCTGAGCAACCTGATCTAGCTGAAGACGTCCCTGCTCACTGCAGGGTAGTTGGACTGGACGACTTTTAAAGGCCCCTTCCATTTCAAACCATTCCATGGTTGTAATCCTGCAGGGTGTCATTAAACACCTGTGTTTCAAAACACTGCCATATTCTGTATTTCATTTGTTTTCTGTACATAGGTAGCATTAGAGATCAAACACATGAAAGCATCAAAAGACCAACAACAATGACAGCACGTTGTTGGGGAGAACATGAATACATGGCCAAAGCTCCAGGAAACCTCTTGGATAAGGCTGCTTTCCATACGAGCAAAGCTAAAGCATGAGGCACAGGGACTGCCTCCCCATCTTCGCCATCAAAACTTTCATAAACCAGTTCTCCCTTTCCACAACTCCATCCAAAAGAGAGTGAAACTTCTATATCCAAAAAGCAGAGGGAAAAAAAAGAACCAAAATCTAAAACACTTCTCAAGGGCAAAACTCTATTTGCATCTGCCTCAGACCCATCGTTTCACGTGCAGGTGACCCTCTCCTGCAAAGATGCTCTTACCAACTGCTTCCTAAGTCCCGGTTCCCCGGTCACACCAAGACTTTCTTCTAATCTGCAAGGAAAAGCAAGACAACTGATTAGTACTGAGAAGAAAATTATTTCACTGTCATGGTTAAAGACATGGAAGACCTGGATGAGGGAAGAGAGTGGAACATCAGCAAGTTTGTTGACCACACCAAACTGGGAGGGGGTGTTTAAGGAGAGGCTGAATGTGGCGCTTAGTGCCATGGTCTAGCCACTGTGATGCCCTTGAGTCAAAGGCTGGACTTGATGATCTCAGAGGTCTTTTCCAGCCTCAATAATTCTGTGATTCTGTTTGAGTGGCTGACACACCAGAAGGCTGTGCTGCCATTCAGAGAGATCTGAACAGGCTGGAGAGTTGGGCGGGGAGATGTGTTATGAAATACAGCAAGAGCAAGTGTAGAGTCTTGTACCTGGGAAAGAATAACCCCAAGTAATAGGTTGAGGACTGCCCTGCTGGAGAGCAGTGCAGGGGAAAGGGACCTGGGGCTCCTGGTGGACAGCAGGGTGACCATGAGCCAGTAGTGTGCCCTCGTGGGCAAGAAGGCCAATGGCATCCTGGGGTGTGTCAGAAGGGGAGTAGCAAGTAGGTCAAGAGAGGTCCTCCTGCTCCTCTACTCTGCCCTGGAGAGGCCACATCTGGAATATTGTGTCCAGTTCTGGGTCCCTCAGCTCAAGAGAGACAGGGAACTGCTGGAGAGAGTCCAGCGCAGCCACAGAGATGATGGAGGGAGTGGAACATCTCCCTGGTGAGGAAAGGTTGAAGGAGCTGGTCTCTTTAGCATGGAGAAGAGAAGGCTGAGGGGTGACCTCATTAATGTTTATAAATACGTAAAGAGTGTCAGGAGGACGGAGCCAGGCTCTTCTCAGTGACGTCCAGTGACAGGACAAGGGGCAATGGGTACAAGCTGGAGCATAGGAGGATCCACAAAAACATTAGAAAAAACTTTTTCACTGTGAGGGTGACAGAGCCCTGGCACAGGCTGCCCAAAGATGTTGTGGAGTCTCTTTCTCTAAAAACATTCAAAACCCGCACGGATGCGTTCCGGTGTGGCTGCCCTGCTTTTAAGATTTCCAGATTAGCAGAGGTGCGAAAGTAGAGTGTTATAATTGGCTGCAAGATACCTGCAAAAAATAACAAATTAAAACCTGCAGCGGGAAAGGGGAATCAGTTACTAAACTGTCCTGTCTTCTTAAGGATCGTGAACCTGCCGTGCGAGGAAGCCTCTGGCCACAATCCAGTTAATAATTTCAGTTTATGTCAAATTTGAGACAACGTGGAGAGTCTTGCTGAATCAAGATCTTCGCATTTCTCACCAGCAAGTCGTTTCTCTCTCACACCTGCTTGCACGCGTGTACGCGAACCCTACGTGGCAAGAACTTCCATTTTTAGCTTTTATTCTACAGACTCTCCTTCTAGAAACAATTTCTCTTGTCTACAAAGGCACCCAGCTCTCCTGCAAGGAAAAAGTGGCGATGCAACCGCGAAAGACAGCTCCTGCATTCGTTGAGCATCAGGCAGCTTTCAAGGTGCAACCCTGAGCTGCACCCACCACCTCACACGCAGGCGGTGCGAGATGAACATTAGCCTGAAAAATTCTAGATTTCTTAAAGCATCCATCTACCTTGCAACAATTATAAAGTACGCAGCATTTCCTAATTTTCTCTGAAAGAAAATACAGTGACCATCCATCAGTCTGTTATCGCAAAAGGCCTATTAATTAATGCACCTACTTGCTTTGTTCAATTAATGCCAATGAGGAAGCCCTTCTTCACACACTGCATTGAGCTCCTATGCTGCTCTGGTCACCATATGCTGAATGTAAGACTATTTTTAAGCTTTTAGTAAACATTTCCTATATAAAAGCTATATACTTCCTATATGCATGCTCCAATAAAGCTCACTACAAAAAAAAATTTAAAAAAATGAAATAAATAAAAAAAAAAACAGACCACGGATACAATTTCCCCAGCCAGAAAACATCAGCGATAAAAATGCAGCAATGATTTGCATCTGCCCAGAGCAGCAATCCCAGCCTTCGGTGACCTCTACGCAAATACACCGACCCAATTACACACCGTGACAGCAGACTTGCCCCTCCTGTTATCAGCAGCTTTTTATTGCTGCCTCCAAGAGAGATATTAAAAGGTAGCTCAACAAATATACGCGTTACCCAGTGCTACAGCCAGACCGAGATTTGCATCAAATCGTGCGAAGGGTTTTGTGAGCACTGATCATATTGAGTTGTTACAGCCAGAGGACGTAATTCCCAGCAATCTGCCCATTTAAACCTACGAAAATCACCATCAGGCAACTCAGCTCATAGAACCATAGAATCATTATGGTTGGAAAAGGCCTTTAAGATCAAGTCCAACTGTTATCTAACCCTGCCAGGCCCACTTCTAAACCATATCCCTGAGCCCCATACCCAGATGGCTTTTAAATACATTCAAGGATGGTGATTCAGACTTTCCATAGTCTTCATCAGCAGATCTTTCAGCATCCAACACCTGAGATGTCCCCAGCAGCCCTCTCACGTCCTTTTGGCAAGGTAAAACCAGCCCATGGGGCAAAAGGAAACTTTTAAAAAGCCTCCAACCACAGGTGGCATATTTCTACCAAGTAATAAGTTGGAAGTGACAAGACAAGAGGAGTTGCACCAGGGCAGGTTTAGATTGGATATTAGGAAAAATTCCTTTAATGAAAGGGTTGTCAAGCACTGGAACAGGCTGCCCAAGGAAGTGGTGGAGGCACCATCCCTGGAGGGCTTTAAAAGACATGTGGATGGTGCTCAGGGACGTGGTTTAGTGGTGGACCTGGTAGTGCTAGGTTAATGGTTGGACTCTGTATTAAAATCTTTTTTCAAGCGAAATGACTTTGTGATTCTAGTAGCTGACAGAAGAAATTATATCAGGTTCTTAGAGACTAACAGGCAGGACAAGGCCATGTGCAGCCTGAAACTAGCCTCGTAGTGCCCAAGACATCCTAGTTCCAACTTCTTGTTGAGCAACACCATCACTGCCCTGGTTACAAGGATGCTTTTCCTGCTTGGAATCCCAAAGTAACTTTCTTTCACCCCCTTTCTTTAGCAAGGAAGACAAGCAACAGGGGTTGAGAGCTGGTAATTCATGACTTCAGTTGCCAGACTCTTCCGCTCCAGGAAAAGAAATTTAGGAAGAGTATGATGAAAAGCACGTAAGAGATCCCTGAGCTTCTAAATCTTAACATCAGGAAGAGATGCACTTAGGTTTGGATGTCAACCATCACATGCTCACCATTCCCATTTACTCCAGGACTTTGCCAAGAGCAGCTAAACCCCAGCTGATTCTCCATTAGGAGAAAGAAATACAGAAGCATGGATGTAAGTGAGCCCGAAGCCTCACGTGGGTTCTCCCAAGCAACAAAATCCAAAAATCACCTCATCCTACCAGCGCCCACCAGAGCACAGTAACTCCAGATCCCATCTGCTACCCGAAAGCGTAAGTTTTCCCCTCCTCCTGAGATGTTTACAAGGGGGAAACCACCTCAACCATCCAGCTCACCAGTCACCCAGGTGCTTTGAGTCTTCTCCAATCTGCTCCACCTACGCTTGCACATGGAAAATAAACCCCAGGGCAGCCGTGTTTTCCCCGGCAGAGCAAAACAGCAGACTCAGAGAGGGGAGATCCATCTGGAAAGCCAACGTCATGAAAAGCATCCTGCCCTTCAGCCGGGACAAGCGTGCCCAAGGACGACGTCAGCCATTCACGGTGACGGCCAAGGATTGGGAGAAAGGGAACTTGGTGCTGGACGTGACAGATGGAAACACGTCAAGATTCAACACGAAGGGCAGGGAGGTTGGAAGACCTGCCATCAGAAGCTTCAGATGGCAGGAGGAAGAGCAGCTCGAACGAGGCCAACAAAGTCACGATGGATTCAACCCCTACACGCTGATACACACCATGACAACATCATGGCAACCCAACCAGGGCTCCCAGGGCTCTCCATCATCTGCTTCGAACTGGGATGGAGACATCCTTTTCTAAAACACACAGCAAATCCACCCACATAAGTATTATGCCTTGTGCCTTTTTTTTCTCTTTTTTTTTCCCCTCTTTTTTCCCTTCTTTGAAGCATTCAGCCATGAAACAAAACAATTTGTGCCTGCACTGATAGAGGAAATGCTAGTGACTGTTCAGATGAGATTAATTTCAGGATTGTGGCCAGACTGAGGAAACTGGTGAAAGAAATCCTTCATAGCTGGGTAATGAGGCTGCAGTTTTATGAGTAATTCTCCTGAGTTAATGTGCCCAGCACCCTGGGTGTGGGTGACACATGCATTCCTTCCCTCCCTTTTTGAATGGAAAATGCCATCCAAGCTTGGAATGCCATCGTCGCACAAACAAAATATTTATTTTTTTTTTAAAAAAAACACAACTAACATCATGGAGCGGAGGCACAGATTGCGCCTCTCTTGTAAGACAACCAATAGGGCTGCTCTCTAGAGGAGTTTGCCTGGTGGGTTCTCCAGGAACGTCGCCAAGCTGCAACACAACCAAGATGTGCACCACATCCCCAAAAGCTAAAGAGCCTCTGAGGTGGAAAACCAGGACAGGAGCAACACAAACCACTGAAAACACTGGCCTGTGCACCTCTATTACCAACAACACGTTTGGTGTGGAGAGATCAACCCAGGCTCCCTCATTCTAGTGTTCACATCCTCGCTGCTGGGCTACTCGACAGCTTCGTGCACGGTCCTACAAGCACTTGTGGGGATCAACTGTCTGTCGCAACGCCACGTTCTTCCCAGCTTGAAACAGCAAAGGTGGTTGCAACCAGCTCCCCCGTTCGAGCAAGCAAAGGCTTTCACAAGGAGGCTGATCTGAAGTTTTACTGCTGTCAAAGCTCAGTTGCATGGAAATCGGGCCCCTTTTCTCAAGATGTCCCTGCTCCATCTGGACCCATCACCTTCCATTACTCAACCACCTTTCTGGGAATCCTCCATGCCTTCCTCGATGCCATGCCCGGCCACTAGACATGAAAATAGCTTACGACAGTTCCTGCTGGCGCGACACCGACTCTGTTTCTCCTGGAGGATGAATTAGCAGATGGGACCAGTGGAAGATGGCTGAGCTAGAGAGCTGGACAACTGGAGTCTTTCCAATCCAGTAACTACAGTCCAAAAGGCTGAGGATGCAAAGATCCTCCAGGGTCAGAACCTCTTTCCTAAGGGTAGGAACAGGGTCAAGGAAGATATGCAGGTGGTTACTGACAGGCTGTGCAGGCTAACTTATGTCTGCATGGTTGGTTTTAGCGTTCCCTAAACTCCTGCTTTGCTTGCTTATTCCCCAGTCAACCCACCGTATTATTCCAGCCAAATAACCGCGATACCAAAGAGCTTTTGAAATTAATATGATGGGCTTGCAAGCATCTTCCGTCATGCAGAAATAAAATTATAATGTACACCCGGCCTCGCCTCACTCCCTGAAACTCATCATGTGGAAACTTCCCTGCGTCACGTCAAGAGACTCCCGACAGCTGAAAGAGCTAATGGGAAGCTGCATTTCTGCCGCGAGAGTATCCCTCTGCTGCTACCAGACTTCAAAGCAGGGTTCCAGCTCCACCACCGTGCCTGTTCCAGCAGACCAGCTGCTGCTCGTGACGCAACGAAGCTGCCTTTAGAGCGGTTTCCTCCATGCATGTGGACAACAGTCATCCTCCAATACAAACAGACGTGGGACGACCAGGAGAATACAGGTTTCCCAGTGTTTTGGAGCATCAAAAAGCTACTATGAGTGTTTTCTCTGAAGATGTCATGCATGTTCTGGCTTTGCCACCACACTGAACAAGAGAAGTAAAAATTAGAAACCAAGAGAAAAGCAAAACGACCTCTGTAAAAACCTCAAGGGGCAAGTGGGAGAAAACACGAAGTTCAGGGGCTAGACCACGATGACATGTCACGAGGTTGGATATCCCTAACCAGAAATTGCTTCTGAGAACCATCTGTTAAAGTATCTCCACCCACCATGCACATCACGCTTACCCTACGGAGAAGTTTTGGGCAAAGATGTAACACCGCAGTACCAGAGCAGAGCAAAACCCTAATATCCAAACTAAACCTGGCCTTAGGAGTCTCCAACTGAGACAACTCCAGCTGAGACGAGCAGTTCTATAAGCAGCAGCATCAGGATGGATGCTGACCCACAGCCCTCAAGGCACTTCGAAAACCCCATTCAACAGGTTCAACAAGGCACCAATATAAGAACACAAGTAATTTCCAAGGCCATGATGCAAACACCAACCAATATTTCATTATTTTTTTACAAATTACCACCTTCATGCATATGGTTGGCGATTCCTTCACGACTCCTTTATATTATTGGGACCACAGCAAGAAAGCTGAAACCATCTCAGACACCTTCTTGCTCAGCAAACACAGCTGCCTGCACTTGATGCATATTTTGGGGTCGAAATTGAGATGAAAACTGCTGCGAAAATAACTGCCACAGAGGAGTGGTTGATTTTCTCCTGAAATACAGAGAATGCTTTCCATTTCTTCCCTCCTTGTCCCACCCCTGACTGATTTTACCAGCGTGTAGAAGGAAATATGAATTGCATGAATCAGAGGGTTTAATCTTCTACCCATCAAGGAAATGCACACATGCACCCCCGCAGCTGGGTGAGACAGTGAATTCTGTCCCAGACCACTGGTACCACCACCAGCAATGCTCTGTAACCTGCCCATGAGACAGAGAAGAAGTAGCAACACGGCTGTGCCACCATCCAGCATGACCTGGACATGCTGGAGAATCAGGCAGACAAAATCCTACTGAAATTCAACATGGGCAAGTGCAGGGTCCTGCAGCTAGGGAGGAATAACCCCACGAATGAGGACAGGTTAGGAGCTGACCTGCTGGAAAGCAGCTCTGAGGAGAAAGACATGGGAGTCCTGGTGGACAACAGGACGACCACGAGCCAGCAACGTGCCTTTGAGGCCAAGACCGATGGCACCCTGGGGTGCACCAAGAAGGATGTGGCCAGCAGGTCAAGAGAGATTATCCTTCCCCTCTACTCTGCCCTGGTGAGGCTGCATCTGGAGTGCTGTGTCCAGTTCTGGGCTACTCGGTTCAAGAAGGACAGGGAACTGCTGAAGAAGGTACAGAAAAGGGCTACAAAGATGATTAGGGTACTAGAACCTCTCTCTAAAGAAGAAAGGTTGAGAGACTTGGGGATTTTTAGTCTGGAGAAGACTGAGGGAGGATCTTACCAATGCTTATAAATACTTAAAGGGAAGGTGTCAGGACACTGAGGCCAGTCTTTTCTCAGTGGTGCCCAGTGACAGGACAAGAGGTAATGGGAACAAACTTGAACATAGGAAGTTTCATCTAAACATCAAGAGGAACTTCTTCACTTTGAGAGTGACAGAGCACTAGAACAGGCTGTTCAGAGAGGTGGTGGAGTCTCCATCTCTGAAGACATTCAAAATCCCCTGTGCAACCTGCTCTAGGTCAACCTGTTCTGGCAGAGGGGTTGGACTAGGAGATCTCCAGAGATCCCTTCCAACTCCTAACATTCTGTGAAGTGCCAAGAACCAGAAGCTAAAATTGCAGGACTGTCCTGGCTGCGATGAACAGAAAGAAATTTCCTCTGTTCTACTGTAGTACCCAAGAGGCCACCAAGCCAGACAGAGAAGGTGTGGAAGCCTCCTCCCTGAAAATGTTCGAGGCCAGGTTAGACGGAGCTTTGAGAAATCTAGTCTATGTGAGGTGCCCCTGCCCATGGCAGGGTGGTTAGACTGAGATGATCTTCAAATGTCCCTTCTAACCCAAAGCATTCTATGATGGTCCTCATTCCATGTGCAGAGGAGGTCAAGGGAGGAGAAGTCTGCAATTTGCTGCATGGAAGAGGCTGTGTGGGATCAGATCAGAATGACCAACGTGGTCAAGGGATTAAAACTGTGCCTAGGAACAAAGTGAAGGCAACATCCTTCACTTTTCAAGGCCAGGCTGGATGGCGCTTTGAGCAACCCGGTCTAGTGGGAGACAGGTGTCCCTGCCCGCAGCAAGGGTGTTGGAACTAGATGATCTTCAAGGTCCCTTCCAACCTTAACCATTCTATGAGTCTATGATCCCTCAGTGATGCCTGTAGTATCTCATATACTGTGCTGGCTTGCACGCTTCATGACCTTTAAACTCAGGAACATATCTCCAGACAAAGTTATACTTCACCAGCATTTATTTTCCATTGCCTCCATTTTTATTGCATTTTTACTTCCCAAATATCCAAGTGTTGAAAGAGCAGAATGGGGATTGCTAAGGCACACGCACAAAGGCACCAGGAGAAGATGTTTCCCCTGATGCAGGAAGACAGATCTGCAAACAGCTTCTTGCTCTGCCACACAAGTCTTACCACACAGCGGCAATGCCAGGTGCTGGAACGTGAACCCCTGCAAAACTGGAAAATTCACTCGAGGGCGTACAGATATCACAGTCCCCACGGCACACTGGCTGTTTTCTCAGTTACAGTTCCTCCTTACCCCTAATACACCAGATAGCAACACATGTAGGATCTGGAGATGTGGTGCAGGGGAAGGCGACTCTCAGAGAGATAAAAGACATCAGTGGGTTTCAGCAAGGCCTTTCGAGTCAAGTTATCTGATGCTTTAGACTCCACTGATGGCATTTATGAATTTAGAAATGCATGTAAGGCTTCAACATCCTCCCTCAGTCACTCTCTTTAGGATGCAAATGGAATTTAACACAATTAGTCGGGACAAAAAGCCCAGACCTTTTTACAAGATCAACTGCATTCCGGTTGCTGGGCAAGATAAAGAGATGCCAGCTCAACAGGAAGGCTGGAGAAAAGCACGTTACCACCTCCGGATGGTTTTGAGATCAGCACATGACCTTGCAAGGAGCAATCACACTTTCCCAAAAGGCACTGAGCCTTGCTACAGGTCTACATGTAGAAAAAATTAAAATTACAATTAAAAAAAAAAAAAAAGTAATAATCCTAGATTCATTAGCAGGAAAAAAAAAAAGTAATTTAGGGAAAAAAAAAATTTAAAACCCTTCATTTTTAATACTGAAAAACCAAAAACTGCAAATGACGTGCCTGCTCCACTGGCAGATGTTGTATCTGAAATTCTAGACATTAGAGCAGAAAAGAGAGAGAAGAGGAAGGAGCTCTTGGTGTGAGGCATCAAGACGCCAAAAGGCATTTATTTCCATTGCTTAAGTTTCAGATTTGAACTGAGAAGCTGACAAAGTGTCTGGTGGCACCTTGAAAGATTTCCCATCACGACTGCTCTTTGCAAAGGAGGAGCAGCTTCAAATTGGCGTGAAGTAGATATTTCTGTATAATCTGCCATCTTCCACAGAAAAATCAGTCGTCCTTAATTCCGCATGTTTTTGTTTCTATTAAGAGACACAAAACAGCGTTTTCGTTATTGCAGACTGCAATTTAAAAAATAAAATCATTTTAAAATGGAACAGAATTATTGAGTCCTCTGGATCTAACCCATAACTCCTCAGAGACTTCAGAGTGACATTTAGGCGGTAACAGAGATCTTGACAGTATGCTTCCAGAAAAAATTCAAGAGCTCTTAATTTGTGCCTCTCTATTTTTTTAACAACATGGATAGAAAGATACATGAGAAGCTCAACATGAGCTGGCAGGGCGCTCATGCAGCCCAGAAGGCCAACCCTGTCCTGGGCTGCATCCAGAGGAGTGGGGCCAGCAGGGCAGGAGAGGGGATTCTCCCTCTTTACTCTGCTCTTGCGAGATCCCACCTTGAATACTGCGTCCACTTCTGGTGTCCCCACTATAAGAGGGACATAGAACTGTTGGAACGAGTCCAGAGGAGGCCACAAAGATGATCCAGGGGCTGTAGTAGCTCTGCTACGAGGACAGGTTGAGGGAGCTGGGATTGTTCAGCTGGAGAAGAGAAGACTCCGGGGGGACCTCATCACTGCCTGCAGTGCCTGAAGGGACCTACAGGAAGGCTGGGGAGGGACTTTTGACAAGAGTATCCAGCGATAGGACAAGGGGAAATGGATTTAAGTCACAGGAAAACAGATTTAGATTGGATCTTTGGAAGAAATTCTTCAGTCTAAGGGTAGCAAGACTCTGGAATAGATTGCCCAGAGAGGTTGTGGATGCCTCCGCCCTGGAGGTGTTCAAGGCCAGGTTGGATGAGGGCTTGAGCAACCTGGGCTAGTTAAGAGTATCCCTACTCATGGTAGGGAGGTTGGATTAGATGATCTCTAAGGTCCCTTCCAACATAAGATACTCTATGATTCTATGATCTCAGAGGCAATCAGCTTCTGGCCCTGGAATAAGGAAGGAGTTGGAGAACCCCAAGTACGAGGTGCCAGACGTTGTGGTTGCACACCTGACATGCTGAAGTTGTTTGGGTCAGTCCCACATCCCTTCACCTTCCATCCTAAATCTGGCATAACAGCACTGAACTTTGTAAAGTGCTCTAAGATCTCAGGAGAAGGCTCCAGGGAGACCTTCTTGCTGCATTCCAGTAGTTAAAAAGGGCCTGTAAAGACAGGGACAGTCTTTTCAGGAAGGGTAATGTTTTTTTTTTACTCTAAGAGGGTTGATTTAGACAAGATAGAAGGAAGAAATTTTACATAATGAGGGTGGTGAAACACTGGAACATGTTGCCCAGAGAGGTGGTAGATGCCCCATTGGTGGAAACCTTCAAGGTCAAGTTGGATGGGGCTCTGAGCAACCTGATCTAGTTGAAGATGTCCCTGCTCACTGAAGAGGGCTTGGACTAGATGACCTTTAATGGTCCCTTCCAACCCCAAACATTCTATGATTCTATGATCTCTGGGGCTGTTACACAAGTGCAGGTGCTACTAACTCGAGTCCAGGTAATCCAGCGCAAATGACTGCAGAGAGTAAATGGCGCGGTCTAACTGAAAATAGACAGAAATCCCCACAAAAACATCTAAAGTCGTCATGATAGAAAAATAAATCCCGGCAGATTGTTGCTAGCATTATATGAATCATCGTGTTGTTATAGCAACTTCATATCTGCATCGAATCTGGAAACCAAGCACAGCTGAAATAATATAACAGCATTAAGTAAAAATGATATATAACAAGATAAAAATGGATCGGCTCGATCTCAGAGGAGCACCCACACTTCTTTCTCACCCTCTTCCCTCCCTTTGAAAACATTGCTTTCCTGTATTTAAACAAAAAAGAAGAGACTTGGAGCTTATGGAGAAGCAGCAGAGCACTAACGAGCTTCTGAATTCAAGGAGAACCTTCAAAACGAAGAACTACCTTTAAATAAAACCACGAGCACTTCTCAGTTATTACCATCAGCACCAGAAGACTGACCCTGTTGTACCCATGCACTCCAAAAACTATGTCCTGTAGGAATTATGTAAATATATATATGTACCCTGTCCTCCCCCTCTGTTCATGAGCCCTGATCCCAACCAGAACCAGAGACGCAGAAGCAAGAAAGGGGATGCACAAGGTTCTATTTTTAGAGCTGCAAGTATATGTGGTTATTTTATTACTGGAGAAAGAAGTGAAAAGTGTCGCCAAGGTTCCCTCCATCAGAGCAGCAAAGGGAGAAAGCTAAATAAACATATTTATTTCAGGGACCTGGCAGAAAAGCACAGCTCCTCTGAAAAACAGGAGGCTCCCACCAACCTTCAAGACACCGCAGGGGCCTCAAAAGATACCGCTTTGCTCCGATTAGTGGCCGGGATGCTCAGAAAAGCACCACAGGGGCACTGAACAGCTCCTCTCTCCCGTGGGATGCTGCCAGCATCAAGGAGGTTCGAAAGGGGATGAAGGGAAATAGCTGGGAGATTTGCAAAATTTGCTCCCGACGTTTCAAGCAAATTTAAACACAAAAAAAAAATCACACAGCAACAAAAAAAAACAAACACAGCTCTAGTCCCAACAAAGCCCTCTTGGTCTTCACAGCAGCACTAAAGTAACTCAATTAATTAAAAGCTAATAAAAAGAAGCAGCCTAACTTATTCCTCCAGAGTTCAAGAGAGCAAAAGCATCACTCTGCCCCAGACAGGAGAACTTTGTTTTCTTTCTTTCTTTTCTTCTTTTTCTTAAATGCATTTATTCATTAAAGTTTCCTCGTAGGCTGTGTAATGAGTCACTTCTTGCTTCTCTACAAAGTGCAAAGGGATGGAGAGCAACAGGATTTAAAGAAAGGAAGGAGACACTCACAAAGCCTGTTAGAAAAGCTTGAAAAAGCATTTGAGGGAGTCATTGATAAATGGAGGCAGCTCCTCCCTTGGTCTCCAAAACCTTGTCTCTACCACCATAGTTTTCCCTGGGTCCGAGTCCAGCCACCTCCTTGCCTACAGCCACCCCCTCTCCTCCACCCAAAAATAACTCACTGAGTTTTCTTCCTTCCCTAGAAGAGCTTGGGAAGAGAAATCTGGAGTTCTGGTAGCAGGGAGGAGGGATGTTGCTCCTCCTGTGGACTTGGTGGCTCTCAAGTATGGATGGGACTATCTCTGCACCAGCGAAATAAAATCCAGGGAGTACCTCCAAGCTGGTATCATCGACAGCATGAAGCATTTTGTGTCTCTTACCCTTGCAGCCAGAGAAAGCCCAGCAGCCACCAAGTTCAGCCTGAGCCACATGTGTCCACGTGGGTGGGCGACGCCTGCAAGCAGCTGTTTTGCATTTGGCTTTCTGGTGAGGAGGATGAATCCATCCCATCCGTAATGCCAAGCTCAACGAAAAGCCCAGGAGAAAAAACTCTCCCATCGCCAGCCTTATCTCAGACTGGATCTGGAATGTACTGGTTCGGTCCCACAGCTGCTCTCAGGAGTCCCTCCCTGGCTCTCCAGGACTTTCATCCACCTTCCAAGCCCTCCTTTCATCAACAGAAGGTTTGAAGAAGCAAAACCAGCACGGACAACAGGAATGGCCCACATGGCAATACAGTCTTGATTTATGGTCAGGGCTGGAATAACCTCAATCATGAAAGCAAAGGGAGAGGAAATGCTAGCAAACCTCAGAAGAATATTCCAGACCCAGCTGGGGCCAAGCTCATCAGTCCTGTGAAGCTCAAACTGATGAACTACTTCCTAACCCAAGAAATATTCAGTTTTCAACTCAAATCTCTCATGAATGTTGACAGAATTGTAAAATCATAGAATGGATTGGGTTGGAAGGGACCTCTGAAGATCATCTAGTTCCAACCCCCCTGCCATGGGCAGGGACACCTCTCTCCCATCAGACCAGGTTCCTCAAAGCCCCGTCCAGCCTGGTCTTGAACATTTCCAGGGATGGGGCAACCTCTTCCAGTACATCAAGAGGGCCCACAGGAGAGATGGGGAGGGACTCTTTACCAGGGAGTGTAGTGATAGGACAAGAGGTAACAGTTTCAAACTCAACGAGGGTAGATTTAGATTAGATATTAGGAGGAAATTCTTTTCTATGAGGCTGGTGAGACACTGGAATAGGTTGGAACTCGTTGATCTTTAAGGTCCCTTCCAATCCAAACCACCCTATGATTCTATAAAATCAACAACGAGCACTGTCTGAGCCCAACTCCACTGCTGCCAGAGTTTTCCATCAAGAACTCCATCCTGTCCATGTGTAGCAGCAGAGAACGTGGAATTGCTGTGGTGATGGTCGTGATCATGTATTGTAATTCATGGAAGAGAATTTCTACCTTACCTAGAATGGCAACTCTCACTTTTCTAACACTTACTCTATCTGAAAGCAGAAGATTTACAGAAAATAAGAAAAATACCCAAACTAAATGAAAACTCTAACTGACAAAACCCCATAAACTATCAAATGAAACAACAAAAAAGAAAACAAACTGAAGAAAGAACGTAGCGGAACTTTTTCGCTGCCACCCAGACTCCTTTCAAATGGTTCACATGCCAATCTAGTAATAAAGCTGTCATATGGGGTGATGTGATTTTAGCTTTCAAGCTGAAGGTTGCTATGGGAGGCTGTTCCCAGCAGCACTGCACGGCGCTTATAAAAGGCCTTTCCAGCACCAGACACCGCTCTGATTTTTGAGTAGGAAGAAATTTTATGGGTTTTTTTTAAGATGTCCCAGAAAAAGCAGCTGTCCTGGGAAGAGATGGGGAGGAAAAAAAAAAAAATAATAAATGTAGCTGCCATTCAAATGCCTATAGATGTGCGGATGCAGTAACATCCCCATCCCCAATCTAAAAGTCAGTCTTGCACATCACATCACCTGAGCCCACACCGACAACAGGGTGGGTTTTTTTTTTTCAGAGGTGGGAGAAGTTAAAGATGATCAAATGATCCCATGACGAGGAGCAGAAGTGGGACTGGTTATTGCAATGCCTCTGCAGCAGTGGGTTAAACCGCAGGGGACGTTGATCGTGCATCTAAATCCTGACTCCCCAGTAAAAATGAGGCATTGCTCCACAACAGGGTGAGGAAGTTTACCTAGCATAGGACAAGCTATTTAGAGTAAATAAATAAATATATATATATATATATATATATACATGGAGCTGTGTAAAGAATAAATGAAAAAAAAAAGAGCTGTGCAAAGCTGCTCAAATACAAATGACTCTCTTAAAAGTAACAAGCAAGTAAACATAGAAGATATTTTCTATACCAAATTGCAGGATTTAGGAGTCTGTTACAACCCCCAGGATTTACGGAGGAAACACAATAAGAAGGAGCTTTACCGAGGATTTAACACAAGGACGTAGCCATGAAGCAGCAGGAGGGGGAGACGCAAGAGCTCTTTACCTTTACACGGGGCGCTGAAGGCTCCTGAATACTGATTTATAAAAGGCTTTTAATCTGTGTCGCCAGAGCTTCCAGCTACTAGGTGCTTTAATTCTTTGCAGGTTAAGCAAAGCAGAGCTGGTAGACGAGATGGATGGACGCAGATGAATATTTACAGAGGAAACACATCGCGGGGACGTGCCCATATGGGGCTAACGCCAAGATATACAACTGCGTTACTTAAAGGACAAACTGAGAGTGCAAGAATATTAACGATGCCAAAATAGTGGCAAAAGTCACACACGTGCAGCCTGCCAGAAGCTGCACTCCTGCTCAGAGATGGACCATCTTTTTTCCTTTGCAAACTGACAACAGGAGATGCTATTTTTACCAAAATACCACCAGTTACAGCAGAACCAATAAACCGAGGAGCCAAATCCTTTGGGGCTTTCTGTTTATAAGGTTTTCAGGGTATGTTTTTTCCTCTGTCTCCAAAGCCTCTCACACTTGTACCCAAGTGAGTTCCAGTAATTAACTCTCACCCAGAACTTGCTCATCGGGGAGTGGGATCCAGGGAGGGGGAGCACAGGATGGAACTGAGAGGGTTAAATTGGGCTTGTAATAGGTAGGAATTGGTAAAAATCAATTTGATTTAGTCCTGCCAAGTTTTGGGCAATTCCCACCTGTTGCTACTTGCCCATGTAAAAAAGCCCTGATATTTTTTATATATAAAAATACATATATAATATCTACTTATAAACACATATATTTTAATATGCACACACTTTTATGTCTATATATATACACGTTTTCATATTCTACGCTATTATAGTTGCGAAAAAAAAATAAACCTTTTCACTCGCAACGTCCCACAGACACAGATCTAAAAGTCAGCTATGAGGGCTCAACAGATGAGGGAGATGATTTTCAAGGGCTGTCAGATCACCAGTGGCATCGGGACCAACACCAGCCAGGAAAAACAGTCAGGACCTTGTGTCTACACAAGGGAAGACTCTTCCCCTCCTCTAGTTATGATGATACATCTTGTTTTCAAAGGAGTCATCATCCACAGAGGTGTTTAAGGAGAGGCTGGATGTGGCACTTAGTGCCGTGGTCTGGCCCATGTGATGGTGTTGGGTCATAGGCTGGACTTGATGATCTCAGAGGTCTTTTCCAGCCTCAACAGTTCTGTGATTCTGTGATCATTACGGACGTGCTGTCTATACGGCTGAAAGAAATCTGGCTGGTGACGCAGGAGTCTTCAGTTCAGTGGATCAGTGGAGCATCGGCTTCACATGGGAAACAGGGTAACCAAGACGGGCTAAAAACGGAACCGGGTATGGAGGCAGAAGAAATGGAAGAGCGTCGAACCATGCAAAGTCGAGGAGTATCTGTAGGATACAAGACAGCACCTTCTATCCTTCTTCATCTACACAAGCCAGAAGGCAAGAGATCCTCCAGACAGGCTCACAACCATGAACTTCTGTGGTGTCAACGCTTTCAGACCAAATTTAGACTAGGATGGAAGTTATACATAGGTGCAATTTTAAAACAAGAGAAGGAAAATCAATTTAAGCCTGATGTGCAGACACACAACTGAGATGCCGGAGAAGAGAGATTTCCAAAGCGTGGATCCAGCTCGGCCCCTGCACACCACAGATGAGCAGTTCACAACATCTGTGTCCCAGACAAAATCCAGTCATGGAGCAGAGAATCTTGTGCCTACAGGAATTTTGTGAGAACACACAAAAAATCTGAACAGAAGTCTATCAATAAATCAGTATTTGTTTAAGTGCCCACTTGCAACTTTTTCCTGAAAAATATTTCACAATCCTGAGCCTGCAGTACTATGGGAAAATAAATTTAAAAAAAGAAATATTGAGATGCACCAACTACAGTGGCAGTACCAGGAACACATCCCTCAAGGAAAGTCATTGGATTATTTTAACTATTTTGCTAAAAACAGATCAAGTTCTTGCAGAAGACCTCACTATTAGAGCAAGGCTTCAGAGCCGAGCCAGCCCACCACCATCTACCCACCGTTCCCAATGCTTCTCCTTCCCCAGCACTCTGCTAATAAACTCAGGAATGTCCTTCCCAGCAGGTCTCAACGCCTTGTCAGCAGAAATTCAAATCAATCCAGCCCTGGAAGCAGCTGCAGCAAATATCTCAATCACGTTCATCACTTAAATTCATTCTATTTATGAATCAGGTCAAGCTTGAAATCTCCATTTACATTATCAGCCTTCGTGATATCAAGATAATCACGCAGAGGGCTGATCAAAGGTTCCACATAACTTCAGAGCGCAAGAATTACCATACAGGAAGACTTTATCTATTCCAGAGTCTCCTTTTGACTACGAAGAATATTTTCTTCCCTAGAAATTAGGACGAGCAACACCACGCCGAAGAAGAAAGCGTTGCTGGTGCCAAATCCAAGCTCCTCCGTTCAGTAACGGGGCAGCAGGTCCACTACGCTCATCTCCAAATAACCACAAAGATCATCGGGTTTTACAACAGAACATCCACTGGAAAAATCTCTGAGAAAAGAGATATTCGAGCTGCCTTGAATTACCTTTATTTTACTTTGGCTGGATGGAAGGGCATTCTGATTTTTTCCAGAAAAAAAACCCCAAAGAAAATCCTCAAAAACGGTCCTTTTAACAGCATTCATTTCTCTCAGCCCTGCTTTGATGGGGAAATGAAGTCTGTGGCCTCCCAAAATGTAGAAATACTCTGCTCATGTTCTTACAGCCTCTTTTCTCTGTTGTCCATCCACCAGCCCAGTAATAGCAGCAGCACCTGCACAGCATCACCAGGTCACAGTCACAGCTGGTACCGATGTGACAACACAAAAAGTAATAAATAAGAAAAGAGGAAAAGCAATTCCCGTCTTCTCAAAGAACTTTCACTCTGCCGCTCACCTCCAGCTCGCTATTTTTCTTCCTAAAACGAAGAAAATGTAACATCATCCTGTTATTTTCGGAAAGAAGATGTTTTATCCAGAGCGTGGGCAGAGGGAAACAATTTGCATCCAGATTTTAGGAATATTTTAAGAGAGGGAAAAAAAAAATGTAAGGACATAACGTAATAAAACAGACTTATTAGGGAAAAAAAATATCTAGAAATATTCTAAATGAAGCGCTTCCCTTCTGATGCCAGATATTAAGAACACTGATATAATCAGTTATTTATCTCACATGCAACATGAAAAATTCACACACACACAAAAAAAATCGACAATCTTCCCCATTAACTCAAGAACGATGTTCTATGGGATATTTCAAGCGGGATTACACCATAAAAAAATGGCACCACGCCACAAAGACCTATAAATTACTCTCTCTCAGTACCTCCCGTCCTCAAAAAGATGCTAGGGGTCTGGATTAAAAAAAGTCCTTGTGGATAAATGTGAAAGACAACAAAGAAACCAAATGATCGTGCTTGTCCCAAAGTGATGACCTTAATGGTTGGTGGCACAACTTCTAGGCAGGATCTGGCTTGGGAATTAATTACCAACAATTCTGCAAAGGAGGCCAATATCAAACATGGAAGAAAGGAACTCAGCAAGAAACACTTCAGAGACGACATATGGAATGTCTGTGCTTCCCTAATACACACCAGAAAAAAAAAACCAAAGGTAATCTCCCACCAAAAAAAAAAAAAGAAAGAAAAGTTAAGGAATTCTCAAGAGATAAGTGGATTTTTCTGAGTAACTGAACTGGTTGTGGAGGACAAGAACTTGAGCATCCAAAGGCACAGGGAAGACCAGCCAAAGCTGTCATAACTAAATTGTAACACAAATGGCTTAAGCCAGCCTTAACGATTAACCATCAGGAGAAAGCCAGGGAGAAATTATCACTACATTTGCATATCAGGGCATTCCTTTCTCTTCTTTCGAGCATGCTATTCCTGGTCACCATCCAAAAGAGAGATTCTTGAGCTAAATGAACCCTGTGTCTCACTAGGCAATTCCTAGACTACTTATAATTAAAGGCACCATTAAGCCTTCAGAGAACCAGATGCCAATCCATGTCAAAAGCCACACAGCTGAACGTGGTCCAATTACGCTGCATTCAAGAGATATGCCACATCCCAAACAGATATAATTTTACAGGAAGCATTTTTCCATATCTTACAATCTTAAAATCATTTGAGATGCTCTTGCCCGTGTTATCTCTCGTTTTGAAAAGAAAAGGCCATCCCCAGTTATCTGCCAGCAAGCTTAAGATAGGTTAAGTGGCAAATAGAATAAAAAAGCCCATCTAACCACTGATACTGTGGGGAAGCCAATTAAAAAAAATTAAAATATATTAATTAAAAAAAAGTTTACATGGAGAAACTGACTCTTCATCCCAATTCCCAGTACTTAAATGGGGGAGGGACTCTCTATGGGGGAGCGTGTTGACAGAACAAGGGCAATGGTTTCAAACTGAAAGAGGGGAGATTTACATTAGATGTTTGGATGAAATTCTTTACTGTGAGGGTGGTGAGGCACTGGCACAGGTTGCCCAGAGAAGTTGTGGAAGCCCCTTCCTGGAAGTGTCCAAGGCCAGGTTGGACGGGACTTTGAGCAACCTGGTCTAGTGGAAAGTGTCCCTGCACATGGCAGGGGGGGTTGGAACTAGATAATCTTGCAGGTCCTTTCCAACCCAAACTATTCTGTAATTACACACTTTTTTTGCAGGTAGGAGAGGATTGATATTTTGGTTTCCATTGTTGCAGACTTACTCAGGGTCAGTACAGCCAAGCGACCGTACGTTCTTGTGGATTGCCAGATGCCACCAGCCCATCCGTTCCCAAAAGTCTTTTATAAACAATGTAAAAGGGCGATTAATTGCCATGAAAAGTGGTCTTGTACAACCTGGTCCCTGTGACAGAACACCTCAAAATATCTTTTGGATTAAGATGTCAACCAAGCTTTTCCCTCTGCATTCAAATGGGAAAAAAAAAGTCCAAACTACAAATCAACTCAGAAACAGCCATCATTTGAGATACTAAAAATATTATCATCTAAACACAGGAAGGTCAAAAAATAAATTCTTAACTGCCTTCTCAACATATCGCAGAAAGCAAGTCTATTCTTAAGCATACACCAAGGCCAGTGAATTTGGGAAAAAGACAGATGGGAGAATATGTAGGAGAATATGTTCCCTAAATACTTCCACAAATAGGCTACCAAAAGTCAAGAGAGATGCTGTGTCACAAGGGATGCAGAAGTCACAGGAGTTGCATTTCTTGACGTTCCCCACCAGGAGAACTTCTGGAAGCAGACAGAGAAGTCTTTACTACTTGTTACCGTGGCATTGCCTCCAGACACTCATCCTATAGTTTTCCCGTATTTTCAAACAAAATGGTGCACAGAGTGACAGATGCCACTTTCTCAGCCTTTTCCCAGCAACGTGGTGATGATCACCGCAAAGAATTACAGTGATACAAGTACCATCAATGGTCTATGCTGACTTTCCCACTTGTTAGATCCGTCGTCCTGTCCTTTCAGCTGCTCCCAGAAGTTGAAGCTGTTGGGCAGCTTCAATCAAATTGGAGAAAATAATTTAAAAAAAAAAAGATTTCTAACATAATTACCTAATCACCACCCTGAAAATTAAGGGCTGAATCAAGGAAAGAAAGATAGGTGAAGACTAGCAAAGTAAAACATTACACACAACACCTGCAGAAACTACCCAACATGTGGGTTACCTACGAGGAAACAAACGAGCAACCAGACCGAGTTATGATTTCTCTCGTGGTGTGGGTAACAAGTAGAGCTAGCAAGTGGCAGAAGACGTTTCAGGAGGTGAAAGACACATCTGTAGGACACCAGGCACCTTCTGCTTGCTCTTCAGTAGATGGAGCACGGAGAACAGATGAAGATCCTCCTACTGAGGCTCATATTTTACACATTTCTTTTGTTGCATCCCGGATGCTGTCTCAACCAACAGCAAGATCCATCTCGGTGGTGTAGCCACCACTAGTGTAGCCAACCACTACTTCCCACATCTAAAGTCATTTTACCCACTGTTTTGGTTTGGCCTGGCCAGATTTCAGCGGCAGGGGGGGAGCTGCAGGGTGGTTTCTGTAAGAAGCTGCTAGAAGCTCCCCAAGATTGATAGAGCCAATGCCAGCCGGCTACAAAGAGGGACCCGCCGCTGGCCAAGGCTGAGCCTATCAGTAAGGTGATAGGAGAGGAACACCTCTGTGAAAAACATATTTAAGAACGGGAAAAAGAACTGCACCTCAACAGCTGGCACAGAGATGGAGGAGTGAGAATCTGTGCAGACACCAAGGTCAGTGAAGAAGGAGGGGGGGGGGGAGGATGAGCTCCAGGCGCCGGAGCAGAAGGAGTCCCCCGGGTCCGTGGTGAAGACCATGGTGAAGCGGGTTGTCCCCCTGCAGCCCATGGGCGAGGTGCAGAAGTCCACCGTGAGGATCACCGCATAGATGTCCACCGAGGACTCCACGCCGTGTGGGTGGATGCCTGAAAGGGGACTGTAGCCCGTGGGGAGCCCACGTCAGAGCAAGTTGCTGCCGGAACCTGTAGCCCGTGGAAGAGGGAATGCCCACGCTGGAGCAGGTTGGCCGGTGGGACTTTTGGGACGTTGTGGGTGGCTCACGCTGGAGCAGTTTCCCCCGAAGGACTGCACTTCAGACTCACGAGGGGTGGGCTGCCCCTCGTGAGGTGTCTCCCGTTGGGCAGTTTGTGATGAATTGCCCTTCGTGGGACGACTCACGTGGAGAAGAGAGCGTGAAGCTCGTCTCCCGTGAGAGGGACCCCACAGTGGCCCTGGGGAAGAGTGAAGAGTCCTCCCCCGGAATGAAGAAGCGGTGGAACCAACGTCGGATGAACTGACCGCAGCCCCCATTCCCTGTCCCCCTGCGCCGCTCGGGGGGAGGAGGTGGAGAAGCCGGGATTGATGTTAAACCCGGGAAGAAGGGAGGGATGGGGGGAAGGTGTTCTGTTTAAGATTTGTTTGCTTTTTCTTACTTCTCACTACTCCTCTCTGATTAGTTCTTTTAATAAATGTACCTAATTTCCCCAAAACTGAGTCTGTTTTGCCCGGGACGGTAAATGAGGGTGATCTCCCTGTCCTTATCTCAAACCCTGAACCCTTGGAAATATTTTCTCCCCCTGTTCAGCAGTGAAGGGGGGAGTGAGTGAGCGGCTGTGTGGGTACCTGGCGGCCGGCCAGGGTCAACCCACGACACCCACTTAAGTGTCCTCATATATACACAGTCAGACAAGCACCAGAGTATCAGGATATTGCTGACCCAAAAAACCTGCCGTGAGGAGCAGATGTCCCCCAATCAGAGGCCTGAAGATTATGATCTTGCTCCCCAAGTATCCAGTGCCCAACCAGCAAATTGCACAGTTTGTTTCCAAACCTAATCCTGTCATGCTCTGACAAATGCATCCGATCGTATTACTCTCCCATTTGATCAAGAAATTGGGACCGTAATTAAGTGCAGCAGGGGACTAACACAAAGCTGTACTTCAGTTAAAGCAACGACTTGGGTTTTGTCACTTTATTCCAAAAACTAGATCTACGTCATCTATTGCAGGAATTTGCTCTTCGATTTTAAAGATTATTGCCATCTAACACACAGTCCTGTTTGCAGTCAAATCAGAGCAAGGTTGATAATGAGTGCCAGCACAGCTGGATCTCAACAGCCCTTCCACTAAACCGTGGCGTAAAAATTAAGGGAGTGCCAGAGATTACTAAGAAAAACACAGCAACACACTCGCAGGTTTCCAAACAAAAGTCATCTCATGAAGAAGGGAACAATTCCAGGTGCAAATGAAGCACGCAAAGGCAAGCAGACGTGGCAGAGTTTGCGTTAGTCCAGCTTCTAACCAAGTCTCAGCTGCCTTTATTGCAATGATGCTGTTGACATTTCCACTTGTGAGACAGGAAAAATCAGCTGACATGAAAATCTTTGCCTACAATCCCAGAAAAACATATGTTGAAGAAGACAGGGAGATCTATCCAAGGCACAGGTGAAGAAAAAAGAAATAAAAATCCATTCTTCTTCTGGCTAAAGCAGCCCATGTTCTCCAGTTTCTACCATCAGCATGCATTTATCATCATCCTCAATTCTGAAAGCAAACTCCAAGTGATAATGCACGATGCTCCTGCAGAACTAAACTCAGATGGATGGAGGACGAGAAGCATAATTTAAGACAGTTTATACTACTCACAGTACCAAGAATGCAGCATTCAGGCTGCAAGAAAGGTCACCGGTAAATTGGAGTTGGCGGAAGGTGACAGAAAAGTTTGCAAACAACACACACGAAGTATCTTGAATGTCAAGCAATTCAGCTATTTTGGATCAGGAAGACTAAAGGATATGTCTTCAACGTCCAACGTCAACTTCCAGAACAGCATCTTGAAAAAAAGTCACACTTCCCTTCAACGGAAGGTTCTCCAGAAGGAGCTAATTTGGGCATTCGGGGAAAAGAGCAACCAGAGAGAGAGCCTGGGTATGCAAGAGCCTTCCTCACCCAGACACGTGAACATACTCATCTCTAGAGGCCCAGAGCATCCTATGACGAAGCACACGAGATTTGCATTACTGCCATCAATAGTAGCACCCAGGGTGACAGGAACCTCCTCCTTTGCAAAACCATACGTAGCAACACAGAAGAACAGTTTGGAGTTGTCTCCTGTCTCCCAGCTGGCTCATTCCTTTTAGTGCAGAAGTCTCCTCCAGCAAAGTGCAAAGGATTACTGCCCTGAGCTGCCTAGACTTTAGCTTTCACTCTTTTTGCAAAAGCTAGAGGAGATAAGAAATGTAGAGTTCACTTCATCCCTTCTGAACACGATCATCTGACAAAAGTAAAGGAGAAACGCTTCATGTGGTTCTGTTTGAAGTGAAGGCTGGAAGTCTGCACTGCAGATCATCACAGAATGCCGGGCTGGAATGGATCTCAAGGATGACCTTGTCCAAGTTTTCTTGGCAAAAGCACGGTCCAAATAATAATAAAATCATAGAATGGGGTGAGAAAGGACCCTAAGGATCATCTAGACCAACCCCCCTGCCATGGGTAAAGACAACTTCCACTAGACCAGGTTGCCCAAAGCCTTGTCCAACCTGGCCTTGAACACTTCCAGGGAGGGACATCCCCGTCTTCTGTGGGCAGCCTCCTCCAGAGTTTCATCACTCTCACAGCCAGGACCTTCTTCATAATATCTAATCTAAGTCGACACTTTTTCAGTTTAAAACCATTGCCCCTTGTCCTGTCACTACAGGCCTTGGTAAAAATAAAGTGTGTCACCATCTTTCTTAGAAGACCCTTTCAGGTACTGGAAAGCTGCTATAAGGTCTCCTTAGAGCTTTCTCTACTCCAGGCTGAACAACCTCAATGCTCTTATCCTGTTCTCAGAAGTGCTTCAGCCCTTCTGTCATCTTCGTGACCCTTCTCTGAACTTGATCCAACAGGTCCATGTCCTTCCTACGTAGGGGGACCCAGAACTGAAAACAGTACTGCAGGAGGGTGTCACAAGAGCAGAACAGAGCGGGAGAGTCACCTCCCTCAACCTGCTGGTCACACTTCTTGAAGTGTATCTAGACAAGATACCCAGCACCATGTTCAGCCAAATAAGCAGACAACTGACCCACAGCACTATGTGACTGACTTCAGCAGGTCCTTCACAGCCAAACTCCAGTCATGAGTTTCATGTTGAGGCCAAAAGAGAGAAGAGGAAAACAAGAAGCAGCTCAATCTAACAGGACAGGTTGAATTTCATCCTACTTTCTAACTCTGGACCATCCACATGGACACACTTGCCCTAAAACAACTCAGAATCTCTAACATAAAGATCGTTACTTCGACCTCACAGAAGAGCTAATTTGTACAATCGGGTTCCTTGACGTTACCACTTCTTCCATTCCACTTCCAAAGGAAGAGAGAGCGTATACCAAGTATCTTGAATGTCAAGCAATTCAGTTATTTTGAATCAGGAAGACTACAGGAAATGCCCTAAACATCCAACTTCCAGAATAATACCTTGAAAAAAGTCACAGTTCACTTCAGCTGAAGGGTCTCCAAGTCCAGTCTGTTTGCCCAACACATGCCTTAGCAGTGATAAAGCCACACATTTCTACGCTGCAAAGCACCAAGCACTGCAGAGCAACATGTTCTCAAAGTAGACAGTGGTTGAGCAGGTTGTAGCCAGGTGGGGCTCGGTCTCTTCTCCCAAGTGACAAGAGATAGGGACAAGAAGAAATGGCCTCAAGGTTTAGAGAAGGTTTAGACTGGATATTGGGAAAAATTTCTTCACCAAAAGGATTGTCAAGCATTGGAACAGGCATCCCAGGGAAATGATGGAGGCACCACCCCTGGAGGGATTTAAAAGATGTGTAGATGAGGTGCTCAGGGACATGGTTTAGTGGTGTACCTGGCATTGCTGGGTTGGACTCAATGATCTTCCAACCTAAACAATTCTATGAACCCTGACTGTGTCCACCACAAAATGCTTCCTGCCATAATAAGCCCTCCTCTTTATCCCAATGACGTTTCTGCCACAATCTCTCCACATCCTTCCTGTATCCATGGTGACTCCCCCTCAGCAGCTTCAAGCCCCATCCGGGTCTCAATTTGTTCTCCAAAGCATCCTCCAAAATACCAGAGAGGCAGCAAGAAGCCTGCATGGGTAATCTAGACCTGGGCGCATACTAACTGATTGATTGGATGACACACAAAAAAAAAAAAAATCAATAATCACTGAATTTTCCTGTGTTTCCCTCGAGGACATTGAGATATTAAGCCCTTGTGTGCTTCATGAACAATTTCGTTGACAGTAGAGTAGAAGAGAAAAACCCAAATCAGCGAACTGTACTCTTTTACCTGATGTGAATAACTCGGCCAACCTACTAAAGTACAAAAGGCAGAAAGACAGCAACAGGAGAAAGCCTTCAAAGAAGTGAGACTTTATCAAAAAAAAGATATTTCCACTTCCAAAAACAACTTAAGAGCACTCACCTGTTTTCACTTTTACACCCATGCCCCAAACGCTGTATTTGTATTTAATTTTCTGGTTCACCAAGTAGAAAAATGCCCCATTACTCATCCGTCCAGCTTTATTTACGCACTCGGTTAGGACTGAGCTGAACACTCAAATCTGTCATTGAAGGTTTCAGGTGCTCCTAGCTCTGGTTT
This sequence comes from Trogon surrucura, assembly GCA_020746105.1. NCBI lineage: Eukaryota > Metazoa > Chordata > Aves > Trogoniformes > Trogonidae > Trogon > Trogon surrucura. Next base: position 3,058,441 of record CM036619.1, on the reverse strand, counting down.
GCCCTCACTGTGTAGTAAAGCACCAACAAGGAAGGCTTTGCATTCCACATCATGGCACTGCCCAGGAGAAGCCACCTCCCACCAACCAAGGTCCCACCATGTCCCCACGGCCGGCACTCAGCTTTTTCAGCTGGAGGTGCAAGCAAAATTAATTCAACCCAAGCAAGAGCAGCAAGCTGCCTCACCAGAGCCAGGACTATATCTCATCTACTCAAAAACCTACATGTTTTTTTTATATCTATTTTTGGTAGGGTTTCATTTTTAATTAATCAGTCTCTGGAACTGTCTCACCGTGCAGACACCGGCTGGATAGGGCCGAAGTCCACGGAATCACTTAAAAGAGAGTGGAGAGCCCTGATTTTTATTGGCTTAAAAAAAAAAAAAAAAAAAGGCATCTTGGGGCTGCAGCTCCATGATGCATTAGCTCTGACAAGGAAGATAACTCCAGACCTCCCCACGCTGCTCCTTCCCCGCCCCACACCATGGCTGGCTCTCCTCTCTCTTGCTAATACCGCAGCCGGCAGCTCATGCTGTAAATCAGATCAATGCAACATTCAGTTAAAAATAACAGCCAAAAACTCCTCCATCGCGGGAGAGCCTTTAGAATTACAGATGATGAAAGCACGTTTCTAAAAAAAAAAACAAGCCAAGTCGAGAGCGATTTCTGAGAAAGTGGCAAAAATTAAAAAAAAAAAAAAGAACAGCAGAACAAGGGGCTGGGCTGCTCCAAGCACTGCTGGGTCACCAGAATAAGCTCGATGGTGGGAAAACAGGTCTCAAGATCTACCCAGATCAAAGGTGTTGTCTGGCTCCTGTTCGGGACCTGTGTGGAGATGCTGTCGGAGCAGGACATTCAGAGGACACCACCACCCTCCGCTTGCCCTTGAGCATCTCCTTGCCCTGTGGGCTCTTATTCCTGCCTTGTGGCTGGGAGCCAGAGGGGGAAGATAGTGGGATGTCACGTCTAGAGAAGACGCTGGGATGCAGATTCTGGGGTCAAGAAACGGCATCCTTATGGTGAGCACCTGCACTTGGCCTGCAGTGCTTAGTGAAACTGTGAGAGAAAAAGAGGAGACACATCCCTGAGGGTATTTTTTATGACTATTTTATGATTGATACTAAGAGACATGAGGGATTTGTTGGTGGGTTTGGTTTCTTTTTGCATTTTCATGTGATCTAAGCACCTTTTATCTAAGCACACATTAAATAAATAACCAGCTGCCTTTATCCTGCAATCCAGGCAGACATCCCCATGCTTGAATCATAGAATCATAAATGTTGGGAAAGACCTCTAAGATCATCAAGTCCAACCATCTACCCAACACCATCATGACCACTCAGCCATGTCCCAAAGTGTCACGTCTACACATTTTTTGAACACCTCCAGGGATGGTGACTCCACCACTTCCCTGGGTAGCCTGTTCCAATGTCTCACCACACCAGGATGCAACCTCACTACAGCAAATAAGGCTTTTAATGTCTTTTCACAAACATTTAATTCATTGCGTATTAACGTCTCGAAGCAGCTACTCCTTCATTTTACTCCTGGAGACACCAAGAAAATATCTGTTGGGTTAAATGCAAAAAAACCTACAGTTCTAGGCAGTTGTTCAGAACAGAACTGCTACGTAGTCATCTGATACAGTACAGGAGTATAAGACTGTTCTTGTAATAAAAATACAGAAGGAGCTTCTAAAGAAGCCTTTCTAAACTAGATGTTTCTAAGTGAATTTAGGCTTCATGACAAGTTCTTTTTGCTTACTTGTCCTTTTCTTTTTTTCTTTTTTTTTTGGGGGGGAGGGAGGGCCAGACAGGAGCTGTTCTTTCTCAAGCTCAATATTAAATAAGAGGGACCTAAAATAATATTCAAAATGCACTCTTAAGGCACAGCACACAGCAGATTTCAAAAAATGCAGCTGAAAACCTCCAAAATATCAAAAGCAATTTCAATAAGGGGCTTCACTTGAGACAGTCATGCAACTTCTAAAAAGTGGAGTCTCTTCCAAGCATTTTAACTGAATTGCATGGACAAACTCACCAGAACAGGAAGGTACCACCAACCCCATGGTCCACATCTCCACAGTCTTTCCAGGCTCCAAAGGGCTTCCCAAAGCTATTTGGGTGGGACATTACGCTTCCTCAGGACCCACTGCCCCGAGACACCCTCACTGAGAGCTGGGCTTTGCTTCCAGCCTCCTGACCAGCTCTGATGCTGATCACCACATCCTCATTTCTTTTTATTCTCCCATAAATTCATCCAAGTCAGAAACTAACCTTCTTGTCTTGCACTTATCTGCCGGCTCGCAATACCTCCATCCTACAGCAATGCTCAAATTCAACGATTACCAGATGGACTTTCAAGAGTAGGATATACTTTCAGGCAACTATACTCCGTGGGCATGCATGGAAGAGGTTTCTACTGGGTAGTTGGAGCTCAGTCCCTTCTCCAACATTCTCACGTCATCCTCCCATACACCTCCATCAAGCTCTGGCTTCAGCCCACCATGATGGGATATGGTTCATTATTTTAGGAAGAGCTTTCAGACAGCCCCTCAGGTTGACTCTTCCAGATCATATCCAGATATCCCCAGAAAGTTTTAGTATTTGATGAGAAAACCACGGCTAGGGGTTGGAACTAGGTGATCTTTAAGATCCCTTCCAACCCAAACCATTCTATAATTAACACACGTGTCCTGCACATCGGAGCCACAACAAATCACAAACGCTGAACGAGGCAGATACGAACTATTTTGTTTGACCTCTGGCTACGATGGAGTCAAAGCGAGGTGATTCCAGCCTTTAAATATTCCTGACTCAGCCAGCTCCGACCTCAAACCTTGAAAGCAAGTGCACAACAGCATCAAATCCCTCAGTTGTTTCACCTTAAATAGGCAGGCGGGAGGTGTTGACACTGAAGTGATGCTTTGCAATTCAGGTAATCTGTGTTCAATTGCCAGGCTTGCATAAAGTCTGTAACTCAGTACTGTCTATCTGGGGGGAATTAAAGACAAGGCGCAGGCATCTCATCTGCCTCCGAAGCATCCTAGTGCTGCAAACTGCAGAGGAAAGCCTCTTAGTTTAATGGGGTGTTATTATGCTTCAGTACGGACTTGAATCATTTCAATTTTTAACCTTCAAGTAGGTTAAATTAAAAGAAAAAGGGAAAAAAAAAAAAAAAAGATGTAAAATGATACAACAATTATAATCAAGGTGGCAAGAAACCGGCACCGCGTTTATCGCTGGAACAGTTTGGGAGTTATCCTGAACCAGTTTACACCGTTGAACAAGGCGTTTCTCAGCCTCAGCCTGCTGCAGCAGGCAGATAAAACATAGCTGCACCGTGCGCATAAATTGTGTTAGATGCATAAATCTTTGCAAAGTGGATTCTTGTTTTGAGACAAAACCCAGAAAGAATTACGCTTCGCATTAAATATTTTCTTCTCTGTCCTCTTCTCGTCTGTCTTGAAAGATCAATTAAAGTGCTTTTGCATAAAACAGGCAAAGAGAAGTGCTTTCCACAAGTAAATAAATAAATAATGTGGCCGCTCTGTGCTTTTAATAAGATCTCTAAAAAAACCCCAAGCATAACGACTTAAAGATTCCCACAGTGAAAACGAAGAAAACGCAGAAGGTTTAATCACCCACTTATGAGGTAACAAAATAGATTTCTCGAGACTTAACGTCTCTTGCAAAATTTTAAGGGCTCCTACACAAATATTAGTGACATGCTGCAGCAAGCTGAAGAGTTTCCCCTGCTCTCGCACAGGAATACATGCAAGTCCCTCCCCTGCGCTCACGTACAGACGTTTGCTGTTTCTATCACTTCTCTATTTGAAAAAAACAAAAATCTAAATGAAATTACAAGCAAACATGATGTGGCGTTGAACACCTTCCTCCCCTTATGAAGGTCTCACTGTCCTCTATATCAGCAAACTCTCTGTCCAACCACGCAGCAACATCTGGAAACATCAGTTCTCTGTGCACGGACCAGTAACGTGACTCAAGGAGAAAAGCTTCAGCACTACGAGAGCATCACTGAGTTCAGCCAGTCTCCCAGTTATCAACCATAACAGGAACTCGGCGAAAGAGGAGAGACATCCCACCAAGTAAACTCAAGACTTATTTTCTTCTCCCTCAGACTGCCCTACATCGCGTCTTCCCAAGGCAAGAGAGGAAGAGATCCCATCAAAAACCCATCTTCTCGCCTTCCAAGGAAGAAATTTCTTGTGATGAGAGTGGTGAAACACTGAACGAGGTTCCTCAGAGAGGTGGTAGATGCCCCACTCGTGGAAACATTCAAGATGAGCCTGTGAGCAACCTGATTTAGTTAAAGTTGCTCCTGCTCACCACAGCAGGATTGGAGGAGATGACCTTTAAAGGTTCTTTCCAAACCATTCTATGATTCTTAGCTCTCTAGAGAGCAGCAAACCATTACGCCATCATGACAAGACGAACTCAGAGGACCTTTCCAAATTGTATTGTTGGACAGCAGTTTGGAGGAATTACATCTCCTCCCTCCCACGCCATCGGCGAAGCGCTCAAGCGCTCTTCTTCTTTGCCCAGCCAACACCAAGACGTTGGGCTGACTTCCAGCAACGCAGTCTGGAAAGGAAATCTCAGCTCCAGGCAAAGCTGAGACAGAGGACAGTCATGGAATTGTTTAGGTTGGAAAAGACCTTTAAGATCATCAAGGCCACCTGTTAACCCAGCACTGCCAAGTCCACCACTAAACCACGTCCCTAAGCATCCCTTAAATACCTCGAGGGATGGTGACCCCACCACCTCCCCAGGCAGTCGGTTCCAATGCTTGACAATGCTTTAAGTGTAGAATTTTTTTCCTAATATTCAATCTAAACGTCCCCTGGTGCAACCTGAGGCCATTTCCTCCGGTCTTATCACTTGTTCGCTGGGAGAATAGACCAACCTCCACACAGAGAATCACAGAATCACAGAATGTTAGAAGTTGGAAGGGACCTCAAAAGATCATCTAGTCCAACCCTCCTGCCAGAGCAGGATCACCTACAGTAGAGCGCACAGGAACTCGTCCAGGCAGATTTCGAATGTCTCCAAAGGAGGAGACTCCACAACCTCTCTGGGCAGCCTGTGCCAGGGCTCCAGCACTGTGAAAAAGTTTCTTCTAATACTTTTGTGGAACCTCCTGTGTTCCAGTTTGAACCCATTGCCCCTTGCCCTGTCATTGGACGTCACTGAAAAAACAGTCTCCTTTCAGGTGATTTTAAAGAGTACTAAGATCTCCCCTGAGGCTCCTTTGACTCTGCCAGCCAGGCTCCTAAGCAGGGCAAAGACCTCCAGAAGTCCAAGGCAGCAGTTCTGCTGATCCCCCTCCTTGCAGAACTAAGAACTCTTTCTACGATTCCTGTGCCCAAGACAGCCTCCAACCATCACATCACCCACGAGTCTTTCTCTGTTTGCAAACACCAGGTCCAGCAGACACCTTTCCTCACCAGCTGTGTCAGGAAGGTCTCTTCCACACGTGCCAGGAACCTCTTGGGCTGTTTCCTCTCTGCTGTGTTGTATTTCCAACAACACACATCTGCTAAGTTGATGTCCCTCATAAGAACAAACGTTCGTGATTGTGAGACTTCTCCCAGCTGCTTACAAAATATTTCAACTGCCTCTTCATCCTGGCTGGGTGGATTCCCATCACGGTATCTGCCTTGTTGGCCTTACCACTAATTCTTACCCACAAACAGTCAACCCTATCATCACCATCATTAAGCTTCAGACAATCAAGACACTCCCAGACATACAGGGCTACCCCACCATCCCTCTTTCCTCTCCTATCCTTTCTGAAGAGTTTAGGGCCATCTAGGGCAGCAAGTCATCCCACCACGTCTCTGTGATGGCAACTATGTCATCATTTTCCAGTCGCTCAACGGCTTCCAGCTCCTCCTGTCTGTTGTCCATATTGTGTGCATCGGTGTCGATGTACCTCACTTGCATTACCGATCTCACTACATTTTTGGGAGGAGAAGCCAGTCCTACGTGATCATTCTCAGGTGCTTCTGTGGTTTCTAACACGTCAATAATCCTCGCATCTTTGCCGCCACATGGATCTTCACCTGCTTCCACTGAGAGAACAGACTGAGGGATCTCACTAGCACACCAACCCTCAAACATTGACCTGCTGCCCCCACACTTATCTCCAGTCAGCCTGGGTTTATCCCTTTCCCCCTTCAAATCTAGTATAAAGCTTTTTCCATGAGCCTCATCAACTAGTGTGCAAAGATCTATCTTTGAGACTGTTGTAACCTGTTTGTCACCAGCAGCCCTGGTGTCATGTAAACAAACCCATGATCAAAAAAACCAAAATTCTGACAGTGACACCCATTAGGAGCCAGGTAGAGTTCTGCTGTGTCTTCTTGTTTCTTCCTTTGTCATCCCCTGCAACTGGAAGGACAGAGAACAGAACTTCTGCTCCTGATCCATTATGAGAAGACTTCGGGGGGACCTAAGAGCTGCCTTCCAATACCTGAAGGGATCCTACAGGAAGGCTGGGGAGGGACTTTTTACAAGAGTGTCCACTGATAGGACAAGGGGAAATGGGTTTAAGTTGAAGGAGAATAGATTTAGATTAGATCTTAGGAAGAAATTCTTCAGTACAAGGATGGCAAGACTTTGGAATAAATTGCCCAGAGAAGTTGTGGCTGCCCCCTCCCTGGAGGTGTTCAAGGTCAGGTTGGACAGAGCCTTGAGTAGCCTGATCTAGTTGAGAGGCGTCCCTGCCCGTGCCAGGGAGGTTGGATTAGATGATCCCTAAGGTCCCTTCCAGCCTAGGCCATTCTGTGATTCTATGATTCCATGACTATCCAGTCACCCTCAAATACAAAAGAGCTGATAGGCAAAGGAAATCACTGCCCTACTCAATTGAAACAGGAGGAAAATGACTTGCACTGTTAAAGAAAAAAAAAAAACCACACCAAAAAAGCTCCCCAAGAGCTCCAACAAATTAAAACCAAAGTTAAGAGGCAAGTAATTCATTTAGGTAATATGCAGTGCCCATACTCTACCTGAATTGTTTAAGTTGAAGGTTATTGGTTTAATCAGAAACACCGTAAAAAGAAAAGCTAGGGTCATAAGTACAAGATTTATCTTGAGCAAAGGAAATAGGTTTCTCGGGAAGGCATTTTCATTTAAAATAGCAAAAAAGAGGCTGCAGTTCGTCAACTGACCAGTAAGGGGAGTCGGTGCCTAGAGCTTTGAGTCAACCACGCATACGCAGTTTTGGGTGGAGAAAAAACTCAAATGAACAGTTCTGAGGTAGTGACGCTGAGAAAATATTGACAACTGCCAGAAGATTCTACAGGAAGATCGACAGAGAGCACCATGTCCAGAAAACCCACTAACTCAGAGAAGAAAGATGGTTCGAGAGATACTACAGAAGAAGAAAAACAAATAAAAAAAAATCCAACACATTTTTGCTTGAAAACGGGTCTTTCTCTCCCTCTAAGACTTAGTCAGGGTCATGTGATGGGGAGCAGTTGGGAGGAGAAAGGCCAAGGACAAATGAAATCAAGTCGAGATGGAGCCTGGGATAAGAAAAGAAGGGTTAAATCTCAATGCACTTCTGAGTACAACATTCTGAAAAGACAAGACTTGCGTCTGGTGGCCTTGAGGAGACACCAAAGAGGGTACGAGATGCCTGGGAGAAGACTTCAGAAAACAAGAGCTCACCAGACACCTGATCACTGAGCCCCAGCGCTAGAAACAAACAGGAGAAAACATGAACAAAAATTTATTTTATAAAAAAAACCAAAACAGAAGAAAAACCCCACCTCAAATCCTCTTGCAAGGAGTGGGATTTAATAATAATCTACGGTAGCTAAAGAAAAATGTCAGCAGTAGGGAGTCATTAAGCTTTGTACAGGGAACGGCAGCAAAACCACCACCAGGACTACGGCCATGCTGGGCTCGTCAACAGAAACGGGGCTGCCGGGAGGTGCACGTTCCTCTTTTCCCTTAATCTCATTAACCTCCTATTTACTCCGTCGCTGGTGATTACTCAGGATGTTCAATAGGCACACTTTTTGCATACTATTTACTGGAGGTTCCCAATCTGTTTAGCTCTGTATACGAAACGGGGCCGGGACGTGCCAACGCTCCCCGCGCTACGGAAAAACGGAGGTGGAGAAATAAAATCTTTTTTAAGGACGTGTTTCAAAGACTGCGGTTTCTTGAATAAGAATTAAGCGCAAGATAAGCGATTGGTTTAGATAAATTTATAAGACCTCTCCTTTTTTTCTAATTCTAGAATATTTTCTGAAGTGTAATATGAAGGAGGAACAGACACCGAACCAAAAGTACCCAAAAAAAGACTTATTTCCTACTGCTGAGCTTCAGTAGATGAAACAACTATTCTAGCCACGATATAAATTACCATTAATGGTATTCCAGGTGGGAAAATAGATGTAGTTTAGGAAAACTACTTCTTCTGATTAAAAAAAACCCAACCAATCTCTATAGGTTTTACAAATACCGTCTGTTATACCTTGAAAAACGACACTTCCACTGACCATCTGTTCCCAGCGCCTATAAACACTCGCTGTGGCCAGAAAGCCCAAATCAAAATCAACACACCATGAACATGAACCATCCCAGAGCTTAATGAACCAGCCAAGTCAGGCAAAGATCAGCTGTGAGGCGAAGAATTCGGATGGAGATCGCCCAATATTGACCAGTTAAAAACGAAGAAAGCACCACGAGAGCAGAAGACACAATCCAGAGGCGAATCTCCGCAACATTCCTGCATGGCCCCTCCAGAAACATCATCTGCAACGAGTTGAAGGGATACAGAGGAAAAAAAAACCACCAAAATAAAAGAAAGAACCCGCAACAGGAAGGATTATCAAAGAAAGAAAACAGTAAAAAAAATATCTCACCCACAGTTTTATCCCGTTGTGTTGCGGAGCCAGTTGTTTGGCACGAGGAAGCAGTGGCCCAGCGGACCCGAGCTCTGTCTCAGCAGTATTGTCTCTGTTCAGGAAAAAAAAAAAAAAAAAAAAAAAAAAAAAAACCCTTGAAAATCAGAAGTGAAAAGTTCATACAAGTTTTTATCTGCTCTGTTTCCCCCGCTCGGAAGCACAGGCATTCCCAAGACGGAGGTTTTAGCCTTATCTTTAGATTCAACTGCCTTTGGGAGTTTTCACACCCTGTGAATTTGCTAAAGAAAAAAAAATATACATATTAAGCAAGCTTTGCTTTTGGCCTCCACAATAACTCTTGACAACGTAACACATATATTAAAAACAAAAAAAAAAACACACAACAAAAAGCCCCTACTCCTTCCCTTCAATTTCAAGGCACAAACATTAGGGGCTGTCTGGTGAGATACGGCAAATAATTTTCCTTTTTTCTGCAATTTCTAATTTCACCTCACTGCCACTTCCCCCTGCTTATGTTATATTGAGTCTTACCTATTTAAGAGGGATCTGCCAGCATTTTTCCTACATTCCCTCTGAAATCAAAGCCTGTGCAACTCTAGGGGCTGCTGAGCTAGAAGCACCCAACTGGAAGAGGTCTTGGCGTAGAAGACCAAACCTTTCGCAAGGACAGTGTAACACAAAGCTGCACGGAGGACTCGTGCCTTTAGAGCAGAGGCCAATCTGTTGGAAAGTACTTAGCAGATGACTGAGAGATCATCATGGTATCTTTATAACCAATTTTCAACTGGCAATAACACAGAAAGAGGGTGCAAAAATTTAATTTTTCATTTGGGGAAGATTCTTCACACAAGAGCGCATGGACACAATGCTTGTGTATAGAGCAGTACAACATTTATATAGATACACATATATTAGAGAGCACTGTCAGCAAGTTTGCTGATGACACGAAACTGGGAGGAGTGGTTGACAGACCAGAAGGCTGTGCTGCCATTCAGAGAGACCTGGACAGGCTGGAGGGCTGGGCGGGGAGAAATCTGATGAAGTTCAACAAGGGCAAGTGTAGAGTTTTGCACTTGGGAAAGAATAACCCCATGTGCCAGCACAGGTTGGGGACTGACCTGCTGGAGAGCAGCGCAGGGGAAAGGGACCTGGGGGTGCTGGTGGGCAGCAGGATGGCCATGAGCCAGCAGTGTGCACTCGTGGGCAAGAAGGCCAGTGGCATCCTGGGGTGTGTTAGAAGGGGGGTGGTTAGTAGGTCGAGAGGGGTCCTCCTGCCCCTCTACTCTGCCCTGGTGAGGCCACATCTGGAATATTGTGTCCAGTTCTGGGCCCCTCAGCTCAAGAGAGACAGGGAACTGCTGGAGAGAGTCCAGCGCAGCCACAGGGATGATGGAAGGAGTGGAACATCTCCCTAGTGAGGAAAGGCTGAAGGAACTGGGTCTCTTTAGCTTGGAGAAGAGCAGACTGAGGGGTGACCTCATTAATGTTTATAAATATGTCAGGGGGGAGTGTCAGGAGGATGGAGTCAGGCTCTTCTCAGGAATGTCCAATGACAGGACAAGGGGCAATGGGTACAAGCTGGAACACAGGAGGCTCCATAAAAATATTAGGAAAAACTTCTTTACTGTGAGGGTGACAGAGCCCTGGCACAGGTTGCCCAGGGAGGGTGTGGAGTCTCCTTCTCTGGAGACATTCAAAACCCACCTGGACGCATTCCTGTGCTCTCTACTGTAGGTGATCCTGCTCTGGCAGGGGGACTGGACTAGATGAGCTTTTAAGGTGTCTTCCAACCCCTGACATTCTGTGATACATAAAAATACACAGACACATATAGCAATATAACTTATCTATCTGGATAGATATACAGCTGCATATTTTCAAGCAGCATCTGGAACAATCTGATAGCTCAAATACCTCTGGAGACTCTAGCTAGTGGCGTAACAAACCCTTTTTTCACATGCACACACACACACACACTGTAACAACCGATTTTTTTTCTCCCAAATCTGGAAACTACTGCTTCAGAAGGCATTTAACAAGCTTTTAATGCAGTTTATTATGGCTTAATAAAAAATAAAATGGAGAACCGAGAAAAGGAACAGCTTGGGCAACTCAGGTAGAGGTATTTTTTACACTGTGTAAAATGAAGGACATACAAGTATTATCCTCTTTTTTACACTAATTATTGCTCAAAGGAAGTGTTTTAATCCAACTGTTGAAAATGTTGGATGGTTGGTTTGTCTTAAATGGGAGAAGCATCATCACGCAGGACTCAGCCTTTCAGACTTAGCATCAAAGCTTTCTTATCCTTCCTTGTGACGGCTGGAGAAAGTCAAACTGCGTGGGATGATACTGGGGCTGGAGAGAACAGCAAAGGATGCCCTGAAGTTTCATATGTTTATAAAAAAACCACACAATTACCCCTTCCTCCTCTCTGATACGCACAGTCTATTTCAACACCCTCAAAAGGCAACAGCAGAAGCTCAGAAATGTGAAAAAAAAAATCATGAAAAGCCTTGAAGTTGAAGTACCCAGTGTCAACTTCAGGCGACAGGGTAAATAAGATCTTTAAATTCTAAGATGTTGTTCAGCCACACCTTGTCAGGTTACATCACACAACGCTCCTTCCTTCCTATTGCTCTGGCCAAAGGTCAAAATTCATCTTCCCAAGAGACAAGGCTTCCTAGAGGGAGAAAGCAATGAAACTCTCCTATCCAGCTGTCTCCGGAGTAATCCACACCTCCATCCTGGAGACCTTCCAAACATCAAGACACGCTGCCATTTCTCAAGGAGGTAGCCTCCCCTCTCCGTAATCACTGTGCAGAGACACATGAAGCACGTGCATCCCCATCACAGAGCCACGGGATTACTTGTAGAAATGCTGTTCTTCCTGTAACACATCTAAGGAGGCTTCAATGGAAGGTACCATTGTCTACTGGTTCAAATCGTCGCATTGGCAACGAAACAGAAGGTCTACGTATCGACCATCAGGTCTTGGAAGTCATTCTGTGGGGTTTGTTTCATTTTTTTAAAATAGACTGATAGAATGGTTTGAATTGGAAGGGACCTTAAAGATCATCTAGTTCCAACCCCCCTGACGTGGGCAGGGACACCTCCCACCAGACCAAGTTGCTCAAAGTCCCGTCCAGCCTGGCCTCAAACACCCCCAGACATGGGGCTTCCACAACTTCCCTGGGCAGCCTGGTCCAGTGTCTCACCACCCTCACAGAAAAGGATTTATTCCTTACCTCTCTGTGCTTTTTCAGTTTGAAACCATTATCCCTCATCCTATCACTACGGTCCTTGATAAAGAATCCCTCCCCATCTTTCCTGTAGCCCCCTTTAAGTACTGGCAGGCTGCTATAAGGTCTCCCCAGAGCCTTCTCTTCTCCATCCTGAATGACCCCAACGTTCTTAGCCTCTCCTCATAGGAGATGTGCTCCTCTGAAAAGCAGAGGTAAGTGCTTGGAGTGCAGCTAAAAGCACAAGCAGAAGAGGATCCCCCCAGCCCTGCCACCACGTGTCCAAGAAATCCACACCTCGACCACCAGTATTGTTCTCGATGTGGTACCAAATTCCCATAATTCATAAAAAGAGCAAAACCAAGTGAGTTCTAGAGAGCAGTTTTGGCAGCTGCAGTTAATTAAATGCATCTCACTGACTGCTAATTCCATTTGTAAAAAAAAAAAAAAGCAAAAAAAAAAGCAAAAAAAAAACCCAAGCAAACAAAAAAACCCTAAACTAATATTCGTGTGATTCAGTGCAGCTTAAGGTGGGGATAAAAAAATCAGATATCTTGCCTCAAGCAATCCCACATAGAGCAATCCCGCTCCAAATCCAAACAGCGTGTTTTGTCCAGCACCGAAATCTCGGGATGCTCATAGTTCCTAAGGTAAGAGTTTCTATCATCTTCATGTAGCCTTGGGTCAGGCATTTTTAAATCGTCTCTACAAGCGAAAATCATTAATCATTTCAATTTTTCAGAGCAAGTTAAGCCACGACGTCATCCATTCCTGCCATTTGGGTCCTTAAGCGTAGAAACGTGGTGGCCCAGTTTTATAGAAGTATCAGTCTCACGCCCATCTCTCGGAGCACCCAATGGTACACACGACCCTTGAAGGATGAAAACCAATACTGAAAGTATCAACACCCCGTGCGACTTCTTGCCGACCCGTCTTTGCCTTCTCTCACCCTCCCAACCTCCCAGTCCCACAGTTCTGTTTTCTTCTGCAGCTCCATCTTGTCACGCAGTTTCTCCACACCGAGGTCTCTCCTTCCGCTGGACGAGTGAGGAATGCAAGAGGGACATGATCTCTGGTTGGTATCCGTAGGCAGCATTCCATTATCGGGAGGAATTCATGATAACTCTGCCTACCTGCAGGTTTTTTGAGGCTTTTTTTTTTTTTTAAGCTATCGTGTGTATAATTCATATGATGTCAGGACAGGAATATCACACTAAAGATCTGGAACGTAAGGGGCGGGTTTTCCTCGTTTCTATGGTTATAAAGCAATTTTAATGACCAACCTAAATAAAATAGCTGGAAGAGAGAGAAAGTAGGAAGGAGTGAGGTAGGCGTTTAATTTTGATTGACAAGACACAGCATAACTAGTTAGGATCTGTCAAATGCCTGCTGAGGATCACAAATCCTCAGCTCACTGTACGGCAGGGAGAATTAGTCTAAATGCAGAGCTTTACCAAAAAAATGTTTCTTACCCGGCGAGATCATAGTTCACCATTTCAGTCTCCCCACACAAAGCAGCTGACATCACAACAACCAAAGGAGCCAAGGTAAGGACAGAAAAAAATGTATTTGGATTTTATTATTTGTGAGAGTTTCAAATGCTGACATGCTACAATGTCTTAACTTTTGCCCCTGGCCAATATATATGTATTTATACACACACACCATATGTATATTTATATACATAAGGACAGGATTCCCAAGGTTGTTAACTACCACACCAACAGTTTGAAAGGTACTATCAACAGCATCACTTTGGAATCACATCTGCATCACATTAAATGTTGTATAATAAATACAGAGTAAGGAGATGATTCCCACATTCAAGACCTTAAAATAGAAGACAGAATGAAGAAAGATGGGAAACATCAAGAAACACAGAGACATTCTGGAAGGATAGAAACCCTGGGCTGACAGTTGGCCGTGAGATTCCTTGAAGATATCCCATCCAAAAAAAATAAGGTTTGGGGAAAATGAATAGCATCCCTACACACGTTCATGGGTGATGTCACCAAGAGAGAAGAATGGAGCGACAGATACTTGGAGCATTTCGAAGTCAGGATCAGAGATTCATGATCTTGGGAAGAGTCAACATCTCAACGAGGCAGAAAGGCAGCACGAGAAGGGTTCTGGAAGATGGAACCAGCAGCTGGTGTTTCATACCACGGAGAGGCACCAAAGGACAGACACAAAGGAGATTCAAGACATGCCTGAACCAAGCTGAGAAGATGTTTTGTCTTTTACCCTCTCAACACCGTCGAGATGGGAGCAGGACATGGTGATCTTAACAGAGCTACACAGTCACGAGACCACCACTTTGCGCGTTTCTAGGTGCTTTCTTTGAACGTTTTAAAAGGCTCTGCTATTTTGTCAAATGCTGTTTGACTTTTAAGGAGAGAAAAAAACTAAGCAAGGGAAGACAGGGTTACGAAGGAGGGAAGTCAACAGCTCCCGAGATGCCTGCCAACAGGATCTGTGGTTAAACCATGCAGTTCTGGCAGAGAAAACACACAAAATTTGATATTTAAAAGTCTGATGGTGTTGGAACAGGAAGAGGAACACAAGTGAACTCAGAGCTGATCAACACAAACTTGCATCAAAGTCAGGAGAACGTGTTCCCACAAAGTCTCAACCACCTGGTTCTTCCACATGACGTTGGAAATTAGATACCAGCTACTTTGATTTCCACTGAGGACTGAACTTCTTCAGCCTCCAAAACATACAGATTCGTACCAATCTCAGAGCCAAAAAATCAAACCAAACCAAAACAAAAAACCATAAGGAACTGCCGCATTAACCTCCACTTTCCAATCCTAGAGCAATGTATTTCCTGTGATACAAACTTTTTTTTCCCCTCAGAAATACCCAGGTTTCACAAAACTCAGCACTGCTGAGGCCATAGCTTGAATGATGTGTTTAGTTCTGGGCTTCTCAAAGTGTTGCTGGAGTGTGTCCAAAGAAGGACAATAAAGCTGTTGAATGTTCTCGAGAACAGGACTTAGGAGGAGCAGCTCGTTGTTCAACCTGAAGAAGAGGAGGTTGAGGGGAGATCTTCTCACTCTCTGTAACTACCTGAAAGGAGGTTGTAGTGAGGTGGAGGTCTGTGTCTTCTCCCGAGTAACACAAGTGATAGGACAAGAGGAAATGGCCTCAAGTTGCAAGGGAGGTTTAGATTGGACATTAGAAGAAGTTTCTTCACTGAAAGGGTTTTCAATCATAGGCACAGGCTGCCCGGGGAAGTGGTTGGGTCACCACCCGTGGAGGTATTTGAAAGACATGTAGAAGAGGTGGTTAGGGACATGGTTTAGTGGTGGTGCTGGTATTGCTAGGTTAACGGTGGGACTCAATGACCTTAAAAGTCTTTTCCTACCTAAACAAGTCTATGATTCCATACAAGAATAATGAAAACACCTGCAGGTTAGTATTTCTTGAAGAACCACAGTACTCACTCCTCAAGAATTGGAATAAATGGAATAACTCAAATCTTTTTCCCAATCGATCACCTCACTCAGGCAAATCCAGCATCCTCTGTCTCTTAGAACTCTCAATTTACAATTAATTAAACCTGTATGGAATTTATTCATTCAGCAGTTATACCCTAAACAAACCCAGCAGCACTCACACACTAAGTTATGTCTTACTATGAGTATTTTAAAAAATCATTATATAAAACCGAGCAGATTAGATTCCTCATCTTCTACCAAAAACTGTCAAGTGACCTCTTAAAAAGTCAGCTGAAACTTCCAGATAGCTAACGTCAGTGTGATGTACAACGAGAGAAAACAAGCTCCAAGACATATTCTCTCATCGTTCTGTCAGGCACATTAGCTTCACTCAAGTCCAATCACGGACCATGATGATTTGATGGGGTGTACAAGCCCATTGCACACCTCACCTCGGATTATTTAAGTCCCTGAAGAATCAGATCCAAGAGATAAAAGCGTTGCAGACGCAGTCTTCCAGCCTTCCTACCCGACGACTGAGGTGAAAACGTCTGGTCAACTCTGTCCAGGAAACATCTACTGAATTAAACCCATCAGCAGCACAGAGGAATCGCTCAATAACTGTGGTTATAACCTCGTTATGTGTGAGAGGAGGGGAAGGCTCTGACCTCTCGCTCAAGTTCCAGTTATCAAGGACACCTTAAATGCATCATTTAATGAGTCAAATAAGGTTCGAAACTCAAACAAAGGATAAAACAGGAATATAAGGCAAGAGTGGGTAAGAAAAGAAGATAATGCCGGTGCAGAGGCAGTGTCAAGAGGTTAAAATCGCCAAGTGCTCTTTAGTCCTCAAATATTATATAGGGCAAGTTTGGACAGTGGTCCCACGGCCTGGAACAGCTTCTCTTGATCTCGTTCAGTGCTTCTTGCCCTAATGGAAGAGGGGTAATTGCTTTACCTACCTGAAAACCCAGCTGTAGCCGGTGAATACAAGTGAGTTGGGGGGCTGAAGGAGGGAGAAACGGTCCCTCTGACTTGTTGATGGACACGGGACAGGCTTGGACGGTCGTAAAGCAAGAAGCATGAAATTACTGCATTGGTCCTCCTAATTTATTGCTGTTTCCTTCCCAGTGAACTCAGTAACCCCGAAAACACAAAATAAAAGAATTTTTTTAAAAAAAGAACCCATATTTTATCCAATTTCTTATTGCAATGTTTCCAGCAGCCAAGCTGCCTATCGCCAACTTTTATCTTCAAGTCCAAGCAGCGCTGACTCAGCTGGCACAAGCTCATCTGTTACCAGATAATGCCTCTCAAACCTCCCAAACCAACTTTGCAGCCATCAGAGCCACCTCTTCCCCAGACAGCACCCAGGAATTACTCGCAAATGAAATGCAACCGCATCTACTGCTTCTTCAAGCCGGAAAATTCAAGTTACAGAGGTGACGTTCCATTTTGTTCGGCCAACGCTAAGCTAATGCCTTTTTTGAAGGGTGCATACGGCTCACCCCGTTGGCTTCCCGCACTAAATTACCAGCTCGCCTAAGCTTTAGAATAAACCAGACGAGCGTGCCCTCTGGATGAAATCCCTTGCTGTAATCTTTATTCAAAACACACCGCTTCGGAGCCTCGCGCTCATTGCCAAAAAAAATCGCCTTGAGGTTTGCTCCGAAGACGGCAATTTGCATATCAACATTTTGCTGCAGAGCTTACCCAATGTCCCCGCTATTATTTTAACACTCGACTGTGGGCGGCCCCCTGAGCAGCGCACAGAAGTGCCACGCTAAAAATATTCTTGCCTTCCCCACCGGCTCCACACATGACCACGGCTAACGTCGGCTCAGAATGCAAAACCAGGAGCAACGGCATCCATCCGCCTCTCGAGGAGGACGCGCAGGGCTCCAGAGTGCCC
Organism: Trogon surrucura; assembly: GCA_020746105.1. Lineage (NCBI taxonomy): Eukaryota > Metazoa > Chordata > Aves > Trogoniformes > Trogonidae > Trogon > Trogon surrucura. Next base: position 3,040,941 of record CM036619.1, on the reverse strand, counting down.
AAAAGATGTGCGATAGAAGCAAAAAAAGTACCTCGGAATGGACAGAGGAAGGACGCACGCAGCAGCTGGAAGAGGAAGAACACAAAAAGAGCCAGTTTTGCAGCCCAGGAAAGCAGGAGAGGTTGATGCAAGCGCGAGATTTACTCAGGAAAACACATTAAGAGGTAATAAAGCAGGAGACGGAGGCATCACCGGGGACATGAATTTAAGATGATGCTGAAAACAGAAAACAGGAGCGATCCCGGGCGAACGCGAGCGCAGCCTGATTCATGCCGCAGAAGGGAGATCTCGGTCCCACCGGTAGCCCCGCGTTGATGGAAGCGCACGAAAAAACGGATTGCGGGTTTTGCCTGTGCCCTCCTCGCCCAGCGAGCCCCGGTCTCAGAGGTTGTAATTATTTTTGGCAAGGCATTAAACGGGTCCAGGAAATGAAACTGAGAAAACGGAGTTATTTATGAGATGTAATGCAGGGAGGCAGCATCAGAGCCTGCCTACCGAACCAGCAAGTGCAAGGTCGCCCTTGACTGCTTTAGGAGAGCGACTTCGCAAAGGGGCGTGCAGCCAGCCGGGCAAAATAACCAGCCTCAGTGTCCCCAGCAAGGCAACTAATCATAGAATCATGGAACGGCCTAGGCTGGAGGGACCTTAGAGATCATTTTAATCCAACCTCCCTGTCATGGGCAGGGACGCCTCTCAACTAGATCAGGCAACACATGAGGACCGAACGGGAATTGAACCCGCGACCTCTGGCGTTTCAGCACCACGCTCGACTGAGTGAGCTAAATCGGCCCTCAAATGGAAATGGAGCGCGATAAACCACAAGAAAACATTGTTTTCGTCAACTACAAGGGCTGTATCACAGAGCTGATAGGCTTGGAGATTATGTCCATTGAGGTGACGTCCATCAAGATGACATCCATCCAACCTTCACTGACCATGACAACTTCATGCCTCTCCAGGCTATTGGAGAAGAGTGAGAAGAACATCAGGACCAAATGTTTTCCTCCACCAAAGATGTTGTAGAGGAAGGCAGCCAAGGGGCTCCATTCACATGTAAAAGGCTGGTGAAGACCACTCATTCTCTGTCTCCACTCTGCCAGCAGAGAAAAGCCGAACCCCCCTCTGCAAGAGGACATTGCATCCCAACGGTGCTGAAGAAGCCAAGAGCCTCTCAAGCACAAGAAGAAACCACCAAGAAAAAATGTAAAAGCTCTTTGTGGTTTTCCCAGGAAGCAAATGAAAAGGGATGGTCAAAGCCAGGAGGTGCAGGGAAGCAGGAGGTGAGTGTTCCAGGGATGAGAGTACCTCCAGATCGCTTTCTGAATACTCTTTTTATAATTCCATGGTTAAAAGCCTCACAAACAGGATTCGGACCCACGGCCCTGCTTCCACTAAATTCCAATTAATTTTTAAAAGGACGACAAACACAATGCATTAGGAAAGGAACTGGACAAAGAGAGAAGAGTAAGCCAGTAGACCTCAGAGTCCACGGGACATCTCTAGATACAAAAGGAAGCAAAGATATGCCCAAATAGTGTGCAAAGAGGGGGGGGGGGGGGGGTGGAAAGCACACCTTGGTTTCCACACGCAAAGAAGAGGATCTTTACAATTAAACTGCAGGTGTTTCCATGAGGTGAGGGGGCAAAAAAAACCCCACAAAAAAGCCTTTCAAACAAAAAACTCACAAAACCAGAATTTAAGTCTCTCCCGTTGCCACATGTTTGGGGCAAAGGAGAAGAAATCCATCTACCTGAGGTATTGAGATGGAGTCTGCTTTTTCAAATTCAAAGGCGAGTGGGTCGCAGCATCCCGGTTTCCCGAACTATTGCAGCGCTGCTCACGCCACTCGCTGAGACATATCTCCAAGGGACCAACGTTTGTCACTTGGCTGGGACAGCAAGCCGTGACCTTTTCCTAGAAACAACCCACACCTTTGAAACCTCCCCCGTGGTGCATGATCAATATTCCAGAGGGCTTCGCAAAGCACGCGGCTGATCTCTAAACCAGAAGCGTCAAAAAGTCCAGGGCAGCATCTCTGGGGTTTCCACACCCACGTTTCCCCACCTACTCGCATCTTTGGGCGCTTGCAGTTAACGGAGGCTGAAGGTCCTCGACACCGAGAAATCCAGCCGCCACCGTGCATCGCCCTCAGCAAAACGTTCGAGCATCATCGTTTTCTTTTTTCCTTTTTTATCATTAGGAAAACCAGCCCTAATAAAATGGTTTGATTTTTCACCAGTGCTACAAATCTGGATGGCTTTACAACATCACCCTGATGACAGCGACGCCTCTTCACCGTGGCCTCGTCCTGCCCGCACCGATCCCACCGCTCTACCCGCAGCAGCTTCCGAAAAGATTGACATTTTCAATTCTTTACAACAAAAAAAACCTCAAAATAAACAAAAAAAAAATCAGACCACAAAAGCAAACAAACCCACATGCACTATTATTATATATGCATTTTATATATATGATCTTACATACCATAGTACAGAAATTAATTGTTATTTATTGGGGTTTAAGTTTGATTTCTCATATTTTTTCACTCCAGGTCACTATCTGCAGCAGAATATTTGATAAGGCTGACATTAGGGTCTCCCCAGCAGCGACAGGCATTCAGGTAAGAGAGTGGCTGAGGATACGTCAGGCAAACGACAGAAGACATCAAAACATTTGGGAAAGATAAATCACATCTCGAGCTATTTAACAGCATGCTTCGACTCGTATAAATCAGGTATTTTAGAAATTAGGAGGTTCTCGTGAGAGTTTAGAAAGCTAATAGTGTCACAAGGGATCACAAAGCAATTGTTTTGTGGGGGGAAAAAAAAAAAGTCAAAAGCTGCATTATAGTTTAGCTCTTGCTTCACTTTGCAAGAAGAAAAAGCTCAATATCTGCAGCTCCCAACAGAACGATGCAGCTACACGGAAGATGGTAAAAAAATGACACAGATCAATCCATGCCTTAATGGATAGCACCTACTCTCAAACCCACATAATTTTTATTTATTTTTTTTTTAGTAGCTGGGAATAGAAAATGCAGTTCATTAGACTTCAAGTTGTTGTAGCATTTACCATTAAAACAAACTAACAAGAAAACAAAAAGAATCTTTTTCTCTCTCATCAATAAAGATCCCACCACAAACAGAACGGACAAAAAAGGACTTTCAGTCACCAGCGGTGCCTGGGCACAACCAGCACCGTAAGCAAACAATCTGCATTATCCTCCTTTAAAAAGAAAAAAAAGAAATAAAAAAATATATCAAGCCCACATGGTGGAAAAGGGATGCTTTGAGAGAAGCAATGGCAAAATTAGAGAAACTCAAAGGATCGCCGTCTGTAGCTCCTGCTTCCAGGCAGATAAAATTGCAATAAACAGCAAGTGAAGAAAATACGCCGTGTACGTTGTGTGTTAAACGACGTGTTACCGAGCGAGTCAGCCCAGTTCCTGCAGCACCACTGACCTTTCCCGTTGCCAAACAGGTGCACGGGAGAGGTTTTTCTACGCCCTCTCCAAAATTAGAAGAATTCGGAGCATAACAAATATCTTCTCCAGGCTGGGACACGGGATGCTGCAAAGCATTTGCTAATAAATCAGCTCAAACAACATTGCAATTATCTGGAGTTAGTTGTAAACCATTGCTCCTTCTGAAAAAAAAAAAAAAAAAGCAAAAAAAAAAGCCCTACTTTTAGCCGCTAATGAGTTTTCCAAACAAATAATTCACATGAAAAATTTCAATACTGGTTATCTAGCCAAGGACTCAATTTGAGGGAGAAAATTTGATGAGAAATGTCATTTTTTTTGCATGAAAAACTCCCACCCTTGCTAAGAACAGACTGGAGTTTCCCTGTGGTTCTTTTTTTTTGCCACCCTTGCACGGCATGCAAACCCAGTAAGACGTCGCCCAAGATTTCTCCAAGCTGCCCAGGAGGATTTTTCTCCCCCAAGACAGCCCAAAATTGGGGCGCCTGGGCTGGATGGTGAGAGTTGCTGCACGCAGACTTGTGGTCTCAGTCATGAGACATCACATGATGGCAAATAAAGAAGATAATTCAAAAGGGAAAAAGAAAAAAAAAAAAGAAGAAAAAGAGCATTCATGTCTGAACATGCCTCCACGACATTGCTCCTGAGCTCATATGAGATTTTTCGCTACGCAGCCATTAATAGCAAGTTGGGGAGTTCCCTCGCACCATATCTAAGTCTCTGGCATCTCAGACAGCAAAGAAATGGGTTAATCCAAAAAAAAAACATGGGTCACACCACCTCCAAATGTGCAGAAAAATGAAGGAGGCACCTCCCTCCTCCCCCAAGAAGATTTGTTACGAAGCAAAAACAAAAAAGCAACAAGCTTCGCCGAAGGAGCATGATCAAAGTCCCCCAAGGAAGAAAAAAATATGTTTTATTTTACAGAAATAAGGACTACGGCCCCACAGGGTTGGAATAAAATCCTACAGCACGTCTGTCTCCTGCACTCCTTTACTCCATGCACCAGATGATGGAGGGCTCCTACAGGGGGAAGAAAAAAAAAATACATGGCCAAGTTATTCAAGACAACAATAATAATAGATGTAGGCAGCAGGGAAAGGAGGACAAATAAAGTCCTCGATAACCTCGGGAAAAAAAAAAATAATCACAGTTCTGCACCGTGTGGCTTTGCAGTGGGGATGACAGAGGAACAAGAACAAAACAAGCGCTCCACGAGGAAGAGCATAAACCATTTTTGCGGTTATTTTCCGCTTTTATTTAGGGAAGAGGTTACAGAGATAGCAAAGAAATCGCAGCCTAGCCTAAAAAAAAAAAAAAAAAAAGTAAGTTTACTAGGAAAAAAGTAAGTACAGCTATTGCAGCCCATTTCGATTTCATTCAAGGAGAGGCTGGAAAAGGCTTTTGCGGGTTTTGCTTGCAGCATCCCAGCAGCTCCCACACCTAAACTGCTCTGGGGAGAGTTTTCCCCCACAGCTCTGCGCCCCAACGAAATTGCATTAAAAATTATATGCTGATACACTATTTCTTCCTTTTTTCTTTTTTTTTTTTTTTCTTCTGTACCCATCCTCAGAACATATTTAAAAAAGCAACCGACCACCAACACAATCTTCACTTTCTAAGGACGTTACAAACGAAACGGACATGGAAAAAAAGAAATAATAAGCCTCCTTTCTTTTTTTTTTTTAGTTAAATGCTACTTTTTCCAGAATCAGAAACACTGAAAAGCAGAGACGTGCCCATGCACTGCAACAGAGATGGCACCTGCCTACTGAATTTCCTGACTAGTGACACTACGGAGAAAAAGAAAGGTTTTAAATAGAAACCTCCCTGCAAGTGTTAAATCAGATTAATTTAACTCTTTGGCATTATTTTAATCTGGCAGATCATCATTTGCAAGGCAAGCAGAAAAAAAAAGAAAGAAAAAAGAAAAAAAGAAAAGGAGAGTAGGGTTCTTATCTTGACCATATTCTTTTGGAAACACAATGTATTATTAAAAACCACAAATAACCTTTCTGACAGCAAAAGGACACACACTCCCAGCTCCTCTGCAGGAGAACAATAGCACAAATTTTATCCAAAGTTTTCCAGGCACTCAGCACCAAGTGATGGGCACGAGTTTCCCTTCATCCTTGCAACTTTTAATGCCGCTGCTGGTGACACCAACACAAGTTCACGGCCAGATTGTATTTGCACGTGTCAAAAAGAACAAAAATAAATTACAAGATGCAGTCTGAAGGGTTGGTGATGCTGCTGGAGGACAAGCTCTGCAATACTTCCCCAACAAACACCAGCACGCAGGCACCTGATGCTTCGCGTTAAGAGTTAAGCTCGTGCTTGGATATCTGGATGGAATTTAGACCAAAAAGATCATGCTGTACACAAATACATCCACTCTTGTGGTCAAGAAGATACGACCAACCGTGTCCTGCGGGGAAGGACCTGGCCATCCATCCAACCATCCAACCATCCATCCAACCATCCACCCACCCACCCATCAGGTCTCACAGGGATCAGACCTGGATGCCCAAGTCCTCTCTGGCACAAGCAGCCTTCAACCCAATGACGATGAGTCCAACCCTACGTCAAACACCGGCAGAGGTTCCTCCAAACGGCACAAATCCTTCTGGTCACGGGTCTGAAGGGTTCATACGCTCCCCTACAGCACCAGCAATCCTCAGAAGGTCCATAAAAAAAAACCAAAACGAAGGAGAGCCACCTACCCACCTCACTGCTCAGGCTAGCTGTGTCGGAAGGAAGATAACAAAGATGGGAAAAGTAAATTAGATTTTTCTAAAAGTTCTTTCCATTTTCTTCTAGCAGAATGTGTTCATAGCACAGGCAGGGAATCGAAACTTATTATTTTTATCTTGATATTATTTACCCTTTCACACTTGCTATTTAAATATTGCTGAATTCCCAGACGAACCAGCAATTCAAAATACCATTTGATATACGTTTATACGCAAGGCGAAGCATAGACTCATCCATTTTCAGCTTGCCTACTTTTTTTTTAAAAAAAAATAAAATTAGAATTTAAATGCTCTAGTATCAACGTGCACATTTATCAAGACACAGAAGTATTATTTTAGGGGTGAGCTTTGTAGAGTAGGGTTAATGGTTGTACTTTATGATCTTAATGGTCTTTTCCAATATGAAAGATTCTACAATTCCATGATTCTCCTCCACTTGCAGTAAAGAGCCTCCAGTCCCAGAGCAGCTGGGAGACCTGGTCATGGAATCACAGAATGGTTTGGGTGAGAAGGGACCTTAAAGATCATCTGGATCACTCCCTGCCATGGGCAGGGACACCTCCCATTAGACCAGGTTGCTCAAAGCTCCGTCCAACCTGGCCTTGAATACTCCCGGGACAGGGGATATCCACAGCTTCTCTGGGCAACCTGTTCCAGTGTCTCACCGCTCTCAAAGAAGAGAATTTCTTCCGTAGATCTAATCTAAATCTCCCCTCTTGCAGTTAAAAACCACAACCCCTCATCTTCTCATTACATCCCCTGACCAAGAGTCCCTCCCCAGCTTTCCTGTAGCCCCCTTTAGGCCGCTATAAGGTCTCCCCAGACTTTTTGTTTCTCCAGGTTGAACAGCCCCAACTCTCTCAGCTCGTCCTCATAGGAGATGTCAAAGAGTCATGTGGTGAAGAGCAAATGACGATAGGTTTAAGATACTGAATTGAAAAATAACATTAAAAATCGAGTTGTGAGAAAAGGAATAAGATTTCTCACACAAAAGAAGATGGGAATAAAATATTTTCACATCAAAAATATCTGTTCTAACAGTCTCTGTAGTCAAGCTCAGCTAAATAACTTGCAGTCACCACACAAGAGGCAATCCTGGATGCCAGGAAAAGCACAGTGTTACCCTGAAAAACCCCTCTGAACCAAGCAATTGCCAATACTCCTCTAGGAGGGGGATACTGTAACCAAAAGCTCGAGTTCATTTTAGACATGATGGGAAGAGGATATCAATTGGACTCAATGGTCTTAAAAGTCTTTTCCAACCTGGGCAGGAGATCCAACCGAGGAGCCAAGAATGCAGCAAGACACGTGGCTGCACTGCTCAGCCTCTCTAGTGTTCATCAAAGGCACAGCAGAGGTGGCCGTGCTAATTTTTAATTGCACTAACATACACAAGCAAACCAGCAAGGCAAGAGGCTTTGGAGAGAGCCTCTTATTTGTTGTTACTATTATTGTTATTTGTTCCTCTCCTATTTTGTTACTATTACTGTTATTTGTTACTATCTGGCTGAAGAGAGGGAATTAGCCCATCATTAGCACCCCAGAAAAAGCCCAGAGACCAACCTGGAGGCGAGATGAGATGGAAAAGGACAGCCCAGCTGGAGAATGGGGCGAAGCAGGAAGGTATCAAGGGGCCAGACAGCAACTGGCCTGAGTCACGAGTGTAATAAGATCTGAATCATCTGCATCGACTCCTGGACCAAGGCAACACAGAAACTAGCAAGGCAGGATGGGGCATTGCCTATTCACAGCCTCGTTGCAAAGGGGGGGCCTAGCAAAAGGAGTAAATGATAGATAAAATAGGAACCTGATTGTAATTAATACTGGACGGAGAAAAAAATGGGGGGGAAAAAAAGGTCTTATAGCTTAGTTTCCAACTCCTCCACTTTTTGATAGGCACAGAAAGACACAAAGACAGTTTAGTGGAAATGCAAGATTTCCCCAGCAAAGTCCACTCCGGAGCCAGATGCTCCAGGTTAATTGTACCTCGCAGCCTGCTAGAGCTTTTACTAACAGCTTGAAACCAGAAACACTTTCAAGTACAAAAGCAACCAAAAAAAAAAAAAAAGTTTCTGCAGTCAGCTGGCGACTAGTGCAGGAAGTGGTGCTTTACACAGTTAAAAGTAGCTTTATCTCCTCTCCTGCCACTTGTAAGTCCATCTCACTGACTTATTTATGGCTAAAGCTTTCTGAATTAGCCTAGAAGGGGGAAAAAATAAATAAATGCCATCATACCCTATGCGAGATTAAAACTGAACCAAAACCTGTTAATTACAACACAGGTCACGGAACAGTTCCCAACGCTGCCATTGCACTGGAGGGCAACACACCAACGTCTCACTGTGTTAAGCAAACGCAGGAAAACATCCCGGTGACCGCTGGTGGTGGATTGGGTGTGGGAACATCCCATCTTCACCCAGTCAGCGGCCACACAGGACACACATGTGGTCCTTGGGAGAGCACAGCGCCCTCAGAACATGTGTCCTTCACTGCTCACACCCCTGAGTAAACGGCAGCCCTGTCCCCCAATTATTTTTCACAAAAACAGTCTTGCACAAGGCCATCCACAGTCCCCACGCTATGCAAACGTACACGTGCGAACCCTGTGCAAGGGAAGCCACAGTGCCTGGTTTGCAAACACGCACCCCTGGTCCTAGTTACCTACACCCTACTAGTCCTAGTTATGCACAAAGCATCAGGTTAGTAAAAGCAAGCCTCCCAGTCACCCTACCATTATCAGAATACTATCTATTTTTACACAGTTTCTGAATTAACGTGCATTAATTGCAAACCACATTACCACATGAACTAAGACCTGCAGCGATAGCCTTCCAGCTAACAGCTTCACAGCACTGGTGTGTCTGCCATCAGGAGTAACGTTTCTCTTCATCAGGACAAGATCCATGAAAGTAGCACTTAAACAGTTAAGGCATATCTGGGCCTTTGTCTTCATTTCACTCAATTCTTACTTCACTTGTCATTAGTAAGGAACCCAAATTGTTACTTGTGAAAAACTGTGGATGTACAACAAAAAATGGTAGCACAAAAGTCATAATTTGGCAAAAAAATGTCACTAGTTATTGCTTTGTTAGGCTCAAACAAACAACAATGCCTCCAGCGGGACTAAGCCTGATTCGTACTCTCACTCCTAAGTGGTTCACACACACGCCCCTGGGCCAGGCCAGCCCTTCCCCTGGTCATGCACACACACAGAATCACAGAATTACTGAGGCTGGAAAAGAACTCTGAGATCATCAAGTCCAGCCTATGACCCAGCACCACCACATCGGCCAGACCACGGCACCAAGTGCCACATCCAGCCTCTCCTTAAACCTCTCCAGGGACGGTGACTCCCCCCTGCCCTGGGCAGAGCATCCCAGTGCCTGAGCACCCTCTCCATCAGGAAGGGCTGCCTGAGATCCAACCTGAACCTCCCCTGACGCAGTTTCAGGCCGGGCCCTCTCGTCCTGTCACTCGTTTCCTGGGAGAAGAGTCCGACCGCCACCTGACTACACTCTCCCTTTGGGCAGCTGTAGACAGTGAGAAGGTCCCCCCTGAGTCTCCTCTTCTCCAGGCTGAACCCCCCCAGCTCCCTCAGCCTCTCCTCACAGGACTTTCCCTCCAGCCCCTTCCCCAGCCTCGTTGCTCTCCTCTGGACCCGCTCCAGCCCCTCAAGGTCTCTCTTGCAGGGAGGGGCCCAGACCTGCACACAGGCCTCGAGGTGAGGCCTCCCCAGTGCTGAGCACAGGGGCAGAATGACATCCCTGCTCCTGCTGCCACACTGCTCCTGATACAAGCCAGGATGCCATTGGCCTTCCGGGCCACCTGGGCACACTGCTGGATCATGTTCAACCAGTTGTCACCCAGCACTCCCAGGTCCCTCTCTGCCAGGCCGTTCTCCAGCCACTCCTCCCGCAGTAGGGAGGGCTGCAGGGGGCTATTGTGGCCAAAGCGTAGGACCCTGCCCTTGGTCTGGTTGAACTTCATCCCATTGGCTTCAGCCCATCGACCCAGCCTGTCCAGGTCCCTCTGCAGCATCTTCCTACCCTCCAGCAGATCGACACTCCTCCCCAGCCTGGTGTCATCTGCCAACATACTAAGGGTAGACTCAATCCCCTGACACCCACCCATGTCACACCTGCCCTGTCCCCTGGTCATACACACACACCCCAGAGCATGGCCAGCCCTGTCCCCTTCTAATCCAGCCCAGTTCTGCCCCCAGGTCACACACACACCCCTCCCCCAAGCCAGGCCGGCCCCTCTCCAGTTCACACACACTCCTGTGCCACACCTGCCCTGTCCCCAGTCACACACACCCCCATGTGACAAGGCAGCCTCATCCCCAGGTCATGCACACCTCCCCCTCAGCCAGGCCAGCCCTGTCCCAGGTCACAGACACCCCCTGAGCCAGGCCAGCTCTGTCCCCAGGTCACACACACCACCCTTTGAGCCAGGCCAGCCCTGTCCCAGGTCACACACACCCCCAGAGCCAGGTCAGCCCTGTCCCCAGGTCATGCACACACACCCCAGAGCCAGGCCAGCCCTGTCCCAGGTCACACACACCTCCCTTTGAGCCAGGCCAGCCCTGTCCCAGGTCACACACACACCTCCTGAGGCAGGCCAGCCCCTCTCCAGTTCACACACACCCCCAGAGCCAGGCCAGGTCTGTCCCCAGGTCACACACACACCCCCTGAGGCAGGCCAGCCCCTCTCCAGGTCACAGACACCCCCAGAGTCAGGCCAGGTCTGTCCCCAGGTCACACAGACCTCCCCTTAAGCCAAGCCAGCCCTGTCCCAGGTCACACACACCCCCAGAATCAGGCCAGCTCTGTCCCCAGGTCACACACACACCCCCTGAGCCAGGCCAGCTCTGTCCCCAGGTCACACACACACCCCCTGAGCCAGGCCAGCCCCTCTCCAGGTCACACACACACCCCCTGAGGCAGGCCAGCCCTGTCCCAGGTCACACACACACCCCCTGAGGCAGGCCAGCCCCATGCCAGGTCACACACACCCCCTGAGCCAGACCTGCCCCGTCCCCAGGTCACACACACGGAGGAGAGGATGGCGGGAAAGGTCCGACACGCGCCGCCGCCGCACGCGCGCCCCTCACCTGCCGCTTCCGCCGGCACCCAAACATCACGTGACAGCGGCGGCCCAGCCCTGACCACGTGCCCGCCTCCCCCCCGCCCCCTCCCGCCGGAGTCCCGAGCCCGAAGGTGCCGCCGCCCGCCGGCCCCGCCCCGGACTTCAACTCCCAGCGGGCACCGCGCCCGCCTAGCCCCGCCCCCTTCCTCCCGGCGGCCAATCCGCGGAGGGGACGACACGCACCCCCCAGCCCCGCGGTGCCGCCTCGCTCCCCCTCAGCCCTCCCCGCCTCAGGGCGCTTGGGGGCCGTTTCCCCTTTTCCATCCTCTCTGAGGGGACTCCTCCTCTCCTGTGCGCCTGGAAGACGGTCGCAGAGTCGCCAGCTTCTCCCTGTCAGCCGAGCTGTCCGTGGCGGGCTCGCCCCTCAGCCTCCCTTCGCTGCTTTCCCCTCCCTGCGCAGTCCCCTGTCTCCTCTGGCCTCTAAAGTAGCAAAGTAGTATCACAGAGCGGTTTGTGTGGGAAAGGACGTCTAAAAATCGCCTAGACCGCTCCTCTGCCGTGGGCAGGGACACCCTGCACTGGCTCGGGTTGCTCAAAGCCCCGTCCAGCCTGGCCTGGAGCACTTCCAGCGAGGGGCATCCACAGCTTCTCCGGGCAACCTGTGCCAGTGCCTCACCGCCCTCACAGTGAAGAACTTCTTCATGTCTAAGCTGAATCTACGCTGCTCTAGTTCAAAACCGTTGTCCCTTAGTCCTGTGAGGAGAGGCTGAGGGAGCTGGGGGGGTTCAGCCTGGAGAAGAGGAGACTCAGGGGGAACTTTCTCACTCTCTACAACTCCTTGCAGGGAGGGTGCAGTCAGGTGGGGGTTGGACTCTTGTCCCGGGCAACCAGTGACAGGACTAGAGGACACAGCCTGAAACTGCATCAGGGGAGGTTCAGGTTGGATCTCAGGCAGCCCTTCCTCACAGAGAGGGTGCTCAGGCACTGGGATGCTCTGCCCAGGGCAGGGGGGAGTCACCGTCCCTGGAGGGGTTTAAGGAGAGGCTGGATGTGGCACTTGGTGCCCTGGTCTGGCCCATGTGGTGGTGTTGAGTCGTAGGCCGGACTTGATGATCTCAGAGTTCTTTTCCAGCCTCAACAATTCTGTGATTTCTTGATTCTGTCCTATCACCACGTTCCCTTGTCCCCCTCCAAATTTCTTGTAGACCTGCTTCAGCCACCAGAAGGCTGCTATAAGGTCTCCAGGTTGAACAAGCTCAACTCCCTCAGCCTGTCCCTGTGGCAGAGCTGCTCCAGCCCTCTGATCATCTTTGTGGCCTCCTCTGGACCCTCTCCAACAGCTCCACATCCTCTTGTGTTGGAGGTCTCAGAGCTGGACAGAGAACTCCAGGTGAGGTCTCACAATAGCAGAGCAGAAGGGCAGAATCACCTCCCTTGCCCTGCTGGCCACACTGCTTTTGATGTAAATGGTTGGCGTTTTGGGCTGCCAGTGCACATTGCCAGCTGATGTTAAGTGCTTCATCAGCCAGCACCCCCAAGTCCTTCTCTGCAGGGCTGCTCACAATCCATTCGTCGCCCAGCCTGTGTTTGTGGTTGGGATTGCCCCAACCCAGGTGCAGGACCTTGCACCTATTTGCTAGCACCTTCCCTTCTCACTTCTGTCCTGCCATACCCCACCTGGTGCTACCCTCCTGTATATATAATTTTAAATACAATGATCTGAATATCTCAGCTACCTCCCCTCAGGCCTCCAGCCACAGGGTGAGGAGTCCTGGGTAGAGAGCACAAGTGATGTGGTTTTGTCTTTGATGGGACTGTGAGGGATGTGGTTTGTCTTTGATTTCTGCAGCTGAGGAGCCCTTCAGACTCCAGCACTGAATGAGCTGATTCTCCTTTAATCATTAACAAATATTTTTTGTTGCCTAAGCTCTTTGAGGACAGGCTTGTTCCCTCCCCTGTCGTCACGAGTGCACTGTGCGCAGGAATAGAAATTAATAAATAAAAATCACTGACTTGCTGCTACCAAAACTACTAATGCTGTTTAAAGCACCAGCACTTACAAACCAAGGCTGGAGGTTCACCAAAAAAGTGCTTTGATAGAGCAGTCTGGGAGGGGTTCGCTTTTTATTTGCGTTGTGACAGCGGCTTTACTTGGTCGTTGGCTTTGCAAAAGGAGTTATAAAGAGAGGATTTTCTTGATAGGGCCTTTAAACAACAATTCATTTTAACAAGGGGTGGACGAGCCAGCTGCTTTATTCAGAAATGTAGTTCTGCACCAATAGCCCTGCCAAAAAAAAAAAGTTTTAAAAGGGCTGAGAGGCCACCTGAACCTCCATAAACTTCAGTTTTACAGCACCAAACTGCTATCAGAGCAGTTTCCTCGATCTTCTGCTGCATTGGTAAATCATTTCTTTCTGCGGACTCTGAAGCAAAACCCTTAGGAAAAGGGCCGTAAAAATGCATTGATAACAAAATACAGGTGCCCTCCTTGCTGTCTGCAAAATCCTCTGACTACAGTTGCGTGGGCCACACGCTGTGTCTTGCCGGGTGTTTTTTGGGCACACTTTCAAAGGGAAGGAAGAGCAAGTTAATCCTGCAAGAGCCATAGGTTCTGGTTGAAAGCAACTGTGCAAATTTTTCACTAATTTCCAGTGCAAATTGGATTTACTTTCAGTGGGAGCCTTACGAAAGGAAACAAGAGAAGGACTATGTACCTGTGCCAATATAAGAAACAGACAAAGCATTCCAAGGGCCAGCAATTGTAAAAATTACAGTGAGATAAAACTCATGTGATTGTTTTGGTTTGCAGTTTACCTCTGCCTGGTTTTGCATTTTACAGCTGAAGAAATACTTGTTCATCAGTAAGTGTTATTCATACAATAACAATGCTCTGTGTTCTCTCGCGACATTTTTCTTCTGAGGGATTTGGGCTTTTGCAGCCCCTCGTGCTTGCGTCAGGACTCGTCGTTGTTGTTATGAGCTGCTTATAGATTGGTTATAGCTTTCAAAAGGAGCAGGGACGGGTTCTGGGCGTGATGTGGAAATCAGGCCTTTTACATAAGCAGGCAAGGTGGCTTGTGTTACCTAAGATGAAACTTTCTCTGAATTGAGGAAAAAAAAAAAGAGCTTTGTTTCATCCTATAGCAATAGAATCTATAAAACAAAAATATACAGTCACCTGTATGAAGACCAAAACCCCTAAGGGCCAAAATTCGATTGAAACAGTTTAATCTTCATGCTGGTTGTCTTCTACTGGGAGGAGGTTGCCCATTTGCCAGCTGCTGGGGTGCGTTTCCCGAGATGGAAGCAGCGGTTTCATTCCAGCGAAACTCACAGAGGAGAACTTCAGGGGCGAAGCTGTCAGCATCTTTCTGCTTCGGAAAATTGCCCTGATTCCTCTACAAAAATGGAATGGAATGCATCGGAGAATCTGTACCTGAATTTAAATAAACTCGGCAATCGTGCTTTCACCTCTTTCCTGCTGAGATGATTATCCAGTTCGGTTGACTGTGCCTTTAGGAGATTTATTCCAGTGTTGGGAAGGAGTTTCCTTTTGGCTCATTGGTTTGGTTTGTGAATCATCTTCAATCATAACCTTTTAATAGCTGTGCTATTAAAGTATTTATAGAAAGGGTATCTTGTTGTTGTCCTCTTTACATTTTCTGAAGCTGTGTTGATTTGGTTTCACTATAATGATACCTTCTGGCTTTCATCAACCTGTATTGCCACAGCCATTGCTTTATCATAGAATCCTAGAATGGCCTAGACTGGAAGGGACCTTAGAGATCATCTAATCCAACCTCCCTGCCGTGGGCAAGGACGCTTCTCAACTAGATCAGGCTACTCAAGGCTCTGTCCAACCTGGCCTTGAACACCTCCAGGGAGGGGGCAGCCACAACTTCTCTGGTCAATTTATTCCAAAGTCTTGCCACCCTCGGACTGAAGAATTTCTTCCTCAGTTCTAATCTAAATCTATTCTCCTTCAATTTAAACCCATTTCCCCTTGTTCTATCAGTGGAGGCTCTTGTAAAAAGTCCCTCCCCAGCCTTCCTGTAGGTTCCCCTCAGGTGTTGGAAGGCAGCTATTAGGTCCCCCCAAAGTCTTCTCTTTTCGAGACTGAACAATCCCAGCTCCTGCAGCCTGTCCTTGTAGCAAAGGTGCTCCAACCCCTGGATCATTTTTGTGGCCTCCTCTGAACACGCTCCAACAGTTCTATGTCCCTCTTATGGTGGGGACACCAGAACTGGGTGCAGTATTCGAGGTGGGGTCTCACAAGAGCAAAGGGGGAGAATCCCCTCTCTTGCCCTGCTGGCTACGCTTCTCCTGGTACATCCCAGGATGCGGTTGGCCTTCTGGGCAGCATGACCGTCCTGCCGGCTCATGTTGAGCTTCTCGTCTATCAACACCCCCAAATCCTTCTCTTCAGGGCTACTCTCAACCCACTCTGTGCCCAGTTTGTATTTGTGCCTGGGATTGACCCGACCCAGGTGAAGGACCTTGCATTTTGACTTGTTGAAGCTCATGCAGTTTGCACTGGCCCATTTCTCCAGCCTATCAAGGTCCCTCTGGATGGCATCTCTTCCCTCAAGTGAGTCCATGGCACCACACAGTTTGGTGTCATTGGCAAACTTGGTGAGGGTGCACTCAATGCCGTCGTCCATGTCGCTGATGGCCTTGAAGATGGTCGGGGGGCTGGACCACCTCCTCTATTCAAGCAGGCTGAGAGAGTTGAGGCTGTTCAGCCTGGAGAGACAAAGGCTTCCAGGAGACCGTCTCGTGGCCTTCCACAACTTAAAAAGGGCCTACAAGAAAAAC
This sequence comes from Trogon surrucura, assembly GCA_020746105.1. Classification (NCBI taxonomy): domain Eukaryota; kingdom Metazoa; phylum Chordata; class Aves; order Trogoniformes; family Trogonidae; genus Trogon; species Trogon surrucura. The sequence goes on along the minus strand of CM036619.1, from coordinate 3,024,804 downwards.
GGGGACAATTTTTTTAGCACAGCCTGTTGTGATAAGACAAGGCGGGGTTTAAGCTAAAACAGGATAGATTTAGATTAGATATTAGATAGAAATACTTCACCAGGAGGATGGTGAAATGCTGGACCAGGTTGCCCCAAGAAATTGTGGAAGCCCCCTACTGGGAAGTGTTCAAGGCCAGGTTGGACGGAGCTTTGAGCAGCCTGGTCTTGTGGGAGGTGTCCCTGCCCACAGCAGGGCGATTGGAACTATAGATGATTTTTAAGGTCCCTTCTAACCCAAACCATTCTGTGATTCTGTGATTTGTCTGAAATATGATAAAGCAAGTCATTCTCGTATGAAAACTTTATTGAGAGTTCTACAGAAAACGATCAACTATGACAGTCAAATATCTTAGAAAATATTGAAAGAACAATCTATCTCTATTTCATGTTAAGAGGAAAAACAAACAAACAAACATATATTTGTGTTACGTGCTGTTACATACTTACGTATAACCCAGTGGGGTTTTGTTCCTACTAAAAATCGCACGACTTTTCCACACAGCAGGAGAACACGAAAAATAACCTGCATGAAAAGTAAAGGATCATCATGTGGATTTCTTAGGTTATAATTTCTCTTGTGATCTTCACGTCTTATAAAATCAAAACTACTGTTGATTTCTATCCTGTTTTAGATAGACTGGAAGTATTGATAGATTCCGGAAAAGAGAGGTAATTAAGTAACATATCACAAGAAAGCTTAAATAACTGTTTAATTTGTCCGATTAGAACACAGTTGCTGTGTCACTCCTAATATCCACGTGCACACAGCAGCAAAGCTTTTCTAATACAGCAGTAAGAGAAGAGTAAAGGATAACTTATCATTGCAGTAACGTGAAAAAGAAAGCCTGAATACTCATCTGGACTATATACAAATAAATTTCTACATCTTTTAAAATAGTCTAGGAACTCCTTATTTAGAGTAGTTTTTCATCTTCTCTTGTGTTTAAGGAGTCCACATTCTGAAAAAAAAAAGAAACAACACCACAAATTTTCAGAATTTTTTCTTCATTTGCTCCAATTCCTTTTCGGATCTCAATGAGAAATTATATATTCCCCCCACCACCACCCCAAATTTTAATACCTCCATTTGTTATTTCTTCCAGCTGTTTTCAGTACTTGGGCTGCCTTTATAGCTTTTCTGAGGACTGATAGACAGAATGCACCTTTTTTTTGGGTTTTGGGTTGTTTTTTTTTTGTAGCAGTGTTTAACTTTCCAATCCCCAATTAATTAGACAGTTGGAAGCGTGATTTTTTTCTTGGCTAAATATGCTGGTTTCCAGTCAAATGCTTTATATACCAAACCAGTCAAACTGCAAGGAGCACAGGACCAAAGAGATGTTGGTCTGAATGCTTCATAAAAAACCAAGGCTGTTCGTATTTTTTATTTCCAGAGATCCATGACGGTGACCTAAGATTCCCTGAAAACAGTACAGCTTGGAGAGCTTATCGCAGCATATCAGTATGTTGTTACCTGTGAGCAATTTAATAAAAAAGATATTATAGCAACAATAAAAGGAGGCTGGAGAATGCCAGCTAATCCCTGAACAACCTTATTTCAGTCTATTTAAAGTCCAAGAGAGACCTGAATTCCGGGACCTAGCAAGTTCTGACATAAAACAGATGTTTTCATCAAGTACTGCAATGGCAGCAATACATGTCCCAAGCTGGTGACTATCTGGCAGGTCTGGTACATCACAAGGAGGAATCACGAGCCGTAAAGAGCCGATTTTCAATACTTTGCACTACATTCCTGCACCTCAATGTACAGAATCATAGAATTATAGAATAGAGTGGGAACAGACCTTTAAAGATCGTCCACGCCACCAACTGCCACCTCCCACTAGAGCTGGTTCATCATGGCCTTGAACTCTTCTAGGGAGGGGGCTTCCATGACATCTCTGGGCAACCTGTTCCAGTCTCTCCCCACCCTCACAGTGAAGAATTTCTCCCTATTATCTAATCTAAATCTCCCCTCTTTCTGTTTGAAACCATTACCCTTTGTCTTATCACTGCACTCCCTGATAAAGAGCCTCTCCCCAGCTTTCCTGTAGCCCCCCTGAGGCACTGGAAGGCCACTATAAGATCTCGCCAGAGCCTTCTCACAGAATCACAGAATGTTCTGAGTTGGAAGGGACCGCAGAAGATCATCTAGTCCAATCCCCTGCCAGAGCAGGATCACCTACAGTAGATCGCGCAGGAACGCGTCCAGGCAGGTTTTGAATGTCTCCAGAGAAGGAGACTCCACAACCTCCCTGGGCAACCTGTGCCAGGGCTCTGTCACCCTCACTGTGAAAAAGTTTCTTCTCGAGTTTAAGCGGAACCTCTTATGTTCCAGTTTCAGCCCATTACCCCTTATCCTATCATTGGTTGTCACCGAGAAGAGCCTGGCTCCATCCTCGTAACACTCACCTTTTATATATTTGTAAACATTAATGAGGTCACCCCTCAGCCTCCTCTTCTCCAAACTAAAGAGCCCCAGCTCCCTCAGCCTTTTCTCATAAGGGAGATGCTCCACTCCCTTCATCATCCTAGTTGCCCTGTGCTGGACTCTCTCCAGCAGTTCCCTGTCTTTCTTGAACTGAGGGGCCCAGAACTGGACACAGTATTCCAGATGGGGTCTCACCAGGGCAGAGTAGAGGGGAAGGAGAACCTCTCTCGACCTACTAACCACCCCCCTTCTAATCCACCCCAGGATGCCATTGGCCTTCCTGGCCACAAGGGCACAGTGCTGGCTCATGGTCATCCTGCTGTCCACCAAGACTCCCAGGTCCCTTTCCCCTACACTGCTCTCTAATAAGTCATTCCCCAACTTATACTGGAACCTGGGGTTGTTCCTACCCAGATGCAAGACTCTACATTTACCCTTGTTATATTTCATTAAATTTTTCCCCGCCCAACCCTCCAGCCTGTCCAGGTCTCGCTGAATGTGCTTTTTGTCAGCCTTTTTTTGCTTAGATTCCTTCCCCAGTGCAGTCTTACCTGCTCTGAAGCTGGTCTCGACAGCAAATACCTAGTGCAAATACAGCCTGGGGGATGAGTGGATTGAGAGCAGCCCTGTAGAGAAGGACTTGGGGTTGAAAGTGGATGAAAAACTGAGTATGAGCAAGTGATGTGTACTCACAGCCCATAAACCCAATAACAACCTGGGCTGCATCAAAAGAAGGGTGGTCAGCAGGTCAAGGGAGGTGATTCTCTCACTCTACTGCAGGTGAGACTCCACCTGCAGCAAAATGTTCAGCTCTGGGGCCCCCAAAATAAAAGAGACGTGGACCTGTTTGAGTGGGTCCAGAGGAGGACATGAAGATGATCAGAGGGCTGGAGAACTGTCCCTGTGAGGACAGGCTGAGAAAATTTGGGTTATTCAGCCTGGAGAAGAGAAGGATAGCCCCATGTGCCAGTATAGGTTGGGGACTGAACTGGAGAGAAGTGCAGGAGAAAGAGACCTGGGGGTGCTGATGGGCAGCAGGATGGCCATGAGCCAGCAGTGTGCCCTCATGGCCAAGAAGGCCAATGGCATCCTGGGGTGGATTAGAAGGGGAGTAGCAAGTAGGTCAAAGGAGGTCCTCCTGCCCCTCTGCTCTGCTCTGGTGAGGCCACATCTGGAATATTGTGCCCAGTTCTGGGCCCCTCAGCTCAAGAGGGACAGGGAACTGCTGGAGAGAGTCCAGCGCAGAGCCACAAAGATGATGGAGGGAGTGGAACATCTCCCTGATGAGGAAAGGCTGAAGGAGCTGGGTCTCTTTAGCTTGGAGAAGAGGAGGCTGAGGGGTGACCTCATTCATGTTTACAAATATGTCAAGGGGTAGTGTCAGGAGGACAGTGCCAGGCTCTTCTCAGGGATGTCCAAGGATAGGACAAGAGGCAATGGATATAAGTTGGAGCATGGGAAGTTCCATAAAAATACTAGAAAAAAATTTTTCACAGTGAGGGTGACAGAGCCCTGGCACAGGCTGCCCAGGGAGGTTGTGGAGTCTCCTTCTCTGGGGACATTCAAAACCTGCCTGGACGCGTTCCTGTGTCGCATTATCGAGGCGTTCCTGCTCTGGCAGGGGGATTGGACTTGATGATCTTTGGAGATCCCTTCCAATCCCTAGCATTCTATGATTCTATGATTACCTCAACCCAGGTGCAGGACCTTGCACTTGACCTTGTTGAACTTCATGATGTTCATGTGGACCCTCCTCTCCAGCCTGTCCCAGTCGCTCTGGGTGACATCCCTTCCCTCCAGCGTGCCGACTGCACTGCACAGGTTGGTGTCGTTGGCAAACCGGCTGAGGGTGCACTCCATCTCACTTCCTGTGTCACCAACAATGATGTTAAACAGCACCGGTCCCAGTACCGACCCTTGAGGAGCACCACTCGTCACTGGTTTCAAGCCAGACATCGAGCCATTGACCGCAACTCTTTGATTGCAACCATCCAGCCAGTATCTACAATAGCTGCGGATTTAAGTGGCATTACGCTGAGATTTATCTTAGCATCGCTAGATTTGACCCTTCCTTTTCTAGAAGCGCATTATTGTGTCTGAAATACAAAAATTAAAGCCCCAAGCAAATATAAAAACCTCCATATCTGAGGCAGTGATAAGTCAATCACCTCATCAATAAAGCGTGTCCGATACTCTCAGTAATCCTAGTGATCAGCTTTGTTTATGAAAGCTAGAGATATTAAATTGAGCTCCTCGCTGCTCTGAGCGGGGATGACAAGTGGCAATTGAAACTAATGTTGACAGAGCTAAAGGAGCGCACGCTGAGTGCAGCAGACGTAACGCCGCGGAGAGGGAAAAGGCTAAACCAAGCTGGTGGGGAGGAAAACTTGGAGGTTGGAGCAAATCCCTCATTCCGCTCGATGACAGAACACCGCCGATAATTTACTCGGTTCAGTAATGCTGCATCTGTATAATCGGGAGGGAAAATTGGCCGACACAGAGGAGCCTCAGTACAGGAGTTAGAGGTACAGAGGATGCAAAGAGAGCGTCAGAAAGAATGAACTGAGAGGGATTCCAGCTCTCAAAGTCTTCCCTATGACTTCTAAAGGCATCCCAGTACCCAAAGCGTAACTTAAAACCTACTTTTTATCATGTGCTTGTGAAGCAAGTCATGCAACACAAGGAACCCTGAAATGTAAATATCTAGAAAAGATCATCGAGGTTTAAAATGTCTATTTCTCGAGTATTTCTACAAACATAAATGTTTGTGGCATTGCATTGTTTAAAAGCTAAATTCCCATTACCAGAATCAAGTCTCTTATCTGTTTACGGTTATTATAAACCACACTGATTAGTCAAGAATTGTACTTTCTGTTTGTGGTGTCATCCAATTATTAGGTTTTATCCTGAGTTACACATTTTGGAGGGCAAGATTATTGTTTTCTACACGTTTGTGCTACATCTTTCGCAACAGATCCCCACTTTCAGTCTGCAAGTGCCACCGCACAGTCATTTTTAAATAGTAATGGTGTGCTGAGAAACGTAATAAAACGTTCCACTTCAGGAAGAAAATTTTAGAAATTACCACAGACGAATACTAAGTTTGGGAGATTCACTGACAAAAGTAAATGTTGGTTTTTTGGGTTTTTTCCCAGTGCTTTTAAGGACTCAGCTGAGCTTTTGTGAAGAATTCTGTCCATGCTATTAGACAGCAAGAAGTCCACAAAACCACAGCAAGAAAAATCTGAGATCTAGACAATGTAATTATGAACAAAGATTGAAAGAGATGACCTTCTTGAATCTAGAAAATAGAAGACTTGGGGAAATGGGAATAAATTCTCAAGTGTATGAAGGCTTGCTGGAAAAAGAAAGACAAAAAAAACTATTCTTCATGCCTGCTGAAGATGGGTCAAGAAGCCATTGGCTTAGATTGGCTTGGATTGCTGGGAGAAGATTTAATTTAGATATGAAAAAGTACTATCCAGTATTAAAGGTAGTAAAGCACTCATACAACCTACCTGGGAAGGCCTGGACTTTCTGCTGCTGGAAGTTTTCAAGACCAGATTGAATCATAAATCATCTGTGGAAGAGTTTTATGTGATGTTTCAGATGATTTGGCGAATGAACCAAATGATTTCCCAGAAACATCTCGCAGTCTTACATATCCTGTGATTTGGACAATGTCAAGGGGAAAGGTTTTGTTGATTAAACCTATCAGAATCTCAAAACCATTCTGGTTTAACAGAAAAAAAAAAAAAAAAATCAGCGTTGTTTATGCCCCAGGTGCATTTAGCCTATCTCCTTCTACCATCACCTGTAAACAGATTCCAACAAAGTAAGCACAGGGTAGATGTTTATGACTACTTATTTATAACATGAAGAATCACCTTCTTTTTTTTCTTATGAATTCAGTCAGCTTTTTTTGAAGACATTGGTCCTCATGCTAGAAGAAACTGAGTTGTTACTTCTACCCTCCACATCCTATCTTTGAAAGACTGTTTGTATTACTCAAGCCCAGATAAGAGAAAAAATTTGTCCTATGGCTGCTTATTTCCTTTAAACATCTTTAGTTAAAACCTTTTTGGAAATCCAAGAACATTCTATTTACCAGGTTATTGATACTCCCAAGTCTGTTAACTCATTAAAAAAAAAAAAAATCAAGAGATCTGTAAGGTGCAATTAACCAGAAGTGAAATGTTTTTGCCTCCCTTCATCAAAGTTTCAGTTAATTTGTCTGGTTCAGACGTCAGGTTCATAACTTTGTAGTTTCCTGGATCTCTCCTGGATGCTCTCCAGTCTTCACATACCAGGGAAGTTTTAAGGGAAACATTGCACATTGCTGTTAATAATTCAGTTATTTAATTTTTTATTTTCTGTGAAACTCGTGGGTAAATATATCTAGCCCTGCTGTTCTGCCTGTGTTTATTTTGTCTTTTTAATCTGTACCTTTAGTTCAATTTCAAGCAGGCTCTTTGCTGAATCCTCTCCTCAAAGAGGACCTGGGTTGTTTATCACCCCTTTTTCTTCTGTAGTGAACACTAGCGCAAAAAAAAAAATCACTTAGGTACTCTGGCAGCGACCTTTTTCTCTGCAAGTGGTTCTCGTGTACAGTTGCTATCAGTTGGTCTTGCAGGCAGGCTTTCCACTCCTGATGTGTTGAAAGAAAAATTTCATATTAGTGTTGTTTGCTTTCATTGGTTGCCGCTCAGTCTCCTTTGGCCTGCCTCGTTATATTTTTTGCTTTTCTTCTGCTAGAGTTCCTGCTTCTGTTTGCTCTTTTTTTGGATACAGCATTAGCTTTTTGAAGGATGCCTTCTTGTTTCTAATAGCAGCCTTTACCCTTCTGCTCAACCATGCTGACTTACTTTTTTTCTTCAGGCTTTTCTAAGAGAAAACCAGCAGTACACCAGTGGCATGTTTCCTATTCAACACCCTTCAGTGCTGTCAACACCTGTCAGGATTTAATTCCTCTAGCTTCCCCTTTTAACTTTTCTCAAGAGCTTATTTTTACGTGATCCTGCCGCTGAATTTGGGCAAAGCTCTGGTGAACTGCTCGGCCCCTGTTACTCCCATAGGGATGTTGGCACAAGGTACATCATGGAATTTGCTGCACTATGTTGACTTCACGATGGGATATTGAACGAGATTTTTCTATTAGCCCGGGAGCTACGTAATTTCTTCCAGGATCTATAACCAGCCGCTGCTTCAGACTCAGATGTGACCTTCTCTCAGTCTCCATGGAGGTGACCAGAGACTCATTATACACTTGTATTTCGTGTCTTTCTTACCTACACCAAAGGTCGCGGGTTCTATTCCCATTCAGTCCTCATGTGTTGCATGATCCAGTTGAGAGGCGTCCCTGCCCATGACAGGGAGAATGGATTAAAAATGATCTCTAAGATCCCTTCCAGCCTAGGACATTCTATGATTCTATTTTTTATTTTTTTCTGTTTACGTCAGGCCATGCCGCTGTGCTGGTGAATCGTAAGATCTGTCGATCCAAGCCCATGTTGTTGGAGTTTCAGTTCATAAAGATTCCCGATGACGGTATTTTGCTCTCTGTTTCCAGCATATGGCTCACCTGATAGCGCATCACTGTGATTGCTTTGCTTCCCCCAAATTTTTGATATATGTGTGTCATTCAGGCTCAAGAAGGCCAGTTCCACCATCTTTGTTTCTGAGGTTTCCAGCACTTGCATAGTAACATGCATACGACCACCTTAGTTCCCATCTTGACAAGCCTTTCAAATGTCAATCTGTTTGTTTTTAGTTCTCCATTTGATTATTTACTTCCTGTGACCCATTCTTCATTGAGGGACACCTTTTTTTTGTGTCTTTGCCTTTAGAAACATCATCTCAGACCATCTGCTCTTGTGCACCGCTTGGCTTCCCTCACTCCTCACTTGAAAAGTTCACTCCCAGTCTCCTTGATTTTAAGTGACAACATCTTGAATGAGCTCCGTTCTTCCTGTACTGGCTTTTGATGCTCTATGTGTGTCAGATGAGCCTGAAACCATCTCACACCCATACTCAGCCTCTCCACCGCTCTCTGTGCAAGAGAACTTTGTCATAGAGGTCATTCTCTTTGGTGTCTTTTCCACAAATTTTACCTCCACAGACAGGACCTCCCTTGCCTGTGTCATTGATACTCATTTGAGCCATGATCACAGGCTTCTTATCACTTGCTTCTTCTAATCTTCCAGCTACTTCTGCATGTTACAATGACAAATTGTATTGTGCTATATTTTTTAATACCTTTAAAAGGTGATAACTTCTTTCCTGACTGGTCCTCCAAGCATTTTAATTTTGCTGTCTTCTTGAAAATGGTCTTAATACCTTATCGATGAAGGTTTGTATATGATCTCTTTGAAGGAAGTCGAGAGGGAGTCAAAACCAAACCTTAGAAAAATATTGCATAATAATGAAAAAAGAACTTTCGATGTGCTTTAAACTTTGTGATGACCTGGAAAGGAGACAAGGTGAGGGAGATTTAAGGATATTCAACTGCAAAGCCCAGGAGCATATGCTTTAATTAAATTTAGCAGCTCGAATCAGCTCCTCCCCTCCCATCTGAATGGCTGGCAGATAGTCTGTGATCATGGAAATATGCTTTCTGTTGCCCTTACTTATGTTACTAAATCTCTCCCAAAATTTCTCAGTGTTGTGACTGCATATAGCAATAGTGGGAGCAAGAAATAAGACAACAGGATATCGCATAGACCCACACAAAGCACTTTGGCTAACGAGGTGCTCGTAGTACAGGTTGCCAATACTGACTGGATCTCTTGTTGCTTCTAGGACTGGAGATGAGGTCCACATTAAGAAATTTTAGCAAATAGGTTCTGTTTCATGAAGAAGGTTGGGATGGTTGCTCTGCAAAACTATCTGCCAAAAAAGTTCTCTAGATTTTTTTTTTTTCAGTCACCTGTGTCCATAAATGCCAATGCTTTTGCTATTAAACATTAGATATTGAAATTTTTCTCCTGTGCTTATCGAGATGCTGCTGCCTTAGCAGAGCTGAACAGTTCCTACCCAGCACTTCGAGAGATTCGTGACATTGGCACTCTTTTCTCAAACATCTCAGTGATGGTCATCTCAAAAGCACATTCTGGGTGCATGTAATGATCACCAGTGGCACTATCCTGACTGCCTAGTAACGCAAAATCTGTCCTTTTTGTCATATAATATGGATTAGCTTGTTTGCTTGGGAAGTGGGTGGCTTGGGCTCAAGTCTCTCAGGTTGGGAGGTTTCCAATCTGCCATTCCTGTGTCCTAGAAAAATGTGCTAATCGTGCAGCTGGGTTAAAGCTGCTTTCTCTCCTGCTTGGCAAAGCTGTGCCTGTGTACAGAAAAAAAAAAAGGCCTTCAAGCTTCATAAAGCCAATGAAGGAACAGCCAAAAAGAAACAGGACATTGTAGCTCATTAAAGAGGGGATCCTAGGCAGCTTCTGGGATGGGACGAGAGGGTAGAAAGTGTGTAAAGATGTACTACAGAGGACCTTTAAGGCTGAAACAAAACGCTCGTGTTTGATGTGATAAAGAAGAGGGAGACAACGGGCGGAATTTGCTTGAATTTCAGTAATCCTCTTTCAGAAGAACTTTTTCCTAGAGGGTATGTCCCACCAAATAATCCTTCGGTGGTTGCCCTCTATAATGTTGCTCCACCTCGTCCTTACTCTTGACTAGATTTCCTAGGGATTGCAAAATCCACTTCGATCTTAAAAATGAGTTTTTACTAACTATTGTAGTGAGCTACAGCTGTATGTTTTATAGGAGAGGCTTTATCACTGATTCTTTTCAGACTGAACATCGTTTTTAATAATGGAAATAAATGTTACATGCAAATAGACCCTGCCTCTCGTTATGACAGCTTTGTACTTTTGTATTCTATGAATGGGAGAGATGAATACAGGTCTACAAAGTGAGTCTGACCGGAGAGGACACACAGTAATGTCGAGTCTTGACCTTGCATCCCTGGGATATCAGATCTGGATTTGTGCTGCAGTGTCTGGGCATCTTTTGTACCTCACATCCACCCTTTCTCTGTTTACTTCCTTAAAATGTACTAGTTATTGGGCCATTTCAAAGCTATCATTGATGACAGACATCCAAGGAAGAGGGAATAAAGGCATCCACAAGGTTAGCTTTCCTCTGCTTCAGAACTGATGCTCCAGACTGTGGCCAGGAGGATACTACATTATGGAGAATCCCTCCAACCTGAATTAGTTAAAACCTCTGCTATGAAGACAGGTTGAGAGAGTTGGGGTTGTTCAGCCTGGAGAAGGCTCAAGGGAGACCTTATAGTGGCCTTCCAGTACCTGAAGTGGCCTACAAGAAAGCTGGGAAGGGACTGCTTACAAGGGCATGTAGCAATAGGACAAGGCGGAATGGTTTTAAATTAGGTGGATTTGGATTAGGCATTAGGAAAAGTTCTTTACTATGAAGGTGATGAAACACTGGCACGAGTTGCCCAGAGAGGTGGTAGAAGCCCCATCCCTGGAGGTCAGGCTTGATGGGGCTCTGAGCAACTGGATATAGTGAAAGATGTCCCTGCAGAGGGGTTGGACTAGAGGTCCCTCTCCCTCCGACACATTTGTGATTCTGTAACTCTATGATCACTCTCAGCCAAGAGATACAGTTGAGGGTGATTAAGAAAGGACTTCTTAGGCTTAGGCCAAATAACAAGCTGAAAGGTTCTATTCTGCCTCCTTAAATTTCACCTGGAATTCAAATCTATTCAATTCAATTCAATTCAATTCAATTCAATTCAGATCAACAGTGTAGCTCATTAAGCTAATGTATCCCTAAGTTTTACATGACAATTGGTGTTGATAAGCTATTGAGTAGCCCCTCCATCCTGGACCAGAGGTGGCTCTACTTCAGTGGTGGGTCACCTCTTTTTCAGTCCTGGTCCAAAGTTAATGGGAAGTCAGTGGAAGGACTTCTGACGAGTCAATAAGCTCTGGAACAATTTTCTGTGTCAGTTCACAAAGTGCTTTTGAATAATTTATGCCAAAGGCTTTATATAAAATCTAAATTAGCGTTTTCATTTACTCGCATATCATAAGAATGAAAGTTTTTTCTGAAATTGTTTTGCTTCATTATTTATCTGTTTGGAGATTGGAGCTGAAGCCTATTGATCGACCCGATTAAAGAATGTGAAATCAGAGTGGAGCTGGCTCCCTCATTTCAACGGGCCCATGTATACATTTTATTTTTCTCAGTCCTATTTGATAAAATGAGATACAAATCTACACACCTGCAGGCCACTGAGATAACACAGGGCTTGGGCTAGGTACAGGAAGAGAAATGGGAGTAAGGATATATGCATTCGTCAGGGTGATAGATACAAAATAGGAGAATGATCAACTTTGCAAGATGTTTTTCATAGTCTACTGGCTTAAGATATTAATGAATTGCTGCTTGAATGAGCCAGACCTCTTGACCTTAGAGTGAGATAGTTGCAGAAGCAACGGAATTAAACATGGGCCAAACAATTCATTTATTTATTTTTCAGTGTACTGATCTGCATTATAACCTGATCTCAGTGTGCCACCAGAAGAGGAGCTGCTCCTTCTCCTTCCACTTCTCAGCTGACCTTGTCTGCGTGTTCCTGTGCTTTCCCATGCGTTTGACTCAGCAGTCATGGAGGTGTGGCAGCAGAAAGAATGGGGATCACCTCTTTAACAGCAGCCTGGAGCTGGACCAAGTCAGACATGACATGAAATTCTGCTGTAATATCGGCAATTTTCTCTGAATGGCACCATAGCCCCGTGTGATTATGGAAAATTCAATAGGTAGATCTTACATGGTGCAGCAGTAATTTATTCCAGAAGCAGTAAGAAGCGACACGTTCATTAAGTATGAACAGTGGTTGCTTTTTGTCTTCAGGCTGATACATACTACGGAAATAATTCATTTATTTTAAACATTTGCATTAGACTTTAGTGAAATATAGGAGGTAGTGAAGTACGGGAAGGGATGTAAGAGGATGTGTCTCGTTTTAGGCCAATGATTACAAGGACTGATAAATCTCTGTCTCCCAATAGGTGAAAAAAAATGAACCATAGCTGACCAGCCTGTGTTTTGCAACGATGAAGTTCATCAGGCTCTGCAGAAGAGGAACTGTGCCAACTGAAATCACTGTAACAGAAAAGTGAGAATAAGCAGAGACCTTACAAAGAACAAAAAAACATCAGTAGAGGAAACTGCATTTTAGAGCTCAAAAAATGTAAGGATAGCACGGGCATCACTAAAAGTAAATTCAAATTAATCCTGGCAAAGAAAATTAAAATAGGGAGGAAATTTTGGTTTTTAAACATCTAAAGAGAAATAAAATGTGGAGTAAGAGATACAGGGCAGACGCTCAAGATAATGGAAATATGACCCCACAGTTAAAGGTCTACTTCAGGTAGATTTTCTGTAAGGTGTCTGAGGTAGAACCTGCTAAGGAAAGACAAGATGATTAATGGGAAGAGGACGGTGGACGTGGAAATTTCTATCACCAAAGTGGAAGCAAAGCTCTCTAAACTAGTTTCATTTAGCTAGGGAAAAGGGAGGAGATGTGGAGCTGGGTAATCGGCATTCTTGATATTTGAAAGAGCTGGCTCAGGAAGTCAGTGCTTCATCTCAAATCCCTTTAATAGATGCATGAAGTTGGGGGTGGTTCCATCTGTATGTCAAATAATAAATATAGTGTCCATATTTGAGTGCTGAAAAGCAACCAGCCAACCCCACGAATATGAGAGCTTTGGAATAAATCTGCAGGAAAACAAAAATGAATTAATAATTAAAGAAAAGAAACGACCACGAGGAGGTGAAAATAAATCAAGACGGGAGGAAATACGGATTTATCAAAGGCTGTTTATGTCTGATATCTTTCCGTAAAAAGATAACCAGTTCTTATAGATGGGAAAAAAATGCTTTAGACATAATCCACTTAGACTTCAATGAAACAATATCAATATTGTGCCACATGGGATATTATTAACTGGAGAAAATGTGGATCGTTTCCAAAATACTAATGTAGTAAATAACTACTAAAGAGAAATGACCTGGTGTTCTGCAGAGAAGAGAACTTGTGGTTTGCAAGGCAGTTTTTAGTGGAGTTTCACAATGTTCTGTCTTTGGACTAATCTTAATGTTTCCATCGGTGACCTTGCCTTAAAAAATATTTACTAATGAATTCTGTAGACAGCACAAAGCTGGGTGGTATAGGCAATTCAGAGAAGAGAGTTGAAGTGTTAGTGAGGTGAATTGGGAGGAGAACCAAAAAATGCAATTGCACAAGGAGTAAGGTCATGCAAGATGGGGCTTCCTAACAAGAGAATTGGCTTTAAAGCTTGAGCTTGTTGGTGGAAAAGGAGGGATTGAAAAGCGTATGTTGTGTTTGTTGATCACAGAACGTTACAGGCCTGAAAAAGCAAACGTCCTAGGGATGCCTCAGCTGAGGTGTTCTCAGGAAAGGTCTTTGATCAGGCTGAAGTGAGGCCTCTCACAGTGTACAAAAAAAATCCTGTCTCAAGCTGGTGCCATGAAACCCATCTGGGACCATCAGAGGCGTGAAGAGGTTATCAGATAGGAAAAGACTAGATGTGTTTGTGTTTTATACAGGCTAGGAAAACGAAAGCTGAGAGGGAAAAGGAGTATTCTTTACATATAAGTGAACTCAAGAAACAGAGAAGAACTTTTTAGGCAGAGTGAAAACACTGATACAAGTTTGCCGACGACACCAAGCTGTGTGGTGCCGTGGACTCACTTGAGGGCAGAGGTGCCATCCAGAGGGACCTTGATAGGCTGGAGAAATGGGCCAGTGCAAACTGCATGAGCTTCAACAAGTCAAAATGCAAGGTCCTTCGTCTGGGTTGGGCCAATCCCAGGCACAAATACAAACTGGGCACAGAGTGGGTTGAGAGTTGCCCTGAAGAGAAGGATTTGGGGGTGTTGATAGACGAGAAGCTCAACATGAGCCGGCAGGATGCTCCTGCAGCCCAGAAGGCCAATCCCATCCTGGGATGTATCAGGAGAAATGTAGCCAGCAGGTCAAGAGAGGTGATTCTGCTCCTTTACTCTGCTCTTGTGAGACCCCACCTTGAATCCTGCATCCAGTTCTGGTGTCCCCACCATAAGAGGGACATAGAACTGTTGGAGCATGTTCAGAGGAGGCCACAAAGATGATGCAGGGGCTGGAACCAGGACAGGCTGAGGGAGCTGGGGTTGTTCAGTCTTGAAAAGAGAAGACTTCGGGGGGACCTAAGAGCTGCCTTCCAATACCTGAAGGGATCCTACAGGAAGGCTGGGGAGGGACTTTTTACAAGAGCCTCCACTGAGAGGACAAGGGGAAATGGGTTTAAGTTGAAGGAGAACAGGTTTAGATTGGATCTGAGGAAGAAATTCTTCATTATGAGGGTGGCAAGACTTTGGAATAAATTGCCCAGAGATGTTGTGGCTGCCCCCTCCCTGGAGGTGTTCAAGGCCAGGTTGGACAGAGCCTTGAGTAGCCTGAGCTAGTTGAGAAGCGTCCGTGCCTGTGACAGGGAGGTTGGATTAGATGATCTCTAAGGTCCCTTCCAATCTAGGCCATTCTATGATTCTATGATAATAAAGAGGTGTAATTTGGACCTGGCTGAATTCAGCCTGGAAAGTCTTAAAAATTAAGGTGGAAGGGTCTTGGGCAGTGTGCTAATTTCAGCAATGAGAACAGAAGACCTTATTTTCTGGTACATTTATTAAGAAAGTGAACGATATCACTGGATATGACATCAGCCAAAGTACAGAATGGGTCAATTGCCCACAAAGATTCTGGATACACTGAGCTCAGCTGTGTCACGTTCAAGCCCTGACCTGGGATGTCTGCATTTGCTGATCTGTGTCTCTGATAGCTTTGCACTTTTGCATTGTTTTCCTTTGATGAGTCATGAGCGAGACTTTGTGGTCCAATGTCGGTTCCAGGTGGGAAAGATTCCACTAGTTTTTAGGTGGAAAAAATGTCTGTTAAGTGAGCTAAGTGAGCTGTAGGCAACTCTTCTTCAATATGGAGACTCTTGGGAGGCCAGGGTGATGAAAATTTTAGTTGAAAAACAGCCATCAGATCAAAAATGAACGAGGATGAGCTATTAATACCCAGGCTAGGTCTACGTAAGTGAGAAGAAAAATCTTTTGTTTGCATTTTGTGTTTCTACCTGCTGGCCTTGAGACTATGCATCACCAGCAATCACACTTGCAATCAAAGGACATTTGTCAAACAGGAGAGGAGGACATCATGTCCTTGTTGAGCTGTCCTTTCTTTTTCCAGTTTCTCTGACTAAACATTTCAGCAGAACAAGAAGTTTTTCAGCACAAGGCTAACGTGATGTACTTGCATAAAGCGATTTACATGCTCGCTCACACGACGTATCCAAGGAAAATGTTCAGAACCAGTCAGGAGACCTTACTCAGCAGTGACATTGAACTCCTGTTGTTGTAGGGAATAATTTGCTCAATGCCTTTCTCAGTTTACTGAGTGATTGAAATACAATGTAAGGTTAAAACGTCTCACCTAGAAGCATATAAAACCTCTTCATCACCCTCCTCCTGAAACTATAGAAAACTCCTGCGCTGACAAGGGGAAAATGCGCTTCTGTAAGGCATCGATAGTTTACTCAACAGTCAAATAATGAACAATAATAAACAATGTTAGAGAAACATCTTTCTTCTCAACAATCTAGACTTGGATCTCTTTACACTGCAGTGTCTTACCCACATCAGAGATATATTCCACGGGTTATTTAAGAGGAACGTGCTTGTCCTTGCTCTTGATAGTTCTTCCCACTCAAGGAGTACTCGCATGTGGGATCAACTGTGAAAAAGCAAGGCAAAAGGCTTTGCCCCATGAGAGAGATCAAAATGTCATTTTTGGCACCATTTTTGACACTCTGCCGAGTTTCCAGAGGCATCTTGAGGAAAATTGTCTCTTCTATGGTTGCTGCAAGCCGGGTGCCACCAGGTCACTGTGACACAACAGTGAAAGTCAATGAGAGAATCAAGTGGGGGAGTGACAACACAGTCATCCTGGGAAGATTTCAGAAGGGTTACCAGAGCAGTCAGAAAAGCTGGATACATTTTTAATATTTATTGCAAAAAAAAAAAGGAGGAAAATACTAAAATGAAAAATAACAAGCGTAACTTAATATTTACATATGATTAATGTTTTTCAGAAACCCACGTTCAAGTGACAGTCGGTGATATTAAATGCCACCAGTACGCGGGCCATGCTCTGTGAAAGGAATGGATCCACTGAACTGTCAGGCTGAAAAAATCGCAAAACGTCAGTCCTTGTTTGGAGAAAAAGGGATGTGGAGGAGAAAATGGTCATAACTCCCTTTATTCCCATAGTGACGATAGAGGACAGTCCTTGTATCCATGGTGTGTGTAAGCAAGGAATATTCTTGATATGCAAAAGGGTGAGAGCTGCTACAAGCAGCAATTCAAAAAGAATTCAAAACCTGCACGCACCTCTGTATTTTTGTTTTCTTACTTGGTGAGTCAGACACAAGAGTGCTCTTTGGTGGCAGAACTTGAGGAGCACAATGATGTTCACCCCTGGTTCAGCTCCAAGGTGGCACCTGGTTACAAGCCAAGAATTCCCTGCAGGGAAGAAATAAGAGTGTGGCAGGGGAGGAGGAGACCAAAAGAGGACTCAGATTTAATGAAGGAACCAAAGGGATGATATGAAGAAAGGAGAGATTTTGTCATCGATGGAATCAGGTGTAGTTCACACACGATGCTGCAGCGGAATTAAGACTAACACAAAATACGCCTTTGACCTTCCTAACTTCGAGCTGATCTTTGAAAGACAGTGATGGATTCTTTAATGTAAGTCATTAAAATAAAGCCAAATCCAAACAGCATCTGAGCATACATTCAGAGAAAGCTCTCTTATTGTGCCAAGAGTAGCCTGCATGCCAGAGCTCTGAATAAACAGGCTAAATATACAGGTTCATAAATCTTGTGTGTGAAATTAAAACAAGGGAAAGGACATTGATTTATTATATGTTTGTTGGAAAGCTTAAGACTTAGTCTTTATTTATAATAACGGTGTCCTCCGTGCTCCGTAAGCAGGCAGAAGTGCTTGACTTCAATTGTGCTTTCCTTGGGTTTGGTAATTATAAGGTCAGTAAGACGTGTTCCCAGAACAGCATGCTTTTTGGCTTCGCTTTTAGGTTGCTTCTAGATTCCCAGTTAAAGTTCACTGGTCTCTCTAAATTTCCTGTGGAAAAAAAAAAAAAAAAAAAAAAGACCTCCAGAACTGGAAATACGGCTCCTGTTTCAGGGAAAGGATCTTGTGGGAAATATTGTAAAAATCAAGAGAAGCGTTTGAGAGCTCTGCTCTTGGATTGTGACTGATGTACACCACATAAGCTTTGCTTCTTATTAAGAGGTAATGAAGCAACAGTAATTTTACACCAGATGCAGATATCACCTGATTTAGTAAAAAGACATCTTTTTGATTACTCCTAAAAACGTGGGGGTTTTTGCTTTCTCTTTCCCCCTGCCTTGTAGTATCTTCATAACCTCTAGGCTTGGTTAGCTCCACGGTCTCTCAGGCATGGAGAGAAGGGCATGCACAGGTTGGAAGGCTTTTCTGTGTAGTACTACTCAAAGTCCCACCATGCTGGACTGAGCAAGGCTTGAAGGTGTCAATAACAGTAAGAAATAAAGAAATAAGAAGAGTAAGAAATAGGAATGGAGAGGCAGATAGTGGGTGTTGTTGAAGGTCAAGCTTCCGTACTGGTACGTGCTGATGACCTCTGTGCTCTAACACCTAAGGAACTCTTATATTACTTAGGATTGGGTCTTGTAACCACTGGTAGATTTTTCTATGTTCACAGGTAACCTTTTCTCTCTGCCTTGTCCTAGAAATCTCTGCTTGCCTTCCTTTTGGTTTTATTTGTTCCCGTCATAGCCTACTCCTTTTCTGTAGGCTCCCTCCTCCAGAAAGTGTGCATCATTTCTCACAGTCCCTGCTTTGTGCAGCAGTCCTTAAGCATGACTCTTGATTATTCAATTTTATAGTTGTATCCTCCTGTATTCTGAGGATATCTTACCGTCCAGTTTTAATGAAAAGTGGGAAGAAAGACTGGTTAATTCACAGCTCTGCCTTACTCATATCCTCTGAAGGGTTAAGTCAGCTCCCTACATCTTCATGAATCACAGTCTTGCTGTCCTCTGCAGTGAACTCATCTCATCTGTCATCTCAGCATTTGGGATGTAGACTTATCTTCCAACTCTGTCACTTTTCATGATCTTTATCTCCGTAAAACATTCATGATCCAGATGTTCCCTACTGGCTTAGATAGTTGGGCTGGTACCCATCCCCACTTAGTGCTTCCTAATGCCTTTGACAAAAGCCTGTGTACAGTAATCAGAGAAAGTAAATAGTGCCTGCAGAGCATACTTGATTTTAATTGAAAGAATAATAATATCTGAAACTTGGGCACATTACATCGTGACTGTGGTTTGCTGCCCACGCAGGCAGCTTCACAGAACAGCTAGTCCTGCTCTGCATACCTGCTTGGCTCGCTGGCTTTACCTGGCTTATGGTGCACACTTCTGAGGGACTTAATAAGAAGAAATATTCTCTCAGGTTGGAGAAAAAATCAGAGAAAAACAATCCAGGGAAAGAATTTCTTTAATGTTGCTCAGTGTAAGGATCTGAGCGTCTGAGAAAAGTTTTAGATCATCTTCATTGCTTTAAATAGCATCATACTAGACTGATACTTAAAAATACCTGAGACAGCTGAATTTTTTTTTTTTTAGATAGCTAAAGAAAACTTTGTGTCATCTGTGGTCAGATTTTTCTGTTGTCTTTTTTTTTTCTTTTCTGGGAGTAAGGACTGCATTTGGAAACCTCTTTTCTCAGACTAGCCTTCTCTTACATAAGCTGTTATAACTCACAGAAGACACTGAGAGCCAGGAGGAGGCTTGAGCCAGCAACCAGTAAAAGGCCGGGGTTTTTTTAGGGTTTTGACTATCTTACAAATAGTTATATCCTCCTCTGTTTTATCTCAAAGGCAGCACTAAACAGGATGTTCTAGAAAAAGATGTCTGTCTTGGAAAAAAAAAAAGAAAAATCTTCTAATTTTGTCTTTAAAATTGTCTTCTATTCCCTTAAGGATTTCTTCTAAACCTGGATTTCTAAGAAAATCTTTATTTCCCTGCAATACAGCTTGCCTGAACTCACTGTGAGACATTTCTGTTAACACAGTGGCAACGAATACAGATGTTTCTGGTTTTGGCAGTGAAAGGATGTAGAATTTGACTTTTCCTCTTTAAAGTGCTTTAAATGGGCAAAACCCCCAGCTTTTTCTCCCATGGGTTATAGGCTCCCTCCTTGGTCTAGAAGGAGAAATGGATCTGGGCTGGTGTGCCAAAAAACTTGACCTTCCACCTGAAGTTTGCTGCTGTCAGGCAGGGAACTTTAAGCTTTGGACAGGTTCTCTGAAGACCAATAGCCACGTCTCAGTGCAGCTGTGGACCAAAATGCAGAAAATTCCTTGCATTAATTGACCTACTGGCCCAAATGACTGTTCCAGACCCATCTCTGAACATCCTAAGGCTGGAGGTCAATGACTTTGTAAATCCTGGAACTCCCTTAGTGAAGAAGACCTTGCTCAGGGCAAAATGTTTCTGCACAGAGACCTTGAAGGATGTGAGCATGAGGAGGACCAGAATTGCTGTCCCATTCACTGGTTACACATGGAACTGGGAGAGCAAGACCATTGTGGTGTTGACTGTTTAGTGCCCTTCTGTGGGGTGAGGAAGACTGTCCACCTCCCAGCTTTGCTCAGGTTCCTTGCTGGAGAAGGACAAAGAATTTACTCAAGACTGTTGAGATAAGGGGATGGGACAAATTGATTTCTAGCGAGTTTGGGGGTTCATTTCTCCATAACCTCAGTTCAATGTCCCTACTATGAAGCCCTCCTTTGATCATTTTTTCAGGCTTCTCAGCAGTCTGAGCAAACAGATGAAGGAGCAGTTAGGCCAATTAGATGAAATTATCTTCTCTTTCCTTAGAGATGATTTCTAGGAGTTAAACTTCAGAATTCTCCGAAGGTCAGTACTTCTTTTTGCCTTCTTCCACTGTGTAATGGAAAGCCACAATCTGATTAAATTCAGCAGTGGCAGCTGCATGAGAAAAGGTGCAGCAGATATAAGGAGAGTCCACACATACTGAAAAGTCCCTGGAGAATAAGAGTGAAAATGAGAAGAGGATGTGAAGACAACATGTGAAGAAAAAGTGAGGCAGTTGAGTTGTTTAGCCTAGAAAAGGGAAACCTAAAGGAAGCCAGGCACAGGCTCTTCCAACAAAGGAGACGGAGGATATGGAGATCAATAGTTCTGTGCCCTTGGTGACTAGAACAACAAGAAATCTGTTCCACTTCCAGCAAAGGAGAGAAATTAAATGCCATAAAAGAGAATGAAGAGTGAATGTTGTCTGGAGAGGCTCTGAAAACTCCTTGGATGTTTATTAGAAGACCTGAGGCAAACATGCTGTGAAGTGGTGTAGGTATCCTTGATTCTGCCTTGGTGAGGAGGAAAGGACTAGGGCAGAGATTCACCAAAGGGAGGCAAAGAATGTACCTGAGAATGTGAGACCCTCCAGAAAATTACTTTTAGCCTTCATGTTTCCCTGTCCCCTCTCCCCAAACGCCATCTTTTTAAGCTGTCTGAAAAATACCCAAACAACTTCCTCCCCTCCTTATCTTTGAACCCAAGTATACAGCAAGACGAGAACAAAATAATTTTCAAGGGGATTTGGGAGGAAGAGTGAAGCAGAGGGGTTACTCATCTATTCCAGAAAAGAAAGGTAGCTCAATATCAAGAAATCCAAAAGCTTCGGGAGTCGATGACCTTTAGGTCCATCTCATCTCTTGGAAATCCACTTCTAAATAAATATTCTCTGCTGACGCATGCTCTAATAAAAATGGCATATTGCAGTCATTTGCTGGTTGGTGCAGAGAGTCTTGTCAGCTCGTTCATAGCACATTTACTGCCAAATCATTCCTTTAATCATCGAACGAGAAATGTTACACACGCCGAACAAATCTCCCTCATTAACTTGAGCAGGTTACTTCTGCAGTCTGTTGCACTTCAGCTTCTATTTTCGGAGAAGGTCTTGTAACCTGTTGTGTGTGTGAGTCACAAGCTGTCCCCAGCAAGTTCTGCCAGGATGAGAACTACGGGCTAGGACTCTAATGGTGCTAGGTGTCTCCTTCTAAAGAAGACTTCAGTATCTCTGCCCTGGGACAGAAACAGGCACTCTTCGTTTTTTTTTACTGTGTAAACCGATCCATTGAATGGCACTTTCAATCCCCAGCAATCTCACTCTAATAATTAAAGTCAATATCACAGAATCACAAAATTGTTGGGGCTGGAAAAGACCTCTGAGGTCATCAAGTCCAGCCTATGTCCCAACCCCACCACATCAGCCAGATCACGGCACTAAGTGCCACATCCAGCCTCTCCTTAAACCCCTCCAGGGATGGTGACTCCCCCCTGCCCTGGGCAGAGCATCCCAGTGCCTGAGCACCCTCTCCGTGAGGAAGGGCTGCCTGAGATCCAACCTGAACCTCCCCTGACGCAGTTTCAGACCGTGCCCTCTTGTCCTGCCAAGTCCTGCCAAGTCCCACTCAACCTTGCTATAGTGCCAGGATTAGACCCTTTATAACTGTCATACAATGGGGAAAGTAAAATAGGAGCTATGGCTGCAAGTGCTCCTTGTGTTTTGCATGTTGAGGCATGTTTATATGCATGCATGTATTGAGTAAAGTCTATTTTATATACCTTTTAATGACAGAACTACAATAAAGAGGCTTTCAAATGAAAATTTAAGGATAGCTAAGGTCTTTTTTACATGAAAGATTTAAAAAACCCACAGATTAAAGGCTATATTATACATGTTCAGAACTAGAATAGTGTATGATAAGTGTATTTGCTTCTATTTTAGTTTGTTAAAGGGAATCATAGTTGGTATATGAGCTGTTTTGTTGACAGAGGGAGGGAAAAAAAGCGTGAAGCCAAGCCAAACCATTCCACCTACAATATTAATTAACTGTAATATGAAGAAGCCATTCAGGTTTTATCAGTGTTTCAAACATGCATTTAAACACTGTCCCTCGCTTGAGATGTTCAAAGCCAGGTTGGATGAGGACTTGATTAAACTGGTCTAGTTGAGAGGCGTCCCTGCCCATGGCAGAGAGGTTGGATTAGATGATCTCTAAGGTCCCTGCCAACCTAGGCCATTCTATGATTCTATGAACACTGTTCAGAAAAAAACCCAAGGACTAAATCACTGTTTCTTTTCTCATTTGAACCAGATATAAGATTAATGTGTTGTAAGTTTAGATGTCCTTTAATTATCACCTCCCCCATCCAGTCTTCAAAAAGGGCAAGAAGGAGGACCCGGGTAACTATAGACCGGTCAGCCTCACCTCCATCCCTGGGAAAGTGATGGAACGACTTATCCTTGGTGCCATCTCAAGGCATATCAGGGATAAGAGGGTCATTAGAGACAGTCAACATGGCTTCACCAAAGGGAAGTCGTGCTTGACTAACCTCATAGCCTTTTATGAGGATATAACGAGGTGGATAGATGATGGCAGAGCGGTGGATGTGGTCTACCTTGACTTCAGTAAAGCATTTGACACAGTCTCCCACAGCATCCTTGCTGCTAAACTGAGGAAGTGTGGTCTAGACTCTCGGGTAGTGAGGTGGACTGTGAACTGGCTGAGGGGAAGAAGCCAAAGAGTTTTGGTCAATGGGGCAGAGTCTGGTTGGAGACCTGTATCCAGTGGAGTGCCTCAAGGGTCGGTACTGGGACCAGTATTATTCAATATATTCATCGATGACTTGGATGAGGGACTAGAGAGTACTATCAGCAAGTTTGCTGATGACACCAAGCTGGGAGGAGTGGCTGACACACCAGAAGGCTGTGCTGCCATCCAGCGAGACCTGGACAGGCTGGAGCGTTGGGCGGGGAAAAATTTAATGAAATATAACAAGGGTAAATGTAGGGTCTTGCATCTGGGTAGGAACAACCCCAGGTTCCAGTATAAGTTGGGGAATGACTTATTAGAGAGTAGTGTAGGGGAAAGGGACCTGGGAGTCTTGGTGGACAGCAGGATGACCATGAGCCAGCAGTGTGCCCTTGTGGCCAGGAAGGCCAATGGCATCCTGGGGTGTATTAGAAGGGGGGTGGTTAGTAGGTCGAGAGAGGTTCTCCTTCCCCTCTACTCTGCCCTGGTGAGACCCCATCTGGAATACTGTGTCCAGTTCTGGGCCCCTCAGTTCAAGAAAGACAGGGAACTGCTGGAGAGAGTCCAGCACAGGGCAACTAGGATGATGAAGGGAGTGGAGCATCTCCCTTATGAGAAAAGACTGAAGGAGCTGGGGCTCTTTAGTTTGGAGAAGAGGAGGCTGAGGGGTGACCTCATGAATGTTTACAAATATATCAAGGGTGAGTGTCACGAGGATGGAGCCAGGCTCTTCTCGGTGACAACCACTGATAGGACAAGGGGTAATGGGCTGAAACTGGAACATAAGAGGTTCCGCTTAAACTCGAGAAGAAACTTCCTCTCAGTGAGGGTGACGGAGCCCTGGCACAGGCTGCCCAGAGAGGCTGTGGAGTCTCCTTCTCTGGAGACATTCAAGACCTGCCTGGACACGTTCCTGTGTGGCATAGTCTAGGCATTCCTGCTCTGGCAGGGGGATTGGACTTGATGATCTTTCGAGGTCCCTTCCAATCCCTAACATTCTATGATTCTATGATTCTATGATTTATGAATCTAAAGATTCCCATTGAGAATAGGAGCTTTTTATTAAAACATTGCCAAGTGTCATGACAAAACCCCTCCTCTCGTGAGATTTGAAAACTAATTATTACATACAAATGTCAGCTTCTACTAAAATTTCTATTTCAATAAAAGAAGAACAAAAATTATAATTTTCATTTTCATAGAATCCTAGAATCCTAGAATTGTAGAACTGTAGAACTGTAGGATTGTAGAATTGTAGAATGTGTTGGGCTGGAAGTGATATACACTTTTCAGTATAAAATCTACATTGAGAAACTTTTTAACACAAGTGAGCTCAAGCCTCTAGAAATTACTTTAAGAAAAGACCATTCACATTGTCCTCAACAGTACTGAATTAGACTCTTCAGATAAAAATATGGACTTGGCCTGTCAAAAATGTGATATTACCCCTTAAATCTGGTTTAGCACCTTTTACTCAATTGCATGTAAGAAAACATATCTGTGAAAGGCCCATTAACAGCTTGGTAGGCAGCTGATGCTCACCAGAGATGCAGACCAGAATGTCTCATGGCAAAGATGCAATGAGGTTAATTTATCGGTTAAAGCTTCAAGAGGTGGTGGCAATTGAAATCTTTCTGATGGATCCTAAAGAGTTGTGGGTACAAGCTTTAGGACAAGTCTCTGAAAACGTTCTTCCAAGCCCAGCAGTTGCTGGGTTTTCACTCTAGTGTGAGCACAACACTGAGCATGTCTGAATCCAGCATGGATCAGCAGGAACACGTGAAAACTACAAAATGAAATGAACTTAAGTCAAATGTTGGAGAAGGTCTGGAAAAAAACGCTCTGAGTTGGACAATTTGAAAAAGGCGGGTTCGAGAAAAGTCTCAGCTGAGAAACCCATGAGGATGTGACTTGCCTTGGCATGCTGACCATAATCTGCAGGGTGTGAAGGTCAATATGAGGCCAGGAGGCTGTCTTGCAGGGTAAGATCCTTCACAGTTTGATGGCCAAGCTTCACTGAGCTTGGGTCGGGGCTCAAGAGGGTCAGAGTTGTCAAAGTAGCAGCAAGAATATGGCTGCTCCACAGGGAAAGGCAAATTAGAGGCGGGGGGTGGCAGCAAGACAGGCAGAGACCTCTTCAACAGGGGGCCAAAGCCCACAGGACCCAAGAAAAGCAAAGAGAGCTCCTAGTGACAGTCAGCAGGTTGTGCTGAGAGCCCGGAATACCAGGCAAGACCACAGTCATGAGGCAGGTTCAAGGTCAATCATTCAGGAGCAGCAAGGTGCCCAGCTGACCATAGACTTACAGTCTCAGACAAGTTAGAGGTTAAATGCAGCTCTTGTGGCAACAGCAAGAAGATGTGTGTGGAGGTCCCAGACAAAGCTGGTCAGGGGTGATAGCAGAATCATAGAATCACAGTTTTGGGATGGAAGAGGCCTTCCAAGGTCATCTAGCTCAACCCTCCTGCAGTGAGCAGGGACATCTTTAACTAGATCAGATTGCTCAGAGGTCTGTCCAACCTGGCCTTGAAAGTTTCCAGGCATGGCGTGTCTACCACTTCTCTGGGCAGCTTGTGACAATGTGTCACCATCCTCATAGTAAAAAATTTCGTCTTCATATCTAGTCTAAATTTGCCCTCTTCTAGTTTAAAAACAGTACCCCTTGTTCTATCGCGATAGGTCCTGCTAAAATGATTGTCCCCACCTTTCTTATAGCCCTCCTTGAAGTGCTGCAAAGTCACTAGAAGTTCTCCCTGGAGCCTTCTCTTCTCCAGGCTGAACAACCCCAACACTCTCAGTCTTTCTTCATAGCAGAGGTGTTCCATCCCTCTGATCATTTTTGTGGCCCACCTCTGGACCTGTTACAAGAGGTCCATGTCTTTGTTGTGCTGAGGAGCCCAGAGCTGGACGCAGAAATGCGGGTGGGGTCTCATAAGGTCTATTGGTGTAGGCAGGGCGTACAAGTGTAATCCTTGTCAACAGCTATGTTCGATCATCATCTATGTGTAGATATCGATGAATTACACAGATCATGACTCGACAGTGCTTTAGATGGTAACGCTCCTCCAATAAAATGAGATTTAACATCTATAAAGAAGAGACTTTGCACTCACTGGAGATACAAATTTGAATGGATCGTCAGCGGTAGTCTTTATTCCTGTGACTCCAGCAGTGGGTGCAGAAGACTTTTCTTAATTGTTAAACTTGACCATCAGATGTAAGTAACTTATAAAACAATTTTCGTGTGGGGTCCAAGCACTTGAAATGTTTTCCCTGATGAAGACATAAAGAAAATTACACATTCCGGCTTTGACAGAAGCAACTTCTGTGCTGCAGCGGTATCTACAACCATTCATATGGGTCATTAGATTGAAAGAACAAATTAAATAGAGTTGTTCTGCAAAATTAACCCATTGTTAAATAATATATCTTGGTAGAATAAAATAATTACATATTTCTGGTAATACGCTAGCTCCATTTTCAATCAAAAGAATCGTTAAAAGCTTGGTTGAAAAGAGCGTATTTTTCTCTGTGGTCACTGGTGCTTTAAACCATGGAAATGTTAAAATGTTTCTGGCAGATGTTCATTCCTATACAGTAGAACGAGACATGATCTATTGTCTGCTTAATTATTTTCAATGCGAGAATAAAAGTTCATTAGAAATGCTTCAAAATGCACGAAGTGTATTAAAGTCGATTGACTTCACAACGCGTTGTCATTTGCAGATGACAAAGCTAATGCTGACTTTCATGGCACGAGTGATGTTGTTGATCTGTGGTCGTCTGAAAACATGAAGTCAGCAAAGTTTGTAGGGAGAGAGAACATATTTTCTTAAACAATCTGACACAACTGAGAAAATAAAAAAGAAACAGAACACAAGTGTTCAGGCATATGAAGTCTTCTTCAA
Organism: Trogon surrucura; assembly: GCA_020746105.1. Lineage (NCBI taxonomy): Eukaryota > Metazoa > Chordata > Aves > Trogoniformes > Trogonidae > Trogon > Trogon surrucura. The sequence goes on along the minus strand of CM036619.1, from coordinate 2,997,632 downwards.
ATACAGACTAGAATCAAGAACCTTCCAAGCTGAATGGAGTTGGGGAATAATTATTCAAAGTTACACTCACTCATGTGCACTCACTCCCGCTGTCCTTGCCACCGACAAAGGTGCTAGATCCAGAACTTCACCAGTGACAGAACAAGGGGCAATGGGTACAAGTTGGAATATTGTTGGTTCCACAAAAACATTAGGAAAAACGTTTTCACTGTGAGGGTGACAGAGCCCTGGCACAGGCTGCCCAGGAACATTGTGGAGTCTCCTTCTCTGGAGACATTCAAAACCCGCCTGGACGCGTTCCTGGGCACTCTACTGTAGGTGATCCTGCTCTGGCAGGGGGTTGGACTAGATGATCTTTTGAGGTCCCTTCCAACCCCTAATATTCTGTGATTCTGTGATTCTGTGATTCTGTGATTCTGTGATTTTGTGATTCCTTGCTGAACCTCATGATGTTGGTCCAGTCTGCAAGTTAACTACCTTCCCTTTGGGTCAAGGCTTTTACCACATCTCAGCGTGTCAATACTTCCTCTTGGTTTAGTCCCATCCTCAAATTTGCTGAGGGTGATGGAATGATGGAGGACCATGTCAGCTGCTCTTCTTGTTATGAGCTGCCAGCCAGACAGTCGTTGATTGCTGTCCTTTGAGAGAGGTGGTCCAGCCAATTTTCAACCTCCTCAACAGCTTGTTCAGCCACTTCTTCAGCCCCTGAATGAGAATGCAGTGGGAAGTGATGTGTAAAGTCATATTAAACACAAGACATATGACATCTACCAATCTTTCTTCACACACTCAGTCATCTGTTTTGTCATAGAAGGCAAAAACCCTTTGTCCTTGCTGTTGGACTCCATGATTTTTCCAGAGATGGAGATGACTTGGAGTGACTTATACCTCTTAACATTGTCCTTATTACTGTTTGTTGCAGGATTATTTTTTTTGGTGGGTTTTTTTTGGTTGATTTGTTGGGTTTTGGGTTTTTTTGGGGTTTTTTTTGTTTGTTTGTTTTTGCTGTTGGGTTTTGCTTAGTTTCAGTTTTGTGGTTCTGTTGGGGTTTTTTTTGGTTGTTTGTTTTTTTAATACGTGTTTTTTAAAAGATATGTCTTTGTTTTAAATACCAGCTTTTTTTTTTTTTTTTCCCCAGGCATTAGGGATCTTCCCTGATCCCTGTTATTTTTCGAGGTTGATAAGCAGCAACCTCACAATCGCGTCTCTCAGGTCTTGAATGCTGAACAGAATTTCGTAATGGTCTTTCTTAATCCTCCAACAGGAGTTTAAAGTTTACAAGAGGTATTTCATCACGTGATTCTTGAAACAAGGAAGAGGCTACGCACATCCACAAATGTTGATTTTCTGTATTTCTTGCACTGCAACACATTTTAATGTTTTTTCCTGCCATAAACTCCTTCCTTTTTTATGTTAGCTGAACGTTGCTCAATTTAATTTTCTAAGTTCTTTAAGGAAGACAAAACAGGAAGACAGAGTGGCTTGCAATCAATGAGTGTTAATGTGCCTTTTGAAATGTGTTAGAAGTCTGTTTTTTACGATTTAATGTTAAGGCTTAGAATAATCTGGTTTTACATTGAAGTTTAAGCATAACACAGTAACTAAAAGAAAAATTATAATAAATTATTATGAAAACAATCATAAATTTATCTGTTGCCTAGGGAGAATGTGGTAGCAAAGCAGAAAAAAACCCAAAACTTTTATTCAGCAACATAAACCACTTCTGAAATACCTGACATTTGTTTTCTTGGAATGCAGTGTTCTTAATCTAATTTATCTATGCTCTAAAAAAAACTCCCAATTTTTTCAGGATGTCATAAACACTACGAAATAATTGGGATCAGCAAGAGGATATAACGAAGTGAAAGATTAAGTGGAGTGTTTACATGCCTCAAAAATCGTGCATCCAGAAATGATCAGAAACTTCTTCTTCAGATCCCTTTCTTTCTCCATTTTTAAAAACCTGTGGAATTCGTTAAGTCCATTTTTATTTTCAAGGCAGCTATGAAAATAATCTTTTCTTTGTGCAAACCAGCAAGTTCCAGAAGCTGATAAATACTGATTTTATTAAGGTTAAATCCCTCATATCTGTAAAACAAATGTTTTAATAGATTTAAAAATGAATGTTTTATGAAATATCTTAGAGACCTTTTGTTACTTAGAAAAGTGAAGCCTGTAATAATTCAGTGGTATGTTTGAAGGCAATAGACGGTTCGCTTTAGACAAAAAGCCATGCTATATTAACAGAAACAGAAACAATATTTCCTTAAAATACCTCTTGCAGTAAAGTATTGTCCTTTCTTTTGCATGCTTTGCCTGAAGCATTGATTAGTACGTGTAATTACAGGAAAGCTTTGCTGAAATCACTAGTCAAAAGAGGCTCTGTAGAAGCTGTGGCCAATCGACGAGCCATGTGCACACAGATGTGCTAATGAAGAAGGCAGGATGGTTCATGCTCGTAGAGCCCAGTAAAATCAAACAGGTGGGTGCTGTTGTGTCTGTATCTTGCCACGAGTTTTAGCACTTCGGCTGATAAATCCTGAGGCTTAGGGCCGCTCCTTACAGACAGTAAACTTGCATAAGCCTCTGCCACTGAACTGAGCGTGTGGTCATTATTCACTGGAGGAGGCTTCATCCCTGAAGACATTCAAGTTCAGGCTTAGTGGAGCTCTGAGTAACTTGATCCAATTAAAGATGTCCCTCCTCATTGCAGGAGGGTTGGATTAGATGACCTTTAAAGGTGCCTTCCAGCTCAACACATTCTATGATTCTCTGATTCTGTGATTCTCTGATTCTGTGATTCTATGATCATAGAATGGTTAAGGTTGGAAGGGACCTCGAAGATCATCTAGTTCCAACCCCCCATCCATGGGCAGGGACACCTCTCTCCCACTAGACCAGGTTGCTCAAAGCGCCATCCAACCTGACCTTGAACACTTCCAGGGATGGGGCATCTACAGCGTCCTTGGACAACCTGTTCTAGTGCTTCACCACTCTTATGTTGAAGAATTTCTTCCTTATATCTGATCTAAATCTACCCTCTTGCAGTTTCAGGCCATTGCCCCTTGTCCTAGGATTCTATGATTCTATAATTCTGTGATTCTCTGATCCTATGGCATCAGATTTGCCAACCCCGTGGCAAGGGGTTGTTGTGCTGACGAAACAGGCATGTGGCAATAAACAGTTTCAAACCAAGAAAGCTGCCAAAATAAGAAATGAAAATATTTTTGTTATAGATCAACTTCTTAAGAGACTGCTGTGTTCTAGGGAGCATAAATGAAATGTAAAACCATGCTTCCAATTCCTTTTGTCTATAGATCATATCTTGTCTTGAGCAAATCTCTCCTGCCTGTAACTTTGACTTATACTGGGTTGTCGGAATGATTTTCAACCATTTAAGAAATGCTTCGCTTTTTGGAAAAACTTCCTTTTTAGGTGACTGATGTGAAGTATCCTAAATTAATGCAGCTGTAAGAAGGTGGGACCTCAGAAGTGATTTAGCCACTTCGCAATATACTCCCAGTTCTGTTCATTAACTCAATCTTTTCCAGCTTGGCTAATTCTTGTAGATACAAATATACGCCTTTTGTAATGTACAAACTCAACTGTTTTGCTGGATGCAAAAGTGCATGTGACAGCCCACGGAAAGCGACACCTCCTGAGCATTTTATTTATTTTTCACTGCTTAATAATTTCCAGATTTTTTTTTCTAGAAGCCAGATACATAAAGGAACCCATAAACAGGCAATTACACGCTCAAAAAAAGGAAGAATTGTCCTGGTCTTCAGGAGCTTCTCATCAAGAAGCAGGAGGACAGATTGTAAAGAGCTGGGTCCTACAGTCCAGGAGAGCAAGGTAGCAGTGACTTGGCAATGACAATGATTAGAGAAGTTAAGCGGCACTCATATATACCAGGGCTAAAATTAAACAAACTTAATTAAAGTTACAATTTCCCAGCCATCTGCAGTAAATATCATAGTCTCCTTCTTTTCCTTCTCCAAGACATGTTATTGTTCCCTGAACTCAATGTCATCTTCTGCTTACCCCTTCCCTACTCCACCTTCCCATTCCCAAATGCTGACACATTGTTTCTGTCAGTGGTTTCTATTTTATTTTGTTTGCTTTCGTAGCAATGAAATAAAAGCCTCTGAAATCCCATTTTTTTTCCTACATTTGTCGTAGCTGCCTTCATTAATGACACTTCTCTTTGTTAGGAGAAGCTGATTTATTTTATTTGCCAGAAATGTGTCTGGAAGAAAAAAAAAAAATCCGTGAGAAATAGACTTTATCATGCCATGCACGCCTGACTTTCAAACTGATTTTACTGGAAGCTACATTATGGGGACAAACCAGATACACTGGCCTTCTTCTGAACCTCAGAGAGACAGTGAATCTTGACAATACTCCAGGAGAAGCTCTTGAGCTAGCAGCATCTCCATTCAAATTCAAAGAAATGCCTTCCTTTTCTTTTCTGGTTTCAGACATCTGAGTTCACAGAAACGTTAGGCAAGTCCTGTGCTTTGAAATGATCTTAACTTCACGAAGGTGGGAGTTACCTTGGATAATGAAACTCAGGCACTCAGCTTTGTTATAGCGCTACAGGACATTTGTGTTCTGGGAGAAGAGCTGAGCAGACTAAAGTTATGGACAGTGGTCTCATCAGCTATCCCTTCCTACTCATCAGAAGCTGTAGATCCCACTGGAAAACATCTTGCTTAGCTTTAACTTAAAAAAAAAAAAAAAAAGGAAGGGAAGGGAAGGGAAGGGGAGGGGAGGGGAGGGGAGGGGAGAGGAAGCAGAAAAGAAAGAAAAAGAAAAAAAGGAAAGAGAAAGAGAAAAAAGAAAGAAAAAAGGAAAAAGAAAAAGAGAAAAAGGAAATGAAAAAGAAAAAGAAAAAGGAAAAGAAAAAAGAAAAGGAAAAGGAAAAGAAAAAAGAAAAAGAAAAAGAAAAAGAAAAAGAAAAAGAAAAAGAAAAAGAAAAAGAAAAAGAAAAAGAAAAAGAAAAAGAAAAAGAAAAAAAAAGAAGCTGGTTAAAGATGCAAGACAGCTTGGAAAAACCCTGGCAAGGGCTGGCCCAAAGTAAGAGTGCAAGATCTCCCAGGGTGAGTCTGTCTGGGTTCAGGAGGATTGTCTATAGATCAAGAGTGCAGCTCAGACCTCTCAGCTCACCTCTGGTCAATGGAGAATCCAGGTGATTGTGCTGCTGGGTCTTGTTTCACTGATGGGTTTCCTTTTCTGTGCGTATTAGCCTCATGATCTTGCTGACTCACACAGGTAATCTGCCACCAAATACAAAGGCGTTGCTCAATCTTTTCAAAATCCCAATCCAGGGTCTTTGGTTTCCCACTCCTGGGCCTCCAGTCACCTCCTTGCACACCCTGTCCCGCCCTACTAGCAATCTATGGAGAGAATCTTTGTTCTAGAAAATAATTTCTGCACTTCTGTGGGCAAAGGGAATGGGCTTAAGAGGGAGATATGATTTGGATTTTGTTTTCAGCATCCCATTAGATCTCACAGCATTTGCTCTGTGTGAAGAACCACGTACAAGTCTGGGCCAGGGTCCTGGGTAAGACATTGCCCACTTGGAAACTGATGTTTGTTTCTGTTTTTTTGCGATGGATCATTAGTGTGAGGGTTAAATCCAACATTCAAAATCCCCCAAGAGGAGAAAGAAGATTCGGTTTGAAGTTGTGATTTGAACCCTTGCAAGGATAATTTTGTGTAATTCAATTCCGGGTTCTAAATTACTTCCAGCCAACTTCCAGTTATCGAAATCAACATTAATTAACAATGCTTTTAACATGCTCTTAGCACTACCATGAGTTTCAGCCGTAAATTTTATCACCGTCTTTATTAGCACTGATATATTTCAACGTTATCATTCTAAACCATTATATACCAAAATTAGTCAGTAGGAAGTTGTACCAGAGCCAGGCAAAAATGATTCACCTGTTCCACATTGACTCACATACAAATAATTTAAAATCTTTTTTCATGGATAAATAATTCCCAGTAACACTATTTTATGGGAACATGATTCTTGACTCACCTTAGTTTTCACGGTGTGTCAGTGAATAAGTAATGAACAGATTCAGGTAATATTAAAATTGTTTACAGCTTCTTGATTCAGTATTTGCTCTATTTTCTTCCTAACCAACCACCACGGGTCATCATATGGGCTTTGCATTTCTCAGTGGGTCACGTCTACAAGCAACACAAGAGCCAGAGAAGATATTGGTGAGTTAAATATCTATATGACCAGATGCTGAGGACCTCTCCCTGCCAGTGAGCAGAAGGCTGATAGTTCCATTATCTTCTAATTTACTAATTATTTTACTTGAAACTAATCTATGGATTCATAGAGGTTTTCAGTGTGACCAAAAATGTAATGGGGAATGCATAGAGGGGAATAAAGAGTAAGGAAAAAGCCAATCAATGAGTAAAAAAAAAACCCCAAAATAAAACAAATTAAAATAAAAATTGAATAGCCCCACTTAACAGCATCTGCAGTGTCCTGCAGACCAACACTTCTGTCTAAATTTGAACCTCCAGAGATAATAATATTGTGCTAATAATAACGAGCTCCATATCTCTACCACTCTGTGTATCCTACGTACACATAAGATATTCATTGCTAATTTGTCTGCAGAAAGGATCTGAAATCCTCTCTGAAGATTTAAATGTCTTACAGGTTTTATTTTTACAGCGGAGTTGCCAAAGGTGAGCCCAGTTTCACCGCCCACGCATGCACTGAAAAAAAAACCCAAAAGCTAACTTGCTAGGAGATGGTCCTCAAATCCCCACCCACGGGAGGATGGCAGTTGAAATTTTCCCAGAAGAGTTGATTATGGTGAGACCCTTAAATTACCACCTACAACCACACACCCACGTGCATGTGCACTTGGGCTTCTGTAACACGGGGTCCTGGAAAACTGGCATTTCGAGAGATCTGGATGTAGGTTTCTACAAGTTTGTTGACAGAGCAGAGGTGAGAAAAAGAAATCTGTTTGCAGGCTCCACACTGCAGCTATACTTACAGGGCAGTTTTCACCCTTATGTTTCTTAACAGGCTGGAGCTCGTCTTCAAACTTGCACACCTGAAACTGTTTCTTTCTTTGGATTCAGCCTGGAAATCAAGCTAATTTTCTGCACTGTTGCTGCCTTATATGACCATGCTGTTTCGGTTTGGGTAGATGTTATACTTGTCTTTTAAAAGACAAAGAAAAAAGAAGAAAAAGGAAAAAAAATAATAATCCCGTGGTCTGCACTCTCCGTATCAGCTGGAGCTGCAATAGCGTAGCTTTCAAGGTACCAGACCCAACATGGTGTGAGAAGTGTTGGCACTCAGAGTAATATTAAGCCTCTTGATAGACCATTTCATGGGGGGGCATGTTGAGCGAGTGAAGGTCCCTAAAGAACTGGTGCCACTGCTCTTTGTCAGGCAGGGGAGCAAAAGCACAGGAGGGATGAATGCTCTGGCTGATTAATGCTCACTAGCTCTTGCCATGATTTAGGAAGAGATGCTAAATCTCCCGATTAGCAGTTTCCTGTCTTAAGTACTCAGCAGTACTTCTGCATGTTTTATCCTTTCCTGTCTCTCTGGGACAATCCTGCTGCCCTTTCTTTACTGAACACTCATCTGCTCCCAGAATATAATCCTGCAATGTCTTTGCACTCTTTCCCAGCCAAGGAGGCCTATAGGTTGTGGTTTTCTTTTTGTCCAAAGTCACCTGTTACACTTCTCCTTAGAAAGATACAACTTTCCATTCCTGAGCAATACAGCTGCTTCCCTAGACGCACAAACAGACACACAGAATGTTAGAGGTTGGAAGGGACCTCAAAGATCATCTAGTCCAACCCCCCTGCCAGACCAGGACCACCTACAGCAGAGCGCACAGGAACGCGTCCAGGCGGGTTTTGAATGTCTCCAGAGAAGGAGACTCCACAACCTCCCTGGGCAGCCTGTGCCAGGGCTCTGTCACCCTCACAGTGAAAAAGTTTTTCCTCATATTTTTATGGAACCTACTGTGTTCCAGCTTCCACCCATTGCCCCTTGTCCTGTCAGTGGACGCCGCTGAAAAGAGCCTGGATCCATCCTCCTGACACTCCCCCTTGACATATTTATAAACATGAATGAGGTCACCCCTCAGCCTCCTCTTCTCCAAGCTAAAGAGACCCAGCTCCTTCAGCCTGTCCTCATCGGGGAGATACTCCACTCCCTTCACCATCTTTGTGGCTGCGCTGGACTCTCTCCAGCAGTTCCCTGTCCTTCTTGAACCGAGGAGCCCAGAACTGGACACAATATTCCAGATGTGGCCTCACCAGGGCAGAGGAGAGAGGCCTGTTGTTTAAACAGCTGCTACAACTACCTAATTTCCACCCAAATATTATCGCTGTCATTTATTTATTTTGTTTATTCTAATTATTATTTATTTTAAATTTTATTAATTTAAGATATTTAATTCAATTAATTTAAGTATTTTCATTAATTAAATTGCTTCTTCTTGGCTAAATAGTGCAAGATAATAGCCATGTCACAGTGATATGGCACTATCTCCAGGCACCAGTACTGGCGTTGCCATGGCTATGTTAGAGCAGGCAGCCAACAGAGCCTAGAACGAGCTCGAGTGATGTCATGGCTATGTCACATAAGACAGAACATTGGTGGCACCGGATGCGTTGATGGTGTGGGTGGTTTTTGGAAGAGCTGCTGCAGACCAGGCCGGCGGACAAGAAGCCAGGTGACCAAGGGCTGATAAGGAAGGGCAGGGGAGGGATGGGCAGGGGCTGTCCCTGGTGAGGGACGGCGGCTGCTCCTTCTCTCTCTCCTCTCCTCTTACAGGCAGATGCCTGGGTAGGGACATGGCGAGATGGTGGCACCGGGTGCGTTGCTGATGTGGGTGCTTTTTAGAAGAGCTGCTGCGGAGCAGTCTGGCGGACAAGAAGCCAGGTGACCAAGGGCTGATAAGGAAGGGCAGGGGAGGGATGGGCAGGGGCTGTTCCTGGTGAGGGACGGCGGCTGCTCCTTCTTGTTCTCCTCTCCTATTACAGGCAGATGCCTGGGTAGGGGCATGGCGAGATGGTGGCACCGGGTGCCTTGCTTGTGTGGTTGGTATTTAGAAGAGCTGCTGCCGACCAGGCTGACGGACAAGAAGCCAGGTGACCAAGGGCTGATAAGGAAGGGCAGGGGAGGGATGGGCAGGGGCTGTCCCTGGTGAGGGACGGCGGCTGCTCCTTCTCTCTCTCCTCTCCTCTTACAGGCAGATGCCTGGGTAGGGACATGGCGAGATGGTGGCACCGGGTGCGTTGCTGGTGTGGGTGCTTTTTAGAAGAGCTGCTGTGGAGCAGTCTGACAGAGAAGAAGGCAGGTGACCAAGGGCTGATAAGGAAGGGCAGGGGAGGGATGGGCAGGGGCTGTTCCTGTTGAGGGACGGCGGCTGCTCCTTCTCTCTCTCCTCTCCTCTTACAGGCAGATGCCTGGGTAGGGACATGGCGAGTTGGTGGCATCGGGTACCTTTCTACTTTGACTGGATTTTAGAAGAGCTGCTGTGGAGCAGTCTGATGGAGAAGAAGCCAGGTGACCAAGGGTTGATAAGGATGGGCAGGGGAGGGATGGGCAGGGGCTGTCCCTTGTGAGGGACGGCGGCTGCTCCTTCTCGTTGTCCTTTCCTCTTACAGGCAGACGCCTGGGTAGGGACATCGTGAGATGGTGGCACCGTGTGCGTTGCTGGTGTGGGTGGTTTTTAGAAGAGCTGCTGCGGACCAGGCTGACGGACCAGAAGCCAGGTGACCAAGGACTGATAAGGAAGGGCAGGGGAGGGATGGGCAGGGGCTGTCCCTGGTGAGGGACGGCGGCTGCTCCTTCTCTCTCTCCTCTCCTCTTACAGGCAGATGCCTGGGTAGGGACATGGCGAGATCGTGGCATCGGGTGCCTTTCTACTGTGACTGGATTTTAGAAGAGCTGCTGCGGAGCAGTCTGGCGGACAAGAAGCCAGGTGACCAAGGGCTGATAAGGAAGGGCAGGGGAGGGATGGGCAGGGGCTGTCCCTGGTGAGGGACGGCGGCTGCTCCTTCTCGCTCTCCTCTAGTCTTACAGGCAGATGCCTGGGTAGGGACATGGCGAGATGGTGGCACCGGGTGCCTTGCTACTGTGGGTGGTATTTGGAAGAGCTGCTGCGGACCGGGATGTCGGACAAGAAGCCAGGTGACCAAGGGCTGATAAGGAAGGGCAGGGGAGGGATGGGCAGGGGCTGTCCCTGGTGAGGGACGGCGGCTGCTCCTTCTCGCTCTCCTTTACTCTTACAGGCAGATGCCTGGGTAGGGACATGGCGAGATGGTGGCACCGTGTGCGTTGCTGGTGTGGGTGGTTTTTAGAAGAGCTGCTGCGGACCGGGATGTCGGAAAAGAAGCCAGGTGACCAAGGGCTGATAAGGAAGGGCAGGGGAGGGATGGGCAGGGGCTGTCCCTGGTGAGGGACGGCGGCTGCTCCTTCTCTCTCTCCTCTCCTCTTACAGGCAGATGCCTGGGTAGGGACATGGCGAGATGGTGGCACCGGGTGCCTTGCTTGTGTGGTTGGTATTTAGAAGAACTGCTGCGGACCAGGCTGACGGACAAGAAGCCAGGTGACCAAGGGCTGATAAGGAAGGGCAGGGGAGGGATGGGCAGGGGCTGTCCCTGGTGAGGGACGGCGGCTGCTCCTTCTCTCTCTCCTCTCCTCTTACAGGCAGATGCCTGGGTAGGGACATGGCGAGATGGTGGCACCGTGTGCGTTGCTGGTGTGGGTGGTTTTTAGAAGAGCTGCTGCGGAGCAGTCTGGCAGACAAGAAGCCAGGTGACCAAGGGCTGATAAGGAAGGGCAGGGGAGGGATGGGCAGGGGCTGTCCCTGGTGAGGGACGGCGGCTGCTCCTTCTCGTTGTCCTTTCCTCTTACAGGCAGATGCCTGGGTAGGGACATGGCGAGATGGTGGCACCGGGTGCCTTGCTTGTGTGGTTGGTATTTAGAAGAGCTGCTGCGGACCAGGCTGATGGACAAGAAGCCAGGTGACCAAGGGCTGATAAGGAAGGGCAGGGGAGGGATGGGCAGGGGCTGTCCCTTGTGAGGGACGGCGGCTGCTCCTTATCGTTGTCCTTTCCTCTTACAGGCAGATGCCTGGGTAGGGACATGGCGAGATGGTGGCACCGGGTGCGTTGCTGGTGTGGGTGCTTTTTAGAAGAGCTGCTGCGGACTGGGGTGGCGGACAAGAAGCCAGGTGACCAAGGGCTGATAAGGAAGGGCAGGGGAGGGATGGGCAGGGGCTGTCCCTGGTGAGGGACGGCGGCTGCTCCTTCTCTCTCTCCTCTCCTCTTACAGGCAGATGCCTGGGTAGGGACATGGCGAGATGGTGGCACCGTGTGCGTTGCTGGTGTGGGTGGTTTTTAGAAGAGCTGCTGCGGAGCAGTCTGGCAGACAAGAAGCCAGGTGACCAAGGGCTGATAAGGAAGGGCAGGGGAGGGATGGGCAGGGGCTGTCCCTGGTGAGGGACGGCGGCTGCTCCTTCTCGTTGTCCTTTCCTCTTACAGGCAGATGCCTGGGTAGGGACATGGCGAGATGGTGGCACCGGGTGCCTTGCTTGTGTGGTTGGTATTTAGAAGAGCTGCTGCGGACCAGGCTGATGGACAAGAAGCCAGGTGACCAAGGGCTGATAAGGAAGGGCAGGGGAGGGATGGGCAGGGGCTGTCCCTTGTGAGGGACGGCGGCTGCTCCTTATCGTTGTCCTTTCCTCTTACAGGCAGATGCCTGGGTAGGGACATGGCGAGATGGTGGCACCGGGTGCGTTGCTGGTGTGGGTGCTTTTTAGAAGAGCTGCTGCGGACTGGGGTGGCGGACAAGAAGCCAGGTGACCAAGGGCTGATAAGGAAGGGCAGGGGAGGGATGGGCAGGGGCTGTCCCTGGTGAGGGACGGCGGCTGCTCCTTCTCTCTCTCCTCTCCTCTTACAGGCAGATGCCTGGGTAGGGACATGGCGAGATGGTGGCACCGTGTGCGTTGCTGGTGTGGGTGCTTTTTAGAAGAGCTGCTGCGGAGCAGTCTGGCAGACAAGAAGCCAGGTGACCAAGGGCTGATAAGGAAGGGCAGGGGAGGGATGGGCAGGGGCTGTCCCTGGTGAGGGACGGCGGCTGCTCCTTCTCTCTCTCCTCTCCTCTTACAGGCAGATGCCTGGGTAGGGACATGGCGAGATGGTGGCACCGTGTGCGTTGCTGGTGTGGGTGGTTTTTAGAAGAGCTGCTGCGGACCGGGATGTCGGAAAAGAAGCCAGGTGACCAAGGGCTGATAAGGAAGGGCAGGGGAGGGATGGGCAGGGGCTGTCCCTGGTGAGGGACGGCGGCTGCTCCTTCTCTCTCTCCTCTCCTCTTACAGGCAGATGCCTGGGTAGGGACATGGCGAGATGGAGGCACCGGGTGCCTTGCTACTGTGGTTGTTTTTAGAAGAACAGCTGCCGAACAGGCTGACGGACAAGAAGCCAGGTGACCAAGGGCTGATAAGGAAGGGCAGGGGAGGGATGGGCAGGTGCTTTTCCTGGTGAGGGACGGCGGCTGCTCCTTCTCTCTCTCCTCTCCTCTTACAGGCAGATGCCTGGGTAGGGACATGGCGAGATGGTGGCACCGGGTGCGTTGCTGGTGTGGGTGCTTTTTAGAAGAGCTGCTGTGGAGCAGTCTGACAGAGAAGAAGCCAGGTGACCAAGGGCTGATAAGGAAGGGCAGGGGAGGGATGGGCAGGGGCTGTTCCTGTTGAGGGACGGCGGCTGCTCCTTCTCGCTCTCCTCTCCTCTTACAGGCAGATGCCTGGGGAGGGACATGGCGAGTTGGTGGCATCGGGTACCTTTCTACTTTGACTGGATTTTAGAAGAGCTGCTGCGGAGCAGTCTGACGGAGAAGAAGCCAGGTGACCAAGGGTTGATAAGGATGGGCAGGGGAGGGATGGGCAGGGGCTGTCCCTGGTGAGGGACGGCGGCTGCTCCTTCTCTCTCTCCTCTCCTCTTACAGGCAGATGCCTGGGTAGGGACATCGCGAGATGGTGGCACCGTGTGCGTTGCTGGTGTGGGTGGTTTTTAGAAGAGCTGCTGCGGACCAGGCTGACGGAGAAGAAGCCAGGTGACCAAGGGCTGATAAGGAAGGGCAGGGGAGGGATGGGCAGGTGCTTTTCCTGGTGAGGGACGGCGGCTGCTCCTTCTCTCTCTCCTCTCCTCTTACAGGCAGATGCCTGGGTAGGGACATGGCGAGATCGTGGCATCGGGTGCCTTGTTACTGTGACTGGTTTTTAGAAGAGCTGCTGCGGAGCAGTCTGACGGACAAGAAGCCAGGTGACCAAGGGCTGATAAGGAAGGGCAGGGGAGGGATGGGCAGGGGCTGTCCCTGGTGAGGGACGGCGGCTGCTCCTTCTCTCTCTCCTCTCCTCTTACAGGCAGATGCCTGGGTAGGGACATGGCGAGATGGTGGCACCGGGTGCGTTGCTGATGTGGGTGCTTTTTAGAAGAGCTGCTGTGGAGCAGTCTGACAGAGAAGAAGCCAGGTGACCAAGGGCTGATAAGGAAGGGCAGGGGAGGGATGGGCAGGGGCTGTCCCTTGTGAGGGACGGCGGCTGCTCCTTCTCGTTGTCCTTTCCTCTTACAGGCAGATGCCTGGGTAGGGACATGGCGAGATGGTGGCACCGGGTGCCTTGCTTGTGTGGTTGGTATTTAGAAGAGCTGCTGCGGACCAGGCTGACGGACAAGAAGCCAGGTGACCAAGGGCTGATAAGGATGGGCAGGGGAGGGATGGGCAGGGGCTGTCCCTGGTGAGGGACGGCGGCTGCTCCTTCTCTCTCTCCTCTCCTCTTACAGGCAGATGCCTGGGTAGGGACATGGCGAGATCGTGGCATCGGGTGCCTTTCTACTGTGACTGGATTTTAGAAGAGCTGCTGCGGAGCAGTCTGGCAGACAAGAAGCCAGGTGACCAAGGGCTGATAAGGAAGGGCAGGGGAGGGATGGGCAGGGGCTGTCCCTGTTGAGGGACGGCGGCTGCTCCTTCTCTCTCTCCTCTCCTCTTACAGGCAGATGCCTGGGTAGGGACATGGCGAGATGGTGGCACCGGGTGCGTTGCTGGTGTGGGTGCTTTTTAGAAGAGCTGCTGTGGAGCAGTCTGACAGAGAAGAAGCCAGGTGACCAAGGGCTGATAAGGAAGGGCAGGGGAGGGATGGGCAGGGGCTGTCCCTGGTGAGGGACGGCGGCTGCTCCTTCTCTCTCTCCTCTCCTCTTACAGGCAGATGCCTGGGTAGGGACATGGCGAGATGGTGGCACCGGGTGCCTTGCTTGTGTGGTTGGTATTTAGAAGAGCTGCTGCGGACCAGGCTGACGGACAAGAAGCCAGGTGACCAAGGGCTGATAAGGAAGGGCAGGGGAAGGATGGGCAGGGGCTGTCCCTTGTGAGGGACGGTGGCTGCTCCTTCTCGTTCTCCTTTCCTCTTACAGGCAGATGCCTGGGTAGGGACATGGCGAGATGGTGGCACCGGGTGCCTTGCTTGTGTGGTTGGTATTTAGAAGAGCTGCTGCGGACCAGGCTGACGGACAAGAAGCCAGGTGACCAAGGGCTGATAAGGAAGGGCAGGGGAGGGATGGCCAGGGGCTGTCCCTGGTGAGGGACGGCGGCTGCTCCTTCTCGCTCTCCTCTCCTCTTACAGGCAGATGCCTGGGTAGGGACATGGCGAGATGGTGTCACCGGGTGCCTTGATACTGTGGCTGGTTTTTAGAAGAGCTGCTGCCGACCAGGCTGACGGACAAGAAGCCAGGTGACCAAGGGCTGATAAGGAAGGGCAGGGGAGGGATGGGCAGGGGCTGTCCCTGGTGAGGGACGGCGGCTGCTCCTTCTCTCTCTCCTCTCCTCTTACAGGCAGATGCCTGGGTAGGGACATGGCGAGATGGTGGCATCGGGTGCCTTTCTACTGTGACTGGATTTTAGAAGAGCTGCTGCGGAGCAGTCTGGCGGACAAGAAGCCAGGTGACCAAGGGCTGATAAGGAAGGGCAGGGGAGGGATGGGCAGGGGCTGTCCCTGGTGAGGGACGGCGACTGCTCCTTCTCGCTCTCCTCTCCTCTTACAGGCAGATGCCTGGGTAGGGACATGGCGAGATGGTGGCACCGTGTGCGTTGCTGGTGTGGGTGGTTTTTAGAAGAGCTGCTGCGGACCGGGATGTCGGACGAGAAGCCAGGTGACCAAGGGCTGATAAGGAAGGGCAGGGGAGGGATGGGCAGGGGCTGTCCCTGGTGAGGGACGGCGGCTGCTCCTTCTCGCTCTCCTCTCCTCTTACAGGCAGATGCCTGGGTAGGGACATGGCGAGATGGTGGCACCGGGTGCCTTGCTTGTGTGGTTGGTATTTAGAAGAGCTGCTGCGGACCAGGCTGACGGACAAGAAACCAGGTGACCAAGGGCTGATAAGGAAGGGCAGGGGAGGGATGGGCAGGGGCTGTCCCTGGTGAGGGACGGCGGCTGCTCCTTCTCGCTCTCCTCTCCTCTTACAGCAGATGCCTGGGTAGGGACATGGCGAAATGGAGGCACCGGGTGCCTTGCTACTGTGGGTGGTATTTGGAAGAGCTGCTGCGGACCGGGATGTCGGACAAGAAGCCAGGTGACCAAGGGCTGATAAGGAAGGGCAGGGGAGGGATGGGCAGGGGCTGTCCCTGGTGAGGGACGGCGGCTGCTCCTTCTCTCTCTCCTCTCCTCTTACAGGCAGATGCCTGGGTAGGGACATGGCGAGATGGTGGCACCGGGTGCCTTGCTTGTGTGGTTGGTATTTAGAAGAACTGCTGCGGACCAGGCTGACGGACAAGAAGCCAGGTGACCAAGGGCTGATAAGGAAGGGCAGGGGAGGGATGGGCAGGGGCTGTCCCTGGTGAGGGACGGCGGCTGCTCCTTCTCGTTCTCCTTTCCTCTTACAGGCAGATGCCTGGGTAGGGACATGGCGAGATGGTGGCATCGGGTGCCTTTCTACTGTGACTGGTTTTTAGAAGAGCTGCTGCGGAGCAGTCTGGCGGACAAGAAGCCAGGTGACCAAGGGCTGATAAGGAAGGGCAGGGGAGGGATGGGCAGGGTCTGTCCCTGGTGAGGGACGGCGGCTGCTCCTTCTCTCTCTCCTCTCCTCTTACAGGCAGATGCCTGGGTAGGGACATGGCGAGATGGTGGCACCGGGTGCGTTGCTGGTGTGGGTGCTTTTTAGAAGAGCTGCTGTGGAGCAGTCTGACAGAGAAGAAGCCAGGTGACCAAGGGCTGATAAGGAAGGGCAGGGGAGGGATGGGCAGGGGCTGTCCCTTGTGAGGGACGGCGGCTGCTCCTTCTCGTTCTCCTTTCCTCTTACAGGCAGATGCCTGGGTAGGGACATGGCGAGATGGTGGCACCGGGTGCCTTGCTTGTGTGGTTGGTATTTAGAAGAGCTGCTGCGGACCAGGCTGACGGACAAGAAGCCAGGTGACCAAGGGCTGATAAGGAAGGGCAGGGGAAGGATGGGCAGGGGCTGTCCCTTGTGAGGGACGGTGGCTGCTCCTTCTCGTTCTCCTTTCCTCTTACAGGCAGATGCCTGGGTAGGGACATGGCGAGATGGTGGCACCGGGTGCCTTGCTTGTGTGGGTGGTATTTAGAAGAGCTGCTGCGGACCAGGCTGACGGACAAGAAGCCAGGTGACCAAGGGCTGATAAGGATGGGCAGGGGAGGGATGGGCAGGGGCTGTCCCTGGTGAGGGACGGCGGCTGCTCCTTCTCTCTCTCCTCTCCTCTTACAGGCAGATGCCTGGGTAGGGACATGGCGAGATGGTGGCACCGGGTGCGTTGCTGGTGTGGGTGCTTTTTAGAAGAGCTGCTGCGGACTGGGGTGGCGGACAAGAAGCCAGGTGACCAAGGGCTGATAAGGAAGGGCAGGGGAGGGATGGGCAGGGGCTGTCCCTGGTGAGGGACGGCGGCTGCTCCTTCTCTCTCTCCTCTCGTCTTACAGGCAGATGCCTGGGTAGGGACATGGCGAGATGGTGGCACCGTGTGCGTTGCTGGTGTGGGTGGTTTTTAGAAGAGCTGCTGTGGAGCAGTCTGACAGAGAAGAAGCCAGGTGACCAAGGGCTGATAATGATGGGCAGGGGAGGGATGGGCAGGGGCTGCCCCTGGTGAGGGACGGCGGCTGCTCCTTCTCTCTCTCCTCTCCTCTTACATCAGATGCCTGGGTAGTGACATGGCGAGATGGAGGCACCGGGTGCCTTGCTACTGTGGTTGTTTTTAGAAGAGCAGCTGCCGAACAGGCTGACGGACAAGAAGCCAGGTGACCAAGGGCTGATAAGGAAGGGCAGGGGAGGGATGGGCAGGGGCTGTCCCTGGTGAGGGACGGCGGCTGCTCCTTCTCTCTCTCCTCTCCTCTTACAGGCAGATGCCTGGGTAGGGACATGGCGAGATGGTGGCACCGGGTGCTTTGCTGGTGTGGGTGCTTTTTAGAAGAGCTGCTGCGGACCGGGATGTCGGACAAGAAGCCAGGTGACCAAGGGCTGATAAGGAAGGGCAGGGGAGGGATTGGCAGGGGCTGGCCCTGTTGAGGGACGGCGGCTGCTCCTTCTCGCTCTCCTCTCCTCTTACAGGCAGATGCCTGGGTAGGGACATGGCGAGATGGTGGCACCGTGTGCGTTGCTTGTGTGGGTGGTTTTTAGAAGAGCTGCTGCGGACCGGGATGTCGGAAAAGAAGCCAGGTGACCAAGGGCTGATAAGGAAGGGCAGGGGAGGGATGGGCAGGGGCTGTCCCTGGTGAGGGACGGCGGCTGCTCCTTCTCTCTCTCCTCTCCTCTTACAGGCAGATGCCTGGGTAGGGACATGGCAAGATGGAGGCACCGGGTGCCTTGCTGGTGTGGGTGCTTTTTAGAAGAGCAGCTGCGGAGCAGTCTGGCGGACAAGAAGCCAGGTGACCAAGGGCTGATAAGGAAGGGCAGGGGAGGGATGGGCAGGGGCTGTCCCTGGTAAGGGACGGCGGCTGCTCCTTCTCGTTCTCCTTTCCTCTTACAGGCAGATGCCTGGGTAGGGACATGGCGAGATGGTGGCACCGGGTGCGTTGCTGGTGTGGGTGCTTTTTAGAAGAGCTGCTGCAGACCAGGCTGGCGGACAAGAAGCCAGGTGACCAAGGGCTGATAAGGATGGGCAGGGGAGGGATGGGCAGGGGCTGTCCCTGGTGAGGGACGGCGGCTGCTCCTTCTCTCTCTCCTCTCCTCTTACAGGCAGATGCCTGGGTAGGGACATGGCGAGATGGTGGCACCGTGTGCGTTGCTGGTGTGGGTGGTTTTTAGAAGAGCTGCTGCGGACCGGGGTGGCGGACAAGAAGCCAGGTGACCAAGGGCTGATAAGGAAGGGCAGGGGAGGGATGGGCAGGGGCTGTCCCTGGTAAGGGACGGTGGCTGCTCCTTCTCTCTCTCCTCTCCTCTTACAGGCAGATGCCTGGGTAGGGACATGGCGAGATGGAGGCACCGGGTTCCTTGCTACTGTGGTTGTTTTTAGAAGAGCAGCTGCCGAACAGGCTGACGGACAAGAAGCCAGGTGACCAAGGGCTGATAAGGAAGGGCAGGGGAGGGATGGGCAGGGGCTGTCCCTGGTGAGGGACGGCGGCTGCTCCTTCTCTCTCTCCTCTCCTCTTACAGGCAGATGACTGGGTAGGGACATGGCGAGATCGTGGCATCGGGTGCCTTTCTACTGTGACTGGATTTTAGAAGAGCTGCTGCGGAGCAGTCTGGCAGACAAGAAGCCAGGTGACCAAGGGCTGATAAGGAAGGGCACGGGAGGGATGGGCAGGGGCTGTCCCTGGTGAGGGACGGCGGCTGCTCCTTCTCGCTCTCCTCTAGTCTTACAGGCAGATGCCTGGGTAGGGACATGGCGAGATGGTGGCACCGGTTGCCTTGCTACTGTGGGTGGTATTTGGAAGAGCTGCTGCGGACCGGGATGTCGGACAAGAAGCCAGGTGACCAAGGGCTGATAAGGAAGGGCAGGGGAGGGATGGGCAGGGGCTGTCCCTGGTGAGGGACGGCGGCTGCTCCTTCTCGCTCTCCTCTCCTCTTACAGGCAGATGCCTGGGTAGGGACATGGCGAGATGGTGGCACCGGGTGCCTTGCTTGTGTGGTTGGTATTTAGAAGAACTGCTGCGGACCAGGCTGACGGACAAGAAGCCAGGTGACCAAGGGCTGATAAGGAAGGGCAGGGGAGGGATGGGCAGGGGCTGTCCCTGGTAAGGGACGGCGGCTGCTCCTTCTCGTTCTCCTTTCCTCTTACAGGCAGATGCCTGGGTAGGGACATGGCGAGATGGTGGCACCGGGTGCGTTGCTGGTGTGGGTGCTTTTTAGAAGAGCTGCTGCGGACCAGGCTGGCGGACAAGAAGCCAGGTGACCAAGGGCTGATAAGGAAGGGCAGGGGAGGGATGGGCAGGGGCTGTCCCTGGTGAGGGACGGCGGCTGCTCCTTCTCTCTCTCCTCTCCTCTTACAGGCAGATGCCTGGGTAGGGACATGGCGAGATGGTGGCACCGTGTGCGTTGCTGGTGTGGGTGCTTTTTAGAAGAGCTCCTGCGGACTGGGGTGGCGGACAAGAAGCCAGGTGACCAAGGGCTGATAAGGAAGGGCAGGGGAGGGATGGGCAGGGGCTGTCCCTGGTGAGGGATGGCGGCTGCTCCTTCTCGCTCTCCTCTAGTCTTACAGGCAGATGCCTGGGTAGGGACATGGCGAGATGGTGGCACCCGGTGCCTTGCTACTGTGGGTGGTATTTGGAAGAGCTACTGCGGACCGGGATGTCGGACAAGAAGCCAGGTGACCAAGGGCTGATAAGGAAGGGCAGGGGAGGGATGGGCAGGGGCTGTCCCTTGTGAGGGACGGTGGCTGCTCCTTCTCGCTCTCCTTTCCTCTTAGAGGCAGATGCCTGGGTAGGGACATGGCGAGATGGTGGCACCGGGTGCCTTGCTTGTGTGGCTGGTTTTTAGAAGAGCTGCTGCGGAGCAGTCTGGCGGACAAGAAGCCAGGTGACCAAGGGCTGATAAGGAAGGGCAGGGGAGGGATGGGCAGGGGCTGTCCCTGGTGAGGGACGGCGGCTGCTCCTTCTCGCTCTCCTCTCCTCTTACAGGCAGATGCCTGGGTAGGGACATGGCGAGATGGTGGCACCGGGTGCCTTGCTTGTGTGGTTGGTATTTAGAAGAGCTGCTGCGGACCAGGCTGACGGACAAGAAACCAGGTGACCAAGGGCTGATAAGGAAGGGCAGGGGAGGGATGGGCAGGGGCTGTCCCTGGTGAGGGACGGCGGCTGCTCCTTCTCGCTCTCCTCTCCTCTTACAGGCAGATGCCTTGGTAGGGACATGGCGAGATGGTGGCACCGGGTGCGTTGCTGGTGTGGGTGCTTTTTAGAAGAGCTGCTGTGGAGCAATCTGACAGAGAAGAAGCCAGGTGACCAAGGGCTGATAAGGAAGGGCAGGGGAGGGATGGGCAGGGGCTGTCCCTGTTGAGGGACGGCGGCTGCTCCTTCTCGCTCTCCTCTCCTCTTACAGGCAGATGCCTGGGTAGGGACATGGCGAGATGGTGGCACCGGGTGCCTTGCTTGTGTGGTTGGTATTTAGAAGAGCTGCTGCGGACCAGGCTGACGGACAAGAAGCCAGGTGACCAAGGGCTGATAAGGAAGGGCAGGGGAGGGATGGGCAGGGTCTGTCCCTGGTGAGGGACGGCGGCTGCTCCTTCTCGCTCTCCTCTCCTCTTACAGCAGATGCCTGGGTAGGGACATGGCGAAATGGAGGCACCGGGTGCCTTGCTGGTGTGGGTGCTTTTTAGAAGAGCTGCTTCGGAGCAGTCTGGCGGACAAGAAGCCAGGTGACCAAGGGCTGATAAGGAAGGGCAGGGGAGGGATGGGCAGGGGCTGTCCCTGGTGAGGGACGGCGGCTGCTCCTTCTCGCTCTCCTCTCCTCTTACAGGCAGATGCCTGGGTAGGGACATGGCGAGATGGTGGCACCGGGTGCCTTGCTTGTGTGGTTGGTATTTAGAAGAGCTGCTGCGGACCAGGCTGACGAACCAGAAGCCAGGTGACCAAGGGCTGATAAGGAAGGGCAGGGGAGGGATGGGCAGGGGCTGTCCCTGGTGAGGGACGGCGGCTGCTCCTTCTCGCTCTCCTCTCCTCTTACAGCAGATGCCTGGGTAGGGACATGGCGAAATGGAGGCACCGGGTGCCTTGCTGGTGTGGGTGCTTTTTAGAAGAGCTGCTTCGGAGCAGTCTGGCGGACAAGAAGCCAGGTGACCAAGGGCTGATAAGGAAGGGCAGGGGAGGGATGGGCAGGGGCTGTCCCTGGTGAGGGACGGCGGCTGCTCCTTCTCTCTCTCCTCTCCTCTTACAGGCAGATGCCTGGGTAGGGACATGGCGAGATGGTGGCATCGGGTGCCTTTCTACTGTGACTGGATTTTAGAAGAGCTGCTTCGGAGCAGTCTGGCGGACAAGAAGCCAGGTGACCAAGGGCTGATAAGGAAGGGCAGGGGAGGGATGGGCAGGGGCTGTCCCTGGTGAGGGACGGCGGCTGCTCCTTCTCGCTCTCCTCTCCTCTTACAGGCAGATGCCTGGGTAGGGACATGGCGAGATGGTGGCACCGTGTGCGTTGCTGGTGTGGGTGGTTTTTAGAAGAGCTGCTGCGGAGCAGTCTGGCGGACAAGTTGCCAGGTGACCAAGGGCTGATAAGGAAGGGCAGGGGAGGGATGGGCAGGGGCTGTCCCTGGTGAGGGACGGCGGCTGCTCCTTCTCGCTCTCCTCTCCTCTTACAGGCAGATGCCTGGGTAGGGACATGGCGAGATGGTGGCACCGGGTGCCTTGCTACTGTGGGTGGTATTTGGAAGAGCAGCTGCGGAGCAGTCTGGCGGACAAGAAGCCAGGTGACCAAGGGCTGATAAGGAAGGGCAGGGGAGGGATGGGCAGGGACTGTCCCTGGTGAGGGACGGCGGCTGCTCCTTCTCGCTCTCCTCTCCTTATACAGGCTGATGCCTGGGTAGGGACATGGCTAGATCGTGGCACGCTTCTGTTCTCTCCCTTCTTCAACACTCAGCCAGAGAGCTGTCAGGACACTACTGGACATATAAGGTAGCCCCAACCTATACGCTGTTATCTTCTTACATATAATTGAGAACTCTCTCCAGCCATGACAAGACCAAGCATCCTTTTTCCCCTGGCAGCCAGAGGCTGAGCAACACATGAGCTCCTGGCACCAACCTTAGCATCCAGGTCGCAGCCCTCCGCAGGAAAGCAGGGGCTAATTGTGTCCATGGGGGGTGGCTGCTCTGTTCTTTGATGCTTGTCATTTTGACTGCAAAGTCACCGGACAGGGACGTGACCAGATCATGACACAGACCTGTCGTCTTCTTCCTCTGCGACTCATTTAGAGGGAACTGCTGATTTCTACATGTACATTGACCTACAGGTAAGGAAACACACATAGACCAAATTTTGTAATCTGCTGTGGCCTACAGGCCACTGCAGTTGTGGACAAAGGAAGCTCCAAACCATGCGCCATCCTTGTACCTTGTTATGGTCCTGCAGGCAGCTGGAAGCTCCCTGTAGCCATGGAGACAAGGAGCTCCGCAACACCCAACATCTCTGCGTGAAACATATCTCCAAATAAAGTTTGAGATCCATGAACCCATTGGCTCTTTCTGCTGTTGTCATTTGGGGGAAACCCTTTGGGGCCCTTCCTTTTGTATAAGTGCTGCATGAGCCTCCATATCTTAGGAAAAGAGCCGCTGTTGGCAGCCTCTTCCATGCAGACCACCTCTTTGACTGCAAGCACTCACCTTTTGATAGCACTTGGCATATGTCCCTCTTCAATTTTTGGAAACACACTCCAGTCTTTTGCCCTCATTCCAGTTTCCAATTTTTCTAATATTGTTGTGGAACCTGAGCAAGTCAGTCCCATGCATCAGGACCAGTCCAAATCAAAAGATAAGGAGGGTAGTTGTCATTGGTGACTCCATCCTGAGAGGCACAGAGGGTCCCATTTGCCCCCTGGACCTAGCCCACAGGGAAGTCTGTTGCCTCCCTGGAGCTCAGATTAGGGACATTACAAAAAAACTCCCCAGTCTGGTGAATCCCACTGATTACTACCCATTGCTGGTTGTCCAGGCTGGCAGTGATGAGATCAATCATAGAAGTACAAAGAGAATTAAAAAGGACTTTAAGTTGCTAGGCCAGGTGATCAAAGGGTCGAGGGCACAGGTAGTTTTCTCTCCTGTCCCTTCAGTAGGTGACAGGAATAGTGAAAGGAACAGCAAAGTACATGCAGTTAATGCATGGTTCAAAGACTGGTGCCACCAGCAACGTTTGGGTTTCTATGATCACGGGGAAGTTTACACGACACTGGGCATGAGAGATATGGATGGTGTAGAGCTGTCTCAGAGAGAGAGGAGAATTCTTGCTGGAGACTTGGCAGGATTAATCTATAGGGCTTTAAACTAGGTTGGAAGGGGGAAGGGAATAAAACCCGACTCACTACACATGAACCAGGGAGAAGTATCCTAGGGTTAGGTGAAAAAGGCACAAGCAACGTTAACAGATGCTTCTCCATTAAATCTCTGAAGTGTCTGTATACCAATGCAAGAAACATAGAGAATAAGCAGGGGGAATTAGAAATCTATGTGCAGCTGGAGAACTACGATCTCATTGCAATTACAGAGATGTGGTGGGACAGCTCACATAACTGGAGTGTGGGCCTTGATGGCTATGTTCTTTTTAGGAAAGACAGGCCGACGAGGCGAGGTGGTGGAGTTGCTCTTTATGTGAGTGAGCAACTGGAGTGTATCGAGATCCACCCAGGGGCAGATGAGGAGCACGTAGAGAGTTTGTGGGTAAGAATTAAGGGGCAGGCTAGCTTAGGTGATACCGTGGTGGGTGTCTATTACAGACCACCTGATCAGGAGGAGGAAGTTGACGAGGCCTTTTACGGGCAGATGACAGCAGCCTCTCAATCCCAGGCCCTGGTTCTCATGGGGGATTTCAACCACCCAGATGTTTGCTGGAAGTCCCACACAGCCAGCCATCCTCAGTCCAGGAGGTTCCTCCAGTGCATCGATGATAATTTTTGATGCAAATGGTGGATGAGCCAACCAGGAGATGAGCGCTGCTGGACCTTGTGTTCACCAGCAAGGAAGGTCTGGTTGAAACAGTGAAGGTTGAGGGCAATCTTGGCTGCAGCGACCACGAGATAATGGAGTTCAGGATCTTGTGTGGTAGAAACAGAATACCAAGCAGGATCGCAACTCTGGACTTCAGAAGGGCCAACTTTGGCCTCTTCAAGCAATTGCTAGGGGAAACCCCTTGGGAGAGGGAGCTGGAAGGTAAAGGGGCCCAAGAGAGTTGGTTGGCATTCAAGGACCACTTCTTCCAGGCTCAGGATCAGTGCATCCCATCAGGTAGGAAATCAAGAAAGAGATCCAGGAGACCTGCATGGTTAACCAGGGATCTGCTGGGCAAACTCAAGTGGAAGAAGAGAGTATATAGATCATGGAAGGAGGGGCTGGCTACTTGGGTGGAGTATAAGACTGTTGTCACAGAATGTAGGGAGGCAACTAGGGAAGCTGAGGTCTCCTTGGAATTAAACCTTGAGAAAGGTGTCAAGGACAACAGAAAGAGCTTCTTCAAATGCATTGCCAACAAAACTAACACTAGAGGCAATGTAGGCCCTCTGTCGAATGAGGTGGGTGCCCTGGAGACAGAGCACAGAAAGAAGGTAGAGTTGCTGAATGCCTTCTTTGCCTCTGTCTATACTTCCGGAGACTGTCCTCAGGAGCCTCAGTCCCCTGAGGCCCCAAAGGAAGTCATGATAAAGGAGGAGTTTGCCCTGATTGAGAAGGACTGGGTTAGGGATCAATTAGGCCACTTGAACACCCATAAATCCATGGGGTCTAATGGGGCCCATGAGAAGAGAATGGGCTCTCACTCTCCTCTCTTGTTTCACAGCAGATCTCCAACATACGCATGATTCAGAGTCATGCAAGGCTCTGCTGTGCTTATTCCTGCCTTGTTTCCCAGGTTTACGAAATGACCTTTGGTCTAGGAGAAGAAGTAGACAATGAGATTTCTCCCATCTCTTTTGTTACACAGAAGATGATAATAGAAGTTCTATCTATCAGTGAGATTAGCCCAATTAATCAGATTTTGACTAAGCTTGAAATGGCTTGGACTGAGGAAGGACACACCTTTTGTCATCTGTGATTTTTAACTTCAGTTAATGTCAGATGAAAAGGTGCACATAAATACCCATATAATAAACTCAGAAACTCCAGTTGAGGCCTGAGATCTTTTTGGGTGAGGACCCAGGATGTTTGTTGACTCAGAACATTATGTACGAACCTTCTGAGCCTGAGCTAACGCCAAGCAACAGCCAGGAGGGAAATGAAAAGCTGATAGCTGCATACACAATGATCGGCTCTAAATTAGCACTGACCCCTCAGGAAAGAGATCTTGGAGTCACCGCGGATAGCGTTTTCCCATGCCATCTCAGTGCTCTCAACACAAGCAAAAAAATGTGAATAAAATACTCAAACTTACTAGGAAATTGATAGAAAACAGAGCTTCACTGTAGAAGTGTGTATATAAATCCCTAGTGCACCTAAATCTGGGACACTGTGTGTACTTCCATTCATGCCACATAAAAAAAAGATGTAGTAAACGTAGGAAAGGTAAAAAGAAGGGTAATCGGAGATGTGGAATAATTTTAAAATGAGGAATGACTGAGTAGGAATTTTAATTGCAGCAGAGAGCCATTCTGTGTACCAGTAGACACCTACAAAGTGATGACAAGCATGGCAAAGGTGAGTAAGCAAAGGTTATTCATTATTTCTCATACCATGAGAACCCAGGGGCACTAATAAATGATCAGATAACAGTTTTAAAACAAAAAACAAAGGAGTTTTTTTACACAAACCATGAGAGCTAAAGATGAACCTTTTTTTCCCTGTTTTTTTTTTTTTTTTTTTAAAGAAAGAGTAGAAAAATGCATAGAGAAGAGGCTCAGGGTTAGTTCGTCCGAGACCGAGCCCACCAGTAATGGTGCTAACTCCTCTGGGATATTTAGTAAATGAGGAAAAAACCCTGTGCAATTGCAGAAAGAAAGAGAGAGGAGTGAGAATATGTGAAACAACTCTGCAGACACCGAAGTCAGTGAAGAAGGAAGGGGAGGATGCATTCCAGGCTCCAGAGCAGAGATTCCCATGAATCGTGGTGAGGACCATGAAGAGGCAGACTCTTTTCCTGCAGTCTGTGGAGGCTGGTCGGGGTGGGTATGTCCAACTTGGGGTAGGTGGTGGAGGAATTGGAAATAAAGTTAGGCCTATAAAAACGGAGGGGTGGAGGGAAGGTTTTACTTTTCAGGTTTATGCTGGGGTGTAAAAGGGCAAAGTACGTGAGAGTCACTTTATACTCTCTTAATCTTTGCCCTAAAGCCCTATTATCAGTTGATCTGAGACTGGGTAAGGTGGATTCATGTCCTGACTGTGATGGCAAATTTATAGCAAGGAATAAATTTTGTCTACATTCACCCTGTAGCCTGGTTTGCTTCCAGCATGGTCTTAGCCAGAACACCTTAAGAAAGTTTAACCTCAGTGATTTCCTAATTAATTTCACTAACGTGAATCCAGGGCTGGGAAGAACTGATGAGACACCAATTCTCAGGGGGGGGAAAAAAAAAAAAAGTAAAGGAAAAAATCCACATCTTGAAGCTGTAATGAATCACAACCTGCCCCCAAAACAGCACATCACGCTGTCAGGAAAAAGACGAACGCTGTACTACGCTGTGTAACCTGCCAGCGATGCTTTGCTCACCCCTGGGAAAGGCTTGGTCGAAGGAGAGTATATAAAGTGGGACACGGCATTTCCAGAAAGATTTGTCCTACTTCAGGAATATCTAGCAGGAAGCACAAGAGCAGCCGACAGGGAAAAATTACCAGTGGGAAATACTGAAATCATTATCTCCTTCAGAGGGGAGAGGACTGAGCAGAATATGGCAGCATTGTTCCAATCCATGAAGGACTGTTTTATCAGAGGAGAAGAAATCTGTTTCTTGGATTTGCAGTGGATAAGAGATGACACAATGGGTTTAAACCACTGTAGTGAAGATGGTTGTTAGATATTGGGACAGAATTTCCAACGGCCAGGACTGAAAAACACTGGAATAAATTGCCTTCAACATCTCCATCATGGGAGGACTTGTAAAAAACAGTTTAAACAAAGATCTGTCAACAGTGACCTAGAAATACTGTGTCTTGCTTTGGGACAGGAAAATAAACTGTATAACCTCTTGAGACCTGTCCCAGACCTCTGACTTTGTAATGCAGTCTTACACCTCTCCCGTAGGCTTCATAATTTGGGTGAAAACACTTTGGGTGTCTGGAATTAATTACAAAGATTTTTACAAGACTGTGGATTGGGACTGGCGGTGCCATTTCGACGAGGTGCATGAAACACACAGCTATTTTAGCTTTCTGTTGTTACAGAGAGATTTTCATTTCTCTTGCCTGCAGGAGGGTTCGAGAAGTATTCAAGCTTTGCTGTGATTTTCAGGATAGAAGTTGTGGGGAGTGATGTGAATCATTTCATCCTTATTTCCTTCATCTGGCAGGATTTCCTTAATCTCCTGGCAGGAGAACGGTGTATGATTTCCTTAATCTCCTGGCAGGAGAGCTGTGTATGGCTTCTGGTTTTCCAGTGTTTCAGCTGAGCTGACCTTGGTTGGGCAGAGATCTCACCATCACTCATGAGGAGCTGTTGTGGGTGATTAGACATGGACCTACTTGAGTAGGACCAGATGAGGACCATGAAGAAGATCAAGGGGGTGGAGCACCTCCTCTGTGAGGACAGGCTGAGAGAGTTGAGGTTGTTCATCCTGAGAAAGAGAAGGCTCCAAGGAGATGTTATAGTGGCTTTCATGTGCTTAAAGGGGGCTACAGGAAAGACGGAGGGGGACACTTTATCAGGGAGTGTAGTGGTAAGATGAAGGCTAATGGTTTCAAACGACAAGAGGATAAATTCAGGGTAGTTATTAAGAAGAAATTCTTTACTGTGAGGGTGGTGAGGCACTGGAACAGGTTCCCCAGAGAAGTTGTGGATTCCCTGAAAGTGTTCAAGGCCAGGTTGGGCTTGGAGTAACCTGATCTAGTGGGAGGTGTCCCTGCCCATGGCAGGTGGGTTGGAACTAGGTGATCTTTAAGGTCCCTTCCAATGCAAATCGTTCTGTGATTGTATGATTAGAGAGCAGAAGCCTCTGCCACAGAGGTCTGAGCAGAGATTGCTCAGGGCAACACAGTGTGGGAAGCAGCACGAATAAATGCCTGGATGAATTTAGCCACCGAAAAGCAGGACTGGGCTCTTCCAACTCTCCAGCCAAGCAGAGGGGAAATTCAGCCCATTGCTGCACAGTTGTTGTACTAGCAAAGCTGAAAGGCAAAAGCTGCTTGTTATTCACTCTGTACTGTTGCCTTCGGATTCCCCTCTGGTGTGGATGACCTGGGGAGGCAAAAATATTTGTGGTGCAGGGTTCAGGTGAGCTTCTCTCTATGATGCACATCTGACTACTTCAAGCCCCACACAGGTGCCACCACCCAGCGATACCTCAAGTGGCTGTTGTCCATTCAATTCACAACTGCTGGAAGAAGGAGGCATGAACAGCATCTTCACATCTCTGTCTTGCCACGGAGACAAGCTTCTCCCAGATGTCAACTCTGACTGCAGGAGATGTAAATGTCAGCCCTGTTTGTGATGGAAATCAGCGAGAAATGACTTGGAGACTACTTGCATCAGCTGGGAAATCTGTGTACTTTCTGTAACTCATATTGCAGGGCCAGTGCCTTACACACTAAAACCAAGTGGAAAAAAAATGGAAACTAGATGTCGCCTTGTTTATCAGACTATCTCAGCCCACCAGTGAAGTCGGCAAACATTTACTTCAGCTTGTAAAGAGCAGTCGGTAATATTTTCTGCAGTCTCTGGAAATTCATTCGTTTTCAGGCAGAAACCTTTGGTTGGAGAAAGATTCTCTTTCCTGCTGATGATATTTTTTTGTGGGGTTGGTTGACGTGTTATCTGAGAATTGTTCACCAGCTGAGCAGATCATGTACTCTGCTCACTGCCTTCAGCCTGTGCTGTTAGCCAGGGCTGCTGCAGTCTCCTTTCCATGTTGTGTCTATTCTGATTCTTCTGCCTTGCATTGCTTACTGCCCTAACCTCAAGGCAACGGGATATATGGCAAAAGAGTTGCCTGGGGAGACCTACCCAGAATGAAGTTCAGGATTCACTTAGGTTTCCTCTCTTTGAACCTCATGAAAACCCCTTTATGAGCTGGTTGTCTTTGTCCTCCCTTTGAGAGGTGACATAAATATCTCTGCCCATCCCTTATCTCCAGACTGGGTTGAAAACACCCCAAAAGCACAGTAACTACCACCCAGACACTGTGCGTGCAGTACTTGCTGCTGTGACATCCCATCCATCCCATGTCTCCTCCGTGCTTCAGCCACAGACACAGGAACTTCTGTGTGGAGGCTCATTCCCACCGCATGGGAATGGAGAAGGAGGTCATTTAAACACAGCAGCCTGCCATTGTTGGCTCTGGGTCTCTGACAGCCTGGGGTAGGTTTGCATCCAAAACGTACTTCATACTGTATTTTAATTAAACTGAACAAACAAACCAATCACGAAACCATCGAGTGGTGCTGATTTTGCATCATAGTTGAGCTGGACCAAGCTCCCCTGCGAGGAGGGAAGCTGGGTGTTCACACGGCTTCTTCTTTCCAGATATGTGTGGCCGAGAAGTAGCGCATACTTTCTTACAATAAAAAAGTTCTTGAAAAGAAAAAAAAAAATAAACACAATGAAAATGGCTTCAGGACTGTTCCCCTCTTGCCCGTATTTATTCCAGCTGTCTTCCTCTCTCTGCAAATTTGGCAAACGGAGTCTGGCATCTCGGCTCAGGGGACACCTGTTAAATAAATAGGCTCAGTCTCTAACTGCTGCATTCATGGCAGAGTTTCCTGGTTCCCTTAGGCAGCTAATTTTTGTTGATTATCATACAGTACAGAGGGATTGTTTGTGTTTCTGCATCCCATCCAGGCACTGCCGCTGGTAACAGGCATGTCCGCGTGACTCAAGCCTGCTGCCTGTGTGGAATAACGAATGATTTTTTTTTTTTTAATTCCGATGTTTAATGTGGATCACGAGGCAGGGAAAAGCAGCCAGGTGGGGTTCTCGTGGAGGCCAACTGAGGCCCAGTTGAGTTGCTTGGTTTTCCTGTAATAATGTCTCTTTGAAGGAACCTAGGAGCTGAACCAAGGCTGAACTGAAAGCAGAAGTCTCTGTTGCCCAAGGCAGAGATAAAAAGGAGCTTGCTAAGGGACAGCAAAGGGGTTGGGAGACCCTCAGAGAAGGACTAAACAACAGAGGGCACGGAGGAGCTGGATTTTGATATTGAGGGTTCCAGAATACACGTTGGAATTGAACTGTCCCACAACATGCCTACACACAGCTTCACACATCACACAAGCCAGCATGGAGAAGGCATGGAGCCACATCAGCGTGGTTTTCTCCATCACCTTGGGTCTATTTCCCCTGAGCTGAGTCTCGAAACTCACATCCAGTGCTGGGCTAGACAGTTTCCAGAAATGAACATATCCCTCACCACCTTCAAATGCAGGCACAGTGAGATGCTGTATTCCCTTGACTACATAGTCTGGCTGTCTGACATAGCCAGCTCCAACCATCTAGGAATTTGTCTGTGTAGAGCTGTTAGAGGTTTAAAGTAAATGTAATAATAGTTTATTATTGAATTAGTGGTACTCTGTAATTGTAGAGACTTAGGGGCATAAGAACATAGATTCAAATTTCACTTCTGCCTTAAGAGTTTCTCTTTACTGCAGTTTCTTGACAGGACTTGCCCAGAGAAGTTGTGGAAACCCCCTCCCTGGAAGTGTTCAAGGCGAATTTGGGTGGGTGTTTGAGCAACATGGTCTAGTGGAAGGTGTCCCTGCCCATGGCAGTGGAGCGGGAAGTAGATGATCCTTAAGGTCCCTTCCAGCCCAAATCATTCAATGATTTAGTGATTCTGTGATTCTATGACTTGGACTGAAGCCTAAAACAATTGACTGCAGAATACACAAGACTCATACACCTGGGAGCTCAGGCTTTAGTGCGCACCAGCTCTTCCTCAGGTCTGAAGCTGAAGTAGCAAATTCCAAGGCTAAATAATGAGAGGAGAATGGAATGTTTCTTGCCTAAGTTTAGCAAGTAAGTGACACTGTTTTGTTTGGCTTCTTTCTTCTCAGTGTCTTTTAGTCCCCATTTAAAACTGAGTATCTTCCATACCCAAATGATAGTACTTCTGGAGTATCCCAATAGTATCCCAATAGTACTAGGGTATCCTTATCCATGTTGTAGGTAAGACATGAGTAGTAGGTGAAGGCAATATCATTTATTAAAACAAGAAAATAGAAAGACTTCTGTGCCATTCCAAGGATGACACAATACAGAAAGGTGTGGATTTGCTGCAAATGCCAATGAATTAGTGGTGGGATCTCTGCCAAGGATTTAACTGAGAGGAGCAGCCCATCTATTTCTGTGCAGTTTGGACTCCTGTATGAAATCATAGTCTTAAGGGATCCTCCATACTGGCTAGAAAGATTCACAGTTTATTTCTGAGCATGGAATAAACTACATCTATCTATAGATTTGGCTCAAAACCGGAACTCCCTGGGAATTCCACAGAAAAATCCCCACCGTTTTCTTTTTGAGAGCTAATTATTCTAAAATGGAACGAAAACGCAAATCTCCTGTGAAATGGGAACTGTCATGCTCAGTTTAGATGAAGTTGTGAAGGGATTCCCTTTAAATCTTTTTGAAGCATGTCTGAAGCTCGCTGAGGAGCCTGAAACCCAGTCTGCCAGCTTTGGAAAAGATGGGAACCTAAACAATCCTGAAAATCCTGAATGAGAGAAAAATATGGTGTTGCAACAGAGTACAGAAAATTTGAGGCATTTTTCCCTCCCAATTTTCTCTGAGCAAATGAAAATCTCAGTTAGATAGCTTTTGTTTTGTTTTGTTTTGTTTTGTTTTTTTAAGTTCCAAACCAGTGCATGTTAAAGTCAAATGATGTTGCTATTCCATACACGAAAGGCTGTGAAACCCTACTCTTTCTCAGGAAAGATAGAGTCCAGCTTTCCAAAGGAAACTATAAAATATTCACAGCCCTGACAACCATGACTACACTAAACACACAGAGAAGGGGCAAGAAAACTCCCTTTCTACATCCATGCACATGTTAAATGGAAGACACTCACCTGCCTCCCGCCTTGCCTCTACCAAACCATCCTCAGAACAGAGATGCACATCTCTGGTAATTGATCTACCTTAAAATGTTTGGAAATGCCTGAAGAGAGCAGTTTTTCCATCTTGTGCAACACATGAACATGGACCATCCAATTGCCCTTTTCTTTCCATCTCCTTGATCTCTCCAGCTTTTCAGGTCCTGCCTCACTCTTCTCGGTCTGCTGCCAACCCACTCCAGTTTACCAGCCCTCTCTGGAATTGGGGACAGCAGGAACAAGATGCTGTAATTTAGCACCGACTGCATTAACAATTCTACCTCCACTCAGGATTGCCTCGGTTCGACATCCAAGGCTGTATTTCCTTTTACCTTGCTGCTGTTCAACAGGGCTCTGCAAGCCTGGCTGAATGTGTTGTGCAAGGCTCAATCCTGTCGACAATTTCCATTCTTTGTTAAAACTCAGCCTTGCACCGAGACAAATTAGAAACGCGTTGCACTGGGATAAACCCAGCTTGCCTGGTTATTCACCATCTTCAGGCTCAGCTGCAAGGAGAAGAAGCAATCCTGTATTTTCCCTGAGTTCAAAACTGATCAAGAAAGATAACTGCTTAGCATTAGGTGGGAGATAGAGTCTTAAAATGTTATTACACCCCGGGTGTCTTGTTTGTTTTGCTTGAGGTCTATCAGTGGATCAGTTAGGGTGTATCGGAGTAGCAACTAGACTCCCTGTTAAGCAAATATTTGCAGTGCAGCCTCGATAGAAGCTCGGTACTAGAGATGCTTTGCCTCTTGCTCTCAGAGCTGCCCAGTTCCTCTTCACTGTGACTTTGCCTCTTTAATCATTCATTTTAATGAGAATTTTTTTGTTTCATTCACATTGATTTTAATGTGCACATCAACAAGTTACACACACTTTTGATTCAACGTCTGAAAAAAATAATATATCCTAACCTGCTTATTTTATTGGTGTCATTTATCCTAATTCTAACAAGGACAATATTGCTTACAGGGATTTTGAAATGTAGTATACTAATTTTATTTACTGTGCACCTCGTAAGCCTGAAATACAACAACACTTTGTTTCGTCGTATTAGAAGAATGACACATCTGCATAACTGTAACTTACCAAGTCATTTCTGCATTTTAATATCTGCCATTCAAGCTGTGTGGTATAGGCAAAATAAATTAAATATCAGTAATTACCTAGCAAACATCTTTCTGTTGGAATAGTTTGCAGCACAGTTTGTCTCCTTCTGAATGAAGAATAGTGATTTTTTTTTGGGGGGGGGGAGAAGTAACTACCTAGGAAGAGAAACTTCAGATGATTACTAGCCATGTCCATTACTCAGTGAGGTTGAGTCTTGTTTTGCTTCATCTTCTGTGAATCAAGTTTTAGACAATGAAAACTGACAATTTCTTTGCTGGAGTAAAAGCGAGATCACAAATCGGAATGTGCTGTTTATGAACACGAGTGACAGAAGGCAAAGAAAAAGTTGAGACACGAAACATAGCTCAGGAATATTGACTAAGCTCTGGTTCGCTTCCAGACTTGGGGTCTATTCCTAACTGTGCTCAGGCACATCATCAGACTGCACAGATGAGGAAGTTTTGGAAGCCACTACTTTAAGAGCAAGTTTATATAAAGCTCTTTATTTGACTTTTGCTGGACCCGTTGAGATGAGAAAAGTTACTCGAGACTTCGCTGACTCAGGCTTTGGTGTTGCTGCGGGGGTTTTTTGAGCACTGTTGAGCAGGAATGGCCTTCTTCAAAGCCCACAGATGTTTTGGGAGTCTGTTCATTGGACCTTTCTTCCACATCACTGCAGGTGTGGATGAAGCATTCCAGGTACGTGCTCTCCATCTTCTTGAAGCTTTTTGAAGCTGGGTAGTGAAAGATGCTCTATGCATATGAGCTATTGTTAGCACCAGTGTCTGTATCACCCAGCAGCTGCTTGCTTCCACATGGGTGACTGAAGAAGCTGTAAAATAAATACGTAACTCGCCTGAGATTCTCTCCCTTCTATGCTTTCAGACGATGGCCTAATTTTATCTGCTGCTTCCATGCCAAAGGATGTGTATTTTAGATCCATTAGCTTCTCTGTTTCATTTAAATGTGCCCCACAAGGAGAGAGTGTCTTAGGAAATACTTCCAAATAGACGTGAGAGGTTTTGAGTGTTGTGGGAGTGGTTATTCTGTTCTAAGCATGGAAAAGCTGGTGCTAAGGGGAGGAGAAGGTGCCAGAGAAAGATTGGCTTTGGGACTAGGCAAGATTATTTTTAGTGGTGGATCGGGCAGGGCTAGGTTAAAAGTCAGACTCTATGATCTTAAAACTCTTTTCCAATCTAGATGATTGCATGATTCTATGACTATGTGGAGTGACTCGTTGAGAAGTGGGGGTATTACATCTAAACCGTTCTTGTTACTGGTCTGTCATGATCATGATGGGCAAGCAAAGTGAAAAAAAAGAAAATCTTTCCTCTATCCAATGCAGTTTATTCCATCAATAAAATGCATGAACAGGCTGTGGAGCACAGGAGATAGGCTGAAGGCTGACCAGTTTTTGATGCTTTTCAAGCCCGTCCCACACAAAGGGTGGCTACCAGGAAGACAGAGGCTCTCTTTATACAAGGAGTCACATGGAAAAGACAAGGGATAATGGGTACAAGTTGTTCCTGGGGAGATTCTGATTGGACTCCAGAGGAAAATTTTTCACTATGAGAGCAAATAGACATTGGAATTATCTTCCAAGGGAAGTGGTGGATTCCTCAATTTTAGACAGTTTTAAGGCTTAGCTTGACAGGCTGCTGGACCATCTTATTCAAACTGTTATTTCTTTACCTTAAAGAGTTGGGCTAGATGATCCTTGAGGTTCCTTCTAAAGTGATTTTCTGGGATTCTATGATTCTGTGATCTCAGAGGTGGCAAACCATTGTCCCATCTGTCAGGTATACTTCTTGTGATATACGTTGCCTACAGATTATTGCATGCTTTCCATGGCCTGTGCCCCTCCAGCTGCCATTTATAAAAAAGCTGGCAATGATGAGTGCTCAGATTTGGACAGTCTTTCCCAAAATGAGATGGTGGGGAGGTTTGTACAGCAATTCAAAACCCCCTCATGATTCTTTTTATAAGATGGAGCCTGTTTTAACCATAGGATTTATTGCAGGATAAATGAACTTCCTAGAAACTAGTGCCCAACTTGCTTGTGTGGATGCCTTCTTCAAGAGGCTGATTGCAGAAATGGGATGCAGCTCTCGTTATAATCTCTTCCTCAACCCTTTAAAAGGCCTTTAAACCCCAACTGTTTCTAAGCTCTGAAGCAGCAGGCCTGCACTCTATGACACTTGATCCTGGTTGTCTCACCGTCTGCACTGGAGAAGGAAATTGGACTCTCCTTCTTCCTCATCTTGGTTGGCCTCCAAAGGCAGCCAAAGGTTATAAAGTGGTTTGGTCCCACATAGTCACACCTGAGATCCATACTCCCACTTCAGAATGCTTAGATGTCATTGAGAAAATTCCACAATTGCCCATTTCTGGTCCTGTTAACCAAAATGGTCAGCAACCTCATGGAGTTGGAGTCTGACACCTGAAATCCTTCATGTTACATAAGGATCTGGCCTTGGGCAGCAGAGTTGGACAAGACAAACTTCCTTCAGCCACTCCTTCCTATGATCATCCCGAGTAACAGCTCTTGTCAGGAGTGTTTCCATGGTTTCAGTGTCTTGAACAGACTGTGTGTGGTTCCATCCCATGCATTACTCATGACAGACACTGATGTTGGGGTGATTCAGGTGAGCTTTGGGAACTGAGAGTGATTATCTGAAATGAATTTCTTTCCTGATCCAATATATATTTTGAAGTGCAGAACCCCAGGGAGCATCAGCCAAAAAGAGATCTTTAAAGAGATCTTTGAGAGGCAATTTTAGTATTTGCAATGACTTTTTTTTCCCAGGAAAAGAAAATAAAACCAACCAACCAACAAACATCAACCAAACAAAAATAGCATCATAGAATTGTTTAGGTTGGAAAACAGCTTTAAGATCATTTATTCCAGCCATTAACCCAGCAATGCCAGGTCCACCACTAAACCATGTCACTAAGCATCACTTCTACATGGCTTTTAAATACCTCCAGGGATGGTTACTCCACTATTTCCTTAGGCAGCCTGTTCCAGTGCTTGATAACTCTTTTGGTGAAGAAATGCTTACCTCAAATCCATCCCCACACGCCTAAGTGCCCTTTCAGCAAAGGGCCATCATCTTCTGGTCAGTTCAATGCATATACTGACTTAAAAAGGCCCCTAAAACATTTTCTTCCAGGATAGCAAGGAATCATTAGCAACTTTATTTTAGGTAATGAGTTTAGGAACAATGAGAGAGCAAGTTCTGGCGTCCTCAGTGTTCCCCTCTTGGCTAAGTCCAGCATAGCATAGGCATACACCAAAGGACAGTAAGAGATGTTCAAAACTCATCCTTTGTAATGTTCTGGGCTCAAAAAATAAGCTGCCATCGTCAGAATTCCAACTTGTTTTCTGAGTTAATCCCTTATTGTGATGACTCATTAATTGAAACCTTTAAGGCTCCCTGCAAGCTCACATGAAAATACCTGCATAAGAGGCATCTAATTTGCATCTTCAGGCTTCTCCCTCACACCTGCTGTCATTAAAAATGGATGTGGCTTCTTGTTGTGGGGAATAGAAGATGGCAGGCTGCACACCAAGTAGACACCAAACCGTTCGGTTCTCAGCAATCTAATATTGTTTTTATGTCACCTGAAAACATTCTTCTCTTTCTCCTGGTTAGCGGGGGCAAATGCTCTTCACCGATTGAGGTTTGAGCTTTATTTTGACACCACATACAAGGAATTGGTGTTGTCATGTGTTTCCTTCTAGGCTGGATGCAGCTGAACGCACGACTGCATTAAAGAAGCATAACAGAGAGGGAAAGAGAGCTCGTTTTCTGCTGCATCTCCTGATCTGAGTAGAACCACGTGATCTTTAATGCCCATCTGTTGATTATTTTTCTCTGAAAGATTGATGGATATGATTCATGGCCCTTTCAAAACAGAGCTGCTCCCTGACAAGAATGTGAAAGCCTTTGTGATCATGACAAAAGTGAGTAACTTCCAAAGCAACGAAGAAAAAGTGGCAGATTGATTCAGATATTTTGTATTCTTTTTACAGAGGGCCTTTGGGCAGTCTTCTCAAGACTCCTGGACTCGTACTGGAATCTACTGGGACATCTCTGGGGACACCTTCTTGTGACCTTTCAGTACTTAAAAGGGGCCTATAAGAAAGATGGGGGCAATCTGTTTAGTGGGACCTGTTGCAATGGGACAAGAGGTAATGGTTTAAACTACTAGATTCAGACTAGGTACAAAGAAGGATTTTTTTTTTTTTTTGTGATGAGGGCGGATGAGACACTGGCACATGTTGCCCAGAAAATTGGTAAAAGTCCCATTCATGGCAAGCTTCAAGGTCAGTTGGGTGAGGCTCTGAGCAATCTGGCCTAGTTGAAGATGTCCCTGCTTACTACAGAGGGGGTGGGCCTTTAAAGATCCCTTCCATCCCAAAACATTTGATGATTTGATGATTCGATGATTCTATTATTTTCCTGTATTCTCTTGAGCCATTTATCTGACAGAGTTGCATGCAGGTTTTATAGTTGGAGTTGGCAGTGCATTGCAGGACTTCTCCAACCCAATGGGAGAAGAGCAAGGAAAGGCAAATTTCCCATAATAATGCCAGAAGCACCTTATTCCTGGAATCTCCATAACATGGGAAAAATCTCCTCTTGTTTGAATCTAGTCTAAGCCTATTCACTTGGATTGAGTTGAGTGCTCTGAGCTGGGACTCCAGAGAAGCAACTTATCCTCTGAGCCCTCTCAGAGACTTCCCCTGGGACTTTATGCAAGAGATTTCAACTATCCTTTGCCACAATTTCCCATATTTCTAGAATAGAAATCGTATTTCCATAAATTATTGAGATGTCACAAAGGTAAAATGACAAAAGAAGATAAAACTGAAAAGGCAAAGTTGAAAGATTGGCTTTTCTGAAAAAGAGAGAAAAAAACCCCACAAGTTAATTACTGCTGAAAGTTTTTTATTCTTTTTTCGCAGCTCAGGCACATGATATCTCAGTTTACTCCCAGAAAGGGTGGAGGATAAGCAACAGCCAGATAATCTGGAAATTAAAGAAAGAAAAATCAACAAGTTGGAATGATGTATTGTAGTCATTAGTAACAGCATTGTAATAACCAGCTTCCAGCACATTTCTAAATGCCTATCTCTGCATGCACTTTCTTATAACAAGAATAATTTTCCTACCTGTTCTACCAAATACCTTTAAATGGTACTGGGGCAATGTTCTTCTGCTTCCCCTGCTTTGAGTATTGTATTATTATTGAAGAGGGAAGAACGTGAAGGCAATTTGGTCTTTTACAGAAGCAGACCTCCCAGGCATGTTTTCCCCACAGAGGATGCTCTGACCATTGCTCCGTTAATGTGTGCACCTCATGCACTGTTAACCAGGGGTTTTCAGTGATCTGCTGTGTGGAGATCTATTCTGTAATCCCTCTACAAAGTGAAGCTTGGTCCTGTTAACTCCTCTACCTAGTGAAGCAAGCAACACCAACATGGGAAGAGTGGACCGATGTGTCCTTTTAGTAATTTACCTTCACCTTGGGCAGGCACGTTAAACACAACACCCCTCGGCTACCTCTTCCCATTCTTGCAGTCACAGCTTGGTAGTGAATTTTTGCCATCAACTAACACCTGAGAAGAGACATTTGTTAGGTCAGGAGAACCAAACACAGAGGTCCTGGAGATCTGGGGGTTGCTGTCCTAGCTGCTAATCACTAGGGAAAATTTGGCTGTATCTTGCTTTTGACATCCACGTTTACCTCCCCTACCAGATTTGCAGACAGGTCTACCCCCATATGGAGTCTTTATCTATACTTTTGGTGACATCATCAACTGGAAGACATGATGCACAGTTCTTCCTTCAACCATTCCTCAGGTTCAGCCTGAAAAAGCCTTAATATCACCTGTCTTGAGGGACTAGATGTGTAGGAACTAGATTTATAGATAATGTAATCTGGCTACAGGGAAGGATTTTATAGTTGTCTGGGGCAATGAGTTAGGACCATTCATATTTTCTCTCACACTCTGACGTGGAGAACAACACAGCTACTAAGATACTTTAGTAGAAACACACAAGGTGATCTGATAGATCAGACACATTCAATGGGAATGAACTGCAAAATAACGATGTCTTGTTGCTGTCAGATGGCCAGGCTATAAACTGCTCAATTAGACTGCAAAATTCAAACACTCATCTTCAAATAAGGCTGTCCTAGCAATAAAAAAAAGAAAAGTGGTGTGTTTGGATAAGAAAGGATCAAACTCCAGCTCTCCCCCTAAGGAAACAGTGAATTTTACCTAGAAAAATCTCACATACAGAGAAATTACTACACCTTGCTGGTGAGATCTCTTCCTGCCTTGCTGTTTCAGGTCACCTTCCCTCGCAGACCAACCCCAGCTTGCAACTTCGTGACACCATGTGTGAAAAGTTTTGGCATTATCTTCCTGCACTGGATAGCTGGACAGTAAAACATCAGGTGAAATTCAGCGGCGTTAAACACAAGCATTGCCCAGAGGGAAAACAACAGTTCTAACCCTGCACGCACAGTGATGGCCTCTGAGCTGATTATTGCTACTGGAGAATGACATTTGAGGCTTATAATGGGGAGCTGAATGAAATTATGAGCTCATTGCTGCATTGCAATCAAAAAAGGAAATTGAATGTTAAGGATTATTAAGGAGGGAATAGAAAGTCAAAGAGGAATCGTCATTAGGTCACTGCACAAATGCATTTGGACCTGCATCTTGAATATCTCATGTGGTTCTTGTCCTCCCCACTCGAAAGCCTCTAGAAGCTCTGGAAAAAGCTCAGAGAGGATGCCAGAAGGATGGTGAGGAACAGCTGCTGTAGAACAGAAAAGGATTAAATAGATGACATAATCTAATCATAATTCTATGATTCTATCTGCACACTTCAGTCTTGAGAAGAGACATTCTGGGGAGCAGGTTTGTCAGGTTAAAATTATGAGGGGTGTGGAAGCAGTGATGAGGAGTGGAGTAAGTTCTACACAGGTAACTTGTGGTTGAGCTGTGGCTCCCCTTGCCACAGGACAATATTGTTTCTAGAGAAAAAATCATGGAAAATAAATTAATTGTGAATTACTAATATATTGGGCAGTATCAGTGTCTGCCCACCTCAGTTTTGTGCTCTTCTGTAACCACTCTCAGTCAGGACATGGACTGAAGTTCTTTTTGATCAGATCCAGTATTTCTATTTTAATGTACTTTTATTTAATTTTTTCAGGCTGAATTCTCATAGATTTATAAAGCCATGGCTGACTTTTCTCAACTATGTAGGAAAAGAGAGGAAAGTCTCATTGAAACCACAAAAAAATGTTTATTTGGTGAAGAGCAGGAAACAGAAATACCAAAGAAAAGTCCTAAAATGAAGATAGAACTGCATAGATAGCTTCTAAAACTGCACTTATTTCTGTGAGACGACATCATTGAATCTATGGACAATAAACAGGGGAGAGAAGAGTTGATGAGAATATCAGAGTGTGATTCTTCCATGAAAAGCTCAAAGGAATCAGTAATGCCTGGAATATGAACTGTTGCCAGGCCTCTGCAGCACAGCCAGCTGCGGGAGGAATAACCTATTTAAATAAAAAAAAAAAAACCTTCTCTCATTTCTCACTTCACTCTGTTAATAATAACGATAATCATTCAGGTTGGCTTGGACAGGCTTAGAATCAGTGAAGCAAATATTTAATAGAGTTTAAACAGGGCTAGATTTTTTTAAAAAATGTGCTCTTTTTCTGCAGTGTGCTCACGGCTGTCCTGCTGGTTCACCCTTTGGATAATGCCTTACCTATATGGGAAGGAGGGGAAGAAGAATTTCCTGGGCTGCTCTGTCAATTTCTCACCTTAGCTATCACATCTTAAAAATCAGGCAGGTTGTGACCCAAAGAGTCTCCTTTCCACTTGCTCCTCCTTTCAGGCTTTCTCTTCCATTCCCACTCGAATGCCTCTTTCTGGAATCTGAGTTGGCAGAGCTGTGCCCAAGGACCGGGTGTTGTCTCAAGTCTTTGTGCAACGGCATCGACACTCTTTTGTCTCGATAGAGGTCCGTGAAACACAGTTTATCCAAGGACATAGGCGTGTGCCAGGTTAGTGGACCTCTGCTCTTGTGACACTTTTAGCATGTATGTGCATGAAAGGAAGACACACATGAGTGATTTCTATCCCCTCTTGGATTAGATGATGCTTTTCAGCTTTGTATGTAGTTTTATCTGAAGTTTGCAAAAAATAAGCATCAAGCATCACACAGCAAAATAATCTTCTGCTGAAATATACTGCTGAGTGGAAACTGCCTATTTTTCCTTTCTTTTACACTGCTTTATGTCTCCTGCAATTTGCAGATGGCAGTGCTAGTAGCTTTTGTTGCTCATGGCTCTAAACCCAAAGAGTTAAAATCATAATCTCCTTTAATTTCATAAGCGAATCAATCAGAAGATAAAGTAAAATTAAAAAAGAGAGAGGAAAACAAGATATGCTTCTGGCGACAGAGTTGTGCCGTGGTGGATTTCAGTTAGACGGGAAAGTCTGCTGGCTTGCTTTGAGCAATGACATTGCAAACCCTCCTCTTGGGGGAAATAGTATTTTTTTTGCACTTTTATAGAGCTTTTCATCCATCAGTTTATGAAGGAATAAGTACAAGCGATTGTTAATGAGGATGGTGGGGACTAATTTGCAGACTAGAGGTTTAACAGACAGATTAGAGTGCAAATTCTGTGCTGTGAAGAATTTACAGTGTCAAAAGACAGCAAAGATGAGGGATGGGTGGTGGCAGAAACCACCAGTAGGAAACAGACAGTGATGGCATAGATCCTCTATGCACACAATAATGATCACAATTAACTTCATTCATTTGTTCATTAACTGTGTTCGTTGACATACCCACAAGGACCAAGGAGCTTTCCAGTAGGGCCTTAAAAATGAAGGAACTGGAAGTACGACACTTAGGGAGGAGATCTGCAATGGGATGTGGAGGGGTCTACCAAATTCAGCCCGAGGTGATGTACCCACTGCCCTCCCAGAAGACAATCTCCTACTGCTTTACCCCTACCTGGGTGTCCTGGTTTGTGCTAAACCAGAACCAATTCTGTTCAGTGATTTAACTTTTCAGCTCAGTCTCTTCTAAGAGGCTGCACTTTCTGAAGCTAAAGAGCATGTTTTTGCAGACAGTGCCTGCTACTAGCAGTGATAACGCCTGATGTTTATAGTTTCTAGCAGGGTTTAGGATGCAGACAGGCTCTTGCTTATATTTGCTCTTGTAGTGACCAAGGTCACTGTTGGATCTTGTGCAACACGTTGGGTGTGCTGGGAACTAAAAGTGGTTGCAAGGAAGTACAAGGTTGCACCTCTGCAGAGGAATAGATAGGACAGAGATTCCATTCCTTATACATCATAGTCAATATGAAACTGAGGAATCACGGGTTAAGCCCTCTGCTTCTATGGCCAGCATCCAAGGAGGATTCCATCTGTTCTTCTGCCTTTGATCCCAGCCCCAAGTTCCTGAATCCAACTCCTGTGTCCAATTCTTCTCTGTCACGGAGGCTGGGATTTGCCTGGTGCCACCTGCTCTGCAGCACCAGTGAGGATTGCTATTGGGGGGGGGTAGTGAGGGAGTTGGGTTCAGTGTTGGTTTTTGTTCATATTTATGTATATTTATCATTATTTTAATGATCTCCTTACTAGTACTACTAGTGTTTTACTAAAACTATTTCAGTTTTCTTTTCCAATCCATAAGCCTTTCTGCCTCATTCCTTTTCCCTTCCCCTTTGGGGAGTGAGAGGGCTCAGAGAGCATCTGTGAGCGTTTATTGGCCAGCCCAGCCCTGACGTTTGACAATGAGTTATTTGAGTGGATCTCAGTCTATACTCACTGAGTCCATCCAAGATGGATGATAATGCAGATTGTGCAAACCAAGCTCTCCCAGGAAATGCATGGTCTAGGATGCCAAGCATCACAACAAGGTTAAAGAGCAAAACTTCCATTTGATGGGTGCCCTGCCAAGTTATGAAATACTCTGACACCAGGAGCAGGAGATGAATATTTCCCCCTGTTAATGTCTACCACAATAACCAAGCAAAAGCATGTCAATGTCAAGGGTGATAGAAGCAAAACGAATGTGTAAGGGCAGATCTACACTGTGTAGGTGTGAGGAGAAGATGGGTTAAGTGAGTTGGGCTTGCTTAGGGCAGGATTTGCATGACTAAGCATGGATGTGTATGCTGGAAATGACAATATTAGTCTGTCACTAGTGGCTCCCTTTACGGTCAAGGAAGAGTGAGTCAGTAGAGTCAGGGATTCTCAGGACATTAATCACAGAATCACAGGTCATGGAATGGTTTGAGTTGGAAGGGACCTTAAAGATCACCTAGTTCCAACTCCCCTGGCACGAGCAG
The DNA here is from genome assembly GCA_020746105.1 of Trogon surrucura. NCBI lineage: Eukaryota > Metazoa > Chordata > Aves > Trogoniformes > Trogonidae > Trogon > Trogon surrucura. The sequence continues at coordinate 2,953,759 of CM036619.1, read as the reverse complement.
GGACACCTCCCACCAGACCAGGTTGCTCAAAGCCCCGTCCAACCTGGCCTTGAACACTTCCAGAGAGGGAGCTGCCACAACTTCTCTGGGTAACCTGTTCCAGTGTCTCACCACCCTTGAAGAAAATAGTTTCTTCCTAAATATCTAAACCTCTTCTAGTTTGAAACCATTACACCTTGTCCTATCAGTACATTCCCTGATCGAGAGTCCCTCCGCAGCTTTCCTGTAGTCCCCTTTAAGTACAGGAAGGCCACTATAATGTCTCCCCAGAACCTTCTCTTCTCTGGGCTGAACAACCCCAACTCTCTCAGCCTGTCCTCATAGCGGAGGTGCTCCAGCCCTTTCATCATCTTTGTGGCCCTTCTCCGGACTCATTTCAACAGGTCTGTGTTGGAGGTCCCTGAGCTGGACACAGTACTGCGAGTTGGGTCTTTATTTGATCAGGGAAAACCTGTACTATACGTCGGATGAGATGAATCCTACCTCCTGAGGTAGGATTCTCTGCTACCTCTTCAGAGCCATGTACCAAAGTGTCCCGCTCAGATACAGGAACTGCAATAGATGCAATGACGCTTGCTGGGAAAACTTAATTGAGCTTAGGTGATTAAACCCACACTGAGCTCTCTGCTATCACAGACATACTCTACCAAGTGAATTAATTTAAAGATATTTTGGAAATGTCTTCCTGAGCTGCAGTAGAAGCTGTGTCAGCATATGTATCTTGTGTCTAGAAAATCTTCTAATTTTGATTGCACAGGTGTTGTTAAGCAAAAATGTTCATGTTGGAAAGGAAGAACTATCACTTTTTTTCTCATGAAAATTTGCAAGTTAAACATTCATCTTCTTTGTTCCTGGTTTCATGACACTCCTGTAACCAACAGTGTTGGAGGGCTTTGAGGCCATTTACAGAAGGGTGGTAGGACACTGAGGAATGTATTGGGAAGACTGGCAGATCCCTACTAATGAAGGTTTATTGTTTGTACTTTTTTCTTGGATTGTTCCTTTCCATGTTCAACTGGATGTAGGCTCTGAAGTATGTTCGTCTCCTGTCTTGCAATTAGTTGGCACAACCAGCACCTGGCCTGACAAACTCCCATGCCTTTACCTCCAGAATTACATCCTCAACCTGTATCACCCACTGCAGGAACAATGAAGTAAATGCAATTTCAATAATGTGTGACAATCAAAGATGGTCAGAAAACCTCTGAGCAAGCAGTTGCAGTACTCAGTACGGGCTATCTAAAATAATCATAGAATTGTAGAATCCTAGAATGGCCTTGGTTGGAAGGGGCCTTAGAGATCATCTAATCCAACCTCCCTGGCACGGGCACGGACGCTTCTCAACTAGCTCAGGCTACTCAAGGCTCTGTCCAACCTGGCCTTGAACACCTCCAGGGAGGGGGCAGCCACAACATCTCTGGGCAATTTATTCCAAAGTCTTGCCACCCTTGGACTGAAGAATTTCTTCCTAAGATCTGACCTAAATCTATTCTCCTTCAACTTAAACCCATTTCCCCTTGTCCTATCAGGGGACGCTCTTGTAAAAAGTCCCTCCCCAGCCTTCCTGTAGGATCCCTTCAGGTATTGGAAGGCAGCTCTTAGGTCCCCCCGAAGTCTTCTCTTTTGAAGACTGAACAATCCCAGCTCCCGCAGCCTGTCCTCGTAGCAGAGGTGCTCCAGCCCCTGGATCATCTTTGTGGCCTCCTCTGAACACGCTCCAACAGATCTATGTCCCTTTTATGGTGGGGACACCAGAAATGGACTCAGTATTTGAGGTGGGGTCTCACAAGAGCAGAGTAAAGGGGGAACTCTAATCACTGTGGTTCTAGGCCTGATAGTTTCCACCACCTCCACCAGATCTTCCCAGATTTACTTCTCTAGTGATCTCACAGACATGAAAATTTACCAGTTTCAGATTATGTTGAGGTGTGTGATTGGGCTAACCTAAATATAGACGAATAGTTCCTTTTCTGTTATCTACAAAACATCGACTGTACGTTTTTTATATATAGAATATCCCCCAAACTCAATGACAATTAATTACTGGCCCAATGATATTTTATGTTTTAACCTTTAAATACAGTGAACTTCCAATTTGCAAAAGAAAATATCAAACAAAACTAAAAACATTCAAACTTTGTCAGTACAATAAAACTGCTGACTCCACTTTTTTTTTCAGTCGAAACTCAGTTTAATCATTTTGTTTTGCAGGAATTGGGTATAATTAGAGAACCAGTGAGCATGTAACTCGGAATTTATTATGCAAGCAACTATGAAAATGACTGTCTTCAGCACGACATGATTGAATGTCATTAAGAAGAGTGAATCCAAGGGTGAGGCCCCAGTGGGGATGCCCTCACATGGGAAAGTGTAATTGGATAAAGTAGCGTGGGGCCGTGAAAACCCAATTTTCCTCTTTCAGATGCTTACATGAATTTCCTCCCCAGATCTTCATCAGCTGTGGACCTGGGAAGTCAATGAGATAGATAAATCACTGGGATGATCTTTACCATATGTAGGCAAGCTATTTTGACGCAAAACAAAAAAAAATGCACTTAAAGGCATCATATTGATGCTAGCATGTCCTTCTGTGGCTATCAGCTCATTTTAGCTGTTTTGGCATTGTTAAATGAATTGAGTGTTGGTGGAGGTGATGGACCCTGCACACCTAGGAATTACTGGTTCCTTTACTGAGTCACATTTCAGCATGTCCTGCAATTCTATATGCATAAGTATCCACAGAGATCATAGAATTGGCAGTGATTGGCTTGAGAGCAACCCTGAAGAAAAGGACTTGGGGGTACTGTTGAATGAGAAGCTCAACATGAGCCATCAGTGCGCACTTGCAACCCAGAAAGCCAATCGTGTCCTGGGCTGCATCAAGAGGTGCGTGGCCAGCAGGGCGAGGGAGGTGATTCTCCTCCACTATTCCACTCTCGTGAAACCCCACCTGGAGTGCTGCGTCGAGCTCTGGTGCCCACAGCACAAGAAAGATCTGGACGTGCTGGAGCGTGTCCAGAGAAGGACCACGAGGATGCTCAGAGGGCTGGAGCACCTCTCCTAGGAAGACAGACTGAGAGAGTTGGGGTTGTTCAGTCTGGAGAAAAGAAGGCTCTGGGGAAACCCTATTCTGTCCTTCCAGTATCTTAAAGTGACTACAAGAAAGCTGGTGAGGGGCTTGTTAGAATGTTGGGTAGTGATAGGACTGGGGGGAATGGATTGAAGGAGGAGATGGGTCAGTTCAGATTGGACGTGAGGAAGAAGTTCTTCCCCATGAGGGTGGTGAGACCCTGGCACAGGTTACCCACAGAGGGGGTGACAGCCCCATCCCTGAAAGTTTTTAAGGCCAGGCTGGATGGGGTTCTGAGCAGCCTTATCTAGTGGGAGATGTCCCTGTCCATGGCAGGGGGGTTGGAACTAGATGATCTTTAAGGTTCCTTCCAACCCTGACAATTCTATGATTCTTTGAATTACAATATTTTCAGATGGAAAAGACCTTTAAAGGTCATCTACTCCACACCCCCTTCAGTAAGCAGGAACATCTTCCACTAGATTAGGTTGCTTCAAACCCCATCCAACCTGACCTTAAATGTTTCTGCAGATGGGTCTTCCACCAACTCTCTGGGCAATCTGGTCCAGTGTTTTACCACCCTCATTGTAAAAAATTTCTTCCTTATAGCTGTACTCTGTCTACCCTCATTTAGTTTAAAACCATTCCCCTTTGCTCTGAGAAAAAATTGTCCCCATCTTTCTTATAGGCACCCTTTGAGTAGGGAAAAGCACACAAGAAGGTGTCCTGCGAGCCATCTCTTCTCTGGGCAGAACAGCAGCAATTCTCTCAGTCTTTCTTTGTATAAGAGGCAATCCAGCGCTCTGATCATCTTTGTTGCTTCCCATGGACCCACTCCAGCAGGTCCATGTCTTTCTTGTGCTGAGGGCTCCAGAACTGGACACAGAACTACAGGTGGGGTCTCAACAGAGAAGAGCAGAGGGGGAGAATCACCTCCTTCAACCTGCTGGCCATGCTGCTCTTGATGCAGTCCAGGATACAGGCTGCAAGAGCACTTACATCCAGCTTTTCATCCACCAGTACCCCCAAGTCCTTCTCCACGGGGCTACTCTCAATCCCTTCATCCCCCAGCCTGTGTCAATACCAGGGCTTGCCTCGACCCAGGTGCCAAATCTCGCACTCGGACATCTTGAACCTGATGAGGTTCACACGGACCCACTTCTCAAGCACATCAAGGTCCCTCTGGGTGGCATCCTGTCCTACTGGTGTGTCAACCACACCACACATCGTGGTGTCATCCACAAACTTGCCGAGTGTGCACTCGGTCCCGATGCCGGTGACATTGATAGCAGTGGTCCCTTAATCGATGTGGTCCTGAGACCCAGGGGAGCAGTGAACCTAAGAGCTCAGCTGCAGTGACTGATTTTGAACATTCTCTTAGCCCAGTACCACTGGGATTTTCTTTGATTTAGCCTGAGCCACAGCGAACACGGAAAACATGCGGCCTGATGGTTACCGCAGCCTGACGGTTACCACAGCGTAGCTGACAGGTGGGAACACACAGAAAGGACCAGAGATCTGAGCCTTATGTTTCTTAAAAAGAAGCAGTCGTTCTATTTAGGTGGGTTGAAAAACTTCTCTCAGCCGGCGCTGTCCATAGATGAGCATCTTTTTGTTTCTAGTCTAGCAAGTCTGTAATTAATACACATCTGAAGGAATGAGTCTTGGTTATTAGAATAAATAAATAACAACTTTCTTGAAAGAAGCTCCCCTGCATTTGAATGAATTCTGCGTTTTGAGGAAGCCACTGACTTGGTTATTACTATTAGAGAAAGATGTTTCCCCACAGCCACGCAGCTGTGCAGCAGTCGGTGCTTTGCATCTTTATCCAGGGATTTATCCTTGCCTGTGCATGACCTTGTGAATGCATTTCTGGGGGATTACATGTGTTCCTATGTGAACATTTCAGTGTCGATAATGCAGGCACTCTTACTTATAAGTGTGCACCGATGGCTGGGAGCCCAGGTGAGTGCTCAGCCTATAGAGTTTAATTTATTGCTGAAAATAATAAGGTGATTTTCACTAGCACATAAATTCACTGCCTGCTTCTTGCCTTTCCTGCAGAGTGAGGACACAGACACTTGTTAGTTTGAGCTACTGCTCCAAACTGTCAAATTTCTTCCTGGCCAAGCAGAAGGAAAACAAAGCACCTCCTGAAAGCGCCGCTTTTTCTGAACCCAGAGAGAATGTTTTGCCTGATTTAGGACATTGATTATGGAAGGCTGGGGGCACCTTGTAGCTTCATTTTATATCACTGCTGTCATATCTTCTCTGCTCTACCTGTCCCCTCTTTCTTCTCCTGAAAGTCTTTGCCTGCTTAGGAAATATCAGGTAGAGAAAGCATTCCTGAGGGGATTTGGGGGAACAGCAAAGATGGACTCTCCCTGCAGAACAAATTTTCATGTTATTTCACACTCCTCTTTATGCCAAATTCTAAAAGTGCAAGGTCAGTGCTTCCTCAGTCCTGTGATAACCTGGAATCAGACCAAGTCTTCCAAAGACTTTTTATTTTAGATATGAGAATGTTGCCTGAGACCGTGTCTGGAAAGAAGATAGTTATTACTTTTGTGGAGAGCTCAGCTGGAGTGTAATTGATGTTAAGCAATATGATAAAACTGATACAGTATTAAGCTCTTTGGGGAAAGGTTTGTCCTTTAGCAGGATGTTGATATAGTGTCTGGATGCTACCGCAGTCTGGATACAATGAATTAATATAATAGCAAAGTGATGCCATACGCTTTTATTTTATGCAGAGTGTACTGGAAGAATATTTCTAGATTCCAGTTTACTCCTAGAATTGCTAATTATAGTTATTATGGCATAAAAACATGCACCTTCTCTACCAAGGTGTAGCTTCATAAAGGTCTCAAATATGCCTGGGACAGGCTGACTGGGGAGGTATGATTTCCACAGAAGGAAAATTGGTTGCAGTAGTGCAATAGAGAAAATAGAGATGCGGAATGTCCTCTGGAGAAGAATCATGTCTCAATAAATGACAAGAATCCACTGCAAAGGGCTGTGAGGTGAAGTTCTGGTAGATTTATTTGGATGCCCCCAGAAGCCTTGGAATAGTGTCATGTACAAGGCTGTTAAGAAATTGTGTGGCCATGGGTGGAGAGCAGCGCTGCTGTCCCGGACTCGAAGATGCTTAAAAAGACTGAAGTCAGATTAAAGTGCCCAGTTGTGAACACCGTGTTAATGGGGGATAGGTGTCAAGAACGTGGATGTATGTGGGCTGGGAAAAAATATGTAATGGCAATAGGACAAAATATGCCCCTAATGCACAGTTGTTCAAGTTAGTCGTGATGAGAAAAACAGTGAAGAACAACACAGGTTTGAACACTTCTATAAATAAATGCCTATTCAGTAAGAAAAGGCTTTCATTTTCTTTTCTTTCCTTTTTTTTTTTTTTGCTTTGGGTAAACAAACAAACAAATGGTCTTTCATGCTTAAAACTACCGAATATTTCTGCATTCTGATTTATGAAAGGCAATCGTAGCTGGCAAATATCAACAGATAAAAGTATGGAAGATCTCACTGGGATTGTCTGGAGCAATAATTCTCATTAAACTTGCAGTTAATTTGAAAATTTAGCAGCAGCAAATGACATTTTAAGAACTATTTTGTGTCACAGACACTTTCACAGGATGAAGGTAATTTAGAAAACAAATTTTATTGGATATTTTTAGTGGGAAACTATATTAAAAATAAGTTAAATCATTTTTAGCAGATAATCGTGGTATCAGAATACTCAACTATTGGTATTCAAGGAAACACATAGACTAGAAGAGATATATCTCCTAGGGAACCCACTAAAAATACCTTTAGGATTATTAACGTTATAGATAAAGGAAATTAAAAGAGCAGTGACAGAATGAGAGCATGTGATGAAGAAAGAGGCCCATTCCCTGGTGTCCTCTATAAAAGATTTAGGAAATGACCAATTTGCTTTGGTAGATCAGACTATGTGGGTCTGTCAGGGTCTCAAAAGTTCCCATCCTTGGGTTCACCACCTTGAATCTCTGCATTTCTTGGTCTTCCAACCCCAACCAGATTGTGCAAAGCAGCCAACACGAGTGTAATGGCATCTTTCACTTCTTTTTTTTTTTTTTTTTTTTTTTGTGATACCCACAGAAACTCCCACACCCATCTCTTCTCTTCCACTTTGTTTTCTACCCCTAGAGAAAGGAAGTATGGCAACCGCAGCGTAATCCCTGGTTCATCCCAAAAATATTTGTCCTGTATCACAGGAATGTCACTTTTTTCCTGGAAAACTTCTACCTAATTAGTTGGCCTCTTTACCTGCAATTTTGGGTCTATTGCCCTGGGGCACAAAGCATTCTGGTTAAATATTCTGTCAAATACATTTGAGAAAATAAGATTGGAAGATTACTATTTTTTTTTAATGTAGCCTTTCTTTGGCTTAATCTTTTTCCTCCTTTTTTTTTCTGTGCAAGATCAAACCTGAAGAGCAGAATTTCTGATAACTTTTTCTGAGGATCTTCTTCACCTCCTTGATTCTGAAAACATTTTTTAGAGGCTCCCCTGGGTGATGTCCTGTGAGCCGCAGACAACATCACCTTCAAAGGGCTCAGAAATGTGCCCAGATTAAACTGTTTTTGAAATAAAACCTTCCTTCTTAAAGCAGGATTGAGCTCTTCATGGAGGCTATGGGAGCACTGATGTTTTCACACTGAGGTAACACTATTAGAAGGCCAAGCATCACATAGCCAAGACACCTTGACACCAACTTTCTGTCACTTAACTCTTCTCACCACTCTACCCAACCAGCTTCTACCAACGTTCTACATTTTTTTTTGAAGAGTGATGCTCAGAATTGCATCTGGGTTAGAGACATTGCTGGGGCCCCAAAAGAAGTGGATAAGTAGCCTTGGGTGAATATGAGTGTGTACCTTGCAAGCCATGCTCCTGAATGGATATCTGAGCAGGCTCCTGCAGGTTCCAGTTAGATGCATGCATTCATCTGGGCAGTGTGACACCCGTCATCACCCTGCGAGTACCAACTTTTTCACATTCATTTTCACCATGTTTCCTTATCTCACTTAGGAAAATGTCTTATGAAACACTGTCCAGAGCCTTTCCGATGCCAGCATGTAGCTTCTGCTTTTTCACTTCCACTCACAAGACCCATTACTCTGTCTTGAGAAAACAAGTCTAATTGTCTGACAAAATTGGTTCTGATAAAATGAAGATTCGGAGCTAGTGCAGGAACCAAGAGAAGAATACAAGGCTGCGAATCATAGAATCATAGAACCGTAGAATATTTGGGGTTGGAAGGGACCTCTAGAGATCATCCAGTCCAACCCTCTGATAGATCGGGATCACCCAGGGCAACCAAACAGGAATGCATCCAGGTGGGTTTTGAAAGTCTCCAGAGAAAGAGACTCCACAACCTCTCTGGGCAGCCAGTGCCAGGGCTTCGTCACTCTCACAGCAAAGAAGTTTCTCCTCATGCTGAGGTGCAACTCCTATGTTTTGACTTAAACTCATTATTTCTTATTCTATTGGTGGGCACCACTGAGAAGAGATTGTCCCCTTCCCCTTGACACCCATCCCTCAGATATTTCTATATGTTAATAAGGTCCCCTCTCAGCCGTCTCCTTTCAAGGCTGAACAGCCCCAGCTCTCTCAGTCTCTCTTCATAGGAGAGATGTTCAAGTCCCTTGATCATCTTTGCAGCTCTTTGTTGGACTGTCTCCAGTAGGTCTGTATCTCTCTTGAACTGGGGAGCCCCAAACTGGACACAGGATTCCAGGTGTGGTCTCTCCAGGCCAGAGAAGAGGGGGAGAAGAGCTTCCCTAGACCTGCTGGACACACTTTCTTAATGCCCCCCAGGATCCCATTGGCCCTCTTGACCACAAGGACATGTTGCTGTCCCACGGACAGCTTATTGTCCACTAGGACTCCAAGGTCTTTCTCCATGGGGCTGTTTTCCAGGACACCCCCTAATCTGTAATAAACAAGGAAGAGGGAACTAAGAACGGATGAGGAGAAACAGCAAAGGACTTCAAGTAGCAAGCACAAATTGAAATAATGGAGGTTCTTAGCCAGTTGGAAGGTTACTAAATGTGCTGTCTTAAGCAGAATTATAGAGAACACCACCAAATTGCATAGGACAACCATACTTGCCGGTGCCTTGGTCTAGCTGGCTTTTGGTGACTTACTTTTCATGTGCTTGTTAGAAAGACTCAACTGGGGAAAGCTTGAACAGTAATCAAGATGAAGCCGGATGGATGACTGCTGAAAAAAAGACCCTAAAATAGTTTCTCTGACTGATCAAGCTTACCAGTCCTTGTTCCTCGCTCGTCAGCTTTTGCTGGTGTCAACACCCCTTTTGCCATAGGGTGGCAAATATGAGCTACAATTTCGCATGAGATGCCCCAGTTTTTTCCCTTCTAGCCATGCCCCACCTTTATTTAGAGACAGAAGTCCTGAGTCAGATAATGCTTCACCTTGCCAACTTCTCCATCATTCTCCAAAGAGCAGCAACCAGACACCCCCCAGCAATCAATCCTACTGCTGTCCCCCTCCTTCCACCAGCCGATCCTCTTGCCAAGAGCAAGAAGAGCTTCCTTCTTCGCAAGATCCTGCCACTCTAATTTAACAGGTTTCTCACAAAGTCTAGACATTTCCTGAATTGCATGTAAAAAGCTTCTCCTCCCCTTCAGCTCCATTAATCCTACAGCTCCAGACCCAACAAGGCTGATTCTCCTCCATTGACTCTGGGTGAATTACAGTTGAAATGACAACCGCGTAACTCCTTGGCAGTGACTCTATGCCCTTCATTTCTGTTTTTCTGGATGGAAGGAAAGAAAGGATAAATGCCTTTGAGGTTGCTGCCCATCCTGTTTCAGTAGAAATTAACTGGACTGGGAGAGCCCAGTGCAGATTGGATAGCTGGTACTGCAGCTAGTTGACAGCATCATCCTGCTAGAGAGTAAATTCCCTTTCTCAGGATGCCTATGTTGATTGTGATATATGTATAATAGATGAAAGGATGGGACAATTGTAAAGTCTTTTAGTGCCTTGTTTACTTTCTACAGAGCGTTCCTTGGCATTAAGTTCAGTCTTGCTTCCAGAGTCCTGAGTAGAGCTATTTGCAATATTTTCTTTCAAAGTTTTCTTTTAGATAAAAACGACATTTTTCCTCAAACAGACCAAAAAAAAACCCTCACACTGTTTGTAATTTTCGAATATTCTGGTTCTAGTGATATCTGAAGAAACCTTTAGAAAAGGCCATCAGCATTCAGCTTGCAATTTTTTTTCTTCTCCCTTTTCCTGCTTTTCTGCATTCCTCTTTGCCTGCTGACAAAAAAAAAAAAAATACAAACAAAAAACTCAGAAGCAAGAAAGGAGCAGGGTTCATCAATAAAGATTCTACCCATATTCACCACTCCATAAAACCAAAGACTGAATTAAATCTTTTTGCCACAGCCTTCTGTTGGGAGCTCATGATCATTGACTTGTCTAGCAATGAAGGTAGCTCTCTCCAGGGCTGGACATGCACTTCCTTATTTACCATTTCACTGAAATCGATCATAGAGTCACAGAATCAGAGAAAGGTTTGAATTGGAAGGGACCTTAAAGATCATCTAGTTCCAACTCTCCTGCCATAGGCAGGGACACCTCGCTATAGATCAGGTTGCTCAAAATCCCATCCAGCCTGCTCTTGAACACTTCCAGGGGTGAGACATAGGTCACACATTTTTATTATTCCTATTGTTGGTGGTGTAGATGCTATGTAGATTAGGCATAGAAACTACCTTTCTATATCTGACTAGAAGCACCTCTTTTCCCCATTGATAACTAGTAATTAATAATTTAGCTGTTTAATCTATTTACAATGTGCTTTAATATCTCCAGCTGTCAATTTGATCATTGCTACTACCTCAAAAGCTTTGAGAAGGTTTTCTTTTCTGTAGTAAAGGCAAAAAGGATGCACAAGGCAGCTTTGCAACAATGGATCAGTTTAATTCTAGTTCAGCCCACGTGTGACGTCTAGAATCCCACACATTCTGCATTTTCTCTCATATCTGAAGATTTCTCAAAAGCTGACCCCAAAAGGTAATGCAGTCATTTGCCATGTCTTTCAAATTTCTAGGCTGTAAATCACTCAGCCTGAAAATTCAATGTATTCCTATCACTAGATACATATTACAATGCTCTTGGTTTCTGAATGACTGCAAAAGACTTTGACACCCAAAGGTGATGCTGATGTTCCCCTGTTATTTTATTCTAAAAAATGAAAAGAAATAGTCCCTGTATGCTTTCTCTTTTATGTTATAAGCAGACCATTTCTACTTAGTGCCGGGCCCCATATAATTTTTTTTTTCTTTCGATCCCAAAGTCCACAGCCTTTTAATTGATGGTTTTGTTTTTTCCTATGTGGCTTCTCAACACTTCAGATATCATTATTCAGCTCAGTTGTTACCACGTTCCTTGTTCATCACAAGTTATTACATCGCTTTTGAGTTTCTAATCAGCATTTTCAGGTTGCTCACAACGCGAGATATATTGTGTTTTACCAAGCACCTGCTGCAATAGCACTGACTTTTACAGTCCTATGTCACCACAAAAAAAGAAAAAAACCCTGTTACCTAACTTGTCCTCCATTTAGGATTGATCCTGACTCCTAACTCTGCAATCTTTCCTAGGTCACTGTCTCCTCCATAGGGAGGTGGTCCTGCTCTGGCAGGGGGGTTGGACTAGATGTTCTTTGAAGTCCCTTCCAACCTCTAACATTCTGTGATTCTGTGATTTTGTGATTCTGTGAGGTTCTGGTCATGTTCTGAAGACACATTTAAGCTGGGCCCTTCACCATGAGCTCAACATCTCAGACATAATTCTTGTGCAGAGCACCAGGGACTGTTTTTTCTCACACGTCTCTCCAACAAGTTCCTGACTTAAGTCCCTGAGCAGTTAAACATGTTTTGTTATTTCTTCCTTTGTGCGCAATGTCCATACTGATTTCTGTGGTGGTCTCCAATCCACAATAGCTATTAGGATGCTCCAACTCCCTTCTTAGAATCATAGAATGTTTTTGGGATGGAAGGGAGTGAGCGGAGGCACTGCTTAACTAGAACACGTTGCTCAGAGCCCTATGCAACCCGACCTTGAATACTTCCAGGGATGAGGCTTCTACCACCTCTCTGGTCAACCTGGGCTGGTGTTTCACCATCCTCACTGGAAAAAAAAATCTTCTTAATATCAGCCTAAATCTACCCTCTTCTAGTTAAAATCATTACCCTTTGTTGCATGGCAATAAGCCTTGCTAAAAAGATTGTCCCCATCTTTCTGGAAGGCTTCAAGAAGGTGTCCCCAAGAGCTTTCTCTTCTCCAGGTTGAACAATCCCAATTCCCTCAGCCTTTCCTCATAGGAGAGGTGTTCCAATCCTCTGATCCTTTTTGCAGTCTCCTCTGGAACTGCTCCAACAGGTCCATGTCTTCTCCTGAGGACCCCAGAGCTCAACACAGAACTGCAGGTGGAGTCTCACCAGAGCAGAGTAGAGGGAGAGAATCAATTCCATTGACCTACTGGCCACACTTCTCTTGATGCAGTCCAGGATTTGGTTGACCTTTCTGGCCTGTGAACACACATTCCTGGCTCATGTCCATCTTTTCATCCACCAACATCCCCAAGTCCTTCTCTGCAGAGCTGCTCTCAATCCTTTCATCCCCCAGCCTGTATTGATACCAGGGCTTGCTCCAACCCAGCTGCAGGAGAGCAAATGAGAAATTTTGTCATCTCAGGTACTTGTGTGCTGCACCTCATTCAGTCACTAGGGACTGTAACTGTTGTAACTGCTGCCTCAGTCAGCAGGAAAGAGTAAATTTGTCTCAAACACTCAGTATGATGTCTTACTACAGATTCTCTCCAGCTTCATTTTCCTGTGTTCTAGTTCAAAAAAAAAACACCATAATTTTAAAAAGGGGGAGGCAAACCCCAGTTATTTGGTACTTTAAGGCATTATTAATGCTTTTTACCAAAAAGTGAAATTTATTGAGAGCATCCTGCAGGTATACACTAGCCTGGCTGAAGGTTAGTCTTTGTTTTCTATGCGTTCACCAATTTTAAACTCAGCAGTCCTCTCAGAGACAATATCAATTAATATCGTGAGCAGTATTTTGTGAGAGGCTTTTTCAAATGCCACATCATTATCTGGCATATTAAATCTGCAAATTTGCTTTCACCCAATAATTTTACAATTCTGTCAAAGAAAGCAATTATTCATGCCATAATTCTTTTCACTCTTTTGCATCCATCCCCTGCTGCTCAACATTTATAATGTGGTGCATTTTATGGTATCTTTATTTCCTCCACCCCACACTTCTGTGCGTGAGGGTCTCCTCAGAAAGCCTGGACTGGTTCTGACCACAGAATAATTGTAGCGTGGCCTATTGATGAGTGAACCTACCTCCTTCTTCCTTCCCTGTCCGACATCCTGAGGAGTCTTCAGGTCTGGGCTCTGTCCAGCTTCTGGACGCCCCTTGCTCTTTGACTGTTTGGCCAGGGACTATGTGTCACAGAATTAGGATCATAAAATCACAGAATCATGGGATGCGTTATGTTGGAAAGGATCATTAAAGGTCATTTAGTCCAACTCCTCTGCAGTTGTGGCCATTAGAACATGCACAAATATCTTTCCAATTCTACTTTGGAGACTAAAGTAGACCTGTACGGTCATCTGAAGTGGAGATTCCCACATGGGATTCTTCCACATGGTGAGAGATCCCATGTCCCTGCTGCCAACAGCTGGGACCTCTATGCCCAGGTTCTCTAAAGACAATGTGTAGCAAACTCCTAGAGGATTTATACTAATTACAGTGAATTCTTCCAGGGTAGGTGACCTTGCTATGCTCATGCCATTCAGAAGACCAAGTAGAGATACTTTAGTGAACGTGTGATCATGAGAAACGTACAGCTATTGCTGGAAATGTCCCTGATAAGCTGTTGCAAGCCCAGTTCTTGTTTTGACTTGCATTGATAGAGGAAAATTGTGGAAAGGGAAACTGGGATGCTTGTTTCTGCTTCTGTCCAAAGCTGGCATTGTCTCTCCTTCATTCACACTTTACTGCCACAATATCAGCTTTCAAGTTTCCACATGTAGAGGACTTGGCAAAGGAACGTCACTTGAAGAGGTCTGTAAGACCAGCTCCAGCCTGTCCGTTAGCCCAACTACCCTCTCTGTGACAGCTGGTGCTCATGAACGCTTGGGGTAAGAGCATAAAACAGGAGGTACAAAGAGGTAATTTCTTACATTTCCTGTGTTGGAATACCTCTGATTAAATAAACATCTTTGTCAAAACAAATGGGGAATAAACTGAGTCAGTAAATGGAGAGCTAGTCAACACAGACAGCGGTGTTCGGGACATGATTCATCTGATCCTGAAGCAGATTTATAGAAAAGATCAGGTGACTCACTCCTTTAAAATGCCTATATCTCTCCATTAATTATAAAGACAACTTGGTCTGACATGTTGAGCCTCAATTCTGTAGACATCTGCAGCGACATGGCCTGAGACAAACTCAAGCTGGTTTGGTTACTTCTTGAAGCTGAAGAAGTGCAGAGGGATTGTTCCTCTCTTAGATATGCAACTGGTAGGTGATGCCCCAGCATAGCACAGCTTCACGTGTTTGATCGTCCCACAGATATTTTCTTGCCTATTTTCTTTCTGAGGGAGGTAAAAACATTTGGGACAAACATCTCTGGGTGTTGTCTCTGTTGGTTTTTGTTTTGATTTGGTTTTGAGTATCTGGAGCTCATGTTTTGATTTTTTTTTTTTTTTTTGCTCACAATGGATGAAATTTGGCAACCATTCAATTTTTTTTTTAGATGCAGAAGTCTGGCAAACAGGAAATCTTGACTTCAACCCAATCTTAGAGCTTTCAATTTTGAGCTTATCCAGCTGAGCTTTCAAATCTCCAAACCCATAGATTCCACAACATTACTGTGAATCTATTCCAGTGTTTGTCAGCCCTTATGGTGACTTTTTTTCACAGTGCATAATAAAAATTTCCTTGTTTCAACTCATTCTTTAGTTGTGAACCTTGGAGAAGAATCTGGTCCTATCTATGCTATAATCTTCTGTTAGCTGAAGACAGCAATATTCCCTTCACCTTCTCTTTTTCAGATTAAACAAAACCAGTTATCTCAATCTGTCCATGTCTTCATGTGCTCCATCCCCTTGATCATCCTGGTGATCTCCACTGGACAAGTATGCACATGTTTTACGTTGGGAAATCCCTCACTTGATATGGTCATTCAGGTGTGATTTACTGAATTACAGGAGAAGAATCCAACTAGCTAGCGCATGGGTTTCTTGCAGCTGACCAATACCCTTTGAGATCATTTTCTACTTTCCACTTATCCATGTCTCTTCAATACATCTACAAGAGTACTGTGGGTGATTATTGAAATCTTTGTGAAAGTCAAGTGAAATGACACCTACTGCTCTCTGTTTCCTTGGAGCTGGTTGTATCTTGCTAGAAGACAATCATGTTGGACATGCATGACTTACCCTTGACTAAATGAATTCTGTCTGTTCTTAGACACTTTTGTCTTTCATGTTTCCAGAGTTTCCAGGAGGATTTGCTCTGCAGCTTTTCCAGAGGCTGAGGGTAAAGTGGCTGCCCTGTAGTTACCCAGATCAGACTTTTTGCCTTTCTTTAGACTGGTTCTGACATTTGTGTTTTCCAGGCATCAGAAAACCCTTGACCTTTCATATATGGTAAAGAAGTGCCTCACCATGACGTTGGTGAACTTGCTCAGCACCTTCAGTTGTATGGTCCCATGGACTCGTACATACCCTATTTGCTTAAGTGGCCTCTAATTTTGTCTTCTTTTACCATATGTATAGGAAATTAGGAAGAATGGTGGTACTCCTTTGAGTAAATTCCAAACCAGAAAGAGCACTGATTACAGAGGTTTTATCACACAGTATAGGGAATAGAAGATGGAGAGAAAGTTGCCCTAGCTGGTAGCTTCTCTCTTATTCCTAGCAAAGTTCATCCTGTCCTTGCTACCATCGCTAGAACTGCACATAAAAAGAAAAGAAGGAAAAAAACCACCAAAAAGCCCCTGCACCATTGTATGAAATAAATAAATAAAAGTAGTAAAATGAAAGAGATAAGATCCTCAATGTGAAAAATATATCGCCTGTAAGTGAGGAACGAGCTGCTCCGTGAGTAAGCTGAACCACTCCAGCTATATTTCACTCTTCCCTGTGAACACTGCAGAGAACAGAGCTCAGCTGGGGTGTCAGGATCAGCATGTAAATGAAAAGTCTGGCAGCCATGTGAGACCCAGGGAGCAGAGCTGCATAAAAAAAAAAACAAACCAAAACACATGAAGAAAAAGAGGAAAACCTGGGCCAGATCTGTTCTGGAAACCTTCAAGGTCAGCTTGGATGGGGCTCTCAGCAACCTGATCTAGTTAATGTTCCTGCTCACGGTGGGGGGGATGGACTAAATGATCTTCCAAGCCAAGCTATTCTCTGATTCTATGATTCTGTACAGCCCCTGTGGGATTTAGGGAGAATTTTGCATCCCACAGTTCACTGGAAAACCAAGCCTTCATGGTCCATGGGCACGCAGGAGCCTCTGAGAACTACTCATGAAATAACTCTTGCGCTGAGGTAACTTTCTCTGTGGGAAGATCATGCAATTCTGTATTGTGAACACCACCCCTAGTACTTCCATTTATCTCCCTTCTAAGAATCTAACCCCTGCTCAGTGGTGGCTGTGTGATAAAATCTTACAATGGTGAGGCCATGTGATAAAATCCTATCCTGGTGAGCATATCCCTGAAGGAATTTTATTTTTTCTTCCCCTGGAGTATTTAAAACTCTGTGCTTGCTCACCTCTCCCCACTCATTTCACAATCTGAGAACTTCAGGTTATCTTTCCAGAGACTTTCAAAATGAACAGCACAAAAGTGTCATTTAATTAACAACTTGCCACCATCAGCAAGAGTTAGTTTTAGCACAGTCCAATTCATTTTGGAATTGGATATTTCTGTTACAAATAAGGCAGCAGTGAGCGTGATCTACAGCGCTTGTAAATTTTCCTGGTAATAATTTTTAGCATTCTTTGAAAATCAATTCCAAGTTCTATTAGTTTACTCGCCTCTTCCCCCTCCCCCCACCATTCAGATTTAGATGATGGTACTTGCAATAGTTTTAATCCATTACCTGAATAATTCCAATTATCGTTCCATACTCCTTTTATGACCTTTAATTTTACTGGTTTTTTCTAACCCCCATAGATAGAGCCATTGCCATGGCAAGTTAAGTAAGAAAAGCGATGCTGAAGAAGATTTCAAGTCTACCCAAGTGTGGGGAAACCCAACATTTGCAGCTGCCTCTGTTCAGCTCCGTCCATCCATCTTTCTCCCCTGTCCTTCTGTCTGGTCTGGACAGTTCCTCTTTCACACAGGTGCTTGGGGAGTTTGCAGGTGGAAGTGATTTCGGGAGGAAGGAGATGGGACAAACAATGCTCCACCTGCTCTGCTTTCTCACAACAGGAGACCAGCCATGCGTGAAGAATGATAATTACCTATTGTAAATCAAGAAAAGTCAGTCTGATGTACTGAATTTTTATTACCCCTCTCTGCCTTTTTTTTTTTTTTGTCCCCTCTTCTTTTGGCAGGTTTAATATTCATACATATGTATATGGAGACAGACAGAAGGAGAAAAAAATCTTTTTAGTAAGACTGCAGGAAATTGGTTATGGTTGTTATTTATAACAGTGGTGCTTCCAGGACCCCAGATGAGATCAGGATAGTACTGCTCAACATAGTGAAGTAACCCACAGCATTTCTAGTCTGAGTGAGTAGGACAAAAGACACAGGTTTACAACTGTTTAGCAATTGGAAACTGAGGCAGAGAGCTTTTACCATGGTAAAGTGATATGCCAAAGGGAATTAGTGCCACAGCCAATAAGAGGGTTCACCCTTTTACTCCTGATCAGGGACTTCAATGACAAAAACATTATTAAAGACTGTTCCCAAAACTACTTAAAATATAACAACTGACATCCACATTAGAACAAAAGGATGCTGGTAAAATTTTCAAAAATCCAGTTTAGGTTTGTGGGAAAAGCTGGAGCATAGGAGGTTCCACAAAAACATTAGGAAAAACTTTTTTCACTGTGAGGGTGACAGAGCCCTGGCACAGGCTGCCCAGGGAGGGTGTGGAGTCTCTTTCTCTGGAGACATTCAAAACCCACCTGGACGTGTTCCTGTGTGACCTACTGTAGGTGATACTGCTCTGGCAGGGAGGCTGGACTAGATGATCTTTTGAGGTCTCTTCCAACCTTCAACATTCTGCGATTCTGTGAAAAATTCTACCTTGTCCTTTGCCCAGGTCCGGCCATTATTCTAGAGGCTGACACACTTCTGTGGCATTGGTGATTTTCAAAAAGTGTGCTACTGAATAGAAAGATGATGTCTTTACCTGACCGCACTTCTATTTATTTATTTACTTGCATCAGATATGTATTTATGATAACAGAAGGCTTTATTTTATTTCTTTTTTTCCTAAAGGAGAAGGCTCTTCACTTGTTCCCACTCATTTCTGACCTCCTCAACATTTGTTTTCAAGGTCTAGATCTCCTCTCTGCCAATTCCACCCAGGACTGTGCAGTCCAGTGCCTGCCCCAAGTGCTGAAAAGACTCTTTCAGAAGTCTCTTTCCCTGGCTAAAACTGAGATTCGGCACTGCATTTTACTCTTCACTCGCCACGGACTCTTCTTGTCCTGTTTTCATTTCCATGAGTATTGTCTTCTACCTCTTCTACCTCTTTCATGACTCTTGTGAAGGATTCTCCTTATCCTCTAGCTTGTTGGGGATTTCCACCAGCTCGTGGGCCTGCTACTGTCATCTGCCATTTCGATTGCCACCCTTGTGTAGCTTCTTCAAGAACTTCTTTTTCATCAGAGGGTTTCCCAAAGTGGGATTAATCTTGCCTGAATTTATACAGACACAGGAGACACTTCTACATCTGAGCTATTAACGAAAATGCTTTTTTTTTTTTTTTTTAGTCAATGGGAATAAATAGATACTTTTGAGACACAGTTGTTCAGATGTACTTCAGAGGTCTCTCTGAGGAAGTCATCAAAAGAACTGAGAAATACTTGTGTCTTTCCATTGACTAAGGATTCTCGATGGTTAACTGAGAGGGGGAAAGTCTGTAGTACAGATATCTTAAATTAAATGAGATGAATGTTAATGCTTCGTGTCCAAACTAATAATACATGCTGTCTCTCTCTGACATCTCCCTGTGGCTAACCTCAAATCAAATATGACCAAACCAAAGCTTTTAATCTCCCTCGGCCACAACTCTATTCACTCACTAATTTTTAACAACAGGTGTCAAAATCCTGCGTATCTGAAACACGGACATCATCATCGACTTGGACCTTTCAGGTCATCATCATCACAGTATCTAAGTTCTGTCATGGAATATCTCTTTTTCATATACACAGAAACTGTGTTGTACAAGCCTGTAAATTCTGCCATGTAGCAAAGAACGTGACATGGCATTTGGCTTCTCTTGTTCTTCACCTATCAGGGCATAAAGATAGGATAACCCTTCTTGAAATAATCAGAATGTGCTGAAACCTGGAGAAGAGGTGTTGAGGAGGCCGGAATAGTGTCAGAAGAGGCAGGAGTTGTTAGCTGAAGTACAACATTGAACACTTAGAGAATCATAGAATCATTTAGGTTGGAAAACACCTTAGGATCTTAAGATCGTGTTCAACTTGTGTGAGACCATTTTGGATCTGAGCTGGGCAGCTCTATAGTGTCTTCCCATTATTGTTGGGGGTTTTTATGGTATTCTTATCTGGCACTAGACATGTGGCAATTTAATGATAGAGAACACCCATAAATTGTCTTTAGTGATGATTCAGCTCTTACTGTTGTTCATGAAGTATTCCTGTCCCTTCTGTTGCTCGTGACTGATGGTACCTTTATTCTGCTTCACAGTAAACACACATCAGTTCACTGCAGTATCACTTCCCTTTCCTTTCTGGACATCCTACGTAAGTTAAAAAAAAAAAAAAAGGAAAAAGAAAAAAAAGTAAAGTTTAAAAAGTAAATAAAGTATCTAAGAAGGGTGCTTTTAACCTTTCTATCAACACCATGTCAGGCTTTGAAGAGAGGAAATTTGATATCAAGATAGAAGGCTGCAGTACAGACCCATGGTTAGGCCAGGAGAAAATATTATCATCCGGTTCCTTGACTGGGCTTTTAAACCTCACTTAGTTTTTCTGTCCTTCATCTACTGAAGAAAGAGCAGTCTTTTGTTGGCATGAAGGGTGGGCAGAAACCCATCTAAGAAACCGTATTTTTGTTACAGAATGTAATTCCCTCATCATGAAGTAATTGATCCCAAAAGATATCCAGATATCCAAATCATCGTAGAATCATAGAACAGTAGAATGTTCAGGGCTGGAAGGGACCTCCAGAGATCATCCAGTCCAACCCCCCTGCCAGAGCAGGATCCCCTAGGGCAGCCACACAGAAACGTGTCCAGGCAGGTTTGAAAGTCTCCAGAGAAGGAGACTCCACACCCTCTCTGGGCAGCCTGTGCCAGGGCTCTGTCACCCTCACAGTAAAGAAGTTTCTCCTCATGTTGAGACAGAACTTCCTGTGTTCTAACTTAAGCCCTTTATGTCCAGCACAGGGCAACTAGGATGATTAAGGGAGTGGAGCATCTCCCTTATGAGGAAAGGCTGAAGGAGCTGGGGCTCTTTAGTTTGGAGAAGAGGAGGCTGAGGGGTGACCTTATTAATGTTTACAAATATATCAAGGGTGAGTGTCACGAGGATGGAGCCAGGCTCTTCTCGGTGACAACCACTGATAGGACAAGGGGTAATGGGCTGAAACTGGAACATAAGAGGTTCCGCTTAAACTCGAGAAGAAACTTCTTCTCAGTGAGGGTGACGGAGCCCTGGAACAGGCTGCCCAGAGAGGCTGTGGAGTCTCCTTCTCTGGAGACATTCAAGACCTGCCTGGACACGTTCCTGTGTGGCATAGTCTAGGCATTCCTGCTCTGGCAGGGGGATTGGACTTGATGATCTTTCGAGGTCCCTTCCAATCCCTAACGTTCTATGATTCTATGATTCTATGATTTCTTGTTCTATTACTGAGCACCACTGAAAAGAGACTGACCCCTTCTTCTTCACACCCACTCCTCAGATATTTGTATACATGAGTATGTATCAGCATAAACCAGGCAAAGAGAGGGAAGGCCAGACCCTAGGAGATACAGACCTGCAACTGCATTCTTGGTCGGGAATATCTTCCTGTATCACAGGTCTCTCCATGCATGGTTCCATTTTCTTGCATAGAAAAGTCAATCTGTTTTCTCTTCACTCTCTCCTCCAGCTCTGCTGGCCCATGTGAAATTGCTTTTAGAGCTTGCTGTGGGGTAAAAGTGCTTTGCAGTTTTGTAAAGCAGCAGCAAAACACAGAGATTTTAAAGGAACAAAGAACAAGAACAAACAAACCCATTTTCATATTTGCTGCTGAATGTCTTCCATCCTCCAACCTTGTTATTCTTCCTCTAGAATTAGAAAAACCTGTTAGTAGAAAGTGTGCTTGCTCTTTTGACAGTTAACAGCATATTATTTAGATCAATACAGCAATTCTTTCCTCCTCTTAATAATACCACTTTACATTTATATAGTAGTTATATATATATTTATATGTATTTCTGCAGTAGATAGCTGAGCTGGATTTTGCAGGAAGCTCTGACAGAAAGTAAATGTTGTGTTCAACAGCGGTGGTATTCAGTGGTCAAGTAGACCTCTGATCTCTGACCTACAGTTAACAGGTCTGCAATGAGAAACAGAAGGAGCACTTAAACACCCCTTTCTCTATAACACAGCTAGAGATAATAGAATTGAATTCCCAAATCAATGATCCACAGGATCGAAAATATCAAACCCCAAAACTGAAACACTCGTATGCCAATAAATATAATAGAATCAGAGAATCCTTTAGTTTGGAGAAGACCTTTAAGATCAAGTCCAACCATTAGCAACGCCAAGTCCACCACTAAAACCGGTCCCTGAGCACCACATCTATGTCTTTTAAATCCCTCCAGGGATGGCCTAACCACTTCCATGGGCAGCCTGTTCCAGTGCTTTACAACCCTTTTGGTAAATTTTTCTAATATCCATTCTACACCTCCCCTGACACAACTGTTTCCTCTTTTGTTCTAGCTTGTAATTTGTGAGAAGACAATGCCCACCTCACTACAGTCTCCTTTCAGGGAGCTGTAAAGAGTGATAAGGACCTCCCTGAGCCTCATTTTCCCCAGGTAGACAGTGCTGAGCACACAGCTGCCTGAGAACCACTATGCTGAAATATCCAAGAAGTGAATGTAAACCATATATTTTAAGCTTGCATAAAAATTGCACCGCCACACACATACACTCGCAGAGCAGTGACAAGTGGGCAGATCTGAGTTTCGAGTCACCTTCACAGGTAACAAAGTGCAAAGACCCTTCCCTTCTCTGTTGAGCTAGGCTAACTGATCCAGGCTCTCCCCCATGCCCTGTATCCCCACATATGATGGAGATCTGTACCCAACGGTGACTAGGACCTACTTCATGGCAGAAAAACTTGTGTACTTGAGAGCTCTTTGTGCATCAAATATTATTTTTTTTTCAAGGGAATATATCTAGCTGTGTGTATACGCCCGTATTCTTGCAAGAGTAACCCTGGACTTTTTCTTGTAGAAAACCCGGGGAAACCTTTTCAGTATGTTCAAGAGAAAAACTAGTTTGCTTTGTATTCAGGAATGATTCACATGTCTGGGGTCAGATTCTGCAATGTGCTGAGCACCTCTAGTCTCCAGTAAGCTGTGAATACTGTCCATGGCCAGCCTTGTCTTCTGCTTGAGAAAGGCAAACAATCCCAAATAAAAGTCACTGGGTCGTTATTGTTCCTTGGAAAAGCTGCGTCCTCCCTGGGAGCATTTTCTTGTACCAGTCTTGTGTGGTGACAGATGGTCTTTGATCCATGCAGGGAAGGCAGAGCAATATGCTCTTCATTTTACTTCTGGATTTGTTGGGAATTTTACTAGTTCCAAAAATGGCAATCTTTGGTAGAACACAGTGGTGCTGGTTTGAAAGCTGCTGGGTTTCTCCTCCCATTAGCTTGCATCCAACCACAGCCACCACCTCCAGTCCTGCTCTTTTCATTTGTTTGTGGTTCCATCCTGAGCATTATCCAAGGGAGGAGCTTTCAGGTCTGATCTGATCCTGCTTCACACCCAGGAGCTTCTTCACACCTGGCAGGTGCTGGGAGTCTGGCCAGGCCAGGAGGTACCAGGGTTGGACCAAGGCTCTCCCAGAACTGTAATTCTGCCATCAGAAGAGCTGTGTGAGGCCTTGAGCATTGGAGTGTTCATGTGTTACCTTAACTACTCCATCTTGCCCATTCAAGACTGTTTCCCCTTGATTACCTCCTTAAATCAATAGTAATGGATTTTCTCAGACTTAATTTTTTTTCTTTCTTTGACTGCTTTCCCACCACATCCCAACACTTTCCTTCTCTGGTGACTGAAGTCCTTGCCAGTTCTCCTCTCTTGCACCAAAGCACTGTTTCATTGCAGGACAGTAATTTATACAATTTCTCCTGCTTGCCTTGCTTAATTGTTTCATTTGTAATATTCCATCCTCTTTCCTCTTCGGTTCATTCAGAATACCCAGACTGGTTAAAATAAATATGTATTTTTAATTTAAGCAGCCTAATTGAATTTTGTAAATGTGGGATAAGTATTAATCAAGCCTGCTTCTGAATCCAAGACAAGTCAAGTCTCTGACAGCAGAACAACCTGTGTTGATCAGTTTCAGACCCATCCTGTCACTTTTTTTATGTGCAAAACTCTTAAATTCTCTGCCTGATACCCAGGTATTCAAAGGACTTCCGAAACTCTGCAGTTGTTAATAACTATTTTTCTTGTCATACCACTACCCATGAATTACCACCAAAAAACTTTTGACTGTGACTGTTTCAAGAGATTCTTCCAGGTTACAACAGGCTTGAGGGTTTTACCAACTTGGTATCAAGACTTTTCTTAGAAGTCTTTCCCTATCTTTCATCTCCCAGCTGAGACTTCAGAGTATCTGATGCATATCTCAGGGGTGACCATGGGCTACCACCTGTTTCACCCCAGGGGGAGATGTGAGTCTGCAGGGGAGTGATAATTTATGGCCCTGTAAAAGCATTTCTAGGAAAGTGCAGAATTTCAGAACATTTATAGGTAGACAACAATACTGAAGACAAGTTTTTCTGAGTCACATGTCAGAGAGACCTCTCTATGCTGGTCTATGACTCCCACTGATCCACCACCTATAACCCTGATTTGCCTGAGGACACCAGTCTGAAACTCCATGGTCATTTCTGTGTTCGAATAAATTTATGTGTTTTCCTCTGTGCACTAACTGGCGACAAGGCAAGACATTCATCCCTCCTCTACACTCCTGCTCCTCCCATTTCTCCCATGCTGAAGCTCTTCTGACTGTTCTCTTGGTGACCAACACCTTACCCCATCGTATAAAGACTCTCCAGACCTTCAAATAACATCAGACCCAGGCCATAAATCATCTACATAGAATTATAAAATCATAGAATCATAGAATCATAGAACACTTTCAGCTGGAAGAGACCTTCAAGGTCATCGAGTTCAACCTTTTCCTAGAACTACGAACACCACTAAACCATGTCCTTCAATGTTGCTGTCTGGAGGGTGTCTGGTGGCAAGGTTCATTCCTGTCTTCTCCTGAAAACTCCATTTATAAACAATAATGGTGAACAGAGGGAGTGAGGGCCAGAAAGACTCATTTGGTGAGTGAAGCTCATAGTGTCCTTTTCAGAGGTCTGCATGGAAAAGTCAGAGTGAGCTTACAAGGCAATTGAAGGGGACTGCAGCTCCCTCCCCAAAAACTTCCATTTCTCTCTTCAACAACCCTGAAGATTACTTTAGCCCTTCCCTTGTTTTTGTTGATGAGAGAAGGGGGGGAAGATTCTCAGGTACCCAAATTATGACCATTTGATGTCTGTGTTTACTCAGCTTCATGCTAAACCTGTAAAAGTTTGTGTCAGTGCATGTTCCAATGAGATGGAAAGAAATTTGTTCCAGAAGCTAAAAGGTTTCTGTTTGCAAGAAATTTCCAGAAGGCTCCAGTAAATCCCTCTTTTATAACACCTCCCAATCTCCTGGGCTCCCTCCCAGGCTGTGGTGTTGTGGACTGTGCAGCATTACCAGGAGAAAGATAAGAGTAGCCACTGTGTAGGTGTAAAATGTAGATGTAAAACAACTCAGAAAACCACTTCAGTTCACGATAGTAGTGACTGTCATTTTTAGGACTACATAAACTATGCTGCACACTTTTGGAACATCAATTCTTGTCATGTTATCTCTGTGTATTATATTTATGCATTTTGCTTTCTGCTTTTATTTGATGTTATATTGTTGGGCTGAACACATCTGTCATACTTGGATAATGCAGTCGTGAAGGTGTCTGAGCTCTTTGACTCTCTCCTGTGAAAATGACTCCCAAAGTGTGTAGCGGAGAGAAATGTCAGTAGCGGATAGCTGGCCCCTCCCCCTGCTGCAATGAATCAGACTGGAAAGGCTATTTTAAAAACAAGTTGCTGCCCTTGGGTTGTTTCATACATTTTATGAGGGCAGATGGAAGGACGGTCACTCTTTTCTTAATGGTTCCATCACACCCATTTGGAGGGTGCTTCTTGGATGCTCTTCTGCACCACGTTTGAATGCTTTGGCAGAGGGACTAGACCGAGCTGTCTGCCAGGATTCAGGCATGTTTGAGGTTTGATAAGTCACCTTCAGATGAACAGAGGATGGATGAGGGTCTCTAGTGTTCGTTGTGAGGGTTGTTGAGAGTTGTAAATATTCAGTCCCAGATCATCCTCTAAAATGATTACTCCCAGTGCTGATCTCGGAAGTGCTTCTAAGCTACACCTGGAGAGAGCTCTGGCAGAAGTAAGGCTTGGGGCTTTATTTCCCTGTGCTGTCATGCCCATGAGTTCATCAGTGGATGATGAACCTCACCAGAACTCATGTATGCAGCAGGAAAGACCTACACTTGAAATCACTCCTGTTTGCATTTCCTTCTCACAGTCCTAGGAACCTCTAGTTCACGAGAGTTACCAGGACTGACTTTGTTCATTGTTAGTCACTTCCAATCTTCCCAGTTAAAGCAGGAAATCTCTCTCTTCTGTTCACCTCCATGTAGCATCCCCATCAGACAAGGTTGCAACCCAGACTGTCTCAAAAAGTGCTAACAGTCTCCATGTTGAGGTGAGGATCAGTCTCCTCTCCCAGGTAATGAGTGATAGTACAAAAAGAAATGGGCTCAAGTTGTACCAGGGCAGGTTTATCTTGGATATTAGGAAGAATTTCTTTACTGAAAGAGTGGTGAAACATTGGAACAGGCTGCCCAGGGAAGTTGTGGATTCACCATCACTGGAAGTGTTAAAAAAATGTGTAGACATGGCACTGGGAAATGGTTTAGAGGTCATGGTGGTGCTGGGTTGACAGTTGGAATTGATGATCTTAGAAGTCCAACCTTAATAATTCTATGACATTATTCTGTGGTTCTATGTCCTGTTTCCATCCCAAAGCTGCTGAGAATGCGGGAGGCACAGCCTTCTTAAGACAATGCTGAGGGAAAGGAGCAAAGCACTGATGGGACAGTTTCTGAGTCACCTCTCTCAGTGAAAGCTAGGTATGAGGGGACTTTGGAGGGGATCCCTAGCAAAACAAGAAGAAGAATCAGAGGCATGGTCTACCCAAAGGGTCAGAGGGAACAAAAATGGCAACAGGTCATAGAATCACAGAATGTTCGAGTTTGGAAGAGACATTTAGAGATCATCTAGTCCAATCCCCCTGCCAGAGCAGGATCACCCAGGGCAGCCACACAGGAATGTGTCCAGGGGGATTTTGAAAGTCTCCAGGGAAGGAGACTCCACACCCTCTCTTGGCAGCTTGTTTGAGTGCTTTGTCACCCTCAGAGTGAAAAAGTTTTTCCTCATATTGAAGTGGAACTTCCTATGTTCTTGCTTACACCCATTATTTCTTGTTCTATTGCTGGGCATGACTGAGAAGAGATTGTCCCCTTCTTCTTGACACCCAACCCTCAGATATTTCTATACATTAATAAGGTCCCCTCTCAGCCGTCTCCTTTCAAGGCTAAACAACCCCAGTTCTCTCAGTCTCTCTTCACAGGAGAGATGTTCAAGTCCCTTGAGCCTCCTTGTAACTCCCCATCAGACTCTCTCCAATAGGTCCCTGTCTCTCTTGAACTGGGGAGCCCCAAACTGGACACAGTATTCCAGGTGTGGTCTCACCAGGGCAGAGCAGAAGGGGGAGGAGAACCTCCCTAGACCTGCTGGACACACTTTTATGCACCCCAGGATCCCACTGGCCCTCTTGACCACAAAGGTACATTGCTGCCCCATGGAAAAGGTCAGATCATGTCCCAGGCATTACACTAACACTTCTAGCCCTGTTTCTTCTCTCTCTCTTCCCAATATGTACACAGGATGTTCTTGGTTTGGAGATAGCAATTTTATTTGAGATGGTCCTAACCTCACTTATTGTCTGTTTGTGGGGATGAGGCAAAGTGTAACAAGGCATGACAGCGTTTTGACCAACTTTCTCTGCAGGTTCACCACAGCCAAAGAGCCAGAGTTGACATGATTACCATTATATCCATCCATTCAGAGCATGGCCATGGGGACATCAACCTCACTCAGCCTAATGCAGACATGACAAACTCCTGGCCATCCTGAAACACCTGCAAGATCAACTAAAGGAGCAGAAGTGTCATTGTCATTGAGAGTCGTTGATGGCACTGGCTTGATATTAGCCATGTTTGAAGGAAATTCCATAGCCCTCAACCGTGTCAGTATCCCATTATGAACACAGTGGCCACTGGGTCTCCTGCAGATATCTAGGAGATGCTCCTAATGGGTTTTGTGCTAGCTGGATCCCTAGATTTATATGGCATGTCACTGGGACGCACAGATGGATTACATCTAGATATGGGCCTGTAATAACCCACAAAATCTTTTTCATCAGTTCAGACTGTTTCTGATTTTGAGGGGTCATTGTGATGGCTAGGGACAAGGGATGGAGAGTGTAGACTGACATGGGTGACAGAAAACAGGATTCAGATTAGAAAAACCCAGACACTGGCCACAGAAAAATGATCTTTTTTCCTCCTCTGAGTATTTTCTGTAGGGCAGTATGACCTTAGTGCTCCATTTTACAGACTGTAATAATGGACACGTTTTATTGAGTATGTGGGCAACCAGCCATCAACCTGGTTTGGAGGTCTGAAGTCAGAGGGCAGAGAGGGCAAGTATCCCTCATTTTGTTTACTTCCAGAGACACATCTTAGTGCTACAGGGACACTATGTGTTTTCTTATTGTTGGAGGGAGCTGAACTAGAACTTGGTTTTTGTAATGGTTTTCTCTAAATAAACTTTCTAAAGCCTTAGCCCAGAAAAGGCTATGTGCGTGTATTTTGACTAGACTCTTAGTAATTCCACACAGCCCTAAGAAGAGACACCTATTTAAAAACACTCATTAAGAGAGCTGTGACTAATGTGATCTGACCTAATTAACCCAAAAATGTCCCGTGTGGAAATTGTTGTGGACTCTGGCTAAAAGGCCCGGGATGAATGCACATAAATTTTCTGCCTTCACTTTCATTCTCAAGGAAGCAGTTTGTTCTTTAAGTGTTATTTCTGGATTGGTATTCAGAGCTTACACCATGCCAGTGGCTTCTTCCTGCAAGAAAACTAAATGCTTTCACCTCAGCATCGAAAATAATAATAAAAAAGTTGTGTACTTGACAGCAACAAATTCTTTTTACACTTGGCAATATAAGCAGGTTTCATCTATGTGTGATGTCTTCACAGGAAACCGTTGCCCTCAGCTCCACTATAATTGGGGGAGACAGAGTCAATATAGTCAGTGGAGCGTTGTAGAGCTGGGTACAATTCCTCTTGTCGTTAGGAATAGACATCTCAAAACAAAGTGGGTCACTTGGACCCTGGAGTATCTTTTTCTTTTTTTTTCTTTCTTTTGTTTTTTTTCCCCACTGACAACACAGGGAACCTCTAGGCAATGAGCTGTGGTATAGATGCTTATATGATAGGCTTCACAAGGTAGGTGAGATGAATCAGAGAATCATGGAATGATTTGGGTTGGAAGGGACCTTAAAGATCATCTAGTTCAGACACCACTATCATGGGCAGGGACACCTTCCATCAGAGGGGGTGAATGCTGCCCTCCGGATCAGGACTCTAACTCTCAGGCTCACAAGCTGATGTTCACACCAGAGAGGGGCATACAGCTACTGGGTAAGGAGGGATATTGTCCATGAGGAAACAGATTTGCTTGCCAAAGAGATGACAGCATAAAATCAAGGAGGAGAGGAGCAGGATGCTATTTAACACACTGCATGGTATGGTTTATGTACAGTGGAGGAGAACCGTTAGTGTCAATGGAAATGTGTTAAAATAGCCTGAGAAAGTGACTTTCACAACACTATATGTGATGGAAACACAGATAAATGCCCTTGGGAAGATGTGAGAGACCTTGGCCCACTCTTCTATCAGCAGAGGTCAGAAAGGCGCAATTGTGCAGTTATTATTCAGAAGGAATCTGCAAAACCAAGGCACACCTTGGATGGGCAGATCAGAGGCAGATCTATTCTGAAGTTGACAGACATTCAGAGTCTATGTGATAGTTGAAAAAATGGTGTTTGCTACAGATACTAAGGAAGGACACAAGAGAAAATACTGTATTGGCTTGCTGGTGTTTGGAGTTTGGAGCTGAAGCATACAGGAGAGGGAAGAAGTCCTGGGATAAGAAAAATTAGCTTAATTTGAGTAGACAATGAGACATTTCTGGGTTGATGTAAAAGAAAAAGGATGAGATATCTGTTTGAAATACAGCTAACAAAGAGGTGCCCTTGCCTAAATATGGTGGTTGAATGTGTGTCTGCACATTAATTTTTCTGGAGAAAAGTCATGAAGAGGGGTCTGGAAACCCTCCGCAATAAACAGTAAATAATAAAGATCAGAGTCTGCAAACTGAGAAGAAATAAAATCTTAAAACCAGAAAATATCTTGACATTGCAATGGTAAGTAGTAGAGAAAAGAGTCAGATGAGATAACAACAAATAGGTAGTCCCAGATCTATTCTTTCCCTAAAGATCAAATTTAGAGTAAGGACATGAACTTAGAACAGCATTTCTTTTTTAGGGAGAAATTTACTGACCAGTATAAATTGACAAAACTGCTATTGAGGCTCTTCAGCAGAAGATGCAGGCTGAAATGACTTTCTTTGAGAAATAATATCCCTGTTATTATAATCAGACTAGAAACATTTGCAGGGCTGAGTTGTCCCTCCCTAGTGTAGGACAACATGATGAATGACGCTTGTTTGAGCAGGAAACACTGGAGGAGACACATTGCCTGTATCAATGCATCACCGGTGCAGCCCTGTAGTTGCAGTTCCTGAATATTTTTGGATAGACGCTCCTGAATTCCAAAGTTATCTTTCTCCTCCAGGGTGATGCCTTTACAGGGACATCACCCACAGACAAGAGGACTTCATGCCACTGCTAAACCATCCTATTTTAAAGACGAGTCTTCATCCCCGGTCTGCAGATACACTTCATTTACATGTGAACTGAGCATGTGTTAGTTTTCTCTTTCAAGGACAAAATTGCTGAGAAATTCTGAAAAGAAATCCCATTCCTTGTCACGGAGTGGCAGAGATGAGAAGGAGAATTGTGGGTAATCTCTGTTAACTTGAATTTAGGTGAGCTTCCCACTCTTCCCCGAGATGACTAAGAAGGCAGGAGGATGGGACTTCGGATAAAAAGCATCATACACCACTCAGTGCAGCATTAACAGGGGTCATGTGTGAGGCTGGATGAGTTAAGATATAGCTGAGTGCAGTGTCAGGATGAAAAGTGAAGCAGCACTTCTCTAAAAGATGCCAAGCACCTCGTCCTTCTCCTGCTCTTGTGTGGAAAGTGCATCCAGCTGAGCTGGAGGGATGCCAGGGAGACCATTGCAATCCTCTGTCATGGACCAAAGAGAGCAGAAGACAAAGACAAGCTTTCTCTTTTTTATGTCTCCATTGGTTTTGTTTGACAATAGCCTATGTAATCTCTGCTTGGTAAATAAGAATAATAATGCTTAATTTAAAAATATTAATTGAGGGAAATAGAAGTAGAAATAGAAATAAATAGAAATACTAGAAATAGAAATAGAAATAGAAATAGAAATAATAGTAATAATAATGATAAACTGGAACAGGCTGCCCAGGGAGGTTGTGGAGTCTCCTTCTCTGGAGACATTCAAAACCTGCCTGGACGTGTTCCTGTGCGATCTACTGTAGGTGGTCCTGCTCTGGCAGGGAGGTTGGGCTAGATGATCTTTTGAGGTCCCTTCCAGCCCGTAATGTTCTGTGATTCTGTGATTCTTCAGTAATCGGAAGAAAATCATAAATTGTAGAATGTTTTGGGATGGAAGGGACCTTGAAAAGTCGTCTAGTCCAACCCTCCTGCAACGAGCAGAAACATCTTTAACTATATCTGTTTTCTTTGCAAAGAGACCGTGATATAACCAGTGGAATTTGTGTGCATTGGTGGGCTTGTATGCTCAAAACATATTGGTCTTTCTTCAAAAGGAGTAATAAATGTGGAGAAATGGAATTACACACACCCTGTGTTTCAACTCTGTGTTCTTTGTTAGCGAGGGACTTGAGCCTGTCAAAAAGCCTAAACACATCTAGGCATGGGCAGCTGAATAATGTAACTGCAACTCCTAACAACACTGTCAGGAAGCCTATAAATGCCTCTTTCTGGGATCCTTGTTTGCAAAAACATCTCATCATTCTTTTTTTTTTTTTTTTTTTTTTTTTTTGCCAGGTGAAGTGAGGTGAGGCTGCTAAAGAAAAAATAAGTACCTGGTATTTGTCAAAGGTAAGATAGACTAGCAAGGCTTCTATGCAACAACTCCACTCATCTATTCTATTCTATTCTATTCTATTCTATTCTATTCTATTCTATTCTATTCTATTCTATTCTATTCTTCTCCATAGTTCGTGTGGGTAGAGGTTGACACCTCACCAAGGGCATTTATCCACTGATGAAGACCCAAAGAACAAAAACTCACACTGCGAGCTCGTTGGGGCAGGAACCGTTTATTCAATGTATCCCATACACTATGTCACATAGTGAGGTCCCGACCTGGTTCAGATTGTCACGAGTAATAAATAAATCAGTATTAATCATCGTGATCAGCAGCCACCTTGGGATGAGAAAATGATTCATTACTCCAATCTGCTGAATTATTCACTCTTCTGGTGCAAAAATGGCATGAAATATGAGCTCTGAGGATGTGGAGGTTTTTAACATGATAAGGATTTTATTCTGGTTTTAGAGGTAAACTACAGCTGGCATAAAAAAAAAATCGATCTGAAATTTGTGATGAATAATGTAAGAATATTTTTATTGAATATTGTATTTTATTAAAAATATCTCTTCTTATGTCTAAGGTTGTTGGATTTTTTGCATTTTAACACATAAATGTTGTTTTCCCCATTCACAATTATATTTAGCATCGTGCCACACAGAAAGAATTAAAGACTATGACAATGTTGAAACTTCAATTTTTATTAAGATTTTTTTATTTCAAAAAGGGAAGCAAATATTTACCAAAAAAAAGATAATTTCCATGTTAAATCAGGGATCTTCCAACTGCCTGTAGTAGGAACTGCTAGGTGTAAGTGTTATTTTAAAGGTATTTAGAAATTATGCCAATAGGAAAATTTGGAAGAAATTCAGTAAGGAAAGCATCAGGGAGCACGCATATGTGAAAGCTGATACCTTCCACAATAGTTTCCCAAGGAAAATTCAGCAGAAGTATCTCATTTACCCAGAAAATTAAGTTGCACTCAATGTTACGAACTGGCTACCTTCGCCTAAGAGGCCAGTGAGACCATAAAGCATATTTTGGGGTTTTATTTTTTGAAAAGAGTTCGTTTCCTCCTCAGTTTTCCACTCTGGATCTTCTGGAGCATCATGGCTCATAGTAGCACCTTTGCTTCTTGAACAATTCTTTACCTTGATGCTGTTATTCCTACGGATAACGTCATATGATGATTTGTCCCTTCATGTGTCCTGTGAGGCAAAAAAAGAGAAGAAGGTTTCACACAGGGAGATGTGTAATTTGATGAAAATTAAAGAGGATCTCATTCAGAGAGAGACAGACACAGTGTGAATGACTTCTTTCTGCCAGTCTCCTTTTCAATAGCTGGAGCACTGACTGACATGACAGCTACCAGTGCTATCAGAGCTGCTTATCTCACACAGAGAGGTTACTTCTGCTCTGCTAGAAGACGGATTTCTTTTCAGTGAATTATTGCATTTCCATCATCTGATTCGTGGATAACAATACTACTAATAATTCTGCCCATTTTGATATCTATTTCTAACTCCAATATCACCTTTCTTGAGGGCACTTTCGACTAAACAATATTAGTTTTACTGCCTGCGTAGGAAATAAAACCACAGTACACAAAGAGCAAAGTAAATGAAATAAACCAAACCAATAAAGTGCTTTAAAACCTTTACCTTATTGGAAGTATTTAAGGATGTGAAGGAATTAGGATATTGGTTTTCCTGTCCACCCCAGTCTTCCAAAGACTGCCAGCAGGGGATACTCCTTCAAGAATGTAAATGAATGCCAACCTAATGAGATCCCATTAATATTATTAAATTACCCAGAAAACACTATTCATCACTGTAAACTCATTTAGCTAAGAAGAAACTCAACCAAATTACTGTAGGGTCCTTGGCAGTTACCCAATAACCATGACGAATAAGGCTAATTCCTGACAGATTGTTGACACTGATGCTGCTCTCAGAAGCTCCCCAGCACCCCATTTTCAAATTGGACATCAAGAGGGTTGTGGTGCCTTGAGAAAAACTTGCCTGGAGACGGGAGATCCACTTCCAAGATGATGGAGAGAAATGGGCATCCCTTCGTCCTTTCTGTTCTGCCAAGTAGTCTCTCCTCACCTTTGCCCAGCAGGTCTAGACCTACACATCAGCCTCTTCCTTCAAACTGCCGGAGGCGATGGGGTACAGAGTGAGGAGCACAGCCATCCAGCTTCATCCGTACACTGTATCCCAGATGATGAATTAGCACAGATGGAGCAGAGTGATTAGCATAACTCATAAAATACAGTGAACTCGCAGAGCAGGGCAGGGAGAGGAACCCACAAGGGAGAAAGAGAAACCTTAAATTAAAATCATCCTATGTAAGCATGAAGACAAAGATCACCTTCCAGCCCGGGTGAACACCCCAACATCCATCAACCTGCTATTCCATCAGAAAGTACGACATGAGAGAGAAAACACTGGGGATTTTTAATATTCTTATGTTCTATTCAGTTGGCTTTGCAGGGGTTGAGTTTCACAGTGCTCCATGAATTGAACTACCAAGGCAGTACGACATAGACCTGGAACTGGTGGTCACTCACCCCTGGTGGTGGCAAGGTCCTTTCAAAGAACACTGTGCATCTCCAGGTAAGGGTCAGAAGCATATTTGTTGAGATATTGACTGAAATGGTGAGGGATCTTCCTGGAAACTGGTTGCTGCTGCTTTAAGTCCTAATAGAGTCCTAATAAATCAATATAACTTCCTGGGTTATTGTATAGACAGATCTCTCTCTTTCAGTTTTCTGATTATTTCAAGGTTTCTTATGGCCTCTGTGCTTTTCAAGGAAATTGCCCTCATGGAAGTCATCCTCTGTACAGATCTAGTATGCAAGGTTTTGCTTGAACTTATTAACCTCCAAGGCAGGTCTTTTCTAAAGACTTTTGTGGTTGGAAAGCTGTGTGGTGGAAAGGACCAGGGGGTGTTTGTTGACATCCAGACAAACATGGCCAGCAATGTACCCCGGTGGCCAAGAAGGTCAATAGTATCCTGGTTTGTATCAGAAACAGTGTGGCCAGCAGAACTAGAGAAGGGATTGTGACCCTGTACTAGGGACTGATGAGGCTGCACCTCGAATCCTGTGTTCAGTTTTGGTCTCCTCCCAAGAAAGACACTGAGGTGCTAGAGCGTGACCAAAGAAGAGCTGCAAAGCTGGTGAAAGGTCTGGAGAACAAGTCTTCTGAGGAGCAGGTGGGGAACATGGGAAGGAGTAATATGAATCCAGGTCTCTGTGCAGAACAGTGGCAACCTTTTGCCAAGTCTTCCTCATCTGAATTGCCATCAATGGCATTATGGTGGCCAGCAATTACTGGAGCAGTTGTCATAGTCGCTGTCATGCTCAGTCACAATAATCACTGTTCTAAATCAATCTTTACTGCGACACTGAGACAGATCAGTGAAAAATACAAGTGCTTGTTACCAACACTCGTGTTTATTACGCACAGTTTAGTATCTGGGAGTAGTGTGATTTAGAATGGCAAGGGTTTAAAAAACAGCTGAAAATTCCTGTCTGTACTGATCTGGGCTGAGAGAGAATTCATTTTCTTCATAGTACCTGGTATGAGCCTGTGGTTTTGGCTTGTGCTGGGAAGAGTGTTGATAACACAGGATGTTTTCATCACTGCTGAGCAGTGCTTACAGTGTCGAGGTCTTTTCTGCTCCTCACCCCACCAGCAAGTAGGCTGGGTGGAGAAACAGCTGGGACAGGTGACCCCAAATGGCCAAAGGGATATTCCAGATCATGTGATAGCATGCTCACTGTGTAAAGCTGGATAAGAAGGAAGGAACAAATTGACTTTGTTTTCCAAGTCATCATTATGCATTATGGAGCCCTGCTTTCCTGGAGATGGCTGAACATCTGCCTGCTGATGGGAAGTGATGAATGAATCCCGTGTTTCACTTTGCTTGTGTGCATGGCTTTGGCTTTACTTATTAAACTTTTTTTTTATCCTAAGCCATGAATTTTCTCACTTTCACCATCCTACTGGCGAGGAGTGAGTGAGTGGCTGCATGGGGCTGAGTTGCCAACTGGGTTTAAACCATGACACTGTCCAAGCTCTCTTCATACCAGCTTGCTAACTAATCCTCAAGGACTGGTGATTTTACACCGAAACACATCTGGTGACACACAGAAACAGTATATAGAATTCATAACAAACCATTTGGTCTAGTTATCTACTTTGAAAGTGGCCCACAAAGAGATCACAGCTTTCTGAAGAGCAACACATTTGCTGTATGCTGCTTGCCAATAACTCGTGGTCTGTAGACACTTCATGAGCAGTTGGCTGTGATCACTGAATATTTTGGCCTATGCCCATTTTGGAACTACTGTGCTGCTTTCGTCTGCTCATGGAAATGATCCCATCCAAGACCTGGCTATTATTTAGGTGGGAGACTGCTTAGGAGTCCTGGATGCTCTGCTAACAAGCCAAAGAAATTGAGGTAAACAGCAGAAACCAAATCAGAAAGGTAACACTTAGACTCTGTTGATGAACGGGAGTATAATAAATCAGAATCCAGTTGCTCTTAATTAATGCTCCAACCCCTGGAATCATTCTGTTCCAAGCCTGCCAGTCTTAGCATTATGTATTTTTGCAGGTCAATGTTCTGGATGGAGATTAGCTAATTAAAGGAAGAAAGAGACATAAAAGGCCAATTCTGGCATTATTTAGTAATGTCATAAGCATAACAATGATATTACATTTGGCTTTATATAATTTTCTCTGAGATCATGTTAATATATATTATACAATAGCCCTTCATATTTGTACCGCTATCAAAAATACCAATATATGACTCTTTTCACCTATCTGAACATATCCACTACCTTTGGGTGACCATTTGGGACATCTGCAAAGTAATGTTTCTAAGCAATGTCGAGCACTCAGACTGAAAAAATAAATCAGGCATTGCATTGAACTTCTGCAATAAACAGTAAGCTGGGGAGATCTTTCTTACATTTGAGTGAATACCAATTTTTAAGA
This sequence comes from Trogon surrucura, assembly GCA_020746105.1. NCBI lineage: Eukaryota > Metazoa > Chordata > Aves > Trogoniformes > Trogonidae > Trogon > Trogon surrucura. The sequence goes on along the minus strand of CM036619.1, from coordinate 2,916,614 downwards.
GGTTCGTAAGCCAAATGACAGGTGTGGAAACATACACCACCTCACATCAATGTCCAGATCAGGGCAAACTCCCTGAGACAAAATGGGAATAAAAATCAATGGGACACAGAGAAAAGGATATTTTTTTCTCTTCCTTCGCTTGTCAGTCAATACTTAATTTTAGTTTGGAAGACTTTCGTGCTTTGTTTGGAGGTGTCATGCAAATGTATCTTGATTCCGATGTAACCAGTGTGTTCTCATTATCTCTGTAATGATTGACTATGGCTAATTAGATAAAGATTCATAGACCCATGCAATCCTTAGAGGAAAAGATAACAGAACTGGGGTCATTACAACACTGGTTTTGAACAGTTTCTTAAATTGTACTGATTCCTCCCGTATCAAGACCAATATCCTATGTTTACTGAAAGCATCTTACCTGAGAAAGCAAATATATTTGCTCTGTAAAACGTTAGGAGAATAGATTCTGTCTCTTCCCTACATGATTTTTTTCAGTGATTAATCACCATTAATAATACGTGCCTTTCCTCTAATTTGGATTTCTCTGTCTTCGGCTTCCTGCTTTTGATATTTGTTTTGCTTTTCTCCGCCAGATTAAAGAAACTTGAGCATCCACAATTTTCTCTGATGCAGGTACATTTCTGCAACAACCTAGGCACCGCATTTTTGTTTTGTTTTGTTTTTGATAAACAGCATGACCTCTTTATGTCTCATTTAATAAGGAATCTTTCTCTACATCCTAACTTCTAGTGCAGCATTTTCCAGAACCTCCAGTGACCTTTGGAGAAGGATGGGCAACAAAGTGATGCAAATTCAGCAGTATCAGCTTGACCAATTCTATCTGTAAATAGAGCATTGCTTTTCTCTCTCACTCACTTCTCCCCTGGTCATCCAGCCAAAGGCTGCTCTTGGTGCAACGCTGTGTTAGGAGGTCATGGCTGAATGCCATTCAGCTCCCAAAATCCTGTTTTCCACCCCCATGGGCTAGAAAACCACATTGTGTTCTGCAAAGAGAACTCATTCTCCTTGTTCTTGGCACCTGGTTTCATGCAGCTGCGTTTTACTGGAATGGGCAGAGTGAACTGATGGGTCCAGGCTGCCCTATATGACTACCCCAACCCCATCATCCATCACTGTTTTGCAACTTACTGTTGCCTGCAAATTTCATTCTTTTATATTTATTTTCAGGCCACTGACGAAAATAGAAGATCAGCGCAGGCCTAAGCCTGATCCCTGCAGAAGCTTGTTAGAAACAAATCTATCAAACAATGATTTCCCACTGTCTGTCAGTCAGCTACCTTACAATCCATTTAACATCATGATGATACTGTTTGGGGCTGGTTTTTAAAATCAGTGTCATCCGTCACTTGAGTCTCCATCCACAGAGAGATTAAAAGCCTGATGGGGCATGGTCCAGGACAACACGTTCTGGTGGTGTAGGGGTGATGTCAAGAAGGCCAAGGCACGGCTGGAGCTGAACTTTTCAAAGGATGGAAAGATTAGCAAGATGGGCTTTTATAGGTATGTCAACCTGAATAAGAAGGCCAAAGAAAGTTTACCCCATATGATGAGCAAGATTGTCAAGCTGGTAACAACAGATGAGGAGAAGCCTGGAGAAGAAAGGCCTTTGAGGAGACCTCATTGTGGTCTTTTAATACTTAAAGGCAGCTTAGAAGAGAAACGAGGAGAGACTTTTTACCAAGTAGTGACAGGACAAAAGGCAATGGTTTTAAACTAAAGGAGGGTACACATAGGATGGACATAAGGAAGGAATTTATTGTAAAGAGGGTGGTGAGACATTGAAACATTGCCCAGGGAAGCTGGGGTTGCCCTGTCATGGGAAGTGTTTGCAATCAGGTTGGGTGATGCTTTGAGCAACCTGACCTAGTGGAAGATGTTCCTGCCCATGATATGGCAGTTGATCTAGATGATCTTTGAAGGTCCCTCCCAATTCAAAAAATGCTGTGATTCTATGAAAAATACATAAATGCAAATTTTTCCATCTGCATGAAGAAAACACATGTATATACAGAAGAACTAAGGAAGCAATTAGACATAATATATACACACAGACACAAAGATAACATGCCTATATATAGATATTTGATGTTTTCACTTTGTCAGAAAATTAGAATGGCTTTTTAGTCAAAGTTATCCTCTGCCTTGATTGCGGATGCTTGGATTTTGGCCATCTAATAAATTATTCCTAAAAGACTTTCAATTTTCATTCACAATTTCCTGTCTACACTTATGTCAATTCATCTCCATTTTTTTTCTCAGCTTTGAGAAATTAGCTCTTTTAGTGTAAAAAGCACAATTTCATTTTTGAGACTGTCCTTTCTATGCCCATAATAAATGTAATCACTACAGGGAAAGTTATACCAAGAAGGGAGAACAAAATTATAAGTCTGCGGCATGGATTTTTTTCAACTTTGGATGGAATTTTCAGAAGTTCAAAAATCATGTGGAAGAAATTATAATAGATCTGTTGCAGAGGGAGGTACAGCACATATGAAATATCTAAACTCGTATGGGCAAGGTTGGTTTGGTATTTTGCTCTATTGTGTGTAACTGATTACTAAAAATTAAATTCAGGTTGTAGTGGTTTTTAAGGAAGGCACAAGTGGAATGAGTTTGTCACGTTCAGATTCTCAAAATCAGGAGACCTGCTTTTTCTGATGTTTAGGAAATTCTACAACATGCAAAAAATCATCAGGAGAGGGAAGGTGAAAATAGAGTGAAATTAAGCTCCGATCACTGAATAACATTTTTACAATATTCATGTCCTGTTGCATTGTGTTGTGATCCGGCATTCAAAAATCCTTCAAAAGCAGTCAAGCTTGTTGCCAATGTTTTCAGATATTAGCTGGGATTTCCACTGTTATAGTTACTCCCAGAGCTTGTTCTGCTTCTCTACTAACAAAGAACTCCCTCAAACTCTCTTGTTTGAATTGACAATATACTCAGTGGTGTATTTAAAAAAGTCACTATGATATTAATATTTTCCTCAAGGTCATTTGCATACATGGAGAGTATCCGTAAATTACAGTGAAGATCAATCTCTGAAGTCTTCGATGTCCCCCCTCATTCCCCAAACTTTGACAGTACACACAAATGATCATTGAAAAAAACAAGTAACCCATTGGCTTTCACTGTCACAAAGCTGATGGCCTATCTTTCCTGTAGCTCTAAATGGTGTCTTGGCAATATCAAGAGATCTGAGCTATCAGCTGGAGTTGGATAAAGTTCTGCTCTTCCTGTGCAGGTGGGATTCTGTCCCAGCCACCTGGCATAGTGCTGTGATGGGGTTGTCCCCATCTCCTAAACCCAGAAAACTCATGCCCCAGGTGGAGAGATGCTACCACAGCAATCAAGTCATCTTCTGGGCTGGATTTGTACTTTTAGCCAAGTAAGAGTTATACCATTTGTTAAGACAGTCAATTAGGTTTCTTCAATACCTATTAGAGGTTGAAAGTAATCTCTGTAGGGTGATTCATCCCACCATAAGATGGGAAGGGGATCAGATCTGGGGAGAGGACCATGAATCACCTCTAAAGGTGCTGATCTTGTTCTCCTGAGTGATGAAGAAGCCAAGACCAGCTAGCTTAGTGGGTGTCCACATCGTAGGTAGGTGTGATGAAGCCAAGCCTAATCACAGGTTGTCTGCATGTGCCTGACATCTCTGTTATTAAACTGGTCACAGCGCACCCAGCTTCTGAGTATAGTTGGTTGTGGACAGCATAAATGATTCAGTGTATTATTGTTAGAGCAGACCACTGGTTACTCCTCTAAAATGAAAAAAAGCTATTTTAACACCCACAAAATTTCTCAAGTCTCTTTTGTTCTGATAATATATCTCTTTCTTTGATGTTTTGTTGGGTTGTGGTTGGTTGATTTTCTTTTCAATAGTTGTGCTGTACATCCTGAAAAAGTACTAGATTATTTCCATTCACAAAATTAACTTTTGCTCCCTCATGATTCCTGGGAACCTGGGTTATTTTTATGAAACATATTCTCTACCCCTTCTTCTTTCTAAAAATTGGTGTGATTCCCACAGACCATCTTTCTTCATTCCTGTTGGAAAGCCTTTTTCCTTCTCTTCCTTTACTTCCCAATCCTTTTCACAGAAAAATCACTATCCTCCACAGTTCAGGCTTCAGTCTATGCTCCAGTCACCTTCTGTTTGGTTTGCTGCAATAACTTGTGTTACCAACTACTCTATTTTTTTCTAGACTTTCTCCACTCATGTTGGCTGCCAGGGTTTTTAGTTTTCAAGCCAATCAGTCTCTTCAAAATCAAATCTCTGGCTTCTTCCTTGCAGAATAACAGACTTGCAGAATGTTTGAGGGACCTCTAGAGATCATCTGGTCCAACTCCTCTGCTCAAGCAGGGACACTTAAGAGCTAGTTGCCTATAACTATGTCCAGATGGCTTTTGAATGTCTACAAGGATGGAGATTCTCCAAACCCCCTGAGCAACCTGTGCCAGTGTTCAGTCACCCCCACAGTAAAAAAGTGATTCCTGATGTTCAGAGGGAACATCCTGTATACCGGTTTATGCGCATTGCTTCTTGTCCCGTCACTGGGCACCACTGGGCTCCATCATTTTTGCACCCTCCCTTCAGGATTTATAGACATCAGTAAGATATCCCCTCTAGTCTTCTCTTCTCCAGGCTAAACAGACCTGACTGTTTCAGCTTTTCCTTATAGAAATGGTAGTCCAGTCCCTTCATCATCTTTGTGGCCCTTTGCTAGACTCTCCTGTATGTCCATGTCTCTCTTGCACTGGGGACCCCAGAACCGGGCTCAGTACTTTAGGTGTGGCAGCACCAGTGTTGATTAGAGGGGAGGCATCATCTTCCTCAATCTACTGATAATGCTTTTTTTTCTGATGGAGTCGAAGATGCCATTTGTCATCTTTGCAGTAAAGTCCCATTGCTGGCTCATATTCAACTTGGTGTCCACCAGGACCCCTAGGCTGTTTTCTGCCAAGCAGCTTTCCAGCTGTGTGGCTTCCAACATGACTTTTAAGTCCATTTGTTACTTTAAGTGAAATCTGAGAGAAGGAAATTATTAAATCACAAGCTAGGGTGAAAATGGATGGACTTTCAGGTAGAGAAGGGTGGTATAGTTAGTGGTTCTACTGGCAGAATGGTCCTGGCTGTTGTAGGCACCAAAGTATGTTTTCTCTCCTGTTCCCCTCTGATGTGTGACAGAACACAAATTCCAATATGAGGTTTTTCCACACACCAGGCATTCAGAAAATCTCTGTCTGCCTGACATCCATCAGGGTTGAATCCATAATACAGTTTCAGCATAATCATCTAAGACATTGTGAGATGGAGTTTCATGGCTTCCTAGGTTTTGACATTTCCCACGTCTGTGGAACCAGTGGCTTTCTCTTCATACAATGTTTTGAGCTTGCTAATTTTTTAAGTCTATTTCTGTCTTTGGGGGGGTAATCATAACTCTTGCCCTGTGGACCACAACTGTAATACCAGAGGCAAAGCATTGCCTTGCACTCTCTTGCCACTGACAGCCCCATCCAGTGTTCATTGGCTTTGGACCTAGTACCCAAAGGTTTGATTCCTTGCTGCTGCTGTAAAGTTGAGAAGAACTTTATGGTGATCAATTTGAAGTTCTGGATGGCCATTGATTTTTTTACCACATCCTGTTCATAATGGGCAATCTACACGTCCATTTTCTTGTATGTTCTATAGTTTTCCATTTAAATTCTTAGTCTCTCTCTCATCAGATAGAGCAGCATTTGCTTTCGTTTTTTGTACTTAGCACTTCACTGAAATTAACTCGGATACTATCACCTTTTAGTACTTATTTCAGTTCTTCCCATCCTGGTAATAGATCAGTCTGAGCAGTATGCAGACCACTCATTTTTTAAAGCCTGTCTTTGTTTTCCTTTCTGGAAATCTGCCTAAGGGAAGAAGAAAAGAAGAACGAACCATTTTGAGGTGAAAAAAAAGTACCTTAACTTCATGGGATTGCTTAATATTTAAGTCATAAGTCTCAATAATCAAGGAATATTTTGAAACAGACATGACTTCTCAATTATAGGCTTTAGTTGGATAGTATGCCAGGCTTCTCAGGGGGGTCATTGAGTCACCACCCCTGAAGGTATTTGAAAGACGTATAGATAAAGTACATAAGGATATAGCTTAGTGATGGACCTGGCATTGCTAGGTTAATGGTTGGACTTGATGATTGTATTGATTTGACCTGGCTGGATTCTGGCGGAGGGAGCTGCAGGGTGGCTTCTGCAAGAAGTTGCTAGAAGCTCCCCGAGTTTGATAGAGCCAGTGCCAGTTGGCTCCAAAGAGGGACCCGCCGCTGGCCAAGGCTGAGCCTATCAGTAAGGTGATAGCAGAGGAACGCCTCTGTGAAAAACATATTTAAGAACGGGGAAAAGAACTGCGCCATAACAGCTGGCACAGAGATGGAGGAGTGAGAATCTGTGCAGACACCAAGGTCAGTGAAGAAGGAGGGGGGGGAGGATGAGCTCCAGGCGCTGGAGCAGAGAGAGTCCCCCGGGTCCATGGTGAAGACCATGGTGAAGCGGGTTGTCCCCATGCAGCCCATGGGCGAGGTGCAGAAGTCCACCGTGAGGATCACCACGTGGATGTCCACCGAGGACTCCATGCCGTGTGGGTGGATGCCTGAAGGGGGCTGTAGCCCGTGGAAGAGAGGAATGTCCACGCTGGAGCAGGTTGGCTGGTGGGACTTATGTGACGCTACGGGGGACTCACGCTGGAGCAGTTTCCCCTGAAGGACTGCGCCTCAGACTCACGAGGGGTGGGCTGCCCCTCGTGAGGTGTCTCCCACAGTGGCCCTGGGGAAGAGTGAAGAGTCCTCCCCCGGAGTGAAGAAGCGGTGGGACCAACGTCGGATGAACTGACCGCAACCCCCATTCCCTGTCCCCCTTCGCCGCTCGGGGAGAGGAGGTGAAGAAACCGGGATTGATGTTAAGCCCGGGAAGAAGGGAGGGATGGGGGGAAGGTGTTCTGTTTAAGATCTATTTGCTCTTTCTCACTTCTCAGCACTCCTCTCTGATTGGCTCTTTTAATAAATGCACTTATTTTCCCCAAAACTGAGTCTGTTTTGCTCGGGACAGTAAATGCAGGTGATCTCCCTGTCCTTATCTCAAACCCTGAACCCTTGGAAATATTTTCTCCCCCCGTCTAGCAGTGAAGGGGGAGTGAGGGAGCGGTTGTGTGGGTACCTGGCTGCCAGCCAGGGTTGAACCACGACAGTGATCTTCTCCAACCTAAATGATTCCAGGATTCAAAACAAAAACCCTTACTTTCATTCAATCTTTTCAGTTCCTGTGGCTGGGGAAGTGTTTAACCCGCAAAGGCTGGTGTGAGACAAGAGCTTTCTTAATTTCCTAAATAACCAGCATAATTTAGTAACTGATCTGTAGACCTCAGGAACTGAATTCAATGGTATGTTCTACTCCTGGCTGACTATAACTAATTAAGCTGTCATTACATCCCCCCAAATTAATCACTGTATCTCTTTTGGAATAAAAACTACTTTATAGTGTTCCTTGAAGATTTCGAATCTTTTAAATTTCCTTCAGTCTTGCCTAAAAGAAAGCAGGGTGATTTACAGGGAGTGGAGGCAGCATTTGTCTGCTCTCTGAACACAGAGCAGTTGCACTGCCTGGTGTGAACCTTCTCATCCTGGAGGAAAGGTAAACAATAGGTCATCTAATTCCTTAAAAATAGTTTCTTTTCATTGTTATGGAGTGGTCTGATCTCTTGCAGGCTAGGCAGAGCTTGTGAGCTATGGGCTCGTATAAGAGATATCTGATTTTCTGGAAAGGCTTTGTTATAGTATCGTCAATGCAACATTTATCAGTTTGTGTTTTTCTACCTTCTTCATACAAGAGCATCTTTTGTTATTGCAGGTGACAGGACACTTTTCAAGGAAAACTGCCTTCCTTCCACTTAACATGTGGAAAGGCTGGAATAATCAGATGGTTTTAATATCTGTTTATGTTTTCTCTCAGGTAAGGACCTCTGTTTAAGGTAAAGCCTCCTATGGACTTATGTTCTGAGCTTTCCTGTCTGAGTCTTCTGCTGGTGACATCTCTGATCTGAATGCATTAAGATCACTTCTCCCCAGATGCTTACTGGTTTCTGGTTTATTTAGTGCGCCTGGGTGGTTTTCTAGGACTACATCCAAGGTAGTCTCTGACCTTGCTGGTCCTTTAGTTAACTGCCGCATACACAGAGCCCTCCAGAAAGATTTGGTTGGTTCCACCACCTTTCCTGCAGAATGCGTGCACTAAATGTCCCCACAGTCACTCTTTTTGACAGGATACACATACAGGGATGCAACAGTGACATATTTTTCACAGATGTCTGTGTAAGACCAAGAGCAGGCTCTCACATTCATAAAATCAGCACAGCCTACCTTCAGGCAGGTAAGGAACTCATTTATTTCGCCTTTTCTTATCATTATTTCATCTGCTCTCCCCTCTTTGTTCGTGAGACAGTAATGTGCCTTTCAGACGTGTCTTTCATTCTGGGAATCAAAAAGTACCATGCAACACGAGTGACTTCAGGCTCCCACCATTTCAGCAAGGGTTGTTATTTTCAAGTTTCCCTTGTCTGTATTGCTGGGTTTGCTTGGAGAGCAATACTCTTCTCCAAATTGAGGAATAAGCCATATATTTTTAAGGAGAAAGAGGTATGGGTTTGAAAAAGGAAACAGAGTGGAGGGATTGAGCTAAGATTAAAAATACCAATCCACTTACTGACAGCAGTGCAGCAACACAAAGGCTGCTTGAGCTCATTACACCTGTATCTAAAGCCTCACAAATTTGCCACGGGGCGGTTTGTTCTGTGTTTTTTTCTAGGTGGGCCATTGCACAGGAACTAACAGTCTTTGGGAAGGAGCATTGGGGTCTTCCCTGGCAAGTGAGCACCTTCCAGTAGTCTCATAACTTTGGAGGATTTTTTTGTGAAACCTGCAAAAAAACTCTTCCTCTGCCAGTAAATTTTGTGGTGAGAGTAAATGGAATCATGGAAATATAAAATGTTTTGGGTTGGAAGGAACTTTTAGAGACCATCTAGTCCAAACCCACTGCAGTGACCATCCCACTGATCCATACTCTGGACTGGTTGCTGATTATCATCGAGAAGTTGTAATACATGGTATTATGGGATCTATTTCCCTTTCTGGGTATGAAAAGAAAAATCCACAGAAGAGCCCAGGAGAAGATAAGCAATATTATATATCCTGTAGAGTTTCAGTTGTCCTATATACCAGGCTACGCATTACTTGATGGGAAAAAGGAGAAGTATTTCAGAGTTTCTTTTCTGAAATTGCAAGCTAGTTTCTGCACTTGAAGTGTAAGGGGTCAAGTGGAAAAAAATTAAAAGGAGGCAAACTTGAGATTACTTTACACTTGGGCCAGAATCAGAATCAGGTATATTTCTTTACTTTCAATCTGAATAAAGGTTAATAATGTGTTAATGATTTTGTGCGTGTAATGAGCAAATACGGCTTTGAGAAGCTCTGTCAGGAGTTATGTGCAGAAATGGGTTCACTGCTGAAGTATGAAACCTCTCATTTTCTCTTGAGGATTTTTGCCTGTGGCCTTTCATCATCTTGACTGTAACTGTATGACACAGCACAGGCTATATCATGTATTGGGACTAGTGTGACCAGCGGGACTTGGAGACGATTGTCCCCCTGTACTCAGCACTGGTGAAGCCACACCTCGAATCCTGTGTTCAGTTTTGGGCTCCTCATGACAAGAAAGACCGAGGTGCTGGAGTGTGTCCGGAGAAAGGCCATGAAGCTGGTGAAGGGACTGGAGAGCAAGTCTTATGAGGAGTGGCTAAGGAAAGTGGAATTGTTTAGTCTGGAGACAATGAGGCTAAGGGGAGACGTTATTACTCTCTACACAAACTTGAAAGGAGAGTGTAGCAAGGTGGAGGTCCCATGTAACAAGCAATAAAGCAAGAGGAAACGGCCTCTAGTTGCACCAGGGGAGGTGTAGATTGGATATTAGGAAAAATTTCTTCACTGAAAGGGTTTTCAAGAATTGGAACAGGCTGCCCATGGAAGTTGTTGGGTCACCATCCCTGAAGGGATTTAAAAGATGTGTAGATGAGGTGCTCAGGGACCTGGTTTAATGGTGAACCCGGCACTGCTGCTTTAGCAATTGGACTCAATCTTAAAGGTCCTTTCCAACCTGAATGATCCTATGATTCTATGTGCATAGTTTCTTTCCCTTTAGATGAAGTATGGGTTTTGTGATGGCAGCAAGAGCTAAGAGGACTGAAATGAGATCACTGTGGTGGCTGAAAGGCATTTGATGCTGGAGACCCAAGAAAATCTTCTTTCACTGCCAGGAGAGGAGGTTCTCTTCATCCAAGGCATTTCTCTGCTTGTGCAACTTTCTTGCCTTCAAGTTACTGTGTAATTACATCATCACGGGAAGTATTCATTAAAAAGCTGGAACCATTAGCAGAGGCACGACGGCCTCCTTTGTTTTGCGCAAAATTAGATACCAGCGCGAAACCCAGTTCTAGCTGCATTCATGTTCGTAAATCAAAGTCAAGTATTTCATTAGAGTGTCTGCAGTGTATGTATATAACTCAGCAGCAGAGAGTCTGCTAAGCCTAATGTGTTGCATTTAATTAACATTTAATTAGAGAGTTTTTGTGGGAGGCGCGTAAGTATTTGCCAGACGGCTCATAAGCACGAATACACATCTTACTTGCTGGACATTAGTGTAGCTGTTGTAAATAAAGGCTGCGAGTTGAAATCACCCTTTCAAAATAGGCAGATCTAGTCCCAGGATACTTTGTGATTCATATGTGATTTCATATTTCCCAGAGTTTAATTTTGAATTGGATCTCTCCTATGGTTTTCTTTTACTGATCTTGCATATGCTGTCTTTTAAAGATTATGCTCACTTCTTTCTTACTCAGTTGGGTGGTGAGTGGTTGATCTGTATCAGGATGAGTCCTACATCATGTTAAAAAAAGTTAAAAATACTTCATTTCAGAAAGAAATCCTTTCCTGCCAGACCTGTAAATATGGAAGCTTTTAAGGCACTATGGCAGATACCTAACAGTTCAGGTCATTCGCTCATTTCCATGTTCAAGGAGGGAACCATACTATTTTTTTCCCCAGTAAAGTCATTCTGAGTGCTATTTAGTGACCTGTGTTAGATCAGATGTCAGAGGAATGAGCTTTGATTTTAAACTGATATTTACATGCAAAGTTCTGTGTTCAAAATAGTAAGCTTATATCAGCCAGCTGGTCACCCAAGGCCTGATTTGGAGTCATTGAAGTGAGCTAAGGCTTCTTTAGAAAGACAGAGCACACTCAGGCCAGACACATTCTCCAAATAACCTTTGAGAGGTGAAATCCATCTGACTTAGGGCGGGTATCTGTGTCTCCATCTGAGCAAGTCATCCTAGGTTGTCTTTTCTGAGCCAAGTTTAGGGCATGATTTATCTGACAGAAGGTAGACATCTATCCTAGCATGGGCAGACATGTAACACTCCCTCTGTTGACTAGATCTTCAGTGCTATAGGAGGCCAGAAAACCAGTGCAAATGTAGACATCTGAAAGTAGACACCTGAGGGCAGATAAGACGAATCCCACCTGTAGTTTCTCACCACCAACTACAGGAGACAGCGGAGATCTCTTGATTCAGGACAACAGAGGGCGGTGAGACACTGGAACAAGTTGCTCAGAGAAGCTGTGGATGTCCCCTCCCTGGAAGCATTTAAGGTCAGGTTGGATGGGCCTTTGAGCATCTTGGTTTAGTGTGAGGTGTCCCTGCCCACGGCAGGGGAGTTGGAACTAGATGATCTTTAAGGTCCCTTCCAACTCAAACCATTCTATAAGCTATGATCGAGGTAACTACCTGAATCATAGAATCATAGAATGTTAGGGATTGGAAGGGACCTCGGAAGATCATCAAGTCCAATCCCCCTGCCAGAGCAGGAATGCCTAGACTATGCTACACAGGAATGTGTCCAGGCAGGTCTTGAATGTCTCCAGAGAAGGAGACTCCACAACCTCTCTGGGCAGCCTGTTCCAGGGCTCCGTCACCCTCACTGAGAAGTTTCTTCTCGAGTTTAAGCGGAACCTCTTATGTTCCAGTTTCAGCCCATTACCCCTTGTCCTATCAGTGGTTGTCACCGAGAAGAGCCTGGCTCCATCCTCGTGACACTCCCCCTTGATATATTTGTAAACATTAATGAGGTCACCCCTCAGTCTCCTCTTCTCCAAACTAAAGAGCCCCAACTCCCTCAGCCTTTTCTCATAAGGGAGATGCTCCACTCCCTTAATCATCCTAGTTGCCCTGTGCTGGACTCTGAAGTTGGATGTCTTTGAATACTCTTCCCTCAGCTATTGTGTCATGGCTAAAACACTCTCCAGTGTAGGATCTATTGCATGCACATCCTTCTATCTGTAAATTATCAATTTAGATGATATTTCTCTGTCCTAACTCTCTGCCACCATCACAGACTGAGTGGACATAACTGCAAGCCTGTATCTGAACTATCTTAGGGCACAAATGTGACCAGTGTTGCACTCAGAACAGAAATGTAGCACAGAGTCATGAACTCATGGGCTCATTGCTGCAGTCATGCTTGCAATCTCCTGGAAAATTACAACCGATCCATTTAATTTCTCCCACAACTTCATTTCTGAGCAAGGTTTCACCTCATCCTTGTCCTATATGGCTTTGACCCCATGCTGTTAAACAGACACTGCTGTGCTCACCCGATGGTTCATGGGAGAAGTGACCCATTTGGAGTAGCTGTGCTTTTCAGAGTGTTGCTGTGGTAAGGGGAATCTAACTAACATGACACATTTCCTCATCCTGGACTAAACACATTTTCTGGCGACAAATAAAAGGAAAGAAGAAAAAAAGGAGGATTGTTTGGTTGTTGTGTTCTTTTTTTCTCCACCTGACCAGCTGCCCAATGCTTTGTATTATGAAAAGCTCTGGAGGAGGGCTCAGCTCATTACTTTTCATTTCTGTGGACACTTGTGTGAGAAATGATCTCTCTGATCCTCTGAGGGCTGGCTTTTCCTTGTGTATCCCATTCCCTAATTGGTTTTGTTTCATCATGAGTTCAGAATGCCAGGATAGTGTTGAGCCTTGAAGGGAAAGAAAAACAGGAGGGCAAACAAATTCTATTTTTTCAAACAGAGAGATGGATTATTTTTAATTCTCTTCCACAACAGTGTTAAATCCAACACAACTCCAGTACAGTGGAGGTGGTGGTGCATAAAAGAAAGGTAGAAGAGAAGGAATATAGTGAAGGTGGGTCTGATGCAGTGAGTAGTTTCCTACATGGGTTGGAGTGTCTAATGGAGTACTGAGGGCCAGATCTCAGCTGACACGATTTGTGTAGCTCCCCTGAAGTGAGTGGAAGTCAAGGCTAAATTACAACCCACATGGACCAGAAGACCGCTGAGTCAAATGGTTTTTTAAATGGTGCAGTTCAGTGAGGTGAAGCGAGAGATGTGTCTGACAGGAGTGTGTAGAAAGCTGCAAGTTCTAATAACCTCTCCATACTGTTCATCGAGGCTTCTCCCTCTTCTCAGGGAGTAAACTGCATCAGCTCAGGCTGCCTGAGCCTTCCCCTCTGGATGTAGTTTGTGTGACTCCATGTAATGATAACCACTTAAGTCACCTCTCAACAGACGTATGGGGTGAAGATGAGTTATATCAGCAGCACGTTGGGCTCTTCCTTGTTTGCTAATGGTGGGCTTCTCACAGGAATAAGAAAGGGGAAGAGGAGGTGGTAAAAATCAAGAAAACATCAGGAGTTTGATTCAGTTTGGAGACCTCTGAGTTGCCACTGATTAAATCCAAATGCTTTCCTCATGTGTTAGGAAAGATTGCTTCCATCAATCTCTAGGAAGGCTTGAAGTTGAGCCTCCCTGTTGTAGTTGTCTTCGTGCTTTCAGATGTGGCACACACTTATTTTTCAAAGTTGTTTTATTTTATGCATTTTCCTTCTACTTTCAGCCTCCTTTGCCACAGCCTGTAGGAAAACATCCAGATACAGGTAGTTGCTGAGATGGTTTTCAAAGGCACGACAGCAGCGTTGTGGTTTTTGTTTAACAGTCTTGCGAATTTTTGTTCTCTCCACTTCGTGTCTCCCAGTTTATTTTCCAATTCAATACAAATATATCTTTCTCTTTATTGTTTTATATTAATACTTGACCTACAGATAAGAAGGGAAACATGGCAAGAATATGAAGGAGGGGTATGTGAAATCATAGGTGGTATTTTAGGAATATTCACCTTTTACACCAGCTGTTTAGATGTCATCCCTTCTATAAGTAAAATATTAAATTTTTAAAGGGAGTACATTTTAGGGTTGTTGTGAAGGAGGAAAGAGAGACTGTCACTGTCTGCCCTAAGATAGTTTTTAAGACCAGCAGGTCTCTGTCACATCCATATTGTTCTTGGCTCACCATCAGAGTTTACATTCACAATACTGTACATTTTGCTGTTCACTGTGTTTTCATAGATGTCCTGTAGAATTCTTACTATGAGCCTGTGGATCACACAGGCTCAAGGTCACAGAATGGGAATCATAGAATCATGGAATATTTGGGAATGGAAGGGACCTTCCAACATTTTTGGTTGGAACTAGGTGGTCTGTAAGGTCTCTTCCAACACAAACCATTCTTTGATTCTATGATTTAAAGGTTGTATAGTTCAACCTCCCTGCAATAAGCAGAGACACCTTCAACTAGATTAGTTTGCTCAGAGCCACAGCCAATCTGTCCTTGAATTACTCCAGGGATGGGACTTCTACCACCACACTCAGTGGACACCATCAGTGTTGGAACTGTGATTGTACAGCCACCCTGATGCCCATGTTCAGATTTCACACCTGTATTCTCCGTCTCTAAATCCAGTCTCAGCCAGTCTTGTAGTTTCCTCTACCTACAGGAGCAATCAGTCCCTGTGATCAGTGCAATGAGGGAAAACCTGAGCTGGAATGATTTTCTAATGGAAAAAAAAGCTTATTTTCAATGCTGAGGTTTTCCTGTGGCTGTTTCTCACAACTGTTTATGTAACAAATACATGGTTTTTTCTGTTACGAAAAAATGAAGTGATGGTCCTTGCTTGCCAGCCTCCACAATGTTTGTCATTTCTACTTTTGCCTTCAGGCAGGTAGCTGGACCATGGGAGCCAAGCCAGGAGTGGGAGGACAAAGCAGTTAAGCGAGTATTCAGCCTTGTGGGCAGGCAGCTGATGAACTAACATACCCTCTCCCTAAGTGGAATAACTTGTAAACTCTGGGGAAAAAAAAAAAAAAAAGAAAGAAAAAGGAAAGAGAAAGAGAGAAAGAGAGAAAGAGAAAGAGAAAGAGAAAGAGAAAGAGAAAGAGAAAGAGAAAGAGAAAGAGAAAGAGAAAGAGAAAGAGAAAGAGAAAGAGAAAGAGAAAGAGAAAGAGAGAGAGAAGAGAAGAGAAGAGAAGAGAAGAGAAGAGAAGAGAAGAGAAGAGAAGAGAAGAGAAGAGAAGAGAAGAGAAGAGAAGAGAAGAGAAGAGAAGAGAAGAGAAGAGAAGAGAAGAGAAGAGAAGAGAAGAGAAGAGAAGAGAAGAGAGAGAGAGAGAGAAGAGAAGAGAAGAGAAGAGAAGAGAAGAGAAATCCAATGAGGCATAAGGCAGGATTACTTGTTCATCTGCAAGATGTAGCATCTTCCTAGAGAAGGGATTTCCCATTTTCAGTGTTTTCACTTGTGTTGTTCGACAACTGCTTCTACCCTGTGCAACCTTCGATGTGTCCTCTCTATCCTACGTGGGTTATTCATGATGCAGCTCTCACTTCAACCCCTTGTCTCATTTCTGGCATCAATCCCGACCCCACAGCTCTTTGCTGCTGCTTTGGGGCAAACGGTTTTCCAAACTGTAAGCAGGCTCAGAAGAGCATGTATTTCAATGTATGTGAATATTTCACCTTGGGTTTTCAGTTATATTATCATTTTAAGTGTGATCCGAAGAACCTGATTTTGGTCCAGTTCTTCTGGACAACATGAAGCAGAAACCTTACGGAATGATTCAGAGTGCCCTCAAGGAAAGCAGCGATGCACAGGACTTATTTTTCCTGATTTGGCATGTGATTTGCTTTCAAAAGGCCCGACTCCAATTTCTTTGCATCATCCTGAGAAATAGCAAGGTGAAATCTACCCCAGGCTTGTGCTTTGCTTCAGCCCCTAATAAATCTTAACAGCCATTTATTGCTCCATATTTTACCAAGCAAAAGAGATTATGCCTTAATTATTTCCTCACATGCCTTTGAGGGTTGCAGGGATAAGACAAACAGAGTTCCAGTAAAAATAATCAGTAAAATAAAAATTAAAACATCAATTTTCTCGGCCATGATCTTGTAATTGAACTACTCTGTCCTTTTCCAGCTTCATGAGGTTCACACAGTCTCATTTCCCCATGTGATCTGTGGAAGAATGAAGGCTTCTCCAGAGATGGGTAAGCCTGCTTCTGCAAAGTGATGCCCAGAGGTGACTGTCTATCTCTACTGACCATTGTAGAATCCTGCCTTAGAGTAGATGCTTAGTTTTTAGAATTAGCTGCAAGTAATCTGCTGTTAAAACTAAATTGCACACTTTTAGCATGTGAATCACTGGCTGAGAAGAAGTTTTTAGTATCCTAACTTGATGCCTCTTTGCATGATATCTGGGAAAGAAGAGCCCCCAACATTTTGTAGAAACATCTTGAATTATTACTGTGAATTTATCCCCGTGTTCAGCTATTCCAGATTTACTGCCATATGTCGGACTTCAGTGTAACCACTCCCCATCCCCCACATTGTTAGCAGCCTCAGGTGTGCAGAATAGCTCCATGAATCTGTGAATGTGATAAATGCTATCCATAACTGACAAGTTTGTTTCACCTCTCTTTGCGGTTGGTTTCACTACAGGAATGCTCCTGGTAAAACAGGGCGTATTTATTAATTTAATCCAGTGATCTCTATGTCTTCACAACTGCCCTGGACAGTGCACCTTTCATTAGTTATTCATTATTAAAAAGGTGTGCAATGTAGCTTTCAAACTAAATCCATTGCTTGCTGTCCTCAGGGATCTGACAACAAGATGAATTGTGACGTGTGTTTGGACTCCTACACCTTGGCCAAGTGGGTGCAGACCAGGAGAGCAGAGGAAGCTGCTGATGCTTCACGTCCTGCTGCCACATGGTCTCCAAGAAGAAGCAGCATGTGCAAAGAATAAACTTGGAGAGCTGGTAGGGGTTTCTAGAGAGCAAAAACTAGGGACCACTGTAGTGACTTAGTGGTACAGATGAATAATTTTCAGTGTCCTGTATTCTCTGCCTTGATTAATGTATCAGTAACTGTCCCTGGAACAGGATCCCCAGGGAAGTGGTAGAGTCATCATCCCTGGAGGTATTTAAAAGATGTGTAGAGTGGTGCTTAGGGACATGGTCTATTGGTGGACCTGACATTGCTAGGTTAACGACTGGTCTCGATTTTAAAGATCCATTCCAACCTAAATGATTCTATGATTCTCTGATCCTTGTGTGAGTGCTGTCAGGTTACAATGTGTGCTGTGGAGTTGCTGTAAAACCCACCAGTCCCTGTCTTGCTTTGGAAGTCAATGTACTATGAAGCTGAGAGAGTCTGTCTGATTTCAAAAAATTCACTGATCCTCCCAAAGCCCCTTATGTCAAAAGCAGCCATGTTTTTTACATGCAGATAAGTACCAGCTCTGGCTGAAATTCCAATTATCTGGTATACGATGGGGAAAGAGGGAGAGGAAAAGAGGGAAACCACAATGATAATTCTGATGGATCCGAAACTTCATTTTGCTCCATATGTGGCTGGAGAGAATCATCTAACTGGGCAGTAACACATCCAGACAAGGCTTTAAATTTTACCTTGACGAAACTTGGAGGAGGAAGAAAAACACATCTGGGGGAAAACAAGTGCATGTTATCCTCAAATTACTGTGTAATTACATCATTGACGAAGGTATTTTTTCAGGCACTGGAATCATGGTCAACAGCAAGTCCGTTGTCTGCACACAGGTATGAACTGAGAAACCCAGTTTTAAGTGCATTTGTGTTTACAAATCACTCTGAGGTATTTCGTTATGGTCTGCAGTGCATCCATTTAGCTAAGCAGCAAAAGGGCTTCTCTGCTACAGCTAATTAATGTTTAATTGGAAGTGACTTGTGGGAGGGGTCTGAATATGCCAAAGATAATGTGCCGAATGTTTTCACTAGGTTCAGATGTCACTCCTGGGACAAGGTGGTGCAGCGTACATTGGAAAGGTACTGTCGAAACCACACCTCTGTGTTTTCCAGAACTCCTTCACCCTTGGTCTGACTTTTAAGCAACCACCTTAGTGATGTAGTAACTCTTCAAAATATTTTTAATGATGTTCTTGTGATTTTTCCTTGCCCTAATCATATTTACTCTGGATTTATATTGGCCTGAAATGACAAGGAGGCCAAAAGTGCTTGTGGGAGATGTGTGTAGATATTAGTGTCCTATAGAGGAAAAGATGTAAGAAGTTTTTGTAAGGAAAACCACTGATGAACCTATAAAAACCTTCATGACTGTTGTAGGCTCAGTGTTGTTACAGGTTACCCTTTCTCTATGGATTTTCTTGCATCATGCCATGCTGCAACCTTCAAAGCCGAACAAGCCGTAAGGACAAGTCTCTCACATCTGTATCACAACAGCCCCATGCAAGGCTACAGGCTTCGGGAAGAGTGTCTGGAAAGCTGCCCAGCAGAAAAGGATATGAGGGCGTTGGTCAGCAGCTAGCTGAAGGTGAGCCAGCAGTGTGCCCAGGTGGCCAAGAAGGCCAGTAGCCTGGAGAAAAGGTGGCTGAGAGAAGACCTTTCAGTTCTCTACAACTATTTGAAAGAAGGTGGTAAGAGATGTGGGAGTTGGTCTCTTCTCCCAATAAACTAGTGGTAGAAAGAGAGGAAATGGCCTCAAGTTGTAACAGGTGAGGTTTAGAGTGGACATTAGGAAAAACGTCTTCACTAAAAAGGTTGGTTCCTCAAGCACTGGAACCATCTACCAGGGAAGTGTTGGATTCTCCATCCCTGTAGGTATTTAAAAGATGCAGAGATGTGGTGCCCAGTGACATGGTTCAGAGGTGGACTTGGCCGTGCTAGGTTTACAGTTGAGCTCCGTGATCTTGAAGATCTTTTCCAACCTAAACAATTCTATGATTGTTCAAGAGCTTGCCGACTAACATATTTTAGGAGCTCATCCGAGCCGTGCACGATGTACTCTGCAGAGAGAAACCCAAACCGTTTGAGAGGTTGCTCTAGGAGTTGTCTGGGTGTGCACCAGCTTCATGTTATTTTTACTGCAAAGTCCCCAGGAGACACCATGATGCTCAGAGTGCTCCTGAGTTCAGCAAAGCAGGTGGTGATTTTTATTGGATTAATGGTTTTCCTCCAGGTGCTGTGACTGTACACTGCTGAGAAATTACATCCTATCTGCTTCAGTTTTCCCAGCCATTTCATTTTTCAGCAGAAATTCCTTTTGCTGCCTGGCACTCTTTCTTGCTGTTGCTTTGTGCTGCTGAACTGCTGTTCCAACTCTAAGTGGGCCACCTTGCACTCAAGGAAAAAAAACTCGAATCAGAAGAGGGTACTACTGCATTCACCCAGCATGAAGCACCACTGCCCTTGTTTGAGTTTGCAGGGGTCTCTTTACAGAGGTCTCTGAAAAATTCTGAAGATGTATTGCTCCTTTTTCTCCTCTGTTCCTCTAACAGCAAGGATTCACACCCATTTCCATCACATTTTCTGCCATTCAGTGGGCAGTGATGCTGCTGCATGAATCCTTCTGCAGAGCGATAGAGAGGAGAGGAAAAAAGCTGCTGTGTTTTCTGTCAGATGGAGTTTAGTAAATAAGTGTAAATAAGGCTTACAGAGCCATCCACAAGTTTAAAAGGATCCAGCCAGAAATAGCAAGCTGGCAGGGCAGCCTCTGCTCAGCAACATCACCCTGGCCATCGACTTTTGTTTGTGCTTTTTTTCTTTTTTTTTTTTCAGTGACTGAAGCAAAAGCTGATGGAAGAAAATGTGCGTAAAGGTCCGGGAAGTGACCTGGAAGTGAAAAAGCAAGAAAAGGCTTTGTGAAATTGTTGTATCTCAGTCACAGGCTAGATAGCTTTCTTTATTCCTACATTTCCTTTTATCTCTGTGTAAGGCGCTATTATTTTTGTTTGCAGAAGAGCATGGAGGCTCATCTGACACTCAGATCCATTATGCTTTGTGTTTTTCACAAATGAATGACAGCAGACATTTTCTATTACAGAAAGGGCTCTCAGAAGTGACTTGATAGAAAAACCTCCTTCCAAAACTTTTCCATAGAGCCTTGTGGAAGGACATGGAAGATCACTCTGGACATGCTCTGAAACGGAGGGGTTTTGGTCTGTGATCCAAGCTGATCCAAACCATCACTTAGACAGTGGAGGTGAAGGGCATGCTAAGCCCAGCTCTGCAATTTCTGCCTGGGGTTGTGTGTCACACCAACTTGAACCATTGAAAATTATATATATATATATATATATATATTTTTTTTTTTTTTTTTTTTTTTTTTTTTTTTTTTGATCTAGTTTTCTAGGTTTCTTCCATAGCAAGTGGATACAGATGGCCACCTTTAAAGGCTCATTCAGCTCTTGGTCAGCTGAGATACGTGGACTGACTGGCACTCCCAGCAAGGAATCTTAATTAAGTGCAAACCTTTCAGATTGCCTGAGATGAGGGAAAGGCCACTTACTCTACAGAGTTCAGAGCATCTATTGTCCATCCTCAGAGGCGCGGTGTTATCCAACAAACAGAACACAAAGATGACTTCATACGGTGCTTGAGGAACAGCACAGGAGACATTGCAGTCCTCTTAGACCTTTCAATCGACAGGAATTCCTTTGGGGAGACTGGATAGTTGTCAAAGTGACTTTGTATTGAATTACACTGCATCTGATCTAGCTGGGACTGTAGAGGTTAAGAGCTCCACTCATTAAAATTCAGTCCTCTGAAATGAAACACCCTGAAATCTGCTGCACTTCACACCACATGAAAGTGGGTGTAACAGCAATGGAATAAGCTGGAGTTCATCTCCGTTTAAAGAGTTGGGCAATTTGCAATGCAACACACAATATTTTGAAGACGTCAACTGGCCTTTCCCGATGCAAGCTGGGCATGGGCTTTAATTTGCACCAGCAAAAGGCTTGGTCCCAGGAGTTCAACTAAATTATGGGCAATGCACAAGAAACACAGCATGCATAGGAGTGACAGAAAGTGTCAGTCAGTGAAGGTAAAAACAAGCTTTGAGCATCCCTTTGCAACACAGTTTCTTAGTTCTTGCCAGCCCCATGTATGTCTATTTATAATCTTAACTTTCCTCAGTTAATCATGTCAAAAATGACATTGGTACCCTTGGGAACTGTATCTGACGTAACGATTTTTGCAAAGTTGCTAATCCCAGAAGAGAATCCCCAAGTAAACTGATTACGATGCTGGCAGCACGAAATAAGCTCAGACCTTCCATTAATCGCTGCACAAGCCACAGCAAATTCTGAGCTGAATTTAGCTATATAGGAACATTCCTGGTGCTTAAAGGAATAATACAGGAAGGTTCAGACATCATGTGAGTGGGTAGTTGCTGAACACAGAAGCTATCCCTTAGTTGGTGATAATGCGTGAACCAGAAGCTCCTGTTCATTTTCTCATTTGCTCATATGGAATGAGCTCATGCAGAAATAGCTGGGCAAGAAAATTGTAATTTTTTAAAAAAGATGACACTCAAGGGATATTTTGCTAACGGTTGTCTTGCCTTTCCCACTAAAGGCTGCCCAGACAAGTACTTCTCCCATCTCACTGCTGACTGAACACCCATTGGATATGGGTGTTCACACCCATTGGATATGGGGCTGATGGTTTCTGCTGCGTTTCTGTTCAAGAAATAAAAATGGAGATGCCAGCTGAAACAACAAGACAGCTGAAGAAGCCTCAGCAATGCAAAAGACCATGTAGAGAAGCTGAAATGACTGTTAGATACCTGGAGATTTCAATTTGCTCAAACCCTGGACTTCCACGGTCCTCCTTGGCAGGAGAACAAGAGAGTATTCTGTGAGAAAAAAAAAATATGAGCAGCCTTATTTTACATCTCACAGGAAAAAAAAAAAAAAAAGTGGAGATGTTTGAATTTTTAAACGTTTTTGTTCTTAGAGCAAAAATTTTCTCCTGTGAGATACTGAGGACAGGGACAACCCCTCTGGTTCATGCATGTACCCTATGTCCAGCTACCTTCAGATCTTCTTTCTGAACAAATACTGATTCTGCTCAATCTGTGCTAATACTGGATGAATGGGTGGATTTCTTAGGATCATAGGAGGCTTTCTGCCCTGTCAAATAACTGGTCTCTTCAGTTTGCTCGCAATCTTGATATCTCCAAATATTCATGCGCTCTTGGATTTGTTCTTGGGAGACAGCCCGCTCCTTGCCTCCTAAAGCAAGACTTGCAGCACTTAAGGCAATGCCTCCCTCCAATGATGGCTCCAAGGTGACAGTATGGATGTCTTTCCCTGACATAGGTGAATTTGGAGGTGGAAATATAACCAGTGTAGCAGCACAAAGGCATGTGAGTGGAGCCATCAGCACACACATATTGCTTTCCTTCAGTTCATTTTACAGGAAACCGTACTACTTCCTTGAATATCTGTCCCTGCTTGTCCTCATTAAATGCTCCTCAATTGCTTAGGAAACAAAATAGCAGTTTCCTAATGGTCCATCTCCCCTCCTCCCCTTTTTTCTGCTGCATGTGTCTAATATTAAATTCAGATTTTAAATCATAGGATGATTTATTATCATTTTCTAATTGTCAGTCTCCCCTGGTTAAATAGGTGATTTATCAGTAGCTTCACTCCTCATGGAATGGAAGTCTTGTTCATTGAATCAATGATGCGAGGGTCTTTACTAAAAGGTAATGGGCACTGGAAAAGACCTTGACTCATAAGATTTTCTTGGTGCTGAGTTAGGAGTTCAGTGTGGTCATTTTGACCAAGGGAGATGATTCAGTCATCATCCTTGGAGGTATTTAAAAGGCATGTAGGTGTGGTGCTTCAGGACATGGTTTGGTAGTGGACCTGGCATTTCTGGGTTAATGGTTGGACTTGATGATGTTGAAGGCTTTTTTTTCCAACCTGAGTGATTCTATGATTCCGTAATTTTTGCCTTGCTATGTAATCTATCCCCTTTGTAGAAGACTGCATCCAAACTGCACGTAAGGGACCAGGACTGCAGAATAAATTGATAGCTCAGTTAATTGACAGTGTGTCTTCTTCCTGAGAGATCTCTTGGGTTTCTCCATGATCCAAATATGCTGAAAGATCAGGGAAACCAAGGCAAAAGAGGAGACAGGAGACAGCAAGAAGTATGTATGTACTCAATGCAGTGGAAACGCTTAGGAGCAACCTCCACCTGCCTAATCCAAGCAAATGGGAAATTATCGCTGTGATAAATTTAAAAGCATGCACAGATTTCCTGAGAAAAATAGTTGAGTATGATTCAGAGCACATGGGACATTTCCACCGTGCTGAGGTGAATACAAATATGCAATTCTGCTAGGTAACACAGGATGTAAATCAGTGTTAATAGCCCTGGTCTTTCACAGTTGAGGACACCAACCTATACCAGCTTGGGCATGGAGTGAGCAGTCCCCACAAATTAATGCACCACTGAGTATCTTTTGTGAGGACTTCTCCTGGGCCACTGTGGGCAGGTGACTTCAGCTTGTCCTGGGGAAATATTGCCAGGGGGTCAGGGGGAGCGAAGAGAAACTACTGTGAAAAACTTGGCTTTGAGGAATGGAAATGGAAATGTGTCAAACATGTTTGGGAGTTTACTTCCCGGGCTGGAAAATGAGATTGAAAGAGGAGACACAAATAAAACTTGATGTTAAGCTGTCCTCGCTACTGCTGGAAGATCCTGCTACTTCCATTTGCTGAGCCTCCGAGCTGTGGAAAGGTGTTTCTGCAGCGGTCACGGCTGCTTCTGTGCAATATCCCTCCTGCCTTGAGGGTTTGGGACTCATTTTTATGATTTTTGCTGTCTTTACCCATTTCCTCTTTTTATAATATAGAGAGTCACACCTTTCCAAATTACTCTGAGAGATCTAGCAGAACCCAAAGGTTTCTGCAAAGGGATTTGCTGTATCCATGCTGTCTCCTTCACAGCCAGCTTTACATTACAAGTTAAACCCTTGTGTGGAAGGCTGGGCTTTGCTGAGGAAGTGGAAAACACCTCCAGATATGCCATTAGAGATACTGTGGATGCGTTAGAGGCTCGTTCCCTACCCTCTTACCCAAACTCTTTCCTCCAAACCAGAAAAATCCCTTTCCCCTTGGTGTGGGAACCATGGTACAGGTGATGAAGCAAGTCAGAACTACCTTTGCCTGCTGCTTCTTGCACACGTTGGATGGAAAGAGCCAGGCAACCCTGCTGTGAGTTCATAAAAAACATCTCTGGTGGTTGTCCATCAATCTGTGTCTGTCTGTGATCTTCAGTGTAGTGATGTAGGAGTGACTGGATGCTGTCTCTATTCATCAGCTTTTGGGAAACAGGGCGTTTCGAGGGAGATCTGAAGGAAGAAAAGAAAAAGAGGATTCTGTAGTGCATATGAAAAAGGAGTGATACCAGAGAATCCTTGCAATAGCCTATCAGCTGGCAGTGGCTTTCATTGACATCTTTCTGCACCGATTCTTCTCAGCATTCGACTTTATTGCCTTTTCAATATCTGCATAAAGTTTAGTGTTTCATGAAACAATGTTCCGTACCCAGAAAAGGAAAGCAAAAGCAATCCTAAATGAACACATCAGCGTTTACTATGGTAAATTAAATAAGACAGTTTTGTCTGCTCGTTTCACAGAATATTTTGAAAAAAAAACACCACATATAAATAAACCTAAACTTTCCAAATATGTAATGGAAGAAAAACTGATACCAATTATGTGTTTAGTAATCCTCTCAAAATACAATAACAACGGGCTTAATGACGTCAGGTCTATCTGCTGTAGAGAGAAGACATTAAAAAGCAATCATAAACAAAAGCAGATCTCTACCTAATGCTCTGCTCATTGGGATGTAAGAAGGCAGATTAATGTACTTCGGGGTTTTTGTCTGAGCCAGCAGTGTAAGGAAGGGCAAACTGGAGATAGGTTTGCTACATGTATTTCGGTCAAAACACCGATGATGCATGAATCCTGACTCTTAGCAAACGCTCTTGTCAACGAAATATTTGCCAAAGAGTTACAGGCAAAGGAGAGGTCTCACGCAATTGTTGGCGCGTGGTTGCTGTCAGATTTTTGTTTCTCCTTCTGAGTTTGCCGTGTATAGCTCATTAGCAAAATTTGCATTGTTCTGCTGCTTCTCCTTTACTGAAGAAATCAGTGTTTCCAGCCTGAGGGTAAGGAAAAGCAAATGCCACAAATGCTTATGCAGTATCCGCGTGCTCTTTAGTTCTAGCAAGAAGTAGGACGTATCTAGAATCAGATTGAAGAGGATTCAATGCCAGTGAGTGCGAATATTCAGCAGCAAATATGCAGACATAATAATGACACAGTTCAAAAAAATCAAGGCAAAATGGAGCGTTTATTCACAAAAGCAAAAATATTTGAAAATCATTTTTTAATGACATAACCAATGTGAGTATTAGAAAAAAAAAGCTTTTTTATTTGGCTGATTAAACGAATATATCAGCATGTATAGTGAGCTGGTAGCGCTATTGAGTCTCAGCTTGATGGGAAATGCAGTAGTTCTAGTTCTTTTATTATTATTATTGCAATCTGAAATATAATGCTACATTTTGATTTTTGCTTTTTCTGCATTTACAAAAACATCACATTTTTTGTCAACGAGAATATATCACAAACTATTTCAGCATTTATTTTTGTTTGACTTGGAGTATTTCATTTTTACTAGATAAAACTGTGGAATATAGAAATAAAATAAGAAAGTGAATATAAAATTAAACATGAACATAGATACAGAATAAAAGAGAACATGATAAATAAGCTTATAACATAAAATAAATCAGAATAGACAATGTACCCTAAAACATATTTCAAATGGAATAACTCTAACAACTAAATGCTAAAATGTATTATGCAAAAGCCTTTTTTTAAGCAACATTGAATTGAAATCAGTGCATTCTTCAAGAAGGTTGAGATTTTGATGACTTTACAATTTGTGATGGAAAATTGTTTTGCCAAAACCCTGTAAAACAAAGCTAATGTATTTTGAAAAGCATATGCTAAGAAGCAGTTTCAGATGACACACTTGGGCCAAACGCATAACAAGACTATTTCCAGCTAATTTCAGATGGGAAAGCAGATGGGGCTGTTTCTTCTGTTAGACTTCTGTGGTCACAGTCTCTCAAGGGCTCAACTTGAACATCTGAGTTCTTGTAATTATTATTGGTATCACAACTAAAATTAGTGTGACCAGATCTGTAATCCTAACTTATAGCCTATAGGAAGATTTTATCAGTGCCTGAAAAATCTATAGCTCACTAGAGCTTTAGGTGCCATCTATGTGGTGAATCTCACCTAGATGGAGCTCACTTGCAAATACATGGAAGTTTTGCACTCTTTGGGAGTTCCCAGGCTGTCCAAGGCACCTGCACAGGGTTGACAGAGATGACACCATTGTGATGGTGTTGAGTCACAGGCTGGACTTGATGATCTCAGAGGTCTTTTCCAGCCTCAGCAATTCTGTGATTCTGTAACACAGAACCTACTGAAGACCCAAACTCTGTCAACAGGTACTGTCAGTGTTTGAAGCCACACTACATGTCTGTGTTAAAGGCAACTAAATCCCATATCGTGTGTTCAGCATGTCTCTGTATGTGCGAGGTATCAAGGCTCCAGATACAGCCAATGGGGAGCCCATGGAAGTCAGTCTGTGACCTGAGCTCTTAAAATCATCTGGTTTAGAAACGGACAATTTCTCCTCAGACTCTACTTCCTGTATTGAGAACATTGGGTGACTTGCTCACATCAAATCAGAATGGTTTGAGTTGGAGGGGACCTCCAGAGATCATCCAGACCAACTCCCATGCAGTGAGAAGGGACATCTTTCACTAGACCAGGCTGCTCAAAGCCTGACCTTAAACATTTCCAGTGATGAGGCATCCACAATTTCTCTTGGCAATCTGATCCAGTGTCTCATCACCCTTTTAATTTTTCATCACAAAAAATGTCTTACTTACATCCAATCTAAGTCCACCCTCTTTCAGCTTAAAACCACTCCCACTTGCCCTGTCACTACACACTTTGGTAAAAAGTCTCTCTTCATCCTTCTTAGAAACCTCCTTTAGGTATTGAAATGACACAGTAAGGCGTCCCTGGAGCCTTCTCTATACTGAACAACCTGGACTTCCTCTGCCTTTTTTTCATACCAGAGGTGTTCCAGCCCTGGGACCATTTTGTGACCTCCTCTAGACCAGGTCTACCAGGTCCATGTCTTCCTTGAGCTAGGGACCCCAGAGCTGGACACAGTACTACAGGTGGGGTCTCACCAGAGTGGAGTAGAGTTGGACAATCCCCTTCCTCAACCTACTGGTCCCGCAGCTTTGGATGCAGCCCAGGATGTTATTGCTTTCTGGGTTGTGAGTGTACATTGCCAGTTCATGTCTAGCCTTTCATCCACCAGTGTCCCCAAGTCCTTCTTCGCAGGGCTCCTCTAACTTGATTCATAGCCTAGTCTGTATTGATACTTAGGGATTGTCCTTACCCATGTGCAGGACTTTGCATTTGGCCTTTGTACTTCATGAGGCTGATCTTTGATCAATGTTAACATTGGGTGACTAGAACTGATAGCCACCTGGAAGATTTCAAGCTGTGAAATGCTGCTTTTGGTGACACCCCCACTTACCCTTGAGACTTGCAGGGACACATCCATCAGCTGGGAGTGGGATGGAAAGGACTGCACAAGGCACTTCTTTTCACTGCCTATGGATGCAGGCATCACATCTTACAGTCCCACTGAAAGCTGCACTGATTCAAAATCATTTAA
Organism: Trogon surrucura; assembly: GCA_020746105.1. Classification (NCBI taxonomy): domain Eukaryota; kingdom Metazoa; phylum Chordata; class Aves; order Trogoniformes; family Trogonidae; genus Trogon; species Trogon surrucura. The sequence continues at coordinate 2,888,512 of CM036619.1, read as the reverse complement.
CTGCACTTAAACATGGCCTGACAGGTAGCTAAGACGCATTTCAGCAGTGGTTCTATGCCTTGATTCTCATTTTTAGCGTGATCACACTGTAACTGTACATCTGTCTTAGCTGACTGTCAGTCCTGCTTCTCCCTCCTAATACTGTTTCCATCTGCTTGACAGTTTCAATGAGACTGAAAGGATGATGTGGAGTTCCAAGAATTTGATATTAGAAATGTACAGAAGAGTGCATTTGTGAGAGTATGGTGGGCAGGATTTCAGCCTGAAAACCAGAATTACCTGTTCTTCTTGGCCTGGTGACACATCAGCCAATGTGTATGTACCTTGATGTCATTGCTGTCTCTTCTGCTTCTTGCAAAATTGGTAGTGAAGGGACATGAGAGGAGATGGAGGCAGTGTGGATGTGAGTTCAGGGGGTGTCAGGAAGAACTGTAGGGTTACACAGAGAAGTTGTGGGTGCTCCCTCCCTGGAAATATTCAAGGTCAGGTTAGATAGGGCTTTGAACAACCTGGAGTAGTGGGAGGTGTCTCTACCCATGGTGGGAGGGATGGAACTAGATGATCTTTGTTTCCTTCCAACCCAAACCATTCCATGATTCTATGATCTGGGGAGTTTCGGGGTTGTGGAGGACTGGAGGTGCTGGGATTTGTAAAGTGAATGCATTGCCAGACTTGGTACTTGGGAAAACCGTTAGTCTATCTCAGTAGGCAGACATCATTCTGTACATGACAGAAAAGCTGAGGCTATTATGGTAGGATCATTTACAAAATATTGTGCACATAATTCTGTAGAAAATCTGCCTTCTTTTAATTCTGCTGCTCATTAATGTATTTGGGTGGCTTATAATCAAGAGCACTCACTGTTCCCTTTTTGGAATTGAACACTATTGTGACTGTTCCATACTGTCCTTTTTGATTTTCCTTTTGTGTGTCTTTTTGTGCAGCTAATGTGAGTATTTTCCTAATCAATGATGGTAGATTCCTCTTTAATTAGTATTGATGAGCTGGAGAAAGAATATCATGGACCACTAATAACATTTTCTTGAGGCTGAGTGTTTGAGGGTAAAAAGGGAGACCTGTAAGCCGGAAATCATCATGGAGGGACATAATGCGATGAAGACTCTCAGCTGGACCCTACTTCCATTCAGAAAAGAGAGGAAACACTCCAGAGACTTAATGTGAAGATGGAGAAGATATATTAAGAAACCAGACAAAACCAGAAATTGTTAGGCTGGTGGATCTCGGTGGCTCAGATGGTGCTTCACTTTACCCCTGACTGGCTCCCAAAACACACTGGCACCAGTAAAAGTTCTGCTGGGTATTTGGTTCTGTTAAATGATATAACCCTGTCCCTGTGACATCCCAACACGGCCACCCTCGAGGTTCAAGATGCAAGTGGCTTCAGAAGGTTGCCCAAGTGCAAAACTCTTTACATGCAAAAATAAATAAAGCCCAGAGTGCTCTCTCTGAGAGGAAAACTTCATGTCAATACGTCTCAATCTTACCATAGCACAAGGATGCTAAAATAATACCGATTTTTCCCTTCACAAAGAGATCTGGCAATGTGTCACGGACAAAATAGATCTGTTTAAATGAAACTACCCTGACAAATAGCATCCTTCTCAAAATTTAAATTAACTGTTTTTCCTCCCCTAATTATACTAGTCACAGAGCCAAATTCTTAGCTGTGCTTTCCCTTTGTATGTTTTGTGTATTTAATCTGATTTAGTTTAATCAACCATTTGGTTTTGGAGCTGTCTTTATGAATCTGTTTAAATGTACTGAGTGCTACTTTGGAAATAGAGATCCGTTGTCCTTTTTTTGGTCTATTTTTCTTCCCGGTTTCCACTCCTTCTAATAAGGTGAAAAGTCTAGAAGTTAGAATATTCTTTCTCATGTCTCTTTTAACCAGACAATCTAGTCTACTTGAATAAAGACTGATGAAAAATTAATTGTGGGCTTCAGGATTTGCCTTGATATGAAGTGAGGTTAGCCCAGCAACTTGAGGCAATGCATTCCCAAGGAGAAAAAACTTGTAGGAAGCAAAGGTTCATGTCCTATGCTCAGGACTTGACCTACCTTTCCTGTTAGTCAGGCTTTCTCTCTAGATCATCATTGATCATCATCATTTACAAAGCCATTGCAAATAGTGACTACAGAGACAGCTCCATCACAGCACCCTAAGCAAAAACAAAGTTTGTTATTCTGAATGATGATGAACGAAGGCTAGGAAGGGCTGAATGAGGGCTGACAGATAAAGAAATGGGGTCTAAAGAAGGACAACCAGGGACAGAGGGCTTAATCACTGAATCATAGAAATGTTTAGGTTGGAAAAGACTTTTAAGGTCATTGCGTCTCACCATTAACCTAGCAATGCCAGGTCCACCACTAACTCATGTTACTATCTACCATTAACTATTCAGGGACAGCCCTGAATGGCCAGGTCATGTCTTTGGTGTTTGGAGGGGTAGGAGGTGTGAGTACAGCACACACTATTGCATGGAGGGGCTAAAAGAGACAATCTTTGGCCAGCCAGTCGAGTGTAATGGTGGTCACTGTGGCTTCTCCTAAGCACAGGAGAAAAGATGTGTGTGCATTGATGACTCCAGGGTGTTTGATCATTCCTATTTTCATAGAATCACAGAATGTTTTGGGTTGGAAGGAACCTTTAAAGGTCATCTAGTCCAACTCCCCGGCAGTGAGCAGGGACATCTTCCACTAGACCAGGTTGCTCAGAGCCCCATCCAGCCTGACTTTGAGTGTTTCCATGGCTGGAGTTTCTATCACCTCTCTGGACAACCCTTTCCAGTGTTTCACCACCCTCACTATAATAAAAATTCTTCCTTCTATCTAGTCTGAATCTATCCTCTTTTAGTTTAAAACCATTATCCCTTGTCCTATTGCAACAGTCCATCCCACTCTCCCCCTTTGGGCAAGGTGGAGGTGCGCGCAGAGATGGAGGCTTGATCACAGCAGCAGCAGAGGAGACCATCGGGCACAGCTTTTCCAAGCCCTATGTCCTGCTGGATGGCATTGCATTGACACGTGGAATAAAGCAGTGGATGTGGTCTACCTTGACTTCAGTAAAGCATTTGACACAGTCTCCCATAGCATCCTTGCTGCTAAACTGAGGAAGTGTGGTCTAGACTCTCGGGTAGTGAGGTGGACTGCGAACTGGCTGAGGGGAAGAAGACAAAGAGTTGTGGTCAACGGGGCGGAGTCTGGTTGGAGACCTGTATCCAGTGGAGTGCCTCAAGGGTCAGTACTGGGACCAGTATTATTCAATATATTCATCGATGACTTGGATGAGGGACTAGAGAGTACTATCAGCAAGTTTGCTGATGACACCAAGCTGGGAGGAGTGGCTGACACACCAGAAGGCTGTGCTGCCATCCAGCGAGACCTGGACAGGCTGGAGGGTTGGGCAGGGAAAAATTTAATGAAATATAACAAGGGTAAATGTAGGGTCTTGCATCTGGGTAGGAACAACCCCAGGTTCCAGTATAAGTTGGGGAATGACTTATTAGAGAGTAGTGTAGGGGAAAGGGACCTGGGAGTCTTGGTGGACAGCAGGATGACCATGAGCCAGCACTGTGCCCTTGTGGCCAGGAAGGCCAATGGCATCCTGGGGTGTATTAGAAGGGGGGTGGTTAGTAGGTCGAGAGAGGTTCTCCTTCCCCTCTACTCTGCCCTGGTGAGACCCCATCTGGAATATTGTGTCCAGTTCTGGGCCCCTCAGTTCAAGAAAGACAGGGAACTGCTGGAGAGAGTCCAGCACAGGGCAACTAGGATGATTAAGGGAGTGGAGCATCTCCCTTATGAGAAAAGACTGAAGGAGCTGGGGCTCTTTAGTTTGGAGAAGAGGAGGCTGAGGGGTGACCTCATTAATGTTTACAAATATATCAAGGGTGAGTGTCACAAGGATGGAGCCAGGCTCTTCTCGGTGACAGCCACTGATAGGACAAGGGGTAATGGGCTGAAACTGGAACATAAGAGGTTCCGCTTAAACTCGAGAAGAAACTTCTTCTCAGTGAGGGTGACGGAGCCCTGGAACAGGCTGCCCAGAGAGGTTGTGGAGTCTCCTTCTCTGGAGACATTCAAGACCTGCCTGGACACATTCCTGTGTAGCATAGTCTAGGCATTCCTGCTCTGGCAGGGGGATTGGACTTGATGATCTTTCGAGGTCCCTTCCAATCCCTAACATTCTATGATTCTATGATTCTATGAAAGACTCTATAACCCAGAGGATTATAAAGTAGGTATGTTTTGATCAGCACTGGGTGCGCAGGGGAATATTTTCCCCAAAAAATGTGCACCCCTGAACCATGCGGTTACCTTGGTTGTATGCAGTGAAAGTTACATATTCATCAGATGCCTATACATATTCATGAGCTATCCCGAAGAAGGCACTCAGTTCCGGTGGTCAGCAGCTCCTCCTCTTGACGCTTGCACGATGCCTCCGGGTGGTCTTGGGCAGGGATCTTCAAGGATGAAGGCCGTATGTCTTCCTCACGATGAACTTTTTACCCTCGTCCCAAAACTAGTTGTTCTCAGCACTTTTTCGCAAGAAGTTTTGTTATCAAATTACGCAAGGGGGTTCATCACCAGATGTTCCTTGTTAATTGCCCTTATCACTAGCGTCCTTGTTAATTTGTCTTTGTTTTATGTTCTTTTACAACGGGTATTGAACAAGCTCATCCTCCTTATTCTAAGGCCTCTGACTGATTGCATCCTAACGAGCCTGAGAGGGTGCCTCTCACTAGATGCTTTTTCCCTTATCAGCATCAGCTGCAGCACCCAGCGATTCCTCCTGCTCTGCACAATCAGCCAAGGGCTCAGGATGGCTGCAATGCAGAGGCAGGACAGTGCTGGCAGTGACTTTTACACCTGCTGGGCTGCTGCGTAACACAAGATGAGAGTCAGGGCTATGACCCTCTTATTCAATATATGAGTTGACAGGTCTGAGAACTTAGAGTGCTCCCCAGCCACAGACTAAACAGGACTTGTCAGCTGGTCCAAAGTGAAAAATAAGGTGGGTTTGCCTGGATATCAATGAAACAAATGGGACTTATCAGAAATTCAAAAGGTCAGAGCTTGTCACTTACCAAAGAAAGTATCAGATGGGAGTAACTTGTGAGTACCACAACAGAAGCTTTGCGATGAGATACAGAAGGATCACTTTGCAAGTCTTGCCTGCAGTGTTGTCCTTGTCTATGCTTGGGACAGTCACCCTCATCACACTTTTAAAGTTGGAGGAGAATAGGGACATCTAAACAGAAGGGATTGGTGTAAGTGGTGTCTTTAACCTTTTATTAACATTTTCCATTCTTTCAAACAAATCACTTCTAGAACATAGCTGCTTCGAATCAGCTGTAGACTTCCTTTTCTTAATATTATTTATTACAATTTAATCATCCCAATGTTTTCAGACCTGTCATTAAGTTTCTGCCAACTATGCTGAGTGACACAGAAAAATCTCAGCAGAAATTCTCTTTGTGTGCATTATCCTTTAACATATTGCAGATGTTATCAAACTATGGAGCTGGACATAGTCGACTTACAGTGACCCCATTACCCTTCAGCCTTATGTCTTGTTAGAAAGGAGTAGAGGAACCTCAGGGAGAAGAGGAAAAAGGTGAAAGGGGCACAAAGTCTTCATACCACAGGGTTCTTTCTGCTCTCTCATTTCACCACTCCCCACCTGCCTGCCCTGAGAGGAAACATCAAAACAGATGAGGTGTCCCTGCTCCATTTTCAAAGCTTTCTGCTTCAAGGTCTCAGGCTGATCTAAGATGGGGCAGCAGCTCTTGGTCATCCCCAGGCCTTTTAGTCAGAACAAGGACACAGGGAAGAGCACAGAAAGAGGGATGGAGATCTCAAGTAGCCAACTGGGGAACTTCGGTGAAGAAAAAATTAGAGAGAGGATGTGACCTATCAGGATAAGCCAGACATGGATTTTAAGGTGAACCAGGCAGAAAAGGGACAGAGAAATTACCTACATGGGATAGAGGTGTAAGGGACCAGGTGAGTTAGGGAAAATGGAGGGGAAAGAGGAGAAACTCCATGGGACAAATAGAATTAAGGAAGAGGAACTTCTCTTGACCCTATACACCTGCAGGACACCTCACCCTCTATCCTCATATACACAGAATTTCCCTTGCCAATTCTATGGCTGGTTCTGGATGATTGTTCCTTGAGGTAATGGTCCTGGTAGCATGAAACATTATCATGCTCTACTCTTTAGTCTGAAATCTGTCTACACAGATATCATTCCTTGCAAAATAAAAAGCGTGGGGAATAGGAGTTCCCTAACCAAAATAAATTTGGGACCACAAATCAGACACGTAAGAAGATGGAATCCTTGTCTGTATACACCAGTCTGTCCACATAATTGTCTGTTCAACCTCATAGAAATTTCTGGAGGGTTCCTGCTTCAGTATCCCAAGTACAGCTCTGGGACCAACAGAGCCGGAGGTTGCACCAACGAGTGTATTAGATGTTTGGTGTTAATCCAAGACAAGACTCACTAGGAGTGACTCAGGACTATGTTTACTCAGGTGGCACAGACAGCATTAATTCTCATAAGCATCTCCTCCTCCCTGTTGCTAAAGTGTCTGTCAGGGCTGATAAAATGGAAGGCTTGGGGTCTGTTACTTAGATTCTTTTGCAAATTAGATCCAGCTTCTAGCAGAAAGCAAAACTCATCTTTAAGGGTATGGAAGATGCAACAACATTTCAATCTTGGTGTTATCAATTACAGAGTAGATGTGTTCAGGTGGTCACCAGCGATGGGTCAAAAAGATCCTTGACAAAAACTGATGCAATATGCAGACATGTCAGCTAATGAGGCCCAGTTCTGATTAAAAGCATAGTTAGAGAGGAAAGCTTTGCTATATGTTAATAAAGAACAATTTCCTTATCATATGAGAAAAGTAAGAATCTATAACACTCGCTCACTATTTTTGGAGGATTTAAAAAAAGTCACACCACTTGAAATTGTCCCAAGTCCTGTTTCAGGAATGTGAATGAAGTATTTCATTTTCCTAAAGCAGGAACATGCAGTACTTAGCATTTCCAATCGGAGTTTATTTTAGTCTAATTTATTTTCAACAGCTTTCCCCTCATCTTGAGTGCTCTGAGAAAAGATAAAGATAATACATTCCCACTAGAGACAAGGGATAAAACAACATCAGCAAAAAAAAAGAAAAAGAGATGTGTGCATTCAATCAATCCTCTTACTGAGCTGAGATTTCAGCCACAGAAATAGGAGTAGAAGGGTTGGAGACTTCAGGTGAGCGAGGTATGTTCTGATTGGCAGGAGGATGTGATGGGTATACGGTGGAAAGTAAATTCATATTTTGGTGTCACCATGCAATGCAGCTTTGAGATGCAAAAGTTGAAGCTCCTTACACATGTTAAGGGCCCAAAAGTTCTAGCCAAATCTTTGGTATTTAGGCCGATGTCTTTTATATTTACATTTGATTAAAAGGAAAACAATTTTAAAAGAGAGAGAGAAAGCCAGTGTTTTATCTGATTTTTGTTCTATTTCTTCTAATCAGATAGAGTTGAATACGAAATTTTCACAAAATAAAACCTTTAAAGAACAGATTAACCCCTTATCCAAATAGACTTTGGCTGAAGGGAAGGTTGTTGCGTGTTGGTCATAGACACAGTTGGGACTTTCTGGTTTTAGGACCCTCCTTAGTTTTAGGAGACTCTTTTTTGATAAGACACCTGGAGCTGACATTTTTATCGCATCTCAGTGCTTCTGTGTTTTCTTCTTTGTCTGGCTGTGTGGGTTGTTTTATTTTTTTTTCACAACAGCTGTTTTTTTTTTCTTTTTCTGGAAATCCTTAAAAAAAATAGACAGCATCCTTCTTTTGGCATTTTTTTTGTTCCTCCTGGAAGACTGCTAACCCTCCACAACTGATTATGATAAATGTTCCCGGTGTAACTTCTTTAACTGTTGTGTCTGCAAATTGTCAGCTTCTATCAGCTTGAAATCTAACAGTTTGGCCTCCTTGTTGTAAAGGTTTGATACTCCTGTGTCTTGCTTTTATAACTATTCTAGGATTGTCTAGAGAGCCTGGTGGATGGTGGCAGTAAGGTGTCTTTCCTCTAATCTCCTGAGGTTTTTCTTCTGACACAAAGATTTACATGTAATACTTTGCCCACTCACTGGTCACTTACGTTGGCTGCCATCATTTGTCATTTTTTCTCTTTATTTTTGGAGATGTTTTTCTCTTTGCACTAACTTCTCCTTCCCCATTTGACTGTGCTCAGCAAAGATGACTGTAATGGTTATGACACACAACCCCTCTCCATAAATTACATTTTTAAAGACTCACTCTCTGCAAATCCTCTGCAAGGACCGAAGGCTGCTTATTCATAGCACTTTTTGTTGATGTTTGAATAGATGAAGTATCTTCTTGTTCCTTAAAAGCTCTGCAAGCGAAGCAAAGAACACACAGTCCAGGGTTAATGGTGGGGTGACAACTTCTGGTTTGCCTCTGTATGAGTAATAGTTACACACCAGGATTTGTCAAGACAGCTGGCATGCATCAAGGTTAAGGACTGTGGAGCAGCTTTTAGAATAAGCTATTTGAGGACATTTTCTCCTGCCCTGTCCTGGGTGCTCAGTGCTGTATTACTCAAAGACGCCAATGGTAAAACAGAATCCAATCAGCTGGCCTTGACGTAGTTTGTCTGAAGTTGATGGTACAAGTGCCAAACACAGGTAGTTAGATGTCCTCATATGGATGAGCCAGGACTTCATGATTTCCACCTACATACTTAACATTGCTGCCTAAACAAGACCAGTCACCTGCAGCCATCTCTTGAGTAAGGTTTATCTTCCATGGACTGTAGAGGGAAGTAAGAACAGCTGGGCTCCAAATCTAGAATTGAAATTAAGGTGCATATTTCACCAGAGCTTTCTTTGCAGAGTGACTCATGACAGAGAAACCCTTAAGCCGACTTTGTCTAAAAGACATTGTAGAGAAATGCATTTTGGGAATGAAAAATATCTCACAGATCTTTATATCTCTCATAAACGTGTCATATTCTAAGCAGGAATTTATGGCATTTGGTAGTGATCTGTCCAAGAACTTGACCTGGAAAGGGTCTGATTTTTCTCTTGATTATCTACAGCCAAAAAAAATTCACAGAAAGAGTTGTTCAACACAAAGAAAATGCAAAGTGGACAGGAATGTCTGTTCAAACATAATTTTGCTTCTGCACTCGTGCACTGCCATTTCTCATTGGTGTGGCCAATTGTGGTGTGCCAGGCTGTGAGACAGGACTGAAGTTTTGTACCCAACCATGTGAGGAGATATAGATTAGAAACAAAACCCAGCACAGAGGTGCTTCTCCACTCTGCTGGTTTCATTTGAAACAAGATATTTCTGTAAGTCATATCACACTAACAGGGTAACCTCTTCCGGCACTGTTTTTTAGGAATCTCTCAGCCTCCCATTTGGGACCTGGATCTCAGGGATTCTGGACATCTTGGAAAGTGGGGCTGCTGGACATATCAAAAGCCTGTTTCAGGTCATATGCTATGAATACAACCCCTGTACTTCAGTCCCACTGTTTTTACATTAAACATTGCTGTTTGAAAGAGAGTGAAATGAAATCCCATCGAGGAGACCCTGCTTTTACCAGATCTCCTGAATTTAAGCCAACTCTTGCCGTCTAAATCTCTTGGGCTGTGAGCTAATCTGTGCTCACTTTACCTCCAGGAGGGATCCCATTGCCCTCTCCAGGCTACTCGGAGGACTACTGCCCTGCTGCACAGCAAAGGATGAGTGGTGCTGAGCCATGCTGAGGATTCTTCTCCGGTTTGTCCCTCACAAGGACCACCCCACTGCCACATTAATGAGGCCTCCCTGTTTCTGCCATGCTGGGTCTCCCTTCAAGCCATGCAAAGAAAATGCATCGTTCCTTCACCACCTCCCTCTCTCCCCCACCTTGGTAACGAGCAAAACGTCATTTTGGCCACAAATCTGCAACCTTTTTTTCCATTTATTTTTTTTTTAAGCCCTGAGAAGGGGCTTAACTGCTTAAATGCTCCAAATCCCTCTACTTAGTGCAAGAGGTTTGTGTGTCCTTTATTATTCCCCACCCCTTTCCCCCTCTCTCTGGTTCTCTCCCATCACTTTTCCACCCAGGCAGCTTGGTCCCTTTTGTACACAACATCCTTTCCTTTTCACAAAGCCACAAAGACCTAGTGGGGAGGCGGACACAGGAAATGCTGCAAGCAAGAAAATCCATCCCCTCTCTGTGACACTTGAGCTGCTGGGGAGGTATTGGCTTTTGTGTGTGTGTGTGTGTTTTGTGCTTTTTCCTTTTTTTTTTTTTTCCTAAAAGTACTTTTTATTCCGCATTTCCCTTTTTGTTAATTTGAAAGCAACTACCAACGAAACCTGCAAGCAGAGCATTTATCTCTGCACTTCCTTTCCTTTCCTTTCCTTTCCTTTCCTTTCCTTTCCTTTCCTTTCCTTTCCTTTCCTTTCCTTTCCTTTCCTTTCCTTTCCTTTCCTTTCCTTTCCTTTCCTTTCCTTTCCTTTCCTTTCCTTTCCTTTCCTTTCCTTTCCTTTCCTTTCCTTTCCTTTCCTTTCCTTTCCTTTCCTTTCCTTTCCTTTCCTTTCCTTTCCTTTCCTTTCCTTTCCCTTCCTTTCCTTTCCTTTCCTTTCCTTTCCCTTCCTTTCCTTTCCTTTCCCTTCCTTTCCCTTCCCTTCCTTTCCCTTCCCTTCCCTTCCTTTCCCTTCCCTTCCTTTCCCTTCCCTTCCTTTCCCTTCCCTTCCTTTCCTTCCTTTCCTTTCCTTTCCTTTCCTTTCCTTTCCTTTCCTTTCCTTTCCTTTCCTTTCCTTTCCTTTCCTTTCCTTTCCTTTCCTTTCCTTTCCTTTCCTTTCCTTTCCTTTCCTTTCCTTTCCTTTCCTTTCCTTTCCTTTCCTTTCCTTTCCTTTCCTTTCCTTTCCTTTCCTTTCCTTTCCTTTCCTTTCCTTTCCTTTCCTTTCCTTTCCTCCCTGCAATGCTTGAAGAGGAAGGGGAAAGATTTCATCCTGTTGTGTCTTCTATATTCCCATGATTCCCACACAGCTCAAGGCAGCATTTCATTCCTTCTGTGACTGAAATCCTCCATCCTTACCACACAGGACCTCCATGTGCAAGCTTCTGCTTGGGTTTTGTGTGCTACTAACCTCCTGCATGACTGTAGTGAGAGCAAAAGGAGAGTTAACAGGATTTTATTTGGAAGGATTTTTTTTGGAAGGATTTTTTTTTTTGCTACATTCCATATCCAGAGACAGGGCTATTGAATTTGTTGACTTACATCACATTGTCAAGCATAGGCCTGGCACAAATGAATTAGATGGCATCAGGTAGCAGGACGTCTGGCACAACTTGACTTTGCAGCTGGTCTTGCTCTTGGCCATGTGGCTTTGCTGCAACAGGGTTGTTCCATTCTGTTTTCTGTACAGAATGCTATTTATGTGCATGAGAACGTGCCATAAAATGGTTCAGGTCTTGTTTCTGAAAGGCTGTGAGGCTTCACAGAAGTGCTCGTTAGCACTGCAGTTGTACTCTTGAGTTACGCCTGCGTGAGCCATGTCCTCATGCCTGGGCTCAACCATTCTAATACAAGGTCTGGCACTGGAGACTGATGAAAGGAGTTCTCATCGGAAACACGTATCAGTGTGCAGTGTGGAGGTGAGATCCTGCAAGCCCTGGTTTTACTTCCAGGGAAGCTTCTGTTTCAGAAGGGTTATGCTAGAAACTCGTTGTTACTCTCCTGGGGGATGGTTTAGATGAACCATGACTGAGGTGAAGATCAGAAGGAGAGGAAACACGTCTGCTTGTGGAAGACCACACACACACAAAAAAAACTTCAGGCAACATTTCCTTATGGATCTTTCCCAGGTCCAGCTGTGTGAACGATGAGTCCTGGTCCAAAATCTTGGCCAGCCATGGCTATCTACAGTACCTGACCAGCAGCCTGCCCTTCTGCAAAGGTTAGACCACAAACCTGCAAGCTGGCAACATTTCTCGGGCTGGTAAGAAATCAAAGATCCATTTCTGTCCGTCACAGAACTGTGTTTAACATTAAAAAAGAAATCTAACACCGTATCTCCCAATACCTGCAACTGCCAGTATCCCAGAATTTCAAGCCTCATATCTCAGTTCAGTCTTTCCTGGTGGCTTCATTTTCTCCTTCTCTAAGCACGCATTTTCCCATGCCTCTCCCTCCACTGCCTTTCCAGAGACTTGTGATCACCATTGCCTAGGTAACAGCATCTCTCCTGGTGTGTTTTACTGACTGCAGCCGCGTGTGGGGGTGTGTGCTGTGCCTGTGTTCCCAGTGGGATAAGAAGCGGAGAGTCGAATACCGTGTGTGGGAGAGAAACTTCTTACGTTGCTTCTGACACCAGTGGAGGCAAGAAGGTCAGCTGGTTGCGTCCTCTCTGTAAGTGCTTGGTAGCTGCTGCTGTGGTGGCTAACACAGGATTTCATGACTTCTTGAGGTCCTGGTGAGAGGGTTAGGAAGGGAGTGACTTGGTCGACTTTCTGCCAATGTGCTTGCTGGGGATATCCTTGTTGAGCATTAGTTATGCATGGCTAAGCCTTTAATTTATTCAGAAGCCATCTGATGGAGAAGCTGATTGACACTTCATTCATGCCTTGGGCTTCCTCTGGAGCACTCTCTAAATCTAGCAGAAACAAAAAGAAAACACTACAGGATCCATCTATCAACAAAGATCAAGGGAGTGAGGACCAGCAATTCAGCAAACTAATCTAAGAAACACATTTTTTCTGCTGCATGAAGGGTTAATCCAGAGCCAGGAAATGTCAAAAGGCTGTGTGCTTCATAAAACTTCATCAAAGCGTTAATTTAGGGGAGTTTGGATTTATTTCTGCCTGTGTGTGGATCAGAAACCAGGTAAAAGGACTGCAAGCAGAAAGTAAGGCATAGCACAGAGAATGGAATAGAGACAGGACCCGTGGAGGTTTTAATTATCTTAGTTATAAAGTGAGTTTGTAACATATTGATGACTCCTTTTTAAAAGATACCTGAAGCACTAAGGGCTGTACCAACCAGCAGTGAAAGAAACATAGATGAGAAGGGTCAGAATTTAGAACTGGTGGCAGAAAAATCTAAAATGAGGTTGTACGTGGGGAAATAAAGTCGAATAAATTCAGATGTGTCTGTGCAATTTGAAAGAGAATTTAAGAAGCAAAACATGTGGAAAAGGACCTATAAGCAAGGATGGGCAGCAAAGTAGATGGCAATTTGGTTCCACTCAGCTTGTTATTTGAAAAGGTCCCCAGGCCAATGCCTGACGTTGAGGGGTGAATGCAGAGAGAGGGATGCAGAACGGACGGCTGCAATCTCACCCTGAACGACAGCACATGGCTGCGGAGTCAGGAATTTATTCTGTTGGAGCAAAGGTGTGAGCTGTGAGGAAACACTGAGCAAAGAAGCACTCTAGCAAGAAGTGGAGGTAAACCCATGAGTCCCAAAAACTTACTGGTTTTCACTCGTATCACAGGTCTTTCTGACCAGCTTGGTAACACATCAAGAAAATGTTTGACCTACGACTCCTTGAAGAACAACTTTACTTAGAAGATTTGGCTGTTCAAATGAGGAGCCAATCAAAGGGAACTATTCTGTGCTGGCCAGGCTCTACTCAACACTAAAAATAACTTTCCATAACAGAGAAAGAAATTTAAATATTGACACAGGGATACCAGACTCTGGTAAAAACTCCTATACAATGTAAACCATGGAGTTAACACAGCAGAGTATGGGCAGCTCTCACCCTCAACTGGGGAAGATGAAAACAGGGTCTGGACAGTAAAGGCTTCGAGCCATCACCCAATAAGCCAGAGACACCAACACTTGTTGGAAAATACCAACCAGAAAAAAAGTAGACCCAAGAGAAAACCAACCAGTAAACCACACTGCCCAGCATGAAGCCATCTCCCTTTTTCTCCCTTTGCCTCATGTTCTCCTGTTCCCTCTTTTCAAAGGGTTGATCTTTTCTTTGACTTTTCTCCGTTGCTTTTAAGTCTCTTTCCCTCCTCTGTGCAGAGCTTCCTAAGCCAATCCAGTGGGTGGGAGGTGGAGGGAACAGTACCAGCCACCAGCAAACACCTTTGAAAAGATTTTCCAGTACAAGACAAAACGAAATAGCTCAGCATAGTGTGCACATCAATCCTGTGGATTTATTCCCAGCTCAGTATTGATTAGAAATGAAAGGAGCAAAAGGCTCAACCCTTGGAAATGAACACAGAGCTCCCAATACTTCCCCAAACTTTTAAACTCATCTGTAGTTCTGTAGTATTTCTCTCCTTTTTTTTTTTTTCCCTTTTTTTTTTTCTTCTTCCTTTTCCTTTCTCCAGTATTGAAACAACTGCAAGCTTTCACTGATCATTCTTGTGTTGTTCCAGTCAGATTCAGAAGCAAGGCAGCAAACACGACCCCAGGGTATGAATCAAACACTCAAGTCCTCTGTGTAGGGAGAAAGAAAACAGCTTCAACATGTGCTTACAATATGTGAAGGAGAAATAAAATTCCTGAGAATTAGTGGTTTCTTTCTCTTCCCTCTCATAGAGTTTCTGTTTGCATTGGATCGGTGTCCCGTGGTTTGCAGCTTCTATACTATCAAATGTCTTCCTTGGGGGTTTAATGTCCTGAATAATAATGCCTTTGGGATTCTGATGCTTTCTGGATTGTAAGAGGACTGGAAATGAAAGCAAGTTTATTACAATGTATGATGATTATCAACTGTTGTTCAAAATCTTGCTAATCTGGAAGCATTTAGGAGCTGCAAACACATATGAAAACTTCCTTGTGTGACTCCAGGCTGCAGTCCAAGAGCTTGTTTCAGGGGTAACAGTTGTTTTAGCCAGACAGGTGGTAGAACACCATAAGAAAATACTTGTTATCATCACATGCCTCTTACCTATCACTCCTCTGCACCACTGACATTCCTTTCTCTGATCCCAAACCTAGAGGCATTTTAAGTTATCTTTCCTTACTGATTTCTTGATAAACCTTTATCAAAGCACCCCCTTTCCACTCAGTGCTGCATTCACCCACCTTCAGAGAAAAAGCTGAATCTTCTGAGGATGATGTTAATAGTGAGGGGAGCTGACTGGGCTCTAACCAGTGGGGAAAAAAAGTTTTGATGCAGAAGTTGCCTGCTCGTGAAGTAAAGAAGGGGGAAAATCATAGGAGCAATGACCCTTTTCTCAGTTTATTTTCAGATGATTAGTCAGTTGAAAGGGTAGGTACTCAGGTGTTTGTTTTCTTACAGGGGACGTGTAAAAGCAGGAAGAAGCAGCAAGGATGGATGGAAGAATATAGGGAAATAGGTTGGAAGAGGAGTGGCCAGACATAGGATGAAAAATAATAGGGAGAAAAGGAAGGAGGAATAGGATGGCAGGAAGACGGAGCAGCACCCGAGGTAGGAAGAGGAACCCTTCAGTCCTGCCACCTGGTTCCTTGTGGTCCTAAAACACTGGGGAAATTTCCAAAGAGAAAAGGTAGCTGGTAATAAAATGAACCCTGATTTTCTTTTTGTATCCTGGAATCTTTCATGAATGCTGGAAAGGGACTTCAAAGCTCCTGTAGAAACAGCCTCAGAGTTTGTGTCATGCCCCCTGTTCAGGTTGAGGGACCTCAATGACCCACCAGCCACTGACCAGGAATGGCCACGGTCAGCCCCCAGTACTCCAGTCTCAAGACTGGGTCCAGCACCCAAGGAAACAGTGCTGCGGGCTCCTACATAGGTTCTTTTTCCCCAGAAAGTCATGTTTTGGTAAAGTGAGGCAGCAGGTCAGGTAGGACAATTGTCTTTCTTGCTTTGGACTTCATTACACTGTCACAAATGTGAATGGGGAGCTGAGAGGCGCTGAGATGTAAGCTGAGGTTTTATCCTGCTTTTGAATGGAGGAGGAGAGTGAGTGACACCCAAAAGGCACATGTGCATCCGTGGGGTAGGACTGGGAGGGGAGGGGGGGTGTGTGTGTGTGGGGAGGGGGGCAGATACCCTCCCTCTGTGTGTCTGTGGGGTGTACATCTTTCTCCCTCCCCAGCCTCTCCCTCTCCCACTCCTCCTGAGGTGCCTTTCAGAGCTGCTGCTGTGGCAGGTGAGTCAGTGTGACAGCTCAGACACAGGGCAGCCCCCTCAGCTGCCGAAATGCCAGCCAATCTCCCAGCAGACTCAGAGCCCACTATTATAAAGGAATGCAATGCATTATTTTTTCTTTATTATTTTTTTTTTTACCCCCCGTCCTCTCTCCTTCGACTGCCACGGTGAGTCAGTAATCAAGGTTTCTTTGTCATTTTGTAGGGTGGTGGGGGAGCTGGTGGTGGTGCCGGTGGGCACAAGCTACGTGGGGCAGATTAGCTGTATCCTTCTATGGGTCTTCAATCTCTTTCCTACCTCGGGTGAGAAAGCCCCATCAGTTGCAGTAAAAGGGAAAAAGTGAGGGCAAGAGGTGGAAAGAAAAGAGTGGGGGGAAGACAACCCCACTCTGGATTTTAACACTCTCCTTCCTGATTCATGATGCTCGTAAATAGGGACTAAGTTCCTTCCCCGTTAATGATTGTTCAACAAAAGACGAGGGAAGTATAGAGGGGGACAAAAAAAATCACAGCAGCTGTACTTTCAAAGTCCTGGGAGCACTTGGAGGAGCTGGAGGGCAGCAAGAATAACGTCAGCCCCTTTGTTCGGCGTCTCTTCATGGGAGGTGGGCTGCACGCTGTGGAAAACATCACAGCAGCAAGAAAAGGAGTGAGGGAAGGAGGGGAGTGAAGAGGAGGACAAGGCAGAGTGTAGGGACAGGTCGGATTTTCACTGCTGGCAAGAGAAGGGGAAATAGAACCCTGGGGAGAGGGGGAAGAGCCAGGGGTACTGCCAAGGTGAAAGGGACAGCCCAAAGTGTGTTGAGGGATGACACAGAGCAGAAAGTCAAACAGTTCCTGTTGTGTGATCCCTCAGGTATCTGTGAACGAGACTTGCCCTGAGATGGCACAACTGTGATGGGGGGTTGGAGCAAAGGATGGTGCAGCCCCAAGCAACTAAAGCAGATGTCAAAGGGAGGGCAAAAGCAGCAGAAATGTACTGGAGTGCATCACTTGGGTACCCCAGCCCTGGCAGGGCTCAGATACGTTCGGAATGAGAGCTAATATGATGGTACCAGGTAGCACTGTGTGGATTTTTTCCCATGAATTTGACAAAACTCATGCAAATACCAGCAGCATCACCCAACAACAGCCTCCACAGCTTAGGCCAACTTATGTGAAGTGGTATTTCCTGGTGTTTGTGGTAGTCCTGTCTTGTATTAGAAGGGACTGTAAATGACCATTCCCTTATTCATCATCTCTTGGCTACTCATGATTTTGTCATGTTTCTCCTCAGTCACAATTTTTCCAAGTGCACAAGTCCTTTGATGCACCTCGGTGGTATCCTTTACATTGCAGGACACATCACAACAGATAGAATATCAGTGGTGTTCACCATGGCCTTCAGGTTTGTGTGGTGTCCACGGGGTGGGCAAGCTGGCAGAGACCTTCCTTGGGTGGTGAGTCCAACAGCAGGACAACGTCTGCACTGGAACCAGCACGGGGAAAGTGCAGAAAGGGAGTTGTGGAGGTTAGATGCAGTCAGAGAAGGTATGATGTGAGGTGTCACTGGTCTTGATATAACAATAATTCTCCTTCATCTGTACTGACTCTGTCTCAAAACCCTCCTTCCCACCGCTTTCCCTGTGTGTGTGCACATGGCTTTGTGTAAAAATCCATAGTTTTAGGAAAAAGGAGAACGATCATTGTCCAGAGCTTACAGGAAACTGCCAGTTTGCTACTTCACATTTGACTTAAGTTGCTGCCTGCCATGCAGCTGCCAAAGGCTCATTGTTTTTCCCATGAGTGTGAGCAGAGATGGGCTCATTCTTCCCTCTGCTACTTCTGTTGGAAAATTATTGTATTTTCTGTGTTGGTTTTCTGCTGGACCAGTGATGTGGTCTCCTTATGATCTAATAAAAACCAACATGCAACAGCCATTTCTGTGGATGGGAGCACTGACTTTCCTCCAGCTGTGTTTGTTGAGAGTTATCTGAAATTCGTCAGAGAGTTCAGAAACTGTTGGGGAGATGAATAGGCAGAAACAGTCACAGTCTCACCGATGTCATCTGGGTTTTCCTGGGAAAATGAGTCTAAAAATGATGGTAGAGAAGGGAATATGAATAGAGAAGGGAGTAGTAGACCTGCTGCAAAGGACAACAAAGACTACCTGGGACAATGACCACATGAGAAGTTCAGAAGGAAGAAGGGGACAATAAAATGACATGTGTTATACTGGCTGGGATAAAACAAAGATTTGAAGACTGCAGCAGGTACAGTGAAAAGAGATGAAGAGCAGCAAACACTTGACCCTCTGCAAGGAAGATGTTTGCTGGATGCTGAGAGGCATTGGCATATATTTTGGTCTTTGGCTCTATTCTGGGGGAAAATTTACACTTCAGGTTTTTCTAGTGCTGAAAAGAGTATTATTATTACAGTATATTTTTAGTTAATTGTGCATTGATTTGGGTTTTTTTTTTAATTCCAGAGAAGAGATTAAGAAACAATTGAAAGCTTGCTTAAATTACTAACTTCTGTAACTGCTAAATTGTCCAAAGCAACAGGATAATCCTAGTGAAACGTTCTCTGCGTGTTTATCTGAAGGACAGGTGAGATTTTTTTCATAATCTATAAAATTGTTCTAACATATAGCTCACCTAACCCCACTTGCTGATGACAACAGTCTAGCGCATGCTTATTCTGTATAATACTGTGCTCCAGTGGGTACAAGTGACACCACGACAATAGTAGAACCAATTGTTGAGCACATCTCAAGGGTGGACCCACATTGATTTCTTTTCAGTTTATTTCCTCAATTAGTTGTCTCTTTATTGATGTTTTACATATTTTTTTCTTCTACTCTTCCAACTCAGATGCATCTACCTGAATTACTTCCTCTGTTATTTCACTCTAAGTTTTTGTAGTATATTAAAATATAGTGATAAACATCCTATGAAGGTTGATATTTCTTGGGACACGGGGTTGACAGAATGCACATCTATACCAAAGCTTCCCTAAGGCTGACAGGCAGGTTTTCAGGGTGACACTTTCAAACCAAAAAAACAACTATTATAAACATCCAAGTTGATTGTTGTTGGTTTTCTTATTTACATTATTGAATTAAATGTGCCTACATTATGCTTTATGCCACTTTAACATACTTAGAGATAATTCCTTCCCTAGGAACCTGCAGCCTGAAGAGACAAGAACACACAGAGAAGCGAGGATGGGGAGCTTATTATCCTTTTAGTGATAAGGATTTGAGATTTTCTGTAGAAAAGGTCAGCATCTTTCCAGGGTGACTCAGCCAGCTTAGATGTGAGTCACTTCTCATGCCCATGTCTCTCTAAAGAACACAGAAGAAGCCAAAGACAATGTGGTTCCTCACATAGACATCTCCAGATGTATCTTTAAAGACTGAATGCCTAAAATTTGTGAGCGGCTCAGTTATGTAAGGTGCAAACAGGTTTGAAATTTCCTTCAGGCTTCTCTGTGAATCTTTTTGCACTTAAACACTCTCAAATTTCTCTTGAGCCACCAACCAACCCACTCTCAAGAAGACTAGGGAGACATCTCAAAAGACAGTGGCAAGAGTTTGTATATTGGAAGCAAATGTATAGTTCTGATTTTCTGCATATATTTTGCCAGTTAAACAGTTTAAAATAGCCAACATTATTCTTTTTACTTTTTTTTTTCCCCTCTGCTCTGGCTGGAATCATCATTTGTATGTGTTCATCCACATAACACCCTTAACCAAGCTGCTGGGCTTTTTATAGAGATCAATAGAACTTAAAAGATAGAACAACTGTGAGTTTCTCAAGTCCTTTACAAAAGGTTTACCCAGGGCTGGGGTTGCTGACCCCTTTGGGTTGATTGTTAGGAGAATAAAAGCCTATGGGAGGACAAAGGCAAGTGAGTATGGGGTGGAAGAGGGGATTGTGGAACTTCTAATGCAAGAAAATGCTGCAGATGTTGAAAACACTGAAAAGGTCAAAGCTACAAGCTGCATAAACACAGGGGTAAGTCAGGGTGGTAATGAGCAAGGACATAAATTGGTGCATCTTTGTACACGGCAAAGAATGAGAAGGTTGGGAAAGTACCTGGCAAAGCAGCTGATGGGTGAATCTGGAGTTGTATAATACAGAATGTGTGTGGGCTGTTTAAGGCTTCATTTCCTGATGTACATGAATCCACTTTCTCTAGGCATTGATTTAGTGAGGGGAGGAAAGGATGTCCTTGGGAGATTTGATATATTTAGCAAAACCAGGAGCTGACACAGTTTACATCTATGTGTCCCTGCCACCCCTCCAGTCTAACGGGGACTGTGTCTGCCCCTTTGCTCACCAGTTTACTGCTGAGCAACCGCCAACTACATTTCAGGAGCCTTTGCCCTTTCATTCATTTCACTTGATGACAGATGCATTGCCTCATATAGTCAGATAGTTCATATACCTAATTCTGTGGAGCAGCTCTGAAATTTCATATGTCCCTATGGCCAAAGGTACTGCCTGAGTATTAGAGAGTCATCATTACCTAAATGGCATTTGATACCCTACCGGTAAAATCAAATCTGAGTTTGTTCTCACAAGCCTGTAGATTCAGTAGATTGAATTGACTCCAGTACCAATGTCACAGGAGCATCCATCCATCCATCCATCCATCCATCCATCCATCCATCCATCCATCCACCCACCCACCCATCCATCTCCACTATTGCTGTACAGAAGAACTTGGTAGTACACACTCAGAGTTACTGGTGCTGAGGAGAAACAAAGGTCATACCTCCAGACACCCAGACCTCAAGTCCTTACACATCATTGAAGGGATGGTAGTGAACATAATGTATTTACCAGACGGGCAGAAGGCAAGAATGCGGCAACCAGAACAGGCAATTTGATGTTGTGCAGAAGAGCAAGTCTGATTAGATGAGTTTAACTCATCTAATTCAGTTCCAGATCTCAGCAGTACAGACACCCTTCCTTGCCAAATTAAAAATTGTTATGTGTTAAGGGAGGGAAATGAGAGTGAACTTCAGGACCTCCAGCAAAAGTAGGACTGAATTTTGGGCAGAGTTTCAGATTCTCTCTTATTTTGCCTGAAATATTTTCTCTTCCATAGTGCAGAACAGAGCTCTTTAGAATGGGGCTCAGCCTGCTCGAGACATTTTTCTGAGCATAAAATTCAGATCATGGGTCAGAATTGCAAATGTCAGATCTGGAGTTGAATTCTTTTAAAATCTCAGAGTGCCTGAATTTGGGATTCTTGTTTTGAACAAGAGAAGGCGGCTGAGTCTGAAGCTTCTGTTTCCTTCTGAACTGCTGTATATTTGGAATTTTTTTAGTTTTTATGCTTTTGCAAAAAAAAAAATGTGTCCTACAAAGAGGTTTAATGGTAAATTTGACATGATTTACAACCTAACTTCTAAACACTTTTAATATTGTTTTCTTTTGTACTATTTTTGTGCATCTTAGTAAAAGTAACAGTTCCAAATCAGTTTTGAAATAAGTTAATTTGAAACTGGTAATCATGACTGGTTTTGAAAGGATATAAGGCAAATATCTGTTCTTGTCATCCACTAGGAAGTGTCTCTGTATGGAATACTTTTGAGAACACCCTTCGAGTATTTATTGCTCTTTTGCTCTTCATTCCCAACAGCAAGCTGAGTAAGGTAGGTCAAAGAAAACACATCCTCCAAACAGCTGATGACCGCAAAATGTTCTTGTTTTGATCCTAGAAGGCTTTTTATTGTTTTCTTATATTTAACTGGTCATAGATAACACGTCTTCTTCTTAGATACTGAATGTCGTAGTTACCTGGACATTCATATGGTGCCTACAGAGAAATATAATTACTTATTCATACACCAGATGTAGCCTATCCACAGAGATTTGCACCACCAGTTGGTCTAATGGAGTAACAGCTGGACTGAACGAGGGTGCGCTATGCAACAGAAGAAAGACATCAATTATGAAACATTCTCACCAGCTAAAGTCCTGCTGACGTCGTATCCCACAATCACACTTCGCTCAGAACCTGGAAACTAGTTCTTCCTGCAGACAATTCCTACTCTTCTCCCAGTGCTTAAAGAAAATTGCCTTCTGCTCCTTTCTGTTGGTTCCCCCAAAGTGAGCTTCTACCATTCATTTCTTATCCAGACGCAGCCAGTCCCCCAAAGCTGTATTCTAGGAGAACAGCGTTTCAATCTGACTAGTAGCCCTCCAAAGCTGCAAGGCAAGAGGGAAGAAGAAATGAATCTTTCATTTTACCCTTTGGCTTCTTTCATTCAACACCGATTCCTCAGAATTATACTTTAAAATATTTTTATTGGCTCTGGTTATCATCCTCACAGCCTCAGGACTCCCTTGAAGTTCTCCAGGTTCTAATTTGTGTTCAGAATTCAAGATGAAATGCCCTTGGTAGCATTTCTTGGGCAGTTAACCGTCATTATGGGACTTGAATAACCATTGGATAAATCAATAACAAAAGTCTGGTCGTTGTGGCCCAGACATGTCCTACGTGACTGTAGGTGTTTACCTGAAACACTTCTCAGATGACCCCAGGATCTCCTGCAGCCAGTGGAGCAACAGTCCTGCCACCCCAAGAATTATTTTTTCTCGAGTATGTTGGAACCTCTAAATTACTAAAACAGAAGACTCGACTTCTAATTTCAGTGTCTACTTCAGCTGGGATGGATAAATTGCTCTGGAGCCCGTAGCAACTATATGTCTTCAATTCTTCACCACATGAGATTCATGGAGTCTCTGGAAACCCTTTTTTTTTCAGGACCTGAATTCTCCTTTGTGTTTCCTTTTTCATTCTGAACTTTGCTTTTTTGTTGGCCATGATTTTTGATTTTTTTTTATTTGTTTTGGTGGTGGTTTTTTCGATTGGTTGTTTTGGGGGGATTTTTTTATGGTTTTTTTCTTCGGGTTTCTATATTATACTTTGAACATTAACCTTGTCCTCACTACAAAGACTCCAAAATTTCTTGACTTAACTGACCTCAACCAAAATTTCTTGTAAACCTAATACATCCTTTCCATTAAACTTGAAGTTGATAATGCTGTCTTATATGGTCCTAAGGACCAGCTGGGAAGAGTTGTTGTGGCCTAAAGTAATGGTGAGGTAAGGGATCATCTGTCTAGGAACTGCTGCTTTAATGGAAAAGTAGCCTGGTTTTGTTTTTTTTTAAGAAAGAAGGTGGTTTAGTGTCCCTCAAGGCTATCAGACATTCAATTGATCTGTTACGATCTGAGTCACTGTTTTCCCTCCTGATTTTGAAACCCTCTTACATTTCAACCACTTTTGAGATAAAATGCTTAATATTTAAATAGATGGGTTAGGCTTAAAAATGACCAAAGGTAGAAGTTTTCCACTATTTTTTGACACCGGGGACATGTTTGAGCCTAAAGTGTGTCTGGCAGCTTGTGCAAAGGGGAAGGAGAAAACCTACTTTGTGAGTGCTTTAGAGTGTCTGCGTGAGTTCCTTCTTCAGCTGTACTTACAGTGAAAAGGTGTTCACTTAAGGATAAAAAAAATAAAAATCCAATACCGTGCAAATATCAAGGTCCAGCTTTAGTAGTTGAAAAAGATCTTTCTAGATTTTAATGTTCTGTTACCTGCCTTTCTTCAGTTTGAAACTTGACAGATCCTGAAAGCTTGACACCTATTTCATATATGGGAAAAATTTTTTAGATAAGGGCAGCATCATTTCTAGTTTCTTCCAACATCACTTCTCATGTTTTTGCTAGAATTTTCACCTCTACACCAAAGAGTTTAACTGCCTTTAGTTTAAGATCACTTTTCCATTTAAGTTCTGCCATTCACTTAGTCTTCAGTAATGTTTTTACACTCTTTGAGCTAAAGAAATTAAACTTCTGTTGCTGCTTTGAAAGGAAAAGGAGCAGTTATCAGTGGTGAAAATTGTGTACAGCATGTGGCAAATTTAGCAGTGGCTCCTCTCACATAAGCACATCTGCAAGCCTTTAGGAAGTGTTTCAAATTAATCTTGACACCCTCTGGGATTTTGCAGCTCTTGTAAAGGTGTTAGGTTATGAAAGCAGGAGAAGAACCAGCACAGAAAGCTCTTTTGTGCTTGCCCTTCCCAGGAACATCTCTAAGAGGGAGTGGGCCAAGGAGAAGAACCTTATATTTTGCACAAGAGTGGAATGGGTCATCACTCTGTAGATATGGAAATAAGTAAGAAAATGTCAGAAGTGAGTGTTTGGGGAACACAGGGAAAATAAAGGCCCTCCATCTTCTCAATGTAATAACTGTTGACCACTGTAGGTTGACTTTGACAAAGCAATAATTCATTCTTGCATTACAGCTCCTATATTCTAGTATGGATAACTTATTATTAACTCAGAGATAACTGTGGATAGCTCTCCTATAAATGCTTGTGAATAAATAACTCCTACTAGGTTGGTCTTTCTGTCTCACACACATTTGCCGTCTGAAACAGTTCATTCACCTTCCTCACCCCAACTGCTCTCCATAAAACTCTTCAACACTTACAGTGGAAACCAATGTGCTGTTAAAATGGACAACTACCTTTTTTTTTTCCCCCCTCCTAGATTTGCAGCTGGAATGCAATCAAGTGGGACTCCCTTGTGTAAAGAAGAAGTACCTCCTCCTCTGAATTTGTAGTCATGTGCATGTCTCTGCCTCCCTGCACAAAGGTCTGAAACTATAATGAGTTGTGGAGAGATACTCCTCTGTCTATGAAGCAAATTCTAGCCATGTTTAAGCTGAAGGAAACGCTTGCTACATTCCTTTTCCTCCTAAAAGCTCCTTGACCCAGCCTGTGAGATGGTATTTGGGACTTTTGTCTGTCTGTTTCTAGGAGAATGGGTGTATTTTGGGATGTGTTCCTATTTTCAAGGAAACAAAGAGGTAAGAAAAATGAAGTTCTGAACTCGCTTCTCTATAGACCTTCATAGAATCATAGAATCATAGAATGTTAGGGATTGGAAGGGACCTCGAAAGATCATCAAGTCCAATCCCCCTGCCAGAGCAGGAATGCCTAGACTATGCTACACAGGAACGTGTCCAGGCAGGTCTTGAATGTCTCCAGAGAAGGAGACTCCACAACCTCTCTGGGCAGCCTGTGCCAGTGTTCCATCACCCTCACTGAGAAGAAGTTTCTTCTCGAGTTTAAACGGAACCTCTTATGTTCCAGTTTCAGCCCGTTACCCCTTGTCCTATCAGTGGTTGTCACCGAGAAGAGCCTGGCTCCATCCTCGTGACACTCACCCTTGATATATTTGTAAACATTAATGAGGTCACCCCTCAGCCTCCTCTTCTCCAAACTAAAGAGCCCCAGCTCCTTCAGTCTTTTCTCATAAGGGAGATGCTCCACTCCCTTAATCATCCTAGTTGCCCTGTGCTGGACTCTCTCCAGCAGTTCCCTGTCCTTCTTGAACTGAGGGGCCCAGAACTGGACACAATATTCCAGATGGGGTCTCACCAGGGCAGAGTAGAGGGGAAGGAGAACCTCTCTCGACCTACTAACCACCCCCCTTCTAATACACCCCAGGATGCCATTGGCCTTCCTGGCCACAAGGGCACAGTGCTGGCTCATGGTCATCCTGCTGTCCACCAAGACTCCCAGGTCCCTTTCCCCTACATTACTCTCTAATAAGTCATTCCCCAACTTACACTGGAACCTGGGGTTGTTCCTACCCAGATGCAAGACCCTACATTTACCCTTGTTATATTTCATTAAATTTTTCCCCGCCCAACGCTCCAGCCTGTCCAGGTCTCGCTGGATGGCAGCACAGCCTTCTGGTGTGTCAGCCACTCCTCCCAGCTTGGTGTCATCAGCAAACTTGCTGATAGTACTCTCTAGTCCCTCATCCAAGTCATCGATGAATATATTGAATAATACTGGTCCCAGTACCGACCCTTGAGGGACTCCACTGGATACAGGTCTCCAACCAGACTCCGCCCCATTGACCACAACTCTTTGGCTTCTTCCCCTCAGTCAGTTCACAGTCCACCTCACTACCCGAGAGTCTAGACCACACTTCCTCAGTTTAGCAGCAAGGATGCTGTGGGAGACTGTGTCAAATGCTTTACTGAAGTCAAGGTAGACCACATCCACCGCTCGGCCATCATCTATCCACCTTGTTATATCCTCATAAAAGGCTATGAGGTTAGTCAAGCACGACTTCCCTTTGGTGAAGCCATGTTGACTGTCTCTAATGACCCTCTTATCCCTGATATGCCTTGAGATGGCACCAAGGATAAGTCGTTCCATCACTTTCCCAGGGATGGAGGTGAGGCTGACCAGTCTATAGTTTCCCGGGTCCTCCTTCTTGCCCTTTTTGAAGACTGGAGTGACATTTGCTTCCCTCCAGTCCTCAGGCACCTCTCCTGTCTCCCAAGACTTGGTAAAGATGATGGAGAGTGGTCCAGCAATGACATCAGCCAGCTCCCTCAGCACCCGTGGATGCATCCCGTCTGGACCCATGGATTTATGGATGTCCAGATTGCTTAATTGGTCCCTAACCCAGTCCTCATCGACTAAAGCAAACTCCTCCACTGCCCTGACTTCCTCTGGGGCCTCAGGGGAACGGGGCTCCTCAGGACAGCCTCCGGCAGAGTAGACAGAGGCAAAGAAGGCATTCAGTAACTCTGCCTTCTCTGTATCTTCTGTCACCAAGGCACCCACCTCATTCATCAGTGGGCCTACATTGCCTCTGGTGTTAGTTTTATCTGCCACGTATTTGAAAAAGCTCTTCCTGTTGTCCTTGACCCCTCTCATCAGGTTCAATTCTAGGGAGGCCTTTGCTTTCGTAGTTGCCTCCCTACACCCTCGGACAACAGCCTTATATTCTTCCCAAGTGGCCAGTCCTGCCTTCCAAGATCTGTAAATTCTCCTCTTGCCCTTGAGCTTACCCACCAGATCCCTGTTTAGCCACGCAGGTCTCCTGGCTCCCTTCCTTGACTTCCTACGTGTCGGGATGCTCTGATCTTGAGCACGGTAGAAGCAGTCCCTGAGCGCTAACCAACTGTCTTGGGCCCCTTTACCTTCAAACAGCCTTGCCCATGGGATTTTCTCGAGTAATTGCTTGAAAAATCCAAAGTTTGCCTTGGCAAAGTCCAGGGTTGCAATTCTGCTTGCTGTTTTGTTTCTGCTACATGAGATCCTGAACTCCACCATTTCATGGTCACTGCAGCCAAGGCAGCCCTCAACCTTTACTGCTTCAACCAGATCCTCCTTGTTAGCAAGGATGAGGTCTAGCAGTGCTCCTCTCCTAGTCGGCTCCTCCACCATTTGCATCAGAAAATTATCATCGATGCACTGGAGGAACCTCCTGGACTGTGGCTGGCTGGCTGAGTTGTCCTTCCAGCAAATATCAAGGAAGTTAAAGTCCCCCACGACAACCAGGGCCTGTGATTGTGAGACCGCTCTCAGCTGCCTGTAGAAGGCCTCATCAACTTCCTCACCCTGATCTGGTGGCCTGTAATAGACACCCACAACAGTATCTCTCCTGCCAGCCTGCCCCTTAATTCTAACCCATACACTCTTCTCTCTTAGATAATTCAGAATGCTGTGGTACCAGGATCTCTCTGGCTTCCTCTGCCTTTGTTCATTACTTTTGCTGGTTTTCTCCTCCAGGCACTGATCAGTGACTCAAACCATTCTCCACCACTGCATTGTTCCTCAGTTTCTAGGAAAACCTCTGAGCATCCATAGTTAAAATTGGCCTTGAACTTCACTAGGATGGGCCAACCATCAGAAAGCACCTTCTATGGTTTCACATATCACCAAATATGAAAATAGCCAATAGTTTCATCCTTCATTCTGTATGAAAAAAAGCAGCTAGAATGCATACAGTCTCCCATGAGCTCAGAAGGTTCTCACAGATCGTGGCAGTTGCTAACAACCTCAAGAAAAACAGTTGATTTTTTGGGGATGTGGAGGAAATGTATCTTTTCCAAGCATTTTATTGCCCATTTCCTGGCACCCAGTGAAAGACTGACACCATTCCTAATCATGTGCCACTGTTCCCCTGATGCTGATAGACATGGGGGATGCCAAACTATGGAGGATTTTCAGACTGTATTTTCAGCCCGGGTAACAGATCAGCCAATATTTAACGCAGAGATAATTGTCACAGGCCTCACAGGACAGTTGCAGCTGTCTTTTTTCATTGCACTGACTGATATGCCATGCATCCAACTCATCAGCTCACCCAACAAAAAGGCCAGGTTGGATGGGGTTTTGAGCAACCTGGTCTAGTGGAAGACTTGTCCATGGCAAGGGATTGGAACTAGATCATCTTGAAGGTCTCTTCTAACCCAAACTATTCTATGATTCTATGAATATTTTATCACTCATTTTACAGTTACAATTACACTACGACATAAGCAGGCATGGTTTCTGATTGAACACCTCTGTCTCAGCAGATTGCTCAGGGGACTTCTCCTAGATTGACTACTGTCCTGCTGAATGATTTTTTCATAATGTATAACCAGGTTTTCTTTGTTGCAGCTTGGGTTTGTTTTCGGTTTTCGACCTCCTGGGATGTTCCTGTAGCTATTACCTATTTGTGGTAGCAAAGTTACTGATGTGACTTCCAACTTACTTTGCCAGTACTGGGGCTGGACGGTAATGAAGGGAGACTGCAGGTAGGTGTAGAAAAGCATCTCAGTAAAGATGTCTTCTGTGTAAGAGTAAGACTTTACTGAGCAGTAGAACATAAGGGGAAAAAATATCCTTCTTCCTCTTGCCCAGAGATTCCCAAGTTGTGGGTGTTATGGTACACCTACCTCTGAAAAACTTTCCCAAGCAGCTGTCTACAGAAATTAGTCTCTGCAAAAAACTGCAAAGAGGGATATCTTGAGCATGGTCGCAACAGATTGCCTCATGACTTCTTTGCAGTACATTATTGGTTTATATCCATCTGTTGTTTCTTGTCTCATCTTGAGGCTAGGGGAGGGATGAAAGCCAGGTGTAATGGAAGGCATGAGCACAAGTTAAAGATGTTATCAGAAAAAGAATCAAATCAAATCAATTCATCCTCTCCCACTTTGCTGTTACAGAGTAACTGGGGCTTTGGCTTTTTCTCCACCAGCTATCAGAGCATGCCAGTGATTTTTCTCTGATGCCTTCTCTAACTTTTTGCTAAAATCTGGAAAAATACAACCTATCTTTAAAGCTAGCACTTCTTGATGAAGTGTTTCTGGAGCTGTCTGATCCGTACTCCATGCTCTATCCTCTTCTCTGCAATGTGTTAATGACTGAGTAACAGAATGGGAAATATATGCAATGAGGTTTTTCTGATGTGTGCAGTCATTTCATGTACCTAATGCAACAAAGCACTCAACCATATCCCTGTGTTTAGGAACATGAACATGTGTGCATCTCAGCATAGGTGAAGATTGATTATATTAATAATGTAAAATTATATTCCTCTCTTCTTTAATACTCTTGGACTATTTTACAGAAAATAAGTATGAGACAGACAGAGGCAATGCATCTCAGGTTGTTTTAATTTTGTCTGATTCCTTGCTTCTATTGTATTTTAATGTTTCCAGAAGGAGATACTTGGGAAATTGAGACTTATGACACTAAATTAACCTCAACGGCAATTCCACAGGGAGTACCATTAATTGTTTTGACACCTTGAGAAGACACGTTGCTGAAAGAAGGTGACCTCCACAATCATGTCTCCTGAGAAATTAGCAAAATAATCTGGTTATCATTTTGAGGCACTCAGCCCTCTGTGGTGCTGACCTATATTTTTTTTGGTTCCTTGTTCAACCCCAGCCTTTGATCAAAAACTGTGCATCATTTCTAACTGGTGGTTGACAGTAGATGATATGGTGTTTGCTCATAAAGCACATGACCCTCAGGCAGGGTAGTATCCATGTGTTTTTAGTACATGATTCAACTGCTCTTGGTTCTTCTCTGGAGGAGCCCAACAACCTGAATTCCTTTTTGACAACCTTAGCACTGAAAACAAGAACTGAAAAGGTCATAGACAATTAACTTCTGCTCCCCTAAAAGGTCAGACACAGCGATGGGACTATATAAGGAAAGAAAAAAAAAAAGAATTTTCTCTTGCCTTCTCTACAAGAAACACAGAAAAGCAGAGAATCTGTAGCTTTTGAAACTGTCCTGGGGAGATCCTTTCTCAGTAATGCTCCTGTTGTGTAGACCTGGTGGATGTACATCCAGCAGGATGTCTCCAGCATGCTGTAGGCCTATGAGAAAACACTTGTCATGAGCAATGGCAGGGAACTGATGCTTGGCCTCCTCAAGAGACCCTACTTCTTGTATCAGGTAGACAGGAATGACTTTGAAATTCTTAGAATTTGTAAGGTGAAAGACACAGAAAGGAAGGGTCAGGTTTTCAGGAGTATTTAAAAAGAGGTCTTGGTGGGTTTATGAATGAGCAAAACCAGCTTATGATCTTTAAATGAAGTGAAAGGAAATGGGAGTTAAACAGTAACCTAATTTTCTGTGTTCCTGCTTGTATCACGAAGCCCTGATTTTTCAAAGGCATTCAGGCACAGGAATAGCATCGTGCAGGGGGAAGTAAGGCAGTGGGACATAAAAGTCAGTGCACAGACCCTTACAGCCTGGGGGGACCAAAGGGGAGGTTTAAGATGCCTTTGCTGTCGCAGGATTTAGGATATGCAGAGCATGTCTGAGCTTCCTCTGACCTCAGCAGAAGATGTGAGAACGTGGGGTATACAGAGAGAATGTGTTTCACTAACTCTGATGTGTTAAACTTCAATAATAATTCCCAACATAGGTACTATGTTCATAATCATTGGGTTTGGTGCAGAAATCAGAAATCATCCAAGACAAGAAATCCATCAGAGAAGGATGCAAATGATACTGATCTTTCGACCCTCTAACTGGATAAGGAAGTTGATGAAAAAAATCACAGAATGGGTTACATCTTTAAATCTGAATTGGTCCCTCTTCCTCCCTTCTGAAATTTTCAGAGTGTGGAGCTGTGGAGGTTTTGCTTTGCTACCTGTCCAGATAATTAATACCTGCCAGTTTACCTTTCCCACTCTTACTATTTTTGGAGTACTAGTTTATTTTTTAAAAAAAAAGAAAAAAGAAAAAAAAGAAAAAAAATGGAAAAGAGAGAGTGAAGGAGAAAGATTAAAAGAAAAAAAAAATTAAAAATAATTGAATTTCATCTCCTCTGATGAAAAGAATGTATGTCTGATGTTAATTCAAATATTGAATCTGTTTCAAACTCCCCCCACATTTTTTCCCCTCATTTAAGTCTTTTTTATGCTTTTTAAGTCATGCTGTGTATGATGATCATTTTATTAATTTTCTCCATAGCAACTTATTTATATTGGTTCTTTGTTCTTTTCCTTTTAGGTACCCCTGCTTACTGAAGGAAGTTTGCCAGTGGCCAACTTGATAAAGCAGCATTATAGGTGGTGTTAAATCCAGGGGAGAGACTATGGATCAACAAACAGCAAACGCAAAGAGGTTCTTAGTACACGGTGATAAAGGAAGTTCCTAAAAATATAGTAACAAAGGGAGTTTCTAAAGTTTTGTGGTGTGTTTCGTTGTTGTGGTTGTTGTTGTTGGTTTGTTTTTTTTTAAAGCCAGGATGTGTTCAGTCTTGCTAGGTTGAACCAGATGCTTTGCCTTGTAGGCACTCTGACAGATTACAAGCAGGGTTGGAAGTGTCACTGCAAGGCAGTGGAGCTCATCAACATATTGCTGGCAGCCATACTTGAGTGCTTCTCCATCTTTCCAGCTGATCATCTGTAAACGAACAGTAATAATCCAGGGTTGAGTTCACAGTCTCGATTTGTGGGCATGAACCAAGAATTCATCACTGGTTGAGTTATATTTTTCTACTAGAGAAGAAGTAGCCAAGGCCTGAAAAGAACAATTAATATTGATATATTTGGATGTACAGGCAGAAATAAAAAACAACGTCTAGCCAAGCCATATGTGACCCTGGAGTAAATCAGAGAAACAAGGAAACAAGGAACTCACATGAGAGCCCCACGCCTTGCTGGTGTGCCAAGCCATATCAAGCTGGTGAGCTTTGCGGCAGGTCTGACAGGTCCACAGATGCAAGATAATCTGGGCCACACCAATGCTGTGCACAGAAGGGAATCTCTGATACCGACCTTCTTGTCTCTTCCAGTTGGATGGGTATTCAGCTCATCTGCGTGTTGTGATGGTGGACATGTGAGAATGACATCTAACGCTTTAAGGACCTGTAATACGTAGGACTTTGTAGGTCAAGTCAGATTTCTCAGTTCTTTCCAGAAGCCAGTGTGGAATTTATACAGGTCTGAGGTACCTTCCAATTTAATTTATGTGTTTATATCTTGACTTCCTGAAGTCCAAGAGGTCTGAGACAGATACAGAGCTTTCCCAAAATCTTTTCCATAATTGCATTCAGCAGTAGTGGCTACAGTTCTTGCTGTCAGGGGCATTATTTCCTTCATAACACAACAATTCTGCAACTACAGAAGGAGAACAATAGCATATCTGGATACAAGATTGGCGACATCATTGTGGCCAGCCATTGAATATTGACCTCATCTCGTATATCCAGGATGTTATTCATCTGATTTATTTTTAGGGGTGGGATTTGTCCCACTATTTGTGGGTTTCCACAAGGGGAATGGCTACTGAACAATTCATCACAGACTCTCTTTCTTCTCAGAGGAGAGTGAGTCAAAGGCACTGATGAATTACAGGACTTTTATCCTAAAAAGGTACCACCCTCAGATTGAATGAAACATATCCCAGCCTTCACTGAATAAGACTAATTCTTCAATACTACGGTGGTCACCTAGTGGAAATACTAAACATGGGCAGCTAAAATTAGAAGACTGAATCCCAGACAAGTTGTCTACAAGTCAGCCAATGGCAACGCTTGCAAACTGTTCCTTTATGTGCTCATCTCAGAGTGTGAGTAATCCCATCCCACAATAAATGTCTAAACAAGGTGATCAACCATCTAATGAAGGTGTTTGACTATCTTAGCATTGGCTTAGTTCTAGACAACCAGGATTAGCTGGGCTGAATTGGACCCTACAACAAGTATCATAACATCTGTTTTGGGAAAAGTATCTCTTAACATTGATAATTCTAAAGCCTTAATGTTCTGAGAGCGTTTTTCCACTGAATCTTGAATAGGAAAAGAATCCAGATCAGTCTTCTCAACATAAAAACTCAACTAGGTGACGGCAAGGAACACGCTCTAGGCTTCATGGGCATCTGTAATCACAGGGGCTTTGCAAAGATGAAGGACAACATCCAAGGACTACTGCCCCATGGCACTAGGCACTGCACAAATGCCATGCCAGCAGGATAGAGTTTGTCCTTTTCCTAATTTTGCATAGCCTGCTTGGGAGAAAACAGTCCTGTTTGCACTCATTCATACATTTTCCTGGCTGTGACAAAAAGAAAAAAAGATCCGAAGCTCTACATCTCTCCCTGCTTGTTGTTAGAGGCATTTTGCAATGCTGCTGCCCACACAGCAGGAGCTTAGACCCAAACTCTGTAGGCCAGAAAACACCTTGTGTTTATCACCACTTTGCACCAGAATCCTGTCACTGACCTTGATGGGAAAACTCCTTAACCCACTTACGAAATCATCCTGAAGCCAGAGAGTAACAGTTAATAAAGTGCTTGCCAAGTTTCACATCATTTTTAGCTGACCTGTATTTTGACTTGTTACATGAATCTCAGTGCAAGAAAAACCCGTGGGTAACACTCCTAATGCTGAGCTCTGTGAGATGGCATTTGAGAGCAAGAGTGAAATGTAGTCCTGCCCCTGATCTACAACTTTGCACACTGAGAGCAAGGAAGAGAGAGAGGAAGGGAAGAAGGGAGGAAGGGAGGAAAGGAGGGAGGGAAGGAGAGAGGAGGGAGGAAGAAAGAGAGAAAGGGAGAAAGAAAGAAATAAAGCAAGAGAAAGAAAGAAGGAAACAAAGAGAGAGAAAGAAAGAGAAAAAGAGAGAGAGGAAGGAAGGAAGGAAGGAAGGAAGGAAGGAAGGAAGGAAGGAAGGAAGGAAGGAAGGAAGGAAGGAAGGAAGGAAGGAAGGAAGGAAGGAAGGAAGGAAGGAAGGAAGGAAGGAAGGAAGGGAAGGAAAAGGAAAGCGGGAAGGAAAAGGAAAGTAGGAAAGTAAGCAGGAAGGAGGGAAGGAAGGGTAATTAAGGAAAGACAATTAAGGAAAAGGGAGTGTGCTCTATGATTAAGGCAGAGGGGGAGAGTTCAACCTTTTCAGAAATAGGTTCACTGCATTTCTAAGTCCCTTAGAGCAAGATCAGTTTGAGGGGGCTTGAGGACACTGAACTCACACGCAGATGGAGTCATGAAATCATGGAAGTACAGGATGAGAGAACGATTGAGATTAGAATGGACCTCTGGAGGTCAACTCGTCCAACCCCCATCCTCAAGCAGGCCTGCCTAACACCATTTGCCCAAGATAATATTCAGATGTCTTTTGAATGTCTCCAAGGTTGAAGAATTTACAAACTCTCAGGGCAGCCTATGCCAGTGCTCAGTCACTCTCATAATAAAAACTTATTTCCTGATGTTCAAAAGGAAACTCTTGTGTTTCAATTTATACCCATTGTCTCTTGGCCTGGCTTTGGTCACCATTCAGAGCCTGGGTCCATCCTCTTTACACTCTCCCTTCAGGTATTTATAGACATTAATAAAGTGCTCTCTGAGTCTTCTCTTCTTCAGGCTGCAAAGTCACAGGTCTTTCAACATTTCCTCATGGAAGAGATGTTTCAGACCCTTCAACATCTTAATGGCCATTGATGGACAATCTCTAGTGTCCATGCCTCTCTTGTATTTGGGAGTGCGTGCTGAGCAGAGGGTAGACCTGCAAACTCCCACCAGTTGATGGCTTAGACCTTAAAACCTTCCTAAACATGTTGTCACACAAATACTTTGATGCAGCACATTTTAATCTTGCCTCTCAAAACACTTTTTCAAGGACTGACAATATCCACCTCCCAGTTTGCCAAAGGGAAAACCAGTAAGGAAGTGAATATCCCCAAAATCAGTTGCAGAACAGGTTCTACTAGACCACCCTATCTCCCCTGAGCTGGAAGGGCCTCAGCTGAGAGGGTTTCTGAGTCCTAGTCAGACTGTAGTGTATGCTTGAAGGTTTGTTACTCAAGCTTACAGTCATTCATCTGAACTATCTTCACACAGGAAAGAATGGATAATTTCAGTGAATACAAGCAGAGAGGTCAGTAGTGAAATGCAGACTTGTTTCCTGAAGACCCTTGGGTGGAAGTTGTTATGGAAATGCATGTTATTATTGCTGTTATACCATGGTCCATCAGCTTCATCTGTCCATAAGGAATGAACGGTCTCTTCTTCAGACTCTTTCTTCCTCATGCTGGAAATAAAGCATGCAAATAATCTGTGTTGGGAAGTACTGCAGTTGGCAAAAAGGTAAACACAGGGGAACTGACTTTGAACATGCTGTCTGAAGAGCAAAAAAATAGACAAAATTTAATTACTGCAGTTAGTTAGAACCGCCTGAATAAATGCAAGAATAAGATCAGTCCTTAAATACTGACTCAAAGTACATTTTAAATTTTCTCTTATTAATTTGACCAAGCTGAAATCTGCTGTCGGTGTCATAGCCACACTCTACTCCTTTCTCTTGGTATACTGGTGAGAGCACTGATAGTTTTGCACTCTTGGTGACAAAATCGCTAATGCTGTTAGCTTGCATTTCCATGCTTCCCAGCTCACCTTAACGGACAAAGTTGTAAAGACTGTGCAAAAGAGAAAGAAGTTGACAGTTCCTTAGAAGACTTGTACAAATAGGACAGTGCTTGACAGAATGCTGTTCCATAATCAACCACTTGGACTTGATTTGCAAGACTTATAAGAAGCTTCTTGTTGCCTGGATTTTACTATGGAAGTTGGTTCGGTACCTCTGGGTTTAATGCCCTGAGTGAAGCTGAGCAGATGCCATCAGTAACAAAGAGAGTTTTATCTGAGAGAGGAATTAGAGCTGAAGAACAGAACTATGTCTTAGAAGAGTCTGGCTGCAGTATTTGCAACTGCAAATGTACATATACACAGACAGAGGGAGAAAGAAAGACACTTTCTGTAGTTGAATCAGACAAGTCCACCAGAAAACCATGCCTCAATAGGGTTCACAGTGTACTTGGTTCCTATAGTCTTTTTTTTAAAAAAAAAAATGTAAAAAGAGTATAATTTTGGTTTTTCTCTAAAGTCTCTTGTTTATCTGTCCTTGTTCTTTAAATGACCTCATTACAACATCCAGGCATCTGAGATCTTCCTTCTGCACACAACTTTCTGCTTTGTGGCTGAGTACAGGCTACTTCTCCCATCATTTAACCACTTGAGCGTGAAGACTCATTTCACAACAAGGTAAGTGTCCACAACATTGAACAAATGATCCTCTGGAAATTGCAGCCCTCCTCTGTCCACCAGAGAGTCCAGCTGTGATGAGTCACTTAGAAAGAAACCACAAGCTAGGTGAACACTACACTAAATGATCCATCGCAACACCGTAATCTGAATTTCAGATCTCAGCTCTCGGCAGTCGGTGAGTATTTTGACTGCTGGAGCTCCCCAAAGATCATCTTTTATCTGATAAGTGAGGTGATTTCATCTTCCTGCCCTGTGCAGAGGAGCAGCCAGCCATGGCTACTACATGATACAAAGGATGGCACGAGGTGTTCTCACTATAAAAGCGGGTGCTCTTTGTCGTATATGTTGTTCTTTCTCTGGTATAAACCATGTCTTCTCCAGCACATGCAGAAGCAACCCTTCATGGATGATTCCTCCTGGGAAGATTGCAACTTTCCCTGTTTTTTTTTCTTAAGCTGCTCCTGAGCCTGCAGAGATGTCTAAACAGGTTGTAGACAGCCAAGGAAGAGAGTTTCTAGCAATGAAGATGAAGAGACACCTGGGTTTGGAGGGGGACCGAGATGGAAGTGGGAGACAGGAAAGGTTTTTGTGGTGCTTTGAGAAACCTTTTTGATCTCTATTTTCCAGAACAACTCTGCGATGCTGATAACTCCTGGGAAGCTTTGGGATCACCCCAGGAGTTGTTCAGAGAGACCAAAATGAGCTGAGGATTTGTGATACTAGAGCAACAAAAAAAAAATCGTAAAAGCATTTGATTAGGAAGCCCTCAGAGCTGGCACATTCAACCAGGGAATAGGACATCAACAGGCAGTCAGGGTAATTAACTTTATCCACGATCTTGACAAGGGTATCAAGTTCACCCTCAGTAAGTTTGAAGATGACACCAAGTTGGTCATGAGTGTTCATTTGCTGGAGGATAGGACAGCTCTGGAGAAGCATCTGGACAGGCTGGATCAATGGGCTGAGGTTGATTGTATGAGGTTCAACAAGGTCAAGTGCCAGGTCCTGCCCTTGGATCAAAACAACCCCCTATAATCCTATAGGCATGGGGAGGAGTGACTGGAAAGCTACCTGACAGAAAAGGACCTGGGAATGTTTGTTGACAGCCAGCTGACCATGACCCAGCAGTGTGCTCAGGTGGCCAAGAAGGCCAAGAGCATCCTGGCTTCTATCAGAAATAGTGTGGCCAGCAGGCCCAGGGCAGTGATTGTCCCCCCGTACTCAGCACTGGTGAGGCTGCACCTCTGTGTGTTCAGTTTTGGGCTTCTCACAACAAGAAAGACATCAAGGTACTGGAGCATGTCCAAAGGGCAACAAAGCTGGTGAAGTCTGGAGAACAAGTCTTCTGAGAAGCAGCAGAGGAAGCTGGAGTTGTTTAGCCTGGAGAAAAGGAGGCTGAGGGGAAATGGCCTCAAGTTGCACCAGGACAGGTTTAGATTGGATATTAGGAAAAGATTCTCAAGCACTGGAACAGTCTGCCCAGGGAAGTGTTGGAGTTATCATCCCTGGAGGTATTGAGAAGACATGTAGATGTGGTGCTTGAGGACTTGGTTTAGTGGCGTACCTGACAAGTCTAGGTTGATGATTGGACCTGATGACTCTAAAGATCATTTCCAACGTAAATTACTTTATGATCCTACTCTTGCATAAAGGGTTGTTATAATGCTGACCCAGATCAATTCCTCTGGCCACATAAGAACAGAAATAGACGTCCAGGGAGCAGTGGAAGAAATATTAAACCGAGGGTGGCTACACGCTAGGGGGAATTTCATAATTAATCAGTGCCCAGTAATGCAGAGATGTCTACTGGCCCTGTGGGAGGACAGAGAGTTGGCCCTGGGTTTGCTCAGGAGGAGGACAGTGGTATCCCTGGGCTGTGAGCTGCCCTGGATGGAAGGAACTGATATCTCTCCGGATCACCCCTGCGTCAGCAAGAAGCAATCAGCACCCTCCACAGGACTCATCTCCCCCCGAGGTCTTTGCCAGAGGGTGGGCAAGATCACCCCCTCATTTCTCAGAGTAGCAACTGCTGAGTCAAAACTCAAATATTTTGTCATCTCCCACCCTCTGCCTGTCAGTGTACAAACACACCAGCCCTTAGCAGCAGTAAATCATCTGTGTGGGAGAAGGCTGGGAGGGAACCTCGTGGGGCAGAAGGGCATGTGGGCAACAAGGGGAAATTAAAAAAACTCCCTGTCTTGCTACCGTCTCCACCTCCTTGCAGGGACCTTTCTCCCCCCAGGGCTGGAGCCTCCCCTCTTGGGAAACACTGAGGTCAACAATTCCCTTGTGTATCTTGCCATGCTAAATAAGCACTTTCAAAGCTGCACAGCAAATGGATCTTGCTACCTCGATGTCAGGAGCTGGAAGCGAGAGGCATGCAAAGAGCTGGGACCTTCAGGCAACTGTCTTCTTCATAGTTTGGGAGCGATTAAACTGCACATTTAATTGCTTTGATACATATTTGTTTTACATGAATGCAAGATCCAGCTAATCTAATTGGCTTATTCGCTCCAAAGTTGCTAACAATGGACCCTAAACTGTACGTAAACGACCGTTAAATTATTAGCTATCGGAAAGATCTGCAATTGGATTTTGAATGTGGAATAAAATGAGGGTTCAGACAAGCAATTATTATTTTTTATTTTTGTATTTTTTTTAAGCAGCCTTATTATCTCTACAAGAGCCCTGTTCAGGAGACAAGCCTTCCCATTAGAAAATCAATAACTGAACTGCTGTGATAGCAGCAGTAACCTGTCTAGTTTCAATTAGAGCTTGGGAGAGTTTGATCCTCTTCTCTGAGACCGTCACTTGCTAACGTCACTTGCAGTGGAATTTTGTGTGTATTTATTGTCTGGAGAAATCTGAACTATCAGCAGTAAAAATTTTGGGCCTGGCAATTTTTTTTCCTTTTTTTTTCTTTTTCTTTTTTTCTCTTTTCTTTTTTCTTTTTTTTTTCTTTTTTCTTTTTTCCTTTTTCTTTTTTCTTTTCTTTCAAACTGATCCCAGATGCTGTTGCCATGGGTCACAAAAACACAGCTAGTGGCAATATGCAGAGATGGTGAGACATTTGAGGTAATTTTTCTTGGTCTTTTATTAGTCCTTGGGCAGCAACAGGGATAACTTTATCTACAGGCAACCCCATTGCCCATTTTCTTGGACTACTGAAGATCCCTGAGATCATGAAAGACTTTAAAGAGTTCTGTGGGAAATACATCAGTAGTCTGCTGCTCTCACAGTTTGAGCAGGACTTCTATTGCATCTTGACATAATGCTGAGTGATCTTTCAGTTTTGTGCACAGACTTTAAAGCTGAATATTTACACAGCAGGTAAAACACCAAGGGTTTGATAGGAGGTGGAAAGCTGGTTATTACAGTCAAGACACAAAGTATCCTGAGATCTTCTCTGAGATACTGTCTTCAGTCTTGGTCACCTTTTAGTTGGCCAACACCATCTAATCTTCCTTCTTGCACTCATCTCAAGCTGGAAGGGGCTAGCAGGAAGATCAAATCAAGAATCTACATTTATACTCAATAAGACCACACGACAAACAACAAAAGAGGAAGAGAAGTAACACCCCTCTTGGGAACAAAAGGTCAGCCACATGTATCACAGACACCGTTTTGTGGGGTACTAATGTGAGTTGTTTTTCTTTTCTTCCCTCTTTCACAAACTCTACCAGTTTTCCAAGGCTTGCTGCCTTTCAGGTTCTCATGTCCCTGGTCTTCTCTCACAGGTTGTCCCCCCAGGTACGTCTTATCTCAGGTTCCACTGCTGCAACCCTCAACTAGTCCATGTTACAACTCTTCCCTCTCCACAGTTTTATGCTCAGTTTTTATTTTTGTTTCCCTCCCCAAAGACTTAGAAAGGGTATTGCAAGTGAAGGGCTCTGTCCATGCTTCACAGGAAGATGAGCTTTGCCTTCAAGTGAAGACTACTTCTCACAGGACAACCTTTCAGCTGCGAGCTGGTACCCCTGGCCCTGCTGTGCTGTGGATGATGTCACCAGTTGTGCAGGTGACCATCTCTGCTGGCTCACTTGGCAAAATTCATAGGCAGTCAGGACAGCTCTCAGAAAGATATGGAAACATCACTCATGTGTCCTTTGCTCAGCAGAAAATGGGAGGATTTTGCACTTGTAACAGGACAATTCCTTTGTTTCAATCAACAAAGTGAATAAACCCAAGCAGGAAGGGATCCACTGCAGGTGATGTTGCCTTTTCAGGTGTCTCCTCTTGGTATTGAAGGGAGAAATAAACCCA
This sequence comes from Trogon surrucura, assembly GCA_020746105.1. Classification (NCBI taxonomy): domain Eukaryota; kingdom Metazoa; phylum Chordata; class Aves; order Trogoniformes; family Trogonidae; genus Trogon; species Trogon surrucura. Next base: position 2,847,730 of record CM036619.1, on the reverse strand, counting down.
AAGCAGAGCTATGCAGAGACAAGAAACAGTGTATAAAGGGGAGACAGGGTCTATTTCATCTGTCTGACTTGACACTGGCTACAGTCAGGGGCTTTGTCCCAGGTGTTTTGAGAACAACAGAGATCAGCTCTTCCTGCTGGTGGCTCAGCACACACCAACAGGGTGGGTGAAACAGTCATTCTCCAGGAAAGGTCAACTTCTTCCCATTGACCAGAGAAGTTCCACTGCTGAGTAGTTTCCATGAGATATCTAGATTTTCAGATATTTAAAAGTTTGGTAAAGAGTTCCACGGTTGGTAGCTTGTTCAAAACGTTGTCTCTCCACTTCTCTATGCATAAGAAAAAAATCAAAGCTTTCTCTCACTGTCATGTGTGGATGACATGAAAGTTCGCTATCCTCCAGTGCCCATCACCGAACAGATGTTTGTGAGAAAGGCGTTATCAATATCCCTTCATGGAAAGTTTGAGAGTAGAGTTCTGACAAGATTAATTTCCTACTTCAGACAATGACTCCTCTATTAGAGATTCCTGAATACTGAATTATTAATCTATATTATTAACAAACTCTACGGGATTCATGAATTCACATTGGAATAATGCATACCCCTAAAGTTACAATGCATCTGGCAATTACAGAAACATGATATTCGTTACAGCATAGAAGTTAGCACTGAGTTTACAACTGGGTGTATTTTACAACATGCTGGAAGTTACTTTTCTCTGATTTTAGGCAATTTTGGAGCAAGAAGTTTCCTTATTACATACCATCTTTCTCTTCTAGTGACTTAGAATTGTGACTAGGATAAGGGGACTGCTATCCTGAAGTACAAGTCTTCATTTTCAGCTCCCTGGACACAGAGTTACTTATTTTGAGACTTCCTATAAGACAGTCAAAAATTTCCAGCTGAAAGAATTTTGTTGGAAAAGGTAGATTTCAAACTGACAGAAACTCCATGTGAATTTTTGACAAGGAGGTTGATTATTTTTTTACATCTGCAGAAATCCAAACAAAATAGAAGCATTTCACTTTTATTTTCTCCTTAAAAAAAAGACATTTCCTTTTATTTTTACATTCTTTTAATTTGAACTGATGTTCCATTTGGTTTTTTTTTTTTTCTGCTGTGCTGAGGAAACACATTATAAAGCTTAAAAACAACATGAAGAAATTCATTGTGGGTGGAAGACAACATTCATTTAAACTCAGATATGCTGGGCTCGTTAGTCTGTTTGTTTGTTTTCCATTTCCAGTTAGCCACTTTTTTTTTTTTTCAGTTTCATTTCAGATCTGCCTCCAACTTATTTCTTTATTTGCTTACCTTGCGGAATTGGCAGCAAAATGAAAAAATAGTTATTCCCACATCTCAGTTTAGCAAACAGCATGTCACTATCTGTGCCTAGGGGGGTTCAGAAATTGCACTAGATCTCCAGATAACATTTTAATATAATTGAGAATAAGTAACATACATAATAAAAATAACAGTAGAGCAATAATAATAATAGGACAGATTCAAACAGTTGGGGATTAGTGGTTCTCACTGTGTTTTCCATGGTAGGTGTGGATGAATGAAACCCTAGATCAATGCCTTTCTCAGTCTTGTCTTCTACCATGGGTGAATATGCAACCTGGACTAGTGGAAGATGTCCATTGCACATGGTAAGGGGTTAGAACTAGATGATTGTTATGGTCCCTTCCAACCCAAACTAGTCTATGATTCTATGATTCGATGACTCAATGAATATGAGGTTTCACTTACTGCTTCCACCTTATATCTCTACCCCTCTCAAACCTAAGCAGCTGTTGACCATGGAGTGCTCAGCCCTGCTTTTGCTGAAGGTCAGCCTCTGATGTTGTTCTCAAATCTGAAGGAGAGACCATGAAATGCTGCTCTTCCAGGAAAGGCAGAGGGAAGCTGCTCTGTCCAGCCAAGCAAGGAGCAGCTGCTCCTCCAATTGTCTCAGCTGAGCGATCACCATCCCCTGTGCCCCTTGAGGCACTGCAGGTGGTTTCCAATCTCAGCTGCTACTGGGTTGCAACAACCAAGTCCTGCATAATATGCGTCAGGCAGAGACAGTCCTAAGGTTAGAAGAGTTTCATCCCCTGTCACGCAAACAGGCATTATCCTATGACTCTGTCAGTCTTGCAGTTAATGAACCATTTCTTGGGCTTCTATTGCATCATGATCATTGACTGATAGCCTTCAGGACTGAGCTGAACCTCTGAAGTTCAGCCAGAGAAACCTGTTCCCCTCTGCTCAGATGTGCAAAGCCAGCTGAGCACCAATAAAGACAGATGAACAGGAGATCCATACTCTGCTTTCTGCTAGAGCTGGGGACAGAGCACAATGTAAGGCACACATCCTTCAAACGTGTGCAGACATGTCTTCTGGACAATATCTTTCTATTCTGACTTTTGGGAGGAGGAGTATTCGGAACTGGCTTTGTTGAAATCTAGGCTGCAAGTACGTCAAATCTAGTTGGAGTCTGGGTTTGGATTTGAAGCAGGATGGTTTGGTAGGCTGAACGCGCTGCTTCTGGAAGGGTGCCCGCAGGGGTACAGCAGCACCTTCTGCAACTTCATTTGTCTGTGCTACCATGCCTGACAAACAACAACGTCTTTACTTAACTAGAAAACAAGTTCCATCACAGCATCTATGCATGCTTCCCTGCAGTGAGAAAAACAAGGGAGTTTAAGAGAAGTAGTAATATCTTTTTCCTCCTTCCCTGTAGGCAGGATATGTAACTGCCTTAGTCTGATGTGTTTTTTTTCTTTCTTCCTTTCTTTCTTTTTTTTAATTCCTTTCTATTTTTGTGTTGTGTTTTTTTTTTTTTTTTTTTTTTTTTAAGCAAGCAGCTGGAGATGGTTGGGACCAGAAGACAGGCTACTGCCAGAGCCTTAGTCCTATTATATCAGCTAAATATGCAGCTGCCACCTTGTCCATAAACTTTCTGGTACAGGGTCACGCTTTTGCAGAGACTCTTCCCACCATCCCTGTCCTGAGTCCTGCTGGAATTCTGAGCTGGAGAGAGGGAACCAGCTGTGGCCCTGCCAGCGTGCATTTAAGCCAGTTTGTCACTAACTAGTTTAGCATTTTCCCCACGTTTTTCTGTGCTGGAGACTTTTCCACTGGGTGCCCAATACTTTGCATGTGTTTCACATTTATATTTAGCTTCAAAGTATCTGACTCAAAGTTAAGAAGGATTCCTGTTTGTGGATATGCACTATTCTGATAAAGAGAGACACTGAGGAGCAATATAAAATCTATTGTTCCAAATTCTTGTGGAAAATGCCAAAAAAAACCCCAAACAAACCCATTTCTGTTCCACAGTATTGTGCTTGCTTAAGATTTACAGTGATTTGGGTTGTCACCTGGTTTAGTGATCAGCCCTTCCTTTTAAAGTCCAGTCCTTTGTAAGCAAATGTTAAAGTCAGACATTTCATTTTCTGCGTAAGAAGGGCTGTGTGAGATCTCAGCTGTCTGTAGCCAGAAGGCTTCACACTTTGCATGCTGGAAATCACATGCAGATACCCTTTTAACAAGTTCTGATGAATTTGCTCTTTATGGATTTGTATAAATCTGTGTCAAAGGAGAGACATCCACGCTGGGAAACAGGTGCACAAGTCTAAAGCTAAATCCGTCATCACCTCCCAGCTGTGCAGAGCTTATATACTAACACGACAATATTTGCCCAAAGGTAAGGTCATGTTCACGAGCACATGTGAGACCACTGCTACTGTAAAGCCATTTATTTGCAGATTACGGTTGTGTTTCTTTTCTAGATTTGCAGCACAGGCAGGATTATTCTGCAAAAGGATGGAAAAAAAAATACATCTGCTCTGAAGACACAAACCCTCACTCTTCTGTCGTCATCATCTTCTCTATCCATGACCAACAGGTCATGGACAGCATTGCACAGACTCAGAGCCCTCCTGGGTGGAGGGTAGTATCCAGGAGACAAGTTATGCATTATTAAAGTCACGAGATGTTATATGAAGTATATGTTATATGAAGTATATGTTATATGAAGTATATGTTATACTTCTGTCATGCCTATGTCCTCCTTCAACAGAGCTTCAAGGAAGGCAGAAGAGAAGGAGAGTCTGTGCCCCAAACCATTGACAGTGTTCAGTGTTTGACACCATTGGCTGGCTTCCACGTTTCCATGGTTGTAGAATGTTACGACTGTGCTATTCGACCAAATATTTTAGTGATGCAGGGAAAGATATTGTGACTTCTATAAGTTTCCTATGCAGCTTGAAGTAAGTGAAAAGATTCAGTGGGGGAATATGCAGCTGTATTGAGTAGGATGTTCTCAGTCTCTTCCAATTATTTCAAGTCATTCCTACACTCATGTGAAGTTGCTGATTTTCTGAGTTTTAACATTCCTGGAGAACCTTATTCCCAATTCCTTGATCCTTTTACAAGCTCCTTGGATTTCTTTGGTAGGGACAGTGATGAAGACTGAAGGAGTTGAAGGAAAACGAGGGTGATGCTTTGGACAAAATGTCCAGATATGAGTGTGCCCATGTGCCTGCACAACAATAGTGCAGAAAACTAAACCTGTGCCTGACAAAGGTATGTGAAAGATTTGTAGCATGCCTTGATATGGGGAATATTTCTCACACAGTTCTCCAAATAAACAAATTAAAGTGAAGTCTATTCTGCTTTCTCATGGCTCCAGCACCAATGGATACCTCACCGTGGGCTTCAGACTGTTCTGTTGACCCTGGGTTGTATCAGTAGATCTGGTTCCCATATTCAAGTGCTCTCTGTAGTCCTGCAAGACTTTTGTGTGTTGAAGAATGTGAAGACTGGGAAGGAATTAGCAATATCTGACTGTAAACATGGGTCTTGATGTAGAAGAGCTCTTATTAGAAAAAAAACAAACAAGCAAATAAACGTGGTTCATTATATATCAGTTGAGCCTCTGAATAGTACAGTCTTCTTTGAAGGAAATATAGAAAGCAAATGTCACTTGTGAAGAGGGGAAGGACAAATGTGATCAGCACGTGAGCTCTTAGGTTGCATTGCCAAATCTGATCAAGGTGAGGCAGGATTGGGGATACAGCTGGTGTTGGAAATGGCCTTGGGATCATCTGCTCCATCCCTACGCTTTTGGGCTATGATTGTTCTCCCTGTCTTAATCTACTTAGGCCCATGTTTTCCAAAGCAGATAAGCAGCTTTTCCCTGCAAAAATGGCACAACAGTGGTTCTTAGTGCCTCCCGGATCACCTTCCAAATTTTCCAGCAGCCTCCAAAGGCTGCATCTAAACCCAAAACATCTCTAAGACCAGAGGAGGCATGGTTTCTAGAGTCTGTGTTATACCTTTGGGTGGGGTGGGAAATGCTGAAAAGAGGGTCAGGTCTTTGAGTGCAAATGGGTTTGTATTCCATTGAAGTAGATCATGAAAATGAGTAAGATTTCACTCAAACTGCAGCAGCTGCAGTCATTTCTTGAAGTTTTGCACTTCAAGGGTCATTCCAAATAAAGAAAAGAAAAAAAAAAAACAAAAAAAAAGAAGGAAAAGAAAACCCCATACAAGAGTTGCAATGCTTGTATATTTTGAGTTTGATATGATTTGACCGTGTCCCTTAAGCTTATTTAAACATTCAATTTTGTTCTCTTGTTCTGTCCCTGAGTACATATGGATTTCACAGAGATTTAAGTTTAACAGGACAGAAGAAAGTTCCTCGTAATTGAAACAGGCTTTTTGCACGAGTCACAATATGATGTTCAACACTTTCAGGGAGAAAAACATGTTCTTTCTCTCTAAAGTGACTTATTTTCAGATTAAAGGAAACAGCTGTGGGAAGGGAGAAAAGATGCTCTCGCCGAGGAGAGCACCAGCAACAAAACAGTTGCTGAGCTTTGTTCAAACAGAATAATCTTAAAACTTTAGTGTGGTCATACAGAGAAAGCAGAGGACTCATCAAACATCTCGGCATGTTTCTGGTGAAGAAGAGCTTAAAAATTCAATCGCTGTAATAATTTCCACAATTGTTGTTGGTCAAAGGGAACCTGGGAGAGCCTGAGTTCAGTTGTGTCCTCTGCCACAGACTTCTCATATGACCTGGGGCAAAGCATTTTTTTTTTGCTCTGTGCTGCCATTCTCTCTTCCTAGTGTGGGGAGTAGGGATTGCTTTGCCCTAGGGAGGTGTTCTGGGACTGGAGAATTTGCTACAGCAGCGCTGGTAATAAAAGAGGGTATTGTCAAAGAACAGTCGATCTCTGAAGTAAAAGCCCTAGAAAAAATGGATTGAGGGGAGTGGACAAATTCTAAAAACATTGCAACAGGGTACCCAGGGAAGTGGTGGAGTCAACATGCCTGGAGGTATTTAAAAGACTTGTAGATGTGGTGCTTAGGGATGTGGTTTAGTGGTGGACCTGGCATAGATAGTTGAACAGTTGGACACAGTGATCTTAAAGGTCTTTTCCAACCTCAAAGATCCTAAACTTCTATAGCACATGGCCTTCAAAAATTAAACTAGATCAAAGGAGGTCACATTTAGAAATAGCATTGCATCTGCAGAAGTTTTGAACTTTGCTGGAAAACTCTTCATTGAGGAGTAAGTCATGCACCAGTACCCAATTGCTCAACAGTCAGGCTTTTCCAACTGATCTCAGCAATTTACAGCAGGAGACAATGGTAAGCTGACTGATAAATGGTTTTGCCATTATCAGAAACAGATACGTTCCAGCACACATTATGTTTACATCTTGGGGAGGAGAAAGAATCCAAACACAAAGGTGATGGGGCTGAGTTTGGGTGAATGCTTTATTTAATATTAAGGTAATTTTTCTTCTTCTCTTACCCAGGATTAATCCCACCTTCTGATGAAGGACTTCTCAGGGTGGTTCATTAAGCCATACATTATAGGATCAGTCTTGAACAGTGTATTGAGTTTGCCTGGCCAGATATTGGGGGAAGGGGGCGGCTGTAGGGGTGGCTTCTGCAAGAAGCCACTACAAGCTTCCCCTAAGTCTGATGGAGCCAATGCCAGCCGGCTCCAAAGAGGAACTCACTGCTCGCCAAGGATGAGCACATCAGTACTGATAGGATGGAAACACCTCTGTGAAAACATATTTAAGAAATGGGGAAAAAAACCCTGCTCCACATGACAACTGGCAGAGAGAGAGAGAAGAGTGAGAATACATGAAGACACCAAGGTCAATGAAGAAGGAGCGGGGGGAGGATGAGCTCCAGGCGCTAGAGCAGAGAGTCCCCCGGGTTGTGGTGAAGACCATGCTGAAGCGGGTTGTCCCCCTGCAGCCCATGGGTGTGACGGGGTGTAGATGTCCACCGTGGGGTGGAGGACAACATGCCAGAGCAGGTGGATGTCTGAAGGGAGTTGTAGCCCGTGGGAAGCCTGTACTGGAGCACGTTGCTGCCAGAGCCTGTAGTCCATGGAAGAGTGAATACCCATGCTGGAGCAGGCTGGCTGGTGGGACTTTTGTGATGCTGCGGGGGACCCATGCTGGAGCAGTTTCCCCTGAAGGACTGCACCTCAGACTAACGTTGGGGCTCATTGCCCCAAAATGAAGGGACTCATGTTGGGCAGTTTGTGACAAATTGCCTCTGCTGAGAGGACTCATATTGGAGAAGAGTGTGAAGCTTGTCTCCTGTGAGAGGGATCACACAATGGCCCATGAGAAGAGTGAATACTCCTCCCCTGGAGCAAGAAGCAGCAGTGGAACCAACATCGGATGAACTGACTGTAACCCCCGTTCCCTGTTCCCCTGAGCCCCTCGGGGGGAGAAGATGGATAAAATGGGATTGATGTTTTGCCCGGGAGGATGGGAGGGATGGGGGGAAGGTGTTATTTTTTTAACATCTATTTTTATCTCTCACTACTCTTCTCTGATTTGTTCTTCAATGAATTTAATTAATTTCCACAAAATCGAGTCTGTTTTGCCCGGGACGGTAAATGAGAGTGATCTCCCTGTCCTTATCTCAAACCATGAGCCATTCGATATATTTTCTTCCCCTGTCTAGTAGAGAAGGGGGGTGATAAGAGTGGCTGTGTGGGCACCTGGCTGCCAGCCAGGGTCAAACCACTACAAACAGAATATATGTTTAGGTCAAATAAACCGTACAGTTACAGGATCAGCCTTTGATTTCATCACATAGCAAACATGCATGTGTTGAATACTGCTATGGGAAAACCATGAATTTTTATTCATGTGAACATCAGAGGAACAAATCCTAAAAGGCGCTGAGCACTCGTCACATCCATTAGTTTCTGTGGTAGCCTGGAAGTGCTTGGCCTTGCAGGAATGAGACTTGGGAGATGATTTGAACTCCTTGAATTTGCAAGATGAGGCTAGAAACACACCGTAGTGTGAACTTTTAACTTTTGAAGGGATTTTTTTGAGGATTTTTTTCTGACATCAGTGAAAAGACTTGGATCCTGATAAGTCAACCAGCTGAGACGTAGTCCCTGGGTGCTGGGAACATGGGGGCAAGAAGATGATTTATAGATCTGGTCATTTGCTGGCTGGGATTATTTAGAAATGACTGGTGGAGATGCCGCCTTCTAGTGAGCTCATTGCCGTGAGGAATTTTAAATGCGGAAAGAAGAAATGTTCTTGCAGGAGACTTTTTTTTTTCCTTCATTTCAAAGTGTTTTTTATTTAACTCCAAGTGTAAAGGTCATCGATTCTGCTGCAAAGATGGAGAGTATGTGAGTTTGCTCCAACCATCAAATTAGTAGATCTAATGCAAAATTACTGCTCATGTAGTCAGGAAGTTTAGGAAATTCTTTACACTGAGCTTCAATTAATAAATTCCCTTTACAATGTAGCTTCATTATACCAAATACACTAAATATCCAGCAGGAAAAAAAAAAGAAAAAAAAAAAAGAAGAAAAACCTTGCAACAAGTTGCATATTTCTTCAGTATAGTTCTTCACTTTCTTTTTGGGCAAGAAGTGTCAGTTTGTTGAAATCAGACTTTAATTTGTGGGAAAAAAAGTGTTTCACTGTAAGAAGGAGGAAAGGGGTGTTGATATTTTTGTGAAAAACAAACCATTCAAAACACCAAACCCCCCAAAAAACCCTCAACCCAAACGTTTTTACTTTCAAATTATTTTGAGTTTTGAAAGCTAACCGAGTGATACTCAAGCAAGAACTGAGCAGAGATGTAAGCTGGAAGAAAATAAAGCATTTTTGTCTGGCTTGAATTAAATTCACGTGGTACACTTAACTGCTACTTTCTGAAAGTGATGCCCGGATTTTGAGTTTATTTCAGGTTTTTGTGACAGCCACTTGAGAGATCTTAATTTTTTTTTTTTCCAGAGCAGAAAACTGTTTTCTTGTTCAACTCTCTAGGTATCATCCCTGTGAAAGGGGATAGACAATCCTATACAACACACAAGTATTTTACATTTCAAGCACAGTTTGCCAGTACTCAGGCAAAGCAGCTTTTCTCGCTGCGTTCTTCCACATTCTCCATTGATTTAGGAGTTCTCATTCTGAGCGCGTTGTAACGACAAGGAAATGAAATTCTCTCGCTTTCTGCTAAAATAAGGAGATTTACCTAGGGAAACAACTCCGTAAATACCATGCACTGCCATCTATAGCTCTGCTTGGGAAGCACATTCACACAGCGAACCCTGAAAATGAATCTGCTTTTACACCATCAAAGAAACCTTTTGTGCTAACCAAGGTTTGGGGTTTGTTTGGTTTCTTTTTTTTAAAAAAAAAAAGTGTCTGGCAGCTTCTGACAAATATTGTGGGAAAAGATGCTGCAATTATTATTACTGCTGCTGTTTTCAGGAGGTGTTCAGCACTTACAGCTCGTGAATGCGGTTTCCAAACAAGGTTAAGGGAGAGCCGAGAACTTGTTAAGAGAGAATCCCTTTATGTGACCGTTTGGGATGCTCCAGTTTTGACTTCACTGGCACTGCCATCACTCCTTGCCCCTCCACAATGCTGGCAGATACAACACAGCTCAGGACAAACATTTTCAATGTTTTAACAGTTTCGTACTCATGAAAATAATCTCTTACTCCTCCACATTCCAGCCCCCCACCAAAAAAAAATGAAAAAAAAAAAAAGTGCACTTTGCCATTATCCTCACACTACTGCTTCTCAGCCTCTTTTTCCTGGATCTTCAGCAGCTTTTGGCCTTGTTGTAGGTCAGAGGGGTCCTCTCTCTCCATATTCTGACCAGGGGTGATGCATGGAGCTCCTGTGATCCACACACAAGTGTGGGTTTAGGGAACGGACAGACAGAGGAGGTATGGAGAAAGGGGAGTGGAAGAGGTTGGAGAAAGGGGAGTGGAAGAGGTTGGAGACAGAGTAAATCTTCGTGGTTGGTGTGGAGTGGGAAGGTAGCAAGAGGACTTCACCATCATCTCCTCACCTCTTCCTTTTCTAAGCAGGGATGGGGGAAGAGAAAGGATCAAGACTAGTGAAAAGCTCGGGGGAAGAAGAGAGGATCTGGGGCTTGGGGGTCCTTCCTGCCACCAGATCCAGCATCTCAAATACTTTCAGAGGGGGGATTCTATCCTCTCCCCTGATGTTCCAAGAGCTTTGGGACCCTGGTGATGTCTTGGCTTCCTCACCAACAGTGCAACCACTCATCTAAGCTCCAACCACCGTTGCTCCAACCACCACGTGTTAGTGTTTTCCCCCCTCACTAAAGCTCTTTTGGGCTCCACAAAGTTGTCCCCTAGCCCTGACCTGAAACGCAGACTGATTAAGAAAGAGGGCTGAAGTTAGTATTTGCCACGCTCTCATTTGGGAAGCTTTACAGCTTTATGAAATGGGCTTAATACTAAATTCCTGGTTTAGAAATCTCTCAGCATGTTGTCCAAGAATGGAGGCCTTTGAGTAAAGGCACTCCTGGAGCATAGACAGTTCTTTCACTTAATAACTACAGCGCATATGAGGAGGAATAGGAATTTTCTCTCTTGCACTTAGGAGAAGCTGTGATTCCTGGGTTTGACATGTGATGATGTGAGCAAAAACACTCCTGAGCAGCCCCTGCCAGCAGAAACTACAGCTGGTAACAGGAATGAAAATTCATTAAAAAAAAAAAATCCACAACAACAACAGCAACAAAAGTGAGGTAGAAACCACAAACCAGCAGTCCTGTGAAAGGCACGTGTGGGAAAATCCCTTGCAAGCCCAGTGTCCAGCTGAATTATTCCACGTCACCCTTCGGCAGAAAGATGCGGATGGCCAGAAATTGGAAATTCTCAAGCATATCTTTAGCCAGACACAACGCAAGGTGTTATAGATGTAAACACAGTGGTATCTGTTGCTGGAGGGGAAGTAAACTGATTATTTACAAGCTGCCCTGCTCTGCAGTTATCCTTTTCAAACAGATCTCCTAGAAAGCCCAGATATTCTCTTTATTTTTCCTTGGCAACCTCAGTTACACCTCTGATGGCCGAGGTTGCCACCGATGGGAGGGCATTCTTCAAACAAACTGGGCTCAGTTTCTCTACATTGCAATCATACTTCCAGGAGATTTTAGGGGCAGAAACCTACCTTCATAATGTGGGAAGTGGGAGGACAGTTAACAAATCTAAACCAGCTCTGAATAACTACCAGCCCAAACAGCCTATTCCCGTTAATATTAGGTATTTCAAAAGAAGGTGCAAAATTGAGCAGATAAAAGATATTTTACTCTCTATTTCATGTCTTCTTCATGTACTTTGTAGTCTGAGACTGACTTACACCCCTGAAATGTGCAGCTTATTCCTTCTCCCAAAATCTCTTCGGAGATTCTCAGGGGTACTGTGTTTAATCGTAGATATTTCTGATACCTTTCTGATCTTGACCAGTTTTGCCTCTGACAACAAGAGTCTTTTTCTGTGCAACAAGCATGGTCTAAATTCAAATGTGTGTAAAAGTAAAGACATTGCTTATCTGTATGGAGTTTGCTGGTTTCCTTCATCAGAGAGAAACAGAGAGTTACAGCTGGATCCAACTCACACCTTGCCAGCTGCAAAGCCCAGACAGAAAACAGATCATTGGCAAAGACAACTACAGTCTAGTGGAGAGTGATTCTTGTCTCTTGATTGTGTTTTTCCCCAGCAAAGCCAACATTTGCCATAAAACCCACCCAGCATGTCCCCTAGAACTGTTATGGGTGGGTTGACCTTGTTAGCACCACCATGGTGGGTTGTGGATGGTGAGTCCCAGAAGCTGTGGTGTCTTGTAACCTGTGCTTTTTCTGGTCCTATTGGCTTCTCTTTCCTCTGGCAAAGAAGCTGGAAGATCCTGATGACACACATATCTGGCCTGAGTAACTTCAAGGGTCCTCGCAATGTATCATGGTGGGATAGGTGTTGCTAGTTTGACCTGAGCTCAGGTCTTTTGGGTTATTTCTGCATAGTTTCAAGCAAAACGGGGCTGAAATCTCTGTTGAAGAACTTTCTGTGTCATCAATAAATGCTGCGACCCCAGGGCTGGGTGGAGGGGACAATCACCAGTGCAAAAATGTCTTTAGATCTCAGTGTGTTCCAGTGCTGCTGGCTCAGCGACTCCATTTGGAAGCATTTTTGAGAACTATGGAGATTGGTGAGGGGAAAAACCCTTCAGTGCAACTTCTTCATCCCTTTCCATGTCACAGCTCATCCTTTAGTATAATATTCCCCTTTTTGATTGAGGACCCTTCTTCACTGCATGAGTGGGAAAGGATGAAAAATGAGCTAAACACTGGTCAAACCAATTGGCTTAGATGTAGACTGGTATAAAATAGGCTGTTCTCCCCAGGGGTTACATGTTTTGGATGTGTTGGCAATACGCTCCCTCAAACTCAGACTTTGGGAGACCTGATGTGCTGAGAGCATCTCTTGCTCTGCAAACAGACTTCTTTGCTCTAGGAGGTATCATGCAGCAGTGAGTTTCACAGATACCTGTCCTTTATGTCAAAGTCTTTTTCTCGTAATCGCTTCACAGGTGTGCAAAACCAGAGACTGGGTGAGTTATTGTATTTGGTTACCTCAGCCAATTGCACACCCCAAACCTCACATGCCTGAGTGTGGGTCACGTGTTTACACAGGACTGGATAGAATCATAGAATTATAGAATCACAGAATCACAGAATGCACTGGGTTGGAAGGGACCTTCAAAGATTATCTAGTCCAACCCCCCTGCAGTGAGTAGGGACATCTTTAACTAGAGTAGGTTGCTCAGAGCCCTGTCCAACCTGACCTTGAACATTTCCAGTGATGGGACATCTACTGCATCTCTGGGCAACTTGTGCCAATGTTTCACCATGCTCACTGCAGAAAATTTGCTCCCTATATCCAGTCTAAATCTACCTTCTTTTAGTTTAAAACCGTCACGCCTTGTCCTGTTGCAAGAGGACCTGATAGAAAGGTTGTCCCCATCTTTCTTACAGGCCCCCTTTAAGTACTAGAAAGCCACAAGAAGGTCTCCCTGGAGTCTTTTCTTCTCTAAAATGAAAAAGTCCAATACTCAGCCTATCCTCGTAGGAGAGATGTTCCAGCTCTCAGATGACTTTTGTGGCCTCCTCTGGACCTGCTCCAACAGGTCCATGTCTCTCTTGAGCTGAGGACTCCATAGAAATGGGCTGCAGTCAAATTTTTTGTTGCATTAAGCCCAGCTCCCCATTCCCACAAAGGTGATTTTAGTATCATGCCCTATGGCAGCAGAGGGAGTTGGAAATTGGTTTAATTTTGTTGGTTGTACTTTTTCCCTGGGCTGCTCTTTGCCCTACAAGAGAGCTGCAACTCTTGCTGACTGACCTCCCCATCCACAGGACAGGGGAGGTGAGTGCCCCCACTTCTCCCAGCACCCCAAAGCCATGGCAGAGCTACCCCATGGGACTCAAAGGAGCAGGACCCACTCCTTTCACCAAGCATCCCATGGTTCACATCGCTGCTCTCTATTCTCCTCCTTGCACCTGCAAGGACTGAGAGAAAGACAAACTGGATAAGAAATCCTGAGGGGGGAACTTGGAGGAGCAGGGAAACCTTCTTGAAAGAAAACGAACCAGTCAAGCAAACTCTCAAAAGGCTGGAAGGAGAAGGGGAGCGATTTCCATTCGGAGCATGCACAGTGCTAATCCAGCATAGCCGCCTGTCGGCTGAAAACAAGCATTTCAGGCCCCAGCTGCCCCTTTGCTCCAGTCCCTGCTTAACTGGAGATGTCACAGATGCCTTTGGCCGGCAGTGCTGCAGTGCTGGCTGGGGACGGATGAGGAGAAGCTGGTTCGCTGCGTTCTGTCACAGCCAGGGCTTGCTGTTCCGCTTTCTGATATTAATAATTTTCTCCCTTTTTTTTCCCCTTTCACCGAGAAGTTCTGGGTGTTAGGATTTTTTTCTTGGGGGAGGGGAGGTAAAAGAGGTTCGGAGGTGTGGAAATGAGGGGTTAAAAGGGCTGGATGAGGTGAAAGGAAGGGAGTAGAGAGGGAGAAGGCCAAGGTAAGGGGATGGAGAATTCATGGGGGGAGGAATGGGGTGCTCCTCACATCCACTGAGGCAGAGGGATAGAGGGTGAAGAAAACTGGGATTTATATCTCTGCCCCACTGATGGTGGGGAGCAGCAGCCCCGAGCAGGGAGGAAGGTATTTTAGTGAGGGAAAGAGGCTGCTTTCCTCCTCGTGGAGCAGAAAGGGTTAAAGACAAGGGGCAGGTCCGAAGTCTGGCAGGATGCTGAAGTCCCCCTGCTCTCCCCCTCCCCTTCTCCAGCCTCTTCCCTCCATCCTCTTCCCCCCTCCCCTTTGCTCAAAAGGTTCCTCATTACCGGGGGGGGGGGCGGGGGGGGGGCTTTCCCCGGGCTATAAACCCGGAGGCATCACCTTTACTCCAAAGCTGCTGGGATGCAGCACGTACCTTTTACCCCAGCCCATGTCCTCCTCTTCCTCCTCCTTTTGCCCAAATTTTCCCTTCTTCCCCATCCTCCTGCCACCCTGGGGTGTTACATTGATGTGAGACACCCTTCCCCCGCCCCTAAACACAACTCCCCCCCCCCCCCCCCCATAGATGTGTGGATTGATGGAGCAAGGAGTTGGGGGAGATGCTAGGAAAGAGATTAAAATAAATTTTAAAAAAAAAATACGAAAGGGTTAATCGCGGTTGCTGTCTCCTGCCTGATGCAAAGCCGGGGTGCGCGGAGAGCTCCAGCTTTGGGGCAGGGGGAACCCTCTGCCCCGGGGCTCCTCCGCACCTTCCTGTCTTGTCTCACGTCCCCCTCCCCAGGCTGTCAGATCCGTGAAGGAACGAAGGGGAGGGGAAAAGGTGGCGAGGAAGCCCCAGAAGCTCCTTCTCCCTTCCCGGGGAGCAGCGGAGCCGCGTCCCTGCGCATCCCTCTGCGGGCAACCGGCACTTCTCCCGCGCTGCACCCCCGCAGGTTGTTTTTGTTTGTTTTTTTTTCTCTTTTTTTGGGGGGGGTGGGAGGGAGGCAACAGAGCCCTTGCCATCCCTTCCCAACCCTCCCCTCCCCTCCCGACTCCCTTTTCACCTCCTGGCTCCCCGCTTAGGGCTAAGCTGTCCCAGGGAGGCTGCGCTGCCCGGCCGCCAACGCACTCCGGCTCTCGCTGGCTCCTCTGCTTCGCTCCATCCATCCATCCATCCATCCATCCATCCATCCATCCATCCATCCATCCATCCATCCTCTCCTCCTATAGGCTAGCGGAGCATGCCCGATGCGGATACCGTGGCAGTTAGGGTCCTTGCCTATAGCTGCCTGTTTTACAAAGCTCCGATCTGTGCGTGTGTATGTGTGTGTGCGTTTTATCCCTCCCTCCTATCCATCCCTCCCTCCCTCCCTCTCCCCTCTCTCTCTCTCTCTCTCTCTCTCTCACTCTAATGTGTGATCTGGAAAGCTTATAAAAGCCTGATGTAATCCTTAATGCAGCCCCTGGCTACAAAGACTGGATCTAGTTTCACAGAGAGAGAGATTCGGAAGCAGAATTTATAAAAAGAAAAAAAAAAAAGAAAGAAAGAAAGAAAGAAAGAAAAGAAAAGAAAGTGGGGGGAGAAGAGAGAGAAAGAAAGAAAAGCAGATGAGTGGATTTTAAACAAACATATCTTTCTGAAGAAGATCATTCTCGCTCTTCACTGCTGGGAAAGCTACTCTGAACCCTGCTGTATATTTTTTTTAAAAAGGAGAAGACTTGATTGTCTGCTTGGATCTAATGATTTACTGGCTTTTAACTGCGTTTTTCCCCTCTCCTAAGGATTCCTCAAAAAATGGCTTAATTATTTTCAGTTTTTCTCTTCCACCTGCCTTTCTGCAGAGACACCAAAGGTTCTCCCTTCCTCTCCCTCCCCACCCCCATTTCTTTTAGGATTTTTTTTCCCTTTTCCATTTAATATATACATATATATATAAGTGTGTATGTATATATATATGTAGAGGCACGAGTGGAGGGAGCAGAGGGAGAGAGAGAGCTTTGCCATCCTTCTGGACTTCGCACACTGCCCAATGTTGGGCTGGTTACCCCTGGATATGTTGCTGGTTTCCATTTGGAATTTGACAAAGGGAAGAAGGAGGATATAAAACCTGGGGAGCTCTGCAAGGTAAGGGGCTCCCGGCCACCCTTCTTTCTGCCTTGGAGGGGAGGGAGAGGGGGGACATGACTTCTCTGGGCTGCTCTCTGCCTTGAGCGTAGGGGGGGTCTCTCTCCATCCCTAAGGGAAGCAGGGATGGAGGCAGAGGTGGGCACCCACTCCGCTGCTTTTTGTCCCTGGAAACAGCACCCAGAGGGTATTTTTGTCCCCTCCACTCTGCAATTTGCACAGATAGAGTCTAATTGCTCTCTGCCACGGGAAGTTTTAACTTTCGTGTGTGCCAGTCCTGTGGGCAAACATCAAGCGGCGATGGAAAATATTGATGTCTGCAGGATGCAGAGAGGGGGAAATGCTTTTGTGTCCTGGGGAAAAGAGCTGGGGACCGGGTTGTTCCTGGGGGATAAGGCAGCCAGGCGAGGGGAGAAGAGAGAGGGATTGCGATGGAAGAGCTGCAGAGCCAGCTGGGGCTGAACTGCAAAGTGCCGCGAAGCCGCGGTGCCTTCGCGGGCAGCCCTGGGGTCCGGGACTCCTAAGCCTGCAATGTTGGCAAACAAAGTCTCAGAGGGATAGGCAGCTGCCTACCCTGGGCATGAATCTGCCCTCATCCCAGCTCCATGCCTTCTTCCTTTTCCTTGGTAGAGTTTTTGGGGGGGTCTTGTGAGGTGCCTTTCAGGGGATGGAGGCAATGGCTGGGGAGGCAATGAGCTCCCCCCCCTTCCTGCAAATGTTATTTATCAGCACTTTGCTTCACACCATAGGAGAAAATTAGCCTTTAGCTTATGTGGAGATCACTGTATGGCACAGCAACACATACACATGCTGCTCCTCGAGCTGGGCTCCTGGGGGATGCTGGCACCCAGGCATAGCTTAGCCTTTATTTTTTTTTTGGGGGGGGGGGGAGTAAAGAAAAGAAGTCTCCATCAGGGATGCGTAATTACAAAGCATCTTGTTCTGAATCACCCTGTGTGGGAATGAATTGCAAAATTTGTCTCTCCCTCTTCCCCCACCGCCCCCTTCCCTTTCACGGCCTGACATTCGCTGATGGAGGGTGGCTGTTGATGCATCTTCAGACTTTCGCAGAGAGGTGTTTCAGCCATGGCTCTGCCAAGGCTGGAAGGAAAAGCATGGTGGAGGGTAGCAGGTAGAGGTTTCAAAAGGACTTTTCAGCTTGGTTGAGCCCCAGTCCTGGCTGAGAGAAGGCATCAGTCTCTGACAATCGAAGGCACGGGCTGCAGATCAACTCTGCAAGGTAGCTTGGGTTCTGACTCACACTCATGTACCTGATCCTGCCCTGGCCAAGGAAACCACCTCTGTGACTCAGTTGCACAGAGAGGAGGTGGTGGAGGAGGGGGTAGCAAAGCAAGGTCAAAGGGATGGAGGGCAAAAAGACACCCCATAGCCCATTCCTGACCACCCCATTCCTTTGGAGTTGGGGTTTTCCAGGACTCGGGCTGAATTCAGCTCCAGCACTGGGTCTGGCAAGTGCCAGGGCCAGCTGACAGCTGATGGCTGAGGGAGGAGGAAGAGGAGGGGAAGAAGTGTGCGGGGGGGGGGGGGGGGTAGGGGAGGGTAGAATAGGGGGGAGAGGAAGAGCGAAGCTACTTTGGCAGATGCCAAAAACCTGCCTGCGCGGCAGAGCGAAAATCACAGCGCCTTGAAAGCCAGTGCTCCCTGGGAGGGTGTCAGGGGGTGGTAAGGGTGCAGGTTGCACCTCCTTGGCCCCTTTACCTGTTGATGAGCTATAGGTTTGCTCTCCCTTGGCCATGCAAAGCCTAAGGAAAGCCAGGTGGGATGATCCCCGGGCACTCTGAGGAGTTGACTGGCGACCTCCGCCTCGTAGCAGGGAGGACTGTGTATTAATGATGATGACTCTGCTTTGGCTGGTGCTGAAATATCTGTATTATCTATTATCAGCTGGGACATGAGGTTGGAGGCTTCGCAGAGCTGGGATCTCATCCAAAGCGCGGGCTGCTAAAGGAAACAAACAACTCCCCGTGCATATTAAGTGGGTCCCTAATTAATTAATGACTCATTAACCTGGGTCCCACCATCGCTGTGCCCTGAGACCTCGATGAGAAAGAAGAAGGAGGTCGCAGGGCAGAGCGGGGGTGTTTTTTTTACCCTCAGAAGGTGCTGAGGAATTACACCAGCTCTCAGCCAAACCGCACTGCCAGGGGACAGGGTGGCCACTGGTCTGAGCCAAGCAGGGGACAGAGGACAGGGAACAGGCGTGGGGCTGAGCAGACAGGACACCGTGCCTGGTGGCTCTCAGTTGCAGCAGAGGTGTGCAGGGATTGAGTGGGTGCTGGGGAGGGGAGCAAGCAGGGGACCCCTGTGCTCTGCTCTGTGTATTACAGTAGGGTCAGGGCGCAGCATCGCTTCTGCGGCGGAGAGCGAAGGGGAAGACCAGGGAAAACTGAATGGGAAGGATCATGTCAGAGACAGGGAGGGAGCAGGAATCCTGTCTCTTTCCATGGCACTTGGGATGGTGTTACAGAGCCCTTGGTTCAGAGTTAGGGGCTTGGAGCCCCCCAGAAATTGTCCAGAAAAGGTGAACAGGCTCAGGAGAGGGCTGGTTGTGAAGGGGTGGTGGTTTTCTATTAATGAAAGATCTGTTCCTTTTAGATGGGGAAACTGAGGCAAAAGAGATGTGCCAGACCCCAAACCTAGGCTGGGAGGAGTGTGTGTGTGTGTGTGTGTGGACTACTGAATCCTCATACACCCAAGGAGCAGCCAAAAACAGCCTCCACGGTGGGGGGGAGCATCTCCCCCCCCATCCCACTGCTTTACCACCCCAGGGAAAGCTGCAGTACCCTCTGCCCTGCAGACACTCAGAGGTGGTCTGGGACACCCACACAGCCCTTCCCTCCCTTGCAGCACCCTTAGCCCCTTTTTGCAAGGACCCCAAACTTAACTAATCCCCCTCATCCCCCCCCCATTCCCTCCCTCCTATGGCATCGGGGCTCATCTCCGTTGCAACCCCCAGGTGGGAGCGGCAGGGAAAAGGTCGGGAGGCATCTCAGGGTTCCCCCTCTAACCCTCCAGCCCCTGCTTTTGCAGCTAAGAAGGGGGGAGAAGCGGAGGGGGGGGCTGCCGGGGCTTGCGGCGAGCGGCGGGGAGGTGGCGCTCGCAGCCCGGCTATCGCCGCCCGCCGCCCCCGGAGCTCACGGGATGCTCGGCAGAGCTCGCTGAAGCGATGCACCCCCCAAAAAAACCCACAAAAAGCCCACCCTAAACCAGCTCCGCACACGGCTAGGACTCGCTGTAAGGGTTACCTAGCACGCTGCACCCCGAAACGCGTCGCCCCGCGGCGTTTATTCACTTGAGCATCATCTTCCCGTGGGCTGTTTGCCCCCACTCCCGTATTTTTTTTACTCCCCCGCGTGTTTTATCTACCCTACTGCCCCCCTCTCACCCCGACCTCAGCATCTTTGTGAAAACAGAGGGTATCTGAGCTGCCACGGGAGTGCAAGCAGCGTGTGAAGCTCGCCCCCATGCCCAGGACGATGCGGGGAGGGGGCAAGCTCCTAGCCCTAAGAGTTTGCTCAGGGGGCTGCGTGTGAGGTCTTGCTCCCTACAAGTGGGGAACGGGGTGCCCAAGCTCTCTGCTCCCGGGAGTCAGCCCAGAGGATGGTCCAGCCAGGATTGTGCCCCATCATCGATCTTGGAGGGGAGGGAGGATGATGGAGAGGGTTCCCATGGTGCCTGTTTGACTGCAGATGGCAGCCCCCCCCCCACCTTTTTTTTTTTTTTTTTTTTTTTTTTGAAAGGAGAGGGGGAAACGGTGTGATCAGAGATCCAAATTCTTCTTTCTTGATAGCTCAAGTGCGGCACGCAGGAAATCCCCTGTCATCGATACCTGTTGCAGGGTATCAGCTTGGCTCATTAATTAGCTCCAGCAAACCTGCGCTGGTAAACAAATGAGTCAAAGCTTTTCTCTGGGCCCGATCCTGGGCTGGCAGCAGGCTGATTGCCACCTTTCTAGGAGAGGTGTAAAAAGAGAGGAGTATTTTCTTCAAGATGGATGACAGGCTGTCTCTGTAACGAGCTCACCTCCTCCCCTTGGAGAAAATACACATGCCCAAGCGAGCCTTCAAAAGGGAAGAGAGCTGGCACCTGGCCTGGAGATTTTGCAGGAGACTGACTTTCTTGGTGTTGCAGCACATGTCAGGGTGGTTGCGGACAAAGCGCAGGGATGTCCTGCTCATCCCAGCATTCATCGTGCACTGGGTACTCCTTCCCCAAATTCACTGGGCTCTCTGCTTGCCTGGGGTTTGCAGGAGGTGCTGGCATGAAAGAGGGAAGGAAAGAGATGCTCGTGCACGTTAGAAACTGGATTAAGCTGTAGGTATCTTGTTGTTGGGTATCCATTCATGTATTTGGGTGGGGTGGGGATTTGAGATGATGAGGCATGGGAAGAAAGGGACCGGGGTACAGTTCTCAGCCAAGATGGGGATAGGGATCTCCTTCTTCATGTCCCACTTGCTTTGAACCATGTCGCTGCGAAGGAAAATGTTATTTCAGTGTCCCATCTGCACTGGAGAGGCAGGGGTCCCTTTTGAGATGCACCCTTTTTCTTTAGATGCACATATAGCCCCCTCAGGTCCAAAAACCCCAGAGCACAAACCCTCCAAGACCTGAATTGCCGAGACAGGGAGCTGTGGCAACTCTCATTCCTCCAAATCAAGGCCGCCACAAATGTCACTCAGATTTTAGCATCCTGGTATAGAAGATTCCATTTGCCTTGTGACCCTCCTTAACCCTCCTGCTGCCCAAAAGAGAGTTCTTCCACAGCACGGCACCATCCCCAACCCAATACTGGTGGCATTTTATTACAACTTTAGAACGCACCAACTGGAAGCCAAACTTCTCTCTTGGAGAGCAATCTGGCAGGACAGACCATGTGGAGAACATATATCCCTTCCTCTTACAGACCCCCCACATGATAGTGGGCTTTTTGATACAATTTGCAGTGCTCTTATGCTGCAAAACACAATGGCACACATTTAAAAAAAAAGGATAAAAACAAGAAAGAAAATGAGCAGTAAATGTGGTCCCTTCAGAACGTCCATTTGTTGTCACATCTCAGGCTTAGAAATTCCTCATGGTGCCTATTGGAATGAGGGTTTTGTATTAGTCTGATTATGCTGAGATAATCTGTCATGTTGCTCCAGGAAGCTCTCAGGGAAAGGGGAGGAAAAAAAAAAGAAAATAAAAGGAAGATAATATTTTAAATCAAAGGACTGCTAGATTGGTGACTCTGTCTCACAAAGACACACATCACTGCCCCCTTTATGAAAATTTAAATTGGTTACCTCTGTCAGAGAAAATGAGAGAAGATTTGCTGATTTTAATTTGTTGGAGTGAATCACCCCCTGCAAACGTTATCAAAATTAAACTAGGGATGGTTTTCTACTTTCCTTCTCCTACTCCTTCTGCATTTTTTTCCTGAAATATGGTTTCATAAAACATTGATCAAGAAGTGACCAGCTGATGATAAATGAGCTGTTGAAACTGCAAGCTCTGCTGTGTTTGGTGTCGTGCCTTTTCCCTGGGACAAGGGGGATCAGGGAAAGCAAATGCTACCTGGAGGAAGAATGAACAGAGACCTTGTAAGGTAATCTAGACTTTTAACCAGTTTTTAATATTTTGGGGTAAAAATTGAAATGGGTGGCTGTAATCTTATGCGGTGCACTGAAATGCAACTATGAAGTACAGAAAGTATGTGAAATCCTCCTTCTAGTGAGCATTATAGTTTTTAAGTTGGCGATTTACTCCAGGTAGAGCTGCTGTTTGCTGACTGGATTTGGCCTGAGAGAAGGACGGAAGAATCCTGCATATATTTAGGACACCATTTTGTGCATACCATATGCACACACCAGTATATATTACTGCCAATTCCTTTTCTGAACATCTAGTTTTGGTGAGAGGCAGGCCTTGTGATACCTCATCCTACAATTTCAGCACTCCCACCTGCCTGCTCACCTTGTTTTCTGGCTGTTATCAGGCTGGTTTTGCTAGATGGAGATGTTTCCCCAGTTTTTGAGCTCAGCTGGCTTATAATGAAGTCCTTGCTTCTTGCAAAATGGCTCTTTTCTTTCCTCCCTCTGCCAGATATTAGGACTATCCCATTCCTGGCAGACCTACCTATTCCATATTCATTGGGAGTTATATAGTTCTCTCTCTAAATGCTTTCAGGACAGGGGTCATCATGGCTTCTATCCTAGAAAAAGATCTGGAGCTGAAACGCTTTGTCTCTGTCCCATCTGTGCTCCTGTCTTCTTGTAGACCTCTCAGCAGATTATTTAAGCCTCCAGCTCCACAAGCCACTGGAAGTTTGGTCTACCCAACACCAGACCCCGTGTCTTGATTTTAAACTACTCTGTAGTGCAACGCTCACTAAGGACCAAGGGCATTGTAAGGTTGATCTCATCCACTGCCAAATCACATGCCTCAGGACAGGGACTTAGGTCACAGCTAATTTAGATATTGGGCTTTCTGCACTTTGGTGTTTTTATCTCTAAAATGGGGATGTCTGGCTTCCTCCTTCCCAATGGGACTCTATGCCAGCCCTTCCAATGGATTTGGTTGACCAGCACTTGCTTCAGGATTCTGAGATGAAGGATACCAGCCAGGCACCAGGCATGAATTATCCTTCTTATGTTTTGACTGCGAATGCATGTTCACCTTTAAACTTTCCTCCTGAGCCTTATTTTCTTGCCCTTTCTCAATCCTCATTTTCTTGATGCTATTCTACATCTGAAAGTCTGGAAGTATGTGAGTCTCCTTGAGTTTAAAGACATGGTTTTTGAGGACAGCTTGTGCAACACTTTTGTTGCAAAATGGTCCTTTGTAGAGTCCAACCCACTTTGATACACAAAGAGATTATGCCTGGGGTAGGAGTCTGTTGTTCAGCAGCAATCTAACAATGGCTATCTTCTCGCAACAAATGTCTGCTGGTTCCTGCAAATGAAAGTCGATAGACCTTCAGAAGGAAATTTGTCCCGGTGGGGTCTTTTGTATTGAAAGCCCTGTTGGTAGATTTATTCATTGTGCAGGTTCGTTCCCTTAACAAGTCAGTTATTCATTGGCCATTGCTTGGGGGCGTGTGGAATTTATGGTCATAGTCCTGTAATCAGATATTTTGTTATAGAGAGCTTTGCCACTGTGGAAGGTTTGAATAAATCAGTATGCGGCAAAAATTGATCCTCTCACAACCTATTTCTGGACTCAGCTCCTGCTTTAAGAGTATTTTCCCCCTTCTTGAAGCATGCTACTAATGTCTTTGCATGCTCATACTCTGATCAGCTCTACCAAAGCTATACATTAATGCATGTGCACAAACACTCACACACTCATGCATGTTTTCTGAGCATGCTTTTTGTTCTGACCACACTTGAGATTCACGCTGTTGCTTTTTCCCAGCAAATAAAAAAAAAAAAAAAAAAAGAAGAAGAAGGAAAAAAAGGAAAAGAGGTTTCCTCTATCACCTGACTTAAGCATCTGGAAGTTGGAAAGGACTGCATGAAAAGGCTTTAATCAAATGCCAGTGAAGAAAAGGAAATCTGATTTTGAGTAGCTGCACTGATGCCTGAAGTACTAAAGAGCTTGGCCTGCTAATCTCCACTTCTCAAATGTTGTTGTACAATCTGATCAGCCCTATTGAGCTGAAACAAGGGTTAATTGCCGACAACAAGCTCCTCACCTTTGTGCATAAAAAGAAAGGGGCAAGGGTGAGCACTTTGCTTTTTGAACCTTAGTGCAAGCTTGCAACATGCAGGTAATGGTAAGGGAATTTGCTTCTTGTATGTACCCCAAGAGTATCTCTCTATGAAGGTAAAATTACAGTAGAGCCTATGATTTTTATGGCAGAAATCAGAGATGGGAGGAGAGAAAAATCTCTGTAACCTAGCAGCCTGTACAGCTGCTGTCTGTTAGGTCGTCTGTGATGTTAAATGTGTAAATGACAGTGAGCCTCTTCCCTATGAGCAGGGATGAACTGTCTTGGCACTTACACTTGGGATGGAGCTTGGCAGTGAAGTGGATAGTCAATGGTTTGACATGCTCTCTGCCTTGCAAGCGTTACCTGAGGCACAGAATCTTTCTAGGGAAACTCTGGTGGCTCTAGGGGTGACTTTTGCTTTAGGAAGAGTGACAAAGGACATTTTGTGCCTGGTTTGCTTCGGTGAGTGCAGCCAGCCCCAGAAAGTGTAAGACTTTGTGATAAGGACCATGTGGATTATCTCCATAAAGCAAGTGGATAGATGAGCACAGAGGTGCTCATGGAGAGAGGGGTCAGTGGTTCTCTGAGTTGCTCATGTCAGTAGAGACACCAGATATGACACGGTACTGCCCTTCCAATCACCCATCTCAGACCTAGCAGGTCTGTCACGAGGGCAAGTGAAGGAATAAACAAGTAGTGAGAGTACATTTGCTGCATGTTCTGAATGTTTTTTAAAAAAATAACATGAGCAATGTTAAATATTGTCTGTCCTGGGTGACTTGCTGACTCCTGCCAGCTTGAGGTTTTTATATATGTTAATAAGGACAGCAATGCTGTTGGGACTTCCAGATTCTCCAGATGGAGATGGTTTTGCTACCAGCAGGAGAGATGGTGACAGTCAGAAGCGCAGCAAGGCTAGGAGGGTGAGGGGGAAGCTGGGGGAGATCTCAGCAAAGTGCTATTTAGCTGGGGACATCCAGTTAAGTAGGATGAATGGAAATATTGAGAAAGAATCCTTTGCTGTGAGGGTTAGCGTTCTTGTAGATGTACCCAAGGCTCGACAGACTCGACAACTGCTCATCTGCAGGTAGTGCTTGCAGGCATGGAAATGCCTGTGGAAGGGGAGGTTCTGATAGCAAATTCCCATGTAGGGTAATCTCAACCCAGAGCATGACCCTCTACCAAGACTGATGAAGATGGTGGGGTGGGTTAGAGGAGGTGATTTCCAGAGATGCCTTCCAACCTAAAGCATCTGTGATGACTTTGATGTCTTCGCTGGATACAGGTGCCCTCATGAGTTGCTCTTTCACCTGTGTATGGTGAGCAGAGCATCTGCAAGGTGTCCTAGGAAAAACAACGAAGGTTTTCTTGAAGGATGAACTCCGGGGTGGGAGACTATGACAGCACCCTTTGGGTTTGGTACCTCAGAAGAGGGGAAATCTGATGAGGACTGAAGTCTTGGGTCTGAAATCTAAGGGTGATGAGGTGTTTTGAGTGAAAGTAGAACCTTGTGTTACTGTGTGAGACAGCCTTAACACCCCTCAAGAAGCAGAGATTGTCCTGGGCCTGTGTTGACACAAAGCCCTGGTTTGACATCCTGTTGACTGAATTCCAGTTTTCTAGACAGGGACCCTTTTGGTAAGTCCATAACCCTTCCTCTCTCTGGAGTCTTACACTGTTTTTTTGGCTGGGTTGTGGCCAGTAGGAATGTCAGACATCTTCCATCAGAAATATGCCCTAAGATGTGACGCTTAGCTTCTTTTACTTCCGTCACTGAAGGCTTGTTGTGAACAGCTTCCCCTGTTGTCCTTGAAAAGCCAAGCATTGAGGGATGTGGAAAGGGAGGTTCCTCCACCACAAGCTGCAACAACTCCTTATTCCTGTTTCTGTGGGGCTGATGGCTGCTGGATCCCTCCCTTGCTTAATCTGGCTTTTGGCTTCTGATTAGCAGAAAATCTTCACAGAAACATGAGAGCTCCTGAGGATAACACCTGAGTAGCAACAGCACCAGTTATGATGTGGGATGCGGTGCTGAGAATGAGGAAGATGGCTGGTAAAGTTAGCTGTGATTCCTGAAAGCTCCCAGCATGTGCAAGGGCTGCTTCTTGGGTTGGAATTCATCTTAAAAGGTCCAGGGAACTGAAACACATTTCTCCTTCCTATCTTGAACAGGTCTCAAATGTGTTTACAGAGGAACTCGCCACATTTTGTGTGGTGAGGGGAATGTGGGGCAAAGCGGTGATTTTTCACACCTCCCTTCCTTTGCCCAAATGGGTGGTTGGATCTAAGTAGGACACAACTCTTCCCAGTCCTGGAGCTGGGTCACCAGGCTCTGTTTCTGTGCATGTGACAGCACTGGGGAGTGACTGGAAAGCTGGTGTCAAATACAACTACCAAGCACAACTAAACACATCGGATGCTCCACTCCAGGCACGGCTGCCTTGCACGTGGACTGAAAAGCCTCCCTGTAATGTCCTGAACTCCTAAATGCAGTTTATGAGCTGCAAGGTGCACAGCACGCTGTAGCAACGTGGTTATTAAAACCCCAGCCTCCCACCTCAAATTACAACCCAAATGCTGTGTTTGTTTCCCACTTAATGCTGGCCCTTGGAGGTTTTCTTTTAGCGCTAAGCCCTTTTGAAGTTGCTGTTGATTACAGAGCAGACAGCGTAATCTCCCTGTGGAAGTTATTTGTAGCTGGGGAGGAGGGAGTGTGTGTGTTTGGCGGGGTGACGGGGGAAAGAAATCAATCACAGTAGTGCAAATGCCAGAAACAGGCTGGAGAATTAATGATGCTCAGCCATACTTTCCACTCAGTGGCCCATCCTGCCACTCAGATACCATTTTCGGAAAGTGTCGGTCTGATTGCTCCAACTCTTTAGACCATCAGAGAAGGAGTAATTGGAAGAGGGGGGAGGGTTTGCTGTGCAAATTGGCTTCTGGTCTGGAAGGTGACTTGGGTGGTGTAATTGCTCTGTCCAGTTGCCAAGTCTTCATCAAATACTGGCAGCTGGGGCTCTGCCTATACCCTTATTTTCTCTGTTCTTGTGGCAACTAGCCTAGTTGTTTCCTGGTCGTCAACAGGGCAAATTGTTTCAAGTCGTTGTGCTTTATTTCTTCCCAAATTTTTGACCAATATTGTCTGCTGTCCCCAAACTTTTCCTGATGGGCTTTTTTAGGTTTAAGTTTTTTGAACGGCCAGTAGGTTGTACAGCATGGCCAGTGTGGAGCTTCTGAGGCTGCTGGTTTGTCTTAAGTACAAATTAGATGGAAAGTGAGCTATTGGCAGAGATGAGGTCATCATTAGGTGGTCATGAGATCTTGCTTCATCTCCAGCTCAGCCCTTTTCCTTTGTGGAGCTCCTGGAGAGCTCTTGCCGTATCTAGACTATGAGTTTCTTTGCACCTTTACCTAGGTACTCAGGAAAATTTGGATTGGGTGTTCCTGAAGTTAGGGAAATTGGTCCTCTTTGCTGTAATGGAGTCTAAGTCTTAGCTGCTGTCTTCTGCTATTACTATGGCAGAAATAATGAGGTTGGAAGAGCTTCAGGCTGACAAAAAGCTGGTATGCAAGCAGCTGAATTCTCTCTGTGGAAATCTAACTGCAATTTCAAAGCTTGAAATTGTTTGGGTTTTCCCTCCCCCCTCCTTTGTTTCTTTGTAGACAAGGACTCCTGCTGGTGAGTTTTGTATTTCAGATATTCTTAATTTGATCCATTGCAGATCGTGGATGGCTGCAGTATTTGGGTTTTGCTAAATACTAGCCCGAAATAACTTTGAAATGGTAAAAGTACAAAACCTGGCATTTTTGCACTAGTGTGATGGGCAGGCAGAATTGCAAGATGGAGGACATCATCCCATATCAGACCAGTGCATCAGCTGCTGATTAGTGGCTGTTTCCCTTTATTTCATGGCATCTGTAGCAGACACTCCAAAAGAGGTTGAGGATCAGTAAAATGTTAACTGTTCTGCCCCTTGAAGAAGCTCTAACATTTATAAATATTCAAGAGGTGAGAACAGTGAGAAAGCCTGGGTAAATATGATGCTGTTGTTAGCACCATGGAAGCTAGCAGAGGCTCTGAATGCTCTGTGAAATTAACATTTTTAAGATCTCTTTTGTTCTTATTCCAGGAGTGGAGGTGGGTTTCAGCCTGGCACTATGAGAGTTCCTTTTCCTTCTGGTTAATCCTTGCAAATACTTTGCCATGCCATCATCTCATGTAGAGGGGGTGTCTGAATCCTTGCAGATCTACTATCAATTAAATAGCACATCAAATGCTAATCAACAATGTAGGCCAGGGTTTGGTCTTTGACTAAGTGCCATAGTGCAACTTGCTGCCCCGGGAATAAGTTCTCCCTACCTCCCCACCTGCAGCTTAGTCTTGATCATGCGGTTTATTAGTAAATAATCCCCAATAAACACCTTTCTGATATTTCTGTGCTGTCTTCTGGGTGATGCTCAACATTACCTTGGCAGCAGTTACATAGTGTGGACAGCCATCTGACAGTTCTTGACCTTGGACTCTGTCCCCATGCTGTCCAACAATCTCGTTGCAGAAAACATAAAAATAAAGACAAACAATAATAAATAATAGGTGACCAGGAGAAAAAAAAAACAAAACAACCAAAATGAGAAGGGAGTCATTGACATCAGTGTCTAGGCTTACAAACCATATCTCAGGACAACTAGTGGTGGTTAGTGTGTTGCTCACTGGAACATGATATCTCAGACGAGCATCCAACAGAATGTTGGCCTCTCTGGGCTCCACTCCTGAATCCACTCTTGATGTTTGATGGAGACTCATGGCTCCCAGGGCTACAGTAGCCCAGCGCACACATACAAGAACACACAGAGCTGGCAGCCCTTTTTTTTTTTTTTGTCCAAGCTTCGATGACTTTCAATAGTGGGAAAAGGTCTTGGCCTCTCCTTTGTCCCACTTCTCAGTAGTATTGAGGAAACACACCACTAATTTCCCTGAGCATCTGTTTCATCCATGGCATGGGGGGAGTGATTTTCTTCACTGCTGTACTGATTGGGAGTCGAACAGCCTTCAGTCCTGTGTTGATTATGTTCCTTGGAGCACTGAGTCTCCTGCAGGCTCTGAGAACCTATATGCATGAATGCCAACCCGTAACCTAGCAGAGTGTTTGAAACCATATTTTCTTGTGAGACAAAGCCTGATAATTTCTGGCCGTTCAAAAACATTCAGGAACATCCTAAATTGTGTCCTCTGGGATGGATTCCAATGTCA
The DNA here is from genome assembly GCA_020746105.1 of Trogon surrucura. Taxonomy (NCBI): domain Eukaryota; kingdom Metazoa; phylum Chordata; class Aves; order Trogoniformes; family Trogonidae; genus Trogon; species Trogon surrucura. Next base: position 2,818,263 of record CM036619.1, on the reverse strand, counting down.
AGGCTTTTGTATTTCAGACTCTCCCGGATGATTACTAGGGCAGAGGGATGGAGTCACTACACGAGCAATCAAAGACCTTCCACCCCCCTTTTTCTCCACCACTATGGCATTTTGCTGAACCCCAGGGTACTTTCTAATCCTCTCCCCTTGCAGTTAGGACTCAGTAAACTAAATGGAGATGACGCAGATCCCAAAACTGCCCTGCATTTGTGCAGACAGTTTAATTTTTAGAACACACCCTGACGTATTTTCAGCCCTGCTCAGGCAGCACTTTCCCATGCCGAGCTTGGCTGTAGTTTGGAGGACAGCCTTGCCAGGGACTGTTCCCAGCAGGGACATGAGTCACCCTCCTCTGACAGGGAGAAGGGTGAAATCCTCAGCTGTACAGTTGTGCTGTGTTAATCGTAACCCAACATGGGCTGAGCTGCGTGGAGATGCCTGTCTGGGGGCTCCTCTCTGTACTGTAACATCACACTGCAACTATCAGCCACTTTTACAGCTCCATAGATCACCGGACAAAAACCACATTTAATTCTATGGTAAGGTCACTTTTTAGTTAAAAAGGACAGAATGGATTTAATTTATAAGCCTCTCCAACTTTATGGCTTGCATTTAGAGTTATACGTATTATGTGGTGCCAAACACGTATTATAAAAATTGATTCCCCCTTTCTCTTCCCCAGATTTGCTGTGTCAGGTGGATTCTGATTACTCTCCTGTTTGCTTCAAGCCAACAGATAGACTGAGGTAGATCTGAACATCAGGGATGGCATCTGTGACTGCAAAGTGCAAGTTTATAGGGAATGAAACTGGCCCAGATCTATTCCTGGGTGGGCGGGAATGAAAGTGGTTTCCACCAATCTACCAAAATAGAGAACAGGAGGACAGTCAAAAGTGTAAGTCAAAGTGATTGCAAGGGGTCAACAAGTTAACTGATGTTATTGTCTTTGTGGGGGTCCTGTCATGGTAGCGTGACATAGACACGGCCTCTAAAATCAACAGCAAATTTCATGGAAGAGAAATAAAGTCCAGAGGAGAGCATAGAATGTTCGGGGTTGGAAGAGACCTCAAAAGACCATCTAGTCCAGCTCCCCCACCAGAGCAGGATCCCCTAGGGCAGCCACACAGGAATGGGTCCAGGCAGGTTTCGAAAGTCTCCAGAGAAGGAGACTCCACACCCTCTCTGGGCAGCCTGGGCCAGGACTCTGGTACCCTCACAGTAAAGAAATTTTTCCTCATGTTGAGGTGGAACTTCCTATGCTCTAACTTAAACCCATTATTCCTTATTCTATTACTGGGCACCACTGAGAAGAGATTGTCCCCTGCCCCTTGATACCCACCCCTCAGATATTTCTATACGTTAATAAGGTCCCCTCTCAGCCATTTCCTTTCAAGGCTGAACAGCCCCAGTTCTCTCAGTCTCTCTTCACAGGAGAGATGTTCAAGTCCCTTGATCTTCCTCGTAGCTCTCCCTTGGACTCTTTCCGGTAGGTCCCTGTCTCTCTTGAATTGGAGATCCCCAAACTGGACACAAGATTCCAGGTGTGGTGTCACCAGGGCAGAGCAGAAGGGAAGGAGAACCTCCGTAGCCCTGCTGGACACACTTTTCTTAATGCGCCCCAGCATCCCATTGGAGATCAGGGAGAAGAACAATTTTGGTTGTTTGATTTTGGTTTTTTTTTTCCCTTCCAAAGAAGATTTTAGACATTTCCAATGGTCTTAAAAGCATTGAGAATGAAGGTTGGGGAGAGACCCTTGAAGGAAAGGGAGGGAATGGGGTGATAGCAAGAGGAATTAGACCAAATTTATCACCAAGTCATCACTCCCAGTTTCTCAATAGCTGGTGATGTAGCCGTATCTTGACATTATTTAAGTGACCTCTTCGCAGAAAAATGGACATCAGAGAGGGGGAGACAAGGGAAGACAGCATTTGTGGACCCAGGAGGAATCACTATAATCTTGCGTCCAAGCTCTCATCGATGGGGATCGTAGGTTCATGCCACAATGACTGTACAGATGCTGTGATTTGTGGTAGGAATTGAGTGAATGGAAAGAGTATGTTATACAAGTGAGGGAGACATGAGACGAGGTTCTGAAAGGAACAAGGAACCTGGCTTGTCCTCTAAGAATCTCTCTGTCATAGTCTACCTGACAGGAGGGCAGCAAAGAGGGGATTTGCCTCCCTCTCTTGAAGCTGTGTTTCTCGAGCAACCGTTTTCTATCCTTGTGATTTATTTGTGCTCATAAAATTCATAGCAAACACTCTGGACAAGCTGTTAGCTGCCCTTTAAAGTTGAGGAGGGGAGAAGTGAACCGCATTTGCTTATATACAGTCCTGGCCATGCTTGACTGGGACTGCAGTAAAACTAGAGCTATAAATAAAACACATGTGCCTGTGTCCACTACAGTAATCTCCTGAGAAGATGTCATTTGCTTCAGGACTTTAGTGAAATACCCATATCTTCAGCTCCATTTATATTAATTAAGGGGGGTTTTATTGTTTGGTTTTTTTTGGTGGTTTTTGTTTGATTTTTTTTTTTTTCGCTTTAGTGCAATGAGAACAAGGTAGTACAGGACACCCTGTCTAAAATAGCAGCGTGACCAAGGTGTTAAGGGACACTTGAACCAAAATAACAGGCAGTGGCGAGGAACAGAGACGGTGCCAGGCAGGGGTGAGGAGGGACTGCACGTTCCTTGAATGGGGTCACACTGTGGCAGCAGTGACTATTCCTCCTGTGGGCTGGAGGGACTCTTCTCCTACAGCTGAGTCCAGGGTGGGTTTAACTGTGAATTACACAATCTTGAGTGTTGGATGGGCCTGAGTGGAGAGATCTGTGGCCTGTGCCGATCACCTTTGCTCATCTAGTTATGAAGCATGGCCAAAATAATAATTTAAAAAAATATAATTGTGAAAATGGACCCCTTCAAATCTTGAGTTTCTTATAAACATCTCTTTTTTTTTCCTTTAATCTGGAATTTAAGCTGTGGTCAGCCTCTTCAGCTTGTTTCAGCAATGACATCTGGGATTTTTTTATTTTTTTTTAATTGCTACTTGTGCTTATTTTTAACATTATTGTTCCTGTGTAATTGCATAACTTGAAGAATTCTGATTTCACACAAGAATACCAGGTATTAAGAGAGCTGCCACAAAGGTGTCAGAATCTGAGGATGGAGGTATGTCCGAAAAGACCAAGAGATTACTAAACAGTAATAAGAACAGAATACAGTCTCCATGGGGAATGAAGTATTTGCCTCTGCATCTTTTCTTTCGGTCTCCAAGGAGCTCTGTCTCTCTAACAGCAGCATCTTAGAAAATGAAAGGAGCAGTTCACAGGGAATGAAGGTCTCTCTGGCACTGTAGTCACATTTATCAGCATCCTGGCTGGAAAGGGCATGTCCTTTAGGTTCGTTGTACATGTGGAGATTGAGAATCTTGTTTTTAGAAGCCTAAACTTAAATTTGCCTAAAATTAGAGAACTGAAATACACCACAAGGAACTTTGGACTGGAAGGTGAGACTTAAACACAAGGTAGAGGTTGAGAGTCACATGTACATGGAGAAAAATTGAAGAACATTCCCCCTTTTCTGCACACATATATGTGGTACCCACGCTGGAGAGGGTAATGACTGGAGGCAGCATGTGAAGGTGTGATTGAGGGAAAGAGGCATCATGGAGGGATATAGATGGGAGGGGATTAAGGGTTGCTGTATTCAGAGCAACTATTTCTCTGGATTCAGGTTTGCTTATGTGCAGAGATGCCTGCCATGCTAAGAGGGCAGGAGATGGTTCTTCCATCTCTCCCAGCTACCTTCACCTTGACATTGAGAGGAGAATAAGAGCGAAGTAAGTGCATGCATGAGGAAGAGGTTTCTGTCCCCAATATTGTGTTGCTCAACAATGCCCAGAGGTTTACCAGGAGTCTGAGGCTCCGTGGAGGACTCCAAAATAACTCAGTAAAGATAGAGTAGGGCTTCTGGGCTTGCACCTACTGGTTTGAATGTAACCTGGCTTGTTAGCATCATGCTATACCTTATCAGGATGAGATTACTCTCAGTAATTTGCCCTGGGCCCCTAAAATATCTGTATCTTTGAGGATAAGGCATTAGAGACAGAGGACCTTGAAGTAAAAATGAATACACAAGTGGAAGGAATCTCTCCTGCCTGCAGAAGATGGCTGTCAGGTCTACAGGCTGTCACATGAGTCCTTGAGCTATCGGGGACTGAAGTGTAAGGTCAGACCAGAAAACTTTCACCTTGTTGCTGATGACTCACCAAACGCCTGAGAGAAAACAGCAAGGAGGCATCTCACAGGCTACAGAAACACATTGATGCAGAGGCCCCCTGCTGTGCTCAGACTCATAGGTGGGGGCTACAGAGGTCTGAAGATGTTGCCATCTCTCTGCATTAAATACAGGAGGGCAGAACTAGAAGGCCACTTCACAAAACCGGTTGCTTTCTCAGTGAACTCCAGCTCAGATGCAGCAAAGACACTGACTTGTTACTTATATGTGATTGACTGTCCAGGTAAACAGTTTTTCTGGTTGCTAGAAACCTCAAGTCAGGTATATATGTGGTGTGGTTTTTTTTGCCAGATCGAGCCTGTTTGTTCTCATGGCATCACTGCTCTTTAGTTTAAAAAGTCTTTTTTTCCCTTAGTACTTCTTTCTCATCATTTAAGTATAGTATTTTAATTTTATTTTCACCTTCTTTTTGCAAGGCTAAATATGCTTGTACCTTCTAATAAATCTTAGGTTCTCATAGTCGCCTTAACGATCATTCTCTGTAACCTTGTCTCGTGAATTCATCTTTCTCACACCTGAGTAGAGAAAATGTATACAATATTTAGATATGGCTGAAGACGGCGTTTTCCCTATATTTGGAAATCTGGAAATATCTTCCCCAATCCATCCTAGACTGACATGTTGCCTTTTTTTCACAGCTGTGTGGTTTGTTTGTTCCTGACCTTCATCTTTTGCTTTTTTTTTCTGCTCTGTGGGAATCACCTACCTTTTAGCCTAAAAATGTTCCCATTGTCTAAAGGTGACAGTATTACTCTCATGTTACACCTGGGGAAACTGAGGCAGGGGCAGAAATGTGACTTAGTCTTCATGAAGTAACACCAAAATCATTGCAAAGGAGACAGAATTCCTCAATGCCAGGCTGCTGTGGACATCAAGGCTTTGTCCTGCCATGACTTATCTCCAGCGATGATGAAGTCTAGGTTCAAATGCCTCCCCGTGGGCAGAGGCTGCTTCTACCAGGCAGGCATTATTATAAGGAGACTGGTTGTTTTTCCTGCTCCTCAGCCTACATCCCCCCCTCTCTTCTTTGCCAGGCCAGCTATGAATGGGAAGAGAGAGGCTCTGAGTGGACTCTGTTCTCCAATGCCAGTCGCTGCTGAATTTCAAATAACTCCCCAAACAAAACCCAAACAATCAGGCCCTTGTGTTCCTCTATCTCCTCTCTCTTTGGCCTTAGTCACTAGGCTTGGCAGCACTGCTGCTCTTCTGTGGCTCGTCACATGCCAGGCAGGGAGCGTGGGCTGCTTTTTCGTTCTTCTTTTCCCTCGGGGGTCTGAAACAACAGAGCCCTTTGCCTTATTTGCTTTGCTGGGGCAGGAGTGAAGATGGGCTAAAGGAAGATGGAGGATGGTGTAACAGCCCTTGGCAGGATTTTTGGTCAGCAGCAAGGTGAACGTAGTATCTTCAGGTACCATGGCCACTGCCCATCCTTCTCCCGTGACTCCTTTGTGCTGATGGTGTCTGGTCTCCTCTCAGAGGGTGATGGGAAGGTGTTGGCTGCTCAGAGATGGAGAGAGAGGACAAAGTGCTGTCTGATGCCCAAGGAGAGCAGCTTCCTTGCATCCTGGGGGGGATTCACCAGCTGCCTGAGGTGTCCCAGCTGCAGATAGCGGTCAATGCAAGATCATTAGATCAGCTTTTGCCCTAAATGCAGCTGGAGGTGAAAAGGAACAGCAGGACAAACCCAGCTGAGGGCCACGTTTTGGCTAGAGGCCTTATCGTGAGACTTCTGGGGCATATCCCACTCTCCTGGCACTGGTGTGCATCATGGTCTGGGGAGGATAGAAGAGGAGCAGGAGAAAAGAACAGAGCTCCTCTGATCACCTCTGTGTCATTGCTCTCTGAAGAGATCTGGGGCACAGTAATCTTGTAGAGAAGTGCGATTGTGTGATCTGAGCAGAAGGCTTTCCAGAGGTCTTGAGAACCCTAAACTCATTCCACTTGTGATCCAAGATAGGATTTGAATTCCTTCGACATGCAGGGAGAAGGGTCTCTCTGGGCAGCATGGTGAGGTCAAAGCTATTGCAGACTGGGGCAGCTGCTTAAGACCTATTAATTTTCATCCTGATAGACTGGGACAGTATAGTCTGTTTTCTGCCAAGAAAAAAAAAAAAAAAAAGAAGGCTTCAGCACCATTTCTTTATCTTGTGTCTTAGACCAGAAAAGCCCTCTGTGCAAAACTCACTCAAGATGCACTGTGAGTATTTGGCAGCATATTGCAGTGTTGTTCACTCTGCTGTGCTCAGGCACAGGTCTCGATTCAGCCCAGCTTTAATTGGATGAGAGGGGCTGCTCATCCTGGCAGCCCACTTGGCTTCTGCTGGCTTTAAACGGCAGGACATGACCCTTTTGCTTGTGATAAGGGATATTAACTCCTGACCTAAATAGGGCAAAAAATACCCCAAGTGTATGGGAAACCTGTTCCACCGGTGCTATTAAAAAACAGCCATCTTCTGCCTGGGATCTATTGACCAGCAAGAGAAAATCATTAATAGACATAGATTGTGTACATGGAAGAGCTTAAGTGATGGCCGTGCCTTTGCAAACTGACAGGATGGGTCAGGAGAAAGGAATCGAACTCCGTCTTGTGGCTAAATATGAGTCTTCCTTCTGCAAGACTCGTCACTACTGCTTTCCTGTGGGAAAAAAACCAGCATCCAGGATATTGTTGTTGCTGGTCACTAGTGCTGGATGGGTCATGGGGCTGTCAGAAAATACTATAAGGTAAGTAAGTAAGTAAGTAAGGTATAATTGCTGGGTTTGTGCGAAACCTGTGCTTCTGGGTTAAGCATAGGAATTCCTGCGTGAGATTCAATGGCCTCATTCTGCCTCAGGACAAGCTACGTGAACGTAAATGTCTCTTCTGGCACTGTGGCATTAAATATACATATATAAATATATATATAATGTATGCACTGACACACAGAAACACACACACACATATATATAAAACTAAAATGCAAGATGCTTTATGAAGGATGACCTAGACTTAGCACCATCCTTGTGTTTCCCTCAAGCTGAAGCAATGATCCCAAAAATCTCCTTGGGAATGATGCTTGGTAGGAGTGGATTTTTGCATCTGTTCCTATGTACCCAACATTGATTTGCTGGGCTGAGCTGCTACCTCTAACTGTGTGATGCTCTGCTGCTTTTGAAAGGATTTGGCTTTTTGCAGTTATACTCAAGGCTCTGATTTTGAGAGGGAGCTCCTATTAATATATCTTCTTATATAGTCCTACATATGATCTTTATAGCTAACTATATATATGAAATAGGGAACACCTCCAACTGGGAGTGGTATGTAAGGAGTCTTTTACTGCTAGGCAACCACTTCAAATCGAAGGCTGAAAATTGTTACTCAGTCTATGACAGCTCTCTTAACCTCTGAGCTCTTCTGCCGAAACTGGGAAACAAGAGGCATTTTGAAATGAAGGTAACTCGAACTTGTTCAAATCTTTTCAACATGGATTCTCTCCAAACCGATTGGGAAAAATTAACAGATAAGGGTAGTCAGAATTACTAAATAACAATAATAATAATGGTAATGATAATAGTAAGTTAAGTTAGTGTCTTTTCTTTCATTCATTATCCTAAGTCCATCAGTAAGATTTTGAATGTCTGTGAATAAATTTGTGCTTTCGTAACAGTTTGTTCAGAAGCAATTTTTAGCCAGTGACTTTTTACAGACTCTCTTTGACTGCTATATATTCAAGATCCCTTCAGTTAAATTCTCTATTACATTATATTTGATAAAACATGGATCATGAATCATGGTCATTTTACTGATAGAGTGTTTTAAGTGAGTCCATATATAACCTGTACAGGCAGATTTCCAAGCTTTTTTAAAAAATGAAGTAAGTTGGATATATATTAACACTTTCAGATACAGATGTTGGGATTTCTGGAGTCTTTTTTTTCGGGCTTGATTGTACATGCATGTATGTCTTTCTCCACTCATGTTCTACACATACACATACATGTTATTCTGTTCCTTTGGTGAGTAGCTGATCAGAACAGAAAGATGACAAGTGCTGAAGAGTGTATGATAAGGTATTTTTTCCCAGTGTCCCAGACCCAGAGGTGCTGGAGAAGGTCTCTGGGGAGAACTAAATCTTTAATTCTTGCCTTTTGAGTGTCTTCTTCCTCCACCATGATCTCCTGAGATGCTGAGATGTTGAGATCCCTCAGACTCTATCCAGGTCCTTGTCATCAGAAGAATGCAAACAGACCGTTGTGAAATAAAACAGTTGACCTGCAGCTCTTCTGATGATGAACATTCTTCCAAATGTTCCAGCAGTCACCAGAGTATTCATGGGTAATCAGCTATAGAAGCTACCAGCAGAAAAGAAGGAAAATGAGACAGCTGCAAATTTTTTGTCTGCTCTTCCTCCTAGCCCCAACCTGGGCTCACCAGATTTATGAAATCTAGAGATTCTCCACCTGTAGGAAGAGATTGATGAGGAAAAAGAAATCGGATGGTGGTCAGAGGCGAATGGCTGGGATAGTAAGGAATTTGGAAGATTTACAGAACATGTTGTTGAAGGCTGCATGAGAATCAATTTCTGAAAATGGGATATGAAAAAAAGCTTCTTGGAGTTCAAAATAAAAATGAAAATCAAGCTGTAGCAAAGCACAAGCTGCAGAGCTGGTGGAGTAGCAATAGCATTTGCCATGCAAATCACTGCACTTTTGATTTTTCCTGTTCTGGAAAAGGAGATTCTCTTACACTACAGTGACTTTTCCATTACGCTCAAAGATGCTTTTATCCTGAATAGCCTTACTGTTGCCTTAAACAGCCTTACTGCTAAAGCTAAATGTGTTAAGATTAAAAGCACTGCTTAAAGGTTACTTACGTTACTAATTACTATTTGTCATTAATGGCCAATCATACTGTGAAGAATGACTTTGTATCTTTTCCTCCCGTGACCTGTACTAGTCAGTCCCATTGGCTTCTTACTCTTATAAAGGATGTCTCTTCTATCCATCTTAAATAACTACCCTTCTAATTTCCTAGAGTATCAGCCAACCAGGTTTAAGTTCTGTGTGATCCTTTTCTGCTCGGTGTGATACTTAGCATCTGTCTGCTGGGTTAGGAAAAACAGATAAATACAAAAAATCTTGTTAGATTTTGGTCTTGTTCACTTGGATGATAAGATACCATCTCCTTCCAGCTCCCCTAAATAAAGATTTCCACACCCCACATAAGAAAAATCACAAGAGTTCCATATAAAGCAACTGTGGTCAGGAAAAAAATCCAAATGGAGAAGATTAGTTACCTCATCTTTCATCAGATGATAATGTGCTCTTGCTCCAAGGCTTCCAACTCCCACACTTGTGAAAGGTGTCTTGTAGCTAGCATCAAATCTGAGCCAGGAAATTAAAGAACCAAGTTTTGATCAGTAAACTCTTTTCTCTTGCACAAGCCAAGACTCTTCATGGACCCGAGTTGTCTGGAAGGACAACTCAAGGTTGTCACTGACCAAGTCCAGCTTCGTCACTTTGTTTCTCTTCATGAACATCATTGATCTCCGGCTGAAATGCTGAGGAGAAGACATGACTTAGGATTATAACAACTTACTGTTGTCCATTTGCACATCCCTTGACACATCTACTTTCACCTAATCATTTGCCTACAGGTGGCTAAAAGCAGTTAAAAGCCACAGCTGGAGTTCCAACATCCCCAAGCTGCTGTTAATGTCAGCGGCCTCAGTTGGTTTGAGCACTCAGGAAATCCTGGGAGGAGAAGTGTAGGCCATGCCTTGTCCTCGTGTTGTGCGAGGGTGGAATAATACAACATCTTCATGGAGTTACAGACTAATTGCCTCTTATCTAGACTTGTGTTAAGTGTAGCTCACCACACACTCAATGGACGTCCAAATTAAGCCTTGGGAAGCACTTAGTCATAGGTCCTCCCCAAAAGTCTCAGAAGCATGTGGATGCCTTGGAAACAGGGCAGCCTAAATATCGAAGCCACCAAGGACTTCCCCAACATAGACATCATCAAGACTGTGTCACCGAGTTTGTATATCAGCAGGGACTCTTGATTCACTTCTTTTCTTTAGGGTGTAGGAGGTCTCCTCGTTCTCTCTACAGAAAGGTGATCTCTTTTTAAAATGATGTGTGCCTTGATCTCTGAAAGCAACTCCAAATTTCTTGTGTCTGCTGCCACAGTAATTTATGTGTTTTAAGGCCTCTGGGGATGCTAAGGATCCTTCAAAACACTACAAGAAATTTCTTCAGTATTGACCACTAACAAGAAATAAGTGTCCTGGATGAGGAATGAAAAAAAGGTGCCAGACTGGATGGAGAACTAGAGGTGACACAGACAAGAGTTCTGATACTCCCCATTTTGCCTCTGACTCTCCCAAGGTTTGAGTCCCTCATGTAAATTCTAAGCAGGGAATGAGGAAGAGAGCTTTTTTAGGTGCCAGTGGTGACAAGGGGAACAGACGCTCTTGAAGGTCGACAGGATGCTGACATTTGATAACAAGCAGTAATGGAAAATTACAGATCTTGACCTCCTCTGGCATAACAGAGGACGTACCAGCACGTAACTGTCCCGTGGGAGAGGAGATGTGACTGCACCTGCCTCCAAAGGGCAAGGAGAGAACAAACGTCATGGAGGGCTGGAAATGCCAGTGCTGACAGGCCGGACAGTGTCCCCATGTCCTCACCTGGGGCTCCTGGGATGCTCTGCACTGAAGTCTTAATAGTTTGTCCCTCCCAAGGTAAATCCCCTCTTGTGATGATTGTCCACTGTGGACCTTCCCACCCAACACATTTTCGTGGTTCAAGCCAACTGGGTCAAAGAGCCAAGCAATCTCCAGCTCTTTCCTCGCCCCACTCCCCTTTCCACAGTGATGTGGAGCAAGATGATTCAACTGAAAAGGCTCAGGGGTTTGAGATTAAGGATAGGGAAGGTAATAATCTACCCTTTAAGATATTGGGTAAGAACCAGAGCGACTCAGGGAGAAAAACATAGATTTAATTCACCACCACCATTTACAAAGTAGGATAGTGAGAGGAATACATCAATAAATATGGTCCGATCTTAAATACACTTCACCCCCATCCCCGTCTTCCTGGCTACCTCCTCCCTCCCTCCCATGAGTGCAAGGGCAGGGGATGGGGGGTGCAGTCCATCTGGTCATTACTTATTACCCATGGCAGCTCCTCTTTGAGAAAGAGGGCTCCTTGCAGTCTCTCCTTCCTGCCATGTGGTGTACACCTCACAGGAGGCAATCCTCTTCCTCCTCGTGAGTCCCTCAGGATCATGGATCGCTTCGGGTGGATCTCCTGCTGATGCTTGGTCTCTCTCTCCTCTCACATAGGGCTCTGCATGTACCGATGCATCCTGGACATTCTCGCTGCCGTAGTCCCCTCAGCTGGCAGGCAATCGCCTTCCTGACATCTCAACCACCACTGGCCTCAGGGAAATGTCCTGATCCAGTAACCTTCTCCTTCTCTTCTAGGACTCTTCTTTCCCTCTTTCTTCTCAGGACAACGTTCCTTTGTTCTCCTCTCACCTCACCTTCCTCAAACAGAAAAGCTCCCCGACATTAAAGACAGGACAACCCAAAACAAGACAAAACCAAAAGAGAGATGGGGTCGCCTCCTGAATACCTTGATTGCTGAGGTGCTGATTGGCCTGGCCCTGATCAGAGTCAGGTCCAACTCCTACCTGAGACTGGTAGAGACTCTCGAAGCTTCACAAGAGTCTATCCCCACTTTCACAAAAAACCCCACCAGACTCAAACCCATGACACACATGCATGCTAAAACCTGTTTATCTCATTTTATTTATTTATTTTTAGTGCTCCCCAGATGCTTTAGAATGTGTTGGGTGGTTAACCTGGCTCTATTTTCATGCTTAGAGTAGTGGAGAAACAAACCTGACTGTCTCTCTTGTCCTAGTAGAGGTTGCAGGGCTGTTCCAGTGCTTTAGATGATTGCCATGAGGAGAGAAACTACTGCATTCAGGAGAGTGTCTTGTTCCTTAATAACCATCCAGAAACACCTCTTGTTACGTAGCTCCTTTATCCTCTTTTATCGCTCATAATGTTTAATTTTGCTTCTATAAACCACACCACACATCCCCGTGTTGGAATAGTTTTAGATTTATGCAATTACTGTATGCGGCCAGAGATTTACATGAACCTCTGACCCACTCCTTCGTATTCTGACTGTGGACTCTTCTCTGATCTGGGCTTTTCGCTATGATTACACTCACTGGTGGCCTTTTGTGCCTGTGAAGATGAAAGATATGCGATAACAAGCCCAGGAAGACAGAAACAAGCTGCTCTGTTCCTCTTAAGCCCCATGCTCGTTGCTGAGCTGAAGAAACAATCAGTGATTGCCTTCAGCTTGAGAAGGCTGAAACAGAGCATCAGTGGGATTAGGAGGGCTTAGGGGCATTAGAATAATTGGTGGTGCTAATTTCCTATGCTGGAGACTTCCAGCTGAGTGAAGATACTGCATGTTGCTGGTCTCTGCAGAGAGATGCACTTCAGGAAAAAAGGAGAGGTTGCAGGATGATTCTCAGGAGGAATAAAGAGATGCAGGAGCTGGAGTTGCAGTAGGAAAGGATTCTAGAGCAGCAAGATCTATAGCCTTGGTATTAGGTGAAAAAATACCCTAGAAAATACCATGTGTAAAGTTTGGTGAAAAGTGGCAACTCAGGGTAGAGGAGGAGGGGAGAGAGGAGTGGAGGCTTCATTTGGAATTTGAACTGGGGGGAGAAAGAGAAGGTACCATTGCATTTTCTTGGTACCTGGCAAAAGACAAATAATCCCCTGCCCTGACCTGCCTGTGAGGAAGCTGTGTAGCCTGTTTAGACTATCTGATATCCTGTGTGAACCTTGATTCTAGCCACAGTCTAAGAACAGGGTACACAAGTACCTGCCCATCTCTATACTGGGGCCACCAGACATCAGAGGTCCAACAAAGCCTGCACTGTGAAGAGAAAATGTTCTGGGACTGGGAAGCAAGAATAACGATGAAATAGTTGAGGGAAAGGGTTTCTAATGTCTGAGGACATGAGGGATCTGTAAGCTTGTTTAACAGGCTGAGGGAGTTGTGCTGCTGACAGTGAAAAATAAGGGAGGACGCAATGGGCTTTTTGAGGATGGCCCATTCCCTGAATTGTTTAGACAGGATGAAATAAATCTTTCCCTGGACTGGAAACACATATTAAATGGGACTTGCAAGTCCTTTTCCACTTCAGTGTTCCTGACTCTTGGACTAATGCTTTCCCCTCCTGTTACGTACAAAGACAATTGTGCACAAAAGGAAGCTCTTCACTGATTTATCGTCTTTACCAAGGATTCACATCCATTCAGTCTTTAAGTGATTATATAGATCACTATGTTCAAAAACCCCCACTGCAGTTAAAAATGAAGGAACTTGAGCTTTGGTTTTGAGCTGGGCTGTCCATTCTCAAATTGAAATGGGAAGCTTTCTCAGATGCCTTCTTGGTCAGTCTTGCCCCTCTATAGAAAAACACCACCAGGTCAGATTTTCCCTAGTAGTGTTAAATTTGGTCTGGTTAGGGCCATCAAGTCATTTTCATCTAAAATTTTCTTCTCTATGACCCAGTCTTAAGATTTTTAAACATCCCATCATTCTTGCTCTCTTAATGTGGTGTGTTGTAGCTTTGTATCTCATGGGGGTTTTCTTCAGAGAAAACCTGAGATTTTGAGGGCTTCCTGTGATGAGTAGAGCAAATCCTTGGTGGACCCTCCATAGCTGTATAATACAAGTTATACTGGAGGTCATGAATTTTAACCTTCCCGCCCTTTGAGAGTATTTTTCCTTTTAGTGCCAAGTACCATAGAAACTTCCTGGCCAGCCTTTGTCACTTGGTCCCCAGGAATGCTCCTATGAGCTCCTCACATTCACAGCCTGAAGAGTTCAGCAAGTAGCTGGTTAAATCCTGCAGAGGCATGAAAGTTTGTCTTCAAGAACCACAAATGCCGAAACTTTGCGAGCAAGACTTCTCCACTTCCATCTTCAGGGAAGTGAGAAGCAATAGCATATGATTAACTTATGAAGTGCTCGCTGAGGCAACGTCATTAGTTCGAACAGGCCCTTGTGAAAATGGGAACTTCCAGAGCATGAATTTTTAACGTCTGGGCTGCATTAAGATCCAAACGTGACAGAGACTAAACTTAGAGCCTGAACTCAGAGAGCATTGCTGCTATTTGTGGCAGAGATGGATTTAAGGGGAAAGTAGCAGAGTGTTTTTTAAGGGTCTCTTGTGTTGGGGGAAGCTCCACCAGTTTTGAGCAAATGTCAGCACAAATTAGACTAGTTTCTGGGTGATGAGCACACCTCTGTCTCTGCCTGGTGCCTCCATAAAGTTAATTCTGTTCCTGCCTTTAAATGCTTCCTTTCTACCCATCACTGCATTCACCTTCACTCCTGACTACGTGTCCTCACGCTCTTTCATGAGATCCTTCCTACTCCCAGGCCACCTCTTCACATGCTATGCTGGTCCCTTCTCTTCACTGCTTTGCACACACGGTCCCTCCCTGCCATCCCCAGTAGGAAAACTCCTCTCCTCTGAAACCAGAAGCTGGCACTGGAGAGAAACAGCACTGTGCAACTCGAGTGATGTGGGAGATGGCCAGCAAGAGGCTGCCATGGCAACAGCTGGATTTCCTTCTTCCTTTCTTCTCACGACACTATACTAAAATAATAGAAAAAAATAACAGCTAAGGGGGGGACACTAAAGAACCTTCTTTCGCAAAAAACTCACCTTGTCTTTTTACATGTTTCTCAATGAAAAACCCTGGCATCCCTGTTGCTGGTACAACAGTCTGGTGATTGTTGTTTGTACATGGTAAGCAAAAAAGAGGTTGATTTTCTTCCCCTTGGTGGGAATGACCTTGCTCTGCACTTCTTGTTCTGTGATCTTTGAGCTGAGTGACAGAACTGTGGTCAAAAAATGTATGTGGAGACGACTATGAGCTTTGGGACCTGTTGCAGTTGTTCCATGCAAAGAGGGTCACTTAGGAAGACCTTGGGGCTGGATGGGGTTGTGTAGTGATGTCTCCAGAAGAGGTTCCCATGATGATGCTTCTGCTTTGACAACCCAGAACGTGAGCAAGCCCAGTAGTTTGTCACGAGGTCATTACATCAGTTCTTAACATCGTACATGTAGACACAGACATATGTGAGTCTACTTGGCATCAGCCAACATGGGTGAGATATTGACTGACTGTATGCTTCAAAGACTGGAAGAACCCAGTTGATGTGCATCTTCCAGGGATCTGGTCCTTCATCTCCCTTGGATTTGGGTTTGTTCTTTATAAAAAAAAAAAAAGATGTGGCTGATGTGCTTTTTTTTTTCTCCTCTTTTTGTGGCTGTTTGCCCTGTGAAAAACCAAAATTGCGTGGAACATCAAGTGGAGAAGGAATTCCCCTGAATAAACAAGAAATTCACTCCAATTACAAGTTCATATTTAATGTTACATCAGAGAAGAATGACTGTCTGGGGATATTTGTGCAATACAAGCTTTTAGTCTGTGCTACCATATCACAGACCCTTTTATTCCCAACGTCCCCTGCCTGGCACAGCTCTTTCCAGTGTTGCAAAGTGCTCCTGAGGCATATTCACTACCAAAGACAATGAGCTACTTGCACCGTAGTCCTTCAGTTCTTAAAGTCCAGGCTGGGGCCCTGTGAACGGCTGGCATCCCACCTCTGACAGTAGCCACAACTGGCCCTTTTATGGACATACAATGGATTCTATCTCAATCTCTGAAAGTTATATGCTGAACTCAGGCACTGAAGCACCACGATGGATATCACTTCGCTGTGTCTATCAGCACTGACACTGAACTTGAATTTTTTCTTTCCTTTCTATGTCTCCAAGACATGCTACTCTTAAGATATATCACCCCGGGACTTTCCTTCAGATTGGAGGTCTCAAAATGTCATGGTAGGCCAGGTTTCAGAAGACTTTCAGGCTTGATTTCTGAATGAAGCAGCACCTAAGAGATATCTCAACAGCAGAATAGCTCTGTCCTAATCAATGAACCTACAGTGGTGAACATCAGGTGGAAATACAACTCACAAATAATCACCCTTTGGATGCAGACACATTATTTCCTCCTAGTACCAAGATGCCCTCTTTCTCCTCGGGTCTCAGCCTGAACAAGTTCTCAGGTGAAAGTTGCTGAGATATTTTCATTTTACTGCTTTAGTTGCTAATAAGGCTGAGTCCTTTCCTTGGCAGAGAGGGGTTTGTTCCAGTTGGAGAAGCAAGCAGTGGTAGATACATGCATAAGCAAGAGGATGAATATTATTATGGGGAGTGGAAGCTGAATTTCAACTTTATCTTGAGGATGTCAGATTGCCAAGCTCTGATATCCTCACTTAGCTTCACACTGTTTGTTTTTCTCTCCCCCCCCAATCCTTCTCAACAATTAACTTTGCAATTAGATTTAATTATATTCAGTAGCTATTGAATGTACCCTCTGCCCCAGTCACCACTGATGGAGAAATGCAGCAGTTGGGGTGAAAGATGCACACTCAGCTCAGCAGACCGTTCAGCAGTGATTCACACGTCCTCTGCATGGGTGAGAACAGGGAACTCTCCTAAATACACGGTCTTGTGATTTACTCCTCCACTCTCTCTCCCAGCCATTCACCTTTCTGTCTCATTTTAGGAGTCAAGCAACTGCTTAGATGTCAGGAAAACTGGGAAGGATCTCTTGAGGGATGTTTTTCCACCACTGTCTCAGGACAGTATTATGCGACTGGAAAGCTGTTTTTTGGATGAATCCTAAACCCAAGGTATAGCTTTTGCTAATAGAACATGATGTCTATCCTCTCCCAATCTCTAAGACACACAAAGATCACTTATGAAGCTGGTAGACCTGAAAGCCAAGTGTGTAAAAAGTCTTTTTGGTGCCAAATATATTTTGGTGTTACTTGGCTTTGAAGTGTGCAGAAATCCAAAATCCACTAACACTCTTAGTGTATTGGTATTAGCATCACTGTCCTTCTTCTGCTCTGGGTAAATGACAATGCATAGAGAGTGTGTGTGTGTGCATGTATATGCGTGTACACGTTAGCTTTAGTACAATAAATAATTTTATGCCATGAATCAGCAGCTGAGATACCAGGTACTTGAGCAGTCTCTTAACAACTTACCTATTAATACAGTAGATGAATGTTAGATTACTTTTGTTCCCTTTTGGGAGATATGTGACAGTCTTCCTTCAGGGAGGATGGGGTGAGAAATAATATTTCCAGCTTGCTGTGCAAAGTGGGGATGGCTTCACCTCTTGAAAAGCAAGCATTTTGGTTCAGCACAGCTCTGCACTGTGAAGGGCAAGTGGTTTGTAAAATCAGGGTACAGAAAACCTTTGAAATAAAGATTAAAGATCTTGCATGAAAACGCCTTTTTGTTGATCCTAAGTTTTTTATTGCTGGAGAAACAAACTTGGGTTATCTTTGGCTTTAGGTTCCTCCAAATAATGGTGAACATTGGATAGGCAGAATCTGCTTCAAATCAGGTGTGCAAGGTTTGACCATAAGCATAACCCACTGATTTTGAAGGATAATGAAGTTACTTCCCTGATTTGCTGGACTGGGGCCTTTACTTCTGGAGGACTGATATTTTTATAGCCAGAAGGCAAGCAGTACTCTTTGTAGTAAGGCAGAAACCACATCTTCTCTTGGTAAATATTCTTCTAAAGGCAAAGATGGAAAGTGAAGAAGCAGTAAACTGAAGCACAGCCCTGTAAGTGCCTGGCTGTTCTTGTTTCATGAGTAAAGGACTTCATTATCTTACACTGCCAATGCAAATTAATCTTTAATGCATAATACCCCCCATCCCTTTTATTAGCTGGAACTTAACTAAAGAATGCACCTTGTGAGACAAACAGACAAAAATCCCAGCTGCTGGGTCAATTTGCTGGAAGTAGAGACAACAGTCAAATGCAGAACATTGACCAAGAACTTCCTTGAGTACTTCATTAGGGGAATCTTTGGGAAAAGCTGAAGCCCTCCATGTGCTTGGTGAGGAGTGCTCAGAAAGCTGAGGGTTCTTGTCCTTCTCATAGCAGAAGTCCCTTCTTGCTCCCAATTAGGCAGGCCATATCTTGCATTTTGAGAGAGGCGTAATTGATAGAGAACGTCAAAAATCACATCCTGATGCTCCACCCTGGTCCCTCACTGTGAGTGAAAACTTAATTCTTACTGAAAAATTTCTTTCACCCACCCTTTCATGAAGTTTATTTATTTATTTTATTCCTGTGCCTAGAAATTAAAACAGTGTGCCTGGTCAAATAAAAATAAAAAGGAAAAGAAATAACCAAAACCTAAACACCCCACATAACCAGAGAAAAATAAAGGTTAAAATTTTCATAAATAACACAGTAGCTCATGAATAATTCAAACCAGAATATACTTATCGTAAGGAGTTATCGCGGCTAATTATAGTCTATTGCTATCGTTCTCTCCAAAGCTCTGGCATTGATAACGGCAGGACATGCCAAATATTTCACTAAAGCAAAATATTGTGCTCGATACTTCCCTGTTCATAGGCAGGCCTTTTCCTAAAAGGGATCCCTGTTCTTCAGTGACTTTTGTCCCTCGATTGTGGTCTGTAAGAAAAGACCTTTCATTTAACTGACTCGTTCATCTCTATTAGTTCAATTGGTCCCTGCAGATTATTCCCCCCTGACCAACCTTGATCTAACTGCTTTGGCACAGAAAGGACTCAGGCTTCCACTGTTTCATGAAAACAGGAATATCCTTCAAAATTGGTGGGGTTTTTTGATATTCTGGGGGGTTTTTTTAATATTCTGATTTATTATTTTTAAAATCTGTCTGTCTTCTTTAGAAAAACTTGCATCTTGGCATAGGAGAAGGATTTATATACATCGTAGAATACTATCTATCAGTACATGTGGCTTCCCTGTTCGGTTTCCTTTCAGATTTCCCCGTGAGCTGCAAGATTGCTGGGACTTTTTGAATTGTAGACGATTGGCAAGCAGCAGATGTTGACTAGACATGAGCTTGGAACTGGAGATGTTTAAGGAATGAGCTCTAGAAAATCAGAATATGCCAAGGAACTGTCTGTAAAAGAAGTTTTAATGAGAATATTAATGATGAAATGCAGCACAGAAAATAAAATCCTGTAATAGAAATATTTCATGAGAGAAATGCAAAGGGAGTATTATTTCTATAGAATTGACAGACATGGAGGAAAATTACTGATATCTTTAGAAGTTTGAAGAGGCTGAGGAAAGCTAACAGATGGCCAGCTTGGTAGGGGTAAATCTTTCCCAAGCTTCAGATATTAAGCTGCAAGAAAGTGAGGGTGTTATTTTACCTGCAAGTGGGAACCTCAGCATGAACATGAGTCCAGTGCCAACAACACACAGCTCCGGGGAAGAAATTGCCTCTTGTCCAGTCTCTGACATAAGATTTACAGTGTGTTGTATCATTGCAAATAGTTGTTGTCCTTGGTCAGACTAAATCTAACTTTCAGGCTGTTTTGAAATGTGAATCAATCTGATATTGCTGTGTGGTAAAGGTGACAGGTTTTTTTTGCTTCTGCACTCACCTATATCTTTGTTTCCTTTTCCCCTGACATCTCCTTTTGACCTAACTTTGGCTAAAGGCCTGAATCTATAAGGCATAAAATTTGTATTTCTAAATCTGCAAAAATCTGTTACTATTATCATTACTTCCTCCCATCTAGCATCATTCTATGTATATATTTCCTACAAGATCTTTAGATAAAGTGAGGACATTTTACATGACTCTACGGAGGTTGGACTAGATGATCTTTTGAGGTCCCTTCCAACCCTTCACATTTTATGGTTCTGTGATTTCATGATATGCACTTGCTCCATCACTTAGACCACTAGAGAACCCTAAGAGGTCCAGGGAGGGGCAGGGGCTTTGTGGCATTGCTCCAAACTCTTCTGAGTGAAGAAAAAACTTTGGTGTATCTGCATTGCTCTGAAGATGTGGCACTGGACCGGCGTTAATAGGATGTGCTCCACATCTTATACCCTTCCACCCTCCTGGGCAATTTTTTGAGGGCTGGTAGGAGCCCCCTAGGTGTTTTTGCTGATGTTTTTGCTGCATGTGGGTACACAGGTACCTGGTATTATCTACAAAGCATATTTAACTGAGTTTATGAGCTTCTAAGAGGGCAGGTAGGTGTATTCTTGAGGGCAAGTATGCAATGTCCTCATTTGAAGAAACAGAAATGTCCTCTTTGCTTTCCCTGATGTAACTCATCAAACCTTTACTTGTGTTAGTTAGGGGAATAGATGAGATAAATGCACCATGTGAGATTCCTTCTAGATTTTAAGTCAAATTATTTCAGACTAAGAGCTCTATTTAATTCATAATTGCACACCTGGTTTGGTTGCTGGGAATAAAAAAGAAATAACCTCCAAAGCATTTTCCAGACACTGACAGAGAAGATAATCTGAACAGTGACTGGCTCTTCTGCATAGAGGGAAATCACTGTGTTGCAAGGAAAAGAAGAAAACTGCACATGCATTTTACATGAACAGGTTATTTGAGAGCATGACAGCTATAATGAGAGAGAGATCATCTTGCTTGTGGCTGTACAGTGTGGAGGTCAGTCAGCTCTGAATTAGCAGAGTCATTAATATTCTACTACAGCATGAGGCTGGAAGGGACCTTGTAGGTCATGAAGCCAACCATGTCATATAATCCCTTTTGAGAAGAGCAGGTGATGTTGGAGGGTAAGGAGTGGAGAAGATGCTTGTGGAGACAGAAAGTACTGGTCACTAACCGAGTGGTTAACAGAGAGTAGGAGTGAGGGTTTTCTTTAAGGGACCTGAGGGAATCGTGTATCTGGCTGAGATATCTTGGAAATTTCCAGTATTTTTGAAGTTACTTCTCTATTCCTTGCTGTGTTTGCGGAGGAAATATCTTGGGTTATCAAACTTCACAATATAGGGAATAAATGTGTTCCGTGGTGGATCAGAACAAGCAGCAAGTGGTCCAGAGGAGGGCCACGAGGATGCTCAGAGGGCTGGAGCACCTCTCCTGTGAAGACAGACTGAGAGAGTTGGGGTTTTTCAGTCTGCAGAAAAGAAGGCTCCGAGGAGACCCTATTGTGGCTTTCCAGTATCTCAAGTGGGCTACAAGAAAGCTGGGGAGGGGCTTTTTAAGATGTCAGGTAGTGGTAGGACTGGAGGGAATGGATTAAAGCTAGAGATGGGTCGGTTCAGATTGGACGTGAGGAAGAAGTTCTTCCCCATGAGGGTGGTGAGACCCTGGCACAGGTTGCCCAGAGAGGGAGTGGAAGCCCCATCCCTGGGAGTTTTTAAGGCCAGGCTGGACGGGGCTCTGAGCAGCCTGATCTAGTGGGGGATGTCCCTGCCCATGGCAGGGGGGTTGAAACTGGCTGATCTTTAACGTCCCTTCCACCAATTCTATGATTCTATGAAGGACTGATCCTGTCTGTACTTCAGTGCCCTCAGATCTTCCTGGATCTGTGGGTGCTCAGCACTGAGGAGATCATGTTTTTTGGAGCTGTCTTTCAGTTGTGAAGGACACCTGACCTTGACTGTTTCTGAAGAACAGATGCAGGGGACAGTGTTATGGAGCAGACAACCAAGGTGCCAAGTTTTCATCCTGGGAATCCCACTTGATTCACGTCTAAACCTTGCCTGAGTAGAATTTTAATTCCTCTCTCCCTTTGTTCTCATCCATGTAACGCACTAAGATAATTACATTTTTATGTCTCAGAGGGATGTTGTGAGGTTTCTCTAACATTTACCGAGTGTTTGAAGAAGATCTTATGAAGGTAGAGAGCAAGTACCAAAAACTGCTACCAGTCTTCACGAAGATCCTTCCTTCGAGCAACACAGACAAATTCAAGCTGGAACTGTGGCAAACATTTTTTAACAGCAAAAATTAATTAACTGCTACAACAGCTTCCCAAGGGAGGTGGTAGATTTTCCATTGCTCAAAGTCTGTTAGTCAAACCTGCCTGTCTTTTTGAAAGGCAGGCTCTAGCTTAACTGCAAGTTATTTGGCTCAGTTCAGAAATCACTAGATGATGCAGGCAATAGATACGATGATCTTATGGAATCACAAAAGTACACTCCCTTACGTCTCTGAATGATTTTATCTTGGAAGGAGGGACTCATCAGATTTTTCTGGCAGTGCCATATTCACCAAGTCCCCTCCCCAGTGCTTGGACCTTGTTTCTTCAACTGAGTTTCCATTCACCTTGTGACACCAGCTCCTAAGTACTGTCATATGATTTGAGAGCATAACGGCTACTCCAGGTGCCAGTCTGCTGTCACTTCTGCCACTTTTTTAGATGACAGAGAGCTTTCACAACTGTTTTCTTCTACTACTTCTAGTTTAGGAAGGACTGTGTGTTGAAAAATTCTGTCTCATGTCAAAGACCAGCCAAGTTACCCCATGCTGTAGCACGGTCACTGCTAGAAATACAAGCAGAAGTACCCATGAAGGTGTTTTATCACCATATTTACCTTCACTCTCTTTTCCCTTATTCCACATGCTGTTATACCAACAGTCCACAATTCTGTTTTCTATTCATACATAGACCTAAGATGCCAGATAAAAGAGTATTTTGGGAAATGAGGCTCTCTACTCCTCTCTGATCCCTGCCTGGGTGCATTACCCATCACCTGTTTATGAAAGTGGGAAGGACACAATCAAAACAGTTTTACTTTCACCTTCCACATATTATCAGCCTGCCTACGATATCTGTGGGGGATTTTGGATAGACTTCAATCTCAGGACTGTCACTTCATGGCCAGCAGACCATATCTAGATTTGAGATTTGGTAACGGATGGTATCCAACCTTCAACTGTGACTGAACACAGCCAGGTACTTTGAACATATCTAGCTGTTATATTCACGTGGAGGAAGGTAATGGACCTGGTGACAAGAGTGTCTTGATCTCTTAAGTCATATTTACCACATTTACTGCCAAAATCCATGAGGGACTCCCTATTCTTTATTAAGAAACTTAAACTCCTTATCCCCCTCCACCCCTCCCCACCCCCCAAATAATGCTTTTTTTTTTTTTTTCCTTAAAACATCACAGACAGTCCTCAAAGATCAAACATGATCTGCTTCTTATGTCAAATTTGCAAAGACAAGTTACTCCTACAAAGCTCTGTGTTGGTAAGAAGCATTCAAATAACAAACTGGTGGTCAGTGTCCTCTAACGTGATGGATGAGGTTTTGGGAGAGGGAAGAAGGCGTTATGTAAACAACAGAAAGGTTACTCTTACTACTATTTTAAAGGGGATTATAACATGAATTATGATGAAACAGAGTGGAGAAGTGACCTTTGTGCTAGAAGGTGGGGAAAGAAAAACATTTCACCAAAAAGATCACATCTGAAAAATTCATTTGATAGTGATGATACAGCAACTGCTACTGTAAATACAATTTTGTCTATTTTTTAAGAACCATTTGGTTTCCAGACACACAGCTCAACACTGCTCTAACTGGCAACTTTGGTGTTTAAAAATGGATTGTGTCGAGACAAGGTAATACCCAGAGGCAAATGTGCTGTTAGGAAAGAGCTGTACAGGTTTATATTAAAGTCACAAAAAGGGCTTTGTGACTGTCAGGAGGCAGACAAAGGGCAATTGTAGATCTCACCAACACATTTAGTTGGAGTTTGCAGAAGTCATCCTCCTTCTTATGGCTATATGGACTAACTTTCAAAAACACATGAGCTCGGAGAATGGGCCCTTGTGTCCTTATTTCTGTTATGTTCAGGCAAATCTTGGTGATGCTTAAGATTCAAGCACTCAAGTGAGATTTAGACTGGGATAATTTTTGGCTGAAGAGATTTCTTAACATACACGGATGTTTTCTGTTCTGTTGCCTTCCCCAACAACAAAATACAATTCATCATTAAAAAAACCCACACCTTTTTTTTTTGGTCTGTGGTGCCAGATCTACACATGGTTCTAGGAGTTCAGGTGTCTCTTGGACACCTCAGTAGGAGATAGTTATTTTAATGAATACGACCCCCATGCTTTGAAGAACTGAAATCATATTTCTGTCTTTCACATACTGGTTCATTTTCCAGACACATCCAAATGAAGGGAGATCCTTGCTGCTGGGCAGTACAGAGAATAGAGGACCCTCTAGGCTTCACTACACAGAACTATTTCAAAGCCAGAAGGGAGCATCATGATCTGTCATCTGTGTGGGGCAGACCAGAGACCTTCACCCACCAGTTTCTGAAACAGTCCCCTAACTCAGGCCGAGCAGGAGAATTAGATCCAGTCTCAGTCTAATATTTCTCAGTGACAGAGAAGCTGCTGCCCCTCCTGTGATTAGTTACCACAGTTTAGAAGACACACACACACAAAGACATTGAATTTCCATTCTAAAGTCCTATTTGTGCTCTGTGTCATGACCTAATGCCAGGTTTTATCGACTTAGCACCACTGGGAAAGATGGGTGAAGGTCTTAGCTGTTAGATGTTGTGGCAGCCAGGCTGGTAGCAGGGCTAGAAATAATCAGTTTCCTGGTGTAATCTGGACAAATTCCATATATACCTTTCTGCTCTACCTGCAGGGATGCTGGAAATATCCGTGTTCTCTCTTTTCTTTGTCTATAGGCTTTTCTATTAGAAACAAAGCCACCTTCATCCCTTCTCTCCTTGGGCTCCTTCCAGCCATCTCCAGTTCCTCCTTGCACCATAGAACCACTATTCCTTGTCCTGGGCAGCAGAAAAAAGTGAGTTTCATATTCAGTGCCATTTTTTTACCTCCACAAATGAATGTCATGGAATAAAAATGGAGATACTACCTGCCTCACCTGTGTGATAACCAGGACACCTGTGTCGGTCATCCTGTTTCACAGCCTGTGAGGCTGTGAAGAAAAGCCTTCAGAGAGGTTTCTGGATATATTGCATAGTCATTTACAACCCCTGAAGCAGAGATTCAATGATTTAGATGATGTTTTCCAGACTTCTGTGCCAGGCTCTGCTCCCAGTTTTCCCTCTTTAAAGCAGCCTGTCGATTAATTTCTTGCATGTTTCTGATAAACTCAAGGCTTTTGTGACCATTCTTTGTGAACTGGAGTGCAGTAGCTGCTAGCAGCCTGCTTTCTGCTTCCTCTGGGTTTCTTGCTCCTAAAAAGGGAAGGACCATCATCTCCTAGGTGTGCCTACTCCTTCCCATTTAGCTTTGAGAACAGTCCCCAGTGCAATACCCAGTAGAACACATACCCCCACGTGGCTTTGATGCCATGACGGGCTGAGAATACTTGATCTCCATCTATTACAGCAAGAAGAACTTTATGCAGAATGGAGACTTGGGTCTGGGAGGCAGGAACCTTGTTAATTAAAATGTCAGTGACTCAAATCCCCTTAAGGTGAGAAAGCTGCGTTTTTCATTACCATTGCTGATAATGATACAGTCAGCAGGTAGCTTGTAGAGGCATAATGCTTTTCATTTATCTTGACAAAGCTTGCACACTTTGCATGCTTCCTCTGTGCCCCGTGTGTACGACTCTGAGAGAATCATGAAATAAGGCTAAAAGTGAAGAGGAAAGGGTAAAAAAGACAATGTTTTCATTTTTCCCATCCTGTTAGACTAAAGCTGTCCTTTATCATTCTCTAAATCTGGAACACGATACTGGAAGCTGACATGAAGCTCTTAGGATGGGAGGAACAGCCTAGAGGGAAATGGAGGTGGAGCCAAGCAGGACTAGAGGTGAAGCTGGGAAAGTATTTTCAAGTAATTGCTCTGGGCTAGATATAAAAACACTTGTGTCTTTAGTTATGACTTAAATGATGTGCTGAAAAACCTCCCTACTTAACCAGTTCTTGCATCACTGGAAGTATCTACTCCTCTGCCCTACTTCCACCCTGTTAACTGCAATGGGTGTTGTAAGCCTGCCCTTCTCTTTATAGAGGATAAACGAAAAGGCTGGGAAAGGAAAGATTTAAAAAATCATCATCGAAGGGCTTAACAGCTGTGGCAGAAACTGTACCCCTTTTCCCCGTGTACTTTACAAATACATAGGGCCATCTCTGTGACTTACTTGGAGCACCAAGCTCTCACTGAAATCGTAGTGCTAAAGAGACATGAAACCTATTTTTCCCCTGCTTTGCCAAAGACAAACACTGAACAACGTGACCACAGGTCTTATAGGGCAGAAAATGCTCAGAGTTTTCTCCTTCCGGCTTGGTAGCATAACCAGGAGGTGACACTTCTTTCGCAGCTACTTAAGCACCTGCAAGATCTCACTCTAGCAGTAAGCACGTGCCTCAAAAGCTGCAGTGAATGCAAACTCAGCTTCAAGGTAATGGGCCTTTTCAGGCCTTGAGATACAAAATATTTCTGTCAGGACAGCATCTATGAGTCAGGCTTCAGCGATTCTGATTCCACCTGGGAGCAATTCCCATAAAGGCCAGCCAAGTCATTAACAGCCTATGACTAATTGCCTGTTGTAAAACGGGCGTAAAGCAACTCCCCTTTGAGACAGAGCTCAGCTGAGCCCTCTTGCTGTTTTCTCATGGTGGTGCATTTAGCCAGGATTTATTTGCTGTCTTGGCCGTGTCATTCATGGCAATTCCAGTGACAGGATGGCCCAGGAGAAGTTCTGCTTAAAAACCTCTTCTTGCCTTAATGTCTGCCCTTGGTAAGTGAAGTATAGCACAAGGTCCAGAAGCGAAACCTGCCCTGGCAGCCTTTGCACGTGCTTGCCATTGCAGCTCAGCACGTGCAAAAATGCCATTAGCATCATCTCTGCGTTGCTAGGAGATGCTATTGTCTTCAGCTGCGCCAAAGCGTGACTCAGCAGGTTGTAGTAGCATGTTTTGTTGTTGTGAGAGAGGAGGCATCAACTCCGAGCTGTCGAGAGGAATCTGAGCGAGAGCGAATGCCGCACGAGGAAGAAAAGATCGAGCAGGAGAAGGTGGGCAAGGTTTTGAGCTGAGGAGGAAGAGGGAAATTTTAGGAGTTAAAACTCACTGTTTCAGGGGAACTCAAGAGTGTTTCTGCATTGGCACAGCACAAGGCGTAATAATACTCTGTTAAGTCCACTACAGATCAACTCACACTTTGGGAGCAAGTGTTAGCATGGCTTACCCAAGCAAATGCAAACTAACTGCAAGGTTTCTGTGTTTAGCCAGTTCCCTGCTCAGAGCTGTGTGCATGGGCACATTTGACGTAGCTTCCACTGAAATGTACTTTAGAAATTAAGGAGAAAACTGTGTTTCTTCCATTTAATGTATTTTCTATTGAAGAGCTCTGCAAGGCCATGTCTTTGTACTCCAGTGGAGGAGAAGAAGTCATCAAACCCCTAAAATTCTAAGGTCTTATATGAATATTTACTCATATTTTCTTTAAAAAAAAACAAACCAGCAGATATCTGATTATCCTGGAGTTTTAGGTTCTGTTATTAACTCCTTTCATGCTAGGCACGCACAATACATGAGAGATTCACAGATTCATTTGAGTGACACAGGCTTCAGGAAATTACTGCTATATGAGTAAGTAGTAATAAACAGTCATTATTTCACTGGCAGGATGAACAAATTCTGGAAGGAAAGAGAATTAACATGTAGCTCTTCTTCCTATTTGTAATGAATGTGGCATTGAAAAAAAACCCAACAAGCTACATTTATCAAGGAATAAATAATTGAATAAGTGAAAATAATTAATAAACTTGCTGAAATTCTAAACTTGCTGTAGGAAAAAAATACAAATTTTATTGGATCATTACCTGAAGTTGGCTATTTGCTTTTGCTATGGGACTCAAATTTCAATGTAGACAGGCAAAATAACGAAAAATGAACAACTGGGCAGTCTTTCCTGACCTGCAAACATAGAATATGTTGGGTTGGAAGGGACCTTTAAAGGTCGTCTAGTCCAATCCCCCTGCAGTAAGCAGAGACAGCTTTAACCAGAATAGGTTGCTCAGAGCTCCATGAAGCCTGACCTTGAATGTCTCCAAGGATGAAGCCTCCACTACATCTCTGGGCAACCAACCTGTTGCAGTATTTCACTACCCTCACAGTAAAACTTCCTTATATGTAGTCTGAATCTACCCGCTTTTAGTTCAAAATCATTGTCCCTTGTCCTATCCCTGCTGAAAAGATTGTCTCCATATTTCTTATAGTATTGAAAGGCTCCAAGAAGGCTTCCCCGGGGCTTTCTTTTCTCCAGGTTGAGCAACCACAAGGAGTAGAGAAAATAAGCTGTTGCTCCAAGTCCATCTCTTCCAATTTGTGTGCATGCGTTGGCCTTATATACAGAGTATCAGCAGGAAATTCTTCACTAATGTTTTGTCCAAAAATGTCTTGAGATCTTCTTCTGGATAAGAGAGGGAGGCATATGGTAGTGGATCTGATGCTACCAGGATACCACTATTAGTGGCAACGTAACACAACCTGTTTTCCTACTGCTAATACAACAGTTTGCTGTGTGAGAGATGCATCTCCCCTGCAACAGCAGAGGAACCTCTGTAGAAAGCCACTGCTGATTTTGGACTACTGTGTCATTTCCCTGCTAAAGAGTTTATCTCTTAGCCTTTAAACTGTCCTTTCTGTTCCTCTTCCCGTCGGTAAGTTTCTGAAGGATAGCACTGACACATGCGTGGACGTGGTTTTCCTGCTGAGTTTTTAGGGTTTGTGATATGCCCAAAGTGCTTTGCTCAGGAAGCCATTAGATTAACATTAAACTGTCAGACGTAGGATAGAGGTCTTTCCATGGTGATCCTGAAAGCCTTTCTCTGGGTTACCCATCTAGATGACTCCAGAACATGAAAAGCAATTGAATTCTTTGTCTGCATGACATGTGTAAGCATGCTCAGCTGCACAGCCTGTACCAGAAGAAGTGAATTAGATCTCTGGACTTTCTGAACTGAATAAAGAAATGAAGAAGAACTGAGATCAGCCAGCTCAAAAGAGGAACAACAGGGCAGAGCAACACAATAACTCTGACTTCTACAAATCCCTGCTTTATACCTGATACTTTCCTCTTCTGCCCAAGACCTCCTTAAGGGGTGAAATGTCTCATGTGTCTATTGCAGGGCTTTGTTCAAGAAGAATTCTCCTCCCTCCCCAGCCTCCCGAATGACTCAATAATTACTTTTACTGATTCAACGCTCCCCCTCAACCTCCAACCGCCCCCCTCGCCACCATTCAACTTCAACACAAGACCACACTGTTTCTCGGTTTCCAATGCGCCCAAAGCTATTCAGGCCACTTGTTCCCCTCTGAATGGAGCTGACAGAGCTGCTTTTGTACAGAGGCAATTTTGGATTTAATTGGAGGCCTACTGGGGGCAGGGCCGGGGGAGTGGGGGAGGGAATGGGGTCACTGGGTCAGTGTTTTGGAAAGATCAACTCAAAGGAGAGTCCGAGGAGAAAATGAATGTGGGTTAGATGTTTGGGAAGAGGTTTTGCATGTGTTTGTGTATGTAAGGGCAGTGCTCCCCATCTTCCAGAAATGGTTGTGATACCTATTTGGCATCAGAAAGCAAACCAGGTCAGGCCCGGGGCAGATGGCTTTAATAGCCATTTTGAATCTGTAATGACAGATCCCAGGGTCCTTTCTGCAAGGATCACAGAATAATTCAAGCTGTGGTGAAGGAGGTCTGATGTTGGAAAGGTCACTTGCTGCAGCCCGTCCCCTCAGGTCGGGCATTCATCATGCACATTAAAGGAGCTTCGCTAAATTCCCTTCTCCAGTTCTGCATCCCTCCCTGGAGATAAGTTCAGCTTCAGCCCTGTCTATACCACTTATGGGGCACGGCTCATGCCAGCACTGTGAATGCACCACAAAAAAGGAAAACCTTTTTTCCTAGTGAAGCACATGAGAAGTCACGCCACGCTTTGAGCCAGCACAGTCTTGCTGCGCAAGGAGACCACAGGTCGTAATCTGCATGAAAAGTGGACGTCAGTGAGCCAAGACAAGAGCAGTGTGACTCTCCTGCTTCACTGTTCAGCTTCATTTTGGACCTCCCCACTTTCTCACCTGACTAAAAAGATATAAATTAAACTGGAAAGGAATGTATTGATTATGCTGCAGAAAAGCCAGGGTAATCTTGGCAGAGCTGGACCACAGCCCAACAGAGACTCGGTAAAGATATTTGTGCAAAAAGAAATCTTTTTTATCTCAAAAGGCAGATGGACATGGCTTGAGGTACCATAGGTAAGATTGCTTTGAGTGGTTTAAAAAAAATCCCCCTCTCCACCCCTGCCAATTCTTCCCTGTCCATATCAGTTTAAAGTGACCTTCTCTCAACTGAGGGGTTACCAATCTTGCCTGAAAGCCATTGTTGATGGCTTTCAATGTGCTGACCTAGCTGACTTAATTTTTAACACTACTGGAAGCACCAAGAAAGGTGGGATCATCCTCTCCTAAACTGCTTCAGGTTGATGACGAGCATGGAGCTGACAGTGCCCTTGCACAGCTCCGAGACAGACACTTGCTGGGAACGCGTGCTGCAGGGCTGAGAAGTGCAATACATAATTTAGAAGTGAAACAGCAATCGTGCTATTATCCTGAGGATGCACTTTAACACCTGACATCTTCTGCCAGCTGCTCCGAGGAGGAGCAGACTGACACTACTGAAGTGGGATGACCAGGAGGAACTCCTGATTTTTGTGGGAGTACAGGAGGGTGACCTCTGTGGAGCGAACAGTGACAGGGTGAAAACCTGTTTAGCCAAGCTTGCTACACTCCTGAGAATTACTTTTCCACCCGGCATCACAACCTTTTTCTGATTCTTTCGCTTAGGAGCCTCTGACTGCACGTCCCTCTGGGATACCTCCACTGCCATTTCACATCACCCCTACAGGACCTAGATCCCCATTTCCTCTGGGGAAGCAGGGAGAGGGTGTTCAAAGATGTCACAGACCTGTTGAGTTAGATTTTTATCAGCAGTCCACCAGACCTAGGTCTGGCAGCATCAGTCAGATTGAAGTAACACAGAGTGCAAGTAGCCTTTCCTCTATTCCCCCTACTTACTCGAAAGCAGACAGGGGTGATCTTTATAAGGCTTTAGGAAGCTTGGGTTTAGCATTTGAACTGCTCTCAGATTCACATATGCCCGTCCTTGACAGTTACTTGGCCTCAAACTGCTTTTTTTTCTGGGACGGCAGCAGCTAGGGATCGGTGGCCTTCCCATGCAAGAGGTGATGATAGTTTGGAAGAAGCAGAGAGCATATTCCAGCACCTCTCAGCTTGAGAGAAAACACATGAGGCTCCTTACTACATTTTTTGTCCCCAGAGAGTTCAATGTTACTGTCCAAGCCCAGGATGCTTCAATGTTTTAAGAACCACCCCAGGATTCTAGCTGCAAGAAAATAGGGATAACCTTAAACCAGCAATTTCACAGAATTACAGAATGGAAGGGACCTCAAAAGATCATCTAGTCCAACCCCCCTGCCAGAGCAGGACCACCTACAGCAGAGCGCACAGGAACACGTCCAGGCGGGTTTTGAATGTCTCCAGAGGAGACTCCACAACCTCCCTGGGCAGCCTGGACCAGGGCTCTGTCACCCTCACTGTGAAAAAGTTTTCCCTAATGTTTTTGTGGAACCTCCTGTGCTCCAGCTTGAACCCATTGTCCCTTGTCCTGTCATTGTACGTCACCGAGAAGAGCCTGTCTCCATCCTCCTGACACTCCCCCTTGACATATTTATAAACATTTATGAGGTCACCCCTCAGCCTCCTCGTCTCCAAGCTAAAGAGACTCAGCTCCTTCAGCCTTTGTCTTTACTGGAGTGCCCTTTGCAGCACTATCCTGGGCTCTGACTGCACACAGAGCTGGCAGCAGGTAGAACTTGCTAGACCGGCGATGTGAATATGGTTGAAAACTCCTGTTAATCCACCACATGTCAACCATAGCAAGATCAGCTCGTGCTCCTTCAGGCTGATGGTGCTGGCAGTTAATAACCAGGTACCAGCCACAGCACCTTACACAGCAAACGGCTCTTGCTGACTTCAGCTTTGGCATCAGGAGACAGCCACACTGCTTCCCATCACCCTACAGATCACAGAGCATCGGACTCGGTTCTTGGGATGGGAGGGCATGGGTACACACTGAAAACACCCTGCCCGTGCTCAAGTTGTTGTAAGCTCGGCTTTTTGTGCTTCACAAACATCAGTGATTAACCAATGCTGCCCATGCCTGAAAAGCTCCTATCCTCAATGGGGAGCAAGGTTAGAAAGTCAGGCTGGTATTTTTTTTTTCTCTAAAATCTTTTCTCCCAGCATTGTCTCTACAAACAAACAAGAATTTGCTAGCTATCTGCAGGAGAATGAAGGGAAGCACTGCTCATCCAAACCCCTCGTTATATATTGAACCTCCTAAACTGGTTATATTTAAAGAGAAACCATTCTGCCATAAATAAATTCAATGAACACCTGGATTTTCAAGGCTAGGATGTATCACCAGTGTATATTTCTCCACTAAGACTATAGACTGCCACAGAAAGTACGATTAATGTACCTTTACCACTGTGAAGGTGTTTGCTGTTGTATATATACCTTCCTGACATATGGAAGCATGACCCCAGCATCTCAATTAATATTCTCTCACTCAGATGCCAAGATCTAATGTCCAGGCATAAGTGTGAACAATCACCACGGCTACAATTGCTATTTCCCAGCACTGCTCCATCAGTACTTAATCTGCTGCTTTATAGAGCACCGTAGGGGATCCCCAGAAAGGAAAGCAGCTGCAGCCAAGTTCTGCTCCAAAAAGAATTTTTGACTGAGATGCCTATTAATCCAGGCAATAGGCATTAAATGACGTAATAGTTAAGCTGGAGGGCTGATATGCCCTTCTAGCCAGGGCAGAAAAAATCTTTCTTTATCCCTAAGATAGTTGTTGTAAAAGAGAGCCCTACAGGAGCCTAAGAAATTTGTTCCAGGGTTATTAGTTTTTTTTTCCCTCTTGGAGTGGTAGCTGTTGGCTTTTTTTTTTTTTTTTCCCTAAATCAAGATAATGTATTTAATTTCTTTGGTTGTTACAGCAATCGGTTAGGTATCCACAGATGACAGTCAACTGAGAACCTTCAGTGCAAAAGGAGCCTGGAGCTGTATGTCTGTATTCTCAGCCATTTCCATTCATATTGTTTCAGTTGGAGCTTGCAAAGAGAGATATGTCCTCCAAAGAGGGGTTGGAGGAGTGTCCTAGGAAAATGGTTGGCTTAGACAAGAAACTACAACTCACTTTCAGGATCCCTGTGCGACCCTGGAAAGCTTGTACAATGTCTCTGTGCCTGAAGCCCTAGTCTGAAACATGAACAAAATAGCTCTGCCTTCTTTCATGGAGAGCTGGTGAATACTCATTTTTGACTTGCAAGAGCTTGTTCAGAGCTGAGGTTGGCAGGTAAGACGTGTTCACTCTGCTCTTGAAGAATAGCAGCCAATGAATCTTACAGACCATGGAAAAGTGGGTCTTCTTTGATCACCTTGACTTTGTCTTGTAAGGCTTATCTTCTTATGAGAATAGCCCTCTGAAACAGAGATTGAACAAGGTCAGTGTGACTATAGCCAGAAGTGTGAAAATAAGGTTTAATTCTCCTCCAAGTAACTCCCCATTATTTTTTAAGCTACATCAATATATCCCTATACATTGAGTTTTTCTTTCTGCACCTCCTACTTGCCAGCCAGTGAAACTTGAGACGAGATATTTGGTATCTCCCACAATGATAAGATTTAGAAGACCATTGAGTATGTGATGTCCTGTTTTTTTCTGCTTTTTTCTTCTTCTCCTGTGTTTGAAGACAAAGTGAAGAGGCTGAATACAAGAGCTGGGTTGATATCAGTATTTAAGGATTATATCAGAAAGCTGTTCCCACCTTCACGTGCTGGCAGGGTCTTTACTGTGACAGCATAACCTGTTCACCTATCTTGATAAGAGGCATAATATTGGAAAGATTCGGTTTATGAACCCATTTTCTTCTAAGAATCCAATCACTGAATGCTCTAATTCTGTGAAGTCCAGATTAACACATTCACGTGATTTCTTTTTTGGAAACAGAAACAGCAGATGAGAAATATTTCTCATTGCTCCTGTTGCAATCCTGGTCACGTTGGACTTGGAAAGTTATTTTTGACTCTATATAATGGACACTTTACACAGGAGATGGATTCGGTACTTTTGTAAAACGAGAGAA
This sequence comes from Trogon surrucura, assembly GCA_020746105.1. Classification (NCBI taxonomy): domain Eukaryota; kingdom Metazoa; phylum Chordata; class Aves; order Trogoniformes; family Trogonidae; genus Trogon; species Trogon surrucura. Next base: position 2,783,805 of record CM036619.1, on the reverse strand, counting down.
AAACAGACAGCGATAAATTACCAGAAAACTGAAGTAATAAAGTATCTCATTGGACTGTCTGTCCTGCAACTTGTATTTCTCTCCTCAGAATGGAGGTGCAGAGCCTTGCTTCCTCTTCTTCACCACCACGTTCTCTTCACTTTCCTTTTAGACATGTCGATTCTTCTGCCTTCAGGAAAAAAAATTGCTAATCCGTGAATTTGTTTTTATTTGTTTGTTTTTCATGACTAAATCACCTGATAATTTCCTTTCATCATCTGCCAATTTCTTTCATAAATTGCTCTTTAATCACTGCTCAGACTTCTGATCTGCTTTTGCCTAACTGCTGCTTGGCTTCCAGTCCATCTGAAACCCACGGGCTTTAATAACAACACAACATCGTGTGAATATTGTTTGTAACGGTGCTTCTGATCCTGTGTTGTGAATGGGATTAAGACAAAGAGGCAAGTTCATTCCCCACCCTGCTGAAGGAATTAAATTACAGTTATTCTGAAGAAACACTGATTGTGATCACATCTCTCAGCACAATCCATCTGGCCCACAAAGTAATGGACCTCATTGCTGTGAAGGATGTCAGCCTTAGGGATTTTTCCACCTATCAGGAATCCATCCTTGAGTGGCTTTTTAAATATTTTTAGCTGTTTGAAGACCTTTTCTGTAATCTTTCTAAGTCAGCCCCTCCACCTCCTCAGTAGTTCAGTACATTGAATTTTTGGTCACTGCAGAACAAATTCTGATGAACATCTCTGTCTAGCATCCTGGTCAGTCACTTTCTGCACTGGTCAAATGCCCAGTGAGCATACACTGGTTGTTTTCCAGTAAAATTCCATTTGAAATTGCAATATTATTTCTTTCTGGAGTTCTTGTGTGTCATAAATCTCCAGAAATCACACAGTTTTGCAAGTGTAGTCATTACTGTGACCCATCTAGAGAGCCAATGGAGAAGTATCTACTTTTCACCTGATGAATCATGTACAACTCTTCATTGATTTCATTTTCTAGATTACTGCTGACCGTTTGGGGAGCCTAGCGACTTGCTTTTATGGAAGTCTCTACCTTCAAAACAGGCAAAGTTAGGAAATAGGATGCCTGTTGTCTGTATTCATTAGTTTCAGACCCTGATATTGGGAAGTGAGGACTGAGAAAAGTCTATAGCTCTCATACATGCCCAGGTTTTGGGTTTTTTTCACAGACTCTTTAAATGAGTTTTCCAAGACATTATCTTACATACAATTGCGCGGTATCGTTAGTTGTGAGATGAAGAGCAGAGGCAGGTTTTCTGGCTCTTAGTCTAACTCCAGGCTGAGATGAGTATGTACACCATAGTTAGAAAGACCTAAGAAAGTGAACAGCTGCTGGTAGTGCATGGTCCATCCTGATTCACTGTACCTAGACAACCAAGAAAGGCCTGAAACTCCTCTTCCAAATACATCTGGAAATTGAGCTCAGGAATATTCTTGAAGGAGATTAGTGGGATGCCTGTGGATGGAGAAATTGAAAACATGGCTACATGAATACTTAATGTGTTGACTCACCATGTCCCAACATGGGATGCTAACACTGATTCATGGCTCTGGTGTTCTTACACCAGAATTTTTCACTGTTTGGGGACTCATGGCCAATGCAATACCATGAAAGCAACAGATTTATAAGAAAGTGCTTTAATATTTGTGTAATCAACTTTTCCCAGGGCCAGTCCTGCTGCAGTTTGGTACCATGAATTCTGGTTAAGGTCCTGGCCCGTTTTCTAACTCTTTCCCCCTGTAGTCAGTGCTGTCCCTTCCAAGGCTGTGCAGATTGCTACAGATCACAGCTCCTGCGCTGGGTGGAATCTTAATGGTAGTAACCTTTGGCCTGGGAGATGAGGCAGGATAACTGCATTTTAAGTGCCTCATTGCTTTTCTGGAATTTCTTTGAGCACGTTTTCTTCCCAGGATCTCCTCTCAGAGCACAGCTTTCAGCTGTCAGTCGTGTAAAATAGTGTCGGTCCAAACTTCTGTGTTCTGGACCAAAGCTGAACATGCAACTTTGAGATGTGGTCTAATGATTCAACAAGAAAGCTGCTAACTAAGTAACACAAAGAAAAGCAAATCAGGTTGTTCGCTGTGGCTTGTTTAATGTAAAGTAGGGTTAATATCACTGTCTCTCAAATGGGTTGTGATGTATGTAATGACTCTTGGTTAAACTAGGCTGATGCAACCAGGAAACATGGTGACTTTTTTTTTTTTTTTTAAAAAAAAATAGCACTTCAAAGGGACAACTTCACAAGAAGTCAATAAACAGTGTGCCCTATGCAGGTTTTCACATTGTTGGGATACTCCCTTTTTAGACAACTGGTTTCATCTTTAGATAAAAAAAACAAACACATGAACAGAGAAATCCCCAATTTACACTGAAGGAGGTTAAAAAAAAAAAAAAAAGAAAAAAAAAGAGGAAATTTGAAATTAGACTCCATGCAAAAAACTGTCAGAGCTATGAGAACCCAGGTGTCCTGAGGCTTAGTGCCCTAACAAGCTTTACACCTCTTGATATAATCTGAATTAGTTCTAAAAAAACACATTGTGGGAGACAAAATTTTAGGAACAATGTAAGATCTAAGGCCATCACCATTCAGGAGGTAAGAGGGAAAAAGGATCCAACTAGCCTTAAAACCCAGGACTCTGCGAATGACAGATTCTTGTGAGTCACTTAAGAGTAATGTGTCCTCCAGGAATAGCTCAGATAGCTAGGGACACACGGGCAAACCACAGAGCACCTTATGGATGATAAAGTAAAATAATTCAAGGCTCATTATGAAGGGAACCTGTATGGAAATAATCTCCGTTAAAAGCAGAATAAAAGAACAAAGGAATCAGCAAGTACCCAGAAGGGTCATGTAGGGCACCCTCCCTTGATATGATTAAATAGACGAATAAGTGAATAAGTAATAATCTAATCATAGAGGGGACCAGGCAAACTCAGCATTAAACTACTAGAGTAGGCAAGTTTTTCATTCGTGACCAAACGACCTCATATTTTTTTCCGTCTGCTTCTATTAAACAGAGTCATTTCTTCCATCAGTGCAGCGGTGAAAAATTTCTCCAACTGTTCCAGAGAGAGGGGAGAAAATGGTTCCTTCTGGACAGAGAGAGCAAGAAATTAATGCCCTGATGTGTTCTTTCCTAAAATCAGTGAGAATTTTGCTATTAATTTCAGAGGTCTGTTGGGGGAAGACCGAGTCCTGGACAGAACAGGACTAATCTTTTTTTCCACCAAAAGCAATAGTTGGTTTGCTGGTGTGTCACAGGGAACAGTATCCAACACTGAGACTGGGGAGCATCTCCCGTGTCTGCAGGATAGGCAGAGCCTCAACCATATGTACAAGCAGACAACCCACGTCCCAGTGAACAGGATCGAACTCTAAAATTGCACTACTCCCTGTCTCTGTTAAATGTTATGAGTCTGTTCTCCACAGCATTGAGGACCTTCTCACTTACGTGACACAGAATCACAGAACTTTAGGAGTTGGAAGGAACCTCGAAAGATCATCTAGTCCAACACCCCTGCCAGAGCAGGGTCACCTACAGTAGGTCACACAGGAGGAACAGAGCGGGAAAATGCTGTAACATCGCTGTTGAGAGGGCAGATAACAGAGAAAGTTGGGATTTTGCAGACCCACTCAGCACTCACACCTGCGTGAGGCTGCTGTGATTCTGCCAGTAGCAGCTGCTCCCTCCCGAAGAGCTTTTCATGTGACACTTTAAAGCTTTGCTTGAGACACTCTGAGGAAGACTCAGTACCCCATGGTGCATTTCTTAAAAGACAGAGCAGCCAAGGTGCAGAACTAAGTGACCTACCTGAGAGCACCCAAGAAATCACAAACCTGACAATGAAGAACAAGCTTTGATCTGCTGCCTTTCGACACAACTTCCAATCTTTTAGCTTGCTTTGAAGAAATACATTCATGCCATTTACATTTCTTTGGTCACCTTGTTTCAGCTGGTAGAGATGAGACTAGACTTCGGCCCACTGGGTCTGCATGTCCAAAAAGAGAAAAGCTGTTGGCTAGCCATCCCAAATTTGGTGGCGCAGGATGGACCACGGAACTTTGGCAGGTCTGCTCCAAAAGCTGTGGTGTTAGAAAGGTACCTGTAGAAATGGGGAACTCTCTTGTGATTTCTTGGACCTCTTGAAGCTGGGAAGTGTAATGACAATCCTAACACTGCTCGCTTCTACTCAGTGCATTCAAAATAAGTCATTCTTGGGCAACGGCAAAAAGCTGATCCCAGGGTACAAATTTTGTTCTATCAAAATATTCATTGTAAAGACCATGAATTGGTGAATTTGGTAGCGTGCCGCTTGGCAAGAGGAAAGCACTACACAGAGGCAGCTCAGTCATTCATTTATTTACAGAATAATTGGCAGTTATTAACAAGTTAATTAATAAAGATCAGGTGGAGTGGGAGGGGAGGGGAGCCGGACACTAAAAAAAGTTTGGCAGCAGTAGTAGCTGCTGTATTATACAAGTTTGTACATCAGTGGAAGAAGAGGAAACTATGTCAAACTTATCATCAGTGAACAAAGGATTAAGACAAGTAGGGACAGTCTTAGCAGGACAGCTCAGCGTTTAAAAAAAGAATGAAGACAATACCCTGTTAGCAGCTCCAGCTGGTGAATCAGATCACTGCCTCACCTTGCAGGTTGCAAGTGGAATGTGAAATGGGCTTCCCATCCCCAGGGCTAACTCTGGGCAAGCAGATGCTCAGTGGAGTTGAGAGATTAAGTCAGCATGAACCAATTGATGGGACGTGGAGGAGAGACTTTTCAGACTATTGATAGTAACTTGATTTTTCTCTCCTAGAGTCCTCTGCACCACAGGATCACAAAGTGTTACATAAACCACAGTTGGCTAAGTTTTTTGAAAAACGTTTTCCTTTCTTATTTTAAAGAGCGGGTAAGGGTTATTAGCTTTGTTCCACTGATGAGGAAACCAAGACATAGAGAAGTCGATATACCTCTACCCACAAATCCCATTGAAAGCAATCCCCTGACTGCTGAGAGCCATGCAATGAATTCTGGGAGACCTGCCAAGACAGCCAAGTGCCAGGATCAGTGACTCACATTGTCGTGGAGGGGATGAGAGATGATTTACACCAGTACAGTTCAAGCAGTCAGGGCTAGGGTTGGGCTTATGCCATCAGTGCAGACTGCACCAATGCACTGTACCTGCTGCTGCCTCCAAGGATGGAGGTTGGTGGCGGAAGTGAAATCAAAACCAGACCTTGAAACCACCATCATCAGCTGCTCATATGGCCAAGGCGATGCAGCTCTTTGGAGAGCTAAATCACTTTTAGGAGATGGCTATCATTCACTTCTGACTGTTTGAAGGTTTACATTCTTGTACCGCTCTTCCCATCTCTGTGCTTCCAGTAAAGTTATTATGAAAACTAATAGTAAATCTTGTGTATGTGCTGGCTGTTGGAGTTAAAGGCCTTCAAACTTTTAGGAGGGTGCTCATGCATAAGCCTTAGCAGAATGCAGATGTCTAATCCTAGGACAAGAGGACAGCAGTTGCAGTTGTTTATTTTACTTCACTCTTACTGCACACACAGGTGTTTTAACAGCCTTTTAATTCTGCCTATTGACCTCATACAAACTCTTTCTCCCACCCAATTCTCTTTGTCCATACACTCACCTGTATTCTTTTCCATACTGGGAAGGGGTTCATATCCACTGTAGTATTTATTACTGGAAAGAAGGAGCAGTGGGAAAAAGATACTTTGCCTAAGTCTTCTCTAATGCCTGTGAGTTAGCAGCTCTAGATTCAGAATAGGAGCGATGTGCTGAAAGTATGTCCTCTTCCTAAACAGTGTCTCCCATTGGTACATTAAGTTTTTCTGGCAGGACATTGTTCTTATGAGTTGGTGACCTCAAAGTTTAGATTAGGACACACTGTTGAAGAATTAATAGATAGAGAGATAATAGATTATTTTTTTTTTTCTGTCTACAGAAAAGTACAATAAATGGAGATGGACTGGTTTGCCTGATGTGAGTGTGCAGAAGGAATTGTGACTGAGAAGGGAAATAAGGAAGGTCTCTGAATCTACAGGACAAAAAATCATTGGCTTAGATTGTAAGATGTCTAAATTAGACACAGCAGAGCTTTTCCTAGAGAGATGGGTAATGACACACAGGACTATTAAAGTTGGGAGGCTTCTAAAAGCAGATTGGAAAGTTGTTGCTCAGAGGCGCTTTCTCCTCTACCCCTAGAGGTAGGAGGATGGAGTAGGTCTCTCCTTATGCTATCTATGATTCAATGCTGTTTTTCCAGCCTTGGGTTGTTTAAGGACCTGGGAAGTTTGTTGCGAACTCTCTAGTTCCTAAAATAACATCCCTATGTGATACACGCTTCTTTCAGACAAGCATTTTTGCTGTCACAGCAAAGGAGCTCACTTTGGTTATTCAGTCAGTATCACACCTCAGGAAATGGTTTTCCAATTACACGTGCTTTTCCCCAGCATCATACATTCTTTGGCAAGAGTTTTAAACAAAGAAAAAGAAGACTTCCCTGGAACAAGCCGTTCAAAAGCTGAGACTAAGGCAAATCACATTATGCATTGGGTTCATTTATTTTCTAGGTAAACTGTTTCTTAGGGGGTTTGTTTCCTGGCATATGTAATGTTTTCAGAATAAACTCCAGGTGTTGATTAGATGTTGATTTCCGGGGAGCAAACAATTTCTTGAAGTAACCCCTTGCTTGTCCTGGACCATATAGAGGGAAGAAAAGACTAATAAAAGTGATTCTTTGGTGGGGACCGTTGATGCAGATTATATTGGTCTTCGTCACCAGTTTATCGACTGGTTGGTTAGATCATTAATTGCCTTTGGCTTTGATCTGCGCCATTAACTAACAAACTTGTCATTAGCTGTTGGCAAATGACCAGCTCTTTTTTAGGATTATTGCGCTGAGCAACCACTGCTGTTAAATCCCAGAGGATGTGAGGCAGGACTCTCCAGAGTGCTCTTTGCTTGGTTCATTGGTGTTATATGAGCATCAAGCCAGGCTGTTGCTTTTGTAGGGATCAGGAGCTATCTAGGATGCTGGGGTAAGATTTTTTTTGTTCCTTCCCCGAATTGCTGAAAAAAAGATGTGGTAAGAAAGGAAACTTTCTCTCTCTGGTCTCTTGTTAAAAATGAGTTAGTTGAAAATAATGTTGCTTACTTGATATGTTAGAGTTTTCGCAGTTTATGTGAGAAGAAGGTCTTTGCTTGGAAGCTTGCTTTCATACCTGCAAAACCTGTGGGACTGAAAGCTGTGGAGATTAAAATATGCAGTACAAGAAAAAGAAGCTGGACTCCATCCATCCTTCCTCAGTAGTGTCTCTCAGACCAGATCTCAAACGGCAGAGGAGAAGATTCTAGGTTACATTGAAAGATAGCATCAATAGGGTTGTTCGTACCTGTTTGCCTTGGAGTTTCTGAGATGAGAGCACCAGCTTCGTCGGAAGTTGGGGAAGGACCACAAAATCCATCAGGGAGCCATGAAACAGAGTTTTCCTTTTCTCGTGACTGATCCAGACAGAAACTTCCATTTTTCCTCATTGGTCCAAACAGGAATCAAGCCAGTCTTCTAGAAATGAAACTCCCCATTTTCCATTCCAAATTCCCCTGGGCCATCTTCCCACCATGGCACTTCTCCAGGACAGAGAGAAGTTGGGCTGCTCTATCTCAGCTTTCCCGGGAAAGCATATATTGCTGTAAATAGGTTCTCCCAGAAGAAAAACCTGCATCTTTCCAGCACTGCCAAAGCTAATTCCTTCATTTTTAGTATAGTTGGGTTCTCGGGAAGATGCTAGCCAACAAGCAAAAATAAACAGTATTCATGCAAGCTCCAGTATTAAACAAATGTGCCAGCACTGTTTCGCTCTACAAACACTATTGATGTCAAATTCAGTTCCAGATGAAGATCTGGGAACTCAATTCCACTGTCACAGTGGTCCCTCTGCTTGCCCCCCGCCTCTGCCCTCTTCTTTCCTTCCTAGGAATTCAATCATGTCAACATCCTACTGCTGGCACAAGAAACATGGAAAGGAAGAATACATCATTTTTAGAGCTTGTGTCTCCCAGAGAAATTGTGACCCTGCAGGTCATGTTATTATGAAATCTGTAATAATAACAGCAACAACCACTAGGAAGGGAGGGAGGGGTTATGCCTACATGGAGCAGACGCTGCAACGCAATTCCTTTCAGCAGAGCATCATTTGTGCTAATGCATCCCCCCCAAAACAGCTTCATACCTGATTACAGACTGTGCAGAGAAACGCAAGAAAACTCACTGGAAGACAACTGCTTGGGGCTGCAAGCTTTCAGAGTTCATCAGCTAGGCAATGAGTCGAGGATGATCGGTAGTTGAGCTGGGAGCCCACTGAGGAAGGAATAAAAGTGGGGCTGATATTTGGCCAAGTGCTGTTCTTTTCCTTCAACTTAATATTAAATCAGTTGTTCACAGCTACCCTCCCTTTTCTTCATTTTCTAGACTGCCTTGCTTGGATATTTCCAGATAAAACAGTAGAATATATGGTCCTGACAGCTTAATTCACTAAAGATATGTCAGACATTTCAAGAGGCTAAGGATAGGGTGAGTGATGGGTAAACACAATGATGGATGTTGTAGCCAGTTGCAGTACCCTTGAGCTCTTAGAGAAAAAATTTAACTGATTTCTTGTTCCAGTTCTAAGATTAAAGTTCGATTTCTTTAAATAAGGAGGAAATTATCTCACGGATCCCTACCAGACTGCTGTTAATGTCCCAGGGATTCAGGGATGTCTCAATAATAGAAGCCTCAACTCACCAGACAGTCCAACACAGCAGAGGTGGAAGGATCTGGCCATCAGGAAGAGCTGAGATCTCTTCGTTAGGAATCAACCATGTTATGATTTCTGAAACTCACTACCTACACTCCTTAAAAAAATTCATTCCCAGTAGAGGGACTTCTCAAGGTCTTCAGGAAGGCTCATGATATTGAGTTCCTGGTGTTAAATATGTGCTAAGGGGAAAGAAGTCCCATTGATGTTTCTTAGTGGACCTATTTTCCATCCATTCTCCCAGTCCTTCTTCAAATAGATTCAACCAAATGACTTTACTCTCCCAATGATTAAAGTTGCCTCCTGTTTTTTTTTTCTCTAGTTTCTGCCTGCAGTCCTGCCAAGTCTCCTTCTTCTCACCAGCCAGTCTTTGATTTCCTCTTCTAAAGGTTGTTTTCAGCACATACTATGACCTAACAGCATAAATGAATCTCGAGGATCCACAGCAAAGATCATCCTTTACAGACTTTCACTTACATAAACATAGTTTTAGGGGTCTTGGCAGGGAGGATTCCCCCTTCTTTACCTACTGTGTTGCTAAAATCTGCCTTTTTCCATTTCTGCAGATGGGTCAATAAGCACAAATTTTAACCTAGAGTTTTAAATGTGCCATTCCTTGTTACTCAGAGAATCCTCTGACAATAACATATGATGTATCTGTTTAACTGCATTTATTTGTATACATATATAGGTTTGTGCAGCCACAAAACTCAGAGTATTAAAGAATCTAGACTCTTCTAAGCTAATAATTTATTGAAGCAGCATCTTAACATAACGCCATGCCTGGTACAGTTATTGGTTCTGGCAGGTTTTTCTTTGTAATAGCTTGATCTGCTTCCTGTTGAGCAGGAATGGAATTGACTGTAGGACAGCGGCGCATTTTCGGAGAGAGCAGCCTCCCACTCCGAGTATCCCCGAGCACTCAATAGAGTAATGAGTTAGACTGGCAGCACAGCGACTATGGAAGGAAAGAGAATTGCCAGCTCAGCTAGGCTTGTGTTTTACACATTTGGGAGCTTTATTTTATTTCTTTTGTTGGGGGGGAGGCAGATGTGTTTGCTTTGGGTTTTGTGTTGGTTTTTTTTTTCACGTGTCAGCACTAGGCTTCTCTCTGTGCCTTTTGGTGATGAGGTGCCATGGGAACATCGCCCTTTTGTCAAGGATTCCCATCAGAGATGAGCAGGAGGATCCTGCCTAGGCTGTTTTTTTTCCCCCCGCAGCGTTCACATTTGCTTTCCTCCCTCCCCACTTTCCCTAGTGCTGCAATGCAGTGTCGGCGTTGGTTGCAAGCCCAAGCCCTAGCATAGAGTCTGACTCTGCCACAGTCTCCTGGCTCTGGGGAGAAGCATGAAAACATTTGGCCCCTCTCTCTTGGATGCTGCAGTCTGACTGCATGCTCCAAGAGAGAAGGCAGGGCTAAAACTGCAAGGGCTCTTTTTCTTCACGTGTCCATAGTGCTGTGCTGGGCAAGGTGAGAAAGAGCAAAAGCCAAAGCAGCAAAAGCCAGGCTCCCTGACAGTGTCTCCAATGGGGTTTGTTGGCAAAAGGAACTCCCACAAAACAACCCACAAAACATTTTTTTTTTGCTAGACTTATTCTTTGTAGTCGAGAGGAACCTTGTTTTCCTGGAGGATCTGGGTAAATCTGGTGCTCATGGGGTATGTCCTCACCACTCTGAAACTTTTGCTTTGAGCTTTGGCCTGAAATTAGCTCCTTTTTCAGAAAAAAAAAAAAAATCAAAGCAAGACACCAGGCTTAAATACTCCTGCAGTGGTAGGCATTGGGCCAGGACTCTAAGCTTGTTGCCTGTGCTGCTGTGCTTGCTTCAGGTTTCCCTGGAATGTTGTGAAAATTCACAAACCATTCCGAGCCTGGGAGACAACTCAGTGTCCAGCCTGAGAGGTCCTGTCAGATGAGCAGTCCATGATCTGCACAGTGCTATGGCTTACTATAGAATATGGACAGAGTCTACCTTGTGTTGATCAGGGATGGGATCTCACCAAAGATCTTTCCTGACCTTGGGCACCAAGCTGGAGCCTTTGCTGAATGTTGATGCAAATTCCATGCCTCGGCACCTCTCTTGGGCTCACCCTTCATTTTGCAGCAGAGCTGTTCGTCAGAACAGATGGGAAGGTTGAAGGATGAGGGTGACTTTGAGCACAAAAAACTTCTTAATGCTCATGCTGGGTGAGACCAATGGTCTATGAAGCTAGTATCACCAGCAGATGCCTATGAGAAAAAAGCAGAAAAACAGTTAGCATAAAGGATTCCCTTGTCTGATCCATGCTTCCCTTCTAGCAGTCATAGACCGTAGAATCACAGAATCACAGAGTTGTTGAGGCTGGAAAAGACTTCTGAGATCATCAAGTCCAACCTGTCATAGACATGGTTTGGGTTGGAAGGCATCTTAAAGATTATTTAGTTCCAACCTCCCTCTCATGGGCAGGGTCACCTTCCACTAGACCAGGTTGCTCAAAGCCCCATCCAATGTGGCCTTGAACACTTCCACGGAGGGGACTTCCACAACTCTGTGCAACATGGTCCAGCGTCTCAACACCCTCACAGTCACTCAGTTAAGGCTTATTACTTTTTTTTTGAGCTGGAACTTTGTCTGAACAAACTTGTTCTGTAACTTCAGGTGGATTTTGCCCCTGAGACTCTGTGTAATGTCTTTTGAAGCTCACCAGAACATTTGGGATTCATGCCCTGGCACTAAATCTCAGTGTTTAACTGTTACATGCTGCTGGGTCAGTTCGGGATGTGTCTTCAACCCACCTTCCAACCTCCTTTCATGTTGGTTTCTTTGGGATTGTAATAAAGGTCCATGAAAACTTCATGGTCAGCTTGATTTCAGCTGGGATAGAGTCATGCCCTCTTGTAGGTAATGAACAAGAGAGAGAATAGTTCATGAGAAATTGTACAAGATGTTTTCACTGATAATCACTTTTCTATTCAGGAGATGGACAAGGGACAAAAATTCCATTATTTCTGGTAAACATTAAGGCAAAAATGGAAAAATCAAAGGTAAAGGAGTTCTCTCGAACTGCTTGTTGTCATGGCTACAGTATCAACCAGATACAGTAGCCAGGAGTATCCAGGAGGCATACAGGATTTAATTCCCTTCCCAACTTTTTCATTGAGTTTAATTTCTTTATTTATTTTTACAAATAGGGAATAAGAGAGGAGACAGGGGAAGGGAAGATACTAATTGTTCATCGGAATGTGTTAGACTCAAAAAGGCTTTGCGGCTGATGAGTTAATTGTCATCAGGTCTCCTAAACCTTTCTTGCTTCTGAGACAAATAACATAACTCTTTTCTGAGCTTCTGGGGAGCAGCATCTTCCGTTATCAGTAACTTCAGAGGGACCCAGAGGTGCTCATAGTATTGCATCTTGAGTAAGGTGGGATCAACGTGCTTTCTGGGTAGGCAGCAGTCCTGAATTGAGTGAGATTTTGGGGAGGCAATGTAGAATTATATAGAATAATGTTCCTTTTCTACTCTAAACACTACAGCTTTTTCAAACAGAGAGGAAGGAGGCTTCCTTAAAAGCTGACAGAAAATGCTAAACAAAAGGTAAGGACTCATCTTTTGGCACTACAACCTTTGATTTAGCATTTTTTTCGGAGTTTTTGAGTGCCAGTGATTTAGAGATACGAGAGACATGAAGAGTTCAGGAGGGCTACTCAGCAATGTTGCTCTTTACAATTGGCTTTCCAACACTAATCTAGGTTTAGGCTGAAATAATTGATCAGTGATGAATCCTCTTCTCTTGGGAGGCTGTGCGATATTACACAACAATAAAATCTTTTAAAATTATGAGAAGAGTGTCTCACTAATCTGATTGTTATTAGCCAAGCTAAATAATAGGAAAAAAAGTGTAATTACAGTAGAATTATATTGCAATTAAAATGTAATTACACTGTGGGGTGTTTTTTTTTTGCTCAATCAATAATTATTTCAGTTGATATAATAACATTAACTGCATGAGTGAATGGTTTATGTTAGCTCTCTGGTGTACCTATGCTACCTGAACTGAACACACAGCATTATAGTGACATTTATAGTATTTTTTCTCAGCCACACTGAACGATTCAGTCATTTTGCAAGACATGAGCGGGGATAGGCATGTGTATATGCACATATGTAAACTCCTAACACATGCATTGCATCTGGTAATTACCAATTATATTATTACATTATTATAAAATTATATTGCAATACTAATATATATTGTAATGGAGTATAATTATATTACATTTGTATTTGTGGTATTAAAGTGTGTCAGAGAACATACTTATCATAATTACACTGCAATTGCTCTTTAGCAAGAGTGGAATTACAGTCACTATATTATGAAATATGGCAATGTTATCTTTGTACGTTATTTGTATTAAAGTACAACTTAGAGGGCCTTTTAATTGGTGTCTGCTTGAGAAGATAGTGATCTTCCACTGGTATTAGGGAATAGACCTTGAGTAAGCTCTAATAAAGGACTCTGCTTCAACAAGATTTTTGGCACATGGTCCTGGCATGGGGTATGAACCCCTGTTTTGGGGTGCAGCTTCTGTCTTCCTGTGAGTTGTCTTCACTGAGCAGTGCAGCTGAAGAATTTGTCTGTGGAAACCTACATCTCCTCCCAAAGACACGGGACAAGTAGCGGTGCACAAACATGCCCATGAATTCTTGTCTGCTGGTGCAGGACTAACCGAGACACTAAGATTTTTGGGCCACAGTGGCTTGTTCAAAATCATGTCCTCCTGCAGATGTCTGTTTCATTTCATGGCCAGCTCAAGGAGCCCTGAGTGACCAGTTCAGATTTGCGTGTCTTATAGTCATTTCAGGACAGTTCAAGGCAACCCGTTCTGTATATCTTTCAAGTGGTCCTGCCTATATCTTAAACATCAAATCTCAGTAGTTAAAGCATGACATTATCAGACTGAACTCCCCCATTTTCTCAAGTGTTGCGCAGCTTGTGCGTTTTTCTTTAAAAGAGTCGTCAGATAAAATGCATTGTATTGTAGCTCAACCAAATTATAGTGGCACATCCTACTTTGTCTTCTCTTTCTGGCTCTGGGATCTTCCTGCATCTTCCCCTGGGTCATCCCTTAGCCTAGAGAAACTGGTTTGCAGGTGAGGTGATGACAGTTAGCAGAGAGGCAAGGATGCAAGAAGACATCTACTTCACCACCCTTGCTGCTTCTATGGTGATCCCTGGTAGGGAGAAGGTCATGATGTACTGCAGAGTCACCTCCCAGCATTCATGTCAAACCACTCCACCTTACATCAGATGTACCCATTGGCCCTACATCTCAGGCAAGGCAGACTGAGCTGGAGATACTGCTGTCCCAAACAAGGTTCACTCTCCAAGACCCGTTCACTGCCCACTGGGGTTAAGACTCTTGGATCTATAAAACTCGTAAGTTGCCTCATCAAACCAGGGCCAAAGAGGCTGAGGTTGAAGCGTTTTTTTTCCTGATCACATTAACAGGCAAATTTACAGATATGTGGGCTTTTCTCAGGTCAAAATGTAGGGGTCTCCTAACGAATAGCCCTTGCCATCATAGTTTATTTATTGAATTAAAATCTCAGTTTCTTGAGGAATGCATGTACCCTTACGGCTTGGGCTGCCAAAAGGAGAAACAAACAACCCGAACCAACATTTACTTTCTGCAGTATTTATGATTCACCAAAACAATTGCTCTTGGCAATTTTACAAAGCAGGAACTTTATTTCAGTAAAAATTAGTTGTACAAATATACTGCGATGTAGGCTTGGGCAAGAATGTGTCTGAATGTGTGGGCTTCTTCCAGGATATTCAAGGAGCTCCAAGCAGAGGAGGATGAATCAGAATGAATGAGCGAGAGAAAAATCAAGAAGATGCATAAAAGAGGTCTTTACAGCTGCATGAAAACAATATGTAGGCATTGAACTCAGGAATAAAGAGATGGATTCCTGGCCCCGCTGACGTCAGTGAGACTTCTTGGATTCAGTGAATAACTTTGGATTTATATTCAAAGACGAATGGTAGTTATTTCCACAGAAAATGGTTACAAACTATGCAAGCAGGTTCCCACACTGCTTGAGTTCAATCTCTAACTCCACTGATTACCAGAGGCCTCCTGAGACACGATGGCTTCAGGATATTAACTCTGGAGTTGCTGAGCATCTTCATGTCATCCCTTTTTCTCTTTTTGCATCCTGCATCTGTAGTTTTGCCAGTTACAGATATTTAAAATTCAAGTCCTTTTATTTTATTTTATTTTTTCTTCACCTTCCCTGGGTTTAAACTAGCTTTTTGAGATTTTTTTTTGGATTCCTACAGAGAATCACCATTACTTGCAAAGAGGGTAAAATACTGCAGAGTATACCTCAGAGAATCAGCTGTTCCCATGGGCATGGAGAGATGGACAAGATAAGTAGAGGAGCCTTCTGCCAGGTGTAGGCTGAGTCAGTGAGGCGAGATCTCTATCCTGCCTTAAATATTCTGAGAGGTTCAGAGGTGTAGGGTGTGTTCAGGGTGATGTGCGTAGCTAGGCTCAAACTGTGAATGCGATGTAGAGAAATGATGTGATGGGTGGGAGAGTTGGTGCCCATAGTTACATTTCAAACACAGCTCATCTTCTCCTTGTAAAAGTCCCACTTTCCTTTCACCCATCACTCCTCCTGTGACGCTAAATTGTTTCAGCCAGAGGGTGGGGCACTTTTTCTATTTGTTTTGTTTTGTTCTTTTTTCCTGGGCTCTCATTTCAGCCAGGTCCTTCCTGAGCCTGTGAGGCAACATTTCTGTCTGGTTGGTTTTTAATTGGTGTTAATTCCCAATCAATTAGAAGTCTTAAATCATAAACCTAAGTGGTCCTGATGCTGTTTTATATGAGTTTGTGTGTCCTTCAACTTACTAGTAACTCAAGAAGGAAGAAAACATTT
Organism: Trogon surrucura; assembly: GCA_020746105.1. NCBI lineage: Eukaryota > Metazoa > Chordata > Aves > Trogoniformes > Trogonidae > Trogon > Trogon surrucura. The sequence goes on along the minus strand of CM036619.1, from coordinate 2,768,037 downwards.
ACCTTGCAGAGGGACTGTGAGTAAGGCTGAGAAGTCATTTCAATTTCCACTAGACAGAGACTGGTTTTGTATAATTTTGGTGGGAATAAAACCCACTATCACTGAAAAGAAAAATACAAAAAATATGGATCTTGCAATGGCACGGTGACCTGTTCCTGTCATTCATTTCAATAGTAGAAATCACTGCTGCCAAATATTTTACAAGGTTGCCAGGGACTGTGGCTGGCCCTCCAAGTTCAGTGGTCTTTCTCTTAAGCTGGGTGTTCTGGGAAAGCTTCTTGCAGAGTTGGATACAGTCAAACTTTGCAAAACCAGAGACATTTCTGATAAAATACACAGGGTTAACATAACTGTATTTTTTTTTTTCTGAAACTCTATTCTGCTGTAAAATTCACTGCTGACTTGTACCTTTATTACCTGAGTTATACAACACGCCTCAAGATCCCCTGAATGGCAAGGACCGAAGCAGAGCAATGTAGCAGTATTAGTGGCTTGCCACAATCCGTGTCAAGGATTGCTATCCTCCCCCTGCGGCAGGTGAAATGGCAAGGAAACAAATAAGAATTTCACACAGCGCTGTTAGGAGTGAGTGGGCGGACAGGACCATTTTCACCAGGGTCCCTCTGACTAGCGCGGACCTGAAACAGCACCGTTTCTGCTCAAAAATAGCATGCCACAGGCAGAGACATTTTGTTTTTGCTAAAAGCAAACAGAGTTGCTAAGAAACGAATATTGCAGAGATGGAAATCCACAAAAGGGTTGGCAGTTGCCAAACTGTGCGTACCGGACAGAGCGGCTCCTCAAACATGGCCACAGAGGTAGCAAAGAGGAGCCAGCAGATTCCCTGGCTAAGCAAGGTCCTTCCAGCAGAAAATCCACAAGTTGCTCCTTACATCTCACCTCCACCATGCATATTGCTGATGGGGTATGAGGGAAGTAAGAAGGGCAGGGCACACAAAGACCAGAGGATTTGCAAAGCTGGGAAGACTTAGAGGGTAGCAGGCTTTGAAGGACATTTCAGTATTCCTATCTCTCTCAGCTTGGAGCAGCGAGGGAGTTTAGTGAGTGGTTACAATCCTTCTTATCTTTGCTCCTGAAGGTCCAGTCATGACAACCCTTTCTTAGTACTTTGTTTCTTGGATCTCCAAGGACAAGTCATGAACTTGTGTGTGTGTCTCCATCCCTGATGGCTACTCTTTAGGCTCTGGTCATGGTGTCCCATCATGATGAGAGTCGGTGACCCTGCTGGTACCAACTTTTCCAGGGTGTGGGAATACCTCTCTGTGGTTAAGTCAGTGTGGAGACTCTAGAGACCATGGTTACCTGTGGCTACACAGGAGACAGGTTTTTACCTCCACTACAACTGGCATGAAATGGTCAAATTTTAGCTACCCCCATTTCCTGTGCTAGGAGAAGAGATCTTACATAACTTTCTTATCAGATGAAAAGGTGGCTGCATTTCATCCTGTTTGTGACTGCTTGTGGTTTCTCCTTAAACGATGCTTAGAGATGGATGGAAAAGATTGCTAAAATATGACACATTCAAAGGATTGCTGTACCCAACTGGGGTATATTTTAAAGCTTGAGAAACCGGAGAAGATCACTACCTGTAACAGCTCAAGAGCCATCCTGTCTCTCCAGTGTGTTGCTGTTATTGTTAGATACACTCTTCAGGAAGGTGGGCTTGAGGGGGGGAAAAAAAAAAGAAGAAAAATTAAAATAGAAGATAGAAGCAAAGCAAACTAACGCTGAGCCAATCCGATTAATAAAGGATGCCAGGAGTTGGTGTTAATTTGTGTCTGATTTAAAGTGCCTGGTGGGTGGAGAGAGAACAGCCCACAAGAAGCAGCTGGGCTCCTTTTCCATCCCCCAACCCTGCTGTTGGTGCGGCGTGGTGGGGGAAAGAGGAGCACACAATCAGGCGATTCATCCCCACGCTGTCGCACTTTGCAAAGGCAAAGGAGAAGAAGGGAAGGAGGGAGAGGGGAGAGAGAAAAAGCAGCAACCCAGTTTTCATGAAAAACATCGGCAGCAATTACGCTACTGCTCATCCGAGCAGGAGCAACCCATCCTATCCACCTGCCCTTTGTGAGATGCCAGTGGGCTGCCTTGACAAAAAAAAGAGGAGCTGGATTGATACCTTTCTACGTCTGATTGTTGGGCTCAGGTGTGATGAGAGGAGTGTTCTGATCAGCTGTGCTGGGGCTGGCACTATTCACAGTCTTCTCTCAAGGCCAAAGCTCCTGATTTGTTTTCAGAGCTGGGGAAGACAGAGGCAAGCTCCCCCATTGACATGGCTCCAATGCAAAGGTCCACATGAACCAACGAAGGTAGTACCTGGATCTGCTCCCCATGAGGAGATTTTAACTGCCCCTCAGTTCTTCCAGTGAAACCCAAGAGGACAAACCCTTTGCTGTTCATGTCCACTCACTCCCTCTGAGGCTATGTCTATCCTTGCAAATAAATGAGGGATTAAATGCAGGCACGAGTGTGGTCCTGTAATCATCCAGACTGTTTAATTACTTGCATGCTCCCTGGTGCAGTTTTGGCCCAAGACGGTGCCAGGACACAGTCTGGTAGATGGCTGAGCCAAGGGACTCTCTCCCGCAGGTCTGTGGGATGAGGCCAGCCCATTTTGCAAGGGAGGAGAGCTGAGGTGTGTGATTGCAAGCTCCGCCACGCTCGGCCCCAGAGCCAAAGAACAGTCCCTGCTCTGCTTCCTTCAGTAGTAGAGACATAGCCTGTGGAGACAGACAGCAAAAGGGCAAATTAGCATTTAGTTGGCATGTGAATTTCTGTTCTTTAGGAACAAAAGGAAGGCCATCTGCTCATTGTGTCTTGCAGGAGGCGGGGGCTTTCTCATTTGCAACCAACCTGTGCAAGATTTCAGCCTACCACTCAATGTGGAGATGCCATTGGTCCTCCAGGTTCTGTCCTGGGACATCGATTTTACCCCACTGCGCTGGGTCAACCTACCTTCTGGGTAAAAAAGGTAATGATACTTATCTTGAGGCACCTTCCTAGAAGGACTGCTCAATCTTTCCTACATTTCCTGGCTTACTGAATCTGGTTCCTGGGCTGCACACGTGGGTTTGTCATTGGCTTGGGAACACCCGAGCCTGTGCATTCTGCTACCTTACCACAAGGCTTCTCTAAACAGTGATGAGCTGGAATCAGGGGGAACAGTCTTAAAATCTTTCTTTAAAAGAAGTGGGAAGCAGAAGAATTGCCTGCACACGGCTTTGTAGCTGAGGTGCCCTCCTAGGTATTGCCTAGAAATGTAGATCTAAGCCCTGTCTGTTGTCTGTAGAACTCCACCTTCTGCCCAGCTCTTCAGTCCAGTCCTGTCTGCTGATCCTGAGCCCTACGTGAAAACCCGTAAAAATGAAGCAGCATGTGAAAATCACAGAATCTGCTCTCATCCCTTTGAAGAAGCATTGCCTGAGCCCTTCTCAGAATAAATATAAACCATCCTCCTTCAATCCTTCATCTTCACCAAGGCTGCACATAGACAGCTAAGCCCAGCCCCAAACCAGCACATTCTCAGTGCTGCACAAATCACTCCACAACATCCCCCAACAACTCCTGTGATTAAACAAAGCTCAAGAAAGTGAGAAGAGAGGAGTCCTTTCCTTCCCAGTAACCCCCATGCTTGCCCCTCACCTGTAAGCCTTTTTCTCTCCTATGCCACATTTCTTCAGGGCTCCTGGAGAGAAGAGTAAAAAGGAGAAGGTGTACGTCTGTCTCGCTTATGCAAATCCTGAACTGCTTGTCATGAGACTGATAGATGAGATGCAAGGAATAATCTGGCTCGTTAGCGCCTGTGCTATGATTGCATTCCTCTGCCAGCCTGTCTACATCCAAGCATCTTAGGATTTGTTATAGGGGAGCCTAGAAGGCAGTCTCAGCTCTGAGGAGTCTGCAAGGAAAAGGTGGGAGTTCTCCAGGGAGAAGAGCAGGCAGGCACCCTTTGCTGTCCAGCATGGTTAGCTCAGGCATGGCGCTGGGTGTGGGCATGACAATCCAGATTCAGTCAAGGTAGATGTCCACCCCAACAACTACTCTCCCAAGCAGTGGAATGACACCATGCAGGACATAGTAGACTGAACAGAAGGACATGGATGAGGCCAATCCATCTTGGTAGGGGAGTTTAACCACATCGATGTGACTTGTGACATGTGTCCATATATTTTCAGGCTTTGTCTATGGTTTGTTATGGTTATGGTTTGTTATATGTTATGGACATATATTCTGTGGCTTAGGTGCAGTTCCTAATACTTCTGTACCTCTCTATAATAAATGCAAGAAGGGTTATTTAGGAAAGAAACAAAGGTCATGGAGTCATAGAATCACAGAATCACAGAATCACGAGTTGAGTTGGTTTGGAAAGTACTTTTGACAATCATCTATTCCACCCTCCTCCTTCCATGGGCAGGGACAACTCAGACTAGATCAGATTGCTCATAGGCCCATCCAATGTGGTCTTGAATATATTTAGTGACAGGGCATTCAGAACTTCTCCGGGAAATCTGGTCCAGTATCTCACCACCCTCATGAAAATGCTTCTTCCTCATATTGAACCTATTCTCCTTCAGTTTAAAAATATTACCCCTTGTCCTGTTTCTAAAATCCTGGTAAAAAGCATTTCTCCATCTTTCTTGTAAGCCCTCTTTATATATTGGAATACTGCTGTTAGGTCTCCCTGTGAGCCCTCTCTCCTCCAGGTTGAGCAACCCCAACACTTGGCCTTTTTTCATAAGAGAGGTGTTCCAGCTCCTTTGACTATTTTTGTGGTGCTACTCTGGACCTGCTCAAGCAGGTTCATGTCTCTCTTGTGCTGGGGGCTGCAGATTTGGACACAGTTCTGCAGGTGGGATCTCATCAGAGCAGAATAGAGGGTGAGAATCACTTTCCTTTACCTGCTGGCCGCGCTTCTTTTGATGCAGCCCAGGATGCAGCAGGCTTTCTGGGCTGTGAGCATATATTGCTGGCTCATTTTCAGGTTTTATCTACCAGTATCCCCAAGTCCTTCTCTATGCAGAGCTGCTCTTAATTCCTTCACCTGCCTATCTGTATCAATGTTGGAGAATGCCCCAACTCACGGCCATTGAAGCCCATCTGGATGCACAATAAAAGACTGAAGAAAAGGCAAAGAAAAGTTGACGCTTCTGAGACCGACAGTGGCATCCAGACCATTGTGTTTAATAGGAACTGATGGAATTGTCCTCCACAAAATCTCTAATCCATTTTGGCACTCTTTTATACCTTTAGCCTCCACAGCATCCTGTGGCAATGAGATCCCCAATTGAATTATGAGCTATGTGAAAAAGTACTTCCTTTTGTTTGTGCTCAGCCTTTGGGGCCAGTAAGGATGGCTTTCTGCGTCATGAGACTTAATTCACTGCTGCTCCTCGTGTCCTTTGAGGATCTTGGAGAGAAGGTGCTGTAAAAATGTGCATATTTATTGTTACTTTGTTTTATAAGTTCAGGTTGCAGCCTTCTGCTGCTTCAAGTTCATGGCTGGGTCCAAAACCACTGAAACTTGGGGCTTTAAAGGGGGTATTTTTGATTCTTTCCACCTCTGAGGTCTGCACTCAACTTGGTAGAAATGTCCTATGCTCTTTTCAAGCTCAGATATTTCTACCCCTTCCATGCCACTGTGAAGTTTCTGTTTGCCCACATTAATGTGGTATCAGAAGACTTCAAACTCTTCGTTTCAGATTGTGTAGAAGCAGGTGGAATCGCTCTCTTAGCTAACACAGTCCTGCTGTTCAAGTTCCTTGGTGCTGCTCACTCTGTGGAGAGAGAAACTTGTATTTCAGGTGTCTCTTGTAGCCACAGCCTGAATCTCCACCTTCCTTCTGCTGAGAGGTACAGGAAAACTGCAAATCTGTGCAATACCATCTCCTGATCTTCCTGCGTACAATTTAAAGACATCTTCACTGGACATTGGAAACTGAATGCCTAAAATTATGATCTGAATTCCTCTTGTTAGAAAGCTAAATATTGCCAATCCTGTTTTAACTGTGTTGAGACTGTAGCATTCAAAAATCAAGCATGATGCACCTTCAGAATTGCTGTATAATTAGACCTTGATGTCTCTCTTTTCCCAGATGCTGCTTAGGAAGCCTATCCTCACCACTGGGGTAGTGTGAATGTTGTTTTGCAGATGGGGAAATCGAGGCACAGTCATTGAAAGAGAGCACAAAGCCATGGAGGGAGTCAGAAGAGGAGCACACATTAAAACTTCTGAACATTCAGAGCTGGTCAAAGGCTTCTGGTTGTGGTCACCTCTTTTTTCTGGTCATACCCAGCCATGTAAGGAACTTGAGGATGGTAAAGTAGAAAATTGCTTTCCTTGTGCTGGGAAAAACGCTAAGACTTAAGTTAGTGCAGATCCTAGTCTGGAGCTGGCTGCAAAAACAGCTTCTTGGATGTTCATCTTCCTTCCTTTGGCCAGCCCAGCTCCAGGCTGCCATGGGGCAGGCAAAGGCCTGAATCCAGTTGATATACTGTCCCAGGGGATTTGGACAGACTGGGCAGGATCAGACCTTCAGGCACCTTGGCCAAAGCACTCGGTTTTCGTTTATCCTCTGTAACCATCCTTGCACCAGAGGGCAAGCATATGGCTTGAAGCACTCTTCCATCACTGCCTGCACATCTCAGGAGATTTTCTGGCATGGTTTTGGCTCTAGCCAGCAAGCACCACTCCAGATCATGCCTGGGCACAGCTCGGAAAAGAGCTTTAGGCAATGTAGCAAGGCTGTTCTGCTTTGGGGGAAAGACATTTTAGCCACAGGACATAAGCTGTTTAAGGTTTTTGGCCTCAGGGGTCAGAAGATGAGCCCTGGTGTATAGGATTTATGTGGAATGCTTAAGAGAACAGAGTCAGTACGTGCTCTGAGCTCCGGCTTCCGCATGTCTGACCCCATATACTGCAAAGCCCAGTTTTGGGTTTCCCAACCACTGCCCTGCCCACGTGCCCATGCAAGTCTGAGCCTCATCACGCACACAAACCTCCCTCCCCAACATTCAACTATCCCTGGGGCTTCCACTTAGCTCCCCAGCTAACGCCAGTGCTTTTAACCTCCAACTGAATTTCCAATCAATCACATCCCGGTCCACAGCATGGACGAGCAGTGATGGAAGCGGTCTGGCCCCTGCCTGTTTTCTGCCACTCATTAGGACGACCTTGCCCTCAGAGGCCCTCTTGTGTAACCTTCACTCTCAGGAGCATGGTGAGAGATTGCGAGAAATGACCCCAAAAGTGTTGGATGTGAAGTACTCGTGGACAGGAATAAGGCAAGTGGGAATTTTCTACAATTTTCTGCAGTAAACCCAGGGTATTTCTGGCAACCTACATTGCTCCTCAGGTAGTCCACTGATGGTGATGGATGGGAGCTAGCACAGTAAGAGGGCATGGGTGATGGTGGCATGGAGGAAAGGCTGATCTTACTGGGATCAGAAGAGTTGTGCGTTCTCCTGGGAGCGAGGAAATACCCGAGGACTGTGTGGAGCAATGATTAGCCTAAACTAACAGCAGTCTGTACCCTACCAGTATTAACTGGGGTTTAAGTCTGCTTTGCTAATGAGAAACTGAGGCAGAGAAAGGTGTAACATTATGATGACCTCTATCAGCTGCCTTCTGCCAAGAACCATCTTGACTCCTTGACTTTGCTGTGCAATGGCATTTAACCTGTCTCTATGTCATGCAGTCTTGAGAAACTCCCAGTCCTGGTGGCACTCCCAAGAAGCCATGACAGTAACATTGTGCCCATGCAAAGGAAAGCTGAGGACAAATGCGGGTGCAGCTCAGGCTGAGGCGATGTTTAAAAGACACCAACTGGATACACGACATCTGTCTGAGGCTGTGTTGGGCCCAACAGAAGGTGCTGCAGAGCCCTGGGCTTGCTTCCCTTGGGCAGCCACATCTGGGACTAGATGGAGAACACCTGGCCCTCCTTGTCTGCCATGATTTTCTCTACAGAAGTTTTACTGGGTCCCAGATTTTAGTTTCCAGTTGTCAGAGGTCTCCTGAGCCCACTCAGTGAAACAACACACACAGAGCCAGGAACTTCATGTCACACACCTAACTGAGAGTTTTAATGTCTTTGAGGCTGTTAATCTGATTTTGGGATGAAATTCTAATGGTTTGGAAAAGAATCACGGCCTCCAGCTATTTACTGGGGCTTTTCAGAACACAGAGCACTAGAGAAAAGCAGAGCATGCTGCTTACACCCATCTTTTCAGGTTGGAAAACTGAAGCATGGATTGGCAGAGACGCTTGAGGGTTTGCACAGATCCTGAAATCAGGATCAAATTCCAGCCTCTGGCTCCCCTTGATAGAGTCTCCTCATCTGGCTAGAGTTGAACGTGATCAGAGCTGGGATGGTTCACTGAAGCTCAGGGATTTTGGAGTTTCCTTATTGTAGTCGAACACCTCTTGGGGCATCCTGGTATGATCCACTTCTATATACCACCTCTCAGCCCTCCCTTTCCCCAAATGCCTTCTTATAGCCTCTGAAAAAAAGAAATGGGATCAGGATTCTGTCCTCACAAGCCAATCCCCATCACAGGTTCATATATTTCCCACCCTATTCATGATGTTTCTGTAGTCTGTTAAATGTCTGCCAGAGTCCACCCCTAAAGCGGGTGCCTTTCCAGGTTGGAGCTGAGAGAAATTTGGTATTCAGGATGCAAGTGTGGCTAAATATCATTTATTAACACAGTAGGCAGGGGAGAGTCGGGCTTTCTCTGGGCTCAAGAGACTGAGATGGAAAGAGGCACTGGGCAGCACGTCAGTCTCTACTGGGGTGGAGCAAATATGTCAGGTTGTGAGGGGTCTATGCAACAATATGTTTTTGGCAAGTGAAACAGCAGGAGGGTAGCAGGGCTGGACTCTTGTCTACCTGACCCTTGTTTGCTTTTTTTTTTGCTTCTCAAAGGGGCTTTGTCTGAGTTCAGCTCTCAACATACAGTCCAAAGGTAGATCTGGCTGAGCCAGGTCCTGACCAGGGGAGCTCCATCTGGAGCTGTTTTTCCAGACCTGCAATACCCACCAAGTCAACCTTTTCCTCTTTCAGGTCCTATTTTTCTTAGATTCTGCTTTGACAGAAAATAAGCATGATCTCTACAGATAACCTGGTGCTGGGAAGGACCAGAGTCAAGTAAACACTCATAGAAAACAGAGGAGAAGAAAAATAATTCATTAATAATAATACTAAGGAAAAAAAAATGATTTTGAGCACTTATTTTATAGAAGAGAAGCTGCTCCAAGACCTACCCAAATTCCATCCCTCTCTAAGTGCCATCTAGGGCTCTCTTCTCTGTACATCCCACCAGATCCATTGCAGTCAAAAGACAGCCAGGTCTGAGCCCTTCTCAGCTCCTCTGTGTGCTGTCAGTTCACAGATGCCACTGTGTTTTTCCAGGCATTTCCACCGTGCTTTTCTCACTTGCCTTGGTAGCAAAAAGAAAATTCCCAGCTCTTTTTTTTTTTTTTTTTTTTCTTCCCCCCCCCTCTGCTAGCAGTTCTGTGTGAATTAGGACAGGGCATACTCATTTCCCATGTTTTCTCAGAGTGACAAGGGATTGAGTTTTTTGAGGCCAGGTGGTTTTCTGCCTCTAGCAAAAGGGATATTTTGTTTGATATCTGGGGACTTCTTACAGGGAAATGGGAAGCCCCGGGAAAGGAGGATTAGCTTGATGAGAGTGGTTTCCACCCTGCTGGGATGTCGGCCATGTACCAAGGTCAGGAGAAGGAAAAACAGAGGGAGGCAAATGTTGGATGATAATACATCTGAGCTGGTGGACAGGAGGAGGGGAGACTTGGGGCACAGATGAAGTGATGGGGGCAGATGAGGATGAAGGTGTTGGGAGAGGTCCTACAGGCAGCAGCAGGGAGGGATGCCTTTTCTGCAGTCATTGTTTAGATTTTTTTCCCATTTTCTCCCCTCCTCCCCGTGGAGTGTGTGTGTGTGTATATATCTAAGAGTGCCCTCCATTGGCCAGATCCAGGCTGTTGCACCAAGAGTCCTGTGTCACCAGCTCAACCGAGGAAGGTGTTGGATGCACAACTGCAGAGGTTGCCCCTTCCCAGTGTGGGAGGATTCTGTGCGATGCACACACTCTGCAGAGCAGGGTACGTTGCAGCACTGCTGGCATTTCAGGGGCTCCTCCTGCTCGTGCAGAGCTGAAATGTCTGTGCTGGGATGTGAGCACAAAGTCAGGCACAGTAACACAGGGATAATCATCTGGAAGGTTTCAGTGGGATGGGGAAAATTGTCATGCAGGGCATGAAGGCAGTTGTAGGCAGAGGCAGGGGAAACCCTGATTGCTCTCTGCTTACACATCACAGAATCACAGAATTTTTGAGGCTGGAACAGACCTCTGAGACCATCAAGTTCAGCATCCCTGAGATAGGCATGGGATGCTCTTGGGACACACAGATGAGTGAAGAAAGCAAGGGTGGTGGAAAACTCCAGCCTTAGATTGTCTGCAGGAAGATAGGACACAACACCAAACAGCTGGCCACAGCTTGCAGCCTCTGATATTCACTGGAATGGCTACAAAATTCACTGGGAACACTACAAAATTCATTGGGATCACTGCAAAACCCTTTGGGAAGCTCAAGTGTCAGGTGTAATATATGACTCAGTCCCTGCCTGGGTTTAAGCTGTGAACTCCTATATTAGTTTGCACTTCTGAACTGTACCTGGTCCAACAGGTGCCAGGGCAAGATGGCAAATACTGAACAAGGAGGTAGGAAAAGATTACCAGGGCTCTGGGCAGTGATGTGAGGATGCAGGAATCAGGCACGGATATCTCTAACGACACAAGATTGCAGAAATAGCCAAGGTACCTAGACACTAGCTGTGGCACCTGCCATGAGAATATGGGCAAATTAGCCTCTGTGCCATTAGGAGTGTGGTTTCTAACAGTGGAATAATCTGTCATTTCACGTATTTAATATCACCTCCCCAGCTGCAGGTTGCAACTTATGGTATATATATCCCCCCTAGGATTTTGCTGGATTAAAATGTAGAGGATGGATCTCTTTGGCGAAACACAGCAGCCTGTCAACTTTGCCCATCGCATCTTCCCTCCCCGCCAGGTCTGACACGTGTGGAGCCAAATATCCAGGTGTGGAAGGAGGTTTGTCTACTCGCTGCTTATCCTCCAAGTAAAGGTTTCCACTTAGCGAGGATTAGTTGAAGGAGGAAAAATATGTTTATGTTTCTTACGGTAAAACCTTCCAGATGGGAGTGTATTCAGGGGAAATCAATTCTGAGCCCTAACTACCGTAACACAGTGTCCCATTAACGGGTCTGTTTAGTTAAAGTTTGCTGGTTTTTCCCAGAAAGGGATGGTGAGGAGGGGGAATGCATTTTGTGCTTGCTGCATCCTCATTCAGCAGCAGATCTGTGGCCAGTGTGAGAAAAATTGGGTTTGTGGAGGGCAGGAGGCTTGGGCTGAATCCCAGTGCTGAAGTCACCGGATCTCGGTGCAAGCCCTGTCTTCTAATCATCTTGTTGCTATGGAAGCACCACTGGCTCCTGCTTCCAACTGGGAGGGACAGGTTTCTTCATGATCTGGACCAGAGGTTAAGATGATCCTTGGCTGGCTTGTCAGTGTGAAGGTCAGATAGACTTTGGCTTTGCACAGGCTGCTCGGGCACTGCCCTACAGCGATGGAGAGACAAACCAGTGGTCCCTTTCAGAGTCTCAGCTAAAGAAGTACCATTCCCATAGCAAAGCTGATATTTAAGGCATTGACAGACATTTGCAGGCAAGCCCTCCCCACTAATCAGGATCACCTCTCTGGAAATTTATGGGATTTTGGTTGATGCATGTGGTTTTCGTTGCAAGCAAAGAGCTTGCTTTGCATCGGCTAAACAGAATGTGTTCCTGAAATCCAGCCCCCGAGGCAGGCAGGAGACTGGCACGGGGAGGTTTGCACTGCAGAGCTTTGCAGGCTGCAAAACCACTGTCAGAAGTGGGGAACTTGACTTCTAAAAAATTTAAGTGCAAATGCACTTGGACTCCGTGTTGATTAGTGTCAGGTCTAAAAGACACTCAGGAATCTGCTGGCAGAGGCTGCGGTGATATGAAGCTGGGATGAAACAGAGTTTGCAAATAGCAGATTTGACTTTTGAGTTACCTAACCCTTTCCTTCCCTGGAAGAAAAAAAGAAAAAAAAAGGCTTTTGCATAAAAAGGGAGATGCAGAGACAAAACTTTGATATAGAGGACAGAAACCAAGGGGTGAATGCAGAGATGCATTTGGCCTCTTATCTCCCACCAGGTGCAGAGGATGGTCTAAGGTCTTCATCTCTTACATTTCAGTCTCTCCCAGGATTGGGTTTAACTGTCTGAATTGTAGATTTGCTAGGAATTTGCACGGTTGTTGCAAAAGCTTCTTCTTTTAGTAGTCTGTGAAAGCAGAGCCTGGCAGCAGGGTAGGAGATGGCAGAGCTGCAGATGAGTGACACGGACACCATGGGGCTCCGAGGAGGGTCAGTGGCCGCAGTGCAGATGACATGTTTTCCCTCTTCCCTTGCACCAGGTGCCTCGTTCTCTGTAGACTTTCATCCAAATGCCTTCCTGGCAGTGCCACTGTTGTCCCCCATCACAGAGGAACATATTCCAGAAGATCTGAATTATTCTGAGGTTGTAGCCCAGACCAATGTTAACACCTCAGGAGTTGTGTTACTTGCACTGACTTCAATGTAGAGGCCCTGAGCACTTGCTTTTCACTACCCTATGAACCACAGAGGCTCCTGAAATCAAATTTGACTTGGTAGGGGAAATCTCCCTCCCAGGGGTCCAATCTGTATTTTTGAAATTGGACAACAGCACTGTTTTGGAGGTAGCAAGTGTTGCAAGGACAGGGGAAGACTCACCCAAAGGGAAACTCCTGATTTTCTCTACCTACAGTGAGCCGAGAGGGCAGGAAAGCAAATGACTGGAAAGGTGACAAGGAAAAAGTGCCGTGGCTGTATGGTCAGCAGTGTGAGAAGCTCTGCCCCACACACTGAGGGTCTGTACCTAAAGTCTGTCAACCCCTGCATCTGCTAATAGTCTTCAAATATAGGGGTGCACACTGCATGGGGAAAGGGAGAGACTCCTGTTACTGGTGGTATTACCCCCTCTTTCTCCTCACCTGGGAAGAGGGTAGATGGAGAGAAGGGAACATGGGAGGGTCTTCTTGGTGGAGTAAGTAAGAGAGAGACTTGCAAGAAGGCAAAGGTCTCTTCAGGAGTCTCTTTGGCATGGAGAGGGGCACAGGGGTCTGGGCAGTTGGGCTGTAAAGGAGACCTGGGCTACAAAGGGTTGCAGGGAACAGGTCTCATAAGGCATGGCAGGACGGGTGTTACTTTTGCTGAAGGGACTTTGAGAGCTGAAGGAAATTTGGGGGCTGGTAGGGAGGATTCTTACCTTCTGGAAGTGCTCTGGACCTGGCTAAAACACCACAGGCTTTGGTGTGTCCTGCACACAGGGGTGAAAGGTGAGGTGGGTGCCTCATGTGGGAAGACCTAAAACCTGCCTCTGTCACCCCTTTTTCATCCTGTACTGGGTCCATGGTTTCTTCCAGCTCTGACCTTCTGTCTGGGCTCAGGGTTCGACTAGGGTTGGGGTACTGTACCACAACTCCCTACCCCTGTACTAGTTTAGTGGAAGTGGAAGAAGGAGAGATAAAAAGGAAGAAGAAAAAACAACAAAGAGGCAGATAGCAACTGCCCATGCCGACCTCCAGCCCACCTTCCCCAGATGCAGCCTGAAGTCTGCACTGAAGCAGCATCCTGGGTCCATTGGGAAGGAATGGGGTGGAAACTCCCCAAGAGATCGACGATGTTTGTTTTGAGGAGGGAGTTAGAAATCACTGCGAAGACTCTTCTCAACTTATCAGACAGGCACTTCATAGGCAGAGGTCATTGGGAACATGGGGTCACAGCTCTGTTGTCCCTCACAAGGAGTCATTGCTAGTCCCCTCCTCGGGTTTAGGACATCCCGTGGAAAGGGACACCCCCAAACCTAGCATGGGCATGGTGATGTGGGGCTGCATCTTCCACCAATGCAATGTGCTGAGACCGGGGATGCTGTGTGGATTCTCAGTCTTGCAAAGGGTTAATAAATAACCCAAACAAACTACCACCAAAAAACCCAAATCCCAAATCTTTTCTCTTTCTCTCTCCTCCCTCCCTTCCCTTTTTTTTTTTCCAGGTGTTGTTTATGGCCACAGGAGGGAGCTCAAATCCAGACATGGAAGGATTGGCTTGATTTCGGATCCAGAGCCTCTTAAACTCTCACTTTTCCGCTAAGCTGATCCCTGTTATGTCCAGGATCTGGCGCCTGCTTGACATTTACTTTGAGTTCCAGAGGACCAGAGACCTAGGATGAGGAGCATTGGATCTGCCCTGAACCTGCTTTTGGTATCGCCACTCTACTTTGTGTGGACCGTGGTCGCTCTGGACCTGGCACAAACTCCCTGCACCACTTTGGTCCAGGGGAAATTCTTTGGGTATTTCTCCTCCTTCGCCGTCTTCCCGTTGAACTCCTCTCTCTGCTCTTGGATTATCCAGAACCCTGACCCTCGGAGGTACACTTTGTACATGAAGATCCTAAAACCTACTGGCATATGTGACCACCAGCACATTCGCACCTACCAGTTCGACTCCTTCCTGGAGTCCACCCGCACCTACCTGGGCATGGAGAGCTTCGACGATGTGTTGAAGCTCTGCGATGGGTCCACCCGCTATGCCTTCCTCCAGTCCAACAAGCAGTTCCTCCAGATGAAGCAGACCGCGCCGCCGGGAGCGGAGACCTGGCCCGTTCGGTGGAAGCCCACAAAGGCTCAGGAGAGGGACTTCTCGGTGGAGTACCTTGTGGTGGGCAACAGGAACCCTAGCAAAGCTGCTTGCCAGATGCTCTGCAAGTGGCTGGATGCTTGTTTGGCCATCAGCAGCAGCTCCCACCCATGTGGCATTATGCAGACTCCGTGCTCTTGCTCAGGAGGGGAGGTCCTAGATCAAGCCAGCGAGATCCTGGGATTCACGAGGAAGAAGGAAGATTGCTATAAGGATGGAATTTACTTGGAGAACTGTGTGAGCAGCCCCAAGGACAGCAGTGGAGTGGAGTTCCTGGGTGAGTGGAATGCGGCTGGGCATGTTTGGGAGGGAGGGCTGGTTGGGCTCTCCTCTCCCGGGTCTCACTCTGTCCCCATTACCTCTGTGTCTCAGTCTGCGGATGCCGGGTATGAAAACCTTTTTTCCTAATTGGAAGGTGGCTCTGGCAATCCTCGGTGGCTCTTTACGAATCTGTGACTGGAATTGCTAAGCAGCTCCCCCTAAGTATACCTCAAATTGTTTCAGTCATTCCAGGGGGCTTGTGCCTTACTTGTTTAAGTTCTGCAGCCTCGGAGCTGCTGAGGAGAGATTCTTACCTGAGGGTGAGCAGTTTTCAACGTAATTACAGATGTCCTACAAAAAGCAAGATGCAAGCTACCTCCCGAGGCAGGCTGCATTGAGCAGCCCTATCAACCATTTTAATTCATGGGAAGAATTTAATTCTTGGGTCTAGTTTGAGGGAACAGCAGCAGAAGGACATGGTCATTTTGTTCTCAGCTGTGCCTTTGCTGGGACTCATTCATCAGATATTTTGTCAGTGTTTTGATGATGATCTTCAGCATGATATGGGCTGGAAAAGGACTGGGGAAGTAGAAGAGGCATGACAAGAAGGGCTATGAATAAGGGTGAGATGCTGCTGAGGTCTGATCTGGACACTGCTTTGGTGAGGGAGATGCTCCTTCCAGGGATCTGGAATGCTCTCCATCAGTGCTACGGTGCCGTGCAAAGAATCAGGGGGTCCGAAAGCAAATTACTTCAGTGTCTGTGTCAGATCTGCTCTGATGTGTTTATTCTCAGCTCCCAGCCCACCTGCCAGCATGCAGGTTATGTAAGGAGGAGGTGTGATGCTAAATAGGAAGCTGGGTGGCTGGGAGAGGAGTCTCCAGTTCGGTGAGGCTCAGAACCACACCCGACCCCCACCCTGGGGATTCATCTTCTTCAGGGTCTGGATTGAAAAGTTCTCTGCCACCAGGAGAAAGTTGACACCAGTTTAGATTTTGGGGCTCCTGCTTGGCTTTTGCAGCCACCCGCAGTTGAGGTGGTGGTGGAGGGGAATTTCTCAGCACCAGGGGGAAAGGAGGCTAAATTTGCTTTCAGTAGGAAGGAGGTTACCAGGCACAGGTCCAAGCTGTGCAGCGTGATTTTCTTGCAGACCACAGTCTGGCATTAGCTGAGAGATTAGTATATGATCAGGTACTAGTGCTTTCGTCAGTGTATTTGGGGGGCGATTTTGTTTCTCACTGATCTGTGAATCAATACGTGGAGGCACACGGCCGAGCCGTAAATCCTGCAAATTAGTTTTTCAGCCATGCCTCCCTCCCTGGCAATGAGCACGCAGCAACATTCCCTCTCCAGATTTTGGATTTCTTTGCAATGCCCTTTTCCCCTGTGTGAACAGCTTCCAAGGAGTACCATGTCGGCTGCCTCCTCAGAGTGATGCAAGCATCGTTAAGTCATGTGTCATGCCTTGCATTTGCTGATTGGATGATTTATGCATTCAACCCAAGCAGTGTGACCTTTCTCGTAGCAGCCAAAGGTGAAATTTGAAATAAGATTTTCAGCAAATCCTGAAGCATTCAAGCTTAATATTGGCTTTTGTAAAGATCTCTCCTAGTCCAGCTTGACTGCTTGAATGTTCCCAGAAAATAAATATGAAAGAGGCTCAAAGGTGGCTGAATCAAAATCCTTTCTGGGTGTCAAATATTTGTAGGGAGTGTAGACGATTTTTTTTTTTTTTCTGGCGCTGGCTGCTCACATCTGCTCCATATTGAAGATACAGAATTACCATCTTCACTGGTGGGATGCCATCTACATAGAAATGATGCTTGCGGTGTGCCTGGCCTCTCCATGTGCTGCTCTGTCTGTCACTGTGTCTGTTTTGGTTTCTGCAAAGCTTGATCAGGAAGATGGAGGCGAGATCCAACTTGGACAGAGAGCCAGCGATCTCTTAACAGCATTTTGTGGGTGGAATATTTTGATAGGGTTCCCAATTTCCAAGTGCTGATGCTGGTTATTGCTGTCATTGTTTTCCTGATTGTATTTGTAGCATTTTTTCCTCTACAAGCTTTTTTATTAATTTTTTTTCCCCTCTACTGCCTTCAGAGTCATTCATTGTTTCTGGACCTGTCTTGACAATTTCATCTTTGAGCAAGGGTATATGTGTGTGTTGTACTAATCTAGTCTGATGATTTTCAAAGCACATAAGGAATTGCCAGATACCCAGATGCTACCCTGAAAAGTGGGACCTGACTTTTCCTGATGTGCCTCTTCCTTGCACGGATATTTCTAGAGCAGATGGATGGGAGCAGATCTACAGAGGCCACAGTGAGATGCTGTCTTGGGAGCAACCACAAAATCTGTGGGTGAGATCTTTGGCTCACAGAGTCTGTGTGTGAGATCCCTTTAAAAGGGTTCATCCCCACCCCTGAGCACTGATGTACGCAAGGATAGAGAATATCTGTATGTGGCTGTGCACTGGATTAGATGGTGTCTGAAGAAACTCAGGAGCAGGCTGAGAATAGATCTGATGAGGCTGGACATTGGCTTTGGTGGCTGAAGAGTAGAGCTGGGAGATGAACTTCTGCTAAGGACCCAGACCACAGATCTCCTGCCCGTGGCTGAGAAGTAGGTGCATTTACCCTGTTGCTCCAGGTCAACTGAGACCCTCAAGAAACCTGACAGCTTGATTTTACTCATGGGCAAGGAGTTTGCATTTGGTTCAGGTTCCTACGGATGTTTGTGATCATTTACAAGGGACTTCACAAACCAACTCTGCTGAAATGACCCTGCCTTGTCTGAAACATCTGTTCCTCGATGTCTGGAGGTAGGAGAGACTGCTTCAGATTTGCTTCCCAGGTTTAGTGAGGCACCCTCTTTGCATTCGCTGTAGCACACAGACAATGCAGAAGTTGCAGTAGACAGTGGTGGGAATGGGAAGAATCCAGCAGGATGCAGAGGCAACAGAAGATATTTTGTTGTCTTGATGCACGTGGAGGTTGTCCTGGTGATCAGCAAGACACACTTGGAAATGTATTGGCTGAGACAGACCAGTCCCACATCTTGTGTCCTTGCCACAGCTACTCCCAGAAGGCTTGAACAGGGGATTTCTTTCTAGGAAAAGACAATTCAACAGTAGAACTACTTTTGGCCAGCATCAGATCTCCTTTGGCTGACTCAAGCAACACGGAAAGAAGGCTAAAGCTGGTTGCATGTCTTGATATTTAGAAGTGACCTCTCTGTTAGGAATTCAAGTTGACATTCCTACAATAGGCTCCCACGTTGCTGTGGGTTAGGAGACCCGGAGTCTGAAGATGGGAAAGCTTCCTGAAGCACAGGGCGTTGGGGCTTCGTGGTGACCCCCTGTCACATCCCACCCAGGAGAGAGGGACAAGTGACTTTCAAATTCGTAATACACCACCGGCATGGACAACGGTGAGACAAGTCTCAAGGCCCATACACAAACATTCATTAATTTATCACAATGTATAGATCGGATTCACGACAATTGACTCTAATTTAAAAGCACGATAGGACAGACAATATAACAAAAGTCCAGAGAAAGGCTAAACAAAGCAAATGAACTACAACAACTTAATAATAATAACAAGGAATAATAAAGGACATCTAAACACAATATTAAGACAGACAGTATTACACTGAACCATCATAAGGAAGAAATTTAGGCATAAAACTAAATTAACAGTATGATAGACCTTTCATTACTTAGTGAGGAAAAGGGAAAGAGAGAGAGAGAGAAAATAAGGAAAGAGACATAGGCAGCATTATACTTCTGATTACAAGACAGAAAGCAAGTATAAACTAAGTAAGCAGTGTGACAGACCTTGTATTACTTAGTGAGAGAGGAGAAAAGGAAAGGGAGGGGGGAGAGAAAGAGAGAGAGAGAGGTGTGTGTGAGGGAGGAAAACAGAGAGAGACAGAGATCACCGCTCCTGATTCTTGCGTTTGCTACCAACAAGGGTTCAAGGAAGATGCCATCATCGTTTCTTCTTCTCCTGCACTTTTCTTCTTGGTGTCTTCATCTCAGGCTATATGCTTCTTCAAGTAGTTCTCTTGCTTTTTTCTTCTTGTAGTTCCCCTCTTTGCTTTTCCTCACCTCAATTTATACACCATTTTCTACGGGTGGACATGCAGAGAGCCAGGTAGGGGGATCAAGGCACTTAATTGTTTCCGGGAATTCTCATTAACATGTGCAAATGCCCCATCAATATATAAAGGTGAGTGTCACAAGGATGGAGCCAGGCTCTTCTCGGTGACAACCACTGATAGGACAAGGGGTAATGGGCTGAAACTGGAACATAAGAGGTTCCGCTTAAACTCGAGAAGAAACTTCTTCTCAGTGAGGGTGACGGAGCCCTGGCACAGGCTGCCCAGGGAGGTTGTGGAGTCTCCTTCTCTGGAGACATTCAAGACCTACCTGGACACGTTCCTGTGTAGCATTATCGAGGTGTTCCTGCTCTGGCAGGGGGATTGGACTTGATGATCTTTCGAGGTCCCTTCCAATCCCTGACATTCTGTGTGATTCTGTGATCTCCTTGAAAGAGGTGTGAATGCCCCATCTCCTTGAAAGATACGCTAGAGATTAGGCCATCCTGCCTCCACAAGATTTCCTAATTTCTATACATATTTGTTGCCAGGGCTGTTTGAGGCATTTGTAACCTTATCAGATCACACATCTACAACATTCCACAGGACAAAAAACTAGTTTTGTTTTCTGACCATGACAAGAAATCTTTAAGGTAAAATCTGCGAATCAATCCCCTGCACTCCCCCAAATCAGTGCTGCCTTAACTGTAATCAGAGCTGGAGCTTTAGCTGGTGTGACACTGTAATGAGAAAGGGTTAAATATGTGCTTAAGTGCTGTGCAGAGTTAGGCTTTTAATGAATGTTTAATTAGTCTTGTCTTCACATAATCTGTTCCTGCCACTGCAATACTGTCATGTTTTGGTGGCCTGAAGAGATAAGCAGCATGCTCTAGTCCTGCTCTTCATATCCCCATCTTGGAGGGATCCAAGATGCTGACTGCAAAATGGGGTTAAATGTATGTGTCTGGAATATATCATTTGCTCCTTGGTAAAGTAGATGACTCTAGAACTGGAAGGATTTTTATGACGAACGAATCTGATTGGTTTCATGTCTTGGTCAGAGAATTTCATAAATTCATTTCAGCAGGGAACTTGCAACTGAGATTTAAATGGAGTTTCTTCATTCTCAAGAAGCTGAATCAAGATATTGCTAGTCTGAGGTACTGGGTGGTCTTGGGTTTTTTTTTCCTACCTTTCCTGACAAATGTTTCCATTGGTTTGATATCCCCATTGCTCTGTAAAAAACACAGATCCTCCTTCCTCACGCATGTTCATCATTTCACTTGTGTTTTATTAGAAGTACTTCACCTTCCAGCCCTTAGAAGTTTTTCTACCTCTGTCTTCTAAATTAAGAAGTCATCTAGCAACCAGTCTCTAATGTTTGGAGAGGCATTTATAGACCCATGAACAAGTTGCTTCTTAACAAGTTGCTGCTGCATTAAGTAGGTTGAACTCTATAAATTTCTCACTGCAGGACACATTCTCCAAGGCTCACTTGTTGCTGGGAAGCTTTGCTTTGTGCTTGGCCATTTCTGCTGGCCAAACCCTGGTGTGTCTTCAGCAGGACTGAGCTTCTTCCTGGACTAGGGGCTGAGTGACTGCCGAAAGGGTCTGTGGTTTAGAAGAGGGGCCAGAAGCAAAGGGACAAATGGATCAAGCCAAAACAGTCTGTTTCCATTCCAGGATTCATGCTGCGTGGCACAGGTCTCCTTCCATTGAATCTCCTCCAGGGAAGAAATAATTTAATAAGTCATTTCTTTAATATATTCATCAATGATCTGGATGAGGGATTAGAGAATGTTGTCAGCAAGTTTGCTGATGATACGAAGTTGGGGGGAGTGGTTGACACACCAGAAGGCTGTGCAGCCATTCAGAGAGACCTGGACAGGCTGGAGGGCTGGGCGGGGAGAAATCTTATGAAGTTTAATAAGGGCAAGTGTAGAGTTTTGCACTTGGGAAAAAATAACCCCATGTGCCAATATAGGTTGGGGACTGCCCTGCTGGAGAGCAGTGCAGGGGAAAGGGACCTGGGGGTTCTAGTGGACAGCAGGATGACCATGAGCCAGCAGTGTGCCCTCGTGGCCAAGAAGGCCAATGGCATCCTGGGGTGTATTAGAAGGGGAGTAGCAAGTAGGTCAAGAGAGGTCCTCCTGCCCCTCTACTCTGCCCTGGTGAGGCCGCATCTGGAATATTGTGTCCAGTTCTGGGCCCCTCAGTTCAAGAAGGACAGGGAGCTGCTTGAGAGAGTCCAGCGTAGAGCCACAAAGATGGTGAAGGGAGTGGAGCATCTCCCTTATGAGGAAAGGCTGAAGGAGCTGGATCTCTTTAGCTTGGAGAAGAGGAGGCTGAGGGGTGACCTCATCAATGTTTATAAATATGTCAAGGGGGAATGTCAGGAGGATGGATCCAGGCTCTTTTCAGCGGCGTCCACTGACAGGACAAGGGGCAATGGGTGGAAGCTGGAACACAGGAGGTTCCAGAAAAATATGAGGAAAAACTTTTTCACTGTGAGGGTGACTGAGCACTGGAACAGGCTGCCTAGGGAGGTTGTGGAATCTCCATCTCTTGAGACATTCAAAACCCGCCTGGACGCGTTCCTGTGCGCTCTAGTGTAGGTGATCCTGCTCTGGCAGGGGGGTTGGACTAGATGATCTTTGAGGTCCCTTCCAACCTTTAACATTCTGTGATTCTGTGATTCTGTGATTCTTACTCCTCTGGTGAGCTTTAGTGACCATAAAAGCTCAGAGACTGATAAAATGCTATAATTGTGCAGGGTCAGGCTTTCAAATCTCTCCTTGACTTCTTCAACTCCTTCTTACAACATACACTCAGTTTCTCCATCGAGAGCTCCCAGGGCACAAACAACAGCTGATCTTGCAAAGAAAGGTGCTTGGCTTTGGATTTGTCTCAGTTTTGGATTTGCCAACCAAATGGCATTTTCATTGCCTCTCCTTCCTCCTGGCATGGACTTGCTGTGTGTGCTTGGGGAAGGTGTGCTGCTTTCCAGCTCTTTGCCTCTCCATCTGTTTGTCCCTGCTGTCTCCTCCGTACATCCTTGAGAGCAAAGCCGGGATATGGTGTGAGATCACCAGCAAAACATGGGGCAAGGGAGGGCTGGTTTCTGCTCACGTGTAGAATTCTCCTGCATTGCCCTACTAAAAGCATTGGGGATTTTACCTGACATCTCCCGAGTTTAAGTCCAAACCTTAGATCAAAGAGCTGATACTTCCTGAAGGAAGAGGCTGAGCAGACTCTGGCACCTGGCACACAGGTCACATTGTCTCCTGCAGTGAATCCCCACTGGACCCATATAGGCAGCTCCTGATGAAGCTGTCCCTCTTGCGTGCAGTTAGTGGGGTGCTCAATGGACAAGGTAAGTGTGGGTTACTCCTCTCTGATGCTGAAAAAGAGATCCCTGACTCAGCTTAAACACTGAGATCTCTGTGCAAGATGTGCCTGCCTCACTGCTTTCCTCTTGGGTCGTTACAAGATGGAGTAGAAATAGAATAGAATAGAATAGAATAGAATAGAATAGAATAGAATAGAATAGAATAGAATAGAATAGAATAGAACAGAGTATTGTCAGTTAAAAGGGACCTACAACAATATCTAGTCCAACTGCCTGACCAATTCAGTGCTGACCAAAAGTTAAAGAATATTGTTAAGGCGGTTGTACAAATGCCTGTTAAACTCTAACAGGCTTGGGACACTGACCACCTCCTCTAGGGAGCCTGTTCCAGTGTTTGACCACCCTCTCTGTAAAGAAATTTTTCCTGATGTCCAGGAACCTGGATATGTTGCAGCTTTGAACGATTCTCATACATCCTATCACTAGATATGGTTGGACCATCATATATTGGTTGGTGAGAAGCTCAGCATGAGCCAACTATGTGTCCTTGCAGCTCAGAATGCCAATCATATTCTGGGTTGCATTAAAAGAAGCATGGCCAGCAGGTCAAGGGAGATGATTCTCTCTCTCTACTGTTCTCTCATGAGACCTCACCTACCGTTGTGTGTTCAGCTCTGGGACTTCCAACATAAAAAGGACATGGACCAGTTGGAGCACATCCAGAGGAGGCTACGAAGATGATCGGGGGACTGGAGCATATCCTTTGTGAGGACAGGCTGAGTGTTTGGGTTGTTTAGGCTGGAGAAAAGGAGGCTCCCGGGAGACCTTGTAGCATCCTTCAAGTATTTTAAGTGGGCTACAGGAAAGATGAGGAGGCTCTTCTTACAAGGGCATGTAGTAATAAGACAAGTCGTAACAAGTTTAAACTGAAAGAGGGTAAATTTAGATTAGACATAAGGAAGAAAACCCTCACTGTGAGGGTGGTGAGGCACTGGCACAGGTTGCCCAGAGAAGTTGTGGAAGCCCCTCCCTGGAAGTGCTCGAGACCAGGTTGGACGGGGCTTTGAGCCACCTGGTCTGGCGGGAGGTGTCCCTGCCTGTGGCAGGGGGATTGGAACTAGATGAACTTTAAAGTCCCTTCCAACCCAAACCATTCTATGTTTCTATGATGACAGGGAGAGTTAGACACAAGCGTAAGATTACCAGGGTTCTTCCAGTAGCAGAGCGAGTTTTTCTGTGTCTGTGCTGCTGTTTCAGCCCTAAATTTACTCTGGCATGCCTCTGTATGGAGATGTAATATTCAGGAGATGAACTGGGGACAAAAATGAGATCAGTTCCATTGTGAACCCAACAGCTTGTGGACATGATCACAATGGAGAAACATCAGCAGCTACTGTCTGAATGGACTGTTGTTGTAGCAGGGAGACTAAAGGCGGAATTTACCTTCAGTTACTGAGGGAGCTTCACAGGCAACTACTCCCATTATTGTTAAGAAGGGACTTTTATGGGTAATTTAATGAGTGGCAGCCTGGTGAAAGGCTCTGCTCTTCAGTTATGCTTTTCCTTTCTTTTCTTTTAAATTTGCCATTGTTTAAAAATGTCTTGTATTCAAGACCCACAAGAGCTGCCCCAAAATGTTTCGTATGGGAATACAGGGTGAAATTTAGATGCAGGGAAACACAGACACTGGATTCCAAATCATCACATCTGCAGTGTAGCTTTACAACTGAATATGAGAATGAGGATGCTAACTTCTCAGAAAGGAGGATGCACAAAGACACTCCTGGCTCTTTTAACCATCTAACCCAAACATCTGATGTATTTAGATGATGGGAGCAAACAGAAAAATGGAAAACATTGCCTTTCCAAGAGGAACTGGGTCCATGGAGATTTTCATGTGGCTGATGGCCCTCTGAGGTGTTGAACTCCGTGGGTTTCCTTGGCACTGATCTCTCTGATCTGGTGGATCCTGTCTGTCATAGTGAATATAGCTCTGGGTCTCCCTGGCTTCTTTGAAAGAGCATTTTCCTTTTTTTTCAGTGCTGGTTTCCTCTGTCCAGAGGCAGCTCCCATAGACTTTGGGTGAAGTCAGGTCTTAGCTGAAATAAGGTTTAACCCAGCTGCCTTGAAGATTGAGCAGACATCTGGTCCAGGAGAGAAAAAGTACTTTGATCTTTGTCAAATAGGCTGGGAACAGAAGTTTATCCATGAGTATTCAGAGAATGGACTTGGCTACTCTAAGCCAAAGCAGTCTCTTTCCATGTTGGTCAGAGAACTAGATTTCATGCCTCTTCCAGACCATTACTATCACCTCTGCAACTCATTACTTCTCTCACTTTTTCCTCTTCCTGTTCTAATAATCAGGGAAATTTTGCAACATCTGTGGGTGCTGATTCCATCTCTTGCCAGCCTGTCATCTCCACAAGAGAGTACTGAAGTAAGCTTGAGTTTAATAGGTTAGAAAATGGGGTTTAGACTCTCAGCAGGTACTGTTTAGTGTGGCTCTGTGACACTTGAACCTGGGGATGATTCAGCAACTGTGTGTCCTTTGGATGGCTCTGCCAATGTCACCTCCAGTTGTAAGCACACTTACTTCTTGCACTTGCTGCAGACAGCAATCTAATACTGATATCTTACATTTCAGCTTTCCAGCAGAATGAGACAACCAGGCTAGGAAAGGATGTCCTTTAGCACATCATTGGAATTGCAGATCTGTTGAGTTTAAATACATTTCTTTTTGTTCCCTGGCTCTAGTTTTGTTAGGGCAATAATTGTCACACACCTCATTAAGCTGAATGCTCTCAATAGATCTTGAGTGGTCCATGCCATTAAACAAACACTTACAGAGGTTGGGATAATCCCAGTGTTTAGAAACAGTAAGGAAGGGAAGGGACCTGGAGGGCTGAAAACTGCAACTTCAGCCTCCTGAAGAAACTGGGCTGTCCTGGCAGGGTGGCTACTTTGGCCCATAGTTTCTGAGTCAGTCTGAGCTGTGTTGTCACTGCAACACGTAGGCTTTGAGCCACATGAACACCAACAGCAATGAAAAACAGGCACAGGGAGAGGCTGGTGCTGCAAGTGTTGTAAGAGTTTGTGTGCATGGAGATGATGTGGCAGCTGATACATGCAAGAGGTTTGGTAGCATCCTAAAGTGCAGGAATGAAGAGACCATCAAATAAAAAGGAGTCTGATCCTTCACTGTGTCCTATAGCAGGATCAAAATTACTGGTGCCAGTCTCTGACTTTGTCACTTTACCTGGATGTCTGAGGTTTTATTTCTGGATGAAAGATGACATTTCCTTGCTTTCTAGTTTTGAGTACAAGGCTTTGGGTATCTGTATGTTAAAGGTGCCCAAACTAGAGGAAGACAGTGAAGTTCATTGTATGGTACTGAAGCTAGAAGCATGGGTGCTTTTTTTCTACCTAGTTTCGCTGGTCCTGCTCATGAATCTGAAAATTGAAAGATCAAAATGCAGATTTTTAGTCTCTTGGCTCTTATCAAGACCCTGGCACTGACGCAGAGGAGGACCTAGTCAGAGTTTCTGCTTCAGGATCTACTGGAGGCTGTGATAAAACATGGGATACGATGACTTCATGTCTCCCTCTGCTTCCTACTTCCCCATGTTAAACACAGCCACATGAAAAGCATTATTCGATGACCTGTGTGCACTTCATATGCAGACCTATATGCTGTCCCATGTGCCTGCTGGATTAAATTAAGGTCTAGTTTTGGTGTCCTTTTTCCATAACTTGAGACATTTTCTACTAAACTTGCTGGTGTGACCATGAACAGAATCCCATTTGTACTAGTTCCACGGTCAGAAGCAGAGATGTGGAAGAAAAGCATTGCCGAGCATGTGCCACTGTGCTTCTTGGCTTTAGATTTAGTGCCTTGTGAGGCAACAAGGCTAAAAGACAGGGATGCTGTATGTGCATCTGTATCTACCCACAGGCAAAACAGTCCAGGTGTAGTGAACTGCCAGAAGAGAGACAGTCCAGTCCCCATGAACAGTGCCAGTCCACAACAATGCTACAAGTTGTGCTCTTGGTGTCTATTAACCTGGAATTGGGACTAAGGGTCCTTAAAGTGAGTGGGTTAGAAATCTCTGCAGAGTTAGCCCAAGGAGACATCTGCACCAGAGTTCCAGCTGTGGATGTGTGCCTGAAAAGGTGTCAGTGGACATTCCCAGCAGTACAGTGCCCTGCCAGATGGGCCAGGGCTGCTATTTACAGCTGGGCTTGTTCAGCAAATGTCTTCTGCATGGGGTCAGTCAAAGAAACGTCAATAAAACTGACTGATGGCAATTAATTTCTGCCCACAAACCCTCTCTTCATCATATCCATTCCTCCGGTTTTGTTTATTTTGCTGCTTTTTGAGTTGGTTGTTGGTCATTTTTTGAATTTGAATGTTCTGAATTAGAAAGCCCCCTGCCGTGCAGTGCACTTTTTGCTAAGCATTGGACAGCACATGTTTCAGGGAGCTCTGCTGGGTTTGGAGTGACTAACTCAGGAGCAGCCCCAAGAGTCTGTGTTTGATGGGTAGCCATGTACTCAATCTGGATGCTGCAATCAGAATATGAAGAATCTGGTCCATCGCCAGCATCACCCTGCTAGGGTGATTCAGCCTGGAGGTGTTTGTGGTGTTTTCTTCATCACGCAGCAACACAGCATGTAAAACTTTCTGACCACCTCCCTCAAAGAAATGAGATGCCAGCCTTGTTAGCCTCCCTAAACTTTCCTCTCTCACACTTAGATTTTAAATTCTGAGAGTATTGGCCTGAAATTTAGCTAGCTATCAGACATTACGGTCAACCAAGATCAATGGGTGATGATGTGACTTGAGATCAGTAACATTTATAGCAGGAAGGCAGTCAGCGAGCAGCAGAACAGCTGCTCAGAAAGGCGTCTGGCTTGCTGGGGGAGGTACTTGCAGAAGAAGAAAAGATACAGGGGCCAGGACAGTCCCCAAGTAGCTATAGGGAGATATTTAAAGAGATTGGTTTTCATGCTTCTGTGCTTGTGGACCACAGAGGACCTCAGGAGGCCCCTTTGAGGAGCTCAGCCATCTATCCCCATGGACCCACTGCAGCTGAGGAACCGTCAAGGAGAACAACAGACCTCGGGGGAGAGCCACAATGAATCCCACCAGCTGTCAGGGCAGGGATGACTTTTCTCGCTCAGCCGCTCTTGCATGCAGCGTGCCACTCCTGCCAGCCCTGGTGTCCCTGCCCCACAGGCAGCTCAGTGGTGCCATGTGTTTGAGCCCACTGTCATCGGAGTCACTGACAAGCTCTGCCTTGGCATTATTTGGTGTCTTTTCCTTGCTGCAAGGCAGAGAGTAGTTAAAAGCTTTTCCAAGCCTTTAAAGAGAACTCACTTTCTTCTCCACTCTTGGGTCTGATGTATCTACCCCAAACTTGCCAACAGGGAGGGCAAGGTGGCATGCTGTCCTTTCTGCTCTGAAAAATAGGGTCTGTGAATAGTGGAGAGGATGAAGCCTGATTTCCTACCATGTGAAGTCCTGTATCCTCCTACTGTGAGAATCCCACTTCATCTCATTGCCTCTCATATGCAGATCCTTTGTGACCCTCATCTCCCACCAACACCTCTGTGCTTCTTCTGCTCCCAGCACACTCCTGGGTCCCTATGTCATTTTCTAGACAGTAGGTAGCATATCTAAGAGCATTATTGGTCTGGATGGTGTCCCAGATAAACCAGATAACTGTTGTACTAATTACTTTTTTTCAGTGTGATCACTTAGGTTGACCTGATGCTCACCAGAACCCTTCATGGACTGAGCATCTTTGGGGTGAGACTGGCCTCAAACATCAATGGTCAAAGAAATATAAACCAGGTAGACAAAAGTGGTGGTCTCCTTTCTTTGGGGAGCTGCCTGGAGAGGAAACCTGGACCAATGTTTCAAGAGGTGCCCTGGAATCTCTCCCACATGGTCCCACCAAAGCCACCAGCTTTGGGGTTAACGATGCTCCTACACTGGGTGCTGGAGGCAAAGGGACATATGACAAACAAGCACTATCCCAAGAGGAGAGTAAGGGGAGAGTCAGTTTGCATGATGTGTTGGGTTACAAACGCAGCAGTGACACTTGAGGTTCTCTATGGAACAGCAGTGGATTCTCAGAGATACACATCAGTGCTCCTATGTATTTTTTTAGGTGGGCAAGTAGTCCCTGACTCTGTGTGTTGCAAACATGGGTGAATACACAAAATGTCTTTTTACTTCTGCGTCTTGAAATCATTCCCTTACTTGCTCCAGTGTTATTTAACTCACATTTTATTTCCCTTTTATTACAGCTGAATATGCTGCAGGGACAGGTAGAAAAAGGCAACAAGCTCTTGTCCAGGCTCACCAAAAGCTTTTCTTCCTGAGGCAGAGGTCTCATGTAAGGTGGTGTGATGGGACACTCGATGGCATGTGGCTATGGGAGTGGAGCATCTCTCTGAGTGGAAGCCCTTTGAGTACAAGCCCACCACTCTGTAACCTTTCCCATAACAGCAGGGCCACTCTGCAGTCTCTTCCTCAATATGCACTGCTAGAAACGGCTGGTGTGTGGGTCGCAGCCCTGGGGAAACATCTGGGTCACACAGCAGAAGTGGGTCTTGGTCTTTAGAGCAGGGCTGGGTAGGTAAGGGTGAGCAGAAGGCCTTGGAAGAAATGCCATATATCGTGATGGAGGCTTCAAAAGTTCATGGAGTATTTGTCTAGCACCTTTTCTCTCTGGTTCAAAAGAAAGTTTCTCTCAGTGAGAAATGGCTGGGGAAAGGCAGGCACTGTGCACTCAAAGGAATGTTTTTTAATACTTCAGCAGGAAAAGAAAAGAAAATAAGAAGTGATGGGGAAGAGTCAGAAGCAGCAGTTATAAAATATGAACGGTGAGGCTGGGTTTCCCTTTCTTGACTCAGAGCATGCATCAACACAGGGAGGAGGGGAGAGGGGAAGAGGCAGCAGCTGGAAAGCATCTGTCCCTCTTCAAGGGTGAAAACATGAGTTGGTGCCGTGTTCAGACCTGACAGCCTGTCCATGCAGTCACCTGGCTGGGTCCCACTGACCTGGTATGCGAGATGCAGCCACACCCTTTGTCGCCAAGAAATAAAAATCTCCCCCCATCTGCTGCTCTACCCTGTCCCTCAGCAAGCTGAAACACACACATCTGTCCATGCACAGATAAGTCCTGTCCAGACATGGATAAACACACAGCTACACCTGAACCCATCTCCATTCATGCATGTCCAGAAGATCGGATGCATATATACAGAAATGAACATATACACAGACTTGATCTGGAGCACTGATGTACTCACACAGGGATATACATACAGGCACAGGCTCATGAATGTATGCACAGATGCCCAAGTGTGGACATATACACCTGCACACAACAGTGTAAACCCACACATGGCAGGCAGATATGCAAATGGGCATGAATGCACCTGCAAATCCAACAATAAACAGATGGGCACACAACCACTCCCACAGAGCAGATAGACGTACACACTCTGAAGTGGACGCACATTCACATAAATGAGTCTGCAAATGTCTGCATGTGCACAGCTACTGCACGTCCTCATCCCTGCACAACCCCAAAGCCTTGTGAGTGCCAGAACGCACCTACAGACAGAGCCAGGAGCTGAGACTCCTCATGGGGAGCCCCATAAGCAGATGCACAGAGAGATGTGGGACACATCGGTTCCCATTCAAGAGAGGCTGCGTGTCCGTTGAGACCCACAATGTGTAAACTCAGTGAAGGAACAAGAGACTGACTCATGCTTTTTCCTTTCCGTGTTTCTCCCAAAACGCATCCTGAGACCTATCTGGAAAGTGAGTGCCTCATGGTGCATCTCGGACGAAGGTAGTTTTGTTTATACTTGTGGGATCCTTCCCATGAAGAGTACAACTTCTCTTAATCCCCCAAGGGCCAAAGCAAGCTCATGGATTCCCCAGTGTGGCTTGACAGCTTTTTGGGAAAGGACAACCTGCATGGCTTGACATTCAGAGGGAACAAAGCAAGAACTTGCTTTGAGACTGCAGTCATAAAAAACTGTTCCCAAGTCCTTTACTGGTGGGACAGGATTCCTTCTGCCCTGCCCTCTCACAACGCATTGCATGCAGCAGTCTTTTGCTCCATAAAAGGCTCCTGATCTGCTTAAAGTCCAGTACGTTCTTTAGTGGTGGGTTGAACCAGGGTTCTCCTAAGGACTACCAACTCTTCTTTAAAGCTCTTTCTCCACTGTGTAGCGTTTCAATGGGAGAGCTTGTATCATCAATCCCTGCAGCATGCAAACTGGTTTTTGAAAGGAGTTTTATTGAAGGGCTGTTGCTTTGGAAACTGTTGTGAGCTCCCTAACATCTCCACTCCTGACTGCCTCACATTCCATCTCAGACCTGGGTACCCATGCACAAACCCTGTGCAACTCATTCAGCCTCATTCATGTATCTCCAGTTCATACGTGCTGGTTTATATGTGCAGACATTATGTCTAACTCCCATGTGCCCTCTCTAACTTTCCATCTTGGGGGCTGTTTCTCATTACACCAAGACCCTTTGATATGTTTTTGAGGAGCAAAGTCGCCCTAAGACAGGTGTTGGGATGCTGAGCTTCATCTCACTGAGCAATCCTTCTGCGGTGTCAGAGCAACCTCAACGCAGAGGACAGATGTGGCTGTTCTGCTCTTGCAGGACCATTGCATCGAGGAAGTCTCCACTTCAAACAGCAACCCCAACAAAAATGACAGTTTTGCCTACCTCACATTTCAGTTAAAATTCTACTTATTTGCCTTTGACCTTGATCCTTTCCCCTTTACCTTTCTCTACCCCGACCTCCTCACTGCAAATGAACATCTGATGTCAACTGGGTAAAATGCATTCATTCAGCAATTAAATAATTAAATGCTCCTCTGGCAAAATTAGCTATCTCCTGCCTTTCTTATGTTTTACCACTTCTTTTCCCCTTCTTTTCCCCTCTTCTTTCTTCTTCCCTCTGGTGAGATAAGGCTGCCATTCTTGAAAGCCATTTTAAATATTCATGTTTTAATTAACAGACTTTATTACACGAACTCTCTGTAAGGTAATAAAAAGACTGCCAGAGGCACAACATATTTTTTTTTGTTTGTTCTTGAAAGGGAACCAAGAAGTAAAAAGCCTAATATGTTTCCTCAACAAACATTTGAAAGATACACAGAAATGACAGCCATGGGTCATTTAACCATTAGGCTTTCCATAACCCACGTGCTGCCGAGTATCACTTTGCAAAGTGTCTCTATAAATGCGGAGGATGGAGTAAATCCATGGAGCTTTTGCAAGGATTGGTTCTTCTGGACAAGCACCAGGGTCTGCAATGGGCAGAGGAGGGCAGTGGTTTGCATCCAGAGGATGTGCAGCTGGAGACAGACACAGAGCTGCAACGATCAGGGCTGTGAGTGTTTGATGCTGGATGCAATCTTTTGCTCAACCTGGAAAAGGAATGGGTTGTTTTTAGTCTGGGTGGTGTTTGTGACAAAATAAAACTGAGGGAAGGTTGGACCAGTCCCCTTCCCCAATGTTTCTGGGTTGAAAAACCCAAATATTGGCTGTACATCTCCACAATGCATTTTGCTTTTGTTGAAGATGAATAAGTTGATAGAATGTGTGAATTTGTGAAACATCTGGTATTGCCAGATATGTATTTTTGCCAAAAAAAAAAAAAATAGAAGAAAAAAAAGTGTTAGATGAAACTTCATTCTATGTGGGTGTTTTCTTATGGTGTGGCATGCTGAAATTAATTTTATATTCTGAGTGTCTCATCTGTGCTGCGTGATATGGGTCTCTGCACCCAGTTTATCTGTGGTCTTGAGCAGGGTAGTGTCCTAAGGATTTTGGACCAGAATCTCACAGGGAGACCTATGTTCTGCTCCTGCATCTGCTCATGACCTTGAAGAAGTGAAGGCATTTGTGCACATGGTCCACTTAATCTTGTTTTTATTCTGTTTTCTTTCTCTATTCTGACTCAGATCTTGAAAGCAATTGGCACTTTCTGAGAAAACAGATGTACAGTGCCTAGCACCAGCACTCCCTGAGCTGTGATGATAGTTTTTTTTTTTTGATATAAATAATCAAAATAGTTAACAAATACTCCCGTGGTCACTATGGTTAAAGTTTGGTTGTGGAGTTGCTTCTCCTTCAGGAAAAAGATTTTCTCTCACAGGCTGACATCCTTGCACTGAGATTTGGCAGATAGAAAGGGAGGGATTGTCCAGCATTAAAGGAGGCAGGTGGGTGATGCAAAGAAAAGATCTTCAATTGCCAAAGGTAGGTTTTCAGTGCTTTAGTGATAAAATATATTGTGCCCTCAGGATGTCTCTATCTATCACGTTGGTTGCTCCATTTGCTATATGCCTAGTACTGATGTTTTTTCATCTTAAATCAAGAAAGAGCCAGTTCACCACTAGCTGCCAAGGGGCAAAGGTGGGCTTGCTCTGCTGAGCTGAGTCGAAGGACTCTGGATTTACACCAGGATGAACAAACACGCAGGTAGGCTGGTCTTAGTAATAGATTGTCTGGTGGGGAAGTCTCCATTCTCTCTTCCGAAGGTGCTGTCACCTCTGTGATGCTCCGTTTGTGGAGGTGAAAATGTTGCAGTGCTCTTGCTTGTATGCTGCCTGCTAATGGCTAGGGCATCTGCTGTTTCTGGTGGGGTGAGCTATGGGTGAGAAAGTCAAGACCATAATCTAATAACGGATCCACAGTCCTCTCTTTTGCATCAGCAGAGCTGAAGGTGGTTTAATAAAGTCCAAAGGTAACCATGCAGCTGGGGAGCCCAGTAAGAGGAGTAAGTCCAAAGTGAAGATTACTGCTGAATACTTGCAAAACTCTACTGCCAGCACTGTGAGGGGAAGGAGAGCTCAGGTTTGGGCAGAGTGTGAAATGATAGGATTCCATTTACCGGCACATATGTCTTAGGATGTGCCACGGAGTCACAGATCACCAACCTCATTTTGATCACACCCCTCATTATTGTATCTGGGACATCCACTTCACTAAATGGTTTGCTGATTTCTTCAAGCTGTGAGTGCTGGCTCTCAGATCTGTTCTGAGCTGTCTGCCTAACTGTGAGCAGCAGAGGATCTCAGCTCTTGGTCTCCCTTGTGCTGCAGTGACTAACTCTGGTTCTCCCCAGTGTAGACATGCACATCTTGGCATGCCACCCTGAGCTCTCTTCAACAAAAAGCTGTTTGGGTGGAGAGTGGGTATGAGGGCAGGCTTTGTTCTATCCCAAAATAGACATCAAAGGAAAGGATTTCTAGATCTTTAGCAAATGGACTGGATAGTTGATTTGGAGGATAAGCAATGTTTATGGGTAGCATCTCAACTCGAGTGCAATCTTGCCCCTGGCTGTAACTGAAGTGATTGTCTTTGGGTACCAAGGTTAGCCCATCCCTGGTAAAAGCCACTTGACCTTGCTGGCTGCTCTCCATCCTGTTTCCAGGAGAGGTTTTTCTGCAGGATCTCTCTCTAAGGGCTGCAGCAGGATGGCATTGCAGGGAGGATATTAGTAAAGCCTGTTCATCCCACACTATTCCTCCTGATGAAGCTGTGTCTTTCCCCAGCATTAAAGTAAACAAAGAAATCAATCATAGCAATTAAAATTTAAAAAGGCTCCTAATAAGTCTAAAGCTTTGGTAGGCTTCCAATTTCATGGTCACTGAGATCTACTGTTATATTCCCCTCAGCAAGTCTTCTGATTATCCTTCTGCTTGCCCCATCTTCGTGATCATCCCTGGTCCTTGGCCAGAGGCTGCCTTCCCAACTTTTGAGCATCACCCCTTGTTAAAAGGATACCATAGGAAGTGGTCCTTGCCCCCTCCCTCACATGCCCATCTTGAAGGTGAGTTTGGCTCACAGGAGAACAGATGTGTCTTCAGCTGAGGTTAATCACACTCAGCCCTAAGAGAAGGGTGAAGCTTGTGCTGACACACCTGGGTCTGTTCATGCTTGGTTTGGACCAGTGTTGGAAGCACTTTCAGCTTCATTGCACATGATTTGCACACTGCAGGAACAGCTGGGACCAGTTTACACAGCCCAGTCCACCAGCCTGCCTCTCTCATCCAGCTGGAAAGCCTGGATTGTGAGATGTTATGGTCTTCTACCCCTTCATCTGCTTTGCACTGGGAGGAGTAGAAACAACCATGCAGTCCTTGTGTTTTGCAGCAGTCTGGAGATGAACACGGCATGGGCACATGGTCCTAACACCATATGATCCTCAGCCTTGGTGAATAGATTGCCCTGTGGTATTATTCAATATATTCATCGATGACTTGGATGAGGGACTAGAGAGTACTATCAGCAAGTTTGCTGATGACACCAAGCTGGGAGGAGTGGCTGACACACCAGAAGGCTGTGCTGCCATCCAGCGAGACCTGGACAGGCTGGAGCGTTGGGCGGGGAAAAATTTAATGAAATATAACAAGGGTAAGTGTAGGGTCTTGCATCTGGGTAGGAACAACCTTGGGTTCCAGTATAAGTTGGGGAATGACTTATTAGAGAGCAGTGTAGGGGAAAAGGACCTGGGAGTCTTGGTGGGCAGCAGGATGACCATGAGCCAGCACTGTGCCCTTGTGGCCAGGAAGGCCAATGGCATCCTGGGGTGTGTTAGAAGGGAGGTAGTTAGTAGGTCGAGAGAGGTTCTCCTTCCCCTCTACTCTGCCCTGGTGAGACCCCATCTGGAATATTGTGTCCAGTTCTGAGCCCCTCAGTTCAAGAAAGACAGGGAACTGCTGGAGAGAGTCCAGCACAGGGCAACTGGGATGATGAAGGGAGTGGAGCATCTCCCTTATGAGAAAAGGCTGAGGGAGCTGGAGCTCTTTAGTTTGGAGGAGACTGAGGGGTGACCTCATTAATGTTTACAAATATATCAAGGGTGAGTGTCACGAGGATGGAGCCAGGCTCTTCTCGGTGACAACCACTGATAGGACAAGGGGTAATGGGCTGAAACTGGAACATAAGAGGTTCCGCTTAAACTCGAGAAGAAACTTCTTCTCAGTGAGGGTGACGGAGCCCTGGAACAGGCTGCCCAGAGAGGCCGTGGAGTCTCCTTCTCTGGAGACATTCAAGACCTGCCTGGACACGTTCCTGTGTGGCATAGTCTAGGCATTCCTGCTCTGGCAGGGGGATTGGACTTGATGATCTTTCGAGGTCCCTTCCAATCCCTAACATTCTGTGATTCTATGATTCTATGAACTCTGAGTGATTCTATGAACTCTGAAGGTGCCCTGGAAGCATTCTGTGTACTTTGAGCCTCTTAGGCGGTCCTCCCACTGCTTTTTTGAGCCTCTCCTCCTCTCTGCAAAAGACTCCTCTTCCTTCCTCAACCGTGTTGGTACAGCTGCATGTGTGACTACCTGCAAAATTGGATGGGGAGCTGGGCCAGTTTAAAAAGAAAGAAAAAAAACAGTGGTTTTAATCACTCTAATAGGCTGACTTACTACATGGGCCCACAAGCAGTTGTGCTGTCACAGGAAGGGTGATAGGGTGATGTGGGATGGATGACCAGGGGTGCAAGTTAAAACCCTATAGCAGCTACACATATGGAGCTATATCCTTCAGTGCATTTCTGAGATGCAAGTGAGACAAATTCATCCTGGGTTGGCCCTGAGAGGGTTGCTTTGGCCTCCCTTCCTCACCCTGATCATGGTCTTGCCATGTCCCACATGTCAAAATCAGCATTATTGCAATGGATAGTGTCTCTTCTCACCGATCCAGCTGAAAGCTGCTTCCAGGAAAGAAAAACAGGAATGAGTTTTATTTTGGACCCATGAGGTGGCCTGAATCATGATGCAACCACTCAAATTTCAGAAAAGGGGGCACAGGGTATGCTGCCTTCTGGCCACAGCCTACCTTAAGGTCTGGTTAAGCTGCCTGCAGAACTCCACCTCTTGGCTCCACTGCTTGTCTGAGTCACTAGTGATCCCTTTTGTTTGCATTTAGTGTAGATCTTGTTAATTGGCTCTTTCATTCCTCTAATTAAATGTAAATGAAGAGTGGGTCATTAAACAGGGAGACAGAAGCCCTCTTCTAACAAAGCAGGTTTCAGCTGGAGGAAGAAGCATAGGAAATATGTTTTCCTCTGTCCTTTTCGCTCCAGGTTGCTCCTGTCTCTGATAAAGATGGTTTCAGTCTCAAAGGAGCTTCTCCGCTCTTTTGCTGCTGAAAGTCTACTCCTGTGGGTGTACAAGGGACTTCCTCATGACAACAAATGGGCTAAGGGCAGAAGCAATGAGCTGAACCAGGTTGTCCTCCCTTTGTTTTCCAAGCTAATGTGCTCCCTAGTCCTCCTGTCTGAATCTTGCAGAACAGGCAGATCTTTGCCCTATTTGGATGCAGAATCCTCAGGGAGGTTGCAAGCAACTTCTTCGGGTGCTTTCTTGGAGCTGCCAGCCCTATGTTATGCCAAGTCAGGCATGATGGTCTTCAGGGTGCCCCACTACCTGATTTTGCCCTGGCATTACCATCCTGTCCAGGATGGAGGAGGATCGAGTGTTGCCTTTCTGGAGCCTGTCATTAATGCCTTGTGCTTGGCAGTGCTGTGACATCCAACGTGGCTGGATCTGTGGGCGACGGGAACAGATGGTATATGCTATGCTGAAAGCAAAGCTCTCCCTTCACTCAGGGTGTAAAGTGATATTTTCTTTCCTTCAGACCTCAAATCTGTCCCTGGTGCACCAATCTCGGCCACCTTAGGGCATTAAAGTGAAGGTTGGCTGTGAAGTAGGGTCTGCAGAGGGTGCATGACATGGTGGGTTTATCTGGGCTGCTTCTCTGGGACTCAGCAGACATTCTACATGAGCCTGAGTGGCCTGTCCCTAAACCTGTTTGGTCATGAAAAAACTAGACTTAGTAGGTTGCCACTTGAGCTGTGACTAGCTGGAAGGTCCCCACGTTCTGGTGACCTGGGAGTAGCTGGGATTTGGAAGCCATTTAGAGGTGAACCCCTAACCTTTTATCATTGCAAGAGCTTCAGAGGATGAATACACCTCCTCAAAGCATGGAGATCCAGGGAAAGGGCAGGCAATGCATGTGACAGAGGTGAAGAGACAGTCCATGGTGGTCAGAGCGATGTGGTTTGCAGTGGGTGCATGGAACCAGGGAGATAAAAAGGGCTTGAGGTGCTGGGCCAGAGGATGAAAGCCAAGTCTAAGGCTGTATGCTCATTTTTAGAGTCATCCTATAAAGCTTGGGGGCAACAGGAAGGGACCAAACATCTACCGTGACCAGCTTAGGTCAATGCTGTTGTGGGGTCTTACTGGGAGAAGCAGCTCTGGCCTCCCAAATGCCACGTCTCAGCCTAGGACAGATGTTGCCCTTTTGTTAAATGAAAGCATGTTGCAAAAAGGAATGAGTTTGTCACATTGAATTAGCACAACAGGAAAAAATCCCAGACCCCCTTAATGACTTTGAACCTATGCAGTGTCCCCTTCAGTTCTCAGCATCCTGAGAAACCACAAACACCCTCTCCCTCCTCTTCCACCCTTGTGGTCTTGTGTCACAGCCCATAAGATTTCTTGGACCAGAGGGTGAGCTCAGGTCATGAGGAAGGGACTGGCTGGTTGGATTTCTTTTTCTCCAGGAGATAGTGTGAACGGGAGCGTGTGGCGTGTCCTCCCCTTTGCTTTCCTCTGCTACACGCTGGCCTGAAGGAGTCTTTGCTTTTGTGTCCTTATGTGGCCTGGTGGAATAATTATCGGGGGGGATGATGAGCCCAGGGAGGATCCGAGGTGCTGCGCGGTGCCAAGGAGACCTCTCCGTGTTTCCAACCTGGAGGGTAACCAGGGGGGAAGCAGTTGACCTTTTTTTCTGCTTGGCTATGCCGTGCTCCTCCAAGCAGACACTGCTCTCTCTCTAGAAGACACAGGAGACCGTGAGCTGAGCTTTGGAACCAGGGCTCTGAAAAGGCAGCAGTTCCAAGGCCACTGCTGATGGGATCTGGCATGTGTGCCCCTGTGAAGATCTGCCTGAATTTCATCCCCCACACTGCATCACCCTGCCTCTGCTACAATCACAAAATCACAAAAGGAGGAAGGTTCTTCAGGTCTCTTGCTCTGTGTTTCTTTGGGCAAAAAAAATGTAACCTCTCCGTGCCTCAGTTTCCCTACTTGAATAAAGGATTTTAACATCCTTAAGACTTTTTTTAGAGATTAGTAAGAAAAAGCATTCTTTTTTTTTTTCTCTCTTTCTTGACATATTTTCTCTTTCTTCCCTTCCTTTATTTTTATTTTTCCCTTGCAATTCCTTTCTATCCAGCCATGCTTACTCCCATCCATGACTAGTGGGGATGTCCTCTGAAGCTGTAGAGGACCTGAGCACTGGAGAAGAGGTTTACTGCTTTAATGGCTCGGGGGGTCCCATCAACTGGGCTTTTCCCGTGAACAGGGATATCTCATTCCCTTTCCAACCTTCCACCAGTTCCTGATTAGACACAGGAAGATATTTTCATGCACTTAAAAAAAAATTGCCTAAATTTCCCTGCCTTTTTATTTTTCTAAACCCACCGAATTCCCCCAGCAGTGACACACTCCCAGTTCTTGACCTCTTGCTTCCTGTCCAAAATGGTTCTACTGGAACTGTCCCACACTGAACATTGAATTCTAACATTTCCTTCTTTTACTCAAAAATCAAGCAAAACCCAAACGCTTCTGTGAAAAACTTGTCTTTGGGTCAAAAAGCCATTTACTTTTTTAATAAAAAGTGTCTCAGTGAACCTTTATCAACAAATGCCTTAACGAAAACTCTTTGCTGTGGTCTGTGCTGAAGTCTTGGCTGTGCTGGTCGTTAGATGAAAGTAGAGGGGTGTTAAGTTTGGGGTTTTTCTGAGAGTTGATTTTTCTTCCTTCTTCTTAGCAGGCTTGTATCTTTAAATTGCAGATTCTGATTGCCCAGTGTGTCGAAGTTAAGGGGCAATGACTGCTGGAGCATGGCTTTCGCCACCCCACTGTGCAATTGGTAGCTGGCATGTTCCACATCAGAATCAGCTGCTTTTAGGTGCTGGGTAGAATAAGTTTTATAGTCCTCCTTTCAGCTTAGCTGTGTTGTGTGGCTGTTCTGTGAGCCATGGACAGATGCAGTTCAGAAAAAAATCAATAAAAATATTAGTTATTCATTCCTTATGAAACTTATCTTCATCTTGTGAAAACTTGGTATCTTTCCTATGTGCAGATGTTCAACTCTTACCTGCAGTAGTGTTTCAGGATAGCTGGGGATTTGGGAGATGGTTTACAGCTTCTACCTGAAAAGCACAATCCAAATGGGGCCTGTGGTACTCTGGATAAGGACTGTGGGTGTTTCAGGCTATGTGAGTTGGAGGGCTTGCTAGACAGAGAATGACTTATTCTTCCCACTTTTCCCCAGACTGTGTGGTGTTCCTGCGAACTGATGCACATCCAAATAGCACTGATAGTTGCTGAAAATGTGCACCCTTGCTACAAACTCCTGTCACGACAACAGCACATCTGATTTCCGTGTTCTCTATTCCCTCTCCAAAATCAGCTCCTGTGGTCCTCCCAGACAGAGTGGGGATGCAAAAATCTGACTGAACAAGGCTATTTTCAAATCATTCTGTAATGCGCTATAAGATCAGGACCAGCTTTTTTGTCTGATATATCAAGGTGCAAGAATCAGAGCCACCTTGGAGTTGGCTTGGTCCATCCCTAGGTCAGGAACTACTCAACTCTTCCCTAATGCCTACCCAGTCCATCTCTAATCTCTTCTTCAAAATCAATGAGGGAACCAACACATCCTCCTCAGCAGATTTATTCCCACGACTTTGGGGTCTTTGGGATCAGCAAAAAAGGGGGAAAAATCACTTGACTAACACATGTCACCACGTTGGCTCAGTCCTTTACTATCAGCAATCTGAAGACTCAGTTCTCCTTTTGAAATTTGTTAAAAACAGGGATGCAGGTTTAAAGGGATGTTGTTTTCTGTGTGCTCCTGCAACAGCCCCCAGTGCTGCCTTCTTGTCCCCTTACTCCTGTCAGTAGAGGAGCCCGAGGGGGAAGCAGCCATGGCTTGGGTAACCCTGGGTGCCTGCTGTGGGGTCACCACTTGCGTATTTTTTCACTGTCTGCTTCATGCTGAGAGCTTCTGAAAGGTGTCACAGGAGGAGCCTACCTTCTTTTCCATTAAATCATTGCTGGAGACTGTCACTGGCTCCGATGTATCAGCTGTCGAACTTAACAATGGAGTTATTTGCAAAATACACGTTGGGAAGAGATTAAACCTGACATCTCAGCTATGGAGCCTT
Source organism: Trogon surrucura (assembly GCA_020746105.1). Taxonomy (NCBI): domain Eukaryota; kingdom Metazoa; phylum Chordata; class Aves; order Trogoniformes; family Trogonidae; genus Trogon; species Trogon surrucura. Next base: position 2,727,171 of record CM036619.1, on the reverse strand, counting down.
CCCCAGGCGAGCAGAATATACAGATCTGAAATATGTTTTCCCTCTCCCCCAGCGGCTGGAGGAGGGACCTTCCCCTGAGTTATTGTTTTCTAACTCACTTTTGCAGGCGCTCACTAAACAATCTCTCTCGCTACTTAGCAAGGTCCCTTGGCACTCATCTTTCATGGTCATGATTTGATCATCGGGTGGTGACTGGGGAGAAATACCCTGTCTGCTGGCAGCTCTGCCTGTTGAAAGGAGTCTTTCTGAGTCTCAGTGTTACAGCAGCACATCACAGAAACACAGAATCATATGGTACCAGGTTGGAAGGGACCTCAAAAATCATCTGGTCCACCGTTCTTAGCCAAAGCACCATCTAGACAAGACAGCCCAGTGCCCTGTCCAACTGAATCTTAAAAGTGTCCGACGTTGGAGATTCCACTACTTCCCTGGGGAGCTTATTCCAATAGCTAATTGTTCTCATTGTGAAAAATTTTCCTTTTCTGTCCAAATAGAATCTCTCCAGGAGTAACTTGTACCCACCACCCCTCATACTTGCCGTGTGAATTCTTAAAAAAAATAGGGGTCTCCACAGAAAAGGAGGGCCAAGACATTGGCAGTACATTGTTAAAACTTTCTACTCCACTCTAAACTTTAGCTCTGATTTAAGGAGAATTATTGTCTTGAGGCCTTGATTGTCTAGCTCTTCTCAGCTCAAGGAGCTTTACTGAGAGTGCAGACACCACAATCCTTATTTCTCCAGCAGGTTCGTCATGTCATAGGATGATATTAGAAAAGCTGAATATTTCTCGTCTCCAGTGTCCTGACTGGATGGTCTAAGTGATGTTGAGCTGACGATGCTGAGAGTCTCATTATTGTGTGTAGGCCCTTCAAGGGAGAGGGATGGGGCAGGCAGCAGATGAACGACAGAGACAATATGACTTGTCATGCCATGGGTCTGCTAACCCAGGCCACTGCCTGCCTCACTTGAACCATTGCATCTGACCCCTAACACTTTTCATCCATAGGCCACGGGAGCAGGCAAACAAAGGATTTCTGACTTTATCAAGTCAGAAAATGACCAGAGAAGGTGAATATTTAGGTGGTGCTAAGGATAGGTTGACAGTTAACCCAACGACTGCTTTTGTTTGAAATGGTACTTTAGAGGTCCTCTAGACTGCAGCCTGCCTGGGACTTCTCACAAGAGCCAATGTTTCTGGGCTCCTGAGCTCTGGGTTTGGGGCTATCCCCAACCCCTGAGTGATCTGCATTAATCTCCGCCCCCTCCAGGATGCCACAAAGGTTCCCCTTCGCAGATCGTTGTCTCCTTGGTAACTGAACCACATCAGATAAAAATGGACTGAAACACATAAGCCTGCAGAGCCCAGGCAAAGAGATGAGAAGGAAGGGGAAGGATGTGGGAAGCCTTCCTCTGACTGGTGAGGTGCATCATGCAAGACAACCCCACATGTTTTGTCCCAGTTTCTGGCTTGTGTTACAGCCCCCATGTATGACAGGTCTTGCAGTACCTCCATCCCTTCCCAACACTCTTTGTTCGAAGGAAACTGTGGTGTCCCCATTCACTTTCTCTGCCCCATTCATTCCTGATGAAGCTCACACATCTGGTGAGAGGACAAGCCTTGTTTCCAATTGCTTTGAGCCCATCCTGCTCTTACACAAAGCTTTATTATGGAGAGCAGTGAAAAAGACTTGTAGATGAGGTGCTCAGAGACATAGTTTAATGGTGGACCTGACATCACTAGATTGATCATTGGACTCAATGACCTTAAAGGTCTATTCCAACCAAAACAATTCTATGATTCTATGGCCCAGAATTAAATGCAAGGTCTTTATTTGTTGATAGCTCTATGGCTGCAGGTAAAGCGTGGTGTTTAAAACACCAAAGTTCGTGGGTTTGATTCCCGTTCAGTTCTCACGTGTTGCCTGACCTAGTCGAGAGGTGGTGTCCCTGCCCACAACAGGGAGATTGGATTAAAATGATTTCTAAGGTCCCTTCCAGCCCAGGCCATTCTATGATTCTATGATTCTATGAAAGGCACTTCTGTAAGGATATTAGTTGAGTAATTGGGTTTTTTTCCCCTCTCCCTATCTGGCCAAACTTTGGTCCTCTTTCAGCATCATTGGTCTATTTACATTTGCAAGCACGCCAGGAAGGGGTGCCTAATTCTGACTTTAAATCAGAATCTGTACTTCAACAGAGAAAAATGGTACAAAACACTAAACAATGATTTTCCTCAGACAAAATTTATCACCCTGCTCCAGGCATTTTTTCCCTTTCCTTCTCACCCCAAGTCTACTTTCCTATTTACCCACCTCCTGAGTCTGAATCTCCTCTTTCCTCCTCCTGCCAGACGACTCCTTTTCAAACCCTACAGACACCTTACTGTCCCTGTCACCCAGACATTTAACTGTGGAACATCTCTCCCAAGACAAAGAAGAAAACCCCAAACATCTCGAGCTGGAGTGAATATGTAGTGGCTTCATCTCCTCTAATTTTGGACAGGCTGGTCAGAGGAAGGGGGAATGTGATCAAAACATTGCTTTGCTTTTAGTTGAGCCTACACACACACACACATACATATATATATGTGTAAAATCTGTCTGGGTTTTTCCCTTGCAAAGATAAGCATGGCTTCAAGGAATAGAAGATTGCCTTAGCAGAAGCAGAAGTGGGAGGAACTAAAGTCCCAACTCCTTCTGATGCAATTCCTCTAAAATCAGCACTAGTTGTACTTTTGGAAGGACATCATTAGACAAGCATTTTCTCTGCAGTCACTGGCAAAAAGTCAACATTTGCATTTAAATAGTGCTTTTGCTAGCAAACAGAGGCATGTTACAGAATAGTTGCACAGAGAGAAATATTCCTTTAAGGGGGGCAGGGGGAACCTAACCTCATTGATAGCCCAACCCATCTCCCATTTGTTGTCAGCAGAGCAGAGGTTATTTATGCATTCAAGAGTGTGCCCGCTGAGATATAATCTAGTGCTCTCAGGAGCCTTTGCTTGCTGGAGGTGGAATTATAAGAATTAAAAATTACAAGCGTAAAACAAGGCCAGTCTAAAATGAAATATTACCCAGTGGGTGTAAATAATTCATGGGAAAAATAACCCTCCTGGGTCCCCCCATCACAGATGTGAAGAGGAACAATATCTGTTGAAGGAGTGTTTGAAAACCTCTGGGATGCTTTCAAAGGTCCGGGGTGGTTTCTGAGTGACTGTGGTTCATGAGGGTCATTGAATGGCTCCCTGGGAAAGGATGAGTGATGACACAAAATGGAGTTTCCTCTGATAATGAAATGTTTCTCATAGCTGACCAAGGGAGAAGAAAACACCACTTGGTGAAAAAAAATAAATAAGTCACGTTTTACTCCTGTGCTCCCAAGCAAAGTGCACAACTGATTTAACCTGTATGTGCAGAGATCCCTGAAGGATCCAGCAAGACCTTCTCTGTCAAATATTTGCCTTTCAGGACAATCAGGTCCATTCCCAAAGGCAAAGGCTGGCTGTTTGGAAAGGTTTTTTCAAGTTCTGCTATGTGCAAGCTGGCCATGTCTGAGGTTGAAGGTACTCGTGTGGCTCCCTCCTACATGGATGAGGGGTGGGAAGGACCTGCAAACCTCATATGAGCAATGTTTGAGGGAGTAATGAAAAAGGTAGGGTGAGAACTGGCCTTACTGCAGTCAGTTTGCTTCTTGAGAGAAAAGCTGCTATCTCACACTATCTCCTCTCTTCTGATTTAGTGGTGGGCCTGGCAATGTTAGGTTAATGATCAGGCTCAATGACCTCAAAGTTCTTTTCCAATCTAAATGATTCTATGATGCAAGTTTGTCCTTCAAAGATGATCATACTTGGAGATTAGATTAGGTAGCTTTACCTGGAAGGGTTTTCATGTAGAAGGTAAAAAATGAAGGCTGAAAACAGTCTTCAGAGTCAGCTGTATTTTCCTGGTACACATGTGCCTGTATACAGATATTGATGTGCAAAAGGGTCTTTGGAAGCTGTAGAGTTAAGGGGCATAGAAAGCAAAGGGAGTCAGTATTGATCCTGTGTGTCTCTTTTTGTAATAGGGCTTATTCACAGTTTGCCCACTCAGAGACATGCAGAACCTCTGGAGTTCTGGAGATTCAAAAATTTTCATCCCTTCTGAGGAGAAGTTACAGCTAAAAGTACAGGTTCAGCTTTTCCACCGGTGTGTCTGCCATGGGTCTAAATGAGGTTCACCTACAGCTTCTTTTGTAGAAGATTTAATCCTGTCTGATTATTTGTATTGCTCCTCACCTCTTCCAGTGTGTAGAGTTTTTCTTTTCTCTTCCTGGTAGAGTTTTTGGTCATGCTGGAGTTTTAAGTGTCAGATCATAGAAACATAGGACTGTAGAGTCATAGAATCACAAAACTGTAGAATCATAGAATGTTTTGTGTTGGAAGGGACCTTTAAAGATCAGGAAGGGAACCGATCGGAGCGTTTTCTTCTGGGAAGGTTTCATTTCAGATGATTTTTTAAATAGTATGTGGAGTTGCATATAGATGCATGAGAAATAGTCACACAAGTTGGCCCTGGTTGAGGTACAGAGGTGAATTTTGGGATGCTTTACAGAAATAATCTTGTCTCTCACGCTGACTCGCTTATGGCAGGAGACTGTATTGTGTCTGTCTGCTTGTTAAACATCGCCGTGCTTGGCTCCCACCTCATGGAGATATCCCAAAATGTGTAGTTATCTCAGACACATCTAACCACAGCAGGGATCATCTACACAAAAGGATCTGGTGGGTGATCCTGCCAGGTTTACCAGCTACTGGGATTTCCCTGCTGCACACCTGGTAGCATTTCTCTGGCTCTGCAAAGATGGTAAACTGGTAGGAAAACTGTCTCCTAGAAGTCACAGCTTAATTCTTGAGACAAGAAAAGGTTAACAACTTTAGGAGGAAGAGAAGAGCCAAAGGAAATATTGTTTGAACACCTAAGGAAGCTTAAAGAACGTTGAACAAAAGAAACAGAAAGGAAATATTAGAAGCAAATGAGAAGGAAAATAAGGCAGTGTTTGAAAGGAGGGGACACAGCTCTGGCTACTGGGATTGCTCATTCTCATAGGAAACATAAAAGAGCTAAACAAGGAAAATGCCATGCAGAGATCACACATTGTTTTTAAGGACAGGCCCCTAGACATGATCCCCGCTGGCGGAGCTGTAACCTGGGTCCCAATCAATCTCTCCTTCCTGAAATGTCACTAACCTGCACTTAAGTGCAATAAGACTTTGCAGACTAATTGAAATTCTGAGCCAGAGTCAGGAGACATTTGCTTCAAGTAGTGTTTTAATTGTCTGCTCCCTAGGCTGGTAACAGAATATTTTGCTCCTTGCATTATTCAAGGAGACACAAGAGCTCAACCTTTCCCTTTAGGTTAGTGCTCCTCCTGCCTTGGGTTTATGTTCTGTTCTTTATTTGGCCTCTGCTCACGCATTACCTGCGTGCATCCTCGTGTGCCTGCTCAGCCAGGGATCAGAAAACCTCAACCATCCCATCTGCTTAGTTGCAGCATTTTGATGCAACCTATTATCTAGAAATAGGTGCCAGCTGGGAAGCATGGGCTTGAAACCAGACCCCAGTGCTTCTGTAGCCAGAGTTATCTTTTTTTTTTCTTTGTTAGACATAAGGGGGACTCCTTCTTCTCAAGCACATGGAGATACTTTGCCTTAAAACCTTCCATGTGCTATTTGCTTTAAACCAGGAGTTTACAGTCTGGCAGGGGGAGAAGACAAGCTCAATCTGTCTGTGCCTTTTCCCTGTTTTCTCAAGAGTGCTGTGCTGAAGCCATCTTTATAAACTTGAGTGTGAAACCAAGTAGGAGTCACTGTAGAAGCCAGATAAGGCCACACATTGTCAGAAAGAACTAAAGTGAGCCTCGATGAGTGTCCTGATGTTCCTGGTCCTGTTTCACTCTTATTCACCTTGAGTACTCACCACCATTTGTTTGTGCTGGTCCTGGGGGAAGTTTGGAGGAGCTGAGTGATCTGTTACCCTGTGAGAAGTTGCCTGTCCTTCCCATGAGGTTCTAGGACCCTAAAAGAGCCTAACAATGACTCACCTGTGCCATCATCTATGGACTAGAGTCAAGAAGAAAATGAACATTATGTTGACAGGTACCGTACCTGTGCAAGGTTGTAGGTTTGGTTATGTTCCCTTTCTGGCTGAAACTTGGAATTGAGTGCTTCCAGCTTCCATCTGGGATTTGTGTCTATAGATCATAGTCAAACCGCCCATAATTTGGCCTTTTTTTCCCAATTCCAGCACTCTCTTTTTTCATATTCCCCATCATATCCATAGAGTCTCACTAGCTTAGGGAAGAGACAGAGTGAAGACGAATCTTCTGAGATCTTTCATTACTCTTCTTACACACCTGATCATAAATCCTGAGTTACCAGGCTCATCATCCTGTGATGCTCGTGGTCCCTACCCCTCCAAAGGACACAGCAACCTGCCTTCTGGTTTCAACCTTGCTTGCAAAGAACACGTGGACAGCTTGTCCTGAAAGGAGACTGCCAAATGGGCAATTGGACATGGCTGTGAGTCAGTAGGTAGGACACCTGTATAGAACAAGTTCACCACCTGCCTGCAGCAGGCAAGCTTGTTCTTTCTCATTTTATTCAGTTGTGGCTTCTGATTCCTGCTCATTTTAACCACTTAGGGTTCTCTGCTATCTCTCCGTTCCCCACGCTATAAATGAAGGATTCCTCTGACCAAATGGCATCCTCAATGTTTAAGGAGGTTATTTGGTCATTTCATCTGGACATTTCTGGAATGAGATTCGTTTCATTCTAAAGCAAGATGGCTAAACCTATACCGTGAAAGCGCTTGTTTCCCTTCCTTAATTATGAAGGGCTCAGACACTTATGTACCATAGACCTCTAAAACATGCTGAGATGTTGCCCACTCTGAAAATGCTTTGGAGGATTGCATGTGACCTTGCAGGGAGCTCAGAATATAGATCGAGCTCTTACTTCCCTTTAAATCCTGCTCTGCTGGGAGAAGTGGCTCTCCTGAGGGTAGAAAATTACTTTTTATGCATAATTGATTTGGAGTCCCTTAGAGGTCTGTTCACCCATCGATGCCCAAAAGGCCCTGTCCTCCAGGCTACAGAGACGGAAGCAAGATTTATGCCTGTTATTAATGAGTTTTAGACTCAATCTTTCTAATAAAATGAACTCACAGTCCTTTTTTTTTTGCTTTTTTGAGGGTGTATCTTGTCTCCCTCATTTTACACACACATTCCCACATTCCTTTTTGAGAATGACTGTGAAGGGAGAGATTGAGGTGGAGAGACAAGGGCTGATAACAACATTAAATTTAATACACCTGGACAGACTCTTTCAGAAGCTGAAGCTTCTTCCTCCAATCTTTCCCCATAATCCAGCTTTACCAGCATTATTTGTCATGCTGAGCCCTCACCCTCAAATACACACGCGTGTGCTGTTAACTCTCACCCCCCAAACGGACAGACACACTCAGGCTTAGCTTCCAAACATGGACCTTTTTTTTTTTTTTTTTTATTTCAGACCATTTGAATACCCTCCACTGTAAGTTTCTTGTAGCTTTGGTGGCATCTTCAGGAAGCTTCAGCCCAACAACACTTTATGGGAAGATCAAGGAGCACTACACTATGAAGAAATGAAGATATGTAGATACTTACTGTCTACTAAGATGCACCATCCAGGGCACAGTGGGCTTGAACAGCAAATTTCAGATGAGACATGGATATGGGACAAATCCAGGTGTGCAGGGCTGAGATATTTGCTTTGATGGCAACTTTTCCACGGTTGGGAAGTGCTGGTGCTCTCTCTCATGCTTGGGTATTAACTAAAAATATCTCACAGATGTGTTGTTGCCTGTAAAGTTCATGAGCTATGCTAGATCTGCACTTGATCTTACTAAACATCTCGGCCAGTAGATGTTGCTCTTGTCTCATACTGATGTGCTCAAAAAAGATGTATCCAACCTGAGACATTTGGGAACCCTGTAAAGTCACACTACATAGATCTGTCCCTCATTCTACATTCTGCTTTTGGCCATCACGTATCATCCCAGAGGACCACAGAGTAAAACAAAATACCACACAACTCCTCAGACAGCAGTCACTTGTAATTAGTATATATAATTATTAGTTGTTTGCTTTGCTCTAAGTGAGAATTTCTGGACAAGCAGTCAATATTTTTAGGGGATGTGTTGAGTCATAAGAAAGGTGGTGTGGACAACAGCAGAGAGAGAAATAATGGGACTAAAACATGCTAGGAGAGGCTGGAGTCAAACAAATACTGATCTAGGGGCTGCAGGGGCTGCAACTCTCACTTGGAGTTGAGCACCATGATCCTTTCCTGCTATATGACATATGTATCTGATGGCTTCAGATGTAAGTCATGGAGAGAGGAGTGGAGGGCATGGATGAACTCCTGGGATTGTATTCATGAGGTTATCCAAATGGGATTTGACCACGTTTCCAGTTCCAGGAAGTGTTAGTGGGAAATGAATTGTTTAGTGTGTTGGTTTTCCCTCCTGAATAGTCCTGGCAATCACTGGTAACTCAACCACTCCTGACTCCTCTGAGCACCAATGGTGACAGGAAGAAAAAAAGATATGGAGAAACCTTCTACTGACAGTCTCCATCCTCTATTCTCAGCCAGATTAACTTCCACTCAGTTTGGGGGAATGTGCTGGGAGGAGAATAACATCCTTGGTCTGTTCAGAATCCACCCATTTGTTCAGGCAACATTATAGCTCGGTGATGTTTGTCTGTGTTTTCTCATAGAAAAAAAATAGCTAGTGCACACAATGATCAACATTTGAGTACAGTCAATAATTTGTAAAGTAGTCTGAAATCTCTGTATATCTGTTAATATAACTATTCCTCTTCCCTCTCCATGCACATTCTCTTCTCTCACTCTGTAGTACAGCAGTATTTAGGCACTGTCTAAAGCAAGCTCTCAGTATCAAGGACTGTCTGTGACTGCTTTGTCTATAGAGCACCAACCCCAGGAAGGCACTTGTCTTACTCAAGGCCTCTTAACACTGTTAGAATACAAATGACAAATATGAATAATGGGGAAAAATATCATTTACAAATGCTTGTGTAACTGCTGAGCCTTTGTGGCATCTCCTCATCATCTGTGCTGATATAACCTCTCAATACTGTGTCTTTCTTCTCTTGAGCAGGACCTCAGACCAAGGGAATTTCTTGTGAGAATTGGCTGTAGGAAAGGACAGTTTGAAACAAGACAGATCTTGATCTCTGTTGGTTGAAGATTAGGGGTTTCAGGGTCTGGCTAAGCAGAAGCAGGGTTGGAAAATTCTCACAAAGGTCATTCAGATGTTCATGAGGGAAAAGGAGAAAACAGAGGGAGACATCACTTGCAGCAAAGTAACATGGCCACACAAGCCATTCTGCATCAATCCATTATAAAGAGCAAGAGCTCAACTCCTATTTAGTTTTCAGGGTAAAAAATAAAGTATAAGATCACAAGTCTGCTGCCTGCAGGACCAGATGGAGTTGCATTTCCTTGTGTCACCCTGGGACTTTGAAGGAACATAACAGACATGTGCAAGAAACCTCCTCTCACCATCGATAGAAAAGGTGACGACTTTGGGAACAGTTGTTTATGAATCAGGCTGAGAATTGCTCTAATCATTATAATCCAGGGTCTCTAAGGGATCTGTGAGTGAATTGCTGTGCCTGCAGTCTGCTCTACAGTGCCCCAATTTCAGATTGTCAGCAATGATGCTAATGACTCGATGCACCTACCACACCTTGGCATCAATGTCAAAAGATCGATATTAACCTCTTAATTATAATCAAGGTTGATGACATTGATTTCTTGCCCTTGATGCTAAGGCATGCTGGATACCAGGAGATCATTATCCGAGATGCAGACCTGCTGCTGCTGGCTCCTTAAACCATCATGAAACAATAGAGTGGCAACTTTTCATCTGGGTGCCTCCAACGGTTTGAACATATCTTTGCCTTCTCCTTGAATTGCAAAACTTTTCCTTCTATCTAGTCTAAATGTACACTCTTTTAGTTTAAAAACATTATCTTTTGTCCCATTGCAACAGGCCCTGCTAAAGATTCTGTCCCCATCTTTCCTATAACACCCTTTAGGTATTGGAAGGTAACAATAAGATCTCCCCAGATCCTTCTCTTCCCCAGGCTGAACAACCCCAACTCTCTCAGATTTTCTTTACAGGAGAGGTGGTCCAGCTCTCTGGTCATTTTTGTGGCCCATCCTACAGGTAATAAACTCCTTTAAAGATTTCCTGGGCTTTTTAGCATCTTTGGGAACAACACATGCCAGAAGGAAATCTCGTCCCAACACTGTGAGGTTTGGAGCTTTCTACCCTTCCCACCATACTCCGATCAAAGATCCCAAAATCCTGAAAAAGAGGAAGTTGCTGTATCTTCCAGCCTATTTTGTAGGGTTTTTTTTTTCTCCCTTAAGAACGTAGGGTCTGGGAAAAGAAGACAAAAGGTAGACAGATTTGTTCCTCATCTTCATAATCTCACTGTCCTGGTGCAGTAATCCCATCATTTACTTTGGGCACCTTGAGGGAAGATGTAGCTCTGTGTTCTCAAGCAATCCAGTTCAGACAGAAACTCTCCCAAGAGCTATTTTAACTGTCTTTGGACTCTGCTGGATACCTTTTTTTTTAAGCAAAGTGATCTCCTGAGCTTCCTGGGCATGCAGTTCTTATTGACCCCAAAATTTAGCTTGCAGATGAGATCCTCTCTGCTCTCCATCCTAACCCTTTAGACACACATCAGCATTTTACTCCCTCCTGATTTTTTTTTTGCTCGTTTTGCCTCAGGTGCTACATGACCCAACCATTCTGCCTGTCCCTTTCTTAATGAGGGGGCTTAATAAGAGACAGAGACAGAACCTACACACAGAGGCAAGCTGAAAGCCCGCTCCCTTCTGCAAGGAGAAGCACTAATGACGTGTCAAAGGATGAGCTGGTAAAGGCAGCCTCTGCCCAGTAAGGCAGTCAGGATTAGCATCTTCCCACTGCAGGATGAGTGTAACCGACAGCTCAGCGAAGGAGAGGACACCGAAGGGAGAAATGCCTGCTGACAACTTGCTTGTTCGCCAGCCTTCCTCAGAGGTGCACACACGCCGTGCGCTTTCATGTGGTTTTCAGCCACCTCCGTTCCCCTTCCAGGCAAAATCCTTATTATTGGCAGCTCTGTGTGAAGAGGGCTTGGCTGTGCGTATCAGGAACGTCATTAAATATTTGGTTTAATAACTGCCAAGGCGGCTGCCTCAGCATTGCGCTCGAGTTCGTGTCTCTGGCTCTGTCTTGGGAGCAGTTAGTGGAGCCAGGAGTGCTGTGAGCCACGAATCGTGTCTGCAGAGCAGCATCTCCTTGGCAAAAACCGCTCTGAGCCGGGGACATCTGACTCCTGGGTTGTCCTCCTGGGTGATTTACTCTACGTCGTCCTGTAAGATGCTTACCTTAAGAAAATTTAACTTCTCTCTGTGCTTGCCCCGTGGTGCTGTGGGCAAGATGTTTCAGCTTTTCAGCCCCTCCTCAGTTCATCTTGCAGAGGCCGTAATAACACAGCCCTGCCTTGTAGGGCTCTTGCAAAAAGAAATATGTTATAGCTCGTGGAGGACTGAGAAACTGCGGTCTTGGGGACCATAGAAATCCTTGAGCTGGAAATACTGTTCAGGAAACAAGCTGAAATTGCACGGGGCTTGCAAAGCTCTGGGTGTTACAAGATGTCACTGCATTTATGGGTTTATGCAGTGTTCTGCAAGTGCTTTATACCTTTTTAAAGGTGAAAACACCTTTGGTGAAATTGAGGCACATTAAACCAGGGCAGATGGAACACGAAAAGAAATTTCGCAAATGCTCTTCTCTTCATTTCCTTTTTGAACAAGCTTTTATGGAAATAGATAGTGACACTCATATCAGGAAGGGTTTCAATCAATTTGGGCTACACAGTCGTATTTTAATGTGTTCATGTATTTACCACCGTAGAGAGGCGTGCGTGTGTCTATGCTAATACGTCCCCTCTGTGCTTTGCACCGAGGTCTGCAATAGCTTGAAGAGGCAGATATTGTGTGAACTCAGCTCTGATGTGATTTATGCAGAATCAGAAAGGTTCAGGGCGGGAAAGCATTTCATTCCTCCCCGGTGGTGCATGCGGGATTTTTCTTCAAAAGTCTGTTCTCTGATATTTCCCCTGCTTTGCTTTGAAACGAGTTAAGTGATTAGGCCTCCCTGGTTTTCTTAGGGGAAGACTTTTCAACGGTCTTATTTGATCTCCTGCTCCAGACTAAACATTCCCTTTTTCATTTCCCTTCCCACCTCCCCCACTATTTCCACATAAATAATCTCTCTTTATCCCTAGTGTTTCATTTGCAGGGATTCATGTAATAAGCACAGCTTTATGCTGGGTTTCCTTGAAAGCTGAGCACCGTGGCCTCATTTCCATTCTCCTTAACTGATTTGCAGAGCAGGGGGAGATTGAAGCTCATCCTAAATGTTTGTCCAAATTGGAACTTGTTACCTTCATTTGCCGGGACTTTGAATGTTATGGAAATCAATGACAGCTTTGGCCACTCAGCAGCTTTGAAAAATGACATCACTTATTTGGGTAACCAGAAGGGAGTGATCTGAGCAGCTTTTTCAGTGGTGGTGGAGAATACTGGCTTGACCTTGAGCTTTCTGTTCTCTGTGCACATCTCTGTGATAGATATTTTAATACAACTACGGTAGGAAGAGGTCAAATAACTGAAAAAGCACCAGAAACCAGCTTGTTGGTCAGATTAGGAGGTCCAATATCCTCTCATTAGTGATGGCTACCAAGGGAAAATGACAGAAGGTGGCAAGTATACAGCATTCAAATACTGTGTTCAGTTTTGAGCCCCTCCTACAAAAAAAGACATTGAGGTGCTGGAAGTGTATCTAGAGAAGGACCCTGGTGAAGGGTCTTGAGAACAAGTCTGATGAGGAGCAACTGAGGGAACTGAGATTGTTTAGCCTGGAGAAAAGGAGGCTCAGGGGAGACCTTAACACTCTCTACAGCTACCCAAAAGGAGCCTGTAGTGAGGTGGGGTCGGTCTCTTCTCCCAAGAAATGAAAAATGGGAAAAGAGGAAACGACCTCGAGTTGCTCTAGGGAAGGTTTAGATTGGACATTAGGCAAAAATTCTTCATGAAAAAGGTTGTCAAGTACTGGAACACTCCGCCCAGAGAAGTGGTGGAGTTACCATCCCTGGAGGGATTTAAAAGCCGTTTAGGTGAGGTGCTCAGTGACATCTTTCAGTGGTGGACCTGTCATTGCTGAGTTAACAGTTGGACTCAATGGTCTTAAAGACCTGCTTCAAACTAAAGAATTCTATGATTCTATAATTCTATGATGCTTCCAGCCTTCAAAAACTTGCAGCCCAGAAATCTTCTGAGCAGGAGCTACTGGTTTTGTATCTAATAGCATTTGGTGGGTTTCTCTTTCATGCATTTCCCTAGCTGCATTTCGTATTCATAGAAACTTTGATACCTTTTCATGTTGTGACAAGCATTGCATAGCTCGACTGTGCCCTGTTTCTGTGAATTATGTCCTTCACTGGTTTTGCACCTGCCTCCTGCTTGTTTCATTTGACACTCTTCAATTCCAGTATTGAAAAAGACAATGAACAGCCATTCCCTGGTTATCTTGCCCTGGTCACACACGAGATTTTATTGCAACTTCATCATTTTCCCACCTCCATCCATCTGCTTTTCACAGAGGAGAGTCCTAATGTATGGTTGTGACTGTTGTTAATGTGGAGTTTGTCAGAGGTAAACACATACAGCACAGAAAGGATGATCCTGGCTGTGTAGATCAGTGTCCTTTATTCTACTTGCTGGCTAGTCTAGCTTGAAGTTCACAGAAACCTCTTCCTGTGAGGTTTCCTTGATCACCTCTGGGTCTTCATGCTTAATTAAATTTATCATCAGCTAAATAACCTGACAGTGGTCATGACACACAGTATGGACAGCTAGAAGAATAGGGTACTTATCTCCAACCTTTTCATTTTGTTTCTTACTAGATCAGTCATTCATAAAAGCTTTCGCATCTGAAAGAGGAAGGTTGTAAAGAAGGGCTGGAATGAATGATTTTGCTTTTTAGGGAATTTGAGGGACTCTGCAAACCAGCAAAGCATTACGTGGGATTGGATTTTGAAAGGACAGAGAATGTACCACTGGAGCAACTCACCTGTCCTGCCATAGGGGCATGAGGAGGGGATATCTTCCTCAAAGATTGTTTCCTTTTTCTCCACAGAAGTAGCAAACTGAATGCCTGGCTCTCCAGGGAAAGATCACTGTTTTGTGTAACAGAAGACTCTCTTCAAAATAGTCCCTTCTGGACTTGCTCTTTCCCAGCATAGTAAGAAAGGAGAGTGATAAAACCCCTTGGAGCAGATCTCTCTCCCCATTGTATAACAAATTTAACTTTCAGATGGTAAAAGACAATCTCACTCTAAATCTCCTCCTTGCATCCTTCCTCCTGTTTGTGTAAGAAGTAACAATTTTATTCATTCATTTTTGAACTGCTGATGATTACTGAGACTTCAGATAGTATGACGTAAGGTCCACTACAAATACTTCCCACGGCAGGACACAGAACTGTGGTGGTTTTATGTGGTCATGGCATGTCGATCAGAACAAAATGTCCCGGCCTGCTGAGTCTGAGATTGCTGCCAACAAGAAGTGTCTGATGTAGTGTGTCAGCAAAGACCCTTTTGCTGTGCTCTATTGATTGTTTTGTGTTGATTCCTTAGGTTTTTTCTGTTGTCACTGTCATCTAATCTAAGGCATTGCTGTTAAATAAAAGGCATGTTTGACTGACTGGTATCTGAGACACATCACAGCTGTCAGCTGCAGAGATAAACTCTGGATCAGGATGCAGTTCTTCCTGAAGACCAAGAGTGTTTGGACAAGACATCTAAGTGGAGCTCTCTCAGTTAATTTGTAGCAGGAAAGACCTATTCTTCTGGCATCTCTGCTTAAGATTCAGAACAAGACATGCCAAAGACGAGCTTGCCAGTTGATTCTGACCATCTTGAAATTTCCTACGTTTAACTGTGGAGAATTAGAATGCATTGGATCAACCTAGGATGAAAAGTAATTTGTTTTAGTACGTGATCGTGATAAGAACCTTCTGAGGAGGATCAAGAATTGTAGAATGTCTTAGGTTGGAAGGGACCTTAGAGATCGTCTAATCCAACCTCTCTGCCATGGGCAGGGATGCCCTTAACTAGCCCAGGTTGCTCAAAGGCTCATCCAACCTGGCCTTGAACACCTCAAGGGAGGGGGCATCCACAACCTCTCTGGGCAATCTATTCCAGAGTCTTGCCACCCTCATACTGAAGAATTTCTTCCTAAGATGTAATCTAATTCTATTCTCCTTCAGTTTAAATCCATTTTCCCTTGTCCTGTTACTCTTGTAAAAAGTCCCTCTCCAGCCTTTCTGTAGGTTCCCTTCAGGCACTAGAAGGCAGTTATAAGGTCCCTCCAGAGTTTCTCTTCTCCAGGTTCAACAATCCCAGGTCTTTCAGCCTATCCTTGTGACAGAGGTGCTCTAGCCCCTGCATCATCTTTGTGGCCTTCTTCTGAACTTGTTCCAACAGATCCATATCCCTCTTATGACGGAGACACCAGAACTGGACACAATATTCAAGGTGGGGTCTCACAAGAGGAAAGTAAAGAGGAAGAATCACCTCTCTTAATCTGCTGGCCAGCAGAAGCAGCTCTTTAGAAACTGGATTAGAAACCTCCTTGGATGACAGTCTCCATGGCACTTAAAGGAGTCCCATGAGTATCCACCTTTGCAAAACTCCTGTTATGTGCTAGGGCTATTCTCAAAACCCAAAAACTAAAAGTGAAAACTCATGTTATTGAGGTGATAGTTGCTGGTTGTGATGGGCTCCTCTGGAGCTGGATGTGTGAGCGACAAGACTCCAGTTAAAGGGAATAAAGAGCAGAATAAGAAAGGTCTGCAGGTTTACAAGGCTGTAGCTGAGCAAAACTTTGCTGAGTTGAGTACGTGACCTTCAGAGGAGTCAGTGCCTTTGAAAAGCAAAATCCTTCATAAAGCAGTTGCAGCAGACTCATTATTTCTGGATTAAGGACAGATGGCAACTCAACCCGTATCGATCAGCAGGGTGCAGCAGTTTGTTGAGAGATGATGAAACCGGGCTCTGTGGGCAAAAGGGACCATCTGTAAAGGGTCCTATTAACTTCAGTGGGATTCTGCATTGTATTTTGCATGGGTTCCCAGCATCAGAAAGGTCTCCTCCAACCCTATGCTTGAAATGCAATAAGGAGCAGAGCAAAGAATTGTGCAGCAGGCAGATGGGAATGAACATTTCCTTGTAGATGGGGAGCCCACGAGGATTGTTGCAGCTCAACAAGTCACTGCTGATGAACTGAGTGACGGGACACATGTGCAGCCACTGCAGTGGCAAAACCCCACTCGTGTCTTTTCTGCAGCATCTGCACAGGGCTAAAAGCATCTATGAGTGGTCACAGCTCAGCTGTTAAACAACCATGGCAACTCATACATCCGTTACTCAGCCACCCCTTTCCACTAGCCAGATGCTTTCAAGCAGTGGGCAGAAGAGCCAAGAGTTTTATTCATGGCAGAGCACTTTTTTTCCCCCTCGAAGATGGGATGGTATAACATCATATAATAGGCCCTTAACCGATTGTTTACAGCACCACTAAAAAAGACAAATCGCTTGAAACAGTGAATGACTAGACCCGGGAAAAGAAGGGAGATTTCAAAAGGTTTATCTGACAGCCAATAAACAGGATAAATAACATGCAGTATTTCATTTGTCAGGACCATGGGACAACCTGATGATAAAAAAAGGACTACTCCATAAAGTAGGGAATACCTTTGTCTTGGCTATAAATGCCCGCATTGATTTAATAGGTGCTCTGGTACTTTTCTAGCTTCTCTTTAGTACTCACAAATGGGATGGAAACTGAGGAATAAGGAGAGGAACGAAGTTTTCTGTGTTCAACCTCATAAAGAGATTGTTCCAGTTAAGGTTTTGAGATCATGATGGCTTTTATCTTATTTTGTCTGGTTCTACTCTTGCTGAGGATAAGCAGAGTAAGAAGAAATCAAAGTCTGGAACCCACACTATCCCACACTCTTTCCTGTAGTGAGACCAGGCAGCACCACCTTTTTATACGTATTTTTAGGGGGTTATTCTCACACAATAGGTTATATCCTGAAATGCAGACCTATTTGAATAACTCATCATCAAAGCGGGGACACCATGACAAGCAATTGGTCTGGGTAACCAGCCTGGGTTTTGCTTACAAACACATTACAAAATAACCTTTTAAGACACTGGAGCGATTATGTGTTTTGATTCCAAAAGCATCCCAAGCAAATAAATCACAAACCTAACCAAGGCTCTGTGTAAATACTTTCTCCCTTCCCCAGCCCCACTCCTGGCCTGTCAAGGAGTGAGAGTAAGGAAAGTCGTCCTTAAAAGGGCAAACAAAGAGTTGATTAGCTCTTAAGTGTGTCTGGTTACAGATATCCTATCGATCGGCTCAAATAAGGCATCAGGATACCTGCCATTACACCAATGACCTCTCATGCAACTGAAACACAATCTGTTTCCCATCAGGAAACAGGAGACATGAGCCTGTTTCCCCGTGCTCGTTAGAAGAGGAACCAGCAGAGAAAGTGACTTTGAAAGGAAAGGCAGTCTTCTTCAAGGTCAAATATTTATTGTGTTCCAATAACACCTCCATGCTCCACACTGCTGCCAGGCTCACTGAGCACCCTGTTGGCAGGTTCACCAGTCTGTATTTCCATCCTCCTCTATTTTCCTCTGTTATTCTCTTTATTAGGTATCTAAGCAGCTTCCACTGCATTCAAGATCGTGAATGTTGCTGAGCATGTGTTTATTTTTATTCTGTCTTGAGAACAGAACTTAGAACAGAGCTAGGCTGATGGTAGTAGAGTATGAACTATAATATGATGCTCAGAGACATGGCTTAGAAGCAGAGTTACAGAATAGTTGGACTTGATGATCTTCAACGTCTTTTCCAACCATAACAATTCTATGACTCTATAACAACTTTATGCTGTAGAGGTGGATGTGTATCTGCCCATCCCTACGCAAGGGGGTGCTGATAGCATCCCTCCATTCTGATCTGGTGTTGAGGTGGGCTGTTGAGGACCCTTGTCTTTTTCCAGACAGGACTGCTGTCCTGCATGTGGTGTGTCAGGAGCAGGGGAACCCACAGCTCAGAGGACAGCCATGATCTCGATTGACTCATAGATAGCAATATAGGGAGGCTGGGTCAGATGAAAAGGCTCATTTGAATCTCTGAAATCTCTGACTGCTGGTGAGAAAAACACAAGGGGGTTTATTTAATTTTTTATTTTTAAAAGCAGCATTTACCTTTCTCCTAGTGTTTCCTCTCTTCAAAAAAATTACATCTTTAGCTCATTATCTTTATCTGTGCCTGAGCATAGCTGAATTTCTTGGACCTGAAGCATCTCCAAGGATAGCTGTGTAATGAGAGAACGCACAGCAGGAAAAGCAGCCGTCTGAGAACGGTCACCTCTGGGAGGAAGGACCACCTCTGCTGCTCCCCATGATGCGGGGAAACGATGGAGCGGAAACAGTGACCAGTTGAAAGAAGCAGAGGTGTCTTACAGAGCAGGTTTTAGCTTGCTGCATATGGCGAATGAGGAATGAACTGAGCACTGAGGGATATGACAGCTTATCCATCACTCAAAGGGCCTGGGTGATCCCCTGCTGTCTTTTTACAACTTAAAACCCAGCCCTGCTGGGCTCCCTGCAGCAGCCCTGCTGTGAGTGTTTGGACTGTGGGAGGCAAGCCAGATTCAAATGGTCTTCATGGTCCACCCTGCCATCAGCGTTTACGGACATCCCACCAGGGCCAGTCGTTTTTGGCAGCAAGCTGGAAAGATGCAGGGTGGAGAGGGCTGCAGGGACTCAGCATTTTCCCTTCTGCAAGTGGCAGGCTCATCCCTGCAGCAAGGTACTTGCTGGTCCCATCAGCTTGCAGGGCTGTAGCCAGTGGTACAAGGGGGAAAGGGCATGTTGATGCCAGCACTGAGTATGGCTGGGAGGAGAGGTCAGAAAAACACCTTCATCTTATGGTGCTCACAGATTGGTCCTGTAAGGGTGATGGAGGGGAATATCTATTCCCCAGCAAAGATGTCCTTGGAGATGATATCTCTCTATGGATGGTGGTATCTGTAGTGTGGGAAAAAGAAATACTCTTTTGGAGAGGGAGTGGGTGGTAGGATTTCTATCTCTTCCCAGGTCCCTTGTGCTGTCTGCATATAGGCATGTGTTTTTTTGCAGGGGAAGAAGGAAGAGAGACAACCTCACCCATGCTGGGTGCATATCTTGAAGTGGTTGTTTTGCAAGTACCTTCTGAGATTAGGCCACAAAATGCGCAGAGGGTCTTCTCAGAGGATGGGACTCTTACCACAAAGAGCTGGTCTAGTTAGAAGTGGGGCAGGGTTTCCAGGAAGGTAAAGTCCCTCTTCAGAGACAGGGAATAATTGAAAAGAAGTCAGTGAAAAGGCAGTATTTCTCCCTTTCCCTCCGATCTCTTGACTTCCTGAGCTACCCTGTGGTGTCTAGTCCTACCACATTCAAAAACATCCCAGTTTTGAGGCTTGGCAGTGGGTACATTGCAGGGGCTGCCAGGTCAGCGCTGCCTCAACTTCCTGGGCGTCGGGCTCTCACCGAAGCTGACGGGGCTTTTCTGGATTTTGCCCAGGTGGTTGGAACTCATGGTCAGCTTGGGGCGACTGCACCAAGGACTGCGGGGGAGGCCTGCAGACCCGCATGCGCACCTGCAAGCCCCTTCCCAAAGAAGGTCTTGTCTGCGAGGGAGTCCTGGAGGAAGGACGGCTGTGCAATAGGAAGGCATGCAATAGTAAGTGAAGGCATGTTCCCTTGCACGCGCACCAGCTGGGTCACTCTTCCCAGGAGGAGCTTGGCCTCATCGCCGTAAATAAAGAAGCTCTAGAGGCACGGTGAAGCTGCCAAAGGGCTGTGTTGGAGCATGCGAGTTCAGCTGTGCATGGCCCTGCCCTTCCCTGCCTGTCTCGCGGTCACGCATGCACACGCGCGCGCGCTGGCGCACGTCTTCCGATGCATACACCTGCAGATCTAGACCTTTTATTCAAAGAATAGGGGTTAATCGATAGGAATCCCCAAGCAGGCTTGCCTCAGGTATTCACATGCAGATGAGGAATCTGCCACTGAAGGCAAAATGTACATCCTTAATGGCATTTCTTTCACGGTTAGAGCCTTTCTCCCTAATACATAAAGCATGCAGCTAAGAAGGATGCTAATCTTGCTTCGTTTTGGCTTGGTTCATCTTCCTGATCAAGACCAGTGCTGCTGTCCCTTTCTTTTACAAAATGAAACGTACAGCGTGAAGATGTGGAGAGGGACCCAACCATTAGACAGACAAAGCAAAGGAGTTGAGCAAGGTGAAGTCTTTGGCAGACGTTTTGCTCATCTCCTCTAATGCACCTTCCTTCCACATCCTTTTCTCCAGAAAACAGGGGAGGGGTTGTCAATGCCAGTCAGCAGTCAGATATTGATGGGTTGAGCTGGTGAACCTCCAGCACTTTCATCCCTAGTCCTTCTTTTGCATTAGCTGAGTTGAGAGGAGGGTGAAAAGGAAAAATAAAACCAACAGCAGAAAAAGCTCAGGCCAGCAAATGCAAGCGAATGGTCATTATAATTATTCCCATCTTTTTATTTCAAATTCATAGCAGAGAATGTTTGAGTAAGTCCTCTGACTAGTCAAATAACAAGGGAAAGTTCAACTGTCTTCAAAGGCAAGGAAGTATCTCCTGATAAAGGGGAAGTTCAAACAGAGGGACACAAATATATTCCTCTAATAAGGGCTAAAATGATTTCATGCATTTTTTATCACTTCCATAAATTTAAATCGTGTTGCAATTAGGCACTTTCTTTCTTCTTTTTTTTTTTTTTTTTTTCCTTGACTCACGGTTGCTAATTTCCCTCTGAGGTTCACCCGCACCAGGGCTATTTAATTTATGTCCCCCACACTTGGCAGTCATTAAGCAGCTGTGGTTTGGGGCAATGAGGGTAAGAGTCCAAGGATGTGGAAGCTGGACCAGAAAGGAAGTCCAGCTGTGGGACTTGGGCGTGTCTGAGTGGAAATGGAGGAAGGGCCACATTGGTTTTGGTGGACAATACTGTGAAGAAGAAGGTGGAGGTGGCACTATGGGTGGGTAGAGGGGGCTCTACAAGTGTGGTCATTCCTTGAGCATAGGGGGACATGGGACACCAGGTAAAAACGCTCCTTAGAGAGCCCCTGCTATATTGAAAAAACATGGAGGGGACCTAGCTCCCCAGCCTCTCTTTGTAGGACGCCTGTCCCCTTCCTTAACCATCTTCAAGGTCTTCCATGGGACCTATTTGGTTCCTTTTCATCCCTCTTGAACCGGGTGGGAGGGAGCAGACAGAACGCTGTTTTCCAGGTCCACTCTTACCAGGACCAAGCAAAGGCAATAACCTCTTCCCTTGATCTGCCCTAGAAGCAAAACTTCATTCTTCTTTATGATAGATCTCCTCAGGTTGCTGTGGCAAGGAGAGATGAAGTGGGATGGTGGGCAGCCACGGAACCTGGAAGTCTTAGTTGGGTTTCTAGCTCTGCTCGTTTCATGGAGCACAGCAGTGAAGGATGAATCGCTGTTTATTCACTGTTTACTCACTAGTCTTTTCCAGAACACAACATTCAACAAAGCTGATCCTAAGTACAGAAAAAGCTGATTTTATCCTGGGGGCCTGTGATTCAATAAATGACTTCACTTGTCTTCCCGTCCTCTTTCCATTACATACCCAGTCACCTCCTGCTCCAAATTGCAGTGCAGTGAATTCTGCTGAGTTTATTTGGGAAGAAAGGACCTTGAGCTAAGTGGGAGGCCCTAGTTTGGCAAAAGAGTACACCCACAGAATAGGGCAGCACAAATTGTTTTATCCTTTTGAAATAAATAAGTTAATTCTGATTAATTTTCCCAAGGCCCTCATTGCAGACAAACTGCTGAGCCCCGTTGTGATGCTTTGATGCTGGCAAGCTGGAAAGCATTTGAGGGAAGATGTGAACAATTAATCTTTCAAGAAGGCTTGCCCATGTACATCCTGAGGTCTGTTCCCTACATCAAGATAAATCACTATCTCTTCATATCTACCAAAGATGTGCATTTGGCTCTGAATCGTCTTCTCGGTGAATCTGTCCCTTGTTGCCTTTGCAGCCATACTCAAGAGAGGTGCACTTTTGACCCAGGAAGAGCTTTTAATTTTTTACGCATATCCTTTCATTCTCTTTATTGTGATCTGTAAAAAAAAAAAACAAAAAAACCCACAACAACTAAAAAAAAACCTGAGAGGATTTAAAAGTATAATAGAAATCCTGTCTTAAATGTGTCACTGTTATTCTCGTATTGACTTTTGCTCATAGATTTGTTAGGGATGAGTAGGATGTTCATTCTTCCACTTGAACTGTTATTTTCCTAAGTGTTCATTATATATTACAGTTAAATAGATTCCGAATCGTTTTTTTTTTTAAATAGAAAAAAAAAAAAGGAGAAAGAGAGAAAGAGAGAAGGAGAAAGAGAGAAAGAGAAAGAGAGAAAGAGAGAGAGAGAAAGAGAGAGAAAGAGAGAAAGAGAGAAAGAAAGAGAGAAAGAGAGAAAGAAAGAGAGAAAGAAAGAGAGAAAGAGAAAGAGAAGAGAGAAAGAGAGAGAAAGAGAGAAAGAAGAGAGAAAGAGAGAAGAGAGAAAGAGAGAAAGAGAGAAAGAGAGAAAGAGAGAAAGAAAGAGAGAAGAGAAAGAAAGAGAGAAGAAAGAGAGAAAGAAAGAGAGAGAAAAGAGAGAAGAAAGAGAGAAAGAAAGAGAGAAAGAAAGAGAGAAAGAAAGAGAGAAAGAGAAGAGAGAGAGAGAGAGAAAGAAAGAGAGAAGAGAGAGAAAGAGAGAAAGAGAGAAAGAGAGAAAGAGAGAAAAGAAAGAGAGAAAGAAAGAGAGAAGAGAAAGAAAGAGAGAAAGAAAGAGAGAAGAGAGAGAAAAGAGAGAAAGAAAAGAGAGAAAGAAAAGAGAGAAAGAAGAGAGAGAAAGAAAGAGAGAAGAGAAAGAGAGAAGAGAGAGAAAGAGAAAGAAAGAAAGAAAGAAGAAAGAAAGAAAGAAAGAAGAAAGAAAGAAAGAAAGAAAGAAAGAAGAGAAAGAAAGAAAGAAAGAAAGAAAGAAAGAAAGAAAGAAAGAAAGAAAGAGAAAGAAAGAAAGAAAGAAAGAAAGAAAGAGAAAGAAAGAAAGAAAGAAGAAAGAAAGAAAGAAAGAAAGAAAGAAGAAAGAAAGAAAGAAAGAATTGGACAGAAAAACATCTTTACCCTGAATTTTGCAGTATTTCAGTAGCTTGCAATAATATCTGACTAGCTCTCCAGGTATTGTGGAGTAGCTCACGCCTTAATTTTCTAGTAGGAAGCAAAAGGAAAAAATATTCTTCTTCCTTGATCAAAAAGGGCCATCTATTATCCTGATAAAACAGCAGAACGAAACAGGGATGGGCATTCTGATACTTTCTTCTTTGCTATGGGGATAGACTGAAACTTGGCCAAGGAAATTGATTCGACCCCTGAAAAACCAAAATTAGTTGCTGACTTAATAAGTCAGGTTAGAACAACACAGAAGTCACCACCACCTGGGTAAACCCATTTCTTTTCTTTGCCATCTCCTTCTTTGCTTCTACCAAGATGATGGGTCATGAGCAAGAGTGTTTCAGCTGTTTATTTGGATCTCCAGCAGTAGGGAGAGGTCTTAGTCAGATACCACATTTGAGGCGGCTTCTTGGTGGGAAAAACTTCGGGTGCCGCCACTTGTCTCCCTGGAGTTGCTGAGATGAACTATTGCAGAACATCTGTGAGGTTTTCATTGGCTGTTTTACTTTGCCTGGCCATGGCAAATGCTCTAGAGGAATCTTAACCTTTCTTGTCACCCAGCTCCTCCCTCGGCCAGACCTTCTCCAGGTCCTGCTATCCTTCCTCTTCCAGAGCTGCCCCAAGTGGATCTTGAGCAGTTTAGTCTGCAACAGATGGAACGGTGGCCCTCAGCCTTTCCAAGTTATGTGACTTCTGGCAGCTTTCTCACTGAAATATAAGTATAGCCCTGTGGTTCCATAACCTGAGTCTAAACATATTGTCTTGAGGCCATAGTGGTGTTTGAAATCACTGCACAGGGATGGCTGAATGACTCCACGAGTGCCGCTTGTATGCAGTTTTTCTTTCCTTCCACTTACTTGGGTCACTGTCTCTGATGTTTCATGTAACGAGGTCTCTTTTTTGATGATGTCCATCTGGCTAACTTTCCCCAGGGGTACATACCCAAATCAAATGGCAAGTGAGCCAGGTAAGATATCTCCGTGGGAAAAATCCAAACACTGAAGAAAACTGCCAATGAAGGCTCATCCCACACTGGAAACAAAACTTTGGTAACAGCAGCCGGGCTTAGGCAGAACCTTTTTTCATGGCAGCTGTTCAGCTCAATAGACATAATCTGAAGGACAATATGCAGTGTTTGTTGTAACTCTGATTTTTCTTTGCTAGAGGCAAAAGGCCCAGTGATATCCTGCTCTCCAGCACAGACAGGGGAGATTTCCTCCATCTGTTGGAATTGGCTAGGAGCTGCTCTTTAGGGAGAAAAACAAAACAAAAAAAAAAAAGCCAGCCCATGTGTGGTGACAAGTGCTTGCAGAGGAGTTCTCCAGGTCCACCCTCTTTGGATGAAAGGAGACAGTGTCTTGGCTGGGAGGTGATAAAAGCTGTGTTTGCTCATAACTTGGCAGAGGGTGCTCAGAGGGAGGGTGGATGGGCAACATGGCAGGACAACATCCAAACCGGAGTGGGGATATCACGGGCCTGACCCTGGTACTGGAATTTGGCAGTGCTGGAGAAATGCAAGAACAGTCAGAGGTGTAGGCGGCCTCCATTTATTCCTGGGGAATGAAAATCAGCAGAGAAGCCAACTGAAATCCTGCCATTCCATCTGACAGAGGCAACGCAATCCCATCTCTAACATTTCTAAATAAGTAGATTGAGTGGAGCAGTCCAGGGAAAGGGGTGGCCTTGTCCTGCCATTGGGTACAGAGGTGTGACAGGGGTGTAGTCCTGTCAATCCATGCCGGAATTCCAGCATCAAGTAGGTTCAGGATGTAACCCTTCAGCTGTGTAACTGTTCATGGCACGAAGAAATGCATGTTCCGCATGACATTCAAAAGACTGAGCCTCAGTCTCATTCTCTGCCACTCCTCATTTTCATTAAAAACAGCCTTTTTGCTGCAATCACTCAGTCAAAATACCCTGTGCATGTGTAAGAGCATCTTCATTCCCCGCAGGCCAGGCTAGAATTCATCGTAAGCTGAAAGAGCACCTTGTCCTACAAGTACCTGTGGCTATTTGCAGAGGCTTCACCCTGTTCCCCGTTTTAATGGCGGTTCATAAATTGCATATCTGGGAGTCACACATCTCACCCAGTGCCATTTTCACAAGTCTTAGAGGTTGAAACCAAAATGCTTTGAGACATTTCTTTAGCTGGTGCAATTGTCACATAGCCAGTGGCTCCCAAAAGTGACCCTCTTCTGTATCTGCTGAGATCTTGGTTTTTAGGGGTTGACAGTAATTCTGTTCTTCTGAGTTTTACTCCTTTAGCAACTGCTAGATGGCCCAGAAATCCCAAAGCCAACATCTTCTCCTTCAGTTTTACAGCACATTTACCCTATTTCAATGGGTTTTTTCATCATCCCTTTCCACTCTTTGCTCTGGTCCATCTTTTCATTCCCACCACCCCTGCTTGCCTGAATAATTCTCATGATCCTTATATTTTCTTTGCCGCTGCTGTTTGCAGGACGAATAAATAGAGAAGAGTGTCTAGCTCCAGTGAGACCTGCTTGGATGTTAAAATTTTGGACTACAACACTGCAAAGTCTCTGCGTTAATTATTTTTTCCTGTTGGTTGTGTTGCGGGGTGCTGTCTGACACATTATATGTTCTCATTAGAAGTGTTGATCACCTGCTTCCTCTTCCCACTACTGCCAGCACTCCAAGCTCATCCTCCCCATTCTTATTTGAGCTATGTTATTCAAAATCACACAATGATAGAATAATTTATGTTGGAAAATACCTTTAAGATCAAATTCAACCATTTACCTAACAAGTTTAGGTCCGCCACTAAACCATGTCCTTGCACACCGTATCTAGATGGCTTTTAGACACTTCCCACTAGATCAGGTTTCTCAAAGCCCCATCTAGCCTGGCCCTGAACATTTCCATGGAGAGGAATTCCACAGCTTCTCTGGGCATCCTGGTCCAATGTTTCATCACCTTCACAGTAAATAATTTCTTCCTAATATCTCATCTAAATCTACCCTCTTTCAGTATAAAACCATTGCCCCTTGTCCTGTTACTACAGGCCTTAGTAAAAACCATCTCATAATGTTTCTTAGAATCATAGAATGGCCTAGGCTGGAAGGGACCTTAGAGATCATTTTAATCCAACCTTCCTGTCGTGGGCAGGGACGCCACCTCTGGACTAGATCAGGCAACACGTGAGAACCGAACGGGAATCAAACCTGTGACCTTTGGTGTTTCAAGCACCACGCTCAACCCACTGAACTAAACCAGAGCCCTGTTTAAGTATTGAAAAGCCATAATAAGGTATCTTTGGAGCCTTCTTTTCTCCAGGCTGAACAATCCTGACTCTCTCAGCCTTTCTTCCTATCAGAGGTGTTCCAGCCCTCTGATCTCCTCTGGAGGCCTCCTCTAGACAAGGTCCAACAGGTCCATGTCTTTCCTACAGTGAGATTCTCAGAGTTGGAGATGGGTTCCCAGGAGTGCAGAGTAGAAGGGGAGAATCACTTCCCTCGACCTGCTGGCCACACTGCTTTTGATGCAGCCCAGGAAACAGTTGATCTTCTGGGTTACAAGTGCATATTGCCAGCTCATGTCTAGTCTTTCATCCACCAACATCCCCAGGTCCTTCTTTGCAGGGTTGCTCTCAGTCCACTCATCCTCCAGCTTGTATTTGTGTTTGGGATCACCCTGACTTATGTACAGGATGTTGCTCTCTGCCTCATTGAACTTGCCAAGCTCAACATCTGGGATGTCTACAAAGTGTAGGTCTTCCTTTGATCTTGGAATTACTCTTCTCCACTGACCCCAATGTGGGAAGAGGTCTGCTCAAATTCAACCAGTTTCCCGCTGCCTTTATTTTGTGGCCTCCATCCCGTAAAGTTCAGATGCATAAAACCTACAGGAAAACATCACTTGCACCAACTTTTCCTTGTACATAAGGGACCCAGGTCCTCCTTGTTTTGTTCAGAACCACCATTGATTTTTGTGGGTATTCAAGGCAAATGTTGAGAATAAATCTAAGCCATGCTGCGTGTTAAATGGAGACAGACCTGCTTTGCTGCCGGGGGAGGCTTGGGGCAAGCTGGAAGCATCACTTATTCAGCCAGCAGACCTGATTGCCTTTAATTAGGATGGACAATAGCAGTGGAGACTTGTATCCATCAGGGGCAAAGAAAATCATGCAGCTTCTCTGACACTAGGCCAGGCTGCCAGGGTTGCATCTATCTTTCTTTCCTTCTGTCCTGCCTCCTATCTCTCTGTCCATCCACCCATCTGTGCTTATTGGTTCCTTTCGGATATTCAAGTCTCAGGTTTTCTTTGTTACCTTCCTTGCTCTGGACAGCTGACAAAGTCACCCAAGGTCTGCATCTACCCCTTGTTGCCCATCACCTGGTTCTCGTCCTAGCCTAAACAAGTCTCTGGGAAGCCTGTGGGATTCACTGCAGACGAAGATTTTGTGTGGTTTTGTGGTTTGTATGTTTTCATGAAGAGGACTTAAATCAGAACAAATGGAGGTTCATGGGTATAGCCAGCAATGGATGGTGGAAATGGAGCGGTGTTTGTGATGTGTCCCAAATATGGGACTGTGACTTGTCCCCTAAGCAAATTCAAGGCACTGGATATTGGAAAGCTGGTTAGAGGCTGATATTTTTCAAAAATTGAATTTCACACAGGAAAGTCTCATGACTTTTTAGCTATTAAAACCGCAAGATTTGTGCTCTTTCTGTTCCAGTAAAAAGCCCCACAAAATCAAGATATATATGACTGCCAGGTTGTTGGTAGTCCTGATTTCCAGCTATCAGTGCCTTTCCCTTGGTGATAGCAGGTGGGTGACTGCCCCATCCCCTCCCCTGCCTCTGCAAACAGGTGCTGGGAAGGTTTGGAGGAGGTGGCATGACCAGTTCCTAGGTTCCCTAAATCATGCTGTCAGGCAAAATAACAGGAAATAATATAATTTCACAAACTCTATGGGCCTCTTCCATAAACCAAGCTGCTGAATATAAAGTCTGGCTCCTGGTAGGGACTCTCTGAATCATTTTTCTCCCTCCTCTGCTTTCCCTTTTTGGATGGCAATAAAGACTTCTGCCACCACACTGAAGCTTCATTAACCTTTATTAATTTTCTCAGGGTTCCGGGATCAAATTTGTCACCATTTCAGCGCTTGGCAGTTCGTACTTCTTGAAAAGATGTCTGCCTGTTTTACCTCCTTGGGGAAAAAAGATCCTCTGTCTCATACTTGCTGTTTGGAAACAAATTGGTTGCCAGATCACAGATTACTCAGGCTCAGCTCTGCTCTCTGCTATTCTGCATGACTCCAGTGCCATCAGCTGAGCTCTTCTGGTTTACAGCAGACAGTACTGGTGGGTGGGATTTGGTTGCTATTGCTTGATTGTTTCTCAGTTTACTAAGGAGGGCATGTGTCAGGGTTGCAACACAACTAATAACACAAAGAAGGGAAATTTAAGCTTCCCTTGCAGCAGATTTGGGGCTGATCCACACGGGATGCAAATGCAAAGCTGGTAGAGGTGCAGATTTCAAAGGAACAGGAGTGTCAGCTGTCAGCCAAGAGTTAAATGTCTTTACTTTGTGGTGGATGCATCATTTACCTTCTAATCTCAACCCCATGGTCTTCAGTGGGAGATTTTCAGTCAGGATGCAAGGTTCAGGAGATTCAGTCTCTCACCTGAGTTGGAAAGGTGCCCAGCCATAGCTCTGTTGGTACATAAGTCACTTTATGGATACCAGACCTTCATCTCTCCTTGTTGCTGGTGGTAGGGTGGAGTCTGTTAAGGACACATCCTTTTGAGATATACTTTTCCTTTTCACCTGCCCTCACCTGCCTGTTTCACTCAGCATTCTCTGTTTCCAGAACATTGCTAAGTAGATGTTGGTTGCAAGACAGAGTTTTGCACCAGAAAATACTGCCAGTCACCACTGTAGGTCTCAGAACACTGCTAGGGATGGTGGCAGAACATTTAAAGAGGCTAAAACCTTCACAAGTAGAGCAGAGTACAGATACCCTAGAAAATCATTGCAATTGACTTAAGACCAGACATGAGGGATCATATCCTTCATGGTCCCAAGCCTCACTGAGAAACAAGAGGTTGAACTGCCAGCCAGTCCAAATCTTACAGGCTGGCTCGGTGCTAAAGCCTCGGGGACTGGTGGTGGCCAGGGGTGCTGGGGTTGGAAAGCAGGTGGTTGTGTCAACCAAACGTTGCAGGTCACTGTTGTTTATACGTGTAACCTTTGTAGTGAAAGATCTTGCAGAGTGAACCAAGGTGTATTTACATGACCCATTACCTTGCCATAGCCAATGGACGCTATAATTCCAGAAGCCAATCGCTGAGGTCCACAGATAACAGAAAGCGAGAGGACACTGACGAACTGCAGCACTACGGGTACCCTGCACCTCAAATAGGTAAGCTCTGACCTACCACAACAGCCTCTGGAGCTGGCACACTGCCTGGTCACTGCACTTCCCGGCTGGGCTGGCTGCCTTGGCTCGCTTTGCTGTTCCAATGACCCAGCTAACCAATTCTTTCCCCCCCAGGTTAGTGTGGGCTTATCCAACAAGTCACACACTGAGCCCAGTTTGTTCCCATCCCATTACCCTACAGGGTTCTGTGTTGTTACCATGAGTCAGGGAAGGCAAAAAGGGTTAGACACAAAGTCCTAACAAGACCATGCATCTCGTGGACCGCTTCTCATCACCTTGCCTACTTCTAAGTCACTGCTTTGTCTGAACTATCTAAACAGACATAGTTCGTTAAGCCAAAGCTGATCTTACTGTGATACAACCTCTTTGCTGATGTCCATGTCGTGTCTTTCCCATTGACCATAGGAGGAGGTGTGCAGGGTGTGATGGGGAGAGAGCAGGGCTGCTCTCTTCTGTCACTGGGTCTTCAGTGCTGAGCAAGGACTTGTGTCTGGCAGGTTCTTCAGCAGGACCTTCCACACTTCTGCAAAAGAAGGGCAATAAATTGTAGTAGTATCAGAGAGTGTGATCTGGGAAGATTGGCATGAATTGGACCTAGATCTATGCCAAGTCCAATCTGGAGAGGTTTTTTGATCTCCCTTCATGACTGCCTGTCATGGCAGGAGCTCAACATATCATAAGTCTTGGGCAAAATACACTGTGCTGACCCTGAGTACAGGTTAAAATTATTGCAAATATTTAATGTTCTAGATGGGCTTCAGACGAGTGATTCAAAGAGCTGGAGCTGTGAAATAGCTTATAAAGGAGGTTGGGGCATATTCTGGTGTAAATTAGCTGTGCTCCATCCAACCCAGCAGGACTTTGCCAATGTGCAGCAGTGAGCAGCGTCAAGAAGCCATGTGGCATGGAGGCTCCAGGGATGGTCGGACAACAGCTGGGGTTGTGGCTTTCAACACAAGGCAGGGGACATTGTGAATTTCCTTGCTACCCTGCCCTGAATCTGCTCCCTCCAGTGGGATGTAATTCTGCTCCCTGCAACATCAGTGGTGGCTGAAAAAAGGCCTTAGGAGAAGGAGGGCATTTTCACTACTATAACCTGGTGAAGCTGAACTCCATCTCTCAGTAACACATGTCCAGGGAGGAAGGGAAGGCACTCCGTGACAGGTCCTTTGATGTCCCCTGTTGTTCCTACTCTCTCTGGTCCCAGGTGCTTCCCCAGTGCTTTGTTCCAGCCTGTACCACAGCCATCAGGTTTATAGCTTGGCATTTCTTCCTGCTGTGCAGCTGGAGACTGCATCTGAGCTCAGTGACATCTCTATTATCTCCCTACCATCATAGTCACTGATGTAGCATGGCTGCCTTGGGCTGTGGTATCCCTGAGTGTGGCATGGGCTGGGAGATGTTCATTGTCCTGATGCAAGCTTGCCACATTCTTGCCACTGTCCCAGGAGTGGGAACTACGGTCCAGTTGTTCAGAGAAATCAGAATGGAAGAAATGTAAAGCCCAGGCAGAGGTTACAGCCCAGAAGGGATTCAAAGAGAGTCTTTAGCTGGGGATAGCAAGGCAAAGCAGAAGTCTTTCTTAGCAGTTGACACAGTTCGTATGAGATAAGTCATTTCATATTTGCTCAAGATCCAGAAGAAGATGAAATACAAAAAGAATAGATGATACCAATTATAAGGACTAGGGATGGGGAGATGGCCCTGACCAGTTGAAGGCCAGTATTTTCTCTTGCCCACCATCAGCAGCCCTGGTGTCCAGGTCCTGTTGGCCCATAAGCTCTGCACTGTTGTCCTCTCAGCTGGTTGCCCTCACGACTCTCCCAGTAGTAGCACAAAAGTGGGATCCAACTGCTTCCAAGAGGTCTTTGCCAGCAGCAGCATGTGAGCAAAGAAGCAGCTTGCATGTGGCGAGATGTTGGATTGACAGCCAAGGCCAGAAAATAAAAGGGATCTTGGCAGAGGCATGACAGCGACATGCCACTCCATTAGTGATGAGGAAGGAAGTGTCACAGAGAAGCTGTGGGTACTGGTGGGCACCCTGCAACCCTCTGAGCTCTCTGTAAGGACAGCTCAGTTACTCTCAGGGCTGGCCAGGCTCTGGAAAGGATCCTGGACTGCAGTGCTATGCCCCCACAGAGCAACGCCGTGTGTCTCCTTCTGCAGCACCTGCTGGGACCTCTCCAGCTGCAAGAGAGGGGCTGCAGCTGGCTCAGTGGAAGCAGCAAGCCCTGCAAAGGATCATCTTCCCAACTGAAGTGGGGTTCTTGCTCCTTGCAAGCCCTTTTGGGACAGTTCTGTTAATTACCCAAACTAGCATGGAACATCACAGGATTAATCAAAGGTCAATCCTACAGAGACATCAGTCATGATGGAGAGCAGTGCCTGGCCCCTTGTCCTCTGGGAGGTGAAGAACAATTCGGTGGACTTCATCTTAGGCAGGTCTAATTATAAGACAGTACTGAGCTTTATTAGGGGTCTTCCAAATGCAATGAGCATGGCAGACTTTACACACTTATATCAAAAAACAGAGACAGGACTCACTTCCGGGATAAATAACTGGAAAAACTTACACCCAGTAATCTGTCTTTGCTGCAGTCTGACACACAAAGGCGCAGGAATTCTTCTCATTCTAGTTTTGGCAACAGGCAATATTCTGCTTCTCTTGGATGCAGAATGAGAGAGTGTGTCCTGATCTAGGTCCCACAATGTTCAAAAATTAGTTGAATCTCTGCAAGGTTTGAGACTAAACTGAGCACAGTGCCCCAGTAGACTGAGATAAAGTGCTTAGTTCAAAATTACACCACTTGGAAAATAAACGATATTATGGATTTAAAAATCAGGGATTGTTACAATGTGAGAGGTGGTAACTGAAGAGGTTTACCTCCACTCACAGCTCTTTCTGCTGTGAAAGGGCAAAGGCAAAAAATAATGATAAAGAGGGTGAAAGAGGGAGAAGAGCTGGAATTTGGTTCAAAGGCACCATTCATTCATCTAGTGGAACAATGAATCTTGTCTGGACATGGAGCTTGCAAAACCACAGCCAACCCTGAGTGGGGAGGTGGTGGGATGGCAGGCTCTCCAAGCCATGAAGCGCTGCTGGAGAAGGACACTATGTCTCTGCAGGCTTCCTTTTCCAGAGTTCCACCTCTGACCTGTCAGAAGAACTTTTGGGAAGGAACGGGCAGCATTTAACTAAAAAAAATGCCAGCTCCCTGCCACCGAGGGCCTTGGTGCTGGTAGGTGCAGCAGTACTGGGGAGGTTGCTCAAGGCTGATGGAAGGGGTTCTCTGAACAATGAGAAGGCATCCAACCTGGCTAGGTAACGGGAACAGTTGGGACCTGTGGGCCAAAGAGGGATCTGGAGTCTGGGCCACTCTACATGGTAAGGGCTAAAATGATGGTACCAAAACTGTGACTTGCTGGTAACTCGGAGAATCACAGGACTGTCTGACAGAGCCAGGTGGGCTCCTCGCTGGAAAGGCAACAAAATTACCATGGGAAAGTAAATATCTGTCTACCAGCAGATCTAATACTTGAGAAACAGGATATGGGAGTGATGTTTTCCTGAAGCCCCAAGTCTTTAAAACACACACCATCTCCTATAGATCCCAGAGAATGACCAATGATCTGTGAAGTTTACCTAAGTGGAACGAGCTGGGTGAATAGTTAAAACAAAACACAAAAGCAAAGGGAAACAGTATTGAGCAACTTTGGCTTAATGAACAAAAGCAGTTATCTCTCATGATAATCATTACAAGGGCATAGATGAGGTAGAGGAAGACTGATCCTTACCTCCACCTCTTTCCAAGTCCAGACAGTAAGTGAAGGAATGAAATCCTGTCCATTTTACCTCAAGGACAGCTCTTTCTCTACACTTTCCCCCTTTAACAGGTCCACATAAATTGATTCACCAGCCTTCAATTAGTGAGCATATTTTTAAATACCAACTGCCTGAATGGCTGAGACATTAAAAGCAGATGTGCTGAAAAGTATGACACCTAACGAATAACACAGGTAATTACCAAAAATCCGAATAAACAGATTGATGAGAGCCATAAACACTTGAGTCCATGCATAAAATGTCATAAATGCCCCTTAAGGCACTAGTAAATAAATGTATTACCTCAAGGAAGTAGTCAGACATGGGCAGCTTTAAGCAGTATTGGGCAGTTTGATGCTCTCCAACCCTTACAATACCCATCACAGTTCCTGTAGTGGTGCTGACTGATTTGTAACTCCTCACTGCTCTACAAGCAGCTGGAGATGTCCAGCTCTAGCTGCCCACTGCTACAGCATCTTTCATGCTCCTTATTGCAGCTGGTCAATCTACTGTCCAGTTTTCTTTGGAAATGGGGTGGTGGTGGTCCAGGCTGTGCCATGTTGTACGACCCTTGAAGTCATACTTACCCACTGCACCCAGCGCCATGATCCTTCTTACACCAGCTGTAGTCTGCCAGATAAACCTGGTTGTGATGTGATGTGGCACAGCCTGATGTGATGTGATGTGGCACAGCCTGATGCTCTGAAGAACTTGTTACTAGAAGGGTACGTCCCTCTATCACACCTCTTCAAAGATGTGCTGGTATTTATTTATTTCATATGCCTGTGTACTATACATACCAAATGTTACATATTAGGTTTATCACATGTAATTATTAGTAATCCATGAAAAATGTCAAAACCCAAACAATGCAGAGCTTAATTAAATGAAACAGGGCAAGCTTTTGTTTCCATATGGGTAAGAAAAGATAGATTAATGCTTATGAAACTAATGGACGACTGTCCTATCCTTGCCCACGTCACATTTCTGGTGACTTATCTGGAGGCTGTGGCCTGACTGGCACAAACATCTGACTGCAGGGATGTTAATGGCAAAGGGAATATGTCTCATGGCTCTCCACTCCCATCTCTTGTTCAATGGGATGCTTTATTTTTGCCTCTTCAGTACTGCCCCATCAGGTAAGAACTTGATAGGGACCTTGTGATGCCTGGGAACAGTCAGTCTTGTTCTTTGTCACGTGCTCAAAGAAAATCTTCTCCATAGGTGGAAGAGATGACAAGAGAAAGCTCTGGGGAATTACTTCAGCAAACGTCCTTCTCGGGCACTGTTACCTCCTGTTTTGTCTGCTCCTCCTTCCTCTGCCAATCTACATTAGTAGGGCCTGTGAGAAGGCAAGGAAAGGAGCTGAATCCTTACAACTGCTCAATTTATGGACACATTTGCCATATCTGTCTAATCATTGTTACTTAATCAATACTATCTTTGAGTAGATGCTACATATCCCAGCTCAAATGCTTCTTCAGTGGCTACATCACCCTGCTCAGTGCTCTGATGCTCCTACAGTGTCCTTCCTTTTCCTTCGTGTGTGTGTGTGTTACAGCCCTACACAGTACCCCAAAAAAACTTGTAGCCCATTGCCAACCCTCACATTGTCTCACCGGTCCCCTTGCACCCTTCTTGTCACACCACACGTGGGAGGCATTGCACAGCTTCACAGATCCACCAACAACGGGTGAAGCTGTGCAACCTGCAAAGCACTGCCCAGGAGTTCCAGGTACTAAGGCTGCCACATCCTCACCTTCTGCTCCAACCCCAACAGGTGACCCCGCGGCGGAGGAGTGGTCCCCGTGGAGCGTGTGTTCCACCACCTGCGGGGAGGGCTGGCAGACCAGGACGAGGTTCTGCGTGTCGTCTTCCTACAGTACTCAATGCAGCGGCCCTCTCCGGGAGCAGAGACAGTGCAACAACTCTGCCGTCTGCCCAGGTGGGCTGAGAGCTCCATGCGTTCATGGGCTGGAGGGGAAAGGAGATCCACAGAGGGCTGACAGCCTGGGATATCTCAGCTGTGGTATCTTCTTAGAGGAAGATAGTTTTTTATTTCCTCTTCCTTCTCTTTTTACCTTTGTTAGACCAAACACCATTAGATGGGCACTCGTTTTGCACAGTATGGACAACTCGGTGCTATCTAAAAGTAATGAACACTGTACTTCTGAAAGGCATGTGCAGTTTAGGATGTTTTCAGGTACGGGGCAGACTGGAAAAGGGAAGCACCAGATGACACTTTCAGTTGCTCAGATGCCAACACTGGGCACAGCGTTGCAAAAGCTCAAGCTGCTGGTACGGTTGTGAATTGAGCTACCCGTTATCTTTGTTTTCATGTTCCTTCCTCCACAATTTTGAAGAAAAAGTACAGTCTGGGGAGCCTGGACATTATTTTGAAGAATTATGCTGTTAAACTAGGTGTGTTATTCATGACACCTGACCAACAATATCATTTTTTTGACCCAGTCCTACAATGGTGAAACCACCAAGCTGTTTTCCTCTACTCTTTCCTGCATTTCCTCCTTCCATTATCTTTTATCCTGCAAGATGCCTGGTGACAATTGCAAAACGTTAGCATAGAACACCGTTTCCTGGTGCTGGTGGATCAGTCACTGTTAGCAACCAATGAAGGACTGGAAAAGTACTTGTACTTTTTTCTTTTTTTTTTCTGAGACGTTATTGATTTTGCATTAGCTTCTCCAGTAAAGCTGGAAGGGATGAAGTCCTTCAAGAGAGATCAATACATTCTTGTAACATTTGGCCTTTAGAGATTACAGTGACTAACCTTCCATAAATAACTTGGCCAGATTAGATTAGATTAGATTGGAGAAGATTAGATTATTATAGATCAGAAGGCTTTAGATGTCTAATTCCAGGAGTTAGCAGTGATGGCTTGTGCACTTCTGGAGCATGTTGCCCATCCCATTTTATTCTTCCAAATCTTCCTACGTGTACCTCTGGGGTGTCTCTGATGTGGGATAGTAATTAGTAGCCAGACTGAAGCTTTTCTGAGAGCTAGAAAACGCTGTAGCTTTCTCCGATTCAATGAGAAAACATGCGGAGGGAGGAAAATAGGATGAGAAATGACAAAATTATGGTGATGCTGCTACCCAAAGGGCAGGGGGGTTTCTGCTCCTCTCTAGATAAATGCATCCTTTGCTCACAAAAATGCCTTTTCCTCTTGGCTCAAAAATCTGAAAAACTAAGGTCAACTAAAAGCGATTTGTAATTTATTTCCAATAGACTGCAAAGTAACAGACACTTGATGTTGATAGCAAAGCACAGAAAAATCATACGGTTTTCCTCTTGCCCATTCTGGGTTGGTTTGTTCCTGGCCTTCCTACAGTCACTTCTCACATGCTGCTCATTCTGGGTGGGAAGATGCTGTGCTCGGTGGGCTCACGCACTTCTCCAGACCTCCAATGGAAAGGAAACCTAACTTCTTCTGCTTTGATTGCAGTGCACGGCACCTGGGACGAGTGGTCTCCATGGAGCTTGTGCTCTTCCACATGTGGGAGAGGTTACAGGGATAGGACCCGCACATGCAAGCCTCCACAGTTTGGTGGGAACCCCTGCGAGGGACCGGAGAAGCAAACGAAGTTCTGCAACATTGCACTTTGCCCAGGTAAGGCAGTTAGAGATTCGAAGCCTTCCCTCCAGCAGGTCTGCCCATCTCCGAAGACGACCACGTGTAGCTCATCGAAGTGAGTCTCAGCACACAGGTCTGCATTGTCCTGAAGAGGTTGTGCGGTAAAGAATTATTAGAGGAGGAAGCTGGAGCTACTTTCTCGGGTATTTCATGCAAGCGTTATCTTAGGTTCAGATTATCTCAGTGTAATAACTTGCAGAGGACACATTGTGTGGGATGGATCTGGACTGGCTCAGCTATGGCTACTATTTCCAAGACCATCCTAAACTTTTCACCTGTCATCTTCATTGAATGGTTTAAAGTTATTTTGCCTGACTGGGCTTGATGTTTTGCTGGAGTTAATAAATAGCTTTACTTGCTTGCAATCTACATGCATTCATTCACTAGGTATGCAAGTTTTCTCTATACACGGTCCTGCTTTGGGTGGTGAGACGCACCTAAGAGGTTCCTGAGGCCCTTTCTGTGATGTGTTTTAACACTTTTAAGTACTTTTTCCTTCAATTCCAAATGTCCTTCCCCAAGTTTTGCTTTGAAACCCCAGAAAGAAACCTCAAGATTAAACGCTTTTTAACACTGGAAATCCACCTGAGCTCCTGTGACCTCCTTCTCTTGAAGAAGGCAGGCTCTGGGCTTATCATAGAGGCCCCATTAATTAAACTCAGGATGTCCTGGTGAACATCTGAACATGAGAGAGCTCCCCAGCACTCTCCTCATCTCCCAGGAAAATGTCAACTGACATTTTTCCAGTTTAATGAGAATCATTACGAGACATTATTAAGTCCCCGGAGGAGGAGAGCGACTGTGGGAGTGACAAGAACTTTGTGAAAACATTTGTGAGAATTCTCCTGGCATTTCCCACCCCTGTTTCCACCCCAAGTTACTATCCCTGGATTTCTGGATGTGGTCCAGAAGACTCTATTTGGAGTAAGAACACCCCAGACACTGAATTGACTCTGTCGTAAAAAGACAAATGGAAGAAGTCAGACCCAGCATTGCTTGGGCAATAAAGCATACCCTGAGTTAACATTGATCCATAATTAACTTAAATACAAATAAATACGTGAATACACAGCGGTGAACAAAACAGTGGTGGAAAAGATAGGCAGCCCAGATACAAGACTTCAGCTCTAATTAATGCCACAGAGGCAATCAGGGGCTTTACATCTGCCAAATGAGCGTGACGTTGGGGGACTCACTGAAGCACAACAATGGGTGCTGCCCAACACTCGATACACCAGAAAGTTGTATCATTTATCACCGCCCTGCTCTGAGGATTTATTACTACTGCTGACAAAAATGCTCAGCTGCAGGGACAGCAGTTTTTCTTCCTCCGGAGCACTGGATGTCACAGGCTGAGCCCCAAGTCTTTTTGATAAAAAGCAAGAAGACGATTGGAAGACAACGCCAATCTCTGTGTCAGTTCACACCAACCAGACTCCAACGAAGAGGGCTGATAGACTCACACTGTGATGTGACAATGACACAATGGTCTTCGCTGTGTGTGTGGAGGAAAGCCCTCAACATCTTGCCCAGGTGACAGCTTGCCCAGCACAACAGCTGGAGGAGCAACATGGTCATTTCTGTTTCTTCCTTTCTTCAAATGTCTTTGAAATTGTGACCTGTGAATAAAAAAGCTCTCATCTCAAAGGCAATGACCTATTCTCCATCCTCCACTAAATGAACGATTTATGGATGTGGCTCTCTTGCATATTCCCGCCTCCAAATGCACTTGTGATAAGCTGTCAATCTCCACTGTTACAGCAGTGATTAGGGCTTTGGTAAACTCAAATTTTGATAAACATTTTTTTTTTTGGTAAATGCAACTTTTCTTTTAACAAATTCAACGTTTTTTTTGCTGAAGGCCAATTATTTGGTAAATGTCACCTTTTGGGTAAATTCCACCTTTTTGGTAAATGCAAATTTTTGGTAAATGCAACCCTTATTTTGGTAAATGCAATCTCAGTTTCCTAACATAGGGGAGTGCTAATGAGCAGACACCGTCGGAAGCTAGCAGCACTACATCGGAAAATCTACACTAATTTATCCCTGATAGGACCTACTTCCTGTAGTTTTGGATCATTTACAGAGAGGAATCACGAATCAATCAGCACTTCTTACATTTCCCCTCTTTGGGATTGACAGACACTGACATGATGCCTTGAATTTATGGATGACGAAAACATCAAGCCGGGATTTGTGAAAACAAGCACCTTTTGGAAGTACATTTTTCCACACCTTCTGAGC
Organism: Trogon surrucura; assembly: GCA_020746105.1. Taxonomy (NCBI): domain Eukaryota; kingdom Metazoa; phylum Chordata; class Aves; order Trogoniformes; family Trogonidae; genus Trogon; species Trogon surrucura. The sequence goes on along the minus strand of CM036619.1, from coordinate 2,687,536 downwards.
TCACATGACCCCCTTTGAGTTAACAGTTGCTCAATTGGATGTTTTTGCCATTTATTTTTTACAGGCTTGCAAACAAAAAAGCTGCTCAGCTGCAGTGGGGATTACTCAAGGCTGTGCGAGTCCTTGCAGATTACACAGGGGACCAGGCTGCGTGTATTTTTCTTGGACTGGCAAACAAAGCCAAAGAAAATGAGCTGCTATCTGCAGCAACGTGATCTGAGCCAGAATTCAGACTTTTCAGGGATTTGGGTTGTTTTTATGAGTGCGAGCTAGCAGCTAACGAGAGCTAAACAGAGCATGATGACCATTGCTAATGAGAAAAAAAAAGTGCTTCAGGGGTGGCAGACTGGGTGATGGATCTGTTGATCGGGGACCACTTAGGGTGTAACTGTCACACTTGGGAGTGCCTCACACTAATAAGATTTATTCATGTTTCTCTCCAACTCCGTCTTTTGTCCCTTCCTCCTCTATTTAATTATCAAAGACACTGCTGTGTAGAGGCACATCAAGTCTGTCAGTGTTAATTCAGCCATGAGAGAAGTACATAGACCACACACATGCACTCTGCTCACGGTCTCGTTGTTGGAGCGCACTTTTGGTCTGGACATTTCCCTACTAGAAGCATGAATTCCTGCGAATATTGCCACAGGTTGAGTTTCTGAGTGTGCTTTAATGAAAATCAGGGCATCTGGGTGCTTGAGAAAGTTCCCTCCCTGCAGACTCATGTATCATTCTGGTGAAAAATGGGTTCCCCCAAGAAGTACTAATTATGCCCGAGAAGGGAAATGTCATGGCAATGGATTGATTCCTGCAAAATTTTTGGTGAAAACATGATCCACGCTCTTTATTTTGATGTTATGTTGTGATCAGAGATACTACTAGCTTTGACTTTTATCTTGGAATGTGCAGTTTCAATAATATCAACTTTTACGGTGAGTATGGACATAAAAATTGAAATGTTATTGCATTTGCATCCTGCCGAGCAATAACATCTCAACTGGAGGTTACAGAAGGTCCCAACAAATTGCCATTGCCAGAGTTGTCTGAACTTTTTCTTGATGATCTTTGCCCTCTCTCACACTTTGTGACTTCTATTTGTCTCCCCCTGCCTTGATCCTTCATAGGCAAAGGCCAGAGATTCTTGTTCGTGTCTCCTTCCAGAGGGAGCGATTTTCACATTCCGTTTTGTTATCTCTCTTTGGGCCACTCAGTGGACGGCAACTGGAATGAGTGGTCGAGCTGGAGCTCCTGCTCTGCCTCCTGCTCCAACGGTACCCAGCAACGGACAAGGGAGTGCAATGGACCTTCCTACGGGGGAGCAGAATGCCAGGGACACTGGGTGGAGACCAGGGACTGCTTCCTACGCCAATGCCCAGGTCAGTGACCAATGACTTTTTCTCTCTCTCAGGTCATCTTTCCCTGTTGTCCCAGGCAGACTTTTGTATTTTTTTTCTCTGAGGAAGCATTGCACTGTTTTCACCAGTAATGAGGAGGTTGTGGGTCATACCGACCATTGATTTTGTGTATATTTGTATATATTTTGTTATTTTTATTATTTTCTTACTGATACTATTATTGTTTTATTAAACTGTTTTAGTTTGCTTTTCCAATCCGTAAGCCTCTCCCCTTTATTCTCTTTTCTCCATCTTTTTGGAGGTTATTAGAGAGAATCTACCATTTATTTAGTGACCAGCCCAGCCCTTTAACAGCTTCAAACTTCCTCTTTTATTTTTGTTCCCCTTTTCTTACCAATTGCCCATTTCTAGTTATAGTTGAAGCAAACAGGGAAGCAATCTCTGTTGTATCACATCTTTAAACCTATGACAAGGTCTGGCACAATGAAGCTCTGATTTGCACCTCTCTCTGACTGTGTCTTAAAATGATAATTAAAATTACAATAATAATAATAATAGTAATAACAATAGTAATAATAATAATTATTATCTGGCCATAGTTGTTGTAGCGAGTGCCTTACATTCAGAATGATCACCTTGTCTTCACACCATGGCCCAGGGGCTCCAGGAGAATCATTTCACGAAGGAGGAGCTATGAAAAGTGAAGCACATACCAGAGCACACCTAATACCAAAACCTTGCGCTCTTAGACTGACATCAGCACTACAGATTTACAGATCCAGTTTGCTCCTTTTTTTGGGGGGTTGGGAGAAGCCTTGTGCAAGCCCATTGTGAAAGGTCTAACTGGGTCAACTGATATGGAAAATATTCTGACCTAGAAAAGCTTGAACAACTAGAATCCTTCAAGATGGATCAGCAATTACTTTTTCTTACCATGCCTGTCCTGGTCCATTCTTTGCCTCTCCCTGAGTGCCCCATCTGTACTAGACCATAAGACTGAGAAGGAGAAGGTCTTTCTTCCCTTTCCAAGAGAACAGGGGCAGCCAGAAACAGCTCAGCTCTTTGAGGCCCTTCTAATAACTTGCTCAGGTGAACAAATGTTATTGTATCTAGTCCACAAGTGTGGAAGCCAGAAGCTTTTCAGCCTGTTTCCTCAGGGAATCCATATCCTCTCTGGTCTCATCACTATGTGTGGCAGAGCATAAGCAGTATTTAACACAGGGACTGGACTTTCTACATGGTCCTTTGTAGGTTTTGGTGTTTAAGTATTTCACTCCTTCTTTGCAACTTAAGATCTTAAAAAAAAAAAAGAAAAAGAGGGCCTTGTTCTTTTTTAGATGTTATCTCACTGATTTCAGAGTCATTTATCAAATCAGTGTTGGTCAGGTATTCCACTGCATACAGTGCCACCACCAGAGGTTGGTGGTGTGCCTCTACGTTGATAATTTTCTTCTGCATCTTGGAGAGGAAGTGAGGTGTCCTCCACCCTCCCAAAAGGAGTTATTTGACCCAAGATCATAGAATGTCCTAAGACGATGTGTTAATTTCTAATTAAAACCCAGATCGTAATCAGCAGACTTAGGTCCTTGCTCTAGTTCTGTCGCTGAGTTGTTGCTTCTTCTCTGTGAGGCAGCAGAAGAGAATGTTTCCTTCTCTTGCAGGATTGCGAGGGCTAATTAACATTTTTATAGTGCTTTGATAAATGCCACTGTTAATGTGTAAGAAATAGCATTTTGATAAATGCCATTGTTAGCGTAAAAGAAGTAGCTTTTCTAGTGAATCTGTAAAGATGTTGAGAGAAGCTACAATGGACGGAGACGACATCCCAAAAGTTTTTCCAAGGCACATGAAACAACAGTGCAATGGAGAGAGCTGGAGGGAGGTTTATTTGATGTTTCTTCATGGATTCTCACGCAAAAGCACTGGTGGTCTCCAAATTCCCAGGGCAGACCTTCTCTGGGAAAGTCTATTTTCACACACGTACTGGACTTTTTCTGGCAGATGTGGCTGCCTGGCAGGTTGAATCCCTGCCCACCTGAGGAGTGTTCATGAGCACAGCCCCAAATATGAGCTCGAGGAAAGAGATAAGACTGGTTTTTCAGAGGGTGAGGGTACTGAGGAAAAACACAAGAACATTCTTCAATTATTAAAGTGCTGCTGCAATGGGAAAGAGCACACACTGATTTTGTGTCTGTTGAAGATCAAAAAAAAATCCAAAGCAGGAGACCTCCCTTCCCACCCAGCCATACTCTACTCACCCTCTATTTCAGTGCTTACCTTGGGAGCTCGCCTCCTTCTGTCGTTGATTACATTTAGGACGTGACAGGCTGTTTGTCTCCTCTTCTTTTTTGTCTCCAGTGGATGGGAAGTGGCAGGCTTGGGGAGTGTGGGGCAGCTGCACCGCCACGTGTGGAGGTGGAACTCAGAGACGTGACCGCGTGTGCTACGGACCCTTCTTCGGTGGAGAGACTTGCCAGGGCCCCAAGGAAGAGTATAAGCAGTGCAATGACAGAAAGTGTCCTGGTACGTATCCCAGACCCCTCACATTTTCTTTTGCATGAGGAGGATGGGTATTTTGGAAAGAGCAACCCATGTCAGAAGGTTGAATGTAACAAGGTGTTGTGAGCTAGTTGCAACCTGCCAGTAACCCAGGTATGACATATATCAAGGTCTTGATTTAATTTTTGCCCAAACTGGCTTAACCATGCTGTTTTCATTCAATGGTTGGTAAGACCCATCAGTCTAATGTAATGAGTCCCACCTCAATGTTTTTCATCTTCTCTTTGCTATAGAGTCATAAGAGTTTTCCTCTTTTTCCTGCTTGATAACAAAACCTGGACTAGAGTCCATGAGTAATTGAGTATTGAGGGTGCTGTATTCATTTCCCACCTTTTACCTGTCCTCTGGGAGATCTGCTCACCATTTAATTTTTTTAAGAAAGCCAGATCTGTTAGAGCCTTACCCAACCTCACTTCCCTCCAACTACAGCCGTGGGAGAAACATCCATTCGAGAAAAAAAGGTGCAAAAGCCTAAAGTGAGGACAAGTGAGCTGTAGGACAGGGGAAAACCTGCGGTTTCATGTGAGAAGTTAGCAGGAGCAAATACTTGCAAGTGGGAATGATTCTGTCTGTTTCTCACACGGTATAAAGAGGCCAGAAAAAAAAAAAAAAAAAAAGGCTTGTGCACCACTTTTATTTTCTTTCTCGGTCTCAGATGAAGCGCCTGGTGAAATTGCTTGTGGGAAATCAATGGCTTATATGATGTTGGCAGTCAGATTGCATTGATTGTTACAGGCCCTGATTTTTGACCGAAAGGGTAATTAATTGTCAGAGTAGTTCAGTGAGAGACAGGAGAGATTCACGTGGCAGTAACCTGGCAGTCTTAGCAAAAAGGAGCACCTCCCTAAAAAGAGCACAGCACTGAGGGAACAGTTTTGGTGCAGATGTTTCCAGAGGTGAACCTGCCCGTATTGAGGAAAACTGACCCTCAGACTCATTTGCAGACTGCTGATGAAAAGGATAAAAGCCAACACACTTCAGGGTGGAAGTTTCAGCCTGGTTATCTCGAAGATAACAGTGAAAAGAAAAGCTGTGTGCCTGAGACAGCATATTCACTTCTTCCAGCTACACTTTAATAAAGGACATCACCTCTCCTTGCAAGCTGTGCCTCTCAATTAGCAGAGAGTCTTGTCTAACTCAGCCACAAAGCTCTCCCTCACCATAGAAAATCTTAGCACCGAGTTGTCTGGTGGTGTCTACAGAGCGATGCAGATTTAGTTCAGCTTCAGTGTGTGCCAGCTGGGGCCCTGGCAGAACAATCCCGATCTTTTCTTCTTTTTCTGCAGGGGTTGATGCCTGCACAGCGCTCAAAAGGAAAAAGGCATGTCTCAGGGACTGAGACCTGCTAGGGTTCAAACTTAGAAGGGTCTCGCTGCAGTTGTTAATTTGCAAAGGAAGGGAAAGGTGGGGGATCATCAGGGGCTAAAAATAAACCTGCTCAATTTGTTCTCAAGAAAGTATCAAGTGCTGACATGATTTGATTTGAACAGAAGAACTGAGTTTAATTGGGTTAGTTATTAAAATTTCCCAGTGCAAATAGGTTACTCTGGTAAAAAGGATTTTGTTATGAAGCAACATCAAAAAGAAAAGAAAAAAAATAAGGGAAAAAAAATAAAAAGAAGGATGAAATGATTCTCTCTTGGCCTGGGAATTGCTTCTGCACTCACTGGCAAGACACCAGACAATCAGTGTATTTCTTAAGAACTTCTCTGATCCACAGCATCCCTCAGCGGTCCCCAGGGACACTGCAGGGTTGATGAGACCGGGAAGGTTTGACAGGTCAGGGGAAGAAAAAGGGAAGGTCAGATATGAACACTCTCCTTCGCCACTTTTTGATGTGCGCTGTTGTTTTATACCTGAGGTCGCCAGAAGTTTCCCACCCCATGCCCCAAACCCTCATTCGAACCACAGTTTGATGTGGAGAACTTGTGACTGTGGTCACAGGGCTGGTCCAGGAGCCAGGAGTTTTGTATTCAGCCCCCTGCTCTGCTCTCTAGGTGACTACATGCAGGTCACAACTGGGAGACTTAATCTCCCTGTCCAGTAGTTTTGTGTCAAGAGGTCGGAAAATTAAACTGCCTCTTTTCCACCCATGTTCTGCCTTGTCTGCAGAAATCATGTGCTGCTGGTGTAGGGACTAGTTCTTCCTATGTGCACAGAGCAGCAGGGGTTCCACTTTTCCTCTGGGATTTCATTGCAACAGTGATTACTCAAAGGGGAATTTTAAGACGGGGGAAAGAGCATCTGTTTCCAAGCAGAGAGAGTAAGTTGTTCATTACCAGTGTCTACCAGGCACAAATCTGTCTTTGAACTGCAGCTGAGGCTGAAGCCACACAGTCTTGGAGCTTGACTCCAGAAGCAGTGATGTGTAGGCAGCTTGTTGGGTCTTGTGTGTATCCTTCAAAGAAGCAGGATTTGCTACACCCCTAATATTAGTTTTGAGCCTTCCCCACAGCCGTGAAGTATGTCCATCACCAGGTATTTTCACCTTGATGGAGGACCTGAAATGATTTATGTAGGTACATCCATTGCACAGTCCCTTGTAGAAGAAAGTCTTCAGGGCCACCGCTGCTCTCCAGTTCCCTTGGGAACAACATGAAAACTCAAGGCCTTTACCTTTTTTTCGTGGCAGATGAATATTTTCCCTTCAATCTTGGCATGGATCTAATGGCACCACTGGACGCTGTCATGGGCAGCAATCTCTGGCGTGGGAAGGAAGCTCCGCAGGCAGCTGCCAGCTTCCACAGCTGGTTGGCTTCAGCTTTGCGGCTGCCTTTCCTGACCAGTTGCAGGCATGCACTCAGCTTCCTTTTTATTGGTAGTTTTACATGCACAATAAATAAAATCCGTAGCTGAAAACTATTAAATCAAGTTCTTTTCTCCTCCCCACCCTCAGGAGTGGTAAATAGACCTAACACCTTCCTCGTGGCTCTCTTCATTTTACGTGCTGCAGGTAATGATTTTCTTGGCACAAAGCTCTCCCATGGTGAGTGTTTTGTCCTAGGTCCCACTGATTCGGGGGCCAATTCAGCTCCACCCACAGATGGAAGCATCCAAAAATCTCCTTCCAAAGAGCTTTTTCTGTGATGTCTAAAAACACATTTCTGCAGTCTCCTGGACTCTGTAGCAGTGTTTGGAAATGAGCTGCTGATGTAAATCCAGCCTGTTTGTACTCAGGTCTTCTCCCTGTATCCTCATGTAAGATGGCAGCAGACAGAGGGCCCAAGGAAGTTCATCCAAGGAACGTGTCCAGCTTGCTTTTTTGTCTAGTTATTGTTTGTTACTTCATTCTTACTCCAACTTATTTACGCTGAGACTCACTTTAGACACATCCAAACCTGAAGCTTGTGTCTCTCAAAGATGGAAGAAGTCTGGAGCTTTGGAGTTCACACACAGAATGCCAGTTAACCAAGTTAAACAAGTTACATTAAACAGAAAAGGAAAATTCTGTAGTAAGGTGTAGGAGTAACAACTTTCTTGCAAAGAGCTGACACAAGGTGAGGCAAGTGTGTCAGTGGACTTTCCCAGGCTGTTACATGCCTATTAGGTAGTTAATCCTTGGGATGGAGGGACATCCAGTTTTAAGACAGGCGGAACGAGTTCCGGAAAGTTTAAGTGGCTTTGTCAGGGTTCATGTGCCAAGCAGTTGTGGAGTTGGGAGTTCAGCTCCGAGCCTCCTGGCTCACAGGACACAGCACTATTTCCTCCAGACCATGCTTCCCAGTTTCCTCCTTTCCGTGTACCTCCTGAGGAGAAGAAGGCTTTACCAAAGGAGTTCTTCCTTCCCTGCAGAGCCCCACGAAATCTGTGATGAGGAAAGTCTTGCCTCTGTGGTTTGGAAAGAGACGCCCGCTGGGGATGCTGCGGCTGTCCGGTGTCCTCGCAATGCCACCGGTAAGGACGACAACATGCCTTGGCTGGGGAGCTGGCCCAACCTTGGGGTATCCTTCATCATTTGCCTCCAAATGAGGAAAACCTGGTTGTGGGAAAACAGGAGGAGCAAGTGGTCTTCCTTCCCTTCACTCAGATCTAAATTAACTCTGGGTTTTTGTGATCCTGCACTCTTTAACAACTTCTGGGTTCACACTGGAGAACCTGAGGCGGTGTCCCATCTGCTAACTGCCTAGTCCTGGGACAACTTTGCAATTAAGGGTTGCTGTGGCATGTGGTGTCCTTATTATTCAGAAATAACTCAGCAAAAGCAGGTCGGGCTTTATTAAAATCCTCTGGACTTGGGTATTATATTTCTCTCCACTACCCATAAAAGAAACTAGTGTCTGAAAATAGGAAATCTGAATTACACTGTCCACTCATACTTAGGTGCCTTCCTATCCTTCTGTGAACCTGGTTTCATAACAGTTCTCTAAACATGTTTTAAGGTACTCAAGCTGATGGTCTGATCATGGTAGTGTGAAGTGATAGGACCTGGGTATCCAGGTTTTATCACGGCCACATGTTCCCCAAGGTGTGAAAAGCCATGCAGAGAAGACACCAGGAGACATGCTGTTGGTGGAGCTTGCACTCAGCTCCCCGGCAGAAACAGAAGTGGCGGCAGCACTGTCAATAATGAATGTAAAGGTTTCAGTCTGTTTATTTTGAAAAACTCTGCAGCTCTCTTTGACTCACAAAACCTGGGACAGTCAGTGTCACCCCAAATGCTGGCTTACAAGAAGGGCTGTATCCACAGAAAGGTCGCTGGATCATTTAGCAGTAGTGACAGAATTGTGGACCCAGCAGAGTCTGCTTCTCAGAGACTCTCTGAACAGCAGCATAATTGCTTGGGCAAGGTGATGCCTCTCCCCTTCCTCCTCGCTGATATGTCTCCTCCTCTGCATCGCAGAGGCGTGTGATTACCACTGCAAAACTCACTCTGGACAAGCTGAGGAAAGGCCTGGGGGAGGGCTGCAAGCAGCTTTCAGAGTTTTTCAGCTGATGCAAAGATGATGCTGTTGGGTATTTTTTCTCCTTGAGACGGTGTAGGCAGCAGAAGCCATCGTGGCTGGTTTGATTTGAAGTACCAGACTGTGCCACCTGGGGAGGCTCGTGGGACTTTCTGAGCCAGGAAGGAAGCTGCCTTCCAGGGCAGAAGAAGGCTTCTTTCACCGTGACTAGCCACATCCAGTTTGTTAGGTTTTGCTTTCATTACCAGTTCCTTTCACTGCCCTGCCCCTCAGTGAGAAAATGCAGGGGAAGGAAATAAAAATAATCTCTTCTACATGCTTGCATGTGTTGTTCAGGCATCTGCAGATGCCCATGTTGCCCTTTGTGCTGATAGTGATGCCTGCATGGATGCGTCGACCAGTTCTGGGAGGCCTCCATGAAGGTGCTGATCTCCTCACTCCCATATTTGTTTTTCCTTTTCCAGGGCTGATCCTTCGAAGATGCATTTTAGATGAAGAAGGGCTCGCTTATTGGGAGCCTCCAACATATATCAAGTGTGTTTCTATCGATTACAGGAACATACAGATGATGGTAAGGCAGACCAGCCTCATGGCTCACCAGATTTGTGATTCCTCCCCACACCAAATGCTTGTTGCACTGGTATAGTTGGGGGAAAAAAAAAAAAAAAAAAAAAAAAAAAGCAGCATTTCAACATGAAAGGGAGATGTCAGCTCTACCCTGCTTTTCTCTTACTGGTTTTGTGTCTGCTTAACTTGTGATGCATGGGCACTCCATGGATAAGAGGTGGTTCCTCACTGAGTATTTTAATATTTAGTTTGGCAGAATCCAGGTGCTACCAGGTCTTTCTTATCAGACTATCAGTAAGAATTACTGTGACTCTGTTGATTTTTCATAAGCTACTTATTTTTGGCTAGTCTTAAATTTATTGTTATGATGAATTTCTCCTGGTCTCCTGTGACTCCCCTTAAAACAACATTGCCTTTACGAGAACTGCCCTCTCCTGTTCAGGATAAGCTACAGTCTTTCCTAAAATAGTTCCAGATTTGTTATTAGAAAACAAGGTTTGAGGGCAAAAAATCTTCTGTTAACTGGCCTTGGGTTACAAGCAGAATAGAGTCTGTTTAGTAGAATCATCTCCTCTGAACCTACACGCAACCTTTTCCTTTGTGGGTATACAGAAAATTTTGCTTCTGCTCTCCTACCGTTTTAAAAATACCACAGGCTCTCAGGCCAGCAAAGACTGTCAGATTCATCTAATCTGCACTCTGAATTACAAGGAAGGTCAAAAACCTTCCCCCAGCAATTCCTTCACCGAGCTCATTAACTTCACTTTGACTCTCCCTAAAGTGTTTGTCATGGTTTTTTTCTCCTGTTTCTCAGGCCAGGGAACATCTTTCCAAAGCTCAGCGTGGGTTGATGGGAGATGGGCTGTCAGAAGTGCTCCAAAACCTCGTGGAAATCTCCCAGGATGGGACCAGCTACAGCGGAGACCTGCTGTCTACCATCGACGTACTCAGGAACATGACAGAGATCTTCCGCAGGGCTTATCACAGCCCAACTTCTGGGGATGTGCAGGTGAGCTAAGATGCATATCCTGGAGACCAAGGCTAGGTTACAAGTGCGGGTACAAGCATAGGGCTCAAGGTTTGATATCCTCCTTTGTAGCTGATACAATGCTGATGAAAAACCAGAGTATTTTCTGACCAAGTGTCTTTGCTTGTTAACAAACTCTCCTTTTGAAGTGGTTCTCCCTAACTTATAAAGTAAGAACTTGAAAGCCAAAGTCACTCTGAACTATTTCAACCTGATAGTACTTTACTGTGGAGTCTAATTGACATGAGAATGTTATTTGGAAGGGATTTCAACCTAATGACTAGAGGTAAGATGATCCTGTGGTACTGGGCACCTGGATGTTGACATGGGAGAATGTCTTGATGGCTTCTCATCCCGGGGTTTTACTTTCAGCAATAGCATGCAGAATGATCACAAGATACACCCTGGGGATGGGTCATCACCCCATGACTTGAAACATTAAACTCATCCTGCAGAATCTGCAACGGGTGGTAAAACCTGAGGAAAAAGTCAATGATCTTGAAATACCTTGTCTCCTCCCTTCTCATAGTGTGCTGCAAAGATATTGCCATGCATAGGACCCTCTTGATCAATCATTGCTTCTCTTGCCTGGTTGCAGACTAAAGAGGTTCATAAGGTTTCCTTATGCTAGAAATAACAAAAATAGTAGAAAATAGTATAGGAAGGAATTTATACAAAGCAAGATCATCTGGTTTTAACCAGTTTCTAACAGATACCTGCCTAATCTGTTCTTAAAAACCTTCATTAATAGATACAAGACATACTCCCAGTGCAACACCTTAATAATAATCAAAGTAAAAGCCTTGGGAAAAAGGCCTTACTATAGCTTGTCTTGTAATTAGCATCCCTGGGGTCATGGGCCAGTGAAATGTTGTGGGACCCTTTGGGGATAGGACCAAGAAAACCCTCTTGGAGTATGGCTGACTCTTATATGTTCCTCATGCACTACTGTGTCATTCCTAGCCTGGGCTATGTTTGACTAACCACCCTTTTTTTTCCTCTTTTGTCTCAATTCTCCAGAACTTTGTCCAGATCATCAGCAATCTCTTATCAGATGAAAACCGGGACAAGTGGGAGGAAGCTCAGCTGGTATGAACTTTCAGCACCTTCCCTGAAACAAAACAGTCTTTCAACATAGTCTTAAGCCATGGAAATGGGAATTTCCAAGTGTCTACCTGACCTCCTAGCTGTTCTTGCCCATGATGTGTTGTGTGCAACATATATTTTTTTCAGCCACAAAACACACAGTATCTCCATCCAGCAATGCTGTTGTCTTTGGATAAATCCTCAAGATAAAAGATAACTTGGACACAGTCAGCCATGGTCAGCTTCTGAGCTGACTTCCCATCAGCTGACTCATGCAACAGGTCGTGTGGGTGAGCTTAGTGCCAAGTGGAGTCAAATTTATGGAGTAACTCAGTGAGCCGCAGGATCTCAGCTCTAAACCAGTCTCTGCATGAGGAACAGTGAGAGACTGGTGGTGAATAACAAATTTTGAATAGCTCTTAGAGGTCAGGCTTGGTTTGAAGTTGATAACTCTCCTTACTTTCTATAATTCGCTCGCTTTTCTTGCCAAGATGAAGAGGTAGGATTGCATGGCTTTGAGTTCCTAGCTAAAAAAAAGAACAGGACAGGCTGGATTTTCATAGTTCAGAGATGGGATCTTCTCAGCTGAGTTTCTGGCAATGTGAACAAGGACTAAGTTAAATTTTACTTTATTTCTCTCCTCTCAAGGTTAGACATTCTGCTGACCTGAAATGTCACGCATTGGGGGAAGATGTTGTTTGTTTTTTATCTGTGTCTTATTTGGCACTGCTGTCTCCACTTCTTCTGCCCCAACTTTCTGCTTGGACTTGTGTCAGACCTATCCTTGTCCCGTTTCCATTCCCTCAGTGAGCCCTTGGGCTGCTTGATGCCATCATCTCAGTACAGCTTTGGGGGATCTCACCAGAATGAAATAGTTCTCCCTCACACCACCAACATGGATCAGCCCATGAAAAAGCTCATTCCTCCCACGTCCATCCCTTGGTATTACAACACAAATATCAGCTCAGTTTGCAAAATAACCTGGACAAGGAATATAACTCAGCCTTGTGTGAGATCAGTCCTGTGAAAGGTATCTGGAGGTATTGGTCAGAATATGACAGCTCCTTTTTAACCACTTTTACTGCTACAAAATTCCCCAGAGAGGTCTGGAAATAACAAACAATCGAGGAAAAAAAGACCACCCACAATATAAAGCAACTCCAGAGTCCACTTATATTCACACCAACCTGAAAAGTCCTCTGGGAAAACAACTTAACAGCAGTTTCTGGCACAATTGTTTCCAGTCCAGAACGTGAGACAGGAACCTGGATATGTTTTCTTCATGCAACAGGAACTCCACCAAGAGATGAGCAGCCCTGTGAACCTGTCCTTCTCCTTTTTTTCTCCCCGAGATCTGATATTTTCCCATTGTGTTTGGAAGAGGATGATATGGTCTGGCTCCAGCTGGGATAGAGTACAATCTGGACATGATCCTGGGCAATTGCTTCTAGGCCATCCTGCCTGAGCAGGCACATTGGACTAGATGACCTCCAAGGTCCCTTCCAAACTCCACAATTCTTTGATTCTGTGAGTCTGTGATCAAAACCTCAGTTTTAAGCCTACAGGTGTGTGTACACATTTCAGCACAGAGCAGAGGAACGGGTCAAGTTGCCATGACAACAGGGAAAACCCTGTTGATGCTCTTAAAACCAGCTGCAGCTAACTTGCTGCAGCAATTCATTCCCACTGGCTTCTCCTGTACAGTCTGCTCTTTGCACCTATAGATAAATACAGCCCAGCTGCTGCCAGCATCACCATAACCTACACGAGAAGTGGAACCATCATGGAGAGGCTTACCTGGTTTCTATTTTAGTGGGAACTGAGATGACAGCCCAACATCATGACTTCAGCATTCAGAAATCTTCATGAACTGAATGTCAACAGAGGATTCATCAGTCTCTGTCCTCCCTCAAATCTGCTGGACCAAACTCAGGTCCTGCTTTTCACTATTAATCAGGTCTCTTTTAAGAGATTTTAAGAGATTTTTAGAAGAACGAGGTCTTCAGCTCCCAATTTGCTCATTAAAAGTAAACCCAACTTCATCGCAGTCTCATATCACACTGCCCTTTGGCACCTCAGGCAGAGGTGCTGTTCAAGGAAAATAAAAACTGAAACAACCTAAAGAAGTCTTTAGAGAAGAGTAAAATGTTGTTTTCTGATGATGTTTTGCTGGCTATTACATGATAAAAACCTGAAAGACAATGGCTAGTGTAGCCTGGAGTTAGTTTGACCTTGTGATTTCAGTCTTTAACAGATTATAAAAGTCTACTGTTAAAAATAGCTTCCTCGCTTCTCCTCCTTATGTGTACACCTGCTGTACTGGCAGGACTTTTTGATCTCATCCTGATACAGTTTTAGTCTTACCAAGCTTCCTTTGGATAGATCCAGAGACACACACGGTCACTCCTGTTCTCCTTGCCCATATACTTGACAGCTCAGCCTTCCTTCTGCCTCCATTCCATGCTGCTGTCCTCCTTGTCCCCAGCTGTCCCTTCAGCTCTGCTCAATCACCTTGGGAGGTCTGGATGATGGTGAGGAACGAAAAACACTGTGAAAGTGGTAGAAAAGGAAAAGAAGAGATGTAAGGAGATTAATTGTTTTTCTTCAGTTTCTCGTGGCATTTGCTAAGCCACCATAGGCAAATAAGCTTTGAGGAAAAGACAGGTAGTCAACACAGCTCATTTTGAGTGGATTATCTTTTATGAAACTTGTCCCTGGAAAAATAGTTATTGTTTGACAGCTTTGTGTTAGCCTGGCAAAATAAAGGCAAAGAATCGTTGCCAATACCTTAATCATGGAGGAAACACCAGGAAAAAAAAAAAAAAAAAAAGAGAGACAGAGAAGCTTCAAGACAGCCAAGAAGAAGCAACTCAGTTATTTGGAGAGTGAGATCCTGACAGTGAAACAGGAAAGCACAACAGCAGACCACGGTGATTTTCAGGATAGGATTGTGTGGTCTGGTGTCTGGGATTCAACATTAGACCATGGAGGTCCTTTGGTGTGGCTGTTGTCAGTGGAAAGATAGCAAAATCAACAATCCTGTTGGAGGTAATGTTTTGTGGGCTTCCTATCTGTAGGCAACACCATCAGAAGAAGCCCATATATGTTTCTCAAGACAAGTATCACAATATTTAAGTGTCAGGGAGGTCTAAGACTTGGGAAAGATTCTCGATATTTGACAAAGAGAAAAGCTTCAATGTGTCGGCATGAATACCTCTTCACTCTCTGGCATGATGTCTCTGGATGTACAATTGAAAATGTCTCTGGCTTTTTGAAGACTAAATTGGGCCAAATACTCCAGTCAATGGACTTGGAAAGAAAGTCGAGCTACATTAAATCATGAGTACTAAGAGTCTGTCCTGGCCTGTTTCTCCTCTTCCATTAACTGCAGGAACAGGACCATAATGAACGTCAGCAGTACCTTATCTGCTCAGGATAGTGTTGTTGGTAGTAGAGGTAATCCTAGAGAAGGAAAGGAGATGAGTGGATTATCTTCTGCTCCAGAGAGTCTCAGATATTTCACTTTGCTTTGAGATATTGCCCTCTGCCTTAAGTTTTATCGATCAGACTGTCGTATTATTATTCCTTTTTTATTATTATTTCTTTTATCTTTCTAGGCTTGCTTTTAGAATTTCTCAGTCCTTATTCTTCACAGCTCCATAACACTGATTATACGCTTCCAGTACACATGTGAGGACAGAAACCTTTGCCCTCAGAGAAACTCGTGCTGTGCTCATTAGTGTCTATACCACTAAGTATTTTCTCTCTCTTTGCAGATAGGACCAAATGCCAAGGAGTTGTTTAGGCTTGTGGAGGATTTCATTGATGTCATTGGCTTTCGCATGAAAGATTTCCGGGATTCCTACCAAGTGACGGACAATCTGGGTGAGCTGATTCGCGCTCCCCACGTTGGGTAGAGAGCCCAGGAAGCTGTAATTACTGTGCAATATGTATAACCTGGGCTGTGGGGAGGGAAAGAGGGATGGCAGCAGGTGGTGGAGCATTAAAAGGTCTGGGGAAAGACATGGATGATCATAAATACGGGGTGGCTTTTCTCCAACTAAGTTAGCACTTCGGCATGAAAAAGAGATGTCCATGGAGAGGTCTGGGAGATATCGATAGAACCGTAAATGGAGAACAGATGAGGAACTGGGCAGAATTAGTTGTTTCCTTTTATTTCTTTAACACAAGAGCTGCACAGCAGCCAATGGAGTGATCAGGCAGCAAGCAAACAGCAGGCAGTATTTGATTTATGCTATATGCACAATCACAGTGTCGAACTTCTTGCCAGAGGATGTTGCAGAAGCCAAAAAGTGCAGATGGATTCATGATGGGATTAGGAAAATGCACAAAGGAGAGGTCCGTTGGTGGCTGTTAAAGTTGATGATCTGGATACAGCCACTAGCTGAGGAAGTCCTGCTGATTACTGGAAGCTGGGAGAACAGACCAAGAGATGTCTTGCTCTGTTCTTTCTCACACTTTAACAGCTGCTACTGGCCACTTCTGGAGACGGCACACTGGAGTAGATTGACCTCTCTTCTGCCAGGTTTAGTGTGGATGAGACCTCCATAATGAGCAGAAACATGAGCCATAACAGTTAGTGTCATCTTCCCTCATGAATAGATATTAACTGAAGATAGCATCCCTCCTACAGCTATCAAGACCCAGCCTCACTTGCTCTAGCGTCTGATTTCCCAGTGTTGTGTCTGATGGATTTTTCAGCACATGTGAATCTGTTTTTACAGCACATGTGAATCTGTTTTTTCAGCACATGTGAATTTATTGAGGCAGATTTTGCTTACTGGTTGTATTTCTTGCTTCCCTCTAGTCCTCGGCATTCACAAACTGCCTGCTAATGCAGCAACTGACATCACCTTCCCCATGAAAGGCTGGAGGGGCATGGTGGACTGGGCCAAGAACTCAGAGGATAAGGTCACTGTCTCCAAGAGCATCCTGTCTTCAGGGCTGACAGGTAAGCAACACAGCCAGGGCACTCCAGAAGAAGATTTCTTCTTCATTTTCTAAGAGAGGTTCCTTCCATTCAGCAGACCTTCAAATTTTCCTTCCAGCTCAGCTGGATTTGTTCAAAAAAGCTCAGTCACCAAAAGTACTGCTGAGTCCAAATAAGGCTTTCAGATACGGCCTGCACAAGACTCAAACATAAACTTCTTGCAAAAGTTCAGGGACATCTACTCCTAAATAAGCAGCATATTTAAAAAAGAGAAGTTGGCACAAAAACTCAGGGCAATGCTGCATTGATAATTACTTCTTCCAAGGCTTGTGAACCTGGGAAGAACTGGAAAACATCCTTGAGTCTGCTGGTTCACTCTGTCATTGATGCATGTGGATGCTGGATTTGTCTGTAGGTCATGTTGGGTGCTGAAATGTCTCTCATGCCTCCCTAAATACCATGTAAGAATGGTTAACCAGCTCAAGAAAGGCAAGTGCAATAGGGGCATGATTGTGCCACCTATCACTATAGCCACATAGGCAAATGATGCTGTAGATGTCCTCCAGGACCGGATTCAACCCTGATATGGCCATCTAAGGGTAAGCAGTTGGGGGTCAGCACATCAGTCTTAGCAACTAATGGGTCTGGGTCTGCTGTATGGGAAAGCTTTGCTAGATTATGAGTTTATGGCAGTTGTGTGAAATTTCCTGCCCTCAGAAGTGAAATGAGGATGCATTTTGCACTGAGGTCACTGGTTCCACAGCAGGCCATGCATATGAGCCAAAGTGTTGGAGGTAGGAGTGCTGAGCACATTAGCCGAGCTGGTCTCACTGCCAGATCTGAAAGTAAATCTGAAGGGTTCTGGGATGCTCTGCTGGAGCATCCAAATTTTACCTGGATGTGAGTCCCAGGAACCAACACACTCAAGGTGCTCATCTGGCAGAGAGCCTGAGTGTCTGGCAGGATTATGAGCTGAGTTTTCAAAAGCAAGATCCTATGTTGGACCTATTGCTGGGAAATGGCGAGTTTTGATTCTAGATGGGGATCTTAATAACATACATAAATATCTGAGGAGTGGATGTCAAGAGGAAGAGGACAATCTCTTCTCAGTGGTGCCCAGCAATAGAACAAGAAATAATGGGTTTAAGTTAGAACATAGGAAGTTCCATTTCAACATGAGGAGAAACTTCTCTACTGGGAGGGTGGCAGAGCCCTGGCACAGGCTGCTCAGAGAAGTTGTGGAGTCTCTGTCTCTGGAAACTTTCAAAACCCACCTGGACACGTTCCTTTGTGACCTACTCCGTGTGATCCTGCTCTGGCAGGGAGGTTGGACTAGATGATCTCTAGAGATCCCTTCCAACACCAAACATTCTATTATTCTATGATTTTTCTGCCCCAGTGCTATGTGTGACACTAACAGCTTTGAGAGAACAGACTGCTGGCTGCTGCATCAGGTTGTGCTATCCTTCCTTGGGACAGAGGCCAGAGACTTTGAGTAGTTGCTGACAGAAGACCTTTGGCCTCTTCTTGTCATACGAGAACCTCTTGTCATGGACTTCCCTATCGGGGATGGAAACAATGCAGCCATTATTTCTACATGGGGAATCTGACGCCAAGAATAGCTAAAGTGACACCCCCGAGGGTAAACAGTGAGTCACTGGCAGAGCAAGGATCAGGTCCAGCACTCCTTGTTTTGTTGTAGCTTGAAGACATCATTATCTTTCTGAGAGGAGTTGGTACATGTTGGGAGAGTTATTACAGCTTGTTTGAGGAGGTTGTGGAGCTTTTGCTTTTGGAAACCTTTAATCATTGTTGGACAAAATGCTGGCACCAGACATAGGCAGATCTGATCCTGCTCTGGGGATGAGGGTTATCCTAGAGTCTTCATTTCCTTCCGAATTATGCTGTTCTCCAGATTTCTTTTAGAAGCATCCTCACATAGAACTGCTGCAGGGTCCTCAAGCAGCAGTCATTGTAGAAACAAAAAGTGACATCTACCCTGAGGAACCAACTTACCAGTTTTTACCTCTCCAGGGTTTCCTGAGTCTTACTCAGGGCTTTAATCCCTTTGTTTTGTTCAGTCTCCTGTGCTGGTGCAATCTTTTTGAGGTTTTACTCGGTCATTAACAGTGAAGGTGCACCTCTATTAGTTTTGATCCTCAGCTTTCTTTGGTCAAAAGCAATAGAGGCAATTATCCTGAGCGAATTGATGGAGACAGGCAGCTTGTTGAGACCAAAACCAGCCCCTCTCACTGCTGGGAGTTGAGTTGGTTTCAGTGGGCCAATGTTAATTTATGTCGTTGGATGATGGGTCTCTTGGGCTGCAAGGCTGTGCCGATGCTGCTGGTGAGTGAACTTGCTGGGGAGCTGTTACACGACCAAAACACAACGCTGTTCCAGCTGGGTAGTACAACAGAGGATTTCATTTTTTTTTGTATACAAGGACCGATGTGCAGCTGCATTATTAAAGATCCATCCCAGACTGGAAGACACAACCTTCCATGTCTATCACAACCAGGATTTTTTGCCTTCTTGGGAGGGTGCTGTGATAAGCTAGCTTGTGGGGCTTAGAGTTTTGCTTGCTTGCAGTCTCCTAAGAGCACATGTTGCTTCTGTAAATGCTTTACTGTGTCCCCTGAGCACAATGGGAGAAAACCTTTTGAAGGCAGTGGGATCCCTGTTTGCACAAGGATTCACAGGAAAGGCCAAAGGCTTTCCTAAAGAAGCCAGGCTTATGCAACTCCTCTGCAAACCTGCCTGTCAGTCTCTCCTAGCTATGTTTGCACTAACTGTCCTGCTTGAGCCCAATTTGATGAAGAGGAAGATAGACATGTAGGGTGGTGTCTGCCCTGCACTGATGGAGTGGGAGTACTGGAAGTTCAACCTCAGATATCAGAGAAGTCCCACCCCAGGGCAGTTCCCCAGGCTTCATCAGAATTGGTTTTCACCCAACTACTTACTTTTTCTCCCCCGAAAAATTCAGCCACAGGGCTGCCTCTGCCGCTTGTGGGTTTTTTGTTGTTGTTTTTTTCTTTTTTTTCTGGGGGAGTTCTTGCTTTATTTTTGCAGCTGGGGGCCATGAGGCAACGGAGGAGGAGGAGGTCAAATGATGTTCCCAGAGGTCACAGAGATGATTCAGAGGCTCATCTGGGACTCTGGCCCCTGCAGCCTCCTGAGGCAAAGCACGAGTTGTGGGGTCACACCAGGCTCAGTGGGACATCTCCCCTTATCAGCTGCCCTTGTCGGCCCAAACACAGCTCTTGTCTCTGATGGCTTGATAGCTACAGACGGCTCCAAATGCCTCTGGGTGGCTGCAAGAGACTTTTCCGCCCTGGAGATTCGTCTGCTGTGGTGCTGTCGAAGGAATTAGTGGGATTTCTCAATGGGGAAGCACCAGGATAGTCATATGGGATGAGTGAGCCTCGGGTGAGGGCAAATGCCTGGTGTGCTGGCTCACCCCAAAGGCACTGAGCCCTTCCTTGGGACTGGTGAGACCCAGCGTGGTGACAACAGGCACTGCATCCCACCACAGATGCTGGCATTGTCCATGCCCTGACAGAAACCCCTCCATGCAAGGTCTAATCCTGCACTTGGGTGCCCCACAGGGACAGTTGACATCCCGATTGTCTCAGTACTCTTCTCTTCTTCCCTTTCCTGTGATGTCCTGCAGAGACGGACGACTCCTCTGTCTTCGTGGTGGGGACTGTGCTGTACCGGAACGTGGGCAACATTCTCTCCCTCCAAAGGTAAGAGGGACTCCCTGGGGAAGGGGAGCAACTGGGAAAGCACCAACTTTTCCTGCTGATCCCTCTGGCTACAGAGCCCTGGTCTTCCAGAAAAAAAGCGCAAAGGTTCCTGGGCATAAAGAGACAGACTTAGACTTGCAGTGCAAATATTTTGACCCTCCTCATTGACTGATGCTGCATGTTTGGGGGTGGGGACAGGCTCATCTGTCTCAGACATCATTTGCTGCAGGGGCAGGAAGATTTTCTCCGTTCCTGTGCATCCCAGATATGAGGGGAGGCACAGCCCTGCTACCACTGCCACATCCCTGCCTGCCCTCCAGGAATGGATTCTCACGCTGCCCTCTTCGTCATGAGGGATTTGTGTGTGTGTGACAGATGGAGGATGCTCAGCTGCCCCAATCTTCCCAAGCTACCAGGGAGCTGCCAGCCACACTGAGCCCTCCGAGAGCATCACGGCAGAAGACAGGCTCAGGGAGAAGAGAGGAGAGTTGCAGCACGCCTGGCTGCACATGTCTACCATGTTCCCAGAGCTGCAAAATGCCTCAGGCACCAAAGCTTTTGTGTTCAGCCCTCCCTTTCCTTTTCTTCTCTCCTATCGTTTTCTCTCTCTCTGTTTCGCTCTGTTTTTCTTTTCTTTTCCGAGGCTGGTACTGAGGCAGTAAATTAAGCATCCTAAGGCACTTTCTAAATCTGTTCTGCACTGATTAACGTGAGCCCATTTACCATAAACACCAGGGCATCTCTCCTCACTGATAATCATTTAAATACCTACAGATTTAGCGCTGGCAATGGCAAAAGAGCTCCAAGTGAGTGCAGAGAGGAATTAGCAAGCCAGTCAACTGTATTCTGTAATATCTTCCATTACAGCACTGGGAATTAGATCAGAAGGGCAATAAACATCATTGGCTCAAATGATCCAGTGGTATTTCAGCTTTCTCTGGCCAAGCAGTGAGCAAGCTCTGATAACCAGCAGCTGCAGCAGCCTCTGAACAGTGTTCCCACAGGAGATCTGATTTAAGACGTTCTTTAATTAAGGGACAGTCCCTCTTAAAAAAAAAAAAAAATACAGAGTCTTGAATCATCTGTGGACAGTCAAAGGAAAAAAATAAAAATTTTAAAACGCAGCAAGAAAATACCTCTTATTTCACCACTGTGCAAATGGGCACAGCATTAAAAATGAGAGTATCTTTAAATAACCATGTAGCTGTACAACACCAGCCCACAGGGTAAAAATATTTCTGACCACAAAGGATATTCCTGGGCACACATGAGCAATAATAGGGACCCACATCCTCGCTTTGACCACATTGATTCAATGCAGAGTGATTTTTCCTAAAAGAAAAAAAAAAGAAAGAAAGAAAAGCAGATTTAACTCAGTAAATAGCACCAGCTGAGCTGTTCTAATTGTCCCAATATACCTCCCCCAAGCAGTAAGTCCTTATCTGAGCTCTGGCCTCTTGGATGCTGAGGTTTTTGTCAGCTGTGGCAATGGAGGTGGGATACACACAATACCTGATTTGTCAAGGCAGGGAGGTGAGCAATGCTTGGTCCCAGCTGGATGCTGCTGCAGAGGACATGGGCAGCCATGGAACAATCAAATTTTTGGACGATCAACATTTACAGCTGTTTACACACTCTTTGCAGCCATGCAGGAGCCTTCCAAGCATGTCTGACCTAATGTCTAAGACAGATCTTGATACTTTTTGTTTTTTTCCTCCCAGAAGCTGGGTTGCCACACGCTTTTAGGAAAGACGGCTCGTCTTCATTCTGGAAGACTCCACATGGCACTGGGTCTTTCACCTCCCCCGGCAAGCTGCTCAGATGCTTAATTACCTTCTCTGCTAGGAGTCTTCTCTCTTAGTTTAAGGCTGAATTTGTCTGAGTTTCACTTCCAGGCAATGGGCCTTTGGACGGGCGACTGAAAAACACCACACACACAGGATGAACTGTCAGACATGCCTTTCAACAGAAACCTTTGTCTGGTTTTTCTAGTACCTGGATCAATTTTCTGTCTCTCCTTTGAACTCTCTCTACTGTTTCCCCATCTCAGAGTGGAACTGAACCCAACAATACAGGGGCATGCTGACAAGGACGGGTGAATGGAGATGTCTGCTTCATCTCCTTGTTCCTACATAGGAACATTTCTCTCTGTCGCAGCTCTTTGTCCTGAAGTCAGTCTCCCTGGGAACACTTTGGGTCACAGCTCCTCAGAGCAGAGCCTGTAGCTCTGCGTGAAGACCTTGCACTCTCCAAGTTCAGACGTGCTTCTTCCAGCTTCTGGATGCACTGAGATAACTTTTGGTTGGGCTACAACTACCTGGCCACGAGGCAACTCTCACAGTCTGCACATGAGTAACTTCTGTGTGCTAATGGTCTGCAAAGTTTCAAGAATCAAATGCTGCTTCTCCTTTTGTTTACTACGTCAATTCTCACCTGACCCACAGCCTTCAGATGGACGTTTCTGAGTCATCTAGGTTGCTTATGAAAATATTCAACAGCACTGAACCAAGAACTGCCCTGCATAGACAGAGCTGCTAATGAAGAAATGCATTGGTGGTTACTTTTCAGCATCTCCCAGTTTTAGCTTTTCTACAGCTGCCTACATCTCAAAGCTTAGACTTGGTGTTTAGTCCCATTGACTTCCCCTTTATTTTTCTTTGCAGGCTGATATTTGTGCTTTATTGTAAAGAATATATGTTTTGGCTTTTTCTTTATCCTAATTAGATAATGTTGTTTTTTCTCTCTGGTACTGATGGAATAGTGGCTTTCTGAACACTCACACATCTGTGGATGATTCCAAGTTTTTCTGGTTTGGGTATTTTTTAAATCCAGTTGTCGTTAAGCAATCTTT
Source organism: Trogon surrucura (assembly GCA_020746105.1). Classification (NCBI taxonomy): domain Eukaryota; kingdom Metazoa; phylum Chordata; class Aves; order Trogoniformes; family Trogonidae; genus Trogon; species Trogon surrucura. The sequence continues at coordinate 2,664,493 of CM036619.1, read as the reverse complement.
AAGCCAATCTTTTCCATGTAGTTCTTTTGTAAAAGGAAGATAGGACCCAGAAAGAAAGGTGAAAGATTTTGCCGAAGGCTGTAGTTTAGGTGGATGTTTGAACAGGGGAAGATTTCCATTGCCCATGGGTGTTTGAAAGGCTGGAAGCAGCTTGAGGTTGAGTTACCACTCTACTGCTGATTCCTTCATGATGAGCTTAGAAAGGCAACATTTTCAGCTGCTGGTTACGGAGACCTTTCGCTTCTTTAAACACAGTCTTTAAACAAGTCTTTTGCTGATGAAGAAACACCAGTAACCCCTGTGGATTTAGATGTTAGGGGTCCAGGGAAAGTGTCCTCAAAGGGTTTGACTTTCCAGGGAGCAGGAACAAAATTATGGGAGATATCTCCTCACTTATTTCTTCTCCTGACAGTCAAATCTCCTAGGGCTGTCAAATTTGCTAGAGTGTTTGTCTGGGTGCAAACATTTAGACATCCACGAAAGGTTTGACCTCTTTCTGTTTGCTGTTGATCCTCAGAGAATACAGATACATACCAGTGCCTCTAGTACTGAACTGGACAGGATCACGTGCTGCTCCGTAGATATGTTGTTAAAAGTAACTATGACCCTGCCTAACACTTACTGCACTGAAAATTAAGTCAGACTTCCCCTTTTGAGAGGGAAAATGATTTTTTTTTTGAACCATGTGAAATGATCTCTGTTTCCTCATGTCAGGGATGGAAAATGGGTTCAGGATTGAGAGACAGCCTTCAAGTCCAATGGTTTTAGGGGTCTTTCTGGTTCATAAAGTGGTGTGATTCCTGAAGAAATAAATGTAGAGTGGCTGTGTGAGGAGCTCAAAGAGCGGAGGATGGGGTCCATCAGCAACAAGTGACTTTGATGGTATTTTAAAGTAATGAGGACAATTCCATCTGCACTATGTATGCTAAACCTTGTACCACCAGTGACAAAGACACTGTGATTCACTGTTTTGGAAAAAAAAAATCCTTCAGTACCCTTTAAAACATCTCTTACCTTCTTCTTCCCAGGAATGGCACTGTTCTGAACTCCAAAGTCATCTCCGTGACTGTGAAGCCATTTTCCCGGTCTCTCCTCACCCCCTTGGAAATTGAATTCTCCCACCTCTACAATGTAAGTCTCTCATAGAGTCATAGAAAGGGCTTGAGTTGAGAAGGACCTTAAAGATCATTTGTTTCCAACCCCCCTCCTATGGGCAGGAACACCTTCCCTTAGGTTGCTCAAAGGTCCATCCAACCTGGAAGCCCTAGGAAGGGGTTTCCACAGCTTCTCTGGGCAACTTCATCCAGTGCCTCTCCACAAAGAATTTTTTCCTTCTATCTAATCCAAAATCTATCTGGGAATGTGTACCAAGTTATGTTTGCTTCTGTATAGTAGAAATGTGTTGGTGCAAGGAGGGAGGTGGTTTTGTTTTACTCCTGAGACCTCTTTGTCACTGTAGAACCCCACAACTCACCCAAAGCAGGCTGTGAGGCACTCGACTGCCACCCTGAGATTAGACTGGCGTTGGTGTCCTGCTGTTGCCCATAGCCAAGGATGCATTGTAGGAGTCAGCCCTGCAACTCTTGCTTGCTCTGTGCTCCTTGCTCAGGCATTGCTTAGTGCAGGAGGAGGGTGACAGCACTGTTTGCACAAGGAACACAGGCGTACTTGTGCTAAATCCACAGTATTTCACTGTGGGCATCATCATGGGAGAGCTGTGCTCTCATTAAAAAATGGGCTATAACAATGATCTTCCTTGAGGAGGGAAAGAGAGGGGAAAAAGGATGTTTTTATTAATATTTGCAATGTTCTTTGCAGCCCTCAGATACAACTGCATACATGAATATTACTGTTGTGATCAGTGCTTTAAAAATTGAAGATGCCTTCCAGGTTCCCCTGCTCAACCCTAAGCAGATATACACATATCTGGACATTTATATACCCCAAGGCCTGTTCTTGTTGGTTTCAGATGTCCTCCTGAGGCTTTGTAACACGAATTTTAGATCCATCATGTCTTTGCTTTGGACTTTTCTGGAAGGATTTTCCAAAGTGGCCTAAGAAAGCTGCAGCTGGAGTCAGCAGTAAACCTCTTCCAAGGTTGCCTTAAACACACCTGACCACCTCTTGTAGGGCTGTGGCTCTTCTGAGCACCATGTCCCACAAAAGCATTTGCTGTATTTGATCCACCTTCCAGAAGGGAGCAGCAAAAGGATTCTGTGTGAGAGGAGAAAAAAAGGAAGAACATCAGTAGGTTGAGTCAGGAAAGATGCAGAGTCACATCCTTCTACAGTGACGTGGATGCAGAGCAAACTGAGGCCCATTTTGTTCTTGCCTTGCAAGCCAAGGATGAAAGAAGCTATCCCAAAGACCAAGATCTGCGATGGCCTGTCCAGTGTACCACAGGCACACCATGCTTAGAGTAGTGGAAGCTGTTCTACAGGACCCATATATTTAATTTTACTCACTCCAGATATCCTATAAACATCATGCCACTGATTTGCTTAATTTTTGTCTTTCTTCTCTCCTGGCAGGGAACCACCAACCAGACCTGCATCCTGTGGGACGAAAATGATGGGTGAGTTCTGTGGGTTTCTCTTTACTCTCACGGGTCCATTTGTTTTTTGGGTGAAATCATCACAATTTTAGCAGCGATGTGTCAGTCCGCCTCAAACCTTTCTCTCTCTACTTAGTTGTTTCCTTGCGTCCACCTTCATGGCTGGCAAAGTCTTTTCCCCTGGCGGGGCGTGATTCTTCCTTTGCACAGCTGCATCTCTTCTTATCCTATCGTCTTTTAGAGCCAGTTGAACTGGGTCTTATATTTAAAGATGTGCAACCAGATGTTGTCAGCACAGTTCATGAAGAATCCTGCATACTGGGGAACATCTCTCAGCGTTGGACTAGAAATGTTCAATATGTTCTTCTCACAGGGAGAAGTATTTGCATTTTTCTTTGATGCCTTGGACCCAGTCGACATTTTGCAAAAGTGACCTCTTATTTCAACTCTTCCAATGTTGGGTTTTCTCACATGAGGAATACATGAACTAGGACCCAGGACTGTGGAGTCGTTCATAGAATCATAGAACAGTTCAGGTTGGAAAAGACCCTTGGGATCATCGAGTCCAACCAGTCAGATTACCTTAAATTGAGCTAAAAGAGCTCAACTGAACTAAAAGAGTTCAGATTACCTTAAATTGAGCTCCACATAGTAGTGCTTGGCTCTCTTCAGTGCTCAAATCGAGAACCATAAGGAGATCAATGCAAAATCAGAGCCCACTGTTGCAAATATGGCCTGCAGTGGTGAAGTATGTATGGTGTTGCTGTGATATAGTAAAATAATTTCTGCCAGTATCCTGCAATGACTGGTGCTGTTCAGGAGGTGTTGAGTGATATGAATATGGTCAGCAGGGGAAAAAAAAGAAATCTCAAGTTAACGCAAAGAGTCAGGACCATAAATCTCATATGGGAAGCAGTTGTCAGAGAAAATCTTAGAAAAGATCTTAGAAAAAAGGAAGAAAAAATTGCATTCTGAGAGTGTCGTCTTAAATCCTGAGTGAGTTTGACAAGGATACAAAGTGTTTGATTAAATGGTGTTTTTACTTCATTGACTTCTGTATCTCCATTTGAAGACCAGCCTGACTTCTCCTCTACTTAGACAGTTTCTCTCCTTGAGTTCTCATGCATTTGGCACACACCTCTGCATTTATTACTTTTATTATTTATTATTATTATCTGCAGCATCTGAAAAATGATTCTATTCTTCCCCTTCTATGCTCCATTAAGTAGCATATATACACAGAGGCGGGCAACATATTTGCACTTAGCTCAGTGTTCTTGCTGGTCTGTGATTAATTTTGCATGTATGAATAGATGCAAAGCAAAGCTGAAGAACCCAGAGGGGCTCCCTGGATGTGAAATCACACCCATGTTGTAGCCCAGGGCAGAAGTGATCCCTCTGGGTTGCGGAGAAAATTGCTCGAGCACTAGAAGATTGTCAGGATGCAGGAGCCCCGTGGGTGTTATGCTGACCTCACACTGCAGCATGCAGGTGGACCTCCACAAAATCAGTAAAATTGGATTTTGTTATATTAATTATTAGTTATTAGAGAGCAGACTGAGTCTGTAGGCGAGCCCAGAGTGGAAGAGTGTGTATAGATGGGCAGACTCAAAAGGACGACTGAGCAGAAGCCTGCCTGCTCTGCTAAATCTGTTTTCTCTCCATGCTGGAATGGGATTAAAGCACTTTTACACAAATCCAGTTTTGATTAAGCAAAAGCACAAGTTGGAACCAACGTCCCTTCTGCTCTGCATGCCATCTTCTTGTTCTTGGCTTTCTACCTCCTAGAATGAGGGTTATTTCCAGAAGGATGGGCATGGTTTCCCTGCCATGTTCAGAGCTGGATTTTATGAGCTGTAGCCTGAGCAAGAAAAAAGCAAAATGTAGTTTGCACACTGAGGGAGAGTGATGGCATTCATCTCTCTTAGAGCTGGCATTGAGAAGTGCCTGGTACGAGAAAGATGAAGGGTTGCCCAGCGCAGAACGTGGTTTGAAAAACTTGAGTGCCATTGCTGATCCGGAGGCAAAGCAATGCCCACTTCAGTGTAGTCACCTCTGCTTTGTCTTTGGACATCTGGCTGCTCCAGAGACTTGCTCCCAAGGCTTGGCAGCTTGTTCGGCCGCCTGTTGTCTCTCTGGGATTGTGGGGTGTTAAGAGTGCTTTCAGTCTTTAATGCTTGCATCTTCACAGCATCAAAGGATGGGCTTGCATCTAAGAGTTGAGCAGGAAATTTCTTGGCACTGATGCTGTGGTTCAGTTGTCAAGGATGGTTTCCAAAACCCCTGCAGATTGGTTGCACAAATGTTTCTACTAAGCCTCTGCTCTCTATGTGTGTTAGGCTGTGTTTGTGTGTGTGTGTGTGTGTGTGCACGCACACCTGCAAGTGTTTTCAACCAACATTTGCAATCTCAAGCAGCTGAAAAGCCAAAAATGCTGATGTCAGCAGATTTTGCTAGGGAACGTTCCAAAGCTTGATCTGATCCAGTGAGCTCTAACAACAGGAACTGTCAAGCTATTTACACAACATTTTAAAGCTGATTTGCTGCTACTATCACCTCCTGGGAAAGTCTAATGAAAGGCAAACTGTGCAAACCCTATTCTCCAGGTCTGAGCTCTCACCTCAAACTTGAGTGGCACTCTGGAGCTGTCAAGTGTTTTACATCACAGTCTTAGATAATTTTTTCTAGTTTGGAGCAAATATTTTCAGGTTGCACCCTGGACCTGTTGCCTGCTTTGTGGTAGAGATCATAACTGGTGACTCTAAGCCAGAAAACCCTGAGATTCAGCCACATCCACGTGGTTCTCTTCTTTGCTTCCATCTCCTTCTTGCCCACCCCTCTCTTTAAATTGGAGGTCTTCCCACTGATTAGTCTCATAAGATGGTTTTGCATGTTGGTGGATCTCAAGAAATGCCATTTCCCATCTCTGACCAATTTAATGGCTTTGCAGCTTCATTTCTTTCCCCGTTATTCGCCCTACTGTATTCCCTGTGTAGCCCAAAGCAACCTTCCATGGTGGTGCTTGCTCAGAAGGCACTGTTGTCCCTCAGGCTTGCTCTTTTGCAGGCTCCCCATGCTGCTGCTCTATAGCTGGCTGGTCAGGGAGTATCTTCCCTGTATTCACAGTCATCCATGTGAGGCTGTGGATCGTGGGGATCCAAACTTCATCTGACTCCAGTGAACCAGCCTCTGGATTTAACCCTCTGCAGCTGATGTGACTGAACAGGTACAGAGGCAGGAAACTTGAAGCAGTCCTCACATGAGAGCTTCTGCTGGTTTCTGAAGCCATCTGAGCTTCCAGTCCCACCCAAAACATGCCACGGTACTTTGAAGGCTCCTTAAAATCTGTGGGCTGTGAAGGGCTGAACTGTAAAATTGCAATTAGAACAGACAATTGTCATGTGGACATATGTTTCCTCCAAGACAAAGTTGTTGAACAGAGGACTTAAAAAAAAAAAGAAAGAAAAGAAAAAAAGGAAGAACGCCTGAGTGTTCATTCATTTGCATTTAGATGGATATTTAAGCTTATAATATTAATAATGGATTTTTGATTTATTAATCCCAGCCCCTTTGAGTGACTGTTAGATTCGTGCTTTGCACTTCTCCACCTCTTTTCTCTTCCTTTTTCCCCCAACTTCTCATGTCGTGCAAGAAGAGGGAACTAATTTCTGTTGTGTTATGTTGTGTTGGGTGCTGCAAGTGTGATTAATGAGCTTAGCACTGGCTGGGTAAATTGAAAGTTGAAATCAGAGAATGATTTGGGATTCTCTGGCTCTCCTCCAAGGGCATTCATCTGGAGTAATTATTAGCTGCTTAGCCTAAAACCCAGGCAAGATCTGATGTCCTGCTCCCTCTTTCTCCTGCTGGGGCAGGACGGTAGAGAATTGGTGGATGCAGTCATCTTATGTGCTTTCATGTCGCTGCCTTGGTGACAGTAAGGACCAAGCTAACCAGCTGGGTCTTGTATTTTAGCTCACGGTGCATGAGAGAACATCGAACCATGCAGGTGTGAAATCCAATCACGTACAAGCAAAACGTAGGATCCAGCAGGTCTGTATTGCCACGGGACCTCTTATCCCACAGGGAATGCTTATTCTTAGAGGATCTGCCTGGCTCCAGCCACCAACTATTCTCTGTTTCTCTGTCTCAAAAAGAAGCATAATAAAAACCAGACATTATAATAACTGATCTTAAGAGGCCTTCCAAACCTTTAAAAATATTTGCATAAAAGCTTTTTGCTCTTGTAAGCGAAAGTGCCTTGGGAGTCGGTGGTTTTGATTCAAGGACATTCTTACCTTCCCTTGGGAAAGATTATCTGTTTCAGTAATTAAAGCCTTTAACCTATCTAACTTAGGAACTGCAGACCTCACCATTTAGGAAGGTGACTCGTGTGCAGCAAGGTTAGGCATAGAGAAGAAGATGAACAGTGCCTCAGCTAGCAGGGCAAGGCTAAATCACATCTTCCTGGCTCCGGACTGGATCTGATATTCAGCCGAGATCAAGCAGAAATATCCCCCAAGGGTTCACAGCTGCATGGAGAGGTGTTTTATGATGCTGCCAAACAAAGTAGACTACCAATCTGTCCCTGTTTGGAAATCTGAAGCTTCCTAAAATGTATCATGGATGGGGGGGGGAAAGTCCTGTTTATGTTTGTTTTTTTTTTCAGGCAGGGATTGCTTGAAGTGTAGGGTGTATATTGGTCCTTCAAGGGAAAGATCAAGTTGAACCAGACTCTGAGCAACCTGATGTAGTTAAAGATGTCCCTGCTCACTTTAGGAGGGTTGGACTAGATGACTTTTAAAGGCCTCTTCCATCCCAAACCATTCTATGGTTCTATGATCCTACAGTTGATAGATATGTCTGGACCAAAGGCTGGCAGAACTGAAGGTGATCACGCAGAATTGCAACCCACAGGGAGAGATCTGCAGTGTCATGATAGATTTGTGGTGGGTTTTGTTCATTTTATTTTTTGTCTGGAACAACTCATAGGAGCCCCAAAAACATCCTAGAAGGAGATATTGTAATTTCAAATTGTTGAAAGCCTCTGATGCTCTGGATAAAGAGAAAGGCATGAAGTTTTTCTTTTCTGTGCTTTCTGGAGTTTGAAACAACCTCAGTCTTGATGGTTACTTACTGGTTTCCTTCGGAGGACATGTACAATAGGTCCATTTCTTCCAGTACTCCCTGCCAGTAGGAAAGTGTCATAGAGGAGGGATCATACCTATAGCATCCCATGAAGAGTTTTTGTTCATCACATTGGTGAGGTTTTACCACTGCGTCTCCCAATGCCTGTCCTTTGAAGAAGAGTTTTCTAAAGTCAGGAAGCAGCTTCCTTCTTCTTCTGTCCATCACCTAGTGCTTTCATGGCCCTGTCAGAGCTGTAACTCAAGCTACAAAGTTTGCTTGTGCTGAGAAATATAGACCTTCCAGATACAGATAAGAAGGGGAGTCTGTTACAACCCCTATATCAATGCACTTCTCTTTAGACACAGGACATTTCATGTCCTAAACATGACATATTTCATAGTCTATATTCTATAGTCTATAGTCTATAGTCTATTTTATATTTTATGTTCTGTATTATTCTATATTCTGTACTGTTCTATATGATTCTATATTATTCTGTACTATTCTATATTATTCTATATATATTCTATATTCTATATATTATATATTATATATATTCTGTACTATTCTATATTATTCTATATATATTCTATACTCTATATTCTAATCAGCTGTGGGAGAGCAACACTTCCAACGACATGCCCCTCATGTGCTCCCATGCAGGATGTCTGTGCTGGGGTTTGCCAGTACCCGTGTTCCAGCTCCATTGCCTTTCAGTTTTAGCTCCAGTTGCAAATGCTGCATTTCCCAAGTGCTGCTGTGGAGATACTGAAGGGATGCCTGTGCAAGAAGGCAGCACCGTGCTTGCAAAGCTTGTCTACACAGGGGCACGCAGGGAGGTTAATCCGAATACTCCCATTAGTTCCCCTGTGTTAAACTCAGTTAAAAGTATCCCCTAATTCAGCCTGTCTGACTGCACTTGCAGTGTGCAACCAGGCAGATTGAATTATGGTCCCATGAGCCCTTTTTTAGCCCTGGATGAGAGCAGATGAGACAAGGCTAATGCAGTGAAACCCAGTCACACCTCTAGAGCTTGAGGATTTAGCTTCCCTGCTCAACTTGGGCTCTGGGGCTGCTGGAAGCACCAAGCAGAACTGCTTCCAGGGGACTATTTTCCCAGGCATCTGCCTTACCCGGAGGCCACCTTCTTCTGGAAACACCTTGTCACCTGGACTTCCAGGTGTTGCAGGAAAGAGTTAGTCCCATTCCACCTTAGCACAAAGCAGCTGGCACAAGGTACAAGCAGACCACAGGGCTGTACCCATCCTCATTCGGGAGAGGAATCACAGTTCTTTGGCCTTTGCTGAGCTGCTTCCCAGCAGTCAGCCTCGTCTGGAAAAGCAGGAGCTGGTTTATTCTGCAGCACCTTTCACAGCACAGGATGCACAAGAAGCTGAGCAGCACAAGAGAGGGCTTCTGCTGCCTGCCAACAGAGCATGGTTTAATGGCTTTTGACAGGAGGGAAAGGAGGAGGGAGGATTCAAAGGGCCTGAATCAAATTCTTCCAGATCGTCCCTAGTAAAAGGATCAAGGAATATGGATAGAATAAATTAATTCCCTTTAAGGAACTGGCCGGGCACGGACACCTGGAGGATATTCCCACTGGGAAGAGGCTTTGGGCTCAGTGGTGTGATTCCCACTCTCAGTGATGAGTATGTGCTGTGAGCCAGAGCACCATGGGGTTCAGGGTGGCTTGTATGTCCACGCATGTGTGCTCTATATTCATGTACATGCACAACAGGTGCAAGGATGTAAAAGAGTGAATGTGTGCAGGAACAAGGGAGTGCTGGTGCCTGAGCGCGAGCAGGGACACGTTTCTGTGCACAATCAGGGCTGTGAGGTGTTGTTGGTGTGTCAGTGTGCACGTGAGCACACACGAAGTGTGCAAGTATCTGCAAGTACAAGGCCATATTTGTATATATGTGTTGTGAATGTTGGCTGTATATATATGTGGAAACTTAAAAGTACGTGTGCATGTGCACAAATGAATACAAGTACCCAGGTGAGGCTGTTAACCCAAGCCATCCTTCGTTTGCTACATGTGTGTTTATGTATGTTACTACAAGCACAAGATATGCTTAAATATGTGTGTGTGTGTGTGTGTGTGTGCAGGGGGATGTGCGTGCTGTGCGTGCCAGGCTGGGGTTGCATGTTTTGCCTGCATCCCTGACCACTCTCTTTATTTACAGTTGTTTTTTTTTCTGAAACCGCCATGCCCTCTACTCGCTGTTCCCTTTGCAGATGGGAGGGGATAAGTTTAGCAGCCATGTGGCCTTCTGTGGCCATCTGCCAGGCTGCTGAGGGCTTTCGGTGGCACGTGGTGGAAGTCCAACCTGACTTCCTAGGTTTCCAGGCCCACTCTTTGGTGCATTTCTGCTGCAATTCACTTGGTGCTTATCCATGTGGTGCCTTGTACGTGCTGAGAATGTAATGACATGGTACAGGCGTCTGTGTGTGCTGATGGAGAGCTCTGATTCACAGCTCCAGGCCTTTAAGTGTGCAGAAAAAAAAGGAGTCTGGAGAAACTGGAAGCCCACCCTTGGTGTGCTCTTACTCCAATGACTCGATAGCCAACAGGGTGCAGCTTTGAAGTAACTTCAAGGCAGCCTCAGATTTAAGAGAAAAACACCTGTAGTCCTGAGATGCTCAGCACCTCTGTGTGTAAAATTCAGAGTAGAGTCACTGTACCTCCATGTATTTCTTTGCTGAGTTGATTTTATTCTCCCTTTACGAGCACAAGAAAGCCTGTCTGGATGCAGAGCAGGACTTCCCAGAATGTTGTTTCTTTTATTAAGTTCCTAGCACTATCCTGAGGATATCAGATCTGTACTCTCTGGAACATGGTTTGACTTTCTGGGAAACCTGAAGGCTGCAGAGCAGCCTGTGCATGGTGTGAGGAAGGTGTGTTATGACCACAAGTATCACAGGACCAGAGTTCTCCAAAGCACAGACCATCAGTATTACATGGTTGCTCAAGCAAATTGTATCTCATATGTCTCTTTTAAGAACACAAGAAGTTTCTCCATCCAACTTTTTTTCTCAACTTCCTTGCAAGACTGAGTTAAGTTCAGATGAATGTCTTAAAATGTCTAATTTTTAATGAATCCATGAATTACACTGACATACAAGCCAGAAATACAGCAGTACCCACCATAATCATGACAATTTTAGATTGCTAAAATTTGGGCTGCTCAGTATTTCCTAAAATCTCTTGACAACTCTGTAAGTGTTAGTTCTTTATCTTTCCTGACTGGGCTAAAGAAAACGCTCCTGAGTTGATATTCTTAGCAGGTCTCTTGTCTGCTTTGTGAATCAGCCACAAAAAGACACCAGCATAAATTCCATAATCCAGGAAATGGGTTGCCCCACAGTGAGAATCATAACAGGTGGAAGGGGGGAAATGTTGTTCTTTCCAGTCTTTACCTTGCAGAGCTCTCACTTTCACGATGGGAGCCCCTGGGAAATGGTCAGGGTGCAGAGAGAAAAGTTTATGCATCCATGTCGTTGCTCAAGGGTGAGTAAGTGTGATGGATGTGGGGAGAAAGTGCTGAGAACCACCACACTGTGAATAAGGATGGGGAAAGTTTGCCTCTATTTTTAAAAAGGAGAAAAGGACTTGTTTTCTTTTTCACCTGACTGCTTGTGCAACACGCTAGATGAAATGTTCTGCTAAAACATAGCAGCAGAAAGAGGACACAGTGCCTGGGATACAGCCTTCATCTAATGATGAACTTTCTGAGTGTCTGGGCAAATCAGTGTAAGCTTTGTGCCTCAGTTTTCCCTGAGCCTACTGCACTAATAACATCAGACAGCTCCTCTAAATGTCATGGAATCTAGGAGCGAGGAGCTCCATTAAGTGATAGTAAGTAGCAAAAATAAGGATTTTTATTTATCACTGAGAAACGTGAGCTTTTTCGATTGAACTGGTCATCCATGCAGAACGAGCTCACATCATGTCAGCTTTGCCCAACGCGCCTCGGCCGCTGTGCAGCGGCGAGTACCACGGTGTCAATTTTAGTCTTCACAAAGTGGAATGGGACCAGGGAGGCTCAGGGCAATCACTGCGAGACCGAACACGTGATGGCAGGGGACACCAGCCTGTGGACCTCACTGGCTGCCCAAGCTAACGGTGGCCTCTCAGCTGCGTGGCAGAGCAGATTAGCAAATGCAAGAGGCATCCAGCCCGCTCTGACAGCCGGCTCGACGTGGGGACACGGCAGCTTTTCCCACCTCAGGGAGAACCAGCATCTTGCAGTCCAAGTGAGACGAGCAGGGGAAGGCAGACCCATAGGGCAGGCAACGCTGAGTCCTGCTGGAAGCTCTCCTCCCAGAGAGGACAATTCCTCTTTGCCCTGACCACTGGATTTATCTGGAACCACTTTAACCCTCAGTCAGGAGCCACAGAAAGAAAAATCACTGATGCAGCAAGGTCAGAAAGCCCCATTACGTGGCACATAATGATTTTCAGACTTGTCAAGGCTCTTTCCAGGGCTTTGCAAATACTTTGATTCAATTACAGTAATGACCGTTTGGAAGATGTGCATTAATCTCTCGGAGCTGCCCTCTGCTTTAGGTCAAAGCTGCTTCTCAAGGTGGTTTAACGTCCATGGGGTGTTAAGTCAGGCAAGGGAGTTGCTGCCTGTCTCTGATGGAGAGCCAGGGGACAAATTCACCCTCTGCTGAGCCTGGTGGCTGACAAGGTGGCGCTAAGCCTGACCTAGCAAGAGCCTAGATCTTGCTGGGGTGAATTCTGCCGGTTTGAGGACAGTCTTTCTTTCTGGTATGGGTGGAAGTACAGGCAGCAAAGTGAGGGAGAAGTACGTCAGTTCCCCTCAGCTTTTGGTGGTACATCCAATCCACCACCAGTTAGCCAAGGGGACAAAAATGTAAAGGGTCATAATTCCATCGATGAGTTATGCATGGGCTGTCCTCAAAATCCCAACTGCTGTCATTTGCAGGTGGCGAAGGAGAAACCGCGGGAATGATTTATTCACTGTCACCAAGGAGGAGCAGAGCGAGCAAAAACTCAGATCTCCTGTCCTGTCTTATGGGTGGCTCTGAATAAATATTAGCTATGTCCTGTATTGGGAGAATAGGATCCAAGAAGAGGTGGGGATCCAGGAGAACGCTACTCTTCTTTTAGCTGTGGATATTATTTATTTAGTGGTGGAGTTAGTTCGCTTGTCAAATCTTAAGGAATGCTGAGCATCCTTCAAACCTCAGCAAGGCTCCTGACAGCTTCAAGGGCACTCCATGGGATTTGTCCCAGGGATTATCAACATATACATGATTTTTTTCCAATTTCAACCTTAATTTGAGTCTGGGTAAGGTTGCAAAGGGCTGTTTGTGGGTCTTTTGGTTGTAAGCTGGGTTATCTTTGGCTTTGATCTTCCATATGGGTCCAAATGAAAGCTGAAGTAATGGATCACCACTACTGGGAAGTTTCTGGTGTTCTGGCAGACCCTTTCCAGTCCACGCATCCCATGTGGAATTTGCAAACATTTAGTAGCATGTGCCAAGGGCTTTTTTAGTTACTGGTAGTGATGAGCAAGGCAGAGAACCGAGATGCAAATAGCTAAAATCCAGGCAGCTTCAAGAAAAAAATATCTCTGGAGCTGCTGCACGTGGCAATGCAAGGAGAGCTCCCTGTGTCTAATATTACTGGGTCCTGGCTGGGAAAAATCATCCTTCAGCTGCAAAGTTACCTGGAGAGAAGGGATTTGTGATGCCTAAGATGCAGTTTACACATTCCAGCACATGGGGAGACAGCGTGAGGGCAGTGGTAGGAAAGGGCTGTAACACACACACATGGCTGTGGCTGTATTGCAGCCTCAGCATCCTTGCAGTCATTACAGTTGCACCGACTAATCCCAGCGGAGAATCTGCTGTCTGTCCCCAAGAGAAACAATTTAGGGGGAGGGGAGGGGGAATTGAATGTGCTTTGACTGCAACTTCTGCGACAGGACAGGGGAGAAAATAGCTTGCAGCTCAGAACTGGCCTTGGCTCAGCATGATGGAGCAGACACACAGGAGACCCCCATGTCCACACAAGGAATGGTATAGAGATGAGACTAAACTAGACTAGGATAAACTAGAATATTTTCAGTTGGAAGGTGCCTACAACGATCACGTAGTCCAACTGCCTGACCACTTTAAAGCTGTCCAAAAGTCAAAGCATGTTATTAATGCCTGTTAAACGACTGACAGGTTTCGGACTTCGATCACCTCTCTAGGAAGCCTGTTCCAGTGTTTGACCTTTCAGTAAAATTTGACTAATGTCAAATCTGAAATCATAGAGAATCATAGAATGGCCTAGGCTGGAAGGGACCTCAGAGATCATCTAATCCAGCCTCTCTGTTATGGGCAGGGATGCCTCTTGACTAGATCAGGCAACACATGGGAAATGATGGGGAGGTGCCTCCCACCACAGAATTCTCAGGGGTATTATGCTTATGGGACAAAAATTGGATTTGTTTTTTTTTTTTTATGTAGCTTTAAAAAGAAATCCCCATCTCCATCCCCGCTGCTTGGAGGCTGCTGCGTTTCTCTCCGCTGCTCAGGCGTCGGCATCTCAGAAGTGATGTTAGAAATGGCATCACGGCATTGGGCATTTCCCTGCTTCCCAGTTCATTTCCACCCAATTCATTCAGTTTACAAGTGCAAAAGATGCTTTTGCTAATTGCCAGCTCTGCCAGCTCCTCCTGGGATCTGGAAAGCAGCTGAGATTGTCCTGCCTGTTACATCTTCAGCAGCAGTAAAGAGCTGTTGCCGCAGTCTGTGAAACAGGACTTACATGACTCCTATTACTGTCGTGCCTGAGCATTTCACAGCCTTCAGTGCGCTGTTATCACAACTAGAGCTGAACAAAAAAAAATTCCCTTTCTAGGTCACTTACAGTTCTGAAGTTCCTTTAACATTTGCCTTTACCCAGATTAAGGTTTTAGGAGATTTTCGGCAAACAGAAAAGGTAGAAGAAAGAACTGTCGGTCAAATGACAAGTGTCACTTTGCTTTTGAGGCTTTCACGATTAAGATGGCTTTGAAACACAGCAAAACTGACAGTAAGTCTCAGAATATTTCTTCAGCTCTGAAGCCGGAGCCACGTGGTGACCTGCTCTCAGGTCCCCTGAACAGGGGACTTGCAGGGAGTGTTTTTGTTCCCCTGGCCTCCCTCCCAGGAAAGCTATCGAAGAGGAGCCCCCAGCTTGTGAGCAGCACTCACTCACTCTGACATCTCTTGCCATTTCAGGAAAGAAAGAAAGATCAAATGGGAGGGTGGAGCAGGAGCTGTCACATCCGCTGTACGTTTCCTGCTCAGTTCTGCTACCCTTGGGCAGGTGAAGGCTGAGACCAGCAGCTTCATCACTTTGGTCCTAACCTACCTGTCTACTCGCTGTCAGTGTGTGTGGACGACTTCGATTCACAAGGCAGTGATGGTGGCAGGGGCATTTGGATGGCTTGAGGAGAATACAGCAAGCCTCAGCAAGTACACACCTTAGCTTTTTTTTTTTTTTTCCCCTATCTGGGCCAAACTACACGCCTGCATTAACTTAATCTCCTCTGCACACAGGTGCATGCACTTGGATCCCCTTTGCTCTAGAGAGCCTCTCCCCTTAAGTATTTCTCTTTCTCTGATGGCTCCAGAAAACTCCATCCTTGCAAAATCTCTGCTGTTTACTCCTTAGAGAAAAGCTGAACAGCACCTATAGCTGTTGCTGATGCTCTTTTGCTTCTCTCCTATGGACATTCCCCTCACTCCTTTTTCCTAGCTGAGGTGGAGAGAGCAGCAGCAGCAGGAATCCCCCTTATTCATCCTCTGCAAGTCCAGGCTGATCTCCTCCTTTCGAGACTTCTGGCTCCAGCTTGGCTTTTGGAGACAACACCCTGGCAATGTGAAGCTCTGCTGAGCCAGAGGATAAAAGCTTCCTGTTAGGATTCTGTATTTCATCTGCACTGCTGATACTACCTGGCTTATTCCCATGTTCATTTCCCTCCCCTGGGCCTTGGGAAAGAGAGTACCAGGAGCATTGAGTGCGTTTTATTTTTATTGGCTTGATACTTGAGATCTCAGTGAGTCTCAGTGGGACTTCTAAGTTTCTCAGAGCTATAGACTCAGTCCTGCTCCCTCCAGGCTCTGTGGAAGGCTGAGTCTCACAAACCAATGCCTTTAGCTACCAGGAGCTGGTTCACATTCTGCAAGGGTGTCGTAGCATGGAAGTGAAGCCCAAGGTATCTGCACAGGTCTGCAGCAGGTGCAGAAGCAGGGCTTTAGTGATCAGTCTGCCAAGGGAGAAGGCAATGATAGATGTGTTTGGCACTGGCCTGCGTGCATTTTATTGTTGGGTGGATGGATTGACAGGGAAAAAGGACACTTCACCCTTAGGACTGTACCTTCTTCTGCGCAGTCAGCATTTTCTGCAATAAAGGCCATTCCTGATGCTGCAAACCAGGGACAGGAGAGCACAGGCATTTTTCAGTATAAATTGCTTTAGCCAGCACAATCACTGTTTGTGTTGCCTTATAATTGGCAGGTATTTAATTAGCTGAAGAGTATTTAAGCATCTTAAGTGGGAAGTTAGAAACTCCCTATTGGCTGAACACTTTCTGAGTCCTTCCAAAGCCTGTCACTGCAACTCAGCTTAATGTCAGCACCCAAAATACATCAGACAGTTCCATGCAAGTCTGCCCAGATGCTGTAACACCTGTCCAGCTTGGACAAGCTGGCTGGCTGAAGGTAAGGGTGCTACTGGAGGTGTGAGATGAAGCCTGCTGCCTGGGTTTCTTGGGGAGCACTCTGTGTTTTGTGTTGCCCAGATGTACAGAGATAAGGCAGGATGAAGAGGAGAAAGCTTAATGAATAAAACGTTGCTGGGAGCAAAGAAGTTTCCACCAGCTTGTATCTCTGGAAACCATTTTCATTAGTAGAGAGTGGGTTTAAAAGATTTTGACAAGAATCCCTCTTTGCATGAGTTCCAGGGGCTGACAGAGTGTTTGGTTACCAGCGTAGCTTCGGTTAAATACATTTTCAGCAGCAGATCTGGGAAATGACTCCCCCTCCTCCCCCGTGACCTGCTTTTCCGAGAACAGCACAGGCAGATCCGTGTCGCTCCGCTCAGCACCTACTCCTTATTCCTGCTCTTTGCAGAGTGCCGGGGTGCTACGTCTGCAGGTCAGGCATGTCTTTTCTCCCAGCCCGATCCATCAGCAGGGAAAACAGGAATGTGAACAGACCCGGTAACAGTCACGCTGTCGTTCACATTGTGCTTGCATGGCAGGGAAATCTTCCAGCAGGAAAACCTCTGCCAGCTTTGCAGGTCTGGAGCTTGATTTGTGTGTTCCAACCTCCTGCCAGTCCAGCCAGGCTTTTAGCAGGCTGTAGAAGGGAAGTTTTCTCCGCTGCTCTCCGGCTTCACTACGATCCTGAGCTTGGCTGTCAGTGACTTTCTGCATCCCCGCAGCCTCGCCGCTCTCATGCGTGTCAAATCGTGACAAGGTAGCTCTCCCAGCAGCGTGGCTCGGGGCTGAGAGAGAATCGATGAATCCAGCAACCTCTCTGCTCTGTTCCCAGCTGAGCAGCGGCAGCCCCGCTGAGGGATCTCGCCCTCTCCCGCTGATTGATCTTGGTTCTGCCCACCAGGGAGCTGTTTACATCGACCCCTGGTGAGAAATCCTCTCATCAGCACCCAGGAGGGCTGGGAACGAGGTTGTTCAAGGAGAGGGGGCAGCATGATCTTAAACATCAGCGTTTATTTATCACCATTTATTTAGCCACTAGTCCACCAGCCTCCTCACTGCATTAGCATCGCCTTTATTTCCCAGAGGTTTCCTCCTCTTCTTCCAACATAAATCCAAAGCAAACCCTCTGGTAGATTCCTTTACACACCCACATTAAGTTAGAAATCACGTTGCCCACCAGGGTGGGCTTCTGTGGTTTGTTTTGCATTTGATTTACCCTCTTCCACCCCAAACCTGTAACAAACCGGCTTATAATGTGACAAGATGTCTATAGTGGCTATAGGCACAGAATAACAATGAGGAGGCAGCGAGCAGTGGTGCAGCATCCCCAAACCAGGAGCCAAATGACCTTCAAGAACAGGCAGATGTTGCTTTCCGAAATTTGAACTGGGAACAAGGGAGGTATTCCACGCATCCGAGGGGCTGTCAGCTCTGCTTCTCTTGGCTGCTCCGCTTCTGTGAAAAGCTCATTTTGCAGAGCTCAGAGGAAAAAGGAGGCCAAAGGGAAAGAAAGGAGCAAAAGTAAGTACCGGCAGAGAAAAGAAGTGCAGCTAGCTGAGCTCCCACTCACTAAAACTTCTCATCTGCAGAGCAACATCTATGCATGTGTGTCTGTGTGTGTGCTTGCCTTTTGCTATTATCACCAGGCTCTCCGAGCTCCTGATCACCCGATTCAGAGCTCACTGATGTGCAGCAGTATGCCTGAAGTGGGTCTTGATTTTGATTTTGGAGTTTTCCTGAAGTTCTAATCAAGGGACAATTATGCTGGTAAGAGCAAGGCTCAAAGTTCTGTGTGAGGATCAGGGTTGGACTATAATAGACGGGCTAACACAGCCAGAAGTAACCTGCTGTTCCTGTGGCCTGTACAGCCATTCATGAGTCTGTCCTGCCCGGGAGAAACTTACTAGTGTGCTTGAAAGACATGATAGAACTGCATCAGAGTTTTAAAAAATCTAACCTCTCCTATGAAGACAGACTGAGAGAGTTGGGGCTGTTCAGTCTGCAGAAAAGAAGGCTCCGAGGAGACCTTGTTGTGGCCTTCCAGTATCTCAAGGGGGTTACAAGAAAGATGGTGAGGGGATTTTTATGATGCTGGATAGTGATAGGACTAGGGGGAATGGATTGAAGCCAGAGATGGATCAGTTCAGGTTGGACGTGAGGGAGAAGTTCTTCCCCATGAGGGTGGTGAGACCCTGGCATAGGTTGCCCAGAGAGGGGGTGGAAGCCCCATCCCTGGAAGTATTTAAGGCCAGACTGGATGGGGCTCTGAGCAGCCTGATCTAGTGGGGGATGTCCCTGCTCATGGCAGGGGGGTTGGAACTAGATGGTCTTTAAGGTCCCTTCAACCCTGACAATTCTTTGATTCCATGACCCCCATCTAGTTCCTCCACCCCCCTCCTTATACTCACAGAAACAGGGTCATAGATGCTCCACCTCAAAATGTGAGCTGCTTGTGCTAAAAGGAGGTGGAAATGCATAAGTAACCTTTCTCCCAGAAATCCCAGAGTGGTGATGGGAAATGTTGAGATCATGTAATGTGTCACAATGGGGGCAAGTGTCGTCTGTGCCCAGTGGCCAAGCTGAAGGGTGACTTGCTTCACCTGCTTGCAGTTTGGTGGGGATGTTTGCTGAGCTCTCTCACTCTTGGCTGCAAAGAAGCAGGTGTGAAAGGTGCGTTTCCACTTCAAGCTTGCCCGCCATTCCTTTGGAGTTATTCCACAAGAGATAAATTAGGAAATGCTCAGCGAACAGGCAGTCCCAAAGGGCTCAGCAGCTCCCCTGGATTCAGAATAATTCCAAAATACCCCCAGAATCTGTTTGTACAGTGCCAAGCCCTTCCCGAAGGACTTCTTGCACCCCTTGCCTCAGCCAACACAGCACTTTTCTGTATTTTAAAATGATTGCTTTTGATACGTTTTTAATGTCCCTTCTCTGCTGGAAACGCTGGAGCGTGAAACTATCCAGAATTCCCAGGTCCAGATATATCTGTTACTCTGATCCAGTTGCCTCTGTAAGGACTTTATTCTTAGGAGATTTGTGTGGGTTTTGCTAAGTGCGTTAAAGTAATTTGTACCTTTAAAGGACTGCATCTCCCTCTTGGTTACGGTTAATCTTTAATCCAGCATCTTCATCTTCGCCTGCAGCACCTTAATTTGGCTTCTTGATTTAATTTCTTTTACCGTCTGCTACCTCCTCCTATTCCCAACCCCTCTGTCATCTGCCTGATTTATTTTTCTTTGTCTCTTTATCTGCTAGCCCTGCGTTCAGCCATTAAAATTTTCTGATTTAGGTTTCTGAGAAATGGAGTACCCTGGAGCGAGTGTTTTGGTGGTGAGAGAGCCATCCTTCTTTCCAACTTGGCCCTGGGGCCCCCTGTACTCTTTGAGATAGGGCTGGGACATCGGCAGCCGTGTTTGTTTGCTGTTTTGTGAAGTGCTGCTTGTAGGTAAAGAGGCAGTCTGTGTCCCTGTCCTTGCCTTTGCCATGAAAAGTTGGGAAAAGCATCAAGATTTCAGACAGGAGAAGGCTGAAAAAAGAGAGAGCACAGATGACGGGATCTGGATCAGAGCTGGGATTGGCAGGCGTTTTGTTCAGAGCAAAGAACACACTTTGATCTTCCTCTTTCCTTTCAGTCTCACGCATCAGAGCAATGTTCAAAATCTCCAGCTGGGCAAGCCTACTGCCCTGGCATTGCTGGGGTTTGGTGTGAACATGACATGAAAGATTTTTTTACAGTGAAGATGGTGAAACATTGGACCTAGTTGCCCAGAGAGGTTGTAGAAGCCTCATCCCTGGAAAAATTCAAGGTCATGTCGGAAGGGGCTCTGAACAACCCGATCTAGCTGAAGGTGTTACCGCTCACCGAAGCAGGGTTGGTCTATGTGACCTTTAAAAGTCCCTTCCAACCAAAAACACTCTATGAATCTAGGTTTCGGTGATTCTATGATTCGATGATACTACGATTTTGTGCTTCTATGATGCTATAATAGTTGTGGTCATCTCCTCATGCCAGCTAACCATCGATTCTGCTTTCCTGAGCTCTGGCTGAGCACTCGGTGGTGATCTCAGAGTCCTTTTAAGCTCTGTTGGGAGCATCTAAGACAGAAGTGCTAAACAGTAACCAGGCCATACGTGTTGCCATGTCTGGGGTAGCACAACCACACCCTAAAGAGGATGCCTTTAAACCAAGTGCATCTGTACATCCTTGATTAGCCAAAGGGAGTGTTTCCAGGTTGTTAAGTGCTGGCTGCAATGTCTTACATTTATTTTGGCATCCGGTACGCTCAGCAAATGCATTTACTGCCTTGTTTCTCCATTCTTCCCACGCCTCCTTTCCCATAAGACTCGAGCACGGGACCATGATGTCCAGGCATAGGAAGCGGTGTGCTCGGCTAATGCACTCGGTTCCTCTGAGGGTTTCCCCCGAAATGTTTTCAATGTGTGTGACAAGGCTGCTGCTTATCACTTCAGTGCGCTGAGTATTGCTTTCTGTGTAACCAGGAAGATTTCCCAGTTTGTCAGAAACGATCGTAGGCTAACTGGCTGTTGTACAAGGCAGAGAGAAAGAGGATTGCCTGGGCCACCGATGAGTTGATGCCTGGCATGGTGCCGCATCCTTTTCTAAAGAGAAAAGCAGAGTCCCATCTTTTGGACCATGATCTAGTTTTGAGTCTTCCTAGCATAAGAGGGACTAACTGCGTTACCAGCCACAAGTCTGTAATGTATGAGGCATCTCGTGGCAATTGAGAAATTACAGCTGGAAAGCTGATATGGAAGCTGAGAAGGTAAGCTGAACACTCTTTCTACATGTTTGCTAAAGCAAGCGATTTCAGGAGGGTCGTGCAGGGTAGTACAAGTGGGTGACAGCCCTTTCAGCACGGTCCTGGCTCCCATTCTTGCTTTGCAAGACCTGCCAAAACATTTCTGTGCAAGCTGAAAGTCAAGGACACCCGAGGAGCTGCTCCTGGAGGGAACAGTCCTGCAAAGCCTGGATAAGCAGCTGTGAATGTCACGTAGGGGTGGGAGGGAGACAGATACATCACTAACTGATTTCACCTTGTCCTTTGTTGGAAAGGAGCCGTATATGATAATGAGACCAGCCATCTTACTGCTCACCTTTCCATTCTCCTGTTGTCCCAGTGGTAGACTTCTCTCCACTTGGGAAAGTCAACTTCAGAAAGTGCCAACATCTGTTTAAAATACTTTCACAGGACCTCCTTCTCACCTTTTTACCCAAGACAATCCAGGTATTTAATGAACTATTGATTGCTCTGATATTCTGGTGTAGCAGGAAAGTTCCAATGCGGCACTTTTGACCAAAAGTAAGGGTAGGAGATATGGCCTGGACTTCTTGCAACAGGTGGATCCTGGAAATCTTGTAATTGTACTTTAAGCTCTGGATAGCAGTAGCGAGTTTAAGAGCAGAGGCTAAAGTCTTGGTTGGATAAATCATTGATCTATTCTGGAAAGCAGTCTGAGATCATCTTCTGCACTGACAGGTGAGCTGACCTGATGATACTGGTGTTTACAGTGTAGCTAAATCTGAGAATAAGGGTGTTTTTTTTCCTTTTTTTCTCTTTTTTTTTCTTTTTTTTTTCTTTTTTTCTTTTTCCCTAAAGCCGTGAAGTCATGGGATTATGGGGACCTGTAGGCTTTTCTGTGTCTATTTCACAGAAATCTATAGAGGAGCTTGAAAATGTCATATTTTTAAAGGAGAAAATGCACAACACAAAAGGATTTCAAAGGTGATATATAAAAAAAGAGAAACCCTCATGATATGTCAAGCCAAATTCCTGGGTGTTTTGTGTAAACTGAGCTGTGACACTGTGGAAAAGATCAGATCCGTAGTTATTAAGAAATAACTAGAACTGGGATGAAATATTTCCCCAGGTTCAATGAGCAGGAGCTGTTTAACTGGTTTCCTCTGCAACATGGATACTGTGACACCTCACATTTGTGTCTGTTTTAAAGACAAAGAACACCAGCAGTGTCTTCAGTCTCTCCATTTCTTCTCTATGCAATCCATGATATCAGGCCGTCTGTATCAAAACGTTGACATTCGTGGCACATGTTGAGGATTGTTGAGTGTCTTACTGTGTAGGACACATGGGGCAGAGTGGTTCTTCTGGAGTTCCATTCCAACGAAACCTCTGTCCCATCACTGTCTTTGGAAAGGAGGGTTTTCAAGGAAGGACAAGAGAATTGCAATCGCAGGGTGTGGACCCAGTGAGGAAGTTAGAATCATAGAATCATATCAGCTGGAAGAGACCTAGAAAATCATCGAGTCCAGCCTTTGTTCCAGCCCTATCAACCTACTAAATGATTCCCCCCAATGCAACATCCACCCATCTCCTAAACACCTCCAGGGATGGTGACTCAACCACCTCCCTGCGCAGCCTGTTCCAATGACTGACAACCCTTTCAGTAAAGAAATTCTTCCTAATATCTAACCCAAACCTCCCCTGGCACAATTTAAATTCATTTCCCCTCATCTTATCACTGTTATCCTCTCCCATCCCCTCCTTGTGCACTGAGGAATGTCTTTGGAGACCAAGGCACGGTGCAAGTTTCACCCGCAAGAGGTGATGTCTTCATTTCAGACCATTTTCTGGAGCTATGGAGCAAGGATGTAACGGGGTAGGGAGCTCATTAATTATCAAGCATGTGCTCCGGATTTTAAATGGCAAAGCCCAAGAGGCTGACGATGTTGGGAAGCGCTGAGCTTCCTCTCCGGTGGGACGGCGTGGCCTTCTGATGAGAGTCATTACAGCTCAGCCTCAGCTGCATTTATGGTGTCTGAAAAGATTATCTCCAGATAATCTTACGGGTATTTAGCCAGCCATATGCTTTATTTCAATGGTAATATGTATTTCTTCATGCGGTTTAACATTGTTTATGTTAATTAAGGCTTCAGATTGGATGCTGCATGTGGGCTGTTGCTTCTTTTTTTTGGGGGGGGGCCTAATTTGTAGATAGTGAGTAACCTTGTACCCTGCAAAATGCTCAAATTCTGTTAGCCATGACCATGAATTCATAGCTGGGAAAAAGCCCTGTTTTTAAGGTCCTTAAAACTTTCTCCTCTGGTCCCTCTCGCCTCCAAAAAACCTAAAAGGGCCTGGAGAAAATGCCAAATATCCCTCACTTCTGGGTCATGAATCTTTTCTTAAATCACCCTTGTCTTAATTTTACTTGTGTCAGTTCTGAAGTAAATCATCTGAAAACACCTGGAATTAGGGCCCTCTGAAAAACAGAATTAGTATTCCTGCTCTGATTTCATTTTCCTTGCACCAAGCAACTGAATCAGTAGCAGACTTTTTTGGGTGTTTTTTTTTTCTTTTTTTTTCCATTTTCGTTGGGTTTTTTTGTTTGGTTTTTTTTTTTTTTTTCTAAAGAGCTAATTTAATAATAGTTGCTAATCTGATTATTGATTCTCTCCTACCGGCAGAAAATTGTTTTGTTCGGTGCCAGGTTTGTGCTGTCGGGGTAGAGGTGAGAAAAAGGGCATCAGTGCCAAACAAAACTCATGAAGAGACAGAGCGATCTCAGCAGTTGAGCAGAAAGGTTTAGGGTGGCTCCAGAGAGCTGTGTGGTTTTTGTCTTTCTGGGAAGAAACCAGGGAACCCGGCCAAAGGATGTATGGATGCATTCATTGACCAGAAGGCAAAGTGGTTCAGTATTTCAAGAGTGACTGCTTAGTCTAAAGAGCTCTGTTAGTGTCCTCTGACAGGACTGAATCCATTTGCCTCTCCTTTGTGTGCCTCAGTTTCCTTATCATAGAATTACAGTATGGTTTGTTTTGGAAGGGACCTTCAGATATCATCTAGTCCAACCCCTCTGCAATGAGCAGAGACATCTTTAACTAGATCAGAGCCCTGTCTAACCTGACCTTGAATGCTTCCGTGGGGTTTTACCATCTCTCTGGACAACCTGGTTCAATGCTTCACCACCCTCATCATAACATTTCTTCCTTATATCTAGTCTCAATCTACTCTCTTTCAGTTTACAACCATTACCCCTTGTCCTACTGCAACAGGGCAGATTAAAAAATTTGTCCTCATCTTTCTTATAAACCCCCTTTTAAGTAGGAAAGGCTGCAAGAAAGCCTTCCCACACCCTTCTCTTATCTAGGCTGAACAACCCCAAATTTCTCAGCTTGTCCTCCTAGGGGAGGTGCTCCAGCCCCTTGATCATCTTCATGGCCTCCTCTGGACCAACTCAAACAGGTCCATGTCTTTCCTGTGCTGAGAACTCCAGAGCTGGACACGGAACGGCAGGTGAGGTCTCATCAGCTCAAAGTAGAGGAGCAGAATCTCCTCCCTTGACCTGATGGCCACGCTGCTTTGGATGCAGTCCAGGATGCAATTGGTTTCTGGGCTGCCAGCTAAATGAGGTTGATGACATTTGATTTCTTTGACATAAGTGTAGGAAAACTGCTGGGCAATCACTTATTGAGCTGGAGCTTCAGTTTTTGGAGTGGGTTACATGGCTGTCACCAAACGGGTGCTACACTTTAATTTCAGAGATGCAGAAGTGCCTGATTTTTCTAGGAGGACCAGTTTGGCTCTAGACTGACTTGCTGGATGTGTGAGATTTCTCACAGGATTTCCACTAGAATAACTGAGAGCTCAGCCTGTCTTTCAGACAGTGGCTTGGTCACAGAAAAGAAAAAATATCTCTTCAACAATATCATGACCCTTGTGATACAGGTTTGTGTCTTTTTTTTCAGTTCTTAGGAAGGTCTAAACTAACCTAAATACGATTACTGCTTTGGCACTGACAGAATCCAAAATTTCCTGAGCTGCGAGAATGTTAAAGATTGATATCAGCATATATTTAGCTAATGTGTTTAATTTATTTCAGTGTTTATCTGTCTGGCACAAGATCCTTAGTGACTGTTTTAGCAACCAATCAAAGATTTTTTTATTTCTTTATTAATCAGCCTTTTTTTTTTCCCCCCCCCAAAAAAAGATGCAAATGGGTTCATGTCCCTTTTTCCTGGGAACTGTCCACGTGTTAATCCAACCCTGAGGTCCTGCAAAACGGTGACTCTGACACACTTGCCGTGTAAAAACGATCTTACCTTTTTTTTTTTGTCCTGAGATATTGTGCAGAGCCAAAGTGTTTGAAAGGTGCTCTGGGGCAGCCTTTGGCTGGAAATGAAAATTGCTTTTGGGAATCCCACAAAAAGGATTAACTTTGACTTCATCTCTGGCCCGTTCTCCAAATTAATAATCAATCTGCCAGCTGGACCCTTGCCAAGCACTTGCATGACCTGCCTGGTTTGCAAGGGGTAGGATGGCCCATGTGAAGCAAGAAGTATCAGAG
The DNA here is from genome assembly GCA_020746105.1 of Trogon surrucura. Taxonomy (NCBI): domain Eukaryota; kingdom Metazoa; phylum Chordata; class Aves; order Trogoniformes; family Trogonidae; genus Trogon; species Trogon surrucura. The sequence continues at coordinate 2,638,753 of CM036619.1, read as the reverse complement.
AACCACAAAATCACTGAGGTTAGAAGAAACCTCCAGGGATCATTTGTGTTATTTCAGTCTCAAATATGTACCTAATTTTTAAAACCTCTTTCTGATCCTTGCCTCTTCCCAGAACAAAGGCTCTCCATTTGTGCCAATTCCTATTCAGAGCAGCACTTCTGTTTAAGAAAGTCCTTAAGCATGTGCTTAGCTCCTATTTAAATCTACAAGACAGTGCTTAATTGCTTTTTCCCATCAAGTGCTCAAATAATGTTCATAGTCATGTTGTAACATATGGTGAAACATTTTCTTGCGGAGCATCATTAGAATTACACTGGAGATAAATCTGGCCATAGACTTTAGAGACAGAACCAACTTGTCAGGTTTCCTGCTAACCCTCCCAGTACAACGGGGTTTTTTACGCCAGTCTGGTTTGGGGATTACTACAATTCCTCTTTGACTGGCTTGTAATCAGTCTGACTACACTGTTCTCTAATATTCTGCCCACGTTTTCCCTTTAGTAGAGTTCCTCTTTCTTCCCTCCCCTCTTGAGACCGCCTGGAAGTAATTCTACTTCCTTATTAGTGTACCTGGATTCAATATTTGTGAATAGCTCAAATTCTGCTCTTTTTCTTTGCCGCTGAGCTGGGAGCATGGGTTTTCCATTACAAACCCGGTGTACTTTTCTGCAGAATCAAAGCTTTTGCTGAGAAGATAAAGGATCAGCCCTGATCTACAAATGAAACCTATACACACAGGCATGTACACACAAACACACCCATGTGCCTCTGCTTAAGGACCTGTTCATTAAAATCCCCTTCTGCAGCTTTTGATCAGGTCCGTGATGAAAGTATTTTGCGGACAACTGTGTGCAACGTACACTTTTTTTTATAACATCACCTTATTTTTGAGCAGATCCCAATGAAATAATATTTACATGACAAAATTCAGCGATCAGATCATTTAGGTTTTGAAGTCTGCACTGAACTATGAAGTTTTTGGCAATACTTGCTGGCTGGACCTTTGTGCGGGCAAAACACTCTCTGCACCCGACAAGACGGAAAGTCCTTCAGATGTGATTGCCTGGACCACAGAGAGATCTCATGAGATTTCTTTTGGTGGTATCGAATATGTCATCTGCCCCCAAAATCACACGACTGGCGTTATTCAGGAGATTTCATGTCACTACAGCCCTGACTTTGAACCCTTCCAGCTGCAACTGAGCGGTGCGTTTTCAGGCGCTTCTCAGCAACCACATTTAATTTCAAAATGTAGAAATTGGGCTTGAACGAAGGTTCATCATATGATGTCCATGTCGGGGATAAGGCAATCCTGGCACTTCGCTTGAGTGTTGACAAGCAAAACTTTGGTTGGTGTATCATTTATCCCTCGTGATGGTGTAACACCTGAGAAACCTCTCGCTCAGCTCTCTCAACACCAACCTTAGCCTGTGGCTTTCCATATGGCAGCATGTGGACAGTGACAAGGCGGTGGTGACTCTTCTGGCATGTCCTCCTACCCACAGATACATTCCCCAACTCAGCTTCAAGGCACATCCTGAACAAGCGCAGAAGTGTTTGTATTGCCAGGGTTGCAGGGCAAAGACAAGGGGTAATTAAGCAGATTTGCAAAGTGGAAGAATGAGAAGAGAGTGATGATTCTGATCTTAAAACTAGAGGAATGGATGTGCTTTATGGAGCACTCAGCATTTGGATATTCTGAGTGGTTGAATAACTGGTAATAATGAGTTAATAGTCACTGGCAGTGATGAGGGACAGATTTTCATTTTCTACTAAATAGCATAGTTGGATTTACTCTGAGGTGATTTACACCAAGTTTCTGACTCAGCACATCCCACAGCACCCATCCTGTGTGTGATTTATAGCAGCTTTTAAAGTAAAAAAGTGGATGGCTTTGATCCAATTGATTTCTTTGAATCCAACAGGATAAATAAGCAGGCATCAGACCAGGTCTTATAAGAGCAAAGAAGGGTTATTATATTTTTTTTTATTTTTTTTTTACCTAGATACTGCTATATGCTCTTTCTGTGTGTGCATCTAGAAGTGAATATCAGACTGTGCCAAGAGTGGTTGTGGCCCTGGATAGATTTTATTCTGATATTGCATTCACTGCTGTACTGTTGGCTTTTCTGCCATGGGAGTGTGAGACCAGGAGCAGCATCTAGGGAGTCTTATTTGTTTTCTGATACCTTCCCTGGGGTTTCTTGGTTTGGTAGGCTTTCTGATTTCTTTTCCTTTTTTTTTAATTTATTTAATTTTTTTTTCTGTTGGATGAGGTTACTGTTGTTGATGCATGGCCCAGATCTCTCCTAGTCTACTCTGAAAGCTGGTAAATGAGTAAATCTGGGCTTTGGGATTGAAAGTGATGTTAAGGCAATGGTATTCACACTTTTCAAGAGAGTTTAAATTGCTCAGGGGAAGGGGGCGGGTGTGCGCATCAATGTACACATATTTGATGCTTTAAGAATGATAGTTTTAAGCATGTCTGTTTGTTGTGAAAGCCTGCTCAGACAGAAAAATGTTAAGGATAATTAGGAGCCCTTTTAAAAGCACTTTTCTAGATATTTGCAAACCCATAGATGAAAAAGATAGCTAAAGCACTGAGAAAAACTCAACTAAAAAATAAAAACAAACCACCTAAGCAAAGACAAATAAACCAATATCCACAAAGCCAGTCTGTTTTAGAGGGGAAGTGAAAGCTGGTGCAGAGATACAGACAAAGGATAGATTGATAGCAAGCAATACAAATTAAAAGCTTGACAAAGATACGTAAGAATTTTATTGTTCCGGATGGTGGAAACGAATAAAATGGAAAATTTAGGGCATACTAAAACCAAAATAAACCCTAATGGTATTGGTTTGTCACCAGCTAGAAATGACAGATTTATTTATAATAATGTAGAAATTTCAATAAATGCCTGTATTCCGTAATTGGAAGAGAGCCTGGTTACTTAATCCACATCCCAGGCTAATGAAATATTTTATATTACACCAGCAGCTAGAAAACATGCTATACATCACCTAATAAAGTAAGATGTTTTTAAGAGAATCAAGACAGTAATTTTGTCAGCAAGAGTTTTCAAAGAGCAAGCTAATGCTAATTGGAGGTCATCATTCTTCAGTAGAGGAAGGGTGGAAGCATTTCCCTAAACCTGGAGAGAGGAGCTTGTGTCTGAACACACAACAGCCTCACATCTGTCTGAGGAACAATAACACACCATCAGATACAGGATCCAAAAATTAAGGGACTGTGGGTGATATTATGATTATAATTGAATAATGGCATGCTCATTAAAACAGAGAAATTAATAGCAATCAACTTAGGGAAAAAAGATCTTGTTGAGCTAAATTAACACTTTCTATGAGAATATATAACTGGTTGGTAGAGTCTGAGCATTTGCCATTATTTGTACACATCATAAATAAGGCATTTGTCTTGGTGGCAGTGAATAAACAAGATGATTGTCTACTCTAGTTTCTGGAAATAAATATAGGCAAGAACACAGAATTCATGTTCCCCTTGAGATTGGCTTTGGATCTCTCCGTCCCTTCCAAGAAGGGTGTTGGTGAATTGCAGAACGTGCATGTTGGAGATCAGAGAGCAATGTCTGGACCTGAGAATCTCCCCGGGATGATGTGACATAGCTCAGTGAAGACCTGACTCTTGAGGGAAGACAGACTGATATCCCATCAGGTGGACGGACATGCAGTAGGGTCCAGCCACACAGAAAGTCCTGGATGGATACAAGAGAAAAAGAGAAGTGTTCTGTGTATTGCTGACAACTTCTACAGGAAAATCAGTTTGGCTTTTATTTGTCTGTTTGGATTTATTTTTTTTTTACTGTGAAAAGTGCTTTAATCTGAAAAGGAGATAATTCAGGAAGGCTCAGTGCCACGTGTTAAACTGGATCCAAATGGATATTCACAACAGAATCAGCAGCGTGCGTTGATGCTCTGTTACCCTGTTGGTCCCCAGCCTGTTCTTCCACTTTCTTGCACAGCGGTTAGAGAGGTGGAGGGAGGTCTTGCTGCTTGAGGAACGGGTCAGTGCGTGCACGGAGCCGAGACCTGCAAAAAAACTTTAGTGCAACTCGAAGCAGGTCTGCTGGAATCAGCAGTATGGAGAAGTGCAGGCCATCTGTGATACACCTAAGGCTGCTGAGCAGCTTGGCTCCATCTGGAGCTGCCTTCAGCTTGCTGCTGGCATTCTTGCCAAGGTTCTCTCCTCTGAGGATGGTCAGATATGGAGAGGGGACACGTTACATGCATGGCCCCCAATGAAAGCATATGGCCCTTTTGCTCTGCCTCCACATACTGTCCCAGGCTCCAGCGAAGCCCAGGTTACCCTCACGGATCCTGACCTTCTCCTCATCCGTTGCATTTCTACTCTTACTCTCTGCATTTGCACCCTGTATGTAACCGCATTTTGGGAGAGCAGTCTGGACAAGACACAGAAGCAACGAGTGGAAAATGAGTGTACTTTATTGGGTGAGGACTGTACCCTGGCACTTCAAGGCAGAACACCGAAATTTCTCTTTTCCCTTAGCTCAGCCCTCAGTGCTCACATGGAGATGGGGCTGCAATAACTTTTTCCCCATGAAACCACCCCACCTGAGGGATGAAGGCCAACTTCACATGGAGTCTTTCCCTCCTATGACCCCTTCCCCACTCTGCTGCTCTTTCCCAGCCTGAAAGGATGCCATGAGAAAGCAGAGACTTCATTTTTTCCATCTCTCAAGGCCCCTCTGGCCCCAGGGCAGGGGTATCCCTGCTGTGTCTGAAGTTCTGGGGGTGTGGGGAAAGTCTGAGGGGGGTCCTCTCATGGCCTGTGGAGACTCTGGTCCTAGATTTAGGGTGGGGAGAACAAAGGGGGGGAGGAGGAACAGCTGTGAGGGTGGGGAGGAGGAGGAGCTGGCATCCGTGGAGTAATTGGGGGAGGTCAAGGGGAGGTTGAGGGAAGGTGTGGGGGGAGGGATGGACTCATGCATTGGGGTAACTAGTGTAGAGGATGGGAGGGGTGGCTGGGAGAGATCTATGTGTGGAGGTGAAATGGGGGGACACATCTAGATGGGGTATGGGGCAGCAGTGCTGGGGGGTGTATGTTATGAGGAATGGACATATGGGGGAAATGAGCTATATATAAGATCTGTGGGACAGGTCTATAGATTTACACATCCCTATAGGATATGTAGGACAGGGCTGTAGAGGTAAGGAAGTGTATTAGAGTTGTGTAGGACAGAGCTAGAGGATTATTTATTCATATACTAGGAGAAGTGTTACAGGGCTATGGGGTTGTAAATCCACATAGTGGGTGTGTGGAACAAAGCCATAAGCTTATCCGTATATGGTGTATGTGGGACAGGGCTATAAGGTTAGGGAGGTGTATATAAGGTATGTCGGACAAGGCTATAGGGTTAGGGAGGTGTATACGGGGTATGTGGGATAGAGCTATAGGGTTAGGGAGGTATATGTAAAGTATGTGGAATAGGGCTATAGGGTTAGGGAGGTATATATAAAGTATGTAGGATGGGGCTATAGGGCTAGGGAGGTGTATACAGAGTATGATTCTATATGTGGGACATGGCTATAGGGTAAGGGAGGTGTATACAGAGTATGTGGGACAGGGCTATAGGGTTAGGGAGGTGTATACAGGGTATATGGGACAGGCTATAGGGTATGGGAGGTGTATATAGGGTATGTGGGATAGGGCTATAGGGTAAGGGAGGTGTATACGGGGTATGTGGGACAGGCTACAGGGTTATACATCCTTATATGGGGTGCATGTCACAGGGCTACAGGTTTGTGCACCCACAGAGTGGGTGTGTGGGACGAGGCTGTACGGTTCTAAGTGCACACACAAGATATATGACCTATAGGGTTAGGGAGGCGTATGTGGGCAAAGCGAGACGGCACAACCCGGGGGGGGTGAAGTGAGACACTTACACAGAGGGAGGAGAGAGGGGGTCGACGGAGGGGTCACAGTGGGACAGGCCAAATCAAGGCCAGGGTTGGGGATCTCCAGGGATGCTGGGGGCGGGGAGGCTGCGGGGGGAGAGGTCCCCCCCTCCCCTGCGGCGCCGTGCCCGCTCCCCGCCCGCCCTGACGGCCGCTCTCTCTCCCTTCTTCTCCCCGCTCCGCCGCCTCGTCCCCTCCCTCCAGCCGAGCCTCCGCCTCCGCCTCCCCACCCGGCGCCTGGTCCTGGCGCGGCTGCCGAACGGTCCCGCTCGACGCCTCCCGGACGAAGTGCCTGTGTGACCGGCTCTCCGCCTTCGCCATCTTAGCCCAGCTCAGCCCCGACATGGTGAGTCCCGGCGGAGGGAGGAGCGGAGGGGGAGGAGGGCGACACGCACCGAGGGGGGGAAATCGAGAGGGAGGCGAGCGGGGACCCGGGCGGGATGGAGCGGAGCATCCTCTGGGGCGGGCGCCGAGCGGCGCCGGGGACAGACCCCGACCCCGCTGCAAGCCCGCACCGTAGCGACACACCGGGAGGTTTTTTTCTTTGCATCACCCTCCTCCTTCATCGCCGCCCTTCCTCTCCCCTTCCCACCCTCCCTCCCGCAGTTTTGGGGAGGGAGGGGGACACACACGCTGCTTTTTCTCCCCCCTCCATCCCTTCCTCCCATCCCTGCGTTGTGCTTTGGAGTGAAAGCCGCTAAACGGCTGCTCAGCCCATTCCGTTGCGATTCCCACGCACGAAATCTTCCCACGTGTCTTTATTTTATTATTATTTTGGGGAGGGGGGGTGGAGGGGAATCACCCCGCACCTCCCTCCTGCCTCCTGCAGCTCCTCATATCCCCCTCCTTGGCTGGGAGTCCTTCTCGCTAACACACTTTTTTCTTTTTTTTTTTTTTCTTTCTTTTTTTTTTTTTTGGGGGGGGGGGGATCCCCTCCCCACTCGGGAATAGGGGCCCGAATAGGGAATAGGGAGGAGTTGGGAAGTTTTGTTGGTGCCATGAAGCTGGCGGCGCGTTTCGGACAGGGAGCTTTCCGAAAAAAAAGAAAAAAAAAAAAAAAAGAAAAGAAAAAGTGAGAGATTCCTAGAAATTATCACCGGGCGGTTGCACCCAGAATTAGGGTGGGTGCCCAGACACCAAAAGAGACACGAAGATGGTCAAAAGAGGCTTCGCAGGCGCCTCTCTTCCACCTTGTGCTTTTGTGTTTTTTTTAGTTTTTTTTTATTTTTTTCTTAAATAGTTTATCCCTTTTTGGACAGTTCCCAGGTTCATAGAGCAAAGCCGCCCACCTCCCCTCCACCTAGCTCTTCTCCGTCTGCCTGGGCGCTGGGAGTTTTCTGGGCCCTTGCAATTATTTGCTAATTATGCTTTGCTTGTTAAACGCTGGCTTAATTCAGCGAGAGGGGAGGGGAGAGGGAAGAAAGGAAGGGTGAGGGTGGTAAAGGGAGGAGGGGGGATCACATTTTCCAAGATGAAGGTTTGGTTTATTATTAGAAACACTAATGTATTTGGTCCACTAGTTACCATGGAAACAACATCTGCACTGAAGTGCTTTTAAAGACACAGCGTTGGTTGTGTTTGCCCAGGCCCAGCTTTGTGAAATGGGCTCTGGAGGGTCGAGTAGAGTTGTTCTCGGCGTCCTCTTGAGAGAGGCACCAAGCTTCTGGTCTCGGTAGAGATGCGCTGGTTGAAAGATGCTCGAAGGTAGGACCGGAGCTGGATTCCCTCTTGGAAGGAGCTGGTTGCATTGGTGCTGGTGTCCCTGCACCCATCTTCTTCCTTGGGTTGTTGTTTCCTTGTCTTCCCACCAAGCAAGCTGGGTTCTTCATGAAATCTTGCAGGCAGGGAGGAAGCCTGATGGGCTCTTCAGGAGTGGTACCCAACATTCTCGAGGTGACAGGCTGAGCTCAGGTGAGCTGGAACCCATCTGCTGCTGCTCCGTACCTGCCCTGTGAGCCTACAGGGCTGCGTCCTACCTGCACCCTTCAGCCCAAGCTGCAGCAGCTTAAGTGTCTGGCTCCAGAGGTTGTGATGACCACCATGATGATTGAAGGAGCCTTGTCCTACCTGGGGAAGACTCTGTGCTGTTGTTGTAAGCAACCCTGGAAAAGTTTAGGGAGGTTGCATGGTTGCAGAAAATAAAGTTGTGTTTTCTGCTGCAGGGATACTTCTAAGGCCAAACCAGCCCAGGTGTGCAGCTGAGCTGCTGGTGAAGGTCCTCTGCTGGTCCTTCTCTGGGAGTGGGCAGAGGACCAGGCAGTGTAGGAAGAGACTAAGGAGTCTTTGGCTTGGCTGAAGCAGAAGTTTCTCTAACAGAGATTTTATATTCACACAGTGCTTGGTGTTCTTTAAGTAAGTAGCTGGGAAAAAAAATGGTTAATTTGACGTGGCCGGATACTGCTGCTCCCTCAGCTCTAGGTGTTTGGTGTATTATCTGGATAACACAGGGCTGGTGTAAGCCCTTTATCATCCATGCAAGTATTTTCACATCTGAGAGAGGGGTTTGGCTGCCGGAGGATGCAGCTTCCTTCCCCCAGGCATGTTTTATTATATCTGCAACTAACCTCTCAGCTGGTCCTTTGGGGTTTAGCCCTAAATTGCTTCCTTCATCCTCTTTCCAACTCAGCTGGCTGCTGGTTGGGTTACATTTTCACAGCTCATTTTTTTTCCCTAGCCTGGAGTCAACTCACGAGCATCAGGATGAGTCCTTTGGCCATGTTGGGGACTGGCTACCTCCTGAGCTCTCCCCCACTAAGAAAAGCCCAGGGTTTGTTGATGCTGTGGAGTGTTGCTCAACCATGTCCTCATTGCACCACCCTCACTTTCCTGACCTAGTGTCATTCTGAGCAAGTCCACACCGCTTCCCTTTCCCCAGAGGTGGCATCTCGTCATCGTTGGTGTCTGCGGTGGTGACATTTATAGTGCAGTTTTTCATGTGCCTTTGGAACTCTCAGGACAAGAAGCTCCGTCTGCCTGTGTCATTAATATTATTTATTGCTATAAATCTCCCTTCTGGAGTCTTTGGCCTTGGCAGTTTGAAATATTTGTAACCCTGGTATGGGCACAGCTTCTTTGCAGCAAAAAAGGACCAGGAAAGGCTTGTGGGGGGTTACTGTTACTGCCCAGGAAGCCGATTCGGACTTGCCAAGGACAGAGTTTTCCTGGGCTGGACCCCGTGTGTTGCTCATATGACAGGGAAAGGAAGCAGTTTTTCTTGTGTTTTGAATCAGTTTTGGAAAGAGAGATCCCTAAACCCTGATAGAGCAGATCCATCTCAAAAGCTGGCGTTCAACTCTGACTCTTTATTTGCATCCAATTTCCCTTGGAACCTGCTATTTCTCCTAGACAGAAGCAGCCTCTTGCACTAGTTCTGCACGATTGCTTTTTGACCATCATAAATTAAGGAATACAGACAAGTTTTTGGGGGCTGTCTTTTCATTTTGGCTTTATACTGTGCCTAGCTTGGTAGGGCAGTGGTATTTACATGCTTGGATGCTACACCTGCATAACAGCGGTGCTAACAGAGAATAAGGGCACAAGGAAACTGCAGAGCCACATGTTTGAATGATACCTTTGCAAACCCTGGTCAGGCTGATTGAGAGTCTTTGCGGTGGTGTTTTTCTCAGTATTTCTTGGCAGTCTTGGCAGTTTTTTGGAGGTGTGAAGGAAAGCGAGCGGAAGCCTGAGGATGCACAGGAGAGCCTTACTTACTCTTTGGTTTCCTCTTTCGAATTTGTCTTGTGTTGCCTCTTCTGCCACCAGCTCATGACTGGCCTTTATAAAGTCAATCAAACTTTAAAGCTTGGTTCTTACAGCGCTTAGGACCCTAGTAGGACTATACAAATATATCTCTATCTCTCTTTCTCCGTATTAGCCTTGTCTTCAGAGACAAGGCTGATCAGAATTGCATGTCCGAGCTCTGCTCTCATTTCTGGTGTTGACAAAGGTTGAAAGGCGCAGAAAGAACTTGTGTGGATGCCGAGTTTGTTATGCTGAATTTTTTGGAAGATCTCGTCTCCCTGGAGGTATTTACTCACAGGCAAACCATTAGGTGGAAGGGTTGTACGGCAACTGCATGTTTTTTTTGGGGGTGTCTTGTAGCAGACTTGGAAGAGCTGAGTGGGAAGCATGCTTGCAAGGCAAAGGAGTGTTCACAGTGAGCAGTCCTGACCCTGTGGTCAAGATATTGCAAGAGGCTTTGACATTGTTATCCTCAGTTTGCATAAATACAAGGAACTTTTCACGGTGTGCTTCCTACCCGAAGGGACAAGAGCTTCTGAGCCCCTCTCTCAACTCACATTCCCTTTTGCTTTTCCTGAAAACATCCCAGCGTTGTGTATACAGCAGAGGAGAAGGAAATTCTTCACGGAAAGAGTGGTCAGACACTGGAACAGACTGCCTAGGGAGGTGGTTGAGTCGCCATCCCTGGATGTGTTTAAGTGTCGCTGAGATGTGGTGTTGGGTGATATGGTTTAGGGGTGAACTTGTAGTGTAGGGTTAATGGTTGTAGTGTAGGGTTAATGGTTGGACTTGATGATCCCAAGGGTCTTTTCCAACCTGAACTGTTCTATGATTCTATGATTACCCTTGGGAAATAGCAAGCACGGAGAGTAGACTTCCGGTGTACATCTTGCATGAGTAGGTTATGGAAAGGTAATCAACATACAGGTCTGTGTCTTGAAGATCTTCCGTCTGAAAAGGTTGCCCTGTGCTATAGGAGGTCTGAGTATTTCATGCAGAGTGTGCAGACACAAGGTGGGTTATTTTAAGGTCCCAAAACTCTATAGGGCCTTGATTGCGTGGTGAGCAGATCCATGTTTTCCAGCAGCAGGGTTTTCTCCTTGAAAAATGTTGGCGTTAATAAATTAAAACCTTTTGGAAGGGTGTAGCTGCTCGGACAAGATTTTGGTGGAAAATCAGAGCAGTGTTTCACTTAGGCAAGAGAGGAGCACTTTATTTGGAGATGAACGTTTCAACATTTATATTCTACCGTCATTTATCACGTGAGATTCGGAGTCTGGGTAAGAACAAATCATACCTTGAGAACAGCCAGTTCTCACCTTTGCAATAGTTTTCAGGTTTTGTTACTAATGATGCTGCTTCTTCTACAATCTTAACCCTTTGATTCAGAAGTTTTGGCTTTTCTGCTGAGGGGAAGTTCTTAGTTTTGCCCAGCTCGTAATCTTAAGGCAGCAAACTGCTGCCAGTTTGCTCAGGGGAAGAGTTTGTTAGACTCGTGTGTATGGATGTGCTGGCTTGGCTACAGCCAGAGCTGTTTCTGTGCCTGTAAGTGAAATTATGACCTTGGGCTAATCACTTCATTGCTTTCTGCTTCCGTTTCTCCAGCTGCAGCACCCTTGCTGCATCCCAGGCTCTGTATTTGCACAGTGCCCCAAGCCTGAAGGGTGCTACAGAAAGCACCAAGTGCTGTCATTTCCCTGACAGAGCATTAGGAGCCTCCGCTTGCTCGGTGAACAAGAGCTGTGCCAGGGCGAGCATTGCTGAGCTGCAAATATTTGGGCTCCAAATCCTCCGTGAGCCTTCCCGCACTTGTGCCGGTTGGCACCTCTTTCCTGCAATCAGCCTGTCCTCTCTGGGATGCTGCTGCTGTTAGAGTGTCTCTCAGGACCTGACTGTGCCTCCTGCTTGCAGAGCCCTTGAACTGGAAGCATTTCCTAAGATTTCCTGGGGATTTGTGCTGTTCCCGCTGGATTCTCCCCAAATATTGAGAGGCTGAAGTGGAAGCAATGAAGGGACACTCCAGCTGGACTCCTGCTCGTCTCAGGAGAGCTCTGTGCTGAGATCGGGGAAGGTTATGCTCTAAGTGCTGCTGGGGATTTCTGGGGTTCTCCCAGGTCCTGCTCCACAGCAGGAGCAGCTGCTGTCTTTTCTCAGGGGTGCCTTTCCCTGAGGTCTTTGGCAGCCTGCAGGAGCAGGCTGTGATCCTGCAAAGCACAAACTGATCTTTCCTTTGCTCAGCAGGGATGCTCTTTTCACTAAGCCTGGTATAGTTACCGTGAGTTTCAGCAGGAGTTGATAGCATGGAGAAGATCACATACGAACCAGCTGGGCAGACAGTTTTCCCTTCTGACTCTCTCTCAATAATGCGATTAAGATGTAGAAAAGGATGTATGATGCCCTCAGATGGCCAAATGGGCCAAGCCACAGTCTGGCTCCCTCTTAAAAGAATTGCCTTATTTTTTCGGATGTGGTCGCTTAGCAGAGGGGGGTGAATTGCCATCCTCCATCGTTGCCTCACTGGAAGTCACTTGCTTTTAAACGTCTAGTTTGTGGTCGCTGACCTGAAGTCTGTCAGCATTGCGGAGTCAATTTGGGCTAAATCTCATTTGAGTTTGGAGAGGATCTGGAGTCAATGTATGGATGATTTGTGTTGGGTTTTTAGAGGAAAGGGATTACTGACAGAGCTTGTGCTGCACTCCGGGTGCCAGGAGATGCGACTGGAGATTGCCATTGCTATAAAACATCCCCAGAAGACAGGATCCCATCAGCAAATTAGTGACTGGTGTTCGAAGATATGTAGGTAAGGAATCAGAGACAGGGGTGATAGGAAATCCCTCTCAGTTCTGTGCTTCTAGAAGAGACAACACTTGAATATATTAAAAGAAGACAGGTAGCATGCAAGGTAATAATAGAAGGATTTGGCTCAGCATAATAAGCAGTCATCCAGCATCCCACCTCCTTCGCGGCTCTCTGCGGATTCAGCTGTCTGTCGATCCAGCAGATAGTTTACTAGATCTTCACAGCCAACAGCTTTCCTCTGCTGAGTTTCTGCTCGGCAGTTGTGGTTTCGCTCGGGTCCTTTTGACTCACGACAGAACACCAGGCAGTGGGATTTGCAGCAGCGTGGGTCTGCGGCTCTTCCCCCGCGAGCCAGAGCCAACGAGCTCCGCACAGCCCTGGCAGTGACTCTTCTGCAGGCAAATGCTGCATCGCCCTGTATCTCTTCATCTGAAGGGGACGTGGGAGAGGAACATGATCAAGTGGCTGGGAGCTTAAAACCGTTGTGGGATTCAGTGCTTCAGCATGAGTAATACCGAGCCAGATTCACCCTTTAGTGGAAAGGCAAGAGCAGCTCTGGCATTAACCAAGTGACTCCAGGAGCAGACAAGGGTTGAGGTTAGTCCCTTGTCTTCAGCTGAAATTCAAGACTCTCCCTGCACGTCTGGGATACTGCGTGTCCAAGCATTCCTGAGGGGTTTGGTGCTTATTTTGAGCTGCAATGCTTAATGGCTTGTTGCCACGAAGGCAGCTTAGCGAGTGTGACAGCTGCCCTATTACCCAGCCACAGCTTACTGCTCTGTTAAAGGAGGTGTGGATTTAAGCCAGGACACACCAGGGCCTTCCCAATTCCCACTTTCCCCTTTTCTAAGAGCTCAGAAAACAGCTCTCATACTTGGTGCACGCAGATTTGAGCCATCAAATGTGAGCTCAGGGGGTGAGCAGTACCTCTCCGGGATGCTCTGCTCTGTGTTCGAGCAGGATGACTGGTACTGGTGAGTGTGGGAGCATGTGAGTACGTGCATGGGAGGGGATGCTGTGTCAGAGATGTTTGGTGTGGTACCTCCGCGCTGATGGTGAGTGGAGGTGAGCTCTGTGAGATGCTTTGACTCATTTCTCAAGGAGAAAAGACTGAGGGGAAAGAGGATAATGGTCTTTAAATGGGTAGAAGGCAGCGGTGGAAAAGGGAATAATCTTCTTTTTGTGTTTGCTGGGGATTGGACTCAAATTGCAGTGTGAGAGATTTAATTTAGGCACAAGGGAAAACCTTCTGTCTGCAGGGATATCCAAGTACTGAGAGCCCAGCCTCCGTCAGCAAAGGCTTTTTTGAAAAGGCTGGTGATTGCTTAGCTAGCTTTGAGGTAGGCAAAGGAGTGAGCTGAGTTTGTCAGGTCTTTTCTCACCTTTTTTTCCTGTGATGATGCTTTTAGATGATCTCTAAGGGCCCTTCCAACCTAAGACATTCTGTGATTCTATGATTCTCACTATGTGAAAGAGAGAGACGTGGCAGTGGTGTGACATGTTTCTTGGAGGTGAAGGAGCAGGATGGAGGCAGATGGGAAAACCATGGTGGATTTAGGACATGTATTTGGAAAAAAATCACACAGAGTCTATCCACAGCTGGGGACACAACCTGACTTGCTTTCTATATCCAGCCATACCTGTTGATCCCCTGTTATTTTGTATTTATAATGCATTATTCGGACCATCTGTCACCTGGGAGGCTTTAGCTGCCAGAGCACAACTTCAGCCTGCTCAGAGCTGAATGAGCCACAAAGCCACCCCCCACCCTCCAAAAAATAGGTGAAATACAGCTGAAAATCCCAGCTGACGTAACCCTAGGGATGCTTGGATGGAGGCGGGATGCGGGGGCACCATGTAAACAGCGCGAGGGCATTAGTCATCGCGATCCGCAGTAAGTGGTGGCACATCTGCCGTTGTCAGGATCGCTTTGTAGGCATTGCACCAAGCAGAGGAGGCTTAAAGTAAGAGCACTGGGTGGATTTCTAGGTGTGGTTTAGTTTTTATTTGGGGGGGAGCTTCACCGAAGGCAGAGTGCGGTGTGGGAGACATCACAAAGGTTCTCATTTGAAAATGGTAACAAGTGGGTGATGAAGGCTGGGTTTCACGGGCTCATCATGGGTGGGAGCCAGCGCATTAGTACTAAATGAGATTAGCTTCTTCTTCAAAGCACTTCAAGGGCTAAGCATGTTGTGTTTGAAGAATCAGTCGAACTGTTGTTGTTCTTGTCTTTCGTCTATCGTTCTGCAATTCTCTCCGTAGCACTCAGATTGGATATTAGGAAAAAATTCATTGCTGAAAGAGTGGTGAGGTGTTGGAACAGGCTGCCCAGGGAAGTGGTGGGGTCACCATCCTTGGAAGTGTTAAAAAAATGTGTAGATCTCAGTATGTAGTATAGTGGTCATAGTAGTATTGGGTTGACAGTCGGACTAGGTGATCTTAGAGGTCTTTTGCAACCTTTAGAATCCTACAATTCTACGATACTTTGGCCTATAAAAGCCCTTCAAAGTAACTTTGGCTCACTGCTTCATCATTGAGCCCTGCTGTGCCCTGCCTAAAGGTTGCATTTGACATGCCGTGCAGTGAGATGTGGAAATTAAGTCATTATTATTTTTTTTTACAAAAAATGTCTACTCATTTAAACCAGAGTTGAATCAGTTTCGGAAACACTCGTGTGCTTCATACTTTTGCTATCTATGGATATATGAATGGACAAATCTACAGGCAAGATTTGGGCGGTAATGGCAATAAAATGGGCAATATGCATGGAAAACAAATGTTGGACTTGTAATTATGAGTAGTTGAGCTTGAAACTTCTATCTAAATATTAGGGCTATCTAATCAGGAAATGGGTGTGTGCTTGATAATGGTCAGTCAAAATCAAGTCTGCAACTCAAGTGCTCACTAGCTAGCTACTGCCCTACTAACCAGAAGGATATACAGGATATATTCAATAAATCCGTGAAAGGGAAATGACTCCGCTCTTTTCCCACAATCAAGAAAATGCTTTCACTTTTCCTGACAAATTGTTCTTTTTGGTCTTTTAAATATGGCGATCATGTCAGCTGTTCCCCAGGTGGGGAATATCCTACTACTGGGGCCAGTTTTGATCTTGTTTATATCAACATGGTACAGTTGTAAATCCAAGGGCTGTTACAGTTTTACTTCCCAATCATTCCGCTGTGAATGAGATGGGCATCGGGGCCAGGAGCTGATTCCTTGAGTGCCTCTTCGAGATCACTGTTCCATGTAGAGGGAATTAGCACCAGTGACTCCCCAGTAACCCAAGTGTGTGGCACTGAGTGGGTGGAAACATGCCAGATCTTTGGGTTGCAATGGGAATAAAGCTATCCCTATCATCATAACAATGTGGGGATCATCTAATAAATGTCTGAAGTCCCTTCATCTCCTTTTGAGAGGTGAGCTCTAGCTGATGAGTCCTTGAGAGCCTCTGAGGACTGATAATGAGCTGGAGATGTCTCTTTTTTCAAAGTTGCTCCTTCGACGTTAATTTGGGTCAGGAGCTATTGACAGTGCAGAGATCTTCAGTGACTGACAAGCAAGAGATAGGAACTTTTACCTGCATCCTACTGGAAAGGAATCACATCTGCAGGTAATAATTAAAAGGGCTGAATGAAGACAAGGTTTAAGAGATGCTTTAGGGATGGTTTGTGCAGTCTTCACACAGTTGTTCATATGCTTTGGATGAAGCTTTTTTCTTAAAGACTGGTCTTATGAGGTGATCGAGTGTGTCCAAAGAAGGGCAATGAAGCTGATGAAGAGTCTACAGCACAAGTCTTATGAGGAGCAGCTGAGGAAACTGGGGTTGTTTAACCTGGAGAAAAGGAGGCTGAGGGGAGACTTTTTTGCTTTCTACAACTACCTGAAAGGAGGCTGCAGCGAAGTGTGAGCTCAGTCTTGTCTCCCAAGTAACAAGTGGTTCAACAAGAGGAAATGGCTTCAAGTTAGAAAAAATTCTTCATGGTAAGGCTTGTTGAGCATTGGAACAGGCTTCTCAGGAAAGTGGTGGAGTTGCCATCCCTGGAGGTATTTGTGGATGTGGTGCTTAGGGACATGGTTTAGTGGTGGACCTGGCAGTGCTGGGTTAATGGTTGGACTTGATAATCTTAAAGGCCTTTTCCAGCCTAGAGAATTCTGTGGTTCTATGCTTCAACAGGCAGAGGTGCTACAAGGGGAAAGGGAAGGCAGATGTTTCTTCTCCATGATGGTAGGCATCAGGGTATTATGAACATCTTTGGCAGAAGTCTTCCTCCAGACACCATGGCCTTGGGTGTTTCCCCCACTCCTCAGTTGAGTCTCTCCAAAGGGTAGGATGCACGAGCATGGGGAAGGCACGTGTTGCCCATGCTGTGGGGAGAGCTGCCCATCTGGCATCACTCACCGACACGACATTGATAAAGTAAAACAAACAGCGGGCTGTTTTGGAATAATTTGGTGAAATGCTGTCACCTGGCGTGGAACCAAAACGCTGCTTAAATCAGGATAAACACAGTCTGGATTCCACCCTCATTTTTCCATTCCCAGTCTGCCATGGATTTATTTTATTTTAAACTGTGTGTAAATCTTACCACATTTCCCTGCAAGGTGCTCGGCACTGCTGCTATGAAGTTACTAGAGATGAGGGCGTGCTTGTGAAAGCAGGGCAAGATGGGTAATGCAAGAACTGGCTTGCAAATCAGTTGCAGGCTTTGGTTTGATTATCCTCTATGTAGTACATCAAAAGGGCAATTCCAGACAGAAAGGAGCAATGAAAAAAGGCCATTTTTTAATGTAGTTAGAGCATATGACCATATTGTAAAATAATGCTAGAAGTGATAGTGATAATAAATTCCATGGCAAAAGTGGGTCTAGCACTGTCGTGTAATTGTCCCTACTGTTTGTTATGATGGTCCCTGACTGTGTCTTGGGTTGTGCCAACTAACGATGCCCAATCTGTGGTCCTGGGGGGATGCCATAGTCCATGAGTGTTCCTCTAGACAGTACGGACAAGACCCCTCTGTTTCAAACACTGAGTTTGTATCATCTATGCCTTATCACTTCATCTCAAGGCAATAGTGTGGGTCCTGGACCATTTTATTTTCTAGGACTGACATAGAGAGGTAGAGGTTTGCTACTTATCACAGTGCCTGTGACAGCAGTGCTGCAAAAGCTGATTGAAGTTCACTTCTCCCTCAGTTGTCTCAGAAGGAAAGATGGTGTACCTGAAAAGGAGTAGTCCACTGTGATTATTACCAGCTTTATTTTGGAAAATGGTTTTATTTTTCTTTAACATGTTTTAAAAAGAAAGGCTGGAACGGAGAAAGTCTTGCCGTATGGATGAAAAGCAAAGATTTAAAAATCAGACACTCCGTCTGACCAGCTCACAAACAGTTAAGCCAAAAGCTCTTTTCTCTCTCTCCTCCATACCTCCCCATGTTAATATTGCACAGCAGAGAATGAGAAGCTGATGCTTGATTGTTCTGACATAGCCCTAGGAACCCCCTGAGGCATTTACACATACCAGAAATCTAGCTGAATTAAGCTTTGGAAGAGAGATGGAGGGCAGCGTCATTCTTTTCTTTTCTATTTCCAGGGGGTCAAAATAGGCCCCTGAGAAGTTAAGGCCAGTGTTTGCAATGTAAAGCAGGTTACTTGAGAGGGCTTTGTAAAGATTGGCTTAAATGATGGAGCCACACGAGCACAGTTGACCTGTGGGCAAGCTGGGAATAGAGCCCCGCTCTCCTCGCCTGCGGTCCCCTTGCTGCTTCCCAAACTGCGGCTCGCAGAGGAATGCAAAGTTACTCATCAGAATAACTCATGGGTAATCATTAGAGTCTGTTTAAACAGCAGCCTGGTCTAGTGGAAGGTGTCCCTGCCCATGGCAGAGGCGTTGGAACTAGATGATCTTCAAGGTCCCTTCCAATCCAAACCATTCTATGATTGTGTCATTTTGGTAGCTTGGCCAACCGCAATGGGGAGGGGGTGGAGAGGGAATAAAGCATGATGTATTTTAAATTATGACAGTGAAAATGTTTGGGAACAGCTGGTTGGGAAGGAGGAGAGTGGCCCTTTGAGTTAATGCAAGCTTAATCCATCCCTCCTTGATACTAGGGCTGGAAATTGTGTCATTGAGGGTGCAGTCTGGTAGTTCAGAGAGCGGCAGCAAGCTGACCGTGGTGTTGACAACTGGCAGGTAGATAACACGTGCTGTTAACTCCTGTAATTCCCCACCAGCCTGCAGGAATTTATCCTGACAGTTCTTATTAACAAGCAGCTGCGTGACCACTCCTCTGCCCTGAGATCTTGATCAAAGCTGTTTACTAAACGCAGATTGCCATGTTGTATCTTGAGAGCAGACTCGATACCGAGTGAAGAGTTAGCGATTGCTAATAAATAGTAGCGCATTAAGATGTCTCTCCGGGTGATTTTTGTGTACTGTAATTACATGGAATTGCCTGTTAGACTGGCCAAATTACATAAAAGGGGCCCTCAGCTCCACAAATGCGTTCCCAATAATGGGTGACTATTAGCTGTGACATGAGAAACCTGTAGTTATGATACGAAGGAAGCAAAATGAGGTAGTAATTCTCTGGGTCTGTCTTGCACTGACGTGGGCTGAGCTGGGGAGGATGTCAGTTTGTTCCAGAAAGAGGTTGTGAAATGATTATTTATTAATGATGCCACTAAATGATCTGTATGCCGGGCTTTATCTCAAAGCCCTCCTCAG
Organism: Trogon surrucura; assembly: GCA_020746105.1. Taxonomy (NCBI): domain Eukaryota; kingdom Metazoa; phylum Chordata; class Aves; order Trogoniformes; family Trogonidae; genus Trogon; species Trogon surrucura. The sequence continues at coordinate 2,619,532 of CM036619.1, read as the reverse complement.
AGTTTAGAGGACAGAGAAAGCTCTGGGGAGACTTCATGGTGGTCTTCCAGTATATGAAGTGTTGTTAGAAAGACAGAGAAAGATTTTTTTAACGGGTTTTGTTTAGGACAGAGTTAAATTTCTCCACAGTAGCTTGTATGGGGATGTGCTTTAGAGTTGGGGTGAAAATGGTGTTGACAACACAGCGATGTTTTAGTTGTTGCTGAGCAATGATTACGCAGCATCAAGGCCTTTCCTGCTCCTCAGACTGCCCCACCAGCAAGTAGACTGGGGGTACAGAAGAAATTGGGAGGGGACACAGCTGGGATAGCTGACCCCAAATGACCCTTCTAATTCTCCCTCCATCCCATGACCAGCTCTGTGGTGCTTAGCTGCCCAGTGCGGTTAAACCATGGCACCAGGACCTGTGGTGACAGACGCTGGTACGGGTTGCCCAGAGAAGTTATGGATTGTCTCATCCCTGCAGGTGTTCACAGTTAGGTCGAACAGGACTTTGAGCAACCTGATCTAGTGGAAGGTGTCCCTGCCCATGGCAGTGGGTGTTGGACCGGATGATTTTCCAACTCAAACCCATCTACAGTTCTGTGAAAACATGATTTGGTACCTCCTCACTGCTCTTCTCTTTTGAGTGGAATGAACTGTGTAGTTCCTTTGATAATGCTGACCCACCAAGGGTCCTTTCAGCTGTGGCCCAGTCCTGCCTTCACTAAATTCCTGCTACTGCCCGTATTTTAGACTATCGAAAAGAGCTTGTGTCCTCTTACTGCTTCCCTATCTTACAATTAGTGGAAGAAATATGTCTTCCAGGAGGTGAAAACTGAGCCTTCCCTTGAGCAGCTCCAGCTTTACCCCAGACCTCAGCAACAGGCATGTCCCAGTTTGACCAGACAGCTGGATATCAGTGCTACTTTCATCGGGTACTGCATGGTGGTCAGGAGGGTGGTGGAGTATGAACAGCACCTGCTTATTAAGCGGGTTTGCTCCTCATGCACGTCACATCTGCTCCTTCTGAAGACAAGTGCAAGGTTTTGCTCCTCTTGGGTCTGCAGAGCCCCTGGAGGTGGAGAGATAAGTCAGCTACACCTTTGTCAGCTGAACTGTGTCGAGAGCCTGGGTCTCACCCAGGTGAAGGTGTTGTAGCATCTCTCGTTACCAAAGTCCCTAAATGATATCATATAATTATTGTGGATTGCTGCCCTTCAAGGTGGCTGCTCTTCTTGTCCAGTGGTTATACTGGAGCAGAGGACACGGCTGGTGCTTCATCATCCCACTGCAGTATATATATATTCATACAAAGAGTCTGAGCCTGAATGAGAAATCCAGAATCTAACTGAATGGGGATATAAAAAAAGCCCAAAACAAACAAAGAGTATTTTTTTTTTTTGGCAGATGATGAGAGCACATTCACCTCTTGGTCATTCAGCCCTTCTCAGTTGTTTTCTTACAGCACTGACACACATGCTTTTGTTTAGAAAGCTGCTTGCTTTTGTGAGCACTGCTGAAAGCATTATTTTCCAACATTTTTTACAGCCGGCTTTCTGCTTTGACGAGAGTTGTTCAACCAGCAGCAAAATCAATACAGTGCGGCACAAGAAACTTCTCAAGAACAGAGAAAAGCCTTTACACCAGTGACACAGTAAAATAGTTCCTGAGCAATTCTTGGAGTAAATCCCACGCACTTAGTCCAGTTCTTCATCAGAAGAACAGAGTGAGACTCATTACTTTGAGGTCATGACCTGTGAGGACAGGTAGGGAGAGCTGGACTTGCTTGGTCTTGCAAAGGCAAATCACAGAATCACAGAATCACTGAATGCGAGGGATTGGAAGGGACCTTGAAAGATCATCTAGTCCAGCCCCCCTGCCAGAGCAGGATCACCTACAGTAGAGCGCACAGGAACGCGTCCAGGCGGGTTTTGAATGTCTCCAGAGAAGGAGATTCCACAACCTCCCTGGGCAGCCTGTTCCAGTGCTCGGTCACCCTCACAGTGAAAAAGGTTTTCCTCATATTTTTATGGAACCTCCTTACATCCATTGCCCCTTGTCTTGTCAGTGGACGCCGCTGAAAAGAGCCTGGCTCCATCTTCCTGACATTCCCCCTTGACATATTTATAAACATGAATGAGGTCACCCCTCAGCCTCCTCTTCTCCAAGCTAAAGAGACCCAGCTCTTTCAGCCTTTCCTCATAAGGGAGATGCTCCACTCCCTTCACCATCTTTGTGGCTCTAAATGTGAGAAGCAGCACAATCATGACCTACAGGTGTCAGAGGGGCAATTACAACAACTATAAAACCAAACTCCTCTCGCTTGTGCCTGATGATTGATCAAGGGGAAAAAACACAAAGTGGAGCTTGAGGGATTCATGTGCGGTAGCAGGAAAATCCCTATTGCCATGAGAGTGGTGTCACTCTCGCATGGTCACCATAGGGATGGGAGCTTTCCATTTTTGAGAAATGGATGTTAGTGGTAGTCCTACTCCACATAGTAAATTGCATTAGAAAGGGCTAGACGCCTCTTGCAACCAGTGCTTCTGTAATTCTCTGACTTCATGAGTCTTTAATTTCAAATGTGCAGGAAGTCAGGCTCAAGGCAACCATTCTGAAGAGCAAACACATTTCTGAAAACAAACAAAGCCCAGCCCCCCCTCAGATTCCAAACTCATATGCTTGGGTTTAATTTGGAAGCAAAATAAATAGTTTAATTTTGCGGTGACTTTATTAGTGTGATGGTGTACCTATAAAGACTTTGTTCAGCCTTTCACGGTATCAACGATGGAAAAAACTGAAAGAACAGCTTGCTTGTAAGGTCTCAGGCAAACTGCGTGGCATTAAGAAATACTTTATTCTGATTGGAGCCTGTTTGACCCTGAAGCGAGAGCAGGGTAATGGAATAAGCACGACTTGAATGAAGTCACTTTTCACAGTGTTCTGCAGAGAGCAAGAGAAGGAGAGATGCAGAGAATGCAAAGGGGGGAGTGCCAGAGAGATGCATTAAGAGCAAGAAGAAAAGGCAGAATGTGTCATGGAAAATGGCCAAAGGAAGGGAGGAAGGAAGACAAAGGAGAGAAAAAAATCAGGGGAAAAGAAGAGAAGGAAATAGAAAGAAGGGAGCGAGGTGAAATTGTAAAGAAAAGGAGGAGTGTCCTTCTGCCCTGCTAGGCAGAGCAATGAGGTGGTAGGACAGCAAGCAGCCCCAGGCAGTAGCACTCGTTATTTCCATCCCGGCTGATGTCATTGATTGCTTCTCTCCTCCCTTGTCATGCCTGGTGACAGAATCGCTGGGCTTGCGACTCGTAACAACCTGCTCGGTTCCTGCTTGGCCCAGGCAAAGGGTTTCTTTCCAGCTCCAGATAGGCAGGCATGACTTCGTCTGTGTTTCAGGGTGCTTCTGGGTGGCACCCAGCAGCAGACACAGGGAGGTGGTGAGGGACAGGTCCTCTGGGATTACCTCCAGTCCAAGCAAGTGATGACTCTGTTCCTAGCCTGTCTTCTGCAGTCAACCCGTGTGCTCCTTGGCTGTGATGCTGGCAAAGTGCCGTAGGACTGATTTCTCTCTTGCCTTTAGGATGCCTTGCTGTTTTTCTCTTGGTATCTGTATTTCTTTTTTTAAACCAACCTTGCTTTTCCCCCTCCATTCCTCTCCAAGGAAACTTTCTTTTCAAGGTTCAGATCCTACAGCATCCGACCACCTTCTGTCAGGGGGTTTAATTAGTCAGAAGAAATAAAACAATCGATGCTTCGTTTGCCAAAAGGAGGAGTTGGGGGAGGGGGAAAGGAAGATAGGGAGGGCAGAGAAACTTTAATAATGAAGAAAGCAAGCAGAATCTTAAGCTACATGGGTCTAAGACTTTAAGACTTATTCTCAAAGAAGCGAGCTCCTGCTCTTGTTGCATCCAGTGTTTTTTTATGGTTATCCACCCTCGTGATGCCAACAAAAGTCCCACGAGGGCTAGACCAATCATCCTTTCTCTGTAGGGAGAAGGGATGAGTGAGCTTCATAGCATCTCTTCCGGAAAAGTCCTTCTGGTGGGCATGGATTTTGTGAAAGTTTGGCTGAAGGATAGAGAAGGAGGTGCAAATCAGGGTCTTTTTCCATGCAAAGGTCTGCAGATAGGCACCAGCTACTGCTCACAAATCTTGTTTCCGTTTGGCCAGTGGTCATTTGTGTAATGCCTTGCCAATGAGCAAACATCTGACCTAGGAATGGTCCAGCACATGCAACCTTTTACTTAGCTGAAGGAGAATAGAGAGGGTTATGGGTGATGTGGGAGAGGGGGTAAGGGAAGGAATGAAGGAACCTGAGGTTTTTGGGAGTGGAGGGATGTCAGAGTGGATGAGGGAGGAAGGGGAGTTAAGGTTACTCTGCTGGAGATATAGGAATGTATTCTGCTCCTCTCCTAAAATCCAAACCCCATTTCTTCAGTTACTCTCAGGTGGTTTAGGAATCAGTTATATATCGAGCTTTTTTTTTGTTTTAATGGAGCTCCTCCCCCACTTTTTATCCAGTTGCCCATGAAAAGTCAGTGAAATGAGACCTACTTAAATCAAATGTCACAATCGATGCTCATCCCAGGCCACCATTTGTGCGACGTGAGCTCATATTGCCGCAAGGAGGGAGCAGGGAGAGAAAAAGGGTTGGGAGTGAGCTTGGAGCGAGCGAGCAAGGAGCAATCCATGTTTGAGTAGCTTATGCTTCACAGTGCATTTATCCTGACCATGCTTCTCTGGGGCAGGACAGGGCTGTTGCCCACTTGGGTTCTGCAGAGTTGAAACCAAGGTGGCAAAGGGAAAAGCTGTGGCTTCATACTGGAGATTGCGTCTCTCTCTCTCCCATACCCTACGCCAGTGCTTGACTAAATCATAGGGTTCTCCTCTCAGAAGGAAGTCCTTTCCACATTTCAATTTATAAGGAGCAAGATACGATATTTCAGCACTTACTGTGCCTGGAATATGTCCAATTTCATTTTTGCTTCATGGAAGAACAAATCAAAATGTTGATATTTTCATTGAAATTTCTTTATCACAAAATCACAGAATCACAGAATCACTGAATGCGAGGGATTGGAAGGGACCTTGAAAGATCATCTAGTCCAACCCCCCTGCCAGAGCAGGATCACCCAGAGTAGGTCACACAGGAACGTGTCCAGGTGGGTTTTGAATGTCTCCAAAGAAGGAGACTCCACAACCTCCCTGAGCAGCCTGTGCCAGGGCTCTGTCACTCTCACAGGGAAGACGTTTTTCCTTATATTTTTGTGGACCCTCCTGTGCTCCAGCTTATATCTGTTGCTATCATCGGACGTCACTGAGAAGAGCCTGGCTCTGCCCTCCTGACACTCACCCTTTACGTAATTATAAAAATTGATAAGGTTACCCCTCAGTCTCCTCCAAGCTAAAGAGACCCAGCTCCTTCAGCCTTTCCTCATAGGGTTTGTTTACCTGCTTCCAATCTTCTACAAATATTTGGCAGAAGTAAATTCTTAGGATGGGAATACAGTTGTGTGAGTTGATGTAAAATTTACAGTAGTCCAAATCTCCATAGAAGTTTAGAGGAAGAGTCCACATGTGAGCTGAAACATTTTCTGTGAGCATTTTGAAGAGCTCTAGGTGTAGGGGATTGCTGGATAGATTGATGAGGCTCAGCGCTGTGTTATTCTTAGTTTCTGCACGATTGCTGGTAGGTAAAAAGGCTTAAGATGTAGCCAGAAGTCCATGATTGAGGGCTGGTTTAGCTCACTCGGTTGAGCGTGGTGCTGAAACACCAAATGTCGCTGATTCGATTCCCGTTTGGTCCCCATGTGTTGCCTGATCTAGTTGAGAGGCGTCCCTGCCCATGACAGGGAGGTTGGATTAAATGATCTCTAAGGTCCCTTCCAGCCTAGGCCTTTCTAGGATTCTATGATTTCAGCAAGTTGAATTAGGATTGGCATCCAAACACTTTGTACATATCTGTGGTGTAGTTTTGGAGAGTCCTAGGCCTCGTGTTTCACAGAGCAAAATTCAAGGGAGGTGTACGGGTGTGCTGGGGTGGTTATGTGTGAGAGGTGATGTGGTCAGTAGGGAGGGGACATTGCAGAGAGGTGTCACCACACTGCAGTGCAGTTTGGCTTCCAGTCTGTAGCTGGTCTGCATCCAATAAAGATGCCTCTATGAACCTGTACTCCTCTAGGTATAAATGCCAGGTGGGGATTCAGACCGTTGAATGTGTCACTAAATTTTGTCTCAGATCCCTCAAGCTCTTGTTCCAGCCTTCCCAATAGCCCCTGTGGGGTTCACCATGGCAGTATGATCAAAGTTTTGTTCCCCGCAATGAGATGCAAAATGTGAGAGGTGTCCTTAGTCAAAATAAGCAAGTTAAGGAGGATCTTCCCCATCCCTTCAGACTTCAGGGACAATGCAGCTGAGATCCCTATGCATCAGGGTTGTTTGTTTCTTCTTCGTGGTGGGTTCTGTGGAGTAAACCTGTACTGGCTGTGGGCCTTGAGTCAATAGACACATGTTTGCTTTGTCCATGTGTTGAGCTGGCCAGACTCCATATAAGCATAGCACTGAGCCCTGCCTGATATATTTTGCTTTGCAGAAGGCTCAGTAGCGTGGAACAGAGCTGCAATACTCTCAGCTTCGTGGTGCCCTACTGATTGCAGGTTCAGGTTGAGCAGCCTCATGCCTGCCAACAGAATGGTGTAGGCAAGCCCTTAGAGAAATTCCTGTTCCATTTCCAAATTCATGTGTGTTTTCTTCTTTTTTTTTTTTTTTTCCTTATGCTAAGCTATGTCAGAAACCACCTAATATCCGTTGCTGTATTGGTTCTGTGCCCATCTAATGACAACCTTGACTGTGCTCCCAGACCTCTGCGTATTTCCTAATCACCCCAAAGAGACGGTTCTCATGTGTCTGCTGCGTGGTGGGTCTCTGCTTCTCTGCCTACATGCCAGCAGAGATCACTGATGTAGAAATCAGAAACATGCCAGGAAAAAAGCCTCCTGCAGCAGAGAAACCCAAGTGGGATCCAGATCCTCACTCTAAGCTGAGAACGGGAGTTTAGTGATATCAGTCTGGCAGATGTTGGCAAGTTACACAGTTCCAGTGATGCAGAGAACTAGACTAGGAGAGATTATAGCTTGTGTATTTGTTCTTGATGTTGCAAAAGCAGATGATCAGGAGATCTTTGTGTTCAGATGAGAAAGAGAACCATTCCACACCAGGTTTTCCAGTGGGGACCCCGACATACAAAGAAATGCTTTGTGTAGTAATGTAAGAGTAGTGAAGTGATGGATGCTATGACTGGAGGCTGGGTCCTTGGGGACTACATACATCTTGTTTTTATTTTGCTTCCTTCTTCGTCTCCTTTTCCAGATGGATGTTTGTAGTTGGTGAAAGATTTTCACCTTCTTTTCATCCTCCAACCTATATCACCACCATTCCCAGAAGAGCTCATTTGTAATTGTTCTAGTGTAGGCACTGCCTTCTACTATTACCTCATTAATTACCTTCAAAGTTTCACACTGGAAATGAAGGACCTGATCCTCCTTCTGCAACCCACACTTTTTACACACTTGCCATGGATATCAGAGTTGCTGCCCAGACTTAACTCTGGTGTGTGAGGGAGCAGAATGAGGTCCAGAATTAGGATGGGTTAACCAGAACTAAATCCTGGTCTTCTTTCCTTTTTATTTGTATGTGCAGTGCCATGTCAAGTTCAGGTGAGTTCACCATTAGGAGGAAAGTTCTTGCCATGATATTTAGCTGGTAGCATTTGCTGAGCATCTTCTTTTGCATTTTTTGTTTTTCCCCTTTTTTTTAATGCGTTACTTTCTCTCTTTCAGAACATGGAAAAGGTGCTGGTCCCTTCTGTCACGTTAATTGTAGGCTGTGGAGTATCTTCGCTGACCCTTTTGCTGTTGATTATCATTTATGTCTCTGTTTGGAGGTATGGCTTTCATTCTCTTCTCTTCTTGTTGGGGAAAGTAAGTGGCTCTTGATCTACATGGACCCTGGAGGTTTTGCTCTCCTGTTTTGGGCGTCTGGTGCCTGAGGAAGAACTGTTTGGTAATGCGTGGGTCCTGCAAAAAGTCATCACGGTGGCTTAGCTGGCATTATCCTTTCCTCCTAGTGCCAGAGAAATTAGTACACTGAAATTAGTGCCATGACCCCATGTAGTCGCATTGTTCCGGTTTCAAAAGACACGTGCTGGTTTAGATGCCTTCCTATACCCCAGGAAACCTTGTTCACGGAGACGTGGACACACATTGCCTCCTGGCACGCAAGTTGCTTCAACGTATTCCTGGCTGGGCCTTTGATAATGTCAAAACATCCACGGCCCGTTACGAAAACATCTGGCCTGAAGAACTGACAGCACTTTTCAGGAGCTTACGAATGATAAACCGCATGGTCTAAGTAACTCTCCAACCTCTTAGCTTCGTGTTGCCTTTAGCTTCAGAGGCGTATGGGATTTCCTCAGTACATCCCATTGCAGAGAGCTCCTGTACACCCATAAGCAGGTCAGGTGTAACCTTAAATTGCATCATTTACAGAGGCTGAAGTGGTCTTGGTGCAAAGTTTTATTGAACAAAGGCCCACATTAGCCCATGCCCCTGTTAGATACATTTTGATGGGCTGTATAAGCTGGAGGACCCAAGTTGTCCAAGGAATTTTCCCATATACTGCACTGAACGAGGTCTGAGTTTGTACTACGAGACCCACGCTTTTCCTAAACCCATGGCAAACAGGCTGAGAGCTTCATGACTCTACGTTAAACAAAACAAAGAAAATCAGAACGAGGTGAATGACTGTGAAATCGAAATGGAGTGGCTACAGAAAACGTGCTGTTTGGTTATTACTGGAGACCCTTTTGGGAGAAGGGATCAGCCTGAGGCTCTCATTTTGTCAAGTGGTTCTTACTAGGAAGGAAAAGATAAATTCAGTTCAGAGTTGTGAATTGAGATAACTTTTTCTACTCTTTGATAAAGGGAAGAAATGAGAGTGAAAAATGAGCAAAAATGCGTCTTTTTTTTTTGTTGATACTGTGACAGTGCATAGTGGCTAGTTAATTATGGCAAGTGCTACGAGCTGAAGACTGATCATAATAACGTTTATCTAGAACTCAGGTTTTTCCGTGCCTGGGGTATCATTGGATGTGCTCAAGTCCTTGTCCTCTCCTGCTTTTCCTCAGGCTGGGCAGCACTGAGCAGCGCTGGTAGGTGACTTACTGGTGTCACTGGTGTCAGGATCAAGTGGAAAGATAGGATAGAAGATTAAAGAGCAAGTGTTTGAGCCTCAACCTCTCTTTTCTATGAGAAACAAGTTCAGGATCTGAAACACAAGTTGAGATGTGAGGTTGAATCAGTTTGGAGCATGACAGAGTCATTTGGAGTAACATGATGTATTTTCTTCCAGGAGTGTGCCCCTCTATATTTACTGTCATTAAGGACAGTAAAGTTAATTGCCCACCTTGTTTAAAATACACTTCTTCTTTTTTTTTTTCTTTTAATTTCTCATTCCAGCCTTTACGTTATGCCTATGCCCAAAATGATCAGTGAGAAGGGGGGGACATGTTTATGGGAGTCTTGAATGGGCATTTCTGAGCTAGCCAAGGATGGACATGCATTTCCAAGTGATCCTGAGACCAGCTATATCTTGATTAAAGGGCTCTCTATCCTAAGTCTCTTTGTGTAAATATTTGTAAAGCATGGTCAAGTGATCTCTAGACTTTCTCTTTGGTGCGCTGAGTTTGTTTCATTTCTTCTCTGTAGATCATGTTTTCATGTTTTCTAAACCTCACAGCATTCCCATGGCTGAGCCCTGAGCTCTCTGTGTGTCCTTTTTTATTTTAGGCATAGCTGCTGGACATGAATGTGCTGTCCTATTAATGGTCTCAGGAACATCATGTTCCAAGTCAACATTATGTCCTGACTCCCACTTCGCTTTGTCCTAGATGTTATGTAGTGTGATAGACAACAGCTGGAGGAATGCTTCGAGGTGGGATCAGCAGTATTATTCCAACTGTTGTCGCGAAAATACAGGAGCAGTGTCAAAGAGGTCCTTTTCCACCGTGCAGGGGAGAACCTCCTTGTCCCCTAGCTGCCTGGTCTTCTGTGGAGAGCACTCACCAGAGCTCAGCTGTTTCGACGAGCTTTGGCTGGGAAATTTCCCATTCAGACCTCTGGACAAAGACCTCTGGAGCATGCATACATAGATTTTGCTCGTGTATGAAACACTTGTGATGAATAAGCTCACTGAGGCTGACAATCTGGAAACCCGCCCAGAATTTTGCCCAGCTAGGGTTTGCTTAGACATAGAAAGCAGAAAGAAAGGGTGGTGGAGAAAGAGGGAGAGGAACCTGGTAGAGAAAAACGAGCAGAGTAGAAGGGAGGTGATTCCAGCTTTGGGCTGCGTATCAGAGAGGAAATGAATTTACCCTCCGCTTCCCATTCACAACCCCCAAATAATGGTTGCTTCTCAGTGGCGCCTACTCAGCCGTCGGCATGAGCGGCGTGAGCTTTTTGATGCAAGCGATCGCTTCAGACGCAGCCAACTTGGCACCATCTCCTTGCAAGCTGGACGCTGTTTCTGTCTGACGGCTGTTGGTGGCCTGTTGGTGGACTCACTCCAGTTCCCAGTAGACAGATGGCTGCAAAAACTCTGCTGCAGATGGTGCATCTCTGGCCTTATTAGCAATCTCGACAGAGAGGTCAGTGACACAGTGGGCAATAGGAGTGGAGTGACCTTGTCACAGCTCAGCGGTGGCTGTCCTGGATCACAGCTGGAGACACAATCTGTGTGTGGGCCGTGTGCTCCACCACCCATGCGGATAAAGAGGGGGAATTGAAAGAAAAAGATCTTTCCTCTTGAAAACCGAGGCAAAAAATGAAAAACTGGGGAGAAAATTAACTATTGAAGGGTCAGAGCGGGTGAAATGGCTTAGTGTTTCTCTAAGCTTTGGTTCCTACCACTCTTTTCAAGCAGCTCCTTGACATGGTGGTATTTCAGGAGTGCCCCAGTGTTTTCTGTCTCTGAACTCATTGCAATTCAACAGACTCTCTAGTCAGTGACCTTTCCATAGCATGGAGATCGATGCTTGCTATCGAACAGCTCTCCCACCAGCCCATCAGCATCTGGGGCACGACAGACCTTTTTTCGCTGGTGGCAGCCGGGTGAGTGCTGTATTGCTGGAAGATACCGGTGCGAGCTTTTCTCACTCCCTACCCATCGAAGCCAAAGGATTGATTTAGTGGTTGTCGATGAGCTCTCAAGGGGCTTTTAACACTTGCTTTAAACCCACGAGCTCTGCCTTTGCCGGAGATGCTGATGGACTCGGTGGCCTTGGTGGAAGGTAAACAGGAATGAGTAAGCGACTGCGTGCAGAAGGATGTGTGTACTCACAGTGAGAAAGCAAAAGTGACTCAGTGTTTGCGGAGAGGAAGGGAGTGGAATGGGGACGGAGAGACAGATGGTGGGGTTTTCCCAACATCTTCGTCTGCCTTGGTTTGCACAGGGCCTCCCCACCTCCTGCAGGACCCAGACCAGAGCAGAAGTTGCCTAAATTTGCAGTTTTTCCCTGCTTTCGTGGTGGGTACAACATCTTTTGATAAGTAGACAGAGTCCATGTGTTAGCCAAGGGGTAGCAAGACAACACCCTGAAACAGCTCTGCCTTTGCCAAAGATCTTTCCTCCGGCTAAACCCATCAAGTTCTGTGGTTTTTTTGCTCTCTGATATGAGTTCCTGACTTCTTTGGCCGAAGGGTCTGGATAGGAATGGGTTTTTTTCTTTCTGTGGAACATCCTGCACTGGAGAAGAGAAAATGGAAGTAAAAAAGCAAGCATGGCAGGATGCCATCTTAGCGTAACGGGAAACTTCTGATTGAGGAAATGTTTGGTAGAGAGGTCAGGCTGCCAAGGAGGACTATGGAAACATTGCCCAGAAGTTCCGAATTGAATTAGGAGGGTTAGACCTTAGCTGCCCTACCTTAGCAAACTCATAAGGGATGTGAAAGACACCGAGGGGAGTTTCTGTATGTACATCAGCACCAAAGGAAATTGTTGGCCCAGTGTTGAATGGAGCAAGTAGCCTAATGGTGAAGGAAGTAGAAAAGGTGAAGGTACACAATATCTTTATCGCCTTATTCTACTGACAAAGTTTGCTCCCGGGCAGCTGAGTTCCTGTACCTAGTGGCAGAATCTGGGGAAGAAGAAATAGCCACTCTGGAAAAAAAAAAGAGAGAGCTGAGGACCATTTAATAAGCTGGACATTTACAAGTCCACGGGGCTGAATGGGACGCATCTAGGACGTTGAGGGAGCTGGCTGGTGTTACTGTGAAGCCACTCGCTATCATCTGGGGAGGTTCTTGATGGCTGGAGGAAGGCAAATGCTACACTCTTCTTTAAGAATAGCAAGAAGGAGGATGCAGAGAACAACTGGCTAGTCAACCTACTCACAGCCTCTGGAAAGATTAAGGAGCAAGTAGTTATAAAGAGTTTTTTTCCAGTCAAAATGATGGACAAGAAAGTGGTTGGGAATAGACAGCACAGATTTATTGAGGGCAGATTGTGCCTGACTGACCTGTTTCCCTTTTGTGATGTGTCGACTGGTTGCATGGACAGTGGAGAGAAGTAGGTGTTGTATATTTTTGACATGAGCAAGGTTTTTAACACAGTCTCCCATAGCATCTTTGTATCCAGACCAGGGAACTGTGCACAGGATTGGTGGCTTCTAAGGTGATATAATAGCTGTGTGGAGTTCCTGCAGGTGTAAAGGGCAATGGTCAAAGGTTTGAAGCCTAATCAGGAGCTGTTTACTAGTTGCATCCGACAGGGGTTGATACTATGGCCAATATTGTTTAAAGTTTTTTTGTAACAAGCTGGATGTTGGGGCAAAATGCACTTTCAGCAGGTTTGTGGGTGATGCCAAATTGGGAAGAGTGACAGGTATGCTGGAAAGCAGCACTGACATTCAGAAAGACCTCAGCAAAGTAGAGATATGGTCTGGAGAAGTGGTACAACAAAGACAAATACACAGTCCTGTACGTGGGACAGAATGATCGCTTGGAGCAGGATGGGCTGGGGACTGGCTTGGTGATGCCTCCACAGGAGAGTATCTGCTGGTCCTAATGAGCAATGATTTGGAAATGAATCAGCAGTGCACCCATGCAGCAATGAATTCCAACATTATATCGGGCTCTACAGGCAGGAATATGGCCAGCGGGTCAAGGGAATTGGTTATTCCCATCTGCCTGACACTCCATGGCCCCATCTGGAAACGCATGCCCAGTATTGGACTTTCCCAATACAAGAGATGTCAGAATGTTGGAGCAAGCCCAGTGGATGCTTAGAGAGATGGAAAACATGTTGTAAAAGGACGTGAAGGGAACAAGGCTTGGTTAGCTTGGAGAAGAAAATGCTATTAAGGAGGAGTCTCGGAGAAGTCAGGTGACTTGCAGAGGTACACAATGAAAGGTCTAGAGGCACCAGCTGCAGCAAGAAAAATCTAGCTGGATGTAAAGAAAAATAATCCTTCACCATAAGAGAAGTCAAGCACTGTAACAAATCATCTAAGAGAGGTGGTGGCATTTCTGTTCTTCATGATTTTCAAAACTTGATTGGACAAGACCCTAAGAAACCTGCTCTGACTTTGAAATTAGCCCTTTTGTTCAGGTGGAGGATTGGACTGGGAACTCGAGAGGTTTTTCCCCAACCTAAATTATTCTGATTCTGTGATTTTACATGCTGCCAACCCATGTCTCATTCTTTGGAGGTTCAGGGATCTGGGGAACAGGATGGCCTCTCAGTGCATGAAGGGAAACATGGAGAAAGGAGAGGCTTGTTTAAAGGGGGGAAAAGTCTGAAGACAACTGGAATATCTTCCCTTATATTTGCATACAGATGATACTTAACAGTCAATTCATTTTCTACGTTTTTTGATGAGAGGACACTTTCAAAGTGCATTCTAATTCCAGCTGGATCATGGTGTTGCTACACAGATTTATTACATTTCATTCCCACCAGTACACATCTCCTATGAAGACAGGTTGAGAGAATTGGGGTTGTTCAGCCTGGAAAACAGAAAACTCCAAACACAACTTAGAGCAGCCTTCTAGTACTTAAAGAGAACCTGTAAGAGAGATGGAAGCAATCTTTTTAGCAAGGTCTGTTGCGACAGGACAAGGGGTAGTGTCCTTAAACTAAAAGAGGGTACATTTAGACTGACATTAAGGAAGAAAGTTCGTAGGGGTGTGACAAAATATTGGCACAGGTTACCCAGAGAGGTGGTGGAGGTCCCATCCCTGGAGACATTCAAGGTCAGGCTTGATGGGGCTCTGAGCAACCTGGTCTAGTTAAAGCTGTCCCTGCTCACTGCAGGGGGCTGGACTAGATGGCCTTTAAAGGTCCTTCCAACTCAACATGTTCTATGGATTCCATGATTCAAGTCTTCTTTCCTATCCTCTAGAAACTGCTGACTGAGACTAAGCATTTTATTTCCCACAGTCAAAACTTAGATTGGTGGCTTGGTACCCTCCAGCCACAAATAGAATAGGATCCAAGTGATGCATAGCCCAATGAAACTGAGAAATTTGGGATAATTTTGGCCATGAAAGGAACCAGAGACTTGTTTTGCAGGCAGCCACCCCAGTTTCTAGATAAGCTGGAAGCTTGGATTTTGTTGTCTGTTTTTAGGTTGGGTGAGTTTCAGGGAGAGCTACCTATAAGCCAGATGTCTAACACACTAAATATAAGTTCAGGCTACTTTGAGCCAGTGAGGTTTTTGTATCCAGGAAAGTATATCCTCAGCATTCGTGCTTCTCTGAAGGTAAAACAAAGCGGGAAGTGAAAATCAAAGTTCTGCAGCCTTCATTAGGTCTAAGGCACAGATTTACCCTTGGAAGAACACAGACGTGCAGTAAACTCATCCTGCCCGTCTGATCAGAAACTCAAAACTCTGCAGCCAAGGCATGACCAACTCACTCTTGCTAAAATTAGTTAATGAAATTAAATTCCCAACATAAATAGTTGATGTGCTGGAATATAGGAAATAATCCAGCATTAGCCTCCAGGGATGAGCTGGTTGATTAATAGATCTGTTTCTAATTTCTATAAGCATTAGCATCTACTCTTCACTCATCTGGTATTCAGACTGAACACTTGCTGAACCACTGGGATTATTCGTGTGTGTGCGTGTGTGTTAGTATGGTCAGATTCCAAGTCAGTCCTTCAGGACTTGCACTTTTGCAATTCCCTTTTAATTTGATTAGATGCAGAAAAACGCATTCAGAGAAATTTTCCTCCGTAACCAGTGGTTTGAGTTAATTGTCGTGCACATACCTCAGCAGCAAGTTGATGCAGGGCTGCACGTCGCAAATCAGAAATGACAAATAGCTTGTTCCTGCAAGGTGCTGAAGGCAACAGCTTCCCAACTTGGATCCCTAATGTCCCAGACCTGCAACTGCAGTTACATATTTGGCCTAGTTTTGAGAAATACTAAACCTCTCTGTCTGGGGGGAAAAAATAGCAAAAAAAAAAAAAAAAGTCACAAATACTTCTCACTTCAGGAGGGTTTGTTAGTTAAACAAAGGGGAATGCTGAATCACAAGCACTTTGTCGTGAAGGTGCATGCATTTGTAATCTGCTTTCATCGCCAGCATGCCTGTGGCTCTTCTTATTTGGGAATCTTTCCGTGTGTTGCCTGTATGTTTTCTTTTAAGCTCCTTTTCAAGTCCCCTTCCAAGTAAGCACAGCTGAAGATGACTTGCAGCACTCTACTGTTTTAGGAGCGGCTCAGACTAGGGACCAGACTGGCCCCTGATTTGTTGACTCGTGCTCCTAACTCCAGCATTGATGGGAGAGGATGGAGAGACCTGTGGGCTGACGGCTACCCCCAAGCTCTCCTCTTCCATTTTGCCCTTGTTCTTGTCTGTTTAACATACCAGACCTGCAGGAAATGGGCAATCTCTTACCACTGGCCTTCCGTAGAGCTTGGCCCAGTGCAACCTGCACCTGGTTGATGCTTTTCAGAGGTAACTCAATGCAAGTTGTAACAGGGTGGGTCTCCCTCCCCTTCTTTTCTTGCTGCAGGTATATTCGCTCAGAGCGCTCTGTTATTCTTATCAACTTCTGCCTGTCCATCATCTCCTCCAATGCTCTCATCTTGATCGGACAGACCCAGACCCGGAATAAGGTAGGAGATCAGTTGGACTGTGTTTGTTTGTTTGCTTTTCCCCTGATTTACCACTGAAATGATCCATTCAGGCAGCGCTTCCTCATTTTTCCTCCATCTGTTAATTAGCAACATGTCAAAGACACGACTAAATGGCAGATTTCAATTTTCTCTCTCGCTCTCTGATAATTTGTCAGCATCCTCAGGGCTTTGATTAAAACCAATGTGATATTTTTGAATATCTGCCTAGAGTAGCTGGCACATGGCACAGAGAAGAAACATGGTTATTTGCAAGGCTTTAACCATTTTATTTTCAAAAAAATGCAAAGAAAGGCAGATTGAGAAAAGGCTTTTTAAAAGCCCCCAAAACTCAATGTCTCAGCTTTACGTTTATTTCTCCATCAACTTTTATACTCTGAGCCTGAAGCGCTTGGCAGATGTTAATGAACAGAGCCACAAAAAAACACCATTTTTTTGGGGGGGGTAGGAAACGTTACCAGAACACACTGTACACGCTGCAGAGCTGGGGGCAGTGAGGGACTCGCTGGAGATCATTGTGTGACTCAGGCAGCAAAGTCAAGAAGTGACGTGGACTTTTAAGCCACATGCACTGATTTCACCGACATACAGATCCAGCTGGAGAGCCGTGTGTTGCCTGGGTGACTTTTCTTCAGCTAAAGTGCTTTCGGTTTCCCCATTGGTGTCTGGCTGAACAAATCACTGCTCATCATTAGTATTTACCTGTTGTACATTTTCCCATCCCTCCCAAGTTCTGGAAGAGGGGATAGCGTGCACCCTCAGCCAGTTTACTGATGATGCAAAACTGGGAGGGGTGGCTGACACCCACGCAGGCTGTGCTGCCAACCAGTGAGATCTGGGCAGGCTGCAGAGCTGGGCAAAGGGGAACCTCATGGAGTTCAATAAGGACAAGTGTAGGGTCCTGCATCTGGGAAGGAATAACACCAGGCACCAGGACAGAATAAGGGACATCCTGCCGGAAAGCAGCCCCATGGAGAAAGACCTTGGAGTCCTGGTGGACAGTAGGTTGTCCCTGGGACAGCAATGGGCCCTTGTGGCCAAGGGGGACAATATGATCCTGGGGGGCACCAAGAAAAGTGTGTCCAGCAGGGCTAGGGATGTTCTCCTGCCCCTCTGCTCTGCCCTGGGGAGACCACCCCTGGAATCCTGTGTCCAATTTTGGGCTCCCCAGTTCAAGAGAGACAGGGACCTACTGGAGAGTGTCCAAGGGAGAGCTACAAGGAGAATCAAGGGACTTGAACATCTCTGCTGTGAAGAGAGAGTGAGAGAACTGGGGCTGTTCAACCTTGAAAGGAGACGGCTGAGAGGGGACCATATTAATGTGTATAAATGTCTAGGGGAGGGGGTCAAGAGGAAGGGGACAATCTCTTCACAGTGGGGCCCAGTAATAGGACAAGGAATGATGGGTTTAAGTTAGAACATAGAAAGTTCCAGCTCAACATGAAGAGAAATTTCTTTACTGTGAGAGTGCCAGAGCCCTGGCACAGGCTGCCCAGAAAGGGTGTGGAGTCTCCTGCTCTGGAGACTTTCAAAACCCACCTGGACACATTCCTGTGTGGCTGCCCTGGGTGACCCTGTTCTGCCAGGGGAGTTGGACTAGACGATCTTTTGAGGTCCCTTCCAACCCCTAACATTCTATGATCCTATGATTCTATGATCCTAAGTCCTCCAACCAACCTAACTCCATTAAGCCGAGAAGCGAGGCGAGAAGTGTCCTCTGCTTCTCCTGCTGCCAAAGTCACAATCACAAGTCAACATTTAGTTTTTAATTAACAGTAACCAGTGACCAACCATTTTTTGGTTGTGGTGGTTTTTAACATCTACTTTGGCAGCCAGAGCATGCTGTCACTTTTGGAAGCATATCTGCAGAGAAGTCTCAGGTTTTAATGAATCACAGAGACTCATCTCTGTGGAGGGTCCTTCAGGTTAAGGCTCGGTTATGTTTTAGGGAAAACTTTATCACTGCTTGAGTCAGATGTGTGGAGCGAAGTGCAGAGAAATGCAACCAGCCAGTTCTGCTCCTATTAAACTAGTGCCCTTCAGAAATTAACTTTGCAGAACAGAGCTTTCTTTTTTTTTTCATGGCCAACATTGTTTTCTTGGGGCAATAGGTGGAGAAAGGATGAGCTAAGCTCTTTATCGCCCTGGATGCCTTGTCTGCTACTCCAAATATGTGCTAGGAGCTTCTTCCCATAGAAAAAATAGAATGCTGAGATGTGTTCAACCTGGCAGACCATGACTGGACCTCTTCTTTGGTTAGTCTTCTTCACACCAGGACAGGAGGTAGATGTCTTCACCCTCTCCCACCCCCTTCAGAGACCAGTTGTGAGTTCAGGTTCTCCCTCGTGCTTTTTCTTGCTGTGAGTGGGGATTCAAAGCTCCCAACTGCGACTGCATGAGGCAGATTAGCTCTTTGCACATACATATGCATGAAACACCATAAATAGAAAGGTTATTCTTGGATTTCCGCTCAGCCATCTAGTAAACAGTCTCTGGCAGGGAACAGGGGAAGAAAACTGTACAGAAAACAGACCAAGGAGTGTAAATTAGGAATTTATTCACATCCAATTATTGATAATGGAGCGTCTTAAAATGTTGGTGATAGATTTACAATTGCAGCTACTCTGGGAGAATTTCTACAGCATTAGTTTCCTGGGAAATGCCAAGTTCTCTCTTGATTTCCCTCCGTGTAACCTCAAAGGCAAGATTCCACGCCTGGATTTGCTAAGCTTTTTGAAGATGAAAGGCCTGGGAAAAGGCTAAAAAAATTGCAGTCAGCAATAACGTGGTACAAAAGAAATGAATGCTGCCCGAACGGGCCATATCTCAAAGGCATGATGATGTGCTGCAAGGAACCAGATTTCTCCTCTTAAAGGAAAATGAGATCTAATGGCCTTAACAGACTGGCAAGCTCCCCTGGATCTCTCTGCAGCATCTTGGGACACCATAACCTGTGCTTAGGACTTCATATAGATTATTTTTTTTCCTTATGGGGAAGGGGAACCCTACAGCAGAGATAGCAGAAGCAAATATGTGCCTGCCCATCAGCTGCCAAGTTCCCAGCCTGGTTTCGGTTGAGGTGATGGGTTTATACTGGTCCCACTGAGAGGTACATGTTTCTCTTGTGCTCCCCTCCTCTCTTCTCCTTCCCTTTCTATCAAAAATAACTGACTGCAAAAAAAAAATACTCATAAAATATAACCCTCTGGTGTAAAATGGGAAAGCAAAGGTTTTCTCTCCCTACAAACTGATGACAAATTGGACAGAACCGTATTAGTGCAGAAGTCAAAACAATAAAATGAGCTGTATCATATCTGATGTTAGCCAAACAGAGAAAGTTCTAAAATAACAGTCTCTTAAAATACATTATGGAAAGCATCCTGTGTTTGTAATTGTTTTATGTAGGTCTGTAAGCTGATGAATAGCAACCACCTTTTTAGGATTCTTTTAAAATGTGAAAATTATTTGAAATTATCATATCGAGCCACGTTATTTGTACTGAACTGTCATCCAGAACTCATTTATAGGCAGAATACCAAAGATTTTGGTGTCAAATGCAAATACGGAACAAAAAGACGGTTCCTATCTCAAAGAACGCTCAGTCTTACTTTTATTCACAACCTCTGATAACGCCGGTTTGTGCCACTGTACGAATTGAGAACAATCTGATAAAATGATGATAAAAGACACGCAGTGCATGAGAGCTCTGTGTTTAAAGATGCTGGTGGATGAAAAAAGAGGAAGATTCATTGACCGTAAAGCCAAAGTCCGTGTTTCCTGATATAACCCAAAAGAGAAAAATTCTTCATTATAAACCTCCCCTTCCCCCTGCCCTGAATGCCTTAAGCCATTTCTTTTTCCATCCACAGCCACTTTTAAAGTCTATTTGCTCTCCCTTCTCCTTGGGAGCCACTGGAGTTTCTTTCCATCATTTTCTTCTTGAGCACATTGATTCACGGCTTCTAACTCACAGATGGTGGAAATTAAGCACAGCTCTGGCAGAGTTAAACAGAGCGGCACCAATTTGCACCAGTGAAAGATTTGGCCTTGCTGAGTTAAAAACAAAGACGAGCTTGTCAGCTTTCCAGTCCATCTCCCCGGCACTACAGGATTGTTCTTCATAATGCATTTGCTAGTACTTTCCCCAGTTTAATTTTAAATGGCTTAAGCTCGCTGCACTTCCCTTGAGAGATTTCCCCACCGAGTAGTAGAGCTCACCATTATGAAATTCCTTCTGCTGAAGTTTCTTTTTTTTTTTTTTTTCATTTTTTTTTTTTTTTCTCCCCTCACTGTCTACTAGCAATTATATGCTCTTGGACAACTACACACCACTCATGTCTGCAGTCTTTACCGGCCCCTGGCAGCTGTGGCTTCACCCGGCTCTCACGGCTTAACTCTTTCACTCAGCGGTCCTTCCCTGGCAGGGACATTGTCTAAATTGCCTTCCTCTGATGTCATTTCTAGGGCTCAGCTGCCAACGACATGGTGCTTTGCAAACCTTTTGAACTGAGATTAGTGCACAGCTTACTAACCGCTCTGTCCTTCCCAGACGGTTTTGATCATTCGGAAAATAAATATATCTTGGTGGACCCAAGAAAGCGCCAGGGTGGGATGAAGGCTCAGACTTGAACAAAAGTGTTAACCATGGGATTATCTTAGAGCTCATGCCAATGGCATCCTGGGGTGTATTAGAAGGGGGGTGGTTAGTAGGTCGAGAGAGGTTCTCCTTCCCCTCTACTCTGCCCTGGTGAGACCCCATCTGGAATATTGTGTCCAGTTCTGGGCCCCTCAGCTCAAGAAAGACAGGGAACTGCTGGAGAGAGTCCAGCACAGGGCAACTGGGATGATTAAGGGAGTGGAGCATCTCCCTTATGAGAAAAGACTGAAGGAGCTGGGGCTCTTTAGTTTGGAGAAGAGGAGGCTGAGGGGTGACCTCATTAATATTTACAAATATATCAAGGGTGAGTGTGACGAGGATGGAGCCAGGCTCTTCTCGGTGACAACCACTGATAGGACAAGGGGTAATGGGCTGAAACTGGAACATAAGAGGTTCCGCTTAAACTCGAGAAGAAACTTCTTCTCAGTGAGGGTGACGGAGCCCTGGAACAGGCTGCCCAGAGAGGCTGTGGAGTCTCCTTCTCTGGAGGCATTCAAGACCTGCCTGGACATGTTCCTGTGTGGCATAGTCTAGGCATTCCTGCTCTGGCAGGGGGATTGGACTTGATCTTTCGAGGTCCCTTCCAATCCCTAACATTCTATGATTCTATGCTCAAGAGCAGCTGCTTTCATAGAATCATAGAAAGGTTTGAGTTGGAAGAGACATTAAAGACCCTCTAGTGCCAGCCCCCCTGCCCTGGGCAGGGACACCTCCCACTAAACCAGGTTGCTCAAAGCCCTGTCCACAGGATTACAGAATTTTTGAGGCTGGAAAAGGCTTCGGAGATCACCGAGTCCAGCCTATGACCCAACATCATCACATCAGCTAGACCGTGGAACACCCAGCCTTTCCTTCAACACCTCCAGGGACAGTGCATAAAAAATAAAATTTATTTATTTTTTTCAACCTAGTCTTGTACACTTCCACTTTCGTTTCCAGGCAGCACTCGAATTTGAAGAAAAACCTTTAGTCGTTTCTGTGTTGAAACTTGTTGGGGAGACTGCCTTCTCCTAAAATGTCTTTTCATATCCTGATCTCCACGACCTTGCCTTCCAGATCCTGGTTTGGAAGCACCTCCCTGTGTCTCCTGCTCTCCTCCGCACTGCTCTCTCCACCTGCTGCTCCTCCTCTCACGTGTCCTCCTTTCCTCCTCTCTCCAGGTGATATGCACGCTGGTGGCGGCTTTCTTGCACTTCTTCTTCCTCTCCTCTTTCTGCTGGGTGCTGACCGAGGCTTGGCAGTCCTACATGGCCGTGACGGGCCGGTTACGGAACCGCATCATCCGCAAGCGCTTCTTGTGTCTCGGATGGGGTGAGGATCTTGGGTGCACGCAACCCCCTGGGATCGGGCAAGCACTGTCCAACCCCTCCCTGGGATGTAAAGCAGAGCGGGTTTGGGCTACAGGAGGGACTGATGCTCTGCAGAAGGTTTGGCAGAGGGTGTCTGCAACCTTTTCGGGGGTGTCAAGAAGGTCTGAGAAGGTTAAAAACCAGCATGAACAAGAGCCAGAAGTCCTGCCTGCTACATAGTGCACCCAAGGGTGACACAAAATAGTTGAGTTGAGAGGATTTGAGTTTGCAAAGGGTATGCTGTCGGTGGCTTCTACTGGATTTGGGTCTCTTTCTTGCTTTCTCCTTTTCACGCTCTCGCTGTCTCCTTCCACGTGCAACCCCGAGTGAAACAAGCTCCGAAATCCCATCTCTGTGGCAGCGGGGCCTTTCATAGACAAATAAACTGTGAGACTGTTGCAGATGCTTGTAACTAATTTTTTTCTCCCTCTGCCTCTTCCACATGTTTAATTTATTAGCCTTAAATGATGCATTCTGTAGTAGAAAACAAACACAAACCCATAACCTGGGTTTTCAAAGCAATAACAAGCGTGCGTCTGAGAGGAGCGACCGAACAAAAAACTTACTCAAAAGCGAGCGGGCGAAAAAAGAGAAAAGCAGAGAGAAAGCGTTATGTGTCTGAGCTGTATCAGTGTCTCATTTTACTACTGAAGTCTAGCATTTCACCCCAGGCAAAAATATTTCTGATGCTTGCGAAGCGCCCTGATGTGATTTATTCTGGCACGTCGAGAGCCATCCCCATTCCAGCACCTGCATCCCTTTAAGTTTCCATTTCTAGTTTTTGCTTACGGTGGAAAACAAATTGTGTTATTGAAATTTTGTGCTTGTGTGTAAGCAGGAGCATGGGCGAATCCGTGCAAAGCACAGGCTGCATGTGCCTGTGTCTGTTCATGCATATGTTTATACATGAGCACTCTGTGACTGAGGGAACATCAGGGCTATCGAGTGCAACAGCCTAATAGCTTTTCTAGGTAATAAAAGGGGATTTTTCTGATTTGTAAAAGCTGGAACAGATGGGCGTGTTAGCCAAGGGAATTTTGGATGCGCGACATTCACATTTGTAGTCTGTACAGATTTAAAGAAAAAAAAAAAAACCAAAACAACCCAACACCCTACATGTGTAGAAGCATAATTTGCACTGCGAGTGAAACGTAGTCATCTGTGAGCTAGGATGCACTGGCTGATAAATGATGCATAATAACCATTTGGAATAGGTTGGGACAAGAAATGGAGAACA
This sequence comes from Trogon surrucura, assembly GCA_020746105.1. NCBI lineage: Eukaryota > Metazoa > Chordata > Aves > Trogoniformes > Trogonidae > Trogon > Trogon surrucura. Next base: position 2,596,109 of record CM036619.1, on the reverse strand, counting down.
CTCGTGCCTATTAAGGCAGCAAGAGAAATTCTGCTATTTAGCATCCTGCTAGACTTCAGCTGTAGAGCTGGGATTAATGGCACTTCTAAGAGGAAAGAGGCTGAAAATATGTTTAAAAGAGCATAATCTGAAATAATTAGCACAATTCACTTTGTCATGAGCTGATTCTCCCCCCTTTTCCCCCTTTGCCTATTAGCATTTCTCTAAGCCCTTGTTCTAGACGTTTTTGCCAAGTTCTCAGCTGCTGTCAGCTGTAGCTCATTGAAACTACAGCAGTTTTTGTCAGCAATGAGGTTGGATCCCTGGGATTTTGTTCTTCTCTTGAGTATGCAACTTTATCTTTTCCAAAATGAACTTTTACCTATTCAATTATCATTATTCTTATTCTTATTCTTATTCTTCTTCTTCTTATTATTATTATTATTATTATTTAGGACAGACAAACGCTTCCCTAGAAACAATTCAGTCATCGTATTCAGCCCCAGTAATGAAGAAATTATTGTGTCAGTCCTTTTATGACCATGTCATAGTTTCCACAACTGGACTTTAAATGCTGCCAGGCTCTGGGTGGGTCTTCAGTTGTTCATAACAGTTGTGGCTCTTGGTAGTTATTAGCAAACAGCCTTTTCTAGTGGGACATGACTAGCATGTGACCTGATTCTCCTCTCGCCTGGCAGTACAAAAACTCCTTGAAACAGATTTCTAATGGATTTATTTGGAGTTGTGAATGTAAAATTCCCTTTCTGCAGAAAGCCCCCCCAAACCATGCCAGTGACTACGTGGCAGATACAAACCACACACAGTACATGGAGCAGACTGGTTAGGAGGAACTTTCTTTCAAATAATCAAGAAAAAAATAAAAGGGGATTTTTTTTTTTCTTCAATCTATTCACGTCTAACTTCAAGGAGACCACTGACAGCCCTCTCAAGGTGGAGGAAGAGTACAGCACCCCTCATTACAATGGTGTTTGGTTTATCTGCCACGGCATAGCTGCCATCTTCAGCAAATTCTGCTTGTACAGATCCATTTTCAGTACAAGCTGGGGCTCCTACCCAGGCTCGGTACGAGCCAGTCCCTGTAAGTTAATGAGTTCACAGCCTGAGTCTGGATTTCTGCATAATTATCACGTCTAAGAGAAGCATTTTGGGAAGAACAAGTTGCTATTTTTGGCGGAGTCTTAGCCAACTTCCCTCTTTCTCAGGGCCTCTCTCATCAAGTTGCATCCCTGAAAATGTCCTTTCACGTGTGGTTTCTTGGTGCGCTCACCATGGGATGCCAGGTTGTTGGCAGCGCCCAGATGAGGTGTGGGGGAGGCTCAGCAAGAGGAGGGAAATAATAAATTAAAAAGAAAAAAAAATAAAAACAAAAGAAAAGGTAAAAAAGAAGTCATCTTTTAAACCTACTGCCTGTTGGTTTTGGGCTGATCAAACACAATGTTCTCTTCCTATGGGAAGAGAAACACCTCCCTTTATGATAACTCTCACATGCTGTATATTCCGGCCAAGTTGGTGTTAAACCTCCTGGCTGGCTGCAGAGCCTCACTATTAATCAATCTTGCAATGACCTGTGTTACTGAGGGACCACTTTGCCATCAGGATCATTGTTTGGATGCTGTGCCTTCACATCCCTTGGATCTACAGCATCTTCTGCAGTCACCTGCCGTGACCTTTGCAAGCACACGAATTAAGGTCTTGTCAGGAAGCACTAATCTGAGCTGGCTACTGATCCTGCTAATTCTTAATGGGATTTGCCCATCTTTAGCATTGAGACAGCTTAATTCACAAGGAGGAGGGCTATAAAAAGCCCAGACATTGCTGGCTGAAGAACCAGATGTTACTAGCCGATATCCAAGCATTTCTTTGAGGAGAAGGGAGAGCTGGACTGAGGCTAGTGAACCAGAAAAGTACTCAATCTCCTTTGAAGATCCTTGAGCAGTTTATCATGGCAGTGATAAGGATCAGAAGACTATTAGCCAGATGGAATGTCTTTTGCTCGTTCTGATCTTTCCTAGACATTCAATAACTTGAGAACTTTTAAGGAGTTTTATGTCAATAACCAGCAGGTCGAACAACAACCAGCAGGTTTTCGTTGTACTGCTCACTGTAATTTTATGGGAGCTTCTAGCAGTGAGATCAAGGCTGTAGCTTCACCCCCTTTAGCACCTGAAATGACATCTTATTCTGGCACCATTGGCTCCGAAAATTGTACATTGTGCCATCCCAGCCACAGACTAACTTGCTCATCCTTTGCAACGCTCGCAATGAAGAGTGTCTCCTCAAGGGCAGCTGTTTTTTGTTAGTTTATTTCCCCTTTGAATCCAAAAGGGGAGCAGGTCTCTGGGAAGAGAAGAAACATCCTGGTTTGCAGTAAGTCCTGATGTACTGACGCTCTTTTCTGCTGTTGTTCAGAGACACCTGCTCTATTATAGATCATGGCCCTGCACTTTAGGGGACCTGTTTGGGATAGGAGGAACTCAGTTTCCATTTCCTTTCCTCTCATTTGGGAAGAGATTTGGACTTGAGTTGTTCAGTACACACTATGTTAAAAGCAGATATAACCCTTAATCTCCTCCTTGCTAGCTTCTTTGTGTTGGGTTGTGGCTGAATATTCCGCCTTGAGGAGTCACCTTTATATATTCCTGGCCAGCTGGTGTACCTAAGAATAAAATAAATACATTTTATGCATCTGCATCTACTGTCAGTCCTCACACAACTGCTGAGCCCACAGCAGGATACGAGCTGATTACAGCTGATGACATTTACTTCATTAGCAGAGGTAACAAGGATTCACACTTTTGGCTCTGAAGGTCCTGACTTCAGTCTTTGCCAAAGACCCAGGTTAGGACAGATGGTGCTGGAATAACACTGGGTAGAATGGAGTATATTGTGCAGTTGAGTGGGAAAAGAACTGCACATACGCTTAAATGACCAATTTTCTCTTGTTTCCATAGGGCTCCCCGCCTTGGTGGTTGCTATTTCCGTGGGATTTACTAAAGCCAAGGGGTACGGCACCATGAACTAGTGAGTAAAGGAGCTCTTCTTTGTTTTTCTTTCTGTCTCCATCCTTTTTGTCAAATTTCGATCACTGACCCACAGGAGCCAAAGTAAGACCTAAATTCTGGTGTGCTACACATGGCAGAGGGAGGCAGGGATGGGAGAGGAAGGAGACATCCCTGCTTCCTCAAACCATCAGCTGGCTGATGTGGATTGTGTATTCCTTTAAAACAAGTTCACAGAAACTGGTTAAATTTAGCAATTGCATATATGATATAACTTTGATCTAAGTACCTCCTACTTAGAAATCTTTTTTTCATTTTTTTTAGGGAAAAACATGAAGCATTTAAAGTTTAGGATATCTAAAAAATAAAAATAGCTCGTATTTATCTCTTTAATGGTTTGCTTGATTGGTCCCAGGTGTTTAGAATACATTGGCTCAGTTTTAGGCAGCAGCATGAACATGAGTTTTTTAAACTAAGGTTTTGAAAGCAAACTGACTTTGCCTGTTTTCTGAATTCCTGCTTCTCCCAGAGGGCTGGCTAGATTTTAGTTAGATGTTAGGAAGAAACTCCTTGCTCTGAGGGTGGTGAGACACTGAGGCTGCCCGAGAAAGTTGTGGATGCCTCATCCAAATGAAACAAATATTCACGTGCATCAAGGTAGGGTGCCCCAACAGACTGCAGTGCATTCACACTTATCTCTGTTTTCCATCTCAAAAGGCATGAAAGCTCTCTTATATTTTTGCGAAGATCTCTTAGGTTTTTGTAGACTTTGGTTTCCTCTAGAGTGAAGTCTACACTACATAGCATTAATTTCAGAGCTGAACTCCAAACCATGAGGTTGTTCAGACGCCCTCTGATGCTAAAGGCCTATAAACAGAATACAGGCTTGGATCGAAGCTTGTCCCAGGATATTTGATAGTTTCTGACCATTGCAGAAATGTGTGAGGTAGTTGCAAAACTTAGAGGTAGAGCTCAGGAGCTGTTTTAGCTTTGTCTCTAGTTAGTATAAGCACAGGGCATTTCGAATGGGCAGTGGCAGAGTTGCAAGGCATGATGTTTCCATCTTGCAGAAGGAAGGAAGGACATTAGCCACAATGCATCCTTCCCTGTTAAGCAAAGAACAAGAGCTGACGTGATAAACCACAAGGGACTTCACAGTGTCTTTCAAAGTTTCTTCCAGCCCTACAATTTCTAGATCCTAAGAGTGATGCCCTTTGTTTTCTTGTGGGGATGGGCATTAAGACAAAGCAGGGCTCTGATGTTTAGCTCGGCACAGGTTTTGACAATGACCACCAGTTTTTTTCTCATCTCAATCACAGAGGCAAAAAAACCCCTGACATACATAGAATCATAGAATCATAGAACAGTTCAGGTTGGAAAAGACCCTTGGGATCATCAAGTCCAACCATTAACCCTACGCTACAACCATTAACGCTACACTACAACCATAAACCCTACACTGCAAGTTCATCCCTAAACCATATCACCCAACACCACATCTAAGCAACATACATCTATGGGACATGGATGGGAGAGCATTTTGGGGACAGCTGGAGCTGTTGAAAGCATTGCAGCAGTAACCTTGGTGTTGCAGACTCCCAGGGCAAGGCTGATGGAAAGGACAGTGTGTGAAATGCCTTGAAAAGAGACAGCTGAGAGGGGACCTTATTAATATATATAAATATTTGAGGGGTGGGGGTCAAGAGGAAGAGGACAATCTCTTCTCAGTGGTGCTCAGCAACAGAACAAGAAATAATGGATTTAAGTTAGAACATCGGAAGTTCCTCCTTAGCATGAGGAGAAACTTCTCTATTGTGAGGGTGCTGGAGCCCTGGCACAGGCTGCCCAGAGAGGGTGTGGAGTCTCCTTCTCTGAAGACTTTCAAAACCCACCTGGATGCTTTCCTGTGTGTCTGCCCTGGGTGATCCTGCTCTGGCAGGGGGGTTGGACTAGATGATCTTTCAAGGTTCCTTCCAACCCCGAATATTCTGTGATTCTGTGATTCCATAGTGTGTCTGGGTCATAATGTGACTGGTGGCCAGCTGCAGTGGAGAAACTTAAGGGAGGAACCTCCAACAGGGTGGTCTACTTGGGACCTAAGCAAGATTTCACCCTGCTTTTTCTTCCTTTTTTTTTTTTTTTTATTTTTGTACATGAGATGAAGCTATTCTGTAATGATAAAAATATAACTGAGCAGGAATATGGAGGCCTCTCTCATCAAGACATGGCAGCAGTTGAAGGGTTGGCCATGGCTCCAGGCTGTAACACAGAGACATCAGAGACAATGCAAGTGTGGAAAGGTTGAGAGAGAGAGGTTCAAATTAAAAATTCAGTATGTACTGCGGGATTTGGACTGTGTAACTGTTGTTTTTCAAATGGCAATTCCCCAGCAGCTGTTCACTCAGAGGCTTTTATTGCTCAGGACTCTTCTTCCGAAGTGTTATGGGCTCTCCATCTACAGTGAGGGGAGGAGAACACAAGTGGAGGAGGACACAAGGGGATTTTTCGTTTTTCTTGTCTGAATAACATTAGAAAGGAGATTTTGCGGTTGTCTGGAGAGCTTCTGGGATAGGGTACAGGCTGTGCCTCCAGTCTCAGAGAAAGTCTTAGAGATAATGGAGGTCTAGAGGACACACCACTGCTCACCTCCCTGTATTAGGCTAAATGCCTGAATAATAACTCCCCTTTTAACCAGTACTCCAGGGAGTGGCTCTGTACTGACAAACAGCCTCCTAAAGCTTGAACTGAGTAATTGAGGTTGTGCTGCTGGTAGCTGGGGACTTGTATCCTTCCCCACAAGATAGCCCACAATAAGTTTTCTGAGAGCAGGGTCAGGACACAGCAGATTTCCAGGGGTCTTTGTGTGTCGTTGCATCAGGGCTTCCATCACCCACAGGTATTTCAGCAGCTTCTGTATTAGTCTCTAATTCAAGACTGGTGGGACAGCCTTGATTCCCAACTGTAGTCTTAGTTATATGAATATGTTGGCTGTTGCATTGGGGCTGCTTAATTTTGCACAGGCTCGAGGAGAGACCTGTGGCTGACAGAGCTGTACGGTGTGTTCAGGAAGGTCGTAGTGAAAGTCAGCTCTTTGCAGGACCAAAACAGAAGCTGTCCATCTCACATCTTCACTGTGGCAGATTCACAAAAGGATCAGATGTTTTGCAAAGAGGTCTTCTGCACTGAACACAAAAGCTGCTGTCAGTCAGGGAAGCCCTGCTTAGAAAGAGTAGTCTGGAGCTGCTGAGTGTTGTTAAACCATTCACTGACTCTATTCCAGTGGTAATTTTATTTAAGAGATTTGCAAAGAGATCCCTTGGCAAGTGCTGGGGAACCTCTTAGAGAAATGCAAATGTTTCCATGTCTTGTAGGCACAAGGCTAAAAGCATCTCCACGAGACTAATATATTGCTGTAGCTTGCTGTCAGTTCTCCTTCTCGGATATCACTTCATCCTTCCCTTGCTGTGAGCCATCACCTCTGACAGCCTTGGAAATGCTTCGATTAAGAGCTGTGGCAGGGAGGTCAGGCAGTCAGAAGGGATAAGGACCAGTGCTTGGTGATGTGTGAACTTGCCTTCAGAAAGCCTGGTGCTCGGAGGGGAAGAGGGGCTGCCAGGGACCTGACATGAACGAGAGTCCTCTTTGCACCAAGTCCTCATCACTGATTGGAGTGCAGGACTCTCAGCTCTTTTCTTGGGCTCAGCTGTCCATTGGGAGAGACTTTTGAGGAAAAAAAACCAAACACACACACACAAAAAGGCTCAAAAATAAGATGGAGCTTTGGAGTCAAAGGTCTGGGAATGGGCTGGGATTTGAGAGCCCTCTTAGTTCCCATTGGCCTCTCCTTGCGTTTAGGGAGACCTCCAGTTATTGCAGCTCTCCAGAGCTTTATTCTTATTCCCTTCCTTCCCAGCTGATGATTCGTTTTATTATTACAGCTGCTCAGATAGTTTGTGACAGGGCAACTTGCTATCAGGAAGAAATCGGAATTGATTAAATTAACACATTATAGGTTTAATTTAGAAATAAACAAGATGCAGGCCTCAGAGAAAAACAGAATGTCCTCCTTTCAGTTTTCAATTTAAAATATGTTTGGTTTTTTTTTTTCTTTTCCCAAATGTTCTGTGTTTTGGGGCAAAAAAAAAAATCACATTTTTTTTTGCAAGTCAGAATTGGTACAAAAACATATGAGGCTGATCAACAAAATTGGAGTGTTTCCAGGAAGGCTTTGTTTCCTGGGAGACTCTGAAAGATAGCATCAGTTTGCTTCTGGTGCAGAATGAAGCCATATTGCTGAGAGTACAGACACGTAACTGAATTACTGCAGGGTTAGCTGGGTTAAGAGCTCTGAGAAAGTCCTTTCTCCATTGTGGTTGCCTGCTCTTATCCTTGTGGTAAAGGCACGGTAGTTTACTGCTGAAACAGGATTACTTCATTGCACATTTTCTCCAGGGTGCTGCGATGTCAAAGCACGCAAACTTTCTGTGGGTTTGCTGACACAGTGTAAATTTGCATCCTCTCTTGCCCTGCGGTACCTGGTTTATGTGTCCATGCTCTGAATTGCTGGGTTCCTCACAAAAGCAAAATTTCAGTTCCAGTGTTGCTGTAACTGTTCATGACTGTGCCAGAGTCACAGACTGGTTGAGGTGGGAAGGGATCTCTGGAGACCATCTGGTCCAACCACCCCACTGCTCAAGCAGGGTCACCTAGGGCTGGCTTCCCAGGACCATGCTCAGACTGAGTTTGAATGTCTCCAAGGGTGGAAATTCCACAGCCCCTCTGCTCATCCTTTGCTAGTGCTCAATCACTCCCACAGTGAAAGAGTGTTTCCTTCTTGACTGTAAGTCAAACTTCAAATGTCTGATGTCTATCCAGACACTCTGTGAAGTTGAGCTCTGAGGATGGGAATGGGGCGAGATTTCCCATGCCTTTTTTTGATTTTTTTTTTTTTTTTTTGCACCAAGTCTGTCAGCATGGGGATGTCAATGTGTAGCGAATTCTGCATATGGACATAAGGTGTAGCAGGAGCTCCGTGGGGACACCTGGAGCATATTCATACTGCTTACATGGGAGACGGGATTCATCTCTCCAGTGATGTCTCCATTTAAGCGTGCTGCTTACTTGGATGACTGAGATCTGGTCAAGGCAGTCAGTGGTGTTCAGGATGTGATTCATCTGATTGCATGTGGATGTCTCATCCTGGACACTTTCAGTTGGATCTCTGTTGACTAGAAATGTCATCAGGAGTGACCATGAGAGTGGTGAAACACTGGAACAGGTTGCCCAAGGAAGTCGTAGATGCCCCATCCCTGAAAGTGTTCAAGGCCAGGTTGGATGGGGCTTTAAGCAAATTGGACTAATTGGAGGGAGGTGTCCCTGTCCGCAGCAGGGGGGTTGGAACTAGATGATCTTCAAGGTCCCTTCCAACCTTAACCATTCTATGATTCTATGACAGGGCAGAAATCAGCACTTTGTCTGAAGAACCCCCTCAGTCTGTGTAGGCACCAGGTGGTTCAAGAGCCTAAATTCCCCCCGTGGTCAGTGGAGAGAGAAATCTTTCTCAGGTTATGTGGTGTAAGGGAGAAGGAACAAGCTGGTTTTCCAGAAGAGGCACCACACACCTCACACTCAGCTCATTCCTTCAGAGCATCCACTTAAGGAGTGCTATGAATTCACACCTTGCTGTTTTGCCATAAAATTTCCCCACAGCAGCATGCTCCAAGGGACAATCCCGGGAGAGGAAATGTGCTGCACTCCCAGTGTGAGCCCTCAGCAGGCGAAGTGGTTAGCAAATGAGCAAGGGACAATTTCCACTGTTTCTGCTTTTTTTGCCTGAGTGAGTAGGACAAGAGCATCATCTTGCCAGCAAACCAATGCAGACGGCTTCCAAGACCTGGTCTGAAACAGAGCACTAGCATTAATTTTGCATGCATTCTTCTGTTGACAATGAAATGCCATTCTGCAGGCAGACCCCCAGGCGAATGAGCCTTTGTACAAGTTCAGGAGAAATAGGAAGCAAAACTTGCTTGCTGTCAAGTCTGAGGCTTTTTTTTTTTTTTTTTTTTTTTTTTTTTGCCATGGGGTATCACCTCCCAAGATGAACTCTGTAGGCAAAGAGAAGCAGCAAACATGTGTCTATCGGTGATGCTAGCCACTGGGTAACTTTCCTTTCTCTTTTCATTTTCCAGCTGCTGGCTGTCATTAGAGGGAGGTCTTCTCTATGCCTTCGTGGGACCGGCAGCTGCTGTCGTTTTGGTATTTAAGTTTGGCTGAAAGCTCTCTTTTTTTTTTTTTTCTTTTTATCTTACAGCACTTTCCTTGTTCTTTTAAACCCAAGAATGCCCCTCTTTATTTCTACTCATGTTTTGAATAGCTTTCTCCTTCAGGAATAAAGAGCAAAGCCAGCAATCTGAGATGGGTTTGATTCTGAAATACAATATGCCTCAGCTCTTAGCCTTCAACCTCCGTCCTCTCTGGAGTCCCTTAGACATCTGATTGATGCTTTACTTTAGTTTTGAATTATCTGGATGGAAGTACAGTGCGATGGTGGAAAACTCTGACATTAACTCCTTCATAAATTGCTGTGGCTGATTGCGATCAGACCAGGCTGTGCCTCTACAGCCAGCATTTATTCCTGGTCTGTCCCACATGACCAGCAGCTTCCTTGCTTGCAGGTGAAATGGAGGTCTTCAAATCAGTGCTGAGGGCGTCCTTTGTAACCCTAAATTGCTCCGAGTTCAAACAGGTGGCATGGTTAAAGTGAACATTCCTAAACTCCATCCTGGTGGCTCAGGCACAGTGGGAGTCTCTTCTACTCTGCCCTTAACCTTTGAGCCAACACAGCACCAAAGCTGGTCTTGGCGAGTTATTACTTGAGTTGAGGGTGTCACTCAAGAGATGACATGCCTTTCAGCCAGCTTCCCTGCTCTTGAAGCCTCACTGGCCGTGAGAAATCTTGACTGTCAGCATTCGAAGAATTTGAGAACTGCTGGTCCTTTAGGAATCCCTCCTGCAGCAATTTCAGATGGGTTTGATGCCACGTCTGAGCTTCCACACGTTAAATGACAGCCTGTAGTTTTTCCTCCAGCCCGGTGTATTATCCAGTGGAGTAGCTGTATGTCCTCTAAGGATCAAGTGCCCTGAAAAGTCCCACAAGAATGACTTTGTTGGCACTTCAATTTCTTTTCTTTTTTTTTTTTTTTTTTGATCAGGCTTTTGTTTCATGCATTGCCTGGGGGGTTAACTGCCCTGCGGCAGGAGCAGGTTTACAGGAGAATAACTACACAAAAGCTCTTGCTGCCTCTGTTCTCACTGCTGCCATTGCACATCAAAACACCTTGGTGCCATCGTTCCATCATGATGACAAGGAGACAAGCCAGCAGTTGCCCCTCCTCTATAATGAATCACAGCTTGTATCAGTTAGGGTCTTCCTTTGGCACAGGGCTGCGACACATCGTTGAGCCTTTGCAGTCAACAAAGAGTGGGGATAAGCAGATGCTCTGTGTTAGATCTCTGTAGGCACGTGATAGCTGGATTTCCCTCAGTAATGTAGCTGATGGGGGTCAGGGTCTTCTTTATAGCTGGGATAATTGACAGGAGCATTAAGTGGCTTAGTGCTTTCGGATGAACTAGCACTTTGCCCCAACAATATAACAGCCAATAGCTCTGGCTCAGTGGCTTGAATGCTCAATAGACAGCAGAGATTAGGAGGGAGGGAGCTTTGGTAGTCCCCGAGAAGGGGGAGTCAATCTGCTGCCTCAAGCCATCTTGCTTTTGTTGTGCCAGCAACAACGGGAGTAATCCTTCAGCTTTCCTTAGTGCTTTTAAAGTGTGAGAAAAACACATGAGGCTGCTTTCATTCGGCATCACCATCGAAGCTGGAAATGGAGATGTCCTTACAGAGAGGTCAACAACTGCAAATGGTGGTTCATACAGCTGATTTTAGGAAGTGGCGAATCATCCCTGGGGGTGTCTGTCTCTACTCAGTACCTAGAGAGAGCCTACACATGTAGTTTCGACTACCCGACTCATTGCTGCGTAAAGCAAGAAGCGAATGCTGCCCAAGTACTGAGGAGCCTGGGGAAGGAGAAGAAGCATTGGAAGCCTTTTTTATAAACGGGAACCTGGGAAACAGAGAAGCTCAAGAAATTGCCCAAATTCAAACTGGGAGTTTTAGCCATGCCAGAAGGTGAGCACACCTTTCTCAGGCGTGCACTGTCTAAGAGACTGGCCAACTCTCTGTTCTCCATCCTGGTTTCAGTTTGACCATGTCAGCAGTGGAAAGACAATCCATCTGGCTCAACATAAGGACGTTCAGGCTCTTGCAGGGCTGTACGGGAGATATGCAGCTGTTTTGCTTTCAGGACAGGTTTGCTCCAGAGACAATGCAGCTGCTGCTGTGCCAGGTTGCACAGATCGAGGTGTGACTTGACTCTGTGCCTGAGCTCTTTCTCACCCAAAACTCTGACTAGTAGAATATATTGATTCCCAAGTGACTTTGCACACAGCTGACTGCTGCTTGGGCTTGTTTCTTCTGCTATAGCCCTGGCCAGGCTGGACTTATTCTTACTTCTTTGGAGCCATTCCAGCATCTCTGTACTGCAGTTCTGTCAACATGATTTTCTACTGCCTGTAGTAACCTTCTTCCTCTGCACTCTCCCTTATTATTCTTCACATTGTGAAAAAGGCCTTTGGCTAGGAGGATATCTTTACTCAAAAAATATTCTTAAGACAGTTGGTCTACAGCAACTTTTGCAACTCGCAGTCAGCCCACTAGCCCTGAATGGCTGCAGATATTTGACCTTGAGACTTAAAATTCCTGTCACCAGAGCTGCTGCAAGTAGTTTTACTCACCTAGCTCAGGTGAAGCAGCCTGGTGATAACTGTCTGCAGGTTGAAAGCAATGGGGTACTGCTGGAAAAGGCTCCTGATATGGTGAAGTCAGGACATGGGGTCATCAGGTACTGGTTATATCAAGGGCTGAATCTCATTCTCATGTCTTTTCTCATGGAGAGCATCCCAGAGCTAAGGAAGTAAAGCTAGACTGCGTTTAAAAGCATGTCCTTGCTATATCCCTGACTTTGTAAAACAACAGAGCCAAGATTGGAGCAGAATGTTGATCTTGATGATCAATGAAGTGGATAAAATAGCTTTAATTTATGAAAACAGTTGCAGGGCTGCAACTGCAGAGCTGCGCTTCGTCCTCTTCTCTGCTATACACAAAAGAGGATACCCACTGTGTTGTGGCCAGCCCCAGGAGCGATACAGCCTGCCAGACTTCAAGCCCATCTTTCCTACTGCCTTGCTGCACCTTAAAGAAAAGTCTCTCTTGCACTCATCAGCCTCCAGCACAATGAAGAAGGATCAGTGAATTGAAATTGCTCTCTCTTTTCAAGTGCATAACTAGGATCCTGCCGATCCTTGGCTGAGTTACTGCATCTGACTCGCCAGTGTTGTCTCTCTAAAACAATACCATGGTGAGCTCTAGAAATGGACTCACAGCTGTGGAAAGTAGTCCACTGACCCAGCAGCTGATGCAAAAGAAAATAACTGCTATTGGTGAGATCTTCCATTTATCCCCAGCTGTGGACTCCACATCAGTGACCTGGGTCATGTCCTGCTGAAACCAGCAATCCAAGCTCAGACAAATTGCTCATTCCTCAGGATGATTTAGGCAATTAGATGGAAGCTTGGTGTGAGCAGGCGTCTCTTTTCCTTTGGTCTAGGTGTTGTACTAGGTGTCTCTTTTGACCGTCTCTCAAGGGTATATTAAACTCACCAAGGCTCACAGCTAACATGTAATGTTGCAGATCTCTGAATTTGGCCTTAAACATTTCCTTGCAAGTGGCACATGCAAAAGAGCATCTAGCACATCATTCTGTAGGTGCGAAATGTTTCACTGACAGCAAAATGAGGAGAGTGTCACTTTTTTCCACCATCAGTGCTGTGCCTCCTTGAAGAAGGTGGTGCTCTTGTGTTCTAATGTGTTCACGTTCAGAGGTTGCTGAGGTTTGGATGAGGTTTGTGAAACAGATGCAGCTGGCAGCAGTGAATGCAGTCAGGAGGGCCCAGTGAAGAGTTTAGGATCATGTTGCAAGACCTCAGTTCTGCACAGTCTGTACTTTCCTGCATATTGAATATTTATACCCTATTAATACAAGCATCCATGCACTCACCCTAATGAATCAGACCAAAGCACTGCATGCAGTTGTCCTGCCCACTGCTTTTTCCCCCCAGATAACTAGATGGCTAATCTATGTGCTCTGCCATCTGCAGGATCTCCCAAGACATTCCACCATGGCAGCTGATGTTTCCACTTGCTCCAGTGCCCCTCCACCTCATATTTTGAGAGCAGCGATGTTGGTTCACCACACAAGAACTGACAGGCTGTGTGCACTGCACTGCCCCATCCTTGTAATGCTGCCCCTTTGGTAGCACAGACTCCCGAGGGCACTTCCGAAAGTAGTGTCCTGCTCTCCCTTGTACTGGCCACTTTCTATTTGAATTATCCTGAAGAAAAAAAATTCTTGTGCCTGATGTTTGCCTTGCTACACCTCAAGCATGCGTTGGCCTTCAAACAGCCCTGCAGCAATCTGAGTCTTGTGGTGGCTCGTTGAGACCTTTCCAGCCTGCTGCCAGCTGCATTCTGCTCTCCTGAACTCACTGATGCATGGCCAGGGGGAGGTGGGACAGGGTGGAGGGTGGACAGAAGGGGTGGTGACCTGCAGAAGTGTGGCTGTGCTACACGGCTTCAGGAGAGATGGGTACGATTTAGCATGCCAAATGTTGATTTTTTTTTTCCTTCTGTGCTACCAAGTTTGACCTGACTCACTTGAGAACAAAATTGTGTGTTGTTTCTCTTTCGACAGGTGAACATGGTTATTGGCATTCTGGTTTTTAACAAACTTGTATCCAAAGATGGAATAACAGATAAGAAACTGAAGGAACGGGCAGGGTATGCCTTATCAATACATCTAAGTAAAGAATGAAAAGAAAAAAACTAACCAGATACCCAAGGTTGTGATCAATAACCAGACAAGGAGTGCAAAGAGAGATTGGAGATGCAAACAAAACGCAAAAGTGTATTTAAACAAAATGAAAAAAAAACCAAACCCCTAAAACAACAATTGGTTTAGTTTCTCTGCCTTGTCATTCAGTGCGACAAAGACAAAAGATCCACAAAGCAGCCCTGTGGAGCACTATGGAGGAAGGTTAGAAGTTCATCTCTGTGTTGAAATGGCTTCAGCCTGGGCTGATGTATCCTCCAAAGGATTAGAGAAAGCAAAGTGGCTTTTCTCACAAACTCCTAGAGACAAGAGCTGGATCAGAGAGGGACTCATCGCTGCTGAGTGTGGCACGAGCTGCAGAATGCAGAAGTCATGACTAAGGGCTGGCAGGTGGCTGAGGGACAGCAAAGATATGTGATACTTTTCACGGAAGTGTCTTTGGAGGTCTAGCAGAGAAAGAGAGTAGTAGATGGATGGATGTGTGAAGAGGGGGACTGGTAAGTAAAGATACCTCTTCCGCAAGAAAAACTTCAGTTGTCACCTGAGGTTCTTCATCTTCTCTGCAGCCAGCACCCTTAGCTTCCTTCCCTCAAGCCTGGGGCTTGTGTTACCTCGTTTGCTTTGTAGTATAAATTGAAGAGCCAACTCCACAGTTTCTCCCCGATGACCCTGGTCACAAGGGATTGGTTGGGGCAGCAGCTCCCATGCAGAGCTCTCTGCCGGGTTGCTTCCAAACTGTCTTGACAACGGCTATTTTGTCATTGTCTCCAGTAGGATGAGACCTCTCTCACCCCTTCCTCTTCATTTCTAGAAACGAGTTTAGCCTGCTCGGACTTTAACCCTGAGCTAGGCCGTGCTCCGAGCATAGGATAGAAATGGCACGCTGACACTCTGAGTCAAATCAATTGCACAGGTCAGGCTGGCTGCTGATGTTAGTGTGTTATTTTCCACTGCCTTACTTGGCTTGCTGTCAGGGAAACTATCTCCCTACCTGCTGCTGGGAAAGACAGGATTGTGTGTTTTTCTTGTCTATTGATGGCATTTGATTTATCACTGTGGATAACAGTTGTATTCTTGAAGGCACCACAGAATGGTTTGAGTTGGAAAAGAACGTTAAAGATCATCTTGTCCAACCTCCTGACAACGAACAGGCACATCTTTAACTAGATCAGGTTGCTCAGAGCTCTGTCCAACCGGACCTTGAGTATTTCCAGGGACTGGACTTCTACCACCTCTCTGAGCAACCTTTTCCAGTGTTTCACCACCATCATTGTAAGAAACTGCTTCCTTATATCTGGTTTAAATCTACCCTTTTTTAGTTTGAAACCATTACCTCTTGTCCCATCACAACAGGCCCCGCTAAAGAGATAAGAAGAGCAAGAGGTGTTCTGGTGCCTTTGCACCACAGCTACAGACAGACCCTTAAA
Organism: Trogon surrucura; assembly: GCA_020746105.1. NCBI lineage: Eukaryota > Metazoa > Chordata > Aves > Trogoniformes > Trogonidae > Trogon > Trogon surrucura. The sequence goes on along the minus strand of CM036619.1, from coordinate 2,580,677 downwards.
TCCTAGGGTCTGTTGTAGAAGATACAGGATATATCCTATATATGAAAGTGCACGAGCCATGGGTACCCGTCTTCTTGTTTTTTGCCCTTCTAGGCTTCACAGGTAGGATAAACTGCTTTATCCACTGCAGTGCTGGGAAAGCCCTCAAAAATTGGGCCTCAGAGGGTAAACGTAGGAAGTACAGACAAGGTTTGATATTCTTGTCATTGCACTATTGGGTCGTTCTGGTGGAAGTGCTTTTTAATTGAGTGATGACAGCAAAACTAAAGGTAGAAGCAAGCTCTCATTCAGCCAGGGGAGAAACACAGAAACTTATTAAGATTCATGATTTAGCAGCAGTGTTGACATGGCCGAGCGTGGTCCCTTGGTGAAGCAAAGAGGGGAATCTTGATGCCTGAGCAGTGCCGTGATCCTGACAGTTAGAGGAGACTTCAGCACGTTTGTATGATCAGAGGAATCAGTTACTGATGGGTTGAACAGGTACGCGAAGAAGTGACCTTCGTGCATTGCTTAAAAGCAGCTGCTAAGACGAGTGCTTTATTCTAGGTGATGCCTTCTTTACAAAGAGAGAACCCAAGAAAATACTCGAACTGCAGGCAGTCTGTAGCAAGATAACTGCACTTGAAAGCCAGCGCTGGAATAAATGATTTATTGGATTGGCAGAGCAGCGAGTTGCTGTCCCTCAGTCTCTCCCTCTCTGATCTAAACTGCATATAGAATGACCTTATTTAACACGTGGCAGCTGGTTATTGATCACATACATACTTCAAAAACAAAACCTACAAAGCAACGACAAAAAAAAAAAAAGTCATTTTTTCTGATGTTCTTTATTTTTTTCTTTCTTTTCTCTTTTTTTTCCCCCCCTCTTTCGTGTCCGTGTGTGTGTGTGCAGCACTTTTAAGCCTTCTCTGTGCTCAGTGATTTTGTTTTCCTTTCGAAGTGCACCCGCCAAGAGTGCGGAAGCACTTTTGGGAGTCCTGGTGCCCCTTCCCTATAGCTAGCCGCTTCTGGCCTGGGCTTGGGAACCGTGTTGGAAGGTAGATCTGAAGGTAATCAGAAAGAGTAATGGCCTCGGAGATGTTTGAATCTGAGGAGACGGTATAAAGAAAACATTGTGTTTCCTTTAGCAGAGGCAAGAAGTATGGTTCAGTGTTGCAACAACGAAAACAAAGGGAAAAAAAATTAAAAGAGGGAAAGAAAAGGAAAAGATCTGTTGAACACTAAGAGGAGCCCAACACACATACTGCAGATCAGTTGGCAAAAATAAATCCGTGCAAGCTGTTCCCACAGAATAATAACTGAGACACCACAGGTTTTGCCCTATACTTAGCAGAGGAAATTGCTATGATTACTGTTGTCACATCTGTCAGAAGACGTTGACTTTCTAATGGCAGTGACTTTATAGCTGTATCACAAAGCCGGAGAGTTGGGTGTGATTACCTGGAGGGCTGGAGGAATGCACACAACCACCCCAGCTCCTGTCTGGGCATGGGAGAAAAAGGTGCAAGTGTCTCCCAGCAGAACGGTCTCTGTTGATGGTGAACTGCAACAAGAGTGTTTGAGCTCTGGGGACAGGAGTGCTCCTAAAAAGGAATATTTTAAAATCGCAGGCAGGAGCCTTTAAGATGAATTTTAAATTTATGCAGTCAACGTTTATTTCAAAAGTGTTTGTGTGCTCACGCAGCCGGGGAGGAAGAATGAGACTATAAGGTATATTCACAAAGGCTAATTTTAGCCTGATGAGTTTAATCTCCCTAGGCTTCCTCTGTAACTGCTGGAAAGAGACAGAAGCCGTGTTTAGCTCTTCCAGTTTGCCCCTTAGAGGACCTTTACTTCTTTTATCTCTCCGTTGATTATAGAGAAGAAAGTTTGTCCCAATACCTTGTGCAAAGTATTCTCTGCTCAACTGTCCTGGCAGGATGTAATGGAGCTGGATTGTCAGTGCATAGGCAAGAAAGTAATTGGAAAGATAATAACTACATTAAAATAGGTAGAGAGTTGGATTGCCCTTCATCTGGGACTGTTTCACGTTGGAAGCAGGGCTCTTTCTCTTTGGGCCATGCGTGGTGTAAAGCAGCGTTGAGTAAAAGGTAGCAAAGCCCAGGCTCCAGTGAACACACCAGATGAGTCCGTGAGCTGTTTGCGGATATTTAGGAGGCAGAAAAAGCAGAGTTAAATCAATGCATTACTCACCGTGATTATTTCATTAGCTACGCTTTCATACATACAGGCACCAATATAAACCTGTTACGGAAATTCAATATATTAACAACCTCATGCCCCTAGCAAGAACAAATTAGAATATAAATGTATCCACATCTGTGCCCACTGCTTACAACTTTCTGCATAAATACACTCAACAGCAGTTACAGTTGTGTGTTTATAGTGCTCCTTTGGCCAGTTCTTTGTGAGTCAGTGTCATTCATGTTTTTTCTGGTATAGTTTTCCATCAAAATCCTCGAGTCAATCTACTTTCTTTTTTTTTGCTGCCTATCTCTGCCTCTCTCTGTCTCTCTGCTTATCTGTTCTTTGTGGCTTGTAGATCTGGGGATAAGCTGCCTTTTTTGAAGGGTCGTGCACTTAATGCCTCTCAAGACCCACTTTGGTTAAGCCATTGTCCTCACTGGATTTACACCATCACAGAATCATAGAATCATGGAATGGTTTGTGTTGGAAGGGATCTTTAAGATCACCTAGTTCCAACCTCCCTGCCGTGGGCAGGGACACCTTCCACTAGACCGGGTTGCTCAAAGTCCCATCCAACCTGGCCTTGAAGATGCCATCCTTCCTGGAAGAAGGAATGTCTATTGACACAGGAGATAATTTTCTCGGTGTCTGAAGGCTGAAAACTTCTGTGGGATACCATAGACATTATTCTGGAAGGAAGCGATGCCTTATGTCCCTGTGACTCATTAAAAGACCAATCAATAGTCACTTGAAAGTGGGCCACTAGGACCACAGCTAATGCTGTGTTGGTGTTCACGAGGATGTCCTTTTTGCAGTGAGACTGAACACAAAGCCGTAAAAGTTAAGAAACGATCTGCCAGGTTTCTTAATCTCTCTCTCAGGCAGGGTAGGGCTGTAAAACCCCTGATTTTTGGTATCTGGAAAGGTCACCCCTCAGCAGCTGCAGTGCTATCACCCAAGAGTGACAGATCTACTGTCCTGTGGCAGTGATGATCTTGCTTCCTCTCATACCAGGCACTGCAGGTAGGTCTGTAGGATGTTTTGCAGACTCCTGCCCATTTTCTAAGCCAGGTCTGTAGCGGATGGCTAATCTGTGCAGATCGGAGAGTGCACACAAACTACTAAATTCTATGAAGATGTGGGTCCATTGTTAAGCTAATGCAGCTTCTGGGCTCCTGAGTAAGAGCTGCCTTGTCAGCTAGGTGGGCTCACACACACCAGCCTCTAAATATCATGAGGACATGCAGATCCTTGCAGCCCCTTATACCAGCAGCCCACAATGGCCTGATTCTGTGGGTGATACCATCCAGAAAAAGCGGGATCAACTGATGTGAGTCAGTCTCAGGATTCATCCCAAAAACGTTCTGAGCTCCAAAACAAGATATGAGAGAGGAGGAAGTGTCTCAAAAATAATCAGCCTGTCTGACTTCCTTCAAGGCAGGTTGGTGCTCTTAGAGAACACCCAAGCTCATACTTCCAGGACATAAACGGTCCCATTTGCATGTCCTCCATGACAGATTGATCAACCAAAGAGTGATCTATCTCCTGGTATTGTCAGCTGCCATGTGGGTAGCCCCACCAAGGCAGGGATTAGCACGCAAGGGCCAGTGGAGGAGGTATGACTTATCCCTTGCATTGCTTTAGGAAAGATGAGCAGACACAGTTCCCACAGCCCTACTTCTTGCCTTCTACTGTATAACCCTTTTTTGGAACAAAAAGGCCGGGAGACAAAAGAGCCATTTCTCAAAAAAAGCAATGAACCAAAAGAAGGAGGTGGAAACTGGGAGAGAGCAGTAGTGGTTTCTCTTCCGTGGGTGCCAGAGAGAGACACCCTGAATCTGACAAAACATTCACCAACACTGTTCCACCCTCTCCAGCGGCACCAACACGTCTCTGAATTGTACATTTTCCCCAATTTCCCGCATCTGGAGTGGTACAGATGGAGTTTTATTCCTGCCTGTCTTTCATTTCTCTTTTCAAACTGGGTATGGTTGGTTGGTTCCCTTTCTTCCTTTCTTTCGTTCTTTTGGCTTCTCTTTCCCTTTCCTTTCTACGTTTGTGTTCATAAGCAAAGTGTTTTGTTTTGTTTCAGTCTTTTGGTTTTAATTGCAGTCAGATGGCAGTGCCCCTTTACGGCATGACGCTCAAATGTTCCAAGTGTGGAGTAGTTTCTTCTGCTGAAGTTTCGGCCACAGCCACCAGTAACGCCATGTTAGTTCCTCTAATTTCAACTTCTTTTCTTTCTTTCTTTCCACTATCTTTTTTTTTTTTTTTTGCTTTTGCTTTATTTTCTTTTAGATTGATTTTGTTTCCCTTTTTCATTTCCCTGCACTTGCCAGCCCTTGTTTGTTTTCTCTCCCCATGTCCCTGCCCACCTCCCCCCATCCCAGACTCTCCCTGACCTCTTTCTGTGGGCCATGAGTAGCGTAGGGCTCCTGCAACATCCCTGGAGCAAAAGCTGATGGGCTGGATCCTGAAAAGCACTTTAAGGCGTGCCTAGATTTAAGCATGTGAGCAATCCATGGAAGACAAAGGGACTCTTCATTTGCTGAAAGCTGGGGATATGTTTAATGCCCCCGTTTAATTTAGTTCTTGCAATTACAAACTTCATTATGTGGTTCCCATTAATTTGGATGGTAGACGGGGGCCTCAAACTCCAGCTTGGTCAAACATATGCTTGAGTTTTTTTACTCCAGAGATTGCAGAGTACTGAGTATATTTTAAATGAATCACTTCTGAGTTTGAGGATTTTTGTTGTGAGGTTTTTTTTTTCCCCTCTTATAAAAAGCTAGAGTTAAATTTAATACCTCATAGGGCTGCAGTTCTGACTTGATAAATGTTGACTGCCTCTTTTGGACCCCTAAAAGCTCTCAAAATCTTAAAGCTTTTCATAGCTCTGAGTTACAAAAGTCAAATGCCATTAAATCTCTTCCTAGATGCTGCTGGAGTTTGTAAAAATAAAATAAAATAAAAAATATCATGAAAATGCCAGAGCTTTGTTCTGCTGGAGAAATTGTTGCTATTTATGTAGTTGGCTTTTATCCCAAAGGTTAAGGTAGGAGAGAGAGTGATGAAGGAAGGTTTGTCTTTCTTCCTTCCCTTTTTGAACTGTTATTATCTACCTAATCTCCAAGCGATACTATATTTTTTGATATCTAATGTAATATATGTAAAATGTTTGAAAGAAACAGTCCCAGATCTAGACATTTGTAATTTGAAAACTACTACCCTTAATTCAACAAAAAGAGATAGCCAAGTGCCAAATCTTAAAATGTAAAAATAGAAAAAAAACCCCAACAAAGCAGCAAGTTTTCTCCTTTTTTTTTTTTTTTTTTTATTGAAACAGAGCCATTTATATACAATACAAAAGAGTTTAGGGAGAAATGTACATTTCTGAAAAAAAACCAATTGCCATTAGAAAAAGAGACTATGGAATCACCTTTCTTATAGAGCTAGCAGTTTTTATGAGATGCAAAACCTAAACAAAATCTCATTATTTTTCACTGCTGAAGTTGTTTACTTACCTTTTGCAACAGTCCCCAGCTGAGATGGTGAGATGGCATCAGTCCAGACCCATGTACCCACAAGTCTGGAATTAGTACATCACTGCATTTGGTTTCCTGGGACTGCAGGGGAATGCTAAACCAGCAGAAGCTTTGCTATTAATAAATTAGACAGTTAAATAGGAGAGGCTTTCAGTTCGTAGTAAATTAACTTAAAAGTAAAACAATCTCGAATTTTCCTCCCATACTGTCAGACACTGGCCTGTCATAAATGGCGTATTCTGATTCATCTTCAAATCAGAAAAAAAAAAAAAAGGGACATGAAATCCAGATCTCTTGCTTACTCTGCTTTTCTGATATGAGTGGTTTGATAGAAATTGGAGGGCTTTTGTAAGAGGATACGCTTTTTATTTCCCAGCAGATAAACCTTAGATAATAAATTCCACCACTGCTTCTGTCATGTCCTATTCGCTTGTTCTTGCAAAGGGACCACTGAGTAATTCAGGAATTAGTTCACACAGCTTTCATCTGCCCTTGTCATCCATTTCATTCTGCAGCTGAGCTGTTTCGTTTTCCCTTCCTCCAAATCTATTGTAAATGAGGTTTTCAGTAAGGCAAAGCCCGGCCATTGCCACCCTTCCGCTGGCCTTCATCCCAGACGTTGGACCAGTGTTGCTATTCATTTCTGAAGTCTTATAATGTAAATCAGGTGCTGTAAAGATTTCTATCTCCTCTCTGACGTGGAATTAGCCATAGCTGTTTGGTAGAGAACACACCAAGGGTGTTCCTGCGTTGTTCCTGATGGGGTTGCTCACACCTTCTTCAGCTTACCTCCCATAGGTTTCAGAGGCTTGTTTCTGGGACAGCATGGCATGAAAGGGTAGATCCTTGTCTCCATTTTTCTTGGCTTTTGGAAATCATAGAAGTTTTGAGCAACTCGTGGTGTTACTTGTGTCTAAGAGAGAAGAGGATGGAGAAGGGAATGTGTACCTGAGAGAAAACATGGTAAATCACTGATGGGAGGGCAAGTAGTAATCGTGACAGAAGTAAACATATATGTGCTGGAAATATGTGCAACTTCTTGACTTGGGAAATGATAAAAAGGGAAGCTTCAGATGTCTGTGGACTGTTAAGGGTAAGCTAGACTTGACTAGTGTGGATTAAAAAAATATTTCCCTTTAGGTTGTTCTGGAGAAGACCTCTGTTCCCACATCTCATTCCTTTTGTTGCTGCCTGTAGGGTAGTCTCAGCCTGGGAAATACTGACTTATAATTAATTTGTCTTCGTTACCTGTGGAAAATTTTTACCTGAGACAGGAAAAAAAGTATCTCAGGTGCATGCCATTTCTTTATACCTGCTGTCAATGAGAACAGGAAGAAAGGAAGGAAGGAAGGAGGAAAGAAGGAAGGAATTCGTGCTAAGTGGCACACTGCAAATATGGACTCTCAAATTCTGCTCATAGGGAAGAGACAAGACCAGTGTAGTCTTGCATGCAACCTACCCAAGAGCCAATCACAGGGAGACCTCACAACCCTTCCCATGTATCATCCATCTCATGTCATCAGAAGCTCCTGTGTCAAATCTCCCATCTAAGTGATTTGCTCTTTTTCTTGTCTCAAAGTCATTTGAGGAAGACTTAGATGTTATTTTTGGTTGCAGGACTAGTGTGAATCAATATTCTCATGCCTGGATGGTTTTATGAAAGAGACTGCTCCTCAGGAGAGTATTGCTCTTGTAATTCAAGGAATTTGAAATCATGTTCTTGCCTGGGGATAATTCTTGGCCCTGAAGGTCCTTACTTGGATTGTCCAAGAGCAACTTCCCTGATTAGGGGTGAATAATCAAGCAGTCTGCTCAGAGCTATGTCGTTACCTGCCTGTCTTATTTGAAGGCATTTGTTTTCTTGATCCCTAGTTGAATGGTTCAGATTGTAGGAATCCAGACAACAACCATCTTTCAGAGAAAATAGAAATAATATCATCTGTTTCTGTGTCACCTGTGCTCAGGAAAACCATGTGTAGTGCCCCCTCTTTTCTAGTTACAGATTTTGACTATATGGACTTTAAGTGAGTTTCTCTGGAATTGTCCCTAAAATTGGAGCAACTCTCTTGATTTTAGGAGGAATACAAGTCAGAGGAGGGATAAAGCATGAGAGAATGAGTAAAGGACAGTGGAGTAGCATGTGCCACTCTGAGGAGCATGTAAGGAGCCATCCATTGTCTGATGCATTGAGGCCACCTACCATCTCCCTTTTCAGAGCTCCTCTTCAGGAGCTGTTTTCTGAATTATACAGTTATTTTGTCCTTTTGCTACTTCTTTATCTTATGGTACTGGCTACCCTGTCAACATTAAAGAGAAGAATTGATCACTCACCTCTTTATAATGTCTCTTTACATCTTTGTTGGCCTTTGGCCTCTTAATGTTTCTTCATGTAGAACATTATTTCAAAAAATTTTTTGTTGTTGTTCCTCTTTCTATTGCTATCTTCTAAGCACCATCAGTTTATCCTGCTTCTTTTGCAAAGACGAAGACTCTCAAGGCTGCCAGCTAGCTACAGAAAAAAAAAAAACCACTGATGTTTTTTTGACATTTTAACCAAAGACCATCATCTACTTTTTGTCAAAACTGTGTCTGCTACATGTTTTCGTAAGGTTAAGTCTTTACCATTGTAGATAGAGCTGTGGACAATGGTGTCATGTGGCCATGTTGTCACACATCATTGGAATTATATTCTAGAATCATAGAATCATTCAGGTTGGGAAAGACCCTTGGGATCATCGAATCCAACCATTAACCCTACTCTGCAAAGATCACCCCTAAATAATCTCCCCCAATACCACGTCTAAACAACCTTCAAACACATCCAGGGGTGGTGACTCAGCCACCTGTTCCAACCAGCCTATTTCAATGTCTGATTACTCTTGCTGTGAAAACTTTTTCTGAATGTCCAGTGTAACCCTCCCCTGTTGCAGTCTGAAGCCATTCCCTCTTGTTCTCTCTCTAATGACCTGTGAGAAGAGACCAGCACCAACCTCTCTACAGCGTCCTTTCAGGTAGTTGCAGGGAGTGAGGAGGTCTCACCTCAGCCTCCTCTTCTTCAAACTCAACAGCCCCAGCTCCTTCAATTGCTCTTCACCACCTCCGTCGTCCTCCTCTGCACTTGCTCCAGCACCTTGAGATCTCTCTTGTATTGAGGTGCCCAAAACTGGACACAACACTCACGGTGTGGCCTCCTCACCAGTGCCGAGTACAGGGGAACTATCCCCTCCTTACTCCTGCTGGTCACATCATTTCTAACACAAGCCAGGATGCCGTTGGCCATCTTGACCACCTGGGCACACTGCTGGCTCATCTTCAGCTGCTTGCCGATGAGAGCCCCCAGGTCCCTTTCTGCCAGACAGCTCTCCAGCCACACTGCCCCAAACCTGTAGTTTTGCAGGGGGTTATTGTGGCCCAAGTGCAGGACCTGACACTTGGCCCTGTCGAAGCTCATTAACGTCGGCCCATCGACTCAATCTATCCAAGTCTCTCTGTAGGGCCTCCTTACCCTCGTGCAGATCGACACTCCCACCTAACCTGGTGTCATCTGCAAACTTACTGATGATACCCTCTATGTCCTTAGCAAGATCATCAACAAAGATGTTAAACAGAAATTGTATTATAAACCACTGCAATGAAGCAGTAGCGTGGTGTAGTGCGGAGGGACAACGTGACACTTCAGCTGTGCTGCTGGGTGACATTGTCACGTTGTGGCCATCACCCAATAAACCCACATCATGCTTCCACAGTGCAGTGTCATGAGCTTCCCTTGCCATTGCTGTCACTCATCATGAGTGCTGTCATGTATGGGATTAATGAGGATGTGCCAGCTAATTCCTTTGTCTCAAGCAATAAAAATCCTGGGGTCATTGATAACAGATAATCCATAATGAAGAGTCATTGGGTAAACACAAGGTCGTTATGTAACAAATCATCATTTCACATCATGTGACACCATATGATGAAGTTTCTTAGGTCCTCTAAGTTATCCTGGAACCTTTTAAGGATGCACAGTACTTCCTAAAAAAAAAGATGAGATGGAAAGGTGGCGGAAGTGTGAGTTCTGCTATGAATTCAGCTCACAGCAAATAGAATTAAGGGCAAGCACACAGGAAACTCACTTACCTTCCCCTTAGTTTTCTACTGAAATGTGAGTCTTGATACAATCCTATTTTTTCTTAAATGGAACTTTTTTTTTGAATTTAATATTAAAAAAATCTAATCAGAGCCCTGAAAATGAAATTAGAGTAAGTTACATTCCTATGACCTGTTGCCATCTACTGCCTGAGAATAAAGATTATGAGTTGGGTATCAAGCACCATTTTCGTAATGCTTGTAAGGGGTGGATAATGTTGAGAAGGCATCTGCAAGGTGAATCACAAAGAAAAAGCATACTCTTAGGTGATGTAAGGCAGCACAACTCAGTTAGGAAAAACCTGATTTTTTCAGATGAATATGTGACCTAATAGTTTTTTTACCATCTGAGTTGGAAGGGCCAATGATGTTTTCATCATCTTGTTGGAAGGGCAGAAATTTAAGTAGCAATTTAAGGTTGCTGATGTTGGGAACAATAGGGAAGTCCACCAGGATATCTTGACTCAGAAGGAAGTTGGATCTGGAGAGCAAGAGCAAGGAGCTAGCAAGGACTTATGGAGTCCAGCGTGAAGATAGCAGGACCTCTGAAGGGAGCTCACCAGTTAGGGATCATTGCATCTGTGCTCTGGACAACAGATAGGCTCAAACCATGCCTTGTTAAAGCAAGGTGCCTACATATCTTTTAGTTATGTGTTTGTTTATTTATTTATTTATGCAGGTTTTGAAGCCAGTAGATTGAAATCTAACCATTTGCTAAAGAGAAACGTAATTTACCCCCTCAACAGCAGCCATTACAATCCCAAATCCACATCTACATCTTGAGTCCAGATCCCAATCATTGCCATAGAGTCACAGAATCATTAAGGTTGGAAAAGACAGAATCAGAGAATCACAGAATCACAGAATCACAGAATGTTAGGGATTGGAAGGGACCTTGAAAGATCATCAAGTCCAATCCCCCTGCCAGAGCAGGAACGCTTCGATAATGCTACATAGGAACGTGTCCAGGCAGGTCTTGAATGTCTCCAGAGAAGGAGACTCCACAACCTCCCTGGGCAGCCGGTTCCAGGGCTCCGTCACCCTCACTGAGAAGAAGTTTCTTCTCAAGTTTAAGCGGAACCTCTTATGTTCCAGTTTCAGCCCATTACCCCTTGTCCTATCATTGATTGTCACCGAGAAGAGCCTGGCTCCATCCTCGTGACACTCACCCTTGATATATTTGTAAACATGAATGAGGTCACCCCTCAGCCTCCTCTTCTCCAAACTCAAGAGCCCCAGCTCCCTCAGTCTTTTCTCATAAGGGAGATGCTCCACTCCCTTCATCATCCTAGTTGCCCTGTGCTGGACTCTCTCCAGCAGTTCCCTGTCTTTCTTGAGCTGAGGGGCCCAGAACTGGACACAATATTCCAGATGGGGTCTCATCAGGGCAGAGTAGAGGGGAAGGAGAAAGACCTCTAAGACTATCAAGTGCAACCATTGTCCATCTGATGTTGCAGCTCTTTTCAAGAATGGAAACCCCATCCAAGTTTAGATGGCTGGTTCAGACCCGTATGTGCATGTCAGATCCACCCTTAGATGTAGTTGCCAGGTTTCTTTTTCACACGTTGGCGGTAGTGACATACACATATATGTGTAGCAAGAGTATGCTGGGAGACCAGATAATTCCAGGAAGCAGAGTTGTCTGGTAAAGACCTTTTTCTAGGGGCCTCTGTTGACTTTGCTGGTTTGCAACAATGACAATTGCAAGTTGCTACTGGAATGACTTCACTTACCAAGCCATGCACCAGGCATGTTGTGTTTGCTGGTACTTGCGTGGAAGATATATCTAGAGTAGCTTGTCATGGAACAAGCCTTATCTTCCCATTTGACTTTTCTGCCTCTCTGCGTTATTAATTTTATTTTTTTACTGTGCTTTCTGCTTAGCCAGTTTTATTAATGCAACACTGCAAATGATAGCAAAGGGAGATTTCAGTATAATGAGGCAGATTTCAGAGGAATGAGGGAGAAGTGGAATAGAAACTCTGTTTAGGAATTGCTTGGCTGAGGGCTGTCTGGCTGCTTTTTTTTTTTAAAAAAAAAAAAAGACCCAATACTTTGACATTGTAGTTCACGTTGGACGTTAAAGAACATTCAGTTTGTCATCCTGCATAAAATTACAAGGTATCACATTATGTCATGACCTTTACCTTACATGGAAGTCACATAATTCTTGTTTTAATTAAAAAAAAAATGTATATTCCATTTACATGCTCCCTTAGTTAAATTACATTGCTTAATAACACCACTAAGGAACACTTTTGAGTCTAGACGGGTTGGAGAAATATTTGCAATCAGAGTATCATGATGACTATAAAAATAACCCATCACTTCAGTATGTGGTCATTACAGCAGAAACGATGTAACAATTCTTGAAAAAAACTCTTAACTGAAGCCAGGGCGTTACATCCTGATGGCCATACCTGTGTCCAAGCTTCAGCTTTGTTCAGGTAAAACTCTCACTGAGGTCTGTGAGAGCAGTACCTGGATAACCAGCAAGTAAACATTATTAAAAACTTGAACATATATCAGAAAATGGTAAGCAAGTCCCATGTAAGTACTGTAAAACGTGTGTCATGATATCTGTCCTGTAATTTCTTGTGTTGCCTGTATCTGTTTGTTAGTATGTAGGCTGAGGTTTTCTACACAGAAAAATCTTGTTAGTCAGTCTGGGCATAGGTCTGATCTTACTTCTTAGATAAAAGCCTGCAGATAAATTCTCCTGGTACTCTTGGTGCACTAGGGCTGCCAAATATGTAGAATGACTGATATCTTATAATCTCCCTAGTAAGCTGTTAAAATTGCTTGGGATCATTTTTGGTCAAAGATCTCAATGACAGAGCTGCTTTCCCATATCTAGAGCCATCATTCATAGACAAAGTGGAGGTTCATGGAGCAGTACTTGCGTTAACGAAAACTGCTTTTGTCCAGTTTTCTGTCTTGTGAATTAAAAAGTGGCTTGAATCTTAAGTGATTTTAACTCAAGGTGTCCATCCAGGAATAAACTTATTTTCTGCTAAATATAGAAACAGCTGTAATTTTTTTTTTCCATAGCATTCCACTAGGGAGATCACACAAGAAAGCAGAAAATTTCCAATTCACGGTAAAATTGGGTCAGGTATCAGTGCTCCCAATGTTCATTGATGTAGTGTTTTAAGGACCATCAAGTGTAGAGTAAGAGAGGGCCAGCAAAATACCAGTCTCGGCATCAGCTCTATGCTTGTCTGTTTTAGTCACTTGAAACCATGACACACGTCCCCAGTGTTGGTGTCTTCCATGTGCTGTGGAAGTCCAAGTGTCTGTAACCTGAGTACCGACAGCCATCGTGACAAACCAGTCTCTGCTGCAACTGTTCCCCTCCCCTTTGGCAACCTTCAGTGATTGTATTTTGTCTCCCCTCCTTGGGAAATGCCATCCCTGTGGACCAGTGACATAGAATGGGAAGGGCGTGGAAGTGGGAGGGAGGTATCTGCATCCTTCCTTCCCACCTCAAGTTTTCTGCATGACCACACCATTGACAAAGTAGTCCCTCCCGTAGAAGCGTGTGTCACCTGTTTTTTGGTAGCGTGAGTGTGCAAAGCATCTTCCTGCTTCCCTGTGGCAGGGACTCAGAAGACATCTAGCACAAGTATACCTTTGCTGAAGAAGTCTTCTGAAGCCCCGTGGGAGCAGGAGGCTAAATTAGCATCCCACGTGGAAACGGGTGAGGCTGAAGTGGCGTTCTGAGTTCTCTTTTCCTCTCCCTTGACAGGGCATCCCTTTGGAGCTCCTGCGTGGTCCTACCTCTCCTGGCTCTCACCTGGATGTCTGCAGTTCTGGCAATCACAGATCGACGGTCAGCGCTCTTCCAGATCCTTTTTGCCGTCTTTGACTCGTTGGAGGGCTTTGTCATCGTTATGGTCCATTGCATCCTAAGGCGGGAGGTGAGACAAACAACTCGTTTGCTTTACTATAGCCATCATATTTCCCAGAAAAAAAATGCCTCAAAAATCTCCAGTCTGCCTGGCAGCTTCTCTAATCTTATCAACTTTTGCCTTTCTGTAGACAATGACCACAAAAATGACCATGGCACTATCAGCCAGAGGGAAGGAGGGATGAATCAATGGTTGTCACGCTGAGTGTACTGCGGAGTGGAACATGGGGGACAGTCTTAGATTAGTGAACATGGGAGATGTTGCTTGTTTAACATCAAAATTAATAATTCCAGAATGTTTACACCCCGTTTCCCAAAACGGAATATTAAGAAAAACAATATGTTTGTTTGATTTCAAGAGGGGCAGCTTGCACCAAGATTTACAGAAAGTTTCCATGTTGGCATTAGCACATAGATATTCAAGCTAAAAGGTAAAGATAGCAACAATCAAGCAAGGAAATTGAGAAAATTCTCTGCAGCCTCCCTGTGGAGATTTAAAATGGTAAATTATATCATAGAAGAAAAGGACGAATCTCTTATGTTTCTTTAATTCTTTTCATCCTGCTGAGTGGATAGACTATTAATAACAGAGACAGGAAGGGTGGTGATTATATTTTTTTTCAAAATTCATTTTATCTTCATAGAGCTCCTTTAAATTAAGTAAAACAGATTAATTTTTTATGCCAGGCCAACGGAATCAATGGAATTACACCACTGGCTTGGCTGAGACTCCTTCAACTAATTGCATCATGAATATGGGACCTGCACTTAACTCCCATTGCAGTCCCTGGCATTTCTTTTCCCTTGATTTCAGTGAGTTTTGGATCAGATATATGTTACAGCTGCTGTAGGACCATAATCGGATATTGTAGACCCCAATATAAAGATGTATGCAATAGCATCCATTGTAAATGTGTTGCAACCTGCAAAACAGAAGGCATTTTTATTCCCAAGTATATAAATCAAGCAACTAGAAGAGACCAACAGAGCAACACAGGATACCTGTAAAACCTTTGAGTTGCTCTGTTAGCATGTGATATATATAACTTAAACCATTTGAAATGAATACCTGAGTGCTACTAGAGTGAGATCCATGTTCTTTTGATCTGTCAAAGACTTCTTTTTTTCTTTCTTCAGCAGAATTTATTTGGTATTCCTGCCTGACTCTGACGTCTGCAAATCCATTTGTTCCTGCAGGTCCAGGATGCTGTGAAGTGTCGAGTCATAGACCGTCAGGAAGAGGGCAACGGAGACTCAGGGGGGTCATTTCAGAACGGGCACGCTCAGCTAATGGTAGGGAAAACTACCACCTAATCTATTATTAAGGAACCTTAGGGCCTTTTTAACTTATAACTGATAAACAAAGGGCTCTGTCCATCATAGATTTTTTCAATTTTCCTTCTTTTTTTTTTTCCTTTAAATCTTCCATTGAACAAATATAGCAGTTGGCACAAGCTCTTTCACGCAAATCCAGTTTCTTTTCTTTATAATATTAAGGGGCTCAAGCTTGCACACCAGGTTTAGCAAACGTTTTGGTAAGACCCTTTCTTTCTCAGAAAATATAAAGCTAAAATAGACCTCCCAGGTCTTCTGGACCTTTTCATCTCCATCGTGCTGACTTGTCCTGGCTGGAACTAGGAGACGGTAGTTTAATACTGTTTTAATCACAGTGTGCCGGGTAATTATGAGAAAGATGCTGCCTCAGAGGGTTTTGCTTCTCTCAAAACCACGCTTGTTTACATTGCTTCACTGGGAATATATAGTTTAAGTGCTGTAAACCTTGCTCCTGTTGTATAAGTCCTTTAAAAACAATCTAGATGAGGCTGCTGCAGAATAAGCTATGGGGAATAGTCATGCATCTGCTTCAGTGTTATGATGTGTCAGAGGGATTTGATTTCTGAGGCTGGGGTGGGGACATCAGGCCAGTCACAAGATTGGAACAAGATACCAAAATGTCTAGTTAATGTTAGACCTAGATCACAACCCAGTGGTGGGTTTTGCCAGTCACTCCCGTGCTAAGTGAAGTAGCTTGTGCTTGGGTACGAGGTCTTATTTCATAAAAGCACAGTCATTAGGTCGACACATCAAGAGATATGTAATTCTACCACACCTCATTGCTGTTTGTTTAAAACAGGTGCCTCATTTCTAATTTAAATGCTTTGTCTTCTCATTTTCAGTCAGGTTCTTGCTATGGCTACTTCTGTGTAATTAGAAAGCCCCTTGTGTGCTGGGGACTTTTGCTCCTTCAGTAACAGACACCACAATATTATCCAGCCTCGATCTTCTCCTCAATAAGTTACCACACTAAGCAGGTTTTTTCTGCCCCTGTAAGACATTTGCCTTCAAATTATTTATGTAATTCTTCTCCACCTGGCCTTCAGACTCTCGCCATCCTTTTAAAAATGTGGATGCTGTATTTGTTATTCTCTTGTCAGCATCCCCAGCGCTATATTCTGAAGTCTGGGATTTTTGTCACTGTATAACTCGCTGTTTTCATCCGTTGTCAGCTACCTTGCAAAATTCTGTGTCAGCTACAAGTTTTTTAGTGCTGAGATTACATTAACTTCTGCACTGTTGATGGATGTGCTGAGAAGTAGAGAGCTTACAATCAGTTTCTTCACATTCAGGCACAAAAAGCTCCGGAATCTAGACGTGAATGATGACTCCTCGCTGATATTTTTAGAGGGTTACAATGTTATTTTAGAGTGACTGAGTTGTAAAATAACCAAAGAAATCAAATCTTTGCAGGATGACATTTTTTGCCGTTACCTTTTCCAGTAATCTCCAAATCTGCCAAAGTGAAAAGAAGCTTAGCGGAGTAGAACTGTTTTCCACAAAATCTTGTTGACTGGTATTAAATATAAACCTATGTTTAATTTATTTATCAGTAGAACTAGTACAGGCTGCTCAGTTACATTTTTCTGGAACTCCCGTCATGAAAATGAGATTATATGTGTCACCCCACTTGCCCATTTAAACTTTACTTCAGTCCTAATTCTATTCTTTTCGGATTTTTTTGATATCCCAAATAATTTGATAAGAAATTAGCAT
Organism: Trogon surrucura; assembly: GCA_020746105.1. Taxonomy (NCBI): domain Eukaryota; kingdom Metazoa; phylum Chordata; class Aves; order Trogoniformes; family Trogonidae; genus Trogon; species Trogon surrucura. The sequence goes on along the minus strand of CM036619.1, from coordinate 2,563,853 downwards.
AGGATGGTTGAAATAATTCCTCAGCTAGACCTTCAAAAACTTTCGGATCTCAACCTGCTAATATCAAAGTGTTTATCCCAGAGGGGATGAAGATTTGTTTTCACACTCTTCTTAGTATCAAACGGGAATGCATTTAATCACATTAATGCAAGTGTATTAAGTGTCTCGTTTCTGAAATTATACTAGAAATAGTCAGTGAACTCTTCTACCTTTTGGTAGTCTGTGGCCTTTCCATCACTCCATGAAAACCCATGGCCCACTGTGACTCAGTGTATCCAGCTCTTTGAAATGTTATCTGCTAAAAGCTTTAGAAAAAGGATTAACTGGTACTGGGAGAAGAAAGGAGTTTCATTTGGCCTCGTAGACCACTTGAAAAAGTTCCTCAGCCTTTGTGCCTGCAGAGACCATTGATTTTGTACGTCAAGAGTTTCAGAAGCAGAGACTTTTCTCTACCTCGTGTGATTTGGTGGTGGATCACAAAGAAGCCCAGTGGCCGTGGAGTGTTCCCTGTGGCATTCCCAGGTCTTTTTAATGAGTGGGAGGGAATCCACTTAGACTAAATGTGAGATGATATATCCAAGGCAGTTCAGGCCAGGAACCCGTCCCCTGCTTTTTAGGAATGTGCTTAAAATGTGTCCCTGGGAGAGATTTTAATCTGGCAGCCCAGGAATTAAGCTATGGATGAACAGTAAATCCAACTGACAAGCGATGTTACAGCTTTACCTGAGGTTCAAAAGCCACAGGTGGAACAATGAGGTCTCTTTGCCGTGTTTCAAAGCCCAAAGAAAACGTCTCTCCTCCACTCTTTTGACTAAGTAAAGTGGGATTTTGGATTTTCCAGATGGCTTGCTTTCCCCCCCCACACCTCCTTTTGACCACGTCCTCTGTGTTCTCTGTCTTTCAGACCGATTTTGAGAAGGACGTGGATATGGCTTGTAGATCAGGTGAGCACATCACAGGTGAGAATCAGCAAGTGACCTGGTTTGGGGATTGAACTAGGCCATTTTTTTTCCCCTTTTCTCTTTTATTTGTGTGTGTCTTGGTGTCTTGCATGTACGTGTGTGGGCTGCCCTTAATCTCAACCCTGGCCAAAAGAAAGCAACACCCCTAATTCTCCCCTGTGCTTTCCTTATCCTATTTCCCTGTAGCTCTCTTGGCCTTTTAACTAAGATTAAGCCTTGCTTTCAAGTTTTTATTTCTTACGTACAGCCCATGTAACACAGTGGCAGAGTATAAGGAAGAAGGGACTGGATCCATCTCTTCCTACTGTGATCCTTCTTTGCTTTAGCAAACCCTGCCCAAGGGGCTCACCCTGATCACAGCAACCTCAGACAGCTCTCTGCTCAGGAGAGGTGTCTCTGAGAAGGTCTGGCATCTGGAGAGCCTTCCCACCACTCCCCCTGGCCCCATGCAGACTTCTAGTGCAGTTATACTCGACTTGTGGGTCAGGTCTCTCCTCCTTCTCGTGCATCCTTCTGCTGTGTGTTCAATCACAGACACCCATTCTGATCCCGGAGATCTGCATGAGTTGACAGCCCCTTTCCTCAGTAACTCCCATTTCTCTCATTCCCCTGGGGGTGTCTGTGCTGTCTGGATTCCCCTTTGCTACCTGTTCATCTCTGTAGGTTTCGTCCTTCCCTGGTCTTGGCATGTCTGATCATCTCGCTGTTTTGTTTTTTTTTTTCTTTAGTTATCCTTTGTAGATATTTAGGCTTTCATTTACCCTCCCAGACTTCTCCATTCTCCCAATCAAGAGAAATACCAGCTTGCTTGGCACTTGCATATAATTCATATCTTCCAAACCAGGATCTTCCCTAGCCAAGGACGGTACATAGTGTGTGATTGGTTATCATCATGGGAAAGCTTCTCTCTTTCTTTCTTTCTCTCTTTCTCTCTTTCTCTCTTTCTCTCTTTCTCTCTTTCTCTCTTTCTCTCTTTCTCTTTCTCTCTTTCTCTCTTTCTTTTCCTCCCTCCCTCCCTCCCTCCCTCCCTCCCTCCCTCCCTCCCTCCCTCCCTTCCTTCCTTCCTCCCTTCCTTCCTTCCTTCCTTCCTTCCTTCCTTCCTTCCTTCCTTCCTTCCTTCCTTCCTTCCTTCCTTCCTTCCTTCCTTCCTTCCTTCCTTCCTTCCTTCCTTCCTTCCTTCCTTCCTTCCTTCCTTCCTTCCTTCCTTCCTTCCTTCCTTCCTTCCTTCCTTCCTTCCTTCCTTCCTTCCTTCCTTCCTTCCTTCCTTCCTTCCTTCCTTCCTTCCTTCCTTCCTTCCCTTCTCTTCCTTCTTTTTCTTCTTTCTTTTCTTTCTTTCCATATCTACCTGTCCCTTTCATTTTTCTTTATCTGATCTATCATTTGTTTGTCTGCCTCTAATGTGTTTATCTGTAACTCATGTATTTCTGTCTATCTTGCAATCACTTATTTATCTCTGTCCTCAGCTGTCTGTCTTGCTGTACCTGTTATTTACGTATTTCAATCTCTGTCAACATTTGTCTCTGTCACTGTGTTTCTGTGTATTGTCTATCACTGCCACTATCATTTATCTATGTAATATCTATTTATATCTTATTTATCTTTTCCTGTCCTTCTCTATGCCTCGCTCCCTCTTCCTATGCTTATCACAGTCACAGTATATTTATCTCACTTATCCCTGTGATGTCTTATTTCATGGTCTCTTTCTGTCCATTTATCTCTTTTCAAGGTCTGTCCATTTTTTTTTCTTTCCGCTTCTCTGTCTCACACCACTCTCTAATCTAATTTCTAGCTGTCTCCCTCTTCCCATTTGTCTTCCTCCTTTCTTTTTGACATCAAAGATCTCAGTTCTAAAAAATCACGTGCAAAAAACACACGTGTGAGACCAGGTCTGATGTGAACGCATGCTCAGAGAACATGAAGCCAGCCTGGGTGTTGACACCCACGATGAGCTGCAGAGACAGCAGCCCACCTTGTCCTGGAAACCAAGGCAGATCCTGGACTCCTATAACAACGGGGCCTTTATGGATCTGCTTCCAAGTTTCCTACTCCCAAATTGAGGTTCTTGGAGGAAAGCAAGGAGATGACTGGTTTCACACAACTTCAGGGCAGAAGACCCTGGAGCAGCAGTTTTCTAACAGCCTAAGCTTCCCTTCCTTTGCCAACATACAGCTGCACAACTCGTTTGTTGGTGTCATAGAATCATAGAATCATGCAGGCTGAAAAAGACCCTTGGGATCATTGAGTTCAACCATTAACCCTACTCACCCCTAAACCATCTTCCCCAACACCGCATCTAAACGACCTTTCAACACACCCAGGGATGGTGAACCAACCACCTCCCTGGGCAGCCTCTTCCAATGTCTGACTACTTTTGCTCTGACAAATTTTTCCTGCTGTCCAGTCTTACCCTCCCCTGTTGCAGTTTGAAGCCTTTCCCTCTTGTTCTGTTGCTAATTACTTGTGAGAAGAGACCAGCAGCAACCTCTCTACAACGTCCTTTCAGGCGGTTGGAGAGAGTTGTAGAGCAGTCTCCCCTCAGCCTCCTCTTCTTCAAACTCAACAGCCCCATCTCCTTCAATTGCTCTCCCTAAGTTTTATTCTCCAGGTCCTTCCCCAGCTTCGTTTCCCTCCTCTGTGCTCGCTCCAGCTCCTCAAGATCTTTCTTGGATTGAGATGGCCAAAACTGGACACAATACTCAAGGTGTGGCCTCACCAATGCTGAGTGTCTGCCTGAAGAGAGATTCCTCCTCCTGTAAAGTGGTGTTAGTAACAGTCCCCATTTCAGAGACCTTTTCTATATGGTGCATCATACTATGCATTCTGCTTATCGAGCAGAAATCTGCCCATTGGTTTCTGACCATCATTTCTCCTGGAGGCACCAACTCTCGTGTTATGATGGATTGGAGATATGCCTGATATCGCTCAGCACCTCCTCACTTAGATTCACTGCTAGGATTGGATCCATGGCTCAGGGTTGAAAGCTCACTCCGCTCCATGCTTGGAGATTGCCAAGTGCAAACCTCTCCAAAACTACTCTTTGCAGCTGATGTGAGCATCAGCCTGGATCAATAAACCCTGCTGACACTCCCCAGAGAAGGATGTGACTTCAGTAGCATCTTCCCTCAGTGTATGCCATGAATACGCTGTAATGCTCTGATTTATCCTAGAGTGTCCTCTAGCAGTGTCAAGATGACTGTGGCTGCCACAGTTACACTCAGTGTGGTTAGCTCTAAAAGCTTTTTAAAAGTTCTTTTGTTCTCTTTGGTCTCCTTGTCATCCTGTGCTGCCTGCTCTTTGGGGCGAGCTTTGCTCTTCCAGCACGCATCACTCCCAACATGAGCTGGTAAAAAAATTACCATGTCCTATGTCATGTCCTTCTTCTGTCCCAGGTGGAGCAGCTGAATAGTATCAGGTTACCCCAAAGACCATTGGTCCATTGAGAAAAAAATTAGATAAAAAGATCTTTCCCTTTTTTTTTTTTTTTTTTCATTTTATTTTCCCCTTCCAAGAGGGGTGAAAGGGGAACATGCATTTATTTCTCCTTTTCTGTGCTGAATTACTGGGTAAGTAGCCTTCAGTCTGGCATTACTTTCCCCCTGTCCCACCATCCATGATTTCCATCCCTTGGAGACAGCAAAGATGACATCAGTATCCTCCTAAGGTCTGAGGAAATCAACTGAGTACTAGATTCTTACACCTGGAAAAGGAGCAAATGTTTCATTGGGGACAGTGTTGTGTGGGAATGAATGTCTGTGTGTCCTTTATATACCTCTTAATTTGCATGTTCACCTCATCCTCAGTTAAAGGTTTCCCTCTCCCGCTCAGGAATATTCGTGGCACTCCTTTCTTTCCTCAAGTTGAAGAACACTAAATAATTAGCCCTCGCAAAGGCTTGCTGTGATTGCTAGAACGTAAGTTTTCTGGAGAGCAGTTGGAAATTTCTAACAGAATGTGAAGTACTTTAAAAGATCAAATTATTGACACTGAAACCCGAAGCAGTTCAGTGAGTTAAAGAATTTAAATTTGAGATGGGTTTCAGCTATTTTCTGAATCACAATAACTCTTGACATGAAAGTAACCTTTTATTTTAAAGAATTCCATCATTTCATAGGCTAGTAATATATATTACATATATATACATATCTCATATGTACTAAATATATGTGTTTGCTTTCCAAGATACTATTATCAATGTGACAATACATGTTGGCCTAGTTGAGAGTTTTGGCCGTGATCGTGTTGGAAAATTCACATTGCAGAGAACTCTCTCAAGATAATGGTTTTTTTTTTTCCTCCCTAGCTTTGGTTTTGTCTTCATCATAATGGATTTAAAAAAAAAACCACACACACAAAACAGTATAAAACACTTTTCTACCACCATATCCTCTTTCTGAGAGGTCCAAAGGAACACACTAGCATGGTGTGACTGTGGTAGGTTTATTGATGCGTTGACAAAACACAGGTGAGATGCTAAGGATACTTATCTGTCTCCCTAGTGCTGAACAAAGACATCACCGCCTGCAGGACCTCAACCATCACAGGAACCCTGAAACGTCCATCACTGCCGGATGAAGAGAAGTTGAAATTCAATCACCAGAAAGGGTCATCAAACTTTAACAGTCTTCCAGCCAATGTCTCCAAGATGCATCTTCAGGGCTCACCACACTACCTGGGGGCCATCAACCTGAATGAGTTCAGCAATCACAGTCTTACTCTGAAGAAGGACAAGAACCATCCACCTAAGTCCATCTACATCTGTGATGGGGACATCTTCAAGAAGTTGGACACGGAACTCTCCCGGGCACAAGAGCAGACGCTGGACACCAGCTATGTCATTCTGCCTACCAACACATCTACCTTACGGGCCAAACCACCCAAAGATGAGAGCAAATACAGCATTAATATTGACCAGATGCCCCAGACACGGCTCATCCACCTCAGTATGGCTACTGACCCAGGCTTTGTTGTCAAGAGCCCTCCACGGGAGCCTGTAACCATGGCATGCAGCGAGGTTCAAGGTTCCACCGTGATACAACAGCAGCAGCAGCTGGCTCCACAAAATATCTCCAACGAGTCACAGATTCCCAACAGCCTGTGTGACACAGGTGACTCAGGGAACTCGGGTGTGGTGTCCAAGAGTGAGACGGTCTCCACCCTCTCCATGAGCTCCTTGGAGGTGAGCATCTGATTTACTGTATTGTTCTCAGCCCAGACTGATGTCTTGCCCTCAATGCTGGCCACACCAGGTGTGTGAAGAGAAGCACCTTAGGTCAGATGCAACCCACCATGCAATGCCAGTATTATATTATCATGAGGGATCACTAACATGTGATACCATTTTTTAATGTACTGTTTAAAATCTCTCATCTCTTTCACAGACATATTCTTATGGATGAACTGTGTTTAGCTCCGCAGACAACGCAAAGTCCAATAAAAATGTTAGTTTGTGAAAGACTGCTCATTTCAGTGCAAAGCACATGGCTTGCATTACCTTTTCTCCTTCTATCCTCTGTATCTGTTTCCCATTTTGATGAATTCAGCCATGATACAGATGAGAAAACCCTAGTGATCACAGGTGTTACACATCTCACGATGCTCTTGGCGTCAGAGGGACATCAGGGGTTTTGCATAAGTGCAGCCCTCTCTTTCTGACCTGTGATAACTCTTTCTGCATGTCAGCACTTCTCCCTAGAGCTTAGATCTTACACTGAGATCTGTCCTCAGGTGTCTGACCCTTTTCTTGCCTATTGTCAGAGAGCAGGTCTTCGCCATTGCTGTCCAAACTTTAGTCTTGGCTGACCCGTGCTCAAAAGCTCCTGTAGATCAACTGGCTAATCTTCTGCTCCCCTCTCTGTTTTCCATTCTCTGAATTACCTGTGAGCTTATAATGACGACAGAGCTTGAATTGGCCAAACTCCCATGCTCAGCTCTCCTCAAGGTTCAGTGTTTTTTGGCAGTCTCCTAAACGGCTGGCACCTTCCATCATGAAAAACCAGAGAAACCTGTTAAAAGGTGTAATAAACAAAGAAGAGAAGGACTCTCCCTGTTTTATCTACTGTGTGGCTGAATTTGCACCTATTCACCAGCATCAACCCCTTACTAAACGTCACCCATCTCTTTTTCTTTTGAATATCCAGAGGCGGAAATCCCGGTACGCAGAGCTAGATTTCGAGGTGAGTACATCCCTTTCTGAATGTGCTTTTCTAGAGATAGGATGAGGAAAAAAAAAAAATGCCGCTTTCTTTTTTTTGCTGACACCTTTGTAGGAGTCCTACCTTTGCCAAAGAGCATCTTTAAGGGTTTAAAAACAATGAGTTGAAAGAGTTGTGCTGGATGTCTAGTGAAGCCTACCCTGTGCAGCTGAAAAAATGAGTGATTTATATTGGTATATGCTTAATTTATGAAGCAGTAGCTTCCATGTAAATATTTGTGAATCAAGATCCTACACCAGCTTGCCCAAGGCTTCCCTGGGCTGAACAGGAGCCAGATCCAGCATACTCTTCCATTCAAAGGGAAGTCCTTATAGAAATTGGTCTTGCCTCTCCTTCTGGGGAGTAGAAGGTAGAAGCGAAATGTAAAAAGGCTGAAATACCAAGGAAAGGAAATTGTGGAAGAGTTTCTGATAGAGCTTCTTGTACCCAAATCCTACATGCTTGAGTAAGGTCTGAACACATCTGCAAAGGAGACACACTGAGAATAGAGTGGGCATGGGGTCAGACACCAGTTAAAGAAGGTCATCAAAGCTTCTTAGATCTAGCTAGTAGAACATTGTCAGTCAAGCACAAATTCTGCAGCATAAACAATTGGCATTTGCAGCTTCAGGGTAAACATAAGGTCAAAAATTAGACTTTTTCCACTTTCTCCCACTTTCTTATCCTGAAAGCGAAGGCTGGGTTCTCAGCTAACTTCGAAGATAGTTTAGGCACACCAGATTGCACCTGTAGGGAGACAGAATGAGGTTTTAATAATGTATGTAGCTTTGGGAGGAAGACGTGTTCTTTCTGCACAACTGAATAAGATTTGCTGACCTGTGGCCCTTGTGTTTGCTTCAGAAAATCATGCACACAAGAAAACGTCACCAAGACATGTTCCAGGACCTGAACAGAAAACTCCAGCACGCAGACAAGGAGAAGGAGTCTCCAACAACGGACAGCAAGGTTAGTCAGGCACTTCCAGAGCCATTGTATCCTAGAGCCCTCTGGTGCCAGAAGGAGCATGGGAAGGAGTAGGAAAGTTTAGGAGCTCTCACTGAACACTTTTCCTTGCTTCTCCATCCTTGCATGTTGCAACGAACACATGCACACCACAAAGGACACAGCATGTCGCAGAAGTACCACTAGCTTATCCACTGGGCCAGCAGTAAAGAAGGAGGATGTCTGTCCCTGTGTCTGGTCGTGGTGAACAGAGGCTGTGTTGTCTTCTTTGTGTTTGTTTCCCATGTCTGTGTCTTTTCTTTGCATTCCCTTTCAAGCCATGTCCCATTTCCCCACTTGGAGCTAGGAATTAGAAACTGGAAGAGCCTTGAGGAAATCTAGGGGGAATGGGGAGAGAGCAGAAGGTGAGGACAGCAGGATTTATCTACTCCACCTACAGAGGTTGAGTTGGAGGCCAAGGTGACAGTGATGGGCATAGCTATCTGGGAAAGACACAACAATGAGACTTAAGCTGTTATGGTGGCAGCACTTGTTGGGGACTGCATGCTCATTAAATGTAGCAGAAAGGTAGATGTGGCAGTTGATCACCATGATTTTCCTCAACAGGAGCAAAATTCCAGGGCGAGAGGAGACTTTGAGTGGGGCAGGTTGAGGGAAGGACCTTGTAACCTTTCAGAGGGCCAGAGGTTTGGTACTAGAAACAGATACCGGGATAACGTGATGTGGATAACACAGATCAGGAAGGGCAGGCTGATGGCACCTCCCACATGCCTCAGCCCACCAGGCTGCTGGAAAAGAGCTGAAAGGTTGCCAGGAAGTATATCGGCTCCAGCAGAAGCGAAAAAAAAGTGGCAGACTAGGTGTAAGAAGTGAAATTTGAGTTGTGCATACACTCAAGAGAGGGTCAAGCAGTCAGATCCAGGATACAGAATCACCTGCAGCATGGCCAAGGTGACACTAGTGGGGCTTTTTTTGATGGGACTCCTTTAAAGGCAAGACCAGAGCTCAGAGGATGATTGAACAAGAGGGTTATTTTGATTCTTTGTGAAAGCCAAGCACTACAGAGCCTTCGGTGTGTGTTCCAGTCTCACAGCCTTCCTGTGTTGAGCTCCTGAGGAGTGGTCCCAGCAAATCCTACTTTTATTGTGTGTGTCAAGGTGTCGTTATGGTTGGTCCAGTGTAACAGAATGAGAGGGATATGTATCTAGCAGGCAGGTTCAGATCAAAGCCCAGAATCCCAAGGCATTTCACTGAATGTCATCTCTCTGCTTTTTTTTTTTCTTTTTTTTTTTGACTGTTCTTTACATATGACGCAGCTATAAAATAAAAAATGCTTAAATGCTGTATAAAAGCTGATCTGGGGTGTGTTTGCAGGGGGGAGGTTATAGATTGAGACGTTTTGAGCATTTCAGAGATGTGTCTATGTAGAATTAAATTTGCCGGTGTCAGCATCAAAGAGCTTTGAACTGCTGGAAAGAAGCTGTGAAGGTGGCCTTTGCATATTGACTGAATCTTTTTCAAGTTGTGATTTTCCTTTGGATGTAACCCGCGAGGGGGAGCTTGCAAAGATCAGAATTGGCAAGTCAGTAGCGGGTATTGGTTTAAAAACATCCAAAGCAGTGCAAAGAAAAAGAAACGGCTTTCTTCACCCTTTTTTTTCCCTACCATTTGCTTCTGAGGACCCCACTGGAAGTTATGCTCCATCTTCAGCTTGCCCTGAGAAGATAAACGAGGAATTAAAGTGACAACAAAAGAAATTTTTCTCTTTTGTGTATGTTTAGGTCATAAAACGATGGAGTATTTCTTCTGGTGGAAGTGATAAAACTAATGTTAGCGTAAGTCTGGCTTTCGTTCTGCGTTGAAGAGCATTGTAGACCTATCCCAAACCTTTCCATTACATATGAATCCAAACACATTTCTTCATCAGTAGGAAATTCCCTGCCTTGTGGGCATGAACAAGGTCAGAAGGATCCTGGAATACCCTTGAACCCTTTCACACTTAGCATCATAGAGCAGAAGGGATGCTTACTGAGTCTAGTCCATCTGCTTTAATTTCCCTTTTAAATGAGCAACTACGAAGTTGAGATACCAAGTGTCTCTCCAGACCTGGCAGTTTCCCAACCTCTCCTGAAAGCATGTCCAGTTGTCCTTAGCCCTTTGGTGCTTTTCTTAATCTCACACTTCCTCTCTCCTCCTTCAACTCCAAGGTCAAAAAGGTGCTGCTGAGACTTGAATTAAACATCTGCATAGGACTCCTTTGGGAGTTGCTAGGAAAGGTGCTGGCTCTTTTCAGAGATTCATTTGGGGTTTTATTTTGATATAAATTCTAGTCCTGACTGCACTTCAGTGCATTGACCCTATCACACTAAATACATAGCTCCCCTCAAATGAACTACTACATGGTCAGATTTGAAGGAAGCACCAATAGAAGAATGAGAGGAAGAAACAGATCTTCTGTCTCTTCAGGAAGGGCTGAAAATCCTACAATCACATGTGTTTACTGCTGAGAATGTCTCCTACTTCAGTGGTAAAACATGATTTTTAAGGGGTCTTCAGCAAAGACCTGAGTGCTTGTACCAGCACCTATATTCCTCCTCTCTAAGTATCGTGACACATTTAAAGTTTGGATAAGTACTATCACAGTGTAGGCTTGAAAGATAATGAAAACTACCCTTTTCTCACTGTCTCAGAGTAGTTAAGACTTCTTTCTGTCCAAGGTCCATTTAGATATCAGGAAGCCCTTCCTCACGAAGAGGGTGCTCGGGCACTGGGATGCTCTGCCCAGGGAAGTGGTGGAGTCACCATCCCTGAAGGGGTTTAAGGAGAGGCTGGATGTGGCACTTTGTGCCCTGGTCTGGCTGATGTGGTGGTGTTGGGTCATAGGCTGGACTTGATGATCTCAGAGTTCTTTTCCAGCCTCAACAATTCTGTGATTCTGGGAAAAGGCATTACTGATATGAGAATGACCCAGTTCCTATCAAAGGCAGCCTTGACAAGTGCTTCTGGGCTTGTCTCTCATCCTGCAGATCATAGAATCATAGACTCATAGAACAGTTCAGGCTGGAAAAGACCACTGGGATCATCAAGTCCAACCATTAACCCTACACTACAAGTTCACCCCTAAAATGTGGATGTGGAAGTAGGTTTGGGAACAGGCTGCCCAGGGAGGTTGTGGAGTCTCCTTCTCTGGAGACATTCAAGACCTGCCTGGACACATTCCTGTGTAGCATTATCGAGGCGTTCCTGCTCTGGCAGGGGGATTGGACTTGATGATCTTTCGAGGTCCCTTCCAATCCCTAACATTCTATGATTCTATGATTCTGGGGGTGAACTCTGCCTTACCCTCACTCAGCAGCCAAGGAGTCCTTCCCTGGGACCTCTCCTCTCCCTTGTTCTGGATGACACAGGGTGGAAGCATACGTGCAAAGCAAGGCAACGCGTAACACTGCCACGAGCCTTCCCATGTCGATCTGCAGGTCAGAACAGCTGCAGCAGAGATCTGGAGCCTAATCCACATCCTGCTGAGATGAGGGTGTCCCTGCTGCCATCAGCTGACCTGTCATCAATTTACTAAGGAGCAGTGTTGCGAGGATGTTATGTCACAGGTAGGCAATCAGGAGAATCAGAACACTGCCTGGAATGCTGACCAAGTCTGTTTAGCTCAGTGGGTTGAGCATGGTGCTTGAAACACCAAAGGTCGCAGGTTCGATTCCGGTTCGGTTCTCATGTGTTGCCTGACCTAGTCCAGAGGTTGTGTCCCTGACCATGACAGGGAGGTTGGATTAAATGATCTCTGAGATCCCTTCCAGCCTATCCCATTCTATGATTCTATGCCAGGTCTCCATTTCTGAATGTATTCATTCATTCATCATCTAAATCCAAATCTTGACCATATTCAATGAATTCCCAGGAACCACTGGGGCACTGGTTTTGGCTGCAGTGATTTTGCTACAAACTGCTAATAACAGTTAGCTCTAGCACACTGCAAATGCTAAACTAATCTGAGCCTCAGAGTACAATAATACAAAATTGTCCTTCCTTGGACAGCAAATTTGGGGCTTTCCATAGGTTTGGTTTTTTTTTTCCAGTTTATTGTATGAAATCTATTCCATGTAACATTGACTTTCTCATGTATGTACCTCAACTATAAAATGCTCCCATTGGAAGCACTCTCAGATACTTCTGGTTAAAAAATACATTGCCCAGCATGATCCATATTCCAAGTGTACAGAACCACACAACCACCGATTTTCAAGCCTAAGCTACCTCACCCCTGCAGCAGAGTAAAGGTATCTCACTCATTTGTGGCTTTGTGAACTAATCAGGGTTGTAGACACTATTATTCAAAGCTAACTTTTCAGTGCTAGGAAATTAAGATATTAGTAGGGTAACACAGAGCAATGTGTGATGGCTGCAAGTTGAGAAATCAAATTTTTAATGTACTAATAGATCTTTGTATGATCTTACGATAGGCTGTGATAAATTTTCTCTTTCTTGCAGTCTTCAGGATTAGGTGAGGCAAAGAAGATGGTGATAATCTTTGGAAAGAACATCAACCTTACTCAAAAGGAAGTTATAGAGTTGTAGGCAAGACTCCTTTGATCCTGTTGTGCTAGAATCTGGGACTTTCTATTTAAAAATTGAATATTGAATATTCTCAGGAAGAGATGGATGTATTTTGCTCAGCCTCCTCCCAAATGACTTGTAGCCAGCCTATGTGTGGAGGTTGCACACTGTCACCCTTCCACTTCATCCCAGGCCAAACTGCAGGTTGATGTAGACATAAAATCATAGAATCCTAGAATGGCCTAGGCTGGAAGGGACCTTAGAGATCATCTAATCCAACCTCCCTGTCACGGGCAGGGACACCTCTCAACTAGACCAGGCTACTCAAGGCTCTGTCCAACCTGGCCTTGAACACCTCCAGGGAGGTGGCAGCCACATCATCTCTGGGCAATTTATTCCAAAGTCTTGCCACCCTCGGACTGAAGAATTTCTTCCTCAGATCTAATCTAAATCTATTCTCCTTCAACTTAAACCCATTTCCCCTTGTCCTATCAGGGGACGCTCTTGTAAAAAGTCCCTCCTCAGCCTTGCTGTACGATCTCTTCAGGTATTGGAAGGGAGCTATTAGGTCTCCCAGAAGTCTTCTCTTTTCAAGACTGAAGACCCTAAGCAAAAAAACTGAATGAGCTGTGTTTGTTGAATATTCATCCCCTAGACAGCTTATTTGCAGTCAGGAAGCATGAAAGGAGCCAAAGACTTGGAGACAACCACAGCAGGATTTGCATCCAAAAAAAAACAAACCCCAGCCATCCACACCATGCATCCTAAATGATTAAAATTAAAAACCCTTTTGGTGTTTAAGATCCACAGAGCCTTCATTTTTAAAATTACAGTGAGTGGCTTCCACATGGCTTGTAGGAATCTCTTCATACCAGCTTTAAAGCACATTTTGCTACCCTGAAGTATGCCTATTGCAACTTTACTTGGCGCTGACTCAGACAGCAGTCTTACCAATCGCTCCCATCACTTTGAGTTGTTCTTTACTTACACAATTACTACAAAAAAAAAAAAACCACGTCATTGCAAACCTTGCTGCAAGTTTGTTTCTCCATTTAAAAGCCTGTTCATTGCATGACAGACTGTAGCAGCATGCAATTTTTTTTCACTGTTTCCTCCTAAGTACACACATCTCCCAAGGTCTAAATTCTTGTAGCTCTTGCTCTTCGCATTAAAGCAGGGTATTTTCAAGCTGATTTGTATCCTAGGGGAGATGTTTTCCTGTGCAGACCTATAATGATAGGACAAGGGGCAATGGATACAAGCTGGAGCGCAGGAGGTTCCACAAAAACATTAGAAAAAACTTTTTCACTGTGAGGGTGACAGAGCCCTGGCACAGGCTGCCCAGAGAGGTTGTGTAGTCTTCTTCTTTGGAAACTTTCAAACCCCGCCTGGATGTGTTCCTGTGTGACCTACTCTGGATGCTCCTGTTCTGGCTGTACTAGATGATCTTTTGAGGTCCCTTCCAACCCCTGACATTCTGTGATTCTGTGTGATGGTCAGGGCAAAGCATCTCAAACATGGCTCCTCCCTGTGAGTTAATTGCTAAAGGCACACCCGTTCTTGAGCTGGGCATTGGGAGGGGTTCTCATGCTCTCCAAGAACATGGCACAAAAGTGGAGGCTTTGCAGCCTTTAGAGGAAGCAAAGGCCTTCTTTCTTCTATACTTAACACCAGCTTTGAAAGCAATGGAAGCGCCATTGCTGCCTTCCCCCTCCGTGGGAGTCTTTTGATCCAGCTCCATTAGAGAAGTCAGAATCACATATATATCCCTCTCTTCTTGCCAGCATCTGGCTTTGCATTCCTTTTAAACAGCAGCTCTTTACTTGTGCCGAGGTCAGCGAAAGCCCTGCTGAGCAGAGCTCTGCAAGTTTCTCTCATTTGCTCGTTCTGGCTTATTAACTACTTGCTACGTTCAGCTCTCTGCAACTCAGATGGCTTTGGCTGGAGCCCTGTCGTGGAGTTCACACACAGGAGCTGGCTCAGTCTGTAACAGCTCTACTGATCCTGAAAAAGCCCTTGCTCCAAAACTCAGTGGAAGAAGATGTAAAATTTTGTTGGTTTTTTTTTTTTTCCTGCCTTTTTATGGCTTTTTCATATTTTCTTCTAGACTTCCTCTTCTCAGGTTGAGATTTTTCTCACCTTTCCTCTTTGCACAAGTGGAGGATATATCCGTGCCACCAGCACTCACTCTGGCAACTAAAAGAGTAGTGAGAAAAAAAAGGAATATTCATCAGTATTGCAGCTCATTCCTAGTCAGGGCTATGTGTCTCCCTGACATGCTCTGTGGCATGAGAGAATTAATTCCCTTGCTTGCTGACTACCTGTCCTTTTACTTCCTGGTTGGGGAGCTGGTAGCCCTGCTTCCATGTGGAAAAAATTTATGTCCTGTCCATGGGAACCTATTTGCATGGGCTGAGGCTGGGGGTGGAGGAGCCCAGATGGAGGTGATTATGTTGAACTCAGGTTCATTCCTCCCTGAGATATTCATAGAATCACAGAATGTTAGGAGTTGGGATGGACCTTAAAAGATCATCTAGTCCAACTCCCCTGACAGAGCAGGATCACCTAGAGTATCAGAAAATTGGTTGAATGTGCTCCTGCTGCTGTCAACTGTGTGTGCCTTTACAAGGGAAACTCCAGTTACAGGTAGAGTGTCTCCTCTGTGCCATGTGTTTGAACCTCTCTGCACTTCTGAAATGCTTTAGTAACTGGCAAATTTTGGAAGACCACCTAGGCTACCCTTTAAAGGGAGGAATGCTACGTGAAGTATAATAATAACTGCAATAAAATCTGCTTTGAAAATCATAGAAACATGGAATTGTTAGGGCTTGAAGGCACATTAAAGATCATCTAGTTCCAACTCCCAGGGACATCTCCCACTAGATCAGGCTGCTCAGAGCCCCATCCAGCCTGGCCTTAAAAACGTCCACGGATGGGGCGTCCACCCCCTCTCTGGGCAACCTGTGCCAGGGTCTCACCACCCCCATGGGGAAGAACTTCTTCCTAACGTCCAATCTGAACTGATTCATCTCTAGCTTCAACCTATTCCCTCTAGTCCTATCACTACCCAACATCCTAACAAGCCCCTCACCAGCTTTCTTGTAGCCGCCTTGAGATACTGGAAGGCCACAATAAGGTCTCCTCAGAGCCTTCTTTTCTCCAGACTGAACAGCCCCAACTCTCTCAGTCCGTCTTCACAGGAGAGGTGCTCCAGCCCTCTAATCATCGTCGTGGCCCTTCTCTGGATGCGTTCTGGCATGTCAAACTGTAATTCGTGCAGCCATAAGCCACCTGTTATCTACTGGCTGTCCAAATACATCATCAATCAGAAGTTCATCTCCTCCTGTAGATCAACTGATACCTTGTGCCCCAAGTATCAGGCATCAGTCACTCTGTATTGCTCAGAGGTACATCTTAACCCCTTTATCCTCTGTACCAATGGTCAAATCCTGCTATGCCCTTTGAAACTATCAAGGTTTAAACTGCTCCAGAACCATGAAGTGACCACCAGCAGATTGAATCTCTGGGTTTTTTAGACTGTTTAGAAAGAAGCCTATAAAGAATCATGCTTCTTGGTCCCCTCCTGTAATCCCCAGGTGCCCCTGTGAGGCGTGGGGCAGCCTTGAGTGTTTTCAGCATTTTGGGGAAGATCCAGTCCTCCATGTCTACCAAGTGGAGTGGGCTCTTCAGCAGACCCTAAGCATTGTCCAAAGAAATTGTGGTATGTTAACCAGCTGGATTAACAGCAAGAACATCCTGGAGAACAGCCTCTTCCTCATGCTTGTGGGACCACAGGCTTTCTCTGTAACCTTCAGGCAGAGGACTGTTTGAGTCAATACAGAGAGCTCCTGAGGGTCTATGGAACACCTCCTTGGTTCAGGATCTGTCCACCTTCAGCTGTGGCTGGCCTCACTAGATTTTGGCTCAGAGCAGAAGACATCTTCTTAGAACTCTGCAAACGCTGGGTATTTCAAGCTCCCTAACTTATTTCCATCAATTCAAGTTAAAATGACAAATTATTTCTTTTTTCTTTAAAAAAAAAAACCAACAAAATTCTGAACAAAGTCATCCACTTCGTTTGATTTTGCTTTTCTCCTAAATTAAAAAAAAAAATAAAAAAAATCACCTTTGTAGTTCACTAGTATAAAATGGAAGAACTGCAGATACTTGTTTAGAACAAGGAAAAGAAACCATTCTGCAAAAAAAACCCACAACAAAAACAAAACAAAAAAAACCCCACAAATACAGCTTTCTCATTTTCTAATCACTTTTCATCATCATTGATCCAAAGATGGATTAGGCAGTGTGACACACAGTTATGTCTCAGATTCCCTGCTATACGCTCTGAATAACTTCATTCTTGCCCTAGAGTCATCAACATCATGGGGAGACACCATTTGGGCCATGAAGTATCCTTCAAGTTGACACTAGAGGCAATGAAAACAGTGCAGGGGTAGCTGGTTCTAGGGGAGTTATCCCAGAGTGCTCTGTAGAAAGCACTGAATTCGTCTTCAGCTTTTTCAGAGTAATTACGAAAATCGCATATGGAAAAAAAAAACCCAACAAAACCACAACAAAACACCACAAAACCAACACAAACAAACAAAAAAGATGAAAGTCAACAAGTTGCATATGTCCTCATTTTTGAGTGAAGTGTGAAATGAAAGATGTGTCTTAGAGCAGCCAGTCCATCTCTTGTGCCATATTTATGCAATAAATAGTCCTTCCTAAGGACTTCTGGATGAAGTCCACCATCCCTCTCCATAGCCACCATGAGTCCAGCATAAGTGACTCGTTGAAGTCTGCCAGGACTAGCCTTAGATAGAAAGGGCTGTGTGGATTATATCAATGCACTTAGCTTCTATCTTTGTCAGGGATTTGGGGAGGGGCGGGTTTGTTGGCACTGCAATTTAAATGCCTTTTGTCCCGAATCCTCTCCCTCTGCCCTAAAGATGTGCAGCCAAATGAAAGTCATGGCTGAAGGAAGGAGACTCCAAATGCCACCGAGGTGATGAAGTTTGCCCTGCGTGGCAAGTGTTATCCCAGCCTTCTCCCTTTTCACCTCTCAGAGCAGCCTGCTCAGCTGTTCTGGCACTGAGGGGGATCCAGCAAATATTTCCCCCCTCCCTGATGGCCAGAAGCACATGGGCTGTGTCAAACCAGAGTAATGGCTTTGTCTCTGTGAGTTACTGGCAGAGCAGCCTCCTCTGCTTTCTGTCTTGGGCCATTCCTGGCTGTCTCCGAGGCACCAGGCCCTGGGCCAACACTGGTGCCTTTTACAGCTGGATTACACAACCCTGTCTATCTAGTTTGGTTTTTTTTTAATTCTTTTCTGTGCACAACTAGGTTTTCCCTCCTGTCTGCGAGGATTGCTAAGACCCCACAGTGGGGCTGGAAAGAAATGCCAACGTTGAAGTATGACCCCAGTGTCTGTTTCTATGTGCTGCTTAAGTGGCCAAGACCCCATAAAAACCTTTTCCATATGGGCAGAAAGAAAAAGGGAGCTGTTCCCAGGAGCCTGCTCCCAGTTCCCAGGGTACCTCTTGCCAAGAGGAGAAGATTTTCTTTTGTCTTTTAGGATCCTTGCCAGACCTCAGCCTGGTTGATTGCATTTAACCTGCCTGGAGATCCATGCATCTTCAAAAAGACCCCAAATACTCCAGTAATTTGTGCTCAGACACCTCCCTGACACAGAATGAAGTCGCTTTACCTCATAGTACGGGATGGACGTTGTTTTTGTGAATGCTTCCACGTACTTTATAACTTCAGAAGTTTTCAGCATCAACAGAGAACTGTGGAAAGGCGGTCTGCAGTTCAACTGGACACTGTATGCAAGACCAGTTTCTGGGGGTTACTTTAGGCCAGGCATTACTTGGTGCCTGCTCTATTCCTGTGTTGGAACAGATCCCTGCCATCAGCAGACTGTTCCTACTATCAACAAGCCAGTGTCTTCTGGCATATGAAAAAAAAAAAGAGTGACCTCTTTTACATCCATCCATAATCTTCTTTTTGAGACTGAAATGTCATAGTCTGTGTAATCGTTGTTCCTACAGAACATGCTCTATAACTTTGTTCATGGCTGTAAACTGGTCACCCTTATCACTTCCCCCATATAGCACTATCAGGAAGCCCACAGAGTGCCCATAATATTCAAGATGTAGGTGCAGAGCAGAGTTATGCACTGACATAATGATATTTTCTTCTTTATTCCCTCTTTCTTATTTTTTCCATTCTTAATAATCCCTATTTAGTGTCAGATTTTTATTTCCACTGAAGAATTATTGTAACCCTTAGGTCTTTTTCTCCAGAGACAGGTCTGATCAGAGGCCATTGCTGTAGGTGTGAGCTGACAGTTCTTTGTTTGTGGATTTTTCCCCCTCAGTTTCTGTTCCCTACATGGAATTGCAGCCGCTCTCACTCTGTAGCTCAAAAGCTGCTCCTGACAAGAAGGATTTGCTGATCATGTTCAGTGTATGCGATCAGATCTGGGTGCATCCTCAGACCATGAAGGAGAGGCTGAAGGTCAGGAGTGTGGCAGATGGAGGGACTGTGAAAACAGAAGTTGGTTGGGAATAGAACCTGATGCCAAAGGTGGCCATGAATAATGCCGTCAATGAAGGGCTTTCATTTGGGGGAAGAGGTGGAATTATTTATAAACTTCGTGCATATGATCAGTTGTGCAACTGTCTGTTAAATAACACAGCTGTGGACATCAGTAACTTTGAAAACCTGTGGCATTACAGCAATTGTTGGAGAAAGAAAAATGGCTTTCTTTGGGAAGTGCTGTTGGACCAAGCTATTTTTTTTTTGTCTTCACCTTTTGTGAAACTCTTAGTTACATTCCATTTCTTTTTTTTCTCTATATATGCTTTTGTCTTCATGTGTACGTATTCTTGCTGCATCTTGTCATGGTAGGCTTGCAAAACCACTGCAGGTAGAAATTTCACTTTAGGATGTCTCAAACTTGTCTCATTAAGACACATGCAGAGATAAAAACACTTCAGGTTTGAGTTGCAGTTGTTCTTAAATAGGTTCCAAAATAGATAATGGAATAAGTCAACAATTTTATCGCCTTTTCTGTCATATTAGTATTAACTGACTGTATTAGTATTAATTGTTGTTTAACATTGTGGAATAAAGTAAGAATAACACCAACAGCATAAGAAAAGCTGTGTGTCATAGAGTGTAATGAAAATCTCAGTTGCGGATTTCAAGAACTGAGGTGTTTTACCTTCTTCTGAATGTATCATTCAGGTATGTATTCTTACCTTCTTCTGGATGATACATTCTTCTGAATTCTGAAACACTTCCCTATTTTAAGTTCTTGTGAATGATACATTTCTGAATGATACGTTGTTTCCAAAACCTGATTTTTAAAACCAAAACAATTCTCTTTCAAAGGACTTAAACAGTTATTATTCTCCCTTTGAATTAAAATAGAGATAATTTCAGAATGTTTCCACTTCACATTGTGAAGACCGGGTTTACCTGGTGGGTACATTTGCCACTCTCTAGGCACCAAATGTCTCAGAGCCTTCACCCTACGAGCAGCTGCAGGGACGCAGGAGCAACTTCAAGCATTTCTTAGTTTTAGTTTAAGGGTGGAAGTTTGGAAAAGCAAAATTCATGGCTTGACTGATATGTTGAAAATGGTGTCCCTGTTATTGCTACAGCACCTTTCCTATCGGTGTTGCAGTATGGAGGTGAGATAACCAACCAACTTGCAAAAATCTCCTAGGAAAGGACAAAATCAAAGCTAAGGCCAGTGGATTAGCACATAGCGCGTGGGTATTTAGGCTTCCTGTGGGGCTACAGAAATCTTTGCAGCATCCTGAAGTAAAATCACGATGCCACAGGTTATGTGTGGCTTCATCTCCCCTCAATACTGGGCTGCATGTCAACCGCATGGCTGTCTCTTCATCTTCTCCCCAGGCTTCCTCTCTCCTTGTTGTCATCCTTTCCTCCTGTTCGTTTCACTGGCTGCCACTTTTCTTCTGGCAGGTGGTTCAGAGAGCCTCTGTGCTCCTGTCACATGCAGGGACACTGTTCCTTGTCCCGTGCTGGAGTGTTTTATGGGGATAATTAATTGTGAAAAGCATCACTCTTGGTGAGGGCAGAAGCTTAATGGAACAACTCATTTAAAATCTTTGCATGGACTCCCCTTCATATACGCTCTGAAGAATACAGAACCTCAGAGTCTTGTCTTGGTGTGCATTGGCACAAACGTTGAAGGTTTTTCTCTGGATTGGGATCTGTGCTGGGATGCTGGTGGGAGACTGGGCTAACAGTGGTTGATAAAGCCTCCAAGGCTTGATGTGGAGTTGATGGAAATGCTTTCAGCTTCAGAGCTGATGATCCAGCCCATTAAACAACACGGGTTCTCTGCAAAAATAGTCACCACGCTCCGCTCCAATTAAACAGCTTATAAATAGCTGGGCTACATAGGGAATGTATTCACATCTAGATAAAATACCATCGGTGTATGTTCAGGAAGACCGCAAAGTAATCTGGATTTCTGTTGTGGGGATTTTCTGTGCAAGTAGAAAAAGATCTAAAATATTCAAGACCACGCTCATTTTTTCAGCAGAAATGCAAATGTCAAAAAGCTCCACTGAAAGCTGAAATATCTGGGCATTCAATGACAGAGAAAGCAATCGGGAAAAAAAAAAAATTATATTTTCTTCCTGAAAATAGTTTACACACCAAGCACAATATTCATTGAAATCCCACTTTGTTTTGGACCAGGAGTTTCACAGACAAAAAATGTGCCTTTGATGTAAGAGAGGGAAGTGAAAAAATGATATTTGCTGCATGAGTACTAACCTCTCTTTCTCTGTCCTTTCTCGTGCTTTCCTCCTCCTGCAGCAAGAAAAACAGCAGACACCAAACAAGAGACCCTGGGAAGGAATCAGGAAAGTCCAGTCTCCACCATCATGGGTTAAAAAGGACATCGAACCTGTGACACAGTCTCCCCTAGAACTAAAAACTGTAGAGTGGGAGAAAACAGGAGCCACCATCCCCTTGGTGGGACAAGACATTATTGACCTTCAGACAGAGGTCTGAGCAGAAAGGGAAAAAAGGGACTTTTTTTTTTTTCCGGAAAACAAACGAAACAAACAAAACAAAACCACGTTTTAAAGAAATGATTAAATTAAATCGGAGCCGCGCGAGAGAAGTGTTTGGTTTCTTTTGAAACCTTTTGGTAAGACGGAGTAACTTTTGTATCGTTCTCGAGCAAAGAGGGGGGGAATATTACTTCATAGAGTATAGTAGCTGTAGGTTCAGGACAACACAAGCTTTCCCAGGTAGGACTGGAGAAGGAGTGAGCCTGGAAGAGAGCGAGGAGGAGGAGGCAGAGGTTGGGGAGGGGTTGCAGGGCACCAGCCCTGCCCAAATGCTTTCGGGCTGCTGCCACACACCGGGAGCCTTCCTGCTCTGCCGCGGGGAGGTGTGGAAGGACACCCAGCAGCCACCGCGAAGAGCTGAGAAGATCAGGGTTGTTTGGGGACCACGAGAGGGGACACCTGCGGGAGCCTCTCTGGGATGAGATCTGGCTGTAGATCCCTGGGGGAGACCCAGCCTTGAGGGTCTGTGGCATCCCTTGCCAATCCTCGCCTTCCTACCTCTCCCTCACCAGCTCATCCAAGGAGGAAGGAGACGGGATGTGCTGAGCGGTGGCCAAGAAGACGTTCCCACTCCTACGTGCCACACCATGACCTGGCATCGTGGCACCCCCACGGTGGGTCCCCACAGGCCCGGAGGGGGAAGTGGTGACATCATCCATGGCTTAGGTGGAGAGGTGAGGTGGGACTTCCTCCTCCCATCCTTCCGCAGCGGAGCTCCTGCGTGCCCTAAGGAATGGGACAGGCGCAGGAGGAAAGGACCATCTCCAAAACCTGCTCGCCCCGTCTCCAGGGAGAGGGTCGAAGGTGTTAGAAAAAAACAGACCAACAAGAAGAATGTAGGTCGTTTCATTGACTGTTAAATAGATAAACTCAGCACGGGCCTTGCAAAGGTCCTCTTGGCGTCATCCTTTTTTTTTTCTTTTCTTTTTTTTCGTTTCCTGTTATTTTTCTGTGCTTTCGGACTCAGATTTATTCCAAGCTGCCCCTCCCTGGAAGGCAGAGAGAGAAAGAGGGAAAGACAGATCTGCCAGTGTACCTGGAGATGTTTGGTATACAGAGATGTTGCCTTAGGACATTGAGACAAACTGACAACATGAATAACGTCCACTTGGAAACAAACAGACAAACAAAATAATCTATTTTTTTCCTTCTTCTTTTCTTTTCTTCAATAAAAAGAGAACTTGAAACCCGAGACCTTTCTTTTCTTTGGCTCTTGTCATTTCGAATGCCTTTCTGTGCCGTAGGACTGCGCAGGCATGGGGTGAGGATGCCACCTGCTGAAGGTGGAAGGCAAATTGCTTCGTGGAAAGTTTGGGATGGTGGGAACACGCAGCCCCTTCACCGCTCGCTCGCAGTATTTCGCTTTGTTTTATTCATGTGGGGCTTCGGTTATTTTCCCCTTGTTGGCTCTTCTCCTCCCACCCTGCTACCCAGAGCCAGCAGGCAGGTTTGTGGTCCTACAAGAAGGAAGAGGCAGAACTGGTCAGGAGAGCAGGACGTTCCTCATCATAAAATACCGACTTTTTTTTCTTTTTTTTTTACCACCTTGAAAAAAATAATGATTTCAATTTTTTTTTTTTTTTTCATTAAACATTTCTCCAGGCTATTTGGAAAGGAAAAACAAGGTATCTACATGTCGCCCCCAAAAGTGTTGTGCAATACTTTTTTCATTAAATATATACCATTGACATTACATTCAGATTTAATTCTTGTTTTCATCATTCCCACCACTGTCTGTCTGATGCTCGGAACAGCTCTCCCAGCTTTGGAGACTTGTGGCAACAAACCTCTGGTTGTGAGTGGCCAGATTGTACCAGACAGCAGTAAAGCTTGAGCAGGGTCTGAGTTATTACCATGTGCTTGGGTCTTTTTCTAAAAAAATAAAATAAAATAAAATAAAATAACCAATAAAACCAAATTTTTTTTTTAGGAAAAATCTAGCAATGGATACAAGATGCAAAACAATCAGTGACCTCCACTAAGAGATGTTGCTTGACATGCAAACATCTCTGCTTCAAATTTCCTTTGGGCCACCTGGGTAATCTTTAAGGACAGTGGCACTTCCCTTGCCATTAAACTGTATCATATGAAGGACGGAAAAAAAATATATATATAAAAAAATAAAAATCCAAATAGTCAAAAAATAGGGAAGATGGTTACTTATAGAAACTGTGATATATTGTTCCATTTTAGATTATTCTATGAAACAGGAAAGCACAAAGGCCTCCCTCAGATGCCGGGTTGTATGATATTGTAATTATTATAATTACACATTATGAATTTTAGAATACAGATATCTTTCTACTGTGTTTTAATCCTTTTCTCTCTTTACTTTCCCCCCTTCTCCTGCCCGATCAAGCTTGCCCTCTTCTCTCCAACCTTCCTCACTCACCCATTCACTCCAGCCAACTTGCAGGACATTAACGGTGTTATGTAATTACAGAGACAAATGTTAGTTTAATAACTGTTGATATTCGACTTTCTCTGCTCAGCTCCTCCAGTTAATTCTGTTTTCCCACACCCTGCCCTGTGCCATGCCTTCCCCTCCCTCCTCTCCATGTTCGTCCTTTTTTTTTTTTTTTCTTTTTCTGTACAGTTTTCAGAGCACAAAATGAATGTGTCTTATTTCTAATAAAAGAGGTGCAAACTCTAGCCCTGTCTGCTTTTTAAAAGTGCCCCTACCCAAGCCCCACGTGGGGTTTGCATCGTGCCTGTGTGCTGGGAAACACCTCTCCTGGACCTGCAAGCTACCAGCTTGGCTCTCTACTCTACAAGAACCCTAGCCTGGTGCCAAACTTGCTCCACGAGTGCATCTTTTGCTTTTAGCTTTATACCTTCTTGACCCTTTCTGAGAAAAAACACCTCCCTTTTGATGCACCTTTCCATAGCACGAGGAATTCTCTTTTCTGTGCAGCGCAGCCTGCTTTCCTGCTGATATGTCTAACCCAAGCCTTGATGCCCCCTTCCCAATACCACATGATTCGAGGTGCTGAGATTTAAAACACTTCTAGCAGCATTTATGTGTAGAGGACAGCGATGCTGGGTGATAGTTTCCAGCAGAGCCAAGGCAATGCCTACTCTACCCTGCCTGCAAAGCCAATCTCAACCTCGGCTGGATTTCCGTGGCATCTCCTGCAGGAGCACAGCTCAGTGCCTGAGGGGTTTAGGGATATCACTCATGAAAGATGACAAGAAATTAAAAATGAGCTGAGGATTATTCACTTCCTTGAAGCTTACCTTTGAATGGCTTGAAATCTGCCAGCAAGAAAATGTGTCCTTATCTCCCCGACTCTGCCCCATCACCTGATTGTCATTTTTTTGCTTTATAGGCAAGAGTGCAGGAGGCTGGTAAATCGGATCCAAAGCCATCACAGACCAGTAGGTCCCCAAATGCAGTGACTTCTCTTGGACTGGCTGAAATGAATTGGATATCCTTAAGCATCTGAAATGATCGCAGAGGTGTGGGGCTGCCCAGAGGCTCTTAGACCAGTCCCTCCATGTCTGAGATCCAACCCTTCCTCACTTCTCCTATGCCATGATCCTCTGGCGTTAGCAGGCAGAAAGTGATGGGCTGGGAGAGCAGGAGAGCCCAAACCTTGGACCACAGCTCTAGTGACGGGTCAGGAGGTTCTGCTGCTTTTCATAAAGGGGAGTTGGAAGGAGAGAGCACACGTCCTCACTGTGTTCATTGGGCTGTAAATAACAGTACTGTCAGAGGTGGTGGATGCAGGACGTCGGTGCATTTATCATAGAATCATAGAATGACCCAGGCTGGAAGGGACCTTAGAGATCGTTTAATCCAAGCTCCCTGTCATGGGCAGGGATGCCTCTCAACTAGATTATGAGTGGTTTCAGTTTGCTTTATGGTTATAATATTTTGTGGCTGCAAGGGAGGTTCGCAGAAGAGTTCTGCTTGGGAAGGATCTCCTGATGTCCTCCTGAACTGTCTTATGATCCTATGATCCTGTCCCGCAGCCACCACAGTCTATAGCCGTGGGACAAACAGAGAACGCCCATACAACCCACGTAATCTCACAGCCATGCCGTGAAAGTGGAGAAATAAGACATTGTATGCAAAAGAAAATATAGTTCTTGGTTGCTTCACTAGGAAAACATCACTGTTCCAGAAAACTGAGAAAAATCTGAAAACTGAAGAAAATGCAAAACAATTCCTCTGGGCTCCCTGTATAGGAAAAGGCCTATATGGAGCAACACGTTATTCTTGGAAGATTTGGCCAGGAGATTACTCTCTGTGGTCTCTCTCTTTGGTGGCTGAAGGGAGTGTTTGGACTTACTGTGCTGCTATCTGAGGACTTCAAGATGAGGTAGGATGAGTCTCAACCTGAGATGACTATCTGTCCTAAAGCTAAAATCTAAGCAGAGAAGAAAGAAGAGAACTGTTGGGTGGTTTTTTCTTATTATTTTCCCCAACATGTTCCTCCCAGAAACAGGTCAGTGCATCCCCAGGGAAGTGTCTGCCATGGAACTTTCAAGCAAATGGAAAATACCTTCAAAGAATCTTTCAACAGCCTTTTGAGTAAGGAGTCCTCAGGGGATCCCTGTGGAGGACCTCTCCTGGTGCTTGTTTGTTCAGATTTATTTTCATTCATGATTTTCAAAAAGAACTGAGGCTGAAAGCTCCCTTATGCTGCCAAACCCCTTGAGTAGTCTGATTTCCAACCAAACCTTAGAGATAACAATGTGAAAGATAAGCTCAGTTCCTAAGCTGAGACCATGCAGGACTTCATGTTGGATAGTCAAAATCATTCCTTTATGGCCTTATAAACCTGAGACTCCTTTTAGGACATGATGCTGAATCGCTACAACAGGGAACCTCACTGCTGAGTGCATGCACATGTTTGAGTAATGAACATCACTCATTACACTGGCTCATTAGCAAGTTCAGTATAGCTGTTATGGCAGTAATGTCAAAAAAGAGTCTCAGGGGAGTGAGGCAGTCAGGTTTTCAGTCTCTTCGCTGATCATCTCAGAAAAAGTCAACCATGCAACCTGGATTGCCTTCTTTCACCCTAACAACTCTTTGAGGAGCTCCACCATGTGGAGGTGGACCGTGGTCATCTCTCCTGTGTCCTAGAGACACTGTGTCTTTGACACATTAATGAGGACCAACGTGGCTTCTGAAGAGAGCATGCAATCACCACAGCAGCTAGAAAGAGCTGGGGTGTCTTGAGAGAAGTCCCAAGATCACAGTCCTGGATCAGGTCCCCACCAGCCAGCTTCTTCACAGCTGTTTGCTTCTTTCAAAAGCAACATCTCTTGGCTTTGCAAGAGCCCCGTTAATTTTTAAATTGGGAAACAAAGGACAGATGTTGTATTTCGGGAGGAAACAGAGGATAAATCGGACTATGGGGAGGAATCCAATGGAAGGTTTGGGTTGTTCTGTTTGATTTTTCCTGCTGCGGATTTCTTGGAAGAAATAAAAAAGAGCAAGTGTGCTGCTCTCAGCTGCTGTGTCCTGACTTGTGGTAGATGTCTCCATGTCTATAGACACATACCAAGGCTGACTCCTCACCACCACCACCATTTCCCATTGACTTAAAGGTCCTCCTCATGAGGTTATGCATGCTTTAGCATTTTCACGTGCTCAAGGTGTGCTCAGTGTGTACATAGAGCCCTGAGAGCCCTACTGTGTCCTACAAAGTGCTCAGGGGGCTAAATCTTGTCTGTGATGCAAACTAGCTCTCTCACCCTAAATCTCTGGCACATGCCCATCCATACATACACAGACCTGTATATTCACACAGACACGCATGCACACAGCCACTACTCCATAAACACACGGGTAAACAACCATCAATGTATAAAACAATTAAAATGCCTTGAGTCAGGTTAAATATGCCTTCTTTTTTTTTCTTTTTATGTCAAACTGTCTTGAAAAAGGCACTCAGACAGCAGCTATGATTTATGTGAGAAAAAATGCTCAGTGGGCTCCAGAAAGCGAATGTGAATGAAGCAAGATTAAGCAATTAATTAAGTGCAGTAGCTTTTGTCTGATCTGGGTTGGTTTTTGTTGTTCTGAGGTTTTTCGTTTGGGTTTTTTTCCTTTCTATTTATGACATGGCAACTAAATTTTTTAACCAAGCAGACTTGTAATGAAGTACCATTTCAGCAAATGAAAATCAAAGCAGAACTGCATTCCTAACCTGATCCTATGGGACTGTCTCATTTCTGCATCCTACAGGTGACCAGCTGTGAATGAACAATTTAATTCTAAATTCAGCAAGTTGTTGCCTTCCTGCAAAGGTAAGGGCAGGAATGAAAACCACAAAGTTAAGGGAACAGAGGTAAAAAATGATCTTGTGTTCCTATTTGCAGGTAGTAGCACCAGAGACAACATGAATTTTGCTACAAAACAAAAGACTCAGTTTCTATTTTTGTCACTGGCTTCCCTGCATAACTTTATACAGCTTCTCATGTTGTGGCTTTTCCAATTTGTTGGGCACCACTGGCGGTATCCAGCATGGTCACATTTGGAAAAGTTCCCCGAGGGGTTTTGGAAAGGCACCTGCCACTGTTGCTGGCACTTAGCTGTGCTTTATGTGGTACGCAGCAGGATGGAGGCGCTTTTTTTCCTTTTTTTTTTTTTTTTTCTTTTCTCTAATGGAAAATATCAGCTTCAAAGCCCTGGAAATTCAAAATTAAAATACAACTCTTTGCAGCATGACTTCAGCAAGTGACCTCTCCACAGGTAGAGCAATGGCTAAAGAAAATTATGCAAACGGTGGGAGTGATTTGAAAGCTGGAGTGAAAGGAGGCAAATTCTGCAGGAAGCAAAACAAGTGCAGGGGAGTTTCTGTTCAGGGGAAATAATTAGCTGAAAAGGCAAATTGTCCTTTCCTGGGTTGTGTGGGCTGAGGGTTTTCAGGGAACAGACAACCAAAGTGTCACTTAATATATATCAGAATTTTCTTGGCTTTGATAATTGTTGTCGGAAATAAATGACAGCTCCTTCATGTTAGCTCATGTTTGTTAAGTTTATTACATAGTATTATTACTATTGCAGCTTTGAAGCCTCATCCAACACATCCTTCCATCACTCATGGGTGTTTTGCATTTATATGGGAAGTGAGAGATGCTCTTCATGCTCTTCAAAGGGCTGGCAATCTGTTTGAAATACAGGAGCACAGAGGAAAGGCAGAGAAGCTTGACCTGAGTGCATCCAGCAGCAGAGGGAAGAGCTAAAAGTTGGTCATCTGATTCCTCCACAGATATCCTTTCCACCAAGCCATGGTTCCACTCAGGGTAATAAAATCCTCTCCCTCGCTTTTATTGAATTTTCTGGAAGACAGAATCATACAATCATACAATAATAGAATCATACAATCATAGAACAGTTTCAGTTGGAAGAGACCTTCAAGATCATCAAGTCCAACCTTTGTACCAGACCTACCAACACCACTAAACCGTGTCCCTAAGTGTGACAAGATGTCAAAGTCTTAGAAGGAAGCGCTGGTTCCCAATTGCTACCCACAAAACAAGCTCTCTTCTAACATGAGGTGGGCAAGTGTTGGCATTTCAGGGCTGACACCTATTGTTTGTTAACGAAAGAAAAGGATTTAAAAGTTTGGCTTCATTGATGCTTTCAGTCCAGCTAGGCTAGGACAATTCAGTGTCAGGCAGGGGTTTGGACCCATTGTAATAATCAATAAAGACAAAAGAAAATGGTACGTGGATCACACTGCATAGATAGTCAAAGAGAGTTTTTCCATCTTCTTTAAATAAAATGTTTCATTTCCCTGAGCTTAGATCTCTGACCGGAACAACTTGTCCATTCTCAGCAAAGCATCTCATGGACTGATGCACTGTGGAGAAAATGGAATAGGTGGCTAAGTGTCTTGGTTTGAGCTAAACTAAAATCAATTCTGTCCAGTGATTTTACTTTTCATCTCAGTGTCTTCTAAGATCATGCATTTTCACAGAATCACAGAATCCCAGAATGTCAGGGGCTGGAAGGGACCTCAAAAGATCATCTAGTCCAGCCCCCCTGCCAGAGCAGGATCACCTACAGTAGGTCACACAGAAACGTGTCCAGGCGGGTCTTGAATGTCTCCAGAGAAGGAGACTCCACACCCTCTCTGGGCAGCCTGGGCCAGAACTCTGTCACCCTCACTGTGAAGTAGTTTCTTCTAATATTTTTATGGAACCTCTCATGTTCAAGCTTGTACCCGTTGCCCCTTGTCCTGTCACTGGACATCCCTGAGCAGAGCCTGGTTCCATCCTCCTGACACTCCCCCTTGACGTATTTATAAACATTTATGAGGTCACCCCTCAGCCTCCTCTTCTCCAAGCTAAAGAGATCCAGCTCCTTCAGCCTTTCCTCATCAGGGAGATGTTCCACTCCCTTAACAATTCTAAAAGTGAAGAGTGTATTTTTGAAGACAGTGTCTGCTTTTAGAAGTGATAGTACTTGATGCTTATAGTTACTACTAAGGACGATAAGGAAAGCATTGGGGGATGAAAGACTGTGATGGGAGTAGGACACAAATCAACGATCATGTTCCTCAGTAAAGTTGAAAATTTTATCTTGTTTAATAAACTTGTTTGAAGTCTTGGAACAAAAAAGTTAAAAAGTTAAGTGTTTATCAGTAAAACATTTGGAGGCAAAACATTTGGAGACAAAATTTTGAGGGATGTTGTCAATACAGAGAAGGATTAAGACATTATCTGAGGAGAAGTAAGTGCCTGGTGAGAGCAGAGAGAGGAACAGAATGGCATTTCATAACACTCAGCATGGGACTCTCTAGCAGGTGGGTTTGGTCTGTTCAGCATTTGGTCCCCAGGTCTTAGTCTCCAGTGGCTGGTACGAGGAAATCTGAGCTCCTGAAGCTGATGGCCCCAGTCTCAGAGGTGGCCCCAGATCTCCTCGAAATAACATCTAATCAGAAGACAGGACACTATGGTGATCAGATGCAGAAGCCAGGGAGATGTGAATGTCGCCATCCTGCTTTGCCACTTATTAAGCATTTACCTCTGTTGCTCTTAATGCAGGATTTCTTGAAGTTACTACGTTCGGAAGAGGAAAGTGGTCAAACTCCACCCAAAGGACATCTTCAAAGCTCATGGGTCCAGTCTAGAGATTCAGCAATGGGTTTCTCCTCTTGGTAAAGAAGTAGCTCACACTAGGGTTCCCTTTGGGTGCCATAAACCACAAAACCTGACAGCAAGGGAGCATCCTGGTCAGTGTATTGAAGGAAGTTCTTCCAAGGAGAGATGAGACTGCTTTTGGGGGTAAAGTGCAGGACTGCTCTGTAACTTTCTTCTTTATTTTGGTATTGATTGCTAGAAACTTGGTTAGGAGTGTTAATGACTGATATTAATTACTCCGAGTAACAGCCTTTGCATACCCAACTATACTGTTCTCACTGGCTTGTGGAAATCTAGTGATTGTGAAAGATTGTCAGGATGAGGACAGACTTTCTGTTCAAAGTAATTGTGCATGTGTATCCATTGCAGAGTATCTAGTGGTGCAGCAGGAGAACCAGACTCACATCCCCTTCTGCTTGGCTTAATTCATAATCCCAGTGAGTGCTTGGAGAAGCACCATGTAGTGAGAGGGGATTCTTCTTAGAGGGAACAGAAGGAATCAAAAGATTTTGTTTTAACCTAGTGATGAATTAAGCACAATCTTAACCTCTCTTAAGAAAAGAGACTTCTGCTTTTCCAAAGGTATAATTTTTTTTTGGAGATGGGGATGTTTTTTCCTTTGGTCCCTTGGGAGTCTTTCAAGAGACTGGAAATAACCCAGGACCTTAACAGTTCTGTTTCATTTCCCACCTGTCTTCTGGATATCATAGAACCGTAGAATGGTTTGGGTTGGAAGGGACCTTAAAGATCACCTAGTTCCAACCCCCCTGCCGTGGACAGGGACAACTCTCACTAGAACAGCTTGCTGAAAGCTCTGTCCAACCTGGCCTCAAACACTTCCAGGGAGGGGGCATCCACAACTTCTCTGGGCAACTTGTTATTACCACCATCACAGTGAAGGATTTTATGGGCAAGACCCTCAAAGACCTGCCCTGTTCAAGTACTTGTAGGCTCTTTCAAAGTGGAAAAGCGGCCTAAGAAACCAGCACTGTCATTTTCTTGTTCCACCTTGCCCTTACCAAGAAGTTATGAAAAAGAAAATCAAGGAACGCTGGAGTATAGGGAGGAAAAGAAGGATGATTTTTTTTTTTCTTTCTCAGGTTTGACTAATTACAAAGCTCTTCAGAAAGGCTCATGCTGAGCAGGTAAGGGGCTGAGATGAAACGGCAACTTAATCCATGGGGATGAACTCCATCAGTGATCTAATTATTTAGGATTTGATGTCTTTTGTGTCTCAGAGTCAGCAATTCCCAGCCCTGTGTACAAGAGATGGACAGCATTTCGCACCAGTGAATCTAGGGTGGGGGGGAGGCATTGGAGAAGACTGCCTTGATTTACACACGGAAGAGATTAGCATATAAATTGGTACTATAGGTTAGTGAGCAGTGTAGCCTTGCCGAGTTGAATGAATCAGCAGGGCTGAGACTGTGGGAAGGAGGCAAATTAAAGTCTCTGCTAGTACAGCTCACTTTAGAGTGCCTGCAAGAGAAAATGAAAGTCGTTATTTGTGTCGACTTTATTTATCTTTGATTATTTCTCACTTGCTACTGCTTTAATTTCTCCCTTCTTCTCTCTTCTGTCTCCTCTCTCTTTCTCAATCACTTGCTCTCCGTCCAGCATTGCAGATCCTGGTTATTTCATGTGTAATATTGACTAACAAAGCCAATGTATGTCTTCCTTCTTTTTCTTGATGTTTTCCCTTTGTGTCCCATCACCCTTTATCCTTTTTTTTTCCTCATCCCTCATATTTCCTCATGATCTCTGTTATTTTTTTACCTGCTGCACCTCTCACTCCCTCTTCCTTTCCCTTTTCCTCTTATGAGAAAACAAGCAAAACTCCAGGAATAAAATGACCGTAACAGCTGAAATGGATGGTTTCTCTGTGCTGTTCCAGTCACATTTCTCTCTGTGCTTGGAAATGGCTTTAACAACACACCTCTTTTTTTTTGAACTCTGGGGGTTAAACATGGTAGAATTTAGGTACTTATTGGTGGGGCACTGTGGACACAAACTCAGATATGGTAGCAGGATGAGGTGGTGATGGACCACTGCTTTTCCAATTGTACACCAACCCTTTGCACACAGGCTGTAAGCCGGCACAATCAGGGAATCACTTCTTCTTGGTCACGTCCTGCTCCAGGTTTCCTCCATTTTCACTTTTTCCTTTGTTTCTCATTCCCTGCCTGCATGCCCTTGAAACGAGCCCTTCCAACGTTCCTTTTCTCTGACTCAGCAAAGGAGGATGAGAAAAATCCTCCTTAGCAGGTCACATGGGCAGGAAGGGAAAACCTGTCATCTCGACCATGGCTTGGCTCTGCATTTCTAGCTGCCTTCTGCAGGGATCCATCCATCTGGCCAAGTGACCATCTGGGAGATAGGCACATTCCTACATTACCAAGCACATTTGTGAGGGATATCAGCCATCTTGCATTCAAAACTGTCTCTGCACAGTGTCGTCTCTCATTTTCGTGAGTGCAATCTTCCACAGATCACCTATCTTGAATGATATTATTGGCTACCAGCAATTTTCTAAGTAGAAATGCAGGTTCCTAAATATGTAAGTGGGAGGGGACTTCTGGAAGTCTCTGGTCTAACTTACGTGCCTTTCCTGGGGAATCTGTGGTGTTCATGACAAGACTCAGTACTGCAAGGTGTCCCACCATCTCTCTGTGATTTGAGGGATGCTGTTATTACACAGCAGGGGGGACCATGCAGCAGACCTCTGTCTCCTTAGCTTGCTCACCAGCCATTTGTGCACAAGCCATCCAGAAGCACCTGGACAAGCTGAAGAGGTAGTCTCATGTAAACATCATGAAGCTCAACAAGACCAAGTGCAAGGTCCTGCACCTGGGTTGAGGTAATCCCAAGAATAAATACAGGCTGGGCCACATGTGGATTGAGACCAGTCCTGCTGAGAAGAACTTTGAGGTGTTGTTGGATGAAAAACTGAATATGATCCAGCAATGAAGGCTCACAGCCCAGGAAGCCAGTCACATCCACGGCTGCATCAAAAGAAACATGGCGAGCAGGTCAAAGGAAGGAGTTCTCCCCCTCTACTCTGCTTTTGTGAGACTCCACTTGCACTCCAGCACTCAGCTCTGAAGTCCCCAACATAAAAAGGACATGGGCTTGTTGGACTGAGTCCAGAAGATGCCACTAAGATGATCAGGGGATTGGAGGACCTCCAATCCAGGAGGATTGAAAGGTGTTCCAATTGACAGGTTACGAGAGTTGGGGTTGTTCAGCTTGGGGAAGAGAAGTCTCCTAAAGGGGAGACCTTATAGTGGCCTTCCATCACTTCAAGGGGGATACAGGAAAGAAGGGGAGGGACTCTTTATCAGGGACCAGAGTGATAGGAGAAGGGGTAATGATTACAAACTGCAAGATAGTAGATTTAGATTAGATATTAGGAAGAAATTCTTTTCTGTTGAAGGTGGTGAGACCCTGGATCAAGTTGCCTAGAGAAGCTGTGGAAACCATCTCCCTGGAAGTATTCAAGACCAGGTTGGATGGAGCTTTGAGCAACCTGGACTAGTGGAAGCTGTCCCTGCCCATGGCACGGGAGTTAGAACTAGATGATTTTTAAGGTCCCTTCCAACCTAAACCATTCTCTGATTCTATGGGAAACAGATAATATTCTCACCATTTTTCATCTTCTTTCATCATTCTTATGGTCTTTCTCCCACCCATCATAATCACCCTAGGTACTTAGTTCCTTGAACTACAATTCTCTCAACTGATTGCCAGATGCTACCATCATTCCCTGAAATAACTGGTTTAAAGTCATCCTTACTTCATTGCAAGATTATTGTCAAAGGTGCTCTTATATTAATAAAGAAGATTTGTTGAATGGGCCTCACTTCTTTTTTTTATCATCCCTGTTCCTGAAAGACCAGAAATTGCTCTTAAAATTTGGATGGTGCCTGCTTGGGTTTTATGACTGACAAGGTTAGGTCCTTTTTTTTAAATGACCATCCTATCGGGGACAACATGAAAAAACTGTAGACTGCAACAGCCCCAAGAAGCTACCAAAGCACCTAATTCTAGCTCAGTAAAGGAAAGAGACAGTGCAAATGTCTCAGGGCTAAATTATGTAATTTAGATTGTCCCTTAAAAAATACAGACTTAATGGTTAAGGCATTTAAGCCTCCAGCCATCCCTAGATTTTACAAAAGAAGTTTGGCTCTTGGGCTCTGTATACTGCCCTAGAAGATGTTCCTTGGTCCAGGAGTTTTATTTTTATACTGATCAAAGATGAACTCGAGAGAAGAAACAAGCAGCTCCCCTTGCACTAATGTACATTTAGATTTAGTCACTGTGGGCAGTAGCATAGAGCAGGGAGCATGTCTCCAGGCTGGCTTATGGGTCACAAGAGCATTGGTCTTCTCTTTTAGCTTTCTTTGAGGAAGGTGATTTAAAAAGAAAAATTGGTTTAATAAAGAGCATCTCACTGTGTGATATACCAGCCCCAGAGTAGCAGTACATTTATCTGCACACATTATGGGTTTAATTTGGTCTGTGCAAAACCTAAAGAAAAACAGTTTAAAGAAATCTTCTTAAATAACTCCTCGTCAAAAAAAAAAAAAAAGAAGATGGAGTTCAGTCGAGTAGTTGGAGCCAAGGAGGCACACAGAGCTCTTGGTCTCTATCAGATGGGGAATTAATGAGAGCTCTGTGCCAAATCCCTGTGGGGTTTTTCTTTACTCTGCAGCCTGATCTAGTGGGAGATGACCCTGCCCATAGCAGAGGGCTTGGAACTAGATGATCTTTAAGGTCCCTTCCAACCCTGACAATTCTATGATTCTGTGATTCTATGTACAATGGAGAGGACAAGACCTATTATGTGATATGAGAATGGCTCAATCTACTGGAGAGAGGTTAATGGGAATGTACTGCAGAGAAACAAGGAACGAAACTGCCCACACAGTCATAAAATATCTTTAAGATCATCAAGTTCTACCACTAACCTAGCGATGCCACTAACCTACAATACTGGATTCCTTGGCTGCCCTGGGCTGAGGCGTTACCTTCACAACCTTTAAAGAGAACTTGTTTTCCTTGTCAGAGCAGGTGTGAAATTTTTGTACCTCTGTGTGAAGATCAAACAAATGAATCAGTTTCTCCTTTCATTAATTTTTCATGTATGAAGTCCCTGGAATAATTCCTCACGCTGAAATACACCGCCTCAGCCGTGATCAACGTGGTTGTAAATATTGATGTGAAAGAAAAACTGACAGAAATGTTTCCTCTGAGCATTCAAAGGCAAGTGAGTTGTAAACAGAAATGCAACCAGCTGGCATCTTCCAGAGTAGTGGAAAACCTCTTGTTTGAATTAAAAAATTGGAGCCCAGACAGTGGCACAAGATTCTGGGCCATCACAGAACTCCATGGAGCAGGACTTCTAGGCAACTCGCCCTTTTGTGGCAGTTCTGTAATCTCAGTCCCAAGGCTTTGGACAGATCACTTGTTATGGTATTCAGTGCAGATGCTGGCACCTAAGACGATGGCTCCAAACTCCCATGGTAATCCAGGGAGAGCTAGTCAATCTTAGCAATGGAGTTTAGAGTATCCTAACACAGACACTCAAAACGTATCACTTGAATCGTTTACTACAAGCACCTTTTTCTCTTTGGACACTCTAAAAGTTGCAGGGAAACAAACTGCAGCTCCTTAAATGCAGATGAAATTAGCCCAACTCTGCCTTCTAGTTTCTCCATGATCAACTCTATTTGTGCCTTTCAGTAAATATGTATTGGTTTAGAAGACTGTAATTTACTGAAGAATCATGGAATCATAGAATAGTTTATGTTGGAAAAGACATTTAAGATCATCAAATACAACCATTAATGTGACAATGTCAGGTCCACCGCTAAACCGTGTCCCTGTGCACCACATCTTTTCAATACCTCCAGGGTTGTGATTCCACCACTACCCTGGGCAGCCTGTTCCAACATTTCATAGAATCATAGAATGTTAGGGATTGGAAGGGACCTCGAAAGATCATCAAGTCCAATCCCCCTGCCAGAGCAGGAATGCCTAGACTATGCCACACAGGAACGTGTCCAGGCAGGTCTTGAATGTCTCCAGAGAAGGAGACTCCACAGCCTCTCTGGGCAGCCTGTGCCAGGGCTCCGTCACCCTCACTGAGAAGAAGTTTCTTCTCGAGTTTAAGCGGAAATTTAAAGCGGAAATTTAGGAAATTTAAAAGCTCTTTTAAATGGACCTGACATTGTCACATTAATGGTTGTATTTGATGATCTTAAATGTCTTTTCCAACATAAAGCTCTTTTAGTAAAGAAATTTAAAAGCTCTTTTAGTAAAGAAATTTTTCATAATGTCCAATCTACACTTCCACTGGTGCAACTTAAGACCATTTCCTCTTGTCCACCTCACTATAACCTCCTTTCAGGTAGTTGTAGAGAGCAATAAGGTCTCCCCTGAGTCTCTTTTTCTCCAGGCTAAACAGCCCCAGTTCCCTCAGGCACTCCTCAAAAGACTCGTTCCTGAGACCCTTCACCAGTTTTGTTGCTCTTCCTTGGGCTTGTAGCAGTTTACTCAGCCTGTTTTTCTGTTACAACTCAGACTGGCTCTATACCTTGCAGTATTAGTCTGTAGGTACTTGAAAATGGTGTCTCCAGGAGGAGAGACAGTGGAGAAGAACCTAATCACCTGATAGCTTTTACCTCTTCCCCTGATTTTCCAAATTAAAAACAGAAATATTGATCCAAGCCTTTTGAGGATTGAGGAAGATGCACCGATCAGTTGGCTGAAGCTGAGCTTCCTGAAATACCAATATCAAATTTTCCAGGGAAGCTTTCCAGTAAAACAAAAGCACTTCAGTTGGCTCTAATACTTACAGAGGGATCTGCCAGGACCATAATTTCGTGCTTAAAACCAGTGCCAGCAAGAAAGGAACTGATGAGGTCATGGGATTTCTGCAGTAAAAAATATGATCTGTGCTTGGTTTGTTCTGTCTGTGGTAAATCCAAGCCCTGGATCCTTGGCTACATTTCTGTAGGAAATGTGGTGTTCCATATCTTTCCCACAAAGTATGTGGAAATGCAAGAAAGGAAACATGGAAGAGTTGCATTTTACACTGGATTCTGAGATAAACCATCCCTTAAATTTGAAGAAACTTCTGCCATTTTGCACCAGGAGCTTGATTCTTATTGCAGGCTATAAAGATGTGTGTCTTCAGAACTGGACCACCTGAGGGTGGTGAAGCACTGGGACGGGTTGCCCAGGGGTGTTGTGGATGCCCTATCCCTGGTATTCAAGGTCAGGCTGGATAGGGCATTGAGCAACCTGATCTAGTAGAAGATGTTCCTGACATGGTAGGGGGATTGGAACTAGATGATCTTTGAGGCCTCTTCCAACCCAAATCATTCTATGATTCTATGATTCAAATAGTGGTTAAACATCAGGTCATATTTTTCTGGAATAATTGCCATTTTAGCAAAATGGCTTCTCTGTATTTTAGCACTCCCTTGCCTGTCCACTTTTCCCTGTTGGCTATCACTCACCAAAAGAAATTACACTAGAACATCAAGATTCGGAAGAAAAAAATCCTCATTTTCTGAATTCCATTAAATTTGATGACATTTTTTTTGTTCTTTCTTTCTTTCTTTCTTTCTTTCTTTCTTTCTTTCTTTCTTTCTTTCTTTCTTTCTTTCTTTCTTTCTTTCTTTCTTTCTTTCTTTCTTTCTTTCTTTCTTTCTTTTTCTTCCTTCCTTCCTTTCTTTCTTCCTTCCTTTCTTCCTTCCTTTCTTTCTTTCTTTCTTTCTTTCTTTCTTTCTTTCTTTCTTTCTTTCTTTCTTTCTTTCTTTCTTTCTTTCTTTCTTTCTTTCTTTCTTTCTTTCTTTCTTTCTTTCTTTCTTTCTTTCTTTCTTTCTTTCTTTCTTTCTTTCTTTCTTTCTTTCTTTCTTTCTTTCTTTCTTTCTTTCTTTCTTTCTTTCTTTCTTTCTTTCTTTCTTTCTCTTTCTCTCTCTCTTTCTCTCTTTCTCTCTTTCTTTCTCTCTCTATTTCTCTCTCTATTTCTCTCTTTCTTTCTCTCTTTCTTTCTCTCTTTCTCTCTTTCTCTCCTTCTTTCTCTCTTTCTTTCTCTCTTTCTCTCTCTCCCTTTCTCCCTTTCTTTCTCTCTTTCTCTCTCTCTCTCTTTCTTTCTCTTGCTTTCTCTCTCTTTCTCTCGTTCTCTTGTTCTTTCTTTCTTTCTTTCTTTCTTTCTTTCTTTCTTTCTTTCTTTCTTTCTTTCTTTCTTTCTTTCTTTCTTTCTTTCTTTCTTTCTTTCTTTCTTTCTTTCTTTCTTTCTCTTTCTCTCGCTCTTTCTCTTGTTCTTTCTTTCTCTCTTTTTCGGTCTCTTTCGCTTTCCCTCCCCCTCCCTCCCTCCCTCCCTCCCTCCCTCCCTTCCTTCCTTCCTTCCTTCCTTCCTTCCTTCCTTCCTTCCTTCCTTCCTTCCTTCCTTCCTTCCTTCCTTCCTTCCTTCCCTCTCTCCTTCTCCTCTGTTTTTTGCTGTTTGTTTGTGTTTTTTTTTTAGTTTCCTCTTGTCCTGCAAGGGCACAATTTATTTCAGGATGCATTAAGATATACCATCTCATTCTCTAGCATTGTATTGCTGATTTATTAATGGGAGAAGCTTTAACAAGTGCTTACTAATAGAGAACTCTGCAGATGATGTGGTGAGAAAAAACATTAAAAGAAACTCCCCTGAACCCTAAGGAAATTTTAATGTGCATGCAAATATAAAAAAAGTCATATTAAAAAATGGAGAATGAGGAGGACAGTGCACAAACCAGCAAGTTCCAGTGGGTTTTGTAAGTTGGAGAAACTGGTTTTTATTA
This sequence comes from Trogon surrucura, assembly GCA_020746105.1. Classification (NCBI taxonomy): domain Eukaryota; kingdom Metazoa; phylum Chordata; class Aves; order Trogoniformes; family Trogonidae; genus Trogon; species Trogon surrucura. Next base: position 2,524,104 of record CM036619.1, on the reverse strand, counting down.
TCTCTTTTTCTCCTGAAAGCGTCTTTCATATGAAAGACGGTAATTCCCTTCCTGCTAAGTGTAGGAAGAAAGTTCATATACCTGGGTACAAACTGAGAACAGTATTTTCTTTTCTATCAAATTTTATGCCTTGTTAAATTCAGACACGATTTGGTCTGATGTAAGAGATCCATAAGATGTTCCAATGGATCAGCCTTTGTTTGTCTACAAAAGTGGTGTTTTAAAGGTGCTTTGGGAAGTCTGGGCTATTTTTATTTAGGGTCTTTCATTAGTGAGACAAAATGACCAAGCAAGGTCTTTACAACTGAGCTTTCAGCATGTGGCTAAACTCTTCTTGGCTATATCCGATTTTAGGATGTGGGCATAATTTGTGTTTGTTTCAGTATTTCTTTCTCTTTAATTAAAAAAATCAAGAAGAAACGGACCTCCAAAAGGACCAGAATTGTTCTCTAAATTGAATTGAATTAGGTCACTCCTTTCAAAAAATAAATAAATAAATAAAATTATGCTCTGTGTAGTATAAATTTGAAATCGAAACATTTTGGAAATGCCCATGAAAGAAAAATACTTTGACACCTCCTTCCTGAAAGAAATGTTTTTTCAGTTGGCCTTGGGCTGAAAAGACCTTTCTGAAGTACTTTGACAAGTGAAGCAAAACAGTCAATTACCAGTGAAGAAATCATGAAAGTAAATCCAAAACAGAACCAACTTAACATTCAGTTTTGTACCAATCCAGATGAAGCACACCAATCTCTTTTTTTTTTTTTTGATTCAGACACTGACTCTATAATGCTAAGATTTTGCTTCCCAGAAAAGTTACCACAGGGAGACAGTGGATGCTTAGTAAACATCGGTGTCAAGGTACAATGCATTCATACTTTATATTTAGGGATTTTGTGTCACAACAGTCTCGAAAGAAGTGCCTTATGTCTCTCTCTTAATATCTGCATCCTATCTGCAGCAGATGAGTTTAGGCTTATATTAATGAAAAACTTGGCCAGTGTGCTTCTGAGGACAATTATCAGAAAAAAAACGAAGTTCATGTCATAGGAGCAGCTAACTGAATGAGGAAAAGCAGGAGCATGTCAGCTTTTAATGGTTATCATTTGTTTTCATCTCTATTTCAGTAAACTCTAGCAAAATTGAGAGCTTGGTTCCTAGGCAAGGGCTACCCACTGTGATGGAACAGCAGGAAAGACCTGGAGTCCTGAAAACTTGCCTTGGTACAATGTTTTCCATTAATTTCAAACCCATTATTCCTCAGAGATCCTATCCTTTCCTGCACTAGGAAAGGTAGATGGGAGACCATAGTGTCTAGGCATGACAGTAGGATCACAGGTTAATTCAGACTGGAAGGGATCCAGGAGGTCTCTACCCCAACATCGTGCTCAAAGCAGCTACGAGATCATACTGGGCTGTCCAGTTCTTTAGCCAGTCAGGTCTTGAAAATCTAAGAATGCAGGCTGCACAGCCCTCTTTGGGCAACCTGTTCCTTGTTATGGAAAGATTTACCTTTATATCCACTTTGAACCTCTTTTTTTTTACACTTGTGGCTAATTCTTTGCCCTCTCACCATACACCCTTGTGAAAAGTCTGGTTTTCTCCTTGATATTCTCCCTGTAGGTATAGGACACCGCTGTTGGGTGCACCCTAAAGCTGTCTTTTCTGCGTGCTGAACAAGCCTCAGTCCTGCAGTTTCTCTGCACAAGGCAAGTGTTCCAGCTCCAACCATCTCAGCGGTCCTCTTCTGAATTCACCACCATTTATGAATCTTTTCTGTATGAAGTTTTCCTTCTTAAAAAACAGGTTTCCCCAAATTGTGACTTTTTAATTGGTAAATACTGATAATTTTTTTTTAACTGGCTGTCTTGTTTTATACCTGGTAAACAGCTTGGTGGCCCTCCTCTGGAGTCTCTCCAGCATGTCCACATCTTTTTTGTATAGTGGGGACCCAAACTAATTCAATATTCCAGGAGTGACATGAGTGGCACTAAATGGAGTGGGATGGTGACTGTTACGATTGATGCCTTTGTTTATGCAACCCAGCATCTTGTTGGCTTTTGTTGCTGCAGCAGCACGCTGCTCACTCATACTGAGCTTGTTGCCCACCAGCACCCCCAGGTCCCCTCCACAGAGCTGCTGCCTGGCTGGGTAGAGTCAGAGAATTGTAGAATGATTTGGATTAGAAGGGACCTTAAAGATCATCTAGTTCCAAGTCTGCTGCCGGGGGCAGAGACACCTCCCACTAGACCAGGTTGCTTAAAGCTCCATCCAACCTGGCCCGAAACATTTACGGGGAAGGGGAATCCACAATTTCTCTGGGCAACATAGTCCAGAGCCTCACCACCATCACAGAAAAGAATTTTTTCCTAATGACTAATTTAGATCTACCCTCTTTCAGTCCCTTGTTCTAACACTACGCTCCCTAATAAAGAGTCCCTCCCCTCCTTTCCTGTAGCCCCCTTTAAGTACTGGAAGGATGCTGTAAGGTCTCCCTTGAGCCTTCTCTTCTCCAGGTTGAACAATCTTCAACTCTCTCAGCCTGCCCTCATAGTGGAGGAGATCCCTGCCTGTGCTACACTCCTGGATTATTTTTTTTTCAAAAGTACAATACTCTACACTTTTCTTTCTTGAACTTCATAAGGTTTTTGTTCGTGCACTCTCCCAGCCTACCCAGCTCTTCCTGCATCATGGATCTCTCTTCCAAATCGTCTACTTCCCCACCCAGTTTGGTATCATCACACTTTTTTCTAAGCCTCACAACACAATCAGCTCGGAGGGTCTAAAAAATATTTCAGATGTACCTAAACACATCCCAGTGGTATGGAACTATCCATTCCTCTTGCATTAGTGCAACTCAGATGGGACAGGTTGACTGATAAACCAATAATCCATAAGTACTGTAGGTCGCATAAATTGGACCAAAATATTGAAATATCTGCCCAGCTGAGCTCGCCAGAAGCAGCATATGTTACTACTTATTTGTACTGAAAGAGGCAATTAAGATGCATCTCTGGTATTGTCTTGACGTGTCTATTCTTATCCTTCTTCCATTATTTACAACTATATAACATTTGCAGAAAATTCTACTGCATTAGGATTCACATCTCATTGCAAAGGCAGGTTTTCACCCCATCCTTTGCAAATCAGGCTTGTATTGGCTCTATGTGAAATGCATTATAAATCATGCTCATTAACACAGCATATGAACACATGGCTGAGAAGATAAGGCACTTCAAGAAGAAGAGAAATGCTGAGATGGCAGGCTGCCTCCTGTAGAAAGGAAATGTCAGTAAAACTTCAGCACAATGAGATTCTTCAATCATCTTCCCCAATAACCCATTCCACTCGCTAACTATCCCTCTGAGTGTCTCTCCCTCTCTCTTGTGCATGGCACTTTGAAAAGAAACATCAAATTATGGATTCACACGGAGGTTACTGAGCCATTCAGTAGAGTCCAGGAAGGCTTGAAAATTTTTCTTTATTCATTTTGCATTAAGTATGGGCTCTACAAACATTACCAATAGAGGCAACACTCTGAATTCACCAGTGGCAAATCAGTGAATTATTGCATCTCCTTTAACACACAGTATCTTCATCCTCTTTAAGCTTTCAGATGCAGAAGAAAGAATGCTTAATTCCTTCCTCCAAAAATGAACGCTGACGTTTCTTCCATGGGTTCAGAAATATGCTCTTTAAAAAGTTGCACTTTTCATTTCAACAAGTGATAAGCTCTTTTGTATTCTCCCAGGATTCTTCACGTATAAAACCAGAAGTTCTGGCTCTTAGAGTTCAGGTTAGTGCTACGTTCACATTGTTTGAGGTGATTGATTTTTCTGTCTATAATTTCTTGGCATGTGCTGGGCTGCATCTTTATAACTAATATTTGTTGGTGAATGCTTGTTATCACGGAGAGTTAAGGAATGGGAGCAGAGTTTAATGTGCCACTTATCATTTTCAAAGTGCTGTTATTTCATTTCTATCAGCCTCTTCACACGATGCAGTGGTTTCAAAACGCCAGCGGTACTTTGCAGCTGACAGCACTGATTGTGAGGGGATGTGTGTTTCCATCCCATGCCAGCCTGGACAGCTTCCAAGTCATCTTTACCAAATCTTCTGTGTTGGGTTGGGCTTCTCTCAATGATGTTGGCAAATGAGAATAGTCCCTTGATAGCCGAGAACAGTCTCTGCGCTATTGAGTTATCAAATATGTGAATGCTCGTCTTGCATTTCCATGATAAGTTTAGTTCTTAAAGTAGTGACACTTTCCTGAGGTTTATGAATGAGCAAAGAGCCTGAAGGATGTTTGTGGTTTCAGTGGAGAGGAATAGAGGAGAGAACTGAAAAGGCAGGATAATAATTTTCTCATTTTTGCTTGTATGAAGCAGACAGATATTTAGCATTTGAAACAGACTCTCATTTCTAAATTTTCTTCATTTTACAAAATGAAAAAAATAGCTTCACTGAAACATTTTCACAGTTCAAAGCACTGAGTGACTTGAAACATTTCCTTTGGATCTGACAATTTTTCTTTGGCTTCGATCCAAACAGCAACCAAACTAGTCTTTTTAAGAAAGTGCCAGTGAAGCCACAAACAATTTTTCATGCCGTGGTGTAGCAGACACATGCACTCTCTGCCTGCCCAGCTACCTCACTGAGACAGCCCGTGCTCACTAGAAGTCCAGACCTACAGACTTCAAATGCATCTCAATGCCAAAGAGATGCTTTTCTCACCCTTCAGGTCACTCCCAAGAGTATTTGTTTCCTCTAGGAGTTAATTATTACTGAAGTGAAGGTGTTGAACGTGTCTGAAATTGCACAGAACACCAGATGTCTGAGCTTGAGATATCTTCCGTATTGCAATGTCCATTCATGCATTGGCAAAGGGGAAAAGTCAGTTGAGTCAGTCCTTTTTTTCAGAGCACAGATGCTTCGTCCTGAGGTTCCTGCCCCATTCTGTTGGCAAATGTTGTCACTGAGAAAGATTAGTGGTTATTAGCCACTGCCGTGGTTTAACCTCAAATGACAGTCAGGCACCATCAGCTGCTCACCCACTGCCTTGCTGGGGTGAAGAATGGGGGGAAAAATCAGGGGAAAAAAAGTAAAATTCATGAGTTGTGATAAAGACAGTTTAACAAGACAGAAAAGGTAGGGAAAATAATAATAAAAAATAGAATATACAGAACAAATCCCTCATTACAACATTGTTGTGCTGGAACACGTCTAAAGACAGTGAAGGGTCTCAAGAATAGTTTAATGAAGAGTGTCTGAGGGAGCTGTTGTTGTTCAGCCTGGAAACAAGGAGGCTCAGGGGAGACCCTCTTACTCTCACCAACTAACTGAAATGATAATTGCTAATGATAGGACAAGAGGAAATGGTCTTAAGTTACACCAGCGGAAGTTTAGATTGGATGTTAGGAAAAAATTCTTTACTGGTTTAGTGGTGGACTTGGCATTGCTAGGTTGACAGTTGGACTCAATGATCTTAAGGGTGTTTTCTAGCCCAAATGATTCTATGATTCTATGATGCACAATACAATTTGTTGCCATCCATTGACAGACGTCCAGCCATATCCTTGAGCTGTGGTTGATGCTTCCCACCAAACTTACCCATTATACCTACTAAGCATGATGTCCTATGGTATGGAATATCTCTTTGGATAGTTTGGATCATGCTCCCTCCCCATTTCTTCTCTACCTGCTTATCTGCAGACCATGGGATTCTGAAAAAAACTTGACTTAACATAGTACTACTTAACAACTACTGAAACATCAGTGTGTTTTCAACATTATTCTCATACTAAATCCAAACCACAGAACTATATCAGCTACTATGAAGAAAATTAACTCTATCCCAGCCAAATAGCCACCTTCAAGACATCTAAAGGAACCATCTGTGGCATCAGTGCCAGTCCTGCCTTCATCTTAGCAGGGAGTGGAGTTGCACAGCTGAGCACGTTCTGGAAATCCAAATACAGGGGACTCATTTGAGTGGGAAGAAGAGTGTTTTCTTTCATAACCTGACGCAGTCTGTGTAGTCAGACGAAAAGAAACATCACAGTCCTCACTGATGTCAAAGAATCAGGCTTTCCCCACTGGAGTTTGTCCTTTACTCTGGAAAACTGCTCTGGAACGGTCTGAAATGTCAAACCTGCCTACCATAAATTCTCCACCACTTTCTTTACCCCTTTCTTTCACAAATGGAATTGGAAACTTTTCTCTCTTGCTGTCCTAACATGCATTGCAAGGGTAAAAAAATGCATGAGTGGCCTGTCCTTGAATATCTTCACGTCTACCACTAAGGGATTGGCAAAAAGAAATAATAACTAAAGAATTAACTGAAAGTGTAGATTGGCAAAGCACCTTGTTATCTTCTGCTGGAAGGTGCTGAAGATTTACGAATTATCATTAAAATGTCTAGTCTTTACACATCATACACAGATGCATAGGATTCCTGAAAATAAGAGTGATTGTGGAACAAATGATCAGTTCAGATATCAACAGATAGATGATAAATGGATGAGGAACATGCTTAAATGAGTAATTTTTTGAGGACTTCCTAGTAAAACATGGAATATGTGGAGAGCGGGATCTGGTTTTAGATCAGTTCAGCAAAGGTTAGACTCACCTTCTCTTGTACGGGTTAAGGTACTTCAGCAGATGCTCCTCAGGAGGATTAAGGAAGATTCACATGGAAGATACGAGAGCCAGGTGTGTGCTATAGGAGCAGCTGGCATCACTATGTAACAGTAAATAAACAAAAGAAAAGAGAGAAAGGTCAACTTGTTCTTCCAGAATGACCCAGCGAAGGCTGTTTGCCTCAGCCAAAATCTGTTCTTTGAGTCAGGAGAAGCCTTCAGAATGTTTCTGCCGCCTTTCTAGTGACTTCTCTGCTCCCCAGGCAGAGAAAAGAAGTTCTTTTTTTTTTTTTCTCACTCAAGAACACTGAAATGCATGAGTTACTCCTGGAAAGAAAAGGAAGCTTTGCAGATATGCTATTAATATTCTTCATAACATGAGAAAAACATTTTTTCATCGTTTGGAATTGGTAGTTACTCTCCAGTAACTATTCTCTTCTTCGTCCACATGCTCTTACCCCTCATAACAGCCACCTCTGAGCTAAAATCAACACTGCTCTCCCTACCTGTACTGATGGAAAAGAACTGTGATATGCATGACAGAAAAGGAAAAGTGTGGCTGCTAGGAATAAGGTGGTCTTATGTTATCATGAAAACATTGCGTCCAGTAAAATGTTACTTTGCTGTGACTGAATAAGGGAAGAGTGCTGCCTGTTAAACCATCTTTACTACAAACCCCTTGTCGTGGTTTGACCCTGGCTGGCAGCCAGGTACCCACACAGCCGCTCACTCACTCCCCCTTCACTGCTAGACAGGGGGAGAAAATAGTTCAAAGGGCTCAAGGTTTGAGGTAAGGACAGGGAGATCACTCTCATTTACCGTCCCGGGCAAAACAGATTTGATTTGGGGGAAATTAATTACATTTATTAAGAGAACAAATCAGAGTAGAGTAGTGAGAAATAAGAAATAGCAAACGGATCTTAAAAGCAGAACACCTGTCCCTCATCCCTCCCTTCTTCCCAGGCTTAACACCAATCCCGGTTTCTCCACCTCCTCCCCCCGAGCGGCGCAGGGGGACAGGGAATGGGGGTTATGGTCAGTTCATCCGACGTTGGTTCCACCGCTTCTTCACTCCGGGGGAGGACTCTTCACTCTTCCCGAGGGCCACTGTGGGGTCCCTCTCACAGGAGACAAGCTTCACGCTCTCTTCTCTGGCGTGAGTCGTCCCACGAAGGGCAATTCAGCACAAACTGCCCAACACGAGACACCTCACGAGGGGCAGCCCACCCCTCGTGAGTCTGAGGTGCAGTCCTTCGGGGGAAACTGCTCTAGCGTGAGCCACCCGCAGCGTCCCAAAGTCCCACCAGCCAACCTGCTCCAGCGTGGGCATTCCTCTCTTCCACGGGCTACAGGTTCCGGCAGCAACTTGCTCTGATGTGGGCTTCCCACGGGCTACAGTCCCCTTTCAGGCATCCACCCACACGGCGTGGAGTCCTCGGTGGACATCTACGCAGTGATCCTCACGGTGGACTTCTGCACCTCGCCCATGGGCTGCAGGGGGACAACCCGCTTCACCATGGTCTTCACCACGGACCCGGGGGACTCCTTCTGCTCCGGCGCCTGGAGCTCATCCTCCCCCCTCCTCCTTCTTCACTGACCTTGGTGTCTGCACAGATTCTCACTCCTCCATCTCTGTGCCAGCTGTTGTGGTGCAGTTCTTTTCCCCTTTTTTAAATATGTTTTTCACAGAGGCGTTCCTCTGCTATCACTTTACTGATAGGCTCATCCTTGGCCAGCAGTGAGTGTCTCTTTGGAGCCAACTGGCATTGGCTCTACCAAACTTGAGGAGCTTCTAGCAGCTTCTTGCAGAAGTCACCCTGCAGCTTCCCCCCTACCGCTGAAATCTGGCCAGGTCAACCCAGTACACCCCTTTGGGAAGAAACTCTACGTGAAAATACAAGCCACTTCACCAACAAACACTGAACAGACTTTTATACACTTGGTATAACAGAGTGTATAAGCTATAGCTATTATCTATAAGCTAAAACTTCAACAGGTGAGCTATTCTACTACATTTTTTTCTCCTTTGTTACTCAAAATAGTGGTCTGGGGTATATTCCTTAGCTTTGACTCTCACAGTCAAAACTGTACAGTACAGTGAGAAAGCTGCAATAGAAATTAAAAGAAAGATGTGGGGGCAGAGTGGGAAGGGAAAGAATCTCCAAAGGGATATAAAAATGTAAATAATAAATGTCGTCTAAAATGTCCTCTTGGGCTGAGTCATTTGCACAAAATTGAAGCTGGGTCAGACAAGAAGCGATTGGAAGAATCCTCTGGGAACTGGTAAATTAAAAGCAATGGCCTTTGATGCAACAATATTTGGCACTAATTCCTAGTCTTTATGGATTTCTGTTCCCATGTCCCTCCATTATTTTGCTATCTGCTGAAATAAGGTGTTCAGAGAAAGCTTTTAGTTACCTTTTTACCCGCAGGATTGTAGTATTCGAATGAGCAGCTGCTAAAAGCAGAAGGGATCTCAGAGATTCAATTGGCCTCTAAATTAATGGCCCTCATAAAGCTAAAAGAAGAGACACAATTTCCAAGCAGTGACACGTCATATGAAAAAAAAAAAAAAAAAAAAAAGAGGAAACTCCAAACCAAATCCCAAACCTGAAGTCTGAGGCAGCCATGAAAGTGGAGAGGACAATGTTTCTAAGAGCTCCAAACTGGGGTCAATTTGAGAAGTTCTGGGTCGGAAAGCATCTCACCAGATAATACACCTCTGTGGTTTTGATCCATGCTGACCTACAAAACAAGGTGGAACAGGGTGCTGGTCTTCTTCAGCTGAGCTACTTCATTCAAATTAGGCTGGGAACAGTGTTTTCATGAGTCCTCAAGCCATGTCACTTACTTTAGTGTACCTTATCACCAGTAAGAGAGACAGACATTTAGAGGGGGGCTTTTGATCTGAAACCTCATTCAGCACTGGAATGATGACCACGACCTCTGGTAATTTTGCTTTGGGGATCCCACACTGCTGAAAAGCTGATAAGTTCATAACCTGACCATGTGCACAAAGCACTGAATATTATCCTTCCAGAAAGAAAAGAAGTGCCTCCACGTCTCAGACTCTCCCTTTGAGCTAAAATGTCTGTACTCTTTTAAAAACAAGCGCACAGGTACTTTATGGAGAGTGTTTCTTCCTACAAGGTGAATCTATAAGCTACTCCACAAAGTCCCTCATAGTCTTTCGTGTTCTTTTAGCTTTTACATGGAATTTAAGAGTCGAGAGATGTCCCTACATCTATCCAGCAATGCTGTGATTCCTGAGATGTCGTTGCTATAGGTCTCACGGTTCACAGCTCACAAATACCCAGTTCCCAGCCTGGGTCAATAAGCTGATGTTCACACATAAAATTATTCTATCCATATCCATCCTAACACATGTGCACATATTTCTGTCTATCTCCAAAAAGCCTCACAATTTGAGGAAACACTTGAACTCATTCATTTCCCCTTGTATCCTAAACCAGACAGAGTTCATGCATTTTGTACTTTAGTTTTAAAAAGGTGCTAATTTTGCACATGGTAACTCAAATTTTACCTGAAGAAGACAAAGGTAGTTTCTGGAGAACTTGTTTCTTGACGCATCCTCCTGCACCTCCACATGCAAGACAGATTTTGGATGCCGAGGTAGCAGAGCTGGTCACTGCAGTACCCATGAATGTTCACCTCAGTAGACATTGTTAAATAAATTCGTCGAAGTAAGCCTTTGGGATCATGGGAATATTTGTGATCCTGAATCTTCTGCTCCTGGATCTGCTTAGTTACACGTAAAGTCGGACTGCTGCAATGGGCTAATTATGCTCAGCAATTCCTCATTTAAAGAACTCCAGGTTTTGTGACTGCAACATTGGATTCAATGCTCATAATGTGACTAAGCAATAGAGCTTCAAGAATAGGCTTGATTTATCACCATAAGACTGCAACACCCAGAACAGGGGCTTTGCTCACCCTCCTTGCATGTCCTCTCCACCCCTGCAGACAGGACAACAGAGGAAAAGAGGGCTACAGCCCTGTGAGATGTGTTGTGCTCCAGCAATCACATGTGGAGCTTAAGTACTTCAGATTCTCCCATAAATAAAAGAACAATATTCTGGCAAGTTAATTTCACTAAACTTTTGACCCTCGGCTATAGAAAAGATCCTTAATATGAGGTGATGGAGGGATTATGTGATTGCTGTACTGAAGATCTGCAAGGGGACAGTTAATCCTTGCCTCTGCATGGAAACACTGTGATTTAAACACACCAAGAGATTGTGTTCAGCCTGTTTCCTTGGCGTGAGAAGTGATACAGTTCTTGTGCTATTCTTCGGCCTCTTGTCTAATAGCGTGTCCCGTTGTTACAACCTATTTCTCATTTTAACCAGGCATAACAAATAGCTTTATGCTGATGTTTTTTCCCTAGTACCTGATTGCCTGGAAAACAAGTGTTTCTCCATGTTCGCATTTATCTACAAATATTTCCATCAGGCTTTTCAGAAGGCAGTAAACGGCAGCCAAAGGAATTTATCCAACACCTCCTTGACTCTCTTAGGGTAGCTTTGTCTCTGGTGATAAGATACTTTTTTAGACATGCTCCATGGTCAGGGGAATGGCCAAGACCTTAAAGAATGTTATTTCAGTATCTAGGTTCTCTATAAGGAATAACGTTCAATGAGGAACAAGAATGTTTCTGTGATGTGTTAACTCTTTCTCTTGACACCAGTAAGGAAAAATGTGGAATTATTTGTTCATGGCTGAGGGCTGGATTTTAAACCTGACCTGTTGCAAGCCATGACCACATGTTTTTGGACCAGGTTGTAGATAAGACTAAATCAGCAATAACTGCTGATGGAACAGGCTGTAAAACATTTGTTGATCCTAAGGTAGATGCTAAGGTTCATGCTGCATGAATAAGATCTTAAGTCCGGAAAGGGATCAAATTTCAGGACCTCAATTCCTGAAACTCACAGAAATCATTTAATTATCATGGTCTGCAGAGTAGACAGGTTTGGATTTTGGAACAGGTTCAGACAAAGTTTTAATACGCATCTTCTCTGTAAAGATCCTGCTGCTCCTTTGGATGAAACTTCTGTGAAGCTTTGACATTTGGCCCTAGCAATGAATTGTTCCCACATCTTGTTCCCTTAACATCAAGACTCCTTTGATTATAGCTCTTTCCATATGCATAATGCTACTCTCTTTATTGCTTCTGTGCACCCTACAGCGCCAAGGTTCATCAATTATCAGAGATGACATTGCTGTAGGTACCCTAAAAACCAAGAGACATCTCTTGCCCTGGAGACCTTCCAACAGCCAAAAGGCTGAGACAGAATATTTATTCTGGGCATAAAGTTTTATTACCGCTTGTGTCTTTACAGAATAAAAGGCTGAGGGTTTCAAAGGTATTGCCCAAACAGGTGCAAAGAGAGAGCTCAGTGTGAGCAGTCCATTTTTTTCATTAGTTGCACTAGGTGTACTACTGTTTTTCTGAAACATTTTCTGTTTGTGCTGGCATAGTCTGACTTCATTTAGCATCTGTATTTGGACATGTACCTCAATTTCCTAAAGTCCACTTTCCTACTAGCAAATCACTAAACTGAGCCTACAGAAGAGACTAGAGAACATCATCAGAGTCTCTAGAGAAAGCTGCAGGACTGTTGCACTGCTCCCTGCATTTTTTATGTTGTTTTGTTTAAATATTTATTTTTGTGAATGTTTGTTATTTGCTTCTTGAATATTTGTGTATACTGACATATACAGATGCACGCCCATGCTTCATTTTATTTAACTGCTTGTTCACTTGTTTGTTTGTTCTACATTTCCATTTTACTGCATATGATTATGCAAAAAGCAGAGCAGGACTGTATTTCAAGGATCAATCTCTACACTGAAAATTAGCTCTGCTTCCATCTTTGCATGGTGTAAGTTCCACCCTTGTGTGTTTGAGTTGCTACAAAAGGTCAATGTTGTCAGTAAACAGCACCAGGAGAAGGGATTGAGAAGGGTAGGATGACAGGTATGAGAAGAGTATGATTCTCTGTAGCAGAACAGAGAACAAAATAAGCTTCTAGGTAAGTTTGCAGCTGTCGTCATCTACATGCTTCCATACGATGCATCTCCATGAACTGGTTGCTGAGATCATCTTCATCATGTGGCTTAGGAAAGTAGACTCTAACTCCATTCAGTGGAGTTTAATCCCTCACTCTTTATTTGAAACATCCTCTACCTTTCAGTCCTAGGACTAACAGAAATCTCTCACCTTTCCACTGCTCTACCAGTGAAGCTTCCCTGGGTATTTTAGCCCTGCTTGTGCCATGTAAACACACAGCACTTTGCCTGTTTGTATAAGACCACGTGGAGTTTGAACGTGTGAACCTGGGTCTCTGGTAGAGGAAAAAAGAACTGATGCATTAACTGAAAGCTTTCATTCCTCTTAAACAGCCTTTCTAGGGAATCCATAACAGATTGAAAACAACCAAGTTGCCTACTTTTGTAAAACTGACCCTTTGTATTCCAAAATCTAACTCTACCTAAAGCGCTGGACTTCTCTGTGACTTGTTCAGTGCTCAGCCACGAGCAAGGGTTTTAAAAGTGTACAGACCAAACTAGTCCCTGCTGTGACTCCTCAGTCTGATGAGGATTTATGAATCACAGCCCAACAGCTGCCTGCTGATAACAAAGCAGCATATCCAGTTCCCAAGTTATTGTACTATTGTTTCAAAGGAGCTGCCAGAGGGTTAGGCAGCCTAGATCCAATTAAGATTGGGGTCAGTCTGCTTACCCGTGGCATGATAAATGTCCTTCTGTGCGTATATCATCATCTCCCGGAAGACCGTCAGGATATACATTCCATTTGTTCGTATCTGATGCTCATTTTCTTATCACTAGGCTTTGCCATCAAATCACTTTCTCTCTTTTGGGACCCGCCTACCTTCGGAGAAACTGGGAAAGTTGGAATTGCAAGGGAGAGTGGGTGCTTTAGCAGCCTAGATTGTCAAACTCTCTCTCTACACGTCACTCACCTGATGGTTTTTCAGAAGGTGGCAAAGACATCTGCTGAAAACCATTTTTTTTTCCTTACGTTCAGGATTAACAATACCTGCACCTCTCCAAGGTGCTTTGCAATGATAACCTTTTGCATCCCTGTTTGTCGTTGAACAGCAATCAGGGAGTTGCAAAGAGGATCATATTATTCTCAGGATGTACCTACAAGCTGCACTGAGGGCAGGTGTAAGGACTCCTTGCCTGTGATCTGGAACCAAGATCTAATCCAGAAAACCATGTGAACGAATTTTTAAAAACCCAAACAAACAAGCCAAAAAACCCCAAAAAGACCGAAAATGTGAATCTTACCACTTAGCAGATTTATTTATGGCCTCAGCACGTGGATTTGATCAGTCTGGCTGGAGCATGTGTCCCTCAACAGCAAAGAAAGTTCTTAAGTCAGTCTCTAAGAAGGAATAGGTAGGAAAATATGACTCTATAATCTTCTTAAGTCTTTGCTCTGACTGTTACCAGAAAGAGATCACTAAACACGGTGATCTACATCTTTAGTCTGACCCAGGATAGCTGTTGCTTTTCTGCTGAAGTTATCTACATGCAGAAAAGCTTTCTGCTTCCCAAGGGCTACCCGGGGGCTGTGTTCTCCCATTACTCCCCAATTCCCCTACAAGCATGGAGCAAATTCAGTTTGATCTCAAACGCGCCAGCGACCCCGCATCTGCGTGGTGGAGTCTAGTCTGAATCAATACGTGACAGCTCAACTATTAAGATTCCTCCAGCTGTACGTTGGCAGCATTCCTCCCATGAAAATACATTTGTTTGTCTTAAATGACAGTTTGGAACAGAGATCATCAGAGTCTCATTTTTAGCCAATTACCCAGCATTTGCTTTGCCCAATTTGCATGGAGAATAACCTATTATTGCTCTCAATCCAGGGGGAATTGTTTGCCTTTCACAGCCTCACAAGCTGCAGATGGAGCTTAATTTTTTTGTAAATACATAAAACAATAAAGCGTGGAGGAAATAGTCTATCTGCGGATGTCAAGTAGGAAGAGAGCAGAGAGCACCTCATCACTGAAAATGGTGGCATTGATTATTGCTCATTAACTCTGAAAAAGACTGAGCCAGTGTCATCAAATGTCCTGCAATACTTCATTACAAAGCAGTACTTTTAATGGCTTGAATCCTAACTCCAAATTCTAAGGGATCTCCTGATTAATGTGTTCTTAGTGGAATTCAAGCGCTCCATATATTGCTGTTAATTTTTACGTCAAAATGATGCATGCTTTTAAATAACTTCTCCTCCTCAAAACCTTTAAAACACTTAACACCACCTTAATTAGGTATATCAGATTTCGATTTCTTTCTCACACCAAAGATACCTGGTGAGTAGCGTTGGCATGGCCATCCTAAGCATGACTAATATTATTTTTTAATAGCTAATGATTTGGAGGATTTTTCTTGTGGCGGTGCTTGGCTTGATAGACTTTCAAGAGAGTTTTCAAAAATGTGAGCAAGTATCTTTTAAAATAGTGTCTTTAAGTGTAGAGACCAAATCCAGAATCACAAAGTTGCTTAGATGCCTAGTATCCATTTACCTCAGCAGAAATTAAAATACCTCCATAGGTCAGGTCCCTTTCTGATTTACAAAACTTTGGCCCATTCTCCATTTGTCTTTGAGTAGATTGGTTAAATACTAGAAACAGACCAGTCTCCAAATGCTGGTTTACTTAATCCTAAATGTTGTTGCCAGGAAGACCCTAGTCCATCCCTTTCAGTTGCTTTTATATGGACAAACCATGCAGTGACAGCAATTCAAATTACCTGCAGGATCCCAATTACAGTGGCTCAGCAAGGATGAGGATGTGTTAGGAGAAGTTTCTTTAGTGGAAATAATTATCAGAGCTCTGGGACCTGGTCCTGTTCTTGGTGAATGCACATAAGAAATGCTATGTACGTGTCTCATCACCCCCAAGAACTAGAAAAGATAATATTGACTTTAGGACATGTAACATGGGAATCAAGATCTTTCAGGGGGTGAAAAGCTGAGCTCTTGAAGAAGAAAAGAAGAGATCTGACCTTGCTTAGGTCAACAAGATGAGGTCTATGATTAACACATATAAGTACACCAAGGGCATTGAACATGGAGAAGAACTGCATGATGGAAAACTCTGTATTGGCAGAAGAGGAAGGTCTAAGTAGGACACAAATAAAGTTTGACTTGAAATTAAAGGATGATTCCTGTCTGTTGGAGGGCACAAACGTTAAAATAAGCTTGCAGTAGAACCAAAATCTTTAATACTTGAAAGGCAAAAGGTGATAAGCTTAAAAAAAATGAGTCTCGAAAAACATCGTACCAGATGTCCCAGGAGACTGGAGACCACAAGCCAGGTGGACCCACCGAGGGCAGTTGGGGAAGTAACAGCTCAGGAGAGAAACATATTTCAATGCAAGACTTTGGGAAATGCAGAGTCAGCCCTCGAGGCTCTGCATGCAGCTGCTCTTCCATGTCTCTGTGCATTTGCTCTGTACCTGGCAGACAAAAGCGAGACTGTGAGAGGTCGATTTACGGCTTTTCTTTCTCTTTTCTCCCAGTGAGAGGAGGGAACTTTTTCGCCCTCGAGAGAAGCAGAACATAAAAGCCATGGACAGACGGTATGAAACTGGGTTTTTTTATTATTTTTTTTTTTCTGCTGACTCCAACATATGCGCCTCTTATTTGATGGTGACTAGTTACGGGCAACCTGTGTTTAAACGGCACAAAAAAAAACTCCTCTCCCTGCAGATCTCATTACCGAAGAAAGTTCTTACCACAGGTTTTTCTCTTGGAAAGAAGCCTGGCTTTAAAGAATCAGCAGAAGTCTGCTACTGGGCAGGTGGAGAGGGAGACAGGGTACAGGGGTCCCAGAAGGAATCCTGGGCATTTTGTGTTTATACCTGGACGTGCTCTGACAAACAAAGGCATTTAACTGCATCACTGAAATTCACAATACAGTTTGCTTTCTGGTAATTTAAATAGGTGTTACAGCAGGGTGCAAAGAGCCTTCAGGATCCTTAAGTACAGTGTCGAAAGTAAGTGAGTTTAATTAAAACTTACCATTCAGAAAAGAAATAATTCTACAAGCTCCAAGTGATAAAACTGGCCTTGCAGGTGAGGTGATTTGCCACTGCCCACAAGAACAGTACTTCAAGGCTTTTCTCTGTGTAGGAGAGGAGTAGAAACTAGTGTCACATAGATGCTTTCAGAAGGGAGAACATTCCTTCATCACCATCACCGTCTCCGTAACGATTCAAACATGGGACTTTCAGAAGTGCCCGAAGTGTGACCACTTTGCTGAGCGGGTGCCTGGAGTCAGGAGCTATAGCAGACAATTCTTGATGGATCAGCCAAGCCTTGCAAGAAGTTGGGAGCCTGAACAATAGATCTTTTGTGCTAAAACAGTATCTCAGAAGAGTCTCATCACTACCTAGTGACAGCCACCAGACACTTGTCAGCATCTCAGACAGATGTCCTTAGGGATAAGAGCTTAACTCTGACTTCACTTCCAGAAGGTATTTTACAGGGGTAAAGCAAGTGGACATCCAATTACTTTAATCTTCTTCTATTTACATCTAGATGGAGAAGCTGGCATTATGCACCAGGACATTTCCAGGATGTGTTTTATGCTTTCTAGGGCTAGAAAATTACCCTGAAAAAAACATTGTTCGGGCACCAGTAGAGACATAAGCACGTCATCTGCCTTTCCCTTCATGTCTGCTGTGTCGTGTATCACACCCAACATCCCTCTCAGCCAGGCATTTAACAAAGACAGAGAAGAATCATTCTGCATAATCACAGAAGTTCTTTCTGCTTTTATGTCAGAGTTACCCAAATAATAGATTATGGAGAGGTTGCAACCTTTAATTGATGCAGTCTTTCAGACTTGGGTATCCACTTTATATTATGAACGTCTTCCTGTAGAAGAGCTTCTCAGTTCTAATAATGCAAGCGAAGAAAATAACGCGGAACCGCAACCTGATGTTGATGACTTATATAACTGTTTAATAAACCATCTATACTACGCTCTGTGAGAATACAAATGACACAAGTCTTTAATAAATTGTTGGAAATGGGAAGAGAAATGCATTAGCAGGGAAGAAAAATTTGTGATTTAGGATTATTTGAGGGTAGTAGTGTATCTTGTAGGTCTTTGGAGTGCATTCTTATAAACATGATGATTTCTAAGAGCTGTCAGCTGCAGTTCAGTTTAATTAAAAAAAAAAACCGAATTACAATGTTGCAATACACGCTTTTGTTTTTTAAAATAATAAGAACCCTTATTTATATGCTCATTTTCAAAATATTATGCAGCCTGCCACTCTGTAGAAATACGAGGCAGCCTTATAATCTGGAAGCTTAATGGACAGATCATAATTGTTGGTTGACAAGACAAAAGGATGTGATTATAATTAGAGAGAGATGATGCCTTGTGATTTTTAAGCTTTTTATTGGAAAGGTTTTATACTTTGATTCACTCCATTTATGGGAATATGCCTATATTTCGTAAATGGATGCTTACTTTTTATCCTCCCTTTCACATCTTTATGTCTTTCATTTACTCATAGAGTATTTTTTATGGCTTTTTTCTTGATAGATGGAGAGATAAACACTTTTTATAATGCCTCATTGTTTAGGTATAAAGCAACTTGCATATCTTCGTCTGGGAAGATTCTTTCCCCCTTTTCTGACATGTTTGATCACTCATCAATTCCCAGGCATTGCTGTGTAAGTGTCATCATGGAGGCCATGCATCTTTTACAACTGTTTCTAGACTGAGCTGCATTAGCAAACCTTGTGCTAAATTTGCAATGACCCGTGTTCACATTGATAAAAAGTGACACCATTGTCTTGGGTAAGAAGCAGTGAAACGTGTAGGTTTCCCAGGCTCAATAATTCCCAAATTAATTATTTTATATTTTTTTTTTGGCAGGGACCTGTAACATAAAAACTACATTATAAGGTAAAACCAGAAGCCCCTCTAAACTGGTGCCTGAAGCTCTGCAACTTAACTCAAAGATGATCACACTGAAATCACAAGAATGTGGTGTGGAGGGACTGAAAACAATGTTCAAGTGCAGATGCCAAGGGGAGAGCTTATGGACAGAGAGAGTACTCTACCCTGTAGAGATCCCCAGAGTCATCAGTCGACTGACTTTTTTTCCATTAACTTGTCCAATTGATTTTTGATGACACATAAATATTTAGTAACTATCGTGTTCTATGCTGAGAAGCTCTGTAACTCAAGTTTTTGCTGTGTGAAGTAATTTCTTTTGCCCATGTTGAGCCTGTCACCTGCTATTTTCATTTCAGAACTCACAATAACTCTTGTTTTGATTTGGTTTGGTTTTTCTTTTGTATCGTACTATATTGTATTACACTGTTTTGTTTCGGTTTTAATTTGTTATTTTAAGAATACGAGGACAAACAGTTCCTCCCTTTTCGAGACCACTCAAGACTTTGCAGACCTCTGTCCATTTCCAACAGTCTCTTTTTCTGGGATGATGAAGCCTAATTTTTTTGGTCATTCTTTGCAAGGAGATTGTCCCACTTCTGTGATAATCCCCATCACCTTTTTCCGTATCTTTTCCAGTTTTATTCTGTTTCATTAGAGACAGGGGACTTGGGAAAGCATACAATAATTAGTGAGTGTATAATAGATACGTACCATGGTTTAACTGTGAAAACAGACCCACTTTTTGGTTTATTCCTTGTGATTTTCCAGCGAGCTTCTTCTTGTCCTCTAACTGGATTGTAGATGTCCTGAAGACAACAGTCATCATTTAGTCCCCCTCCTCAGTGCCTGGCACTATCGACTTCAGCAGTGGGTTTAACCTGAGACCAAGCAGCTGGTGCTGTGTACCCCTTTACCTTGTTCTCTAGATCAGTTCTAGATGAATTCAGAGATTCACTTCCTGCCTTCACTTTCAGATTCAGCAGTGACCTCCCGTCTCTGTTCAGTTAAAGGCCTCTATTTCTAATTGGAGTGTGTCCGAACTCAGCTTCAAGCAATCAGTTCTGGTTCCGCCATTCTCTTTCATATTAAACAACTTTTTATTACCCAGTATTTTCTCTCCATGAAGGTATTTCTACGCTCTAATGAATGTTCTTTTTACTAAGCTAAACAACTTTAGTGCTTTGGTATCCTTTTTTTTTTTTGTCAAAATATCAGTCCTCAATTTTTGCAGCTCTTTCTGTACACTGTTGTTTTTTTCAGCATCTTATTTAGAGGTGTTGACAGCAGAATTGGACTCAGTAGCGATGCATCAAGCTGTGGTTGTTAGTTCTGGATCAATGTCTTCTTGGATCACCTTCCGGAACAGTTCTGATTTGGATCAACTCATGATAGCATGAAGACCATGATGGCTTTAGGCTGGTTTTGGGAAGACAGACAGTACCTGACCCAATATCAAGCTAAAGTGACAGTGTGGGTTGACCCCTTTCATTCTCCAAAATACAGACCTAATATAGAAGCATAGAAGCATATAATCAGAGAATCATAAGATGTTTGGGGATGGAAGAGACCTTTAAAGTCATCCCTGCAACAAATAGGGATGTATTCAGCTAGATCAGGTTTCTCAGAGCCCCATCCAACCTGATCTTGAATGTTCCCAGGGAACATAGCCCAAGACTGTGAAGATAAAACCACTGGCTGTTGGATCAGTGATTTACACCCTATGGAAGTGCTGATTTTGGTCTAATACTGCAAAATTTAAAGTGTGGTGCATCTCATACGTCATCTGCTTTTTGCACATTAGGAGATGAAATCATTCCTCAGGACCTACTTGCCTGGGATCTCCCATACACAGCCAGAGGATATGAACTGCTTAGAAGCTACAACAATTTCTGTCAGTGAGTGTGTATTTTGCCTATATTCAGAATATCCCTTTCGTATTAGGCTAAGGGCATTTTACTGCTTGATCTGCCAAGAACCTCTGGGATGGGATCCAGTGCCTTCTTGCCACTTGGATCACCCAGGCACTTTGGGAATCCCAGTGAGGTGGGGAAATGCCAGCAATTTCTACTTAGACCTATAAAGAAATCACTCCTTGTTCAGCAAATGACTACCTCTCCCCAGCTAATCAGAACAATCTTATAATGCAGATTTACAAGCTTAGGTGCCAAATAACCAGGGAATCAGCAGACACATGTGCCCTTCAAAATAATCCTTTATCTGCCAAGGGCAGATATTCAGCTGATATTTAGATATAATTGGCTGACTCTGTTGGTCCCTGGCTCAATATGTTTGGGCTGTTGATTTTTGTTCTTTGACAGCTTCGACTAAGCTTAGTCTATTTGTCTGTACAAGATCCCCTCTTTGGCAAAAAACTTCTGCTTGGTAGGACTTGGATGCATTCAGCTCTTTGGGCGTGCATTTGAGGGGTCCTGTATTTTCCAATCTTTAAGGGTTCAGCTTGCCTAGGTGCATAGCTGAAAGGTTTAGAGTGCCTAACCACAGTGTCACGACAACTATGTTCAATACTCCGAGCTTGTGCTGGCACTGAGCTCATTTTTATATATCTGAGATTAAGCAATGAGCTGTAATTATTAAAAACGTTATTTAACTTTACTAGGAAGCTTTGGGAAATGCAGTGCAGGGAGGTTTATCATCTATGCCTGTGTTTTGCTTGAGGCAAGAGAGTTTGGAAGAAGCAATATAGAGGAAATGTGGCTGTTAAACCAGGAAGAAAAAAAAAATAGGTATAAACCAGAAAATCTGCTTTCCAAACAATTCAGTGACCATCCTTCAGTGACCATCATCTCCATAGATGGGGAAATGACTGACCAAGTTGTATTTCTTTGCCCCTGCAAAGAAGGAAAAATTCCTTTCAGTAAGATTTACCTTTTTTTTTTTTAGAGGATTGTGGATACTGGTAGAGAAAGGGGAGATAGAATTTCATGTCCTATGTCCCTTCTAACCACGCCTCATTCTGTATGTTGACTCCAGCAAAACTCTGCAGACTGAAAAAATTATATATACCATACACAATCACTTGGCTCTCAGTGGTGTGTTTTCTCTCTTCCTCCCTACCCATGCATTCATACATCAAATGGTTTAATGTTGAGTGAAGTTAATGGTCTCCAAGTGTCTAAATGGGATGTGGTTTTGTACTCATGCTGCAGGCAAAGACCTTTTGCAGCAATCACTCGTGTGAACAGCTGGATTCCAAACCTGTGTGGCAGAGGCTAAGCACTCTCCCTTATTTTGTGATCAAAAAGGCTGAACATCAAGCTGCAAATGTCACTCATTATCATTCATTATTCCGAATTATGCTGAAGGGGAAATAGATCTCTTTGGCTTCAGTCCTATTCATCTAAGTTTACGCCACCAGGATGGAGAACAGGAAGAAGAGACTTTTTTTTTTTTTTTGAAGTTATATTTGAGCAATATCAAAATATATTTTGAGAGAAGAAAAACTGCAGTGAGAACAAGCAAGCGTTTTAGCCCTCATGAGTGGAGTTCAAGTAGCTGCCAACATTTCTGTGTGTCAGAAAAAAATAGTATTAAAAAAAGAACACATAAAAAATGAATCTGTTCTGCTCTCCTGAACAGATACATTTTGAAAAGCTGTTTTTTTTCAAAAGTTTCCAAGTACTCACCTCACATTCAGTCTTCTCCACAGCGAGATGAAACTCTATCATCTTCTATGACAGCTGGTCAGTGGAAAAGATATGAGATGATGAGGGTACAGAGTGCAACAGCTGAGAAGTGCTGTGGGAGGACTGAGGTGACGAGGCCATGCAAGTACTCATGTGTCAGTCAATGTCTTGACCTGCAGGTAATTGGTGATGCTGCTAGGATAACAATGAAATTTCAGCAAGAAAAAGTATCTTGGAGCAATTATTTTGATTCCATTCCAGAGAATCATGACTTAGGGGAGGTAGGAACTTGTCACAAGCTATGTCTACTGTTTTCTGTCTGGCTTGAAAGTTTGAAGGCCAATAGACATGCAATGCATCTGCCTTGATGACAGCATGATCTTTTGTTTCTAACTATTCATCCAGCTGTGTGAATGCAAGCTTCATTGCAGATTTGCTCTGAAGGTGACCTCTGAACAGGAACTTAAAAATGGCCATTGTACATTGGGCAGAAATAAGTCACCTTCACCCTGTAAATGAAAGAAGCCATCTGAGTATCAAATGGACTTTGGGGTTGTTTACTGCACCTTGTGCAACTATTTTCTTTCCTCACAACAAAGAGCAGTTCCATGAAGCACTTTGCCAACACATTTCTGGCCTATATTTTTCTAGGGAACATAAAAGAAATCCCTGAGAGGAGGGAAATAAGATTACTTGGAGAGATTATTTCTAGACAGCAGAGGACGTGAGGGTGGTGAGGCATTGGAACAGGTTGCCCAGAACTGTTGTGGATGTTTCTTCCCTGAAAGTGTTCAAGGCCAGGTTGGACAGGGCTTTGAGTAACCTGGTCTAGTGGAAGGTGTCCCTGCCCATGGCAGGGGTGTTGGATGTAGGTGATCTTCAAGGACCATTCCAGCCCAAACCCTTTGATGTTTCTATAATTCTGTGTCTAAATAACAGTGAATTGAATTATGGTCTAAGGGAATCTGACTATGTTGATGAGGTATGTATTTGACACCAGACATGTATGTTGATAACACCATACAGAAACCTAGACACCTATGGCTTGTCCTAGAGTTGAATTCCACTGAACATGTCTTCAAAATGCCACCAGTGTTTCCCCTCTTGTAGCCTTAAAAATTTTATAGAAAAAAAATATTCAAACATCAACTTTGTTCATGTTCCCCAGCACTTCTTGGATGTTAAAGCGTCGGCACTCTCCAAAGGAAAAGCATTTGCAGTCTGGTCTACTTAGTACTCAAACTGCATCTTAAAAAGAACAACACCACAGCATCTTGATATTTTCTGACTGTTTTGTGTATGTTAGAGACTGAAAGGGAACTGGATTTTGTCATATGCTTAAAGTACTAACCTGAGAACTGGGATTTCTGGATTTGACTCCCAGCTACAGCACAAATGCACTGGGTGGCTTTTGACAGGCCCTTCAAATTCCTTGTCCCTTAAATATTAATAGATAAAATGGAGACTATTTTTCCTAAGGCAGTTGAGCTGAATGCACTAATGACTGTGAGATGTTACAGTAATGGAGACATTTGACAAATGTAAAGAATGATGCTGCTGTTATTAGTGTGATGGATCAAAACTTCACTTCAGGTTCATTAACTTCATCCTTTTGCTTGTCAGTGTATAAACACTATTTTTGGTAGCTCAGATTCCAAAGAACTCATTATTAGCATTTAAAGTCTGCCTGAAATTAAAAAGTAGAGTGGTGCAGGGGAGAGGGGTATTTTTTCCCTCTCTCTATAAAACCTGGCATTGTGAAAATTATGTCTCTTGACACCACGGTATAAAGCAAACACAGAAGCTTTCCTCAGTGACAGGAAAGATTAAAGGCTACTAAGGGGTGCAGCAGAACTTGAGAAGAATAAATGTGAACTGCTTTTGCAAAACACCCCTGACAGAATTGGATTTTGGGTGAGAAATGGCTGGAGCTGAACAGAACGTGATAAAGGTGCCCAACCCAAGCTGATTGTGTTGAGCCATTTGGGATATTCCTGCACCAAGCACCAGGTTTAACATCTGATTTGCTCTGATGGTGTGCCTTGCAGTAGGTCTGTGTGCTTATGCAATTGTCCCTGAAGTAGTATGAGACCTTCCATCACCACAAATACTAGGGTTTTGCTAAGAGATGGATACAGGAGTGACCTGGTCCTGCTTATCCTGTATTAAATCTCCAGTAAAAGGTGTAGTGAACCAAATTTAGTTTTGTCCCTTACCTGCTTATATTAGCATGGATAGCTGGGATTTCACTCTATTTTGTTGAAGCATGAAAATGTAATCTCATTTTGCAAGGACTTAGAGGATTTGAGTCATATGGAGGATGAAGTACCTCCTAGGCAAGGCTTTAGTAGAGATTACACTAAGTACACTAAGTGCAACCCACAGTCATTGTTGACACAGGTGATGGATTGAGGTGCTTCAGGTGACCCACTCTGATAACCTCAGCAGCCCTGACTTTTTCTTGGCTGCACCAAAAGAAACGTCCTGACCTTTAGGAGATATCTAACAATGTGTAACAGTTGTGGGGTGGTTATGGATAATCACACTTTGAAATAACAGCCATGGGGAATTCATGCCAAGCTAGAGTGTGGTGTACTGCTCTTCAGCACCCAGCTTCTCGTCAAGATAGGTAAGGTAGAAATTCAGCCTGGAGAATGAATTAACAACATTGTTTCCTGGTCTTTCCCTGTCCATCTCCATTCCTCATTAATGTCTTGATTTATATTTAGTGTCTCTTTCTTACACACCTTTTTTTTTTTTTTAACCTGCTTTTGTAACCAGTGTACCAAAAAAGTCTGCTCCACTGCTGTCTTGCAGAAGGGTTACGACTATGCATGAAGATCCTGTTGCATTTTTCTAACAACAAGGAAGGTTATTTGATCTTGAGCCTCATACCAATAGAGGACAACAGAGGGATAAAATACACACAGAGAGAAATATTCACAGAGAGGAAAATTCACTGCTAGATATTTGTACCCTTAGTGAGATGTTTCATCAGGTTATGTGACATCTAGCAGTGGTCTGTCAGGGCTAGGGGAGTTTTAATTAGAGCTCGTGGGTTTGCCCTGCAATAGGTAGGTATGATCTTTCAGCGAGCATGCTGGAAACAACTGCAGGGTAGCATCTCCTCAGGCTGATTTAGCTGGATCTGCCAACTCCTTGTTCTCCATCAATTTCGCTAAAGTGTTCTGGCAGAGGTAAAAATACCGTTAACATCCACCAAAGATAAGTCATGTTAGTGTGCTGACGAGTACAAGTCATAAATGTGATGAATATTCACCTGCATGGTGAGAGTGACCTTGCAGTGATTTGGGAAAGACCTGCAGAGTCATAATTCAATGTCACCACCTCTTTTGCTCAATCTACCTGGGTTTTAGGAAGAGACAGTGTCTGAGATGGTTTTCTCAGCAGCAGCCTCATAGGGTGAATTTCCCACGGGACTAATTACCATGAATTGTGGTGCTGCCATTGTCCCACTATAAATTGTCCTGATAATGAGGCAGGTGAGCGCAGATTCCAAACCTTGGCCTCATGCAGGTTCAATGAGGATAAACCGATCAAAGGAATGTGAAACACCGAAACTTGTTGTTACAAAGCTGCTGTGGAAGAAACACATAATTAAAAACACTCCCCTGGAGAGAATATCATTTAATCTTCTTCACATAACCCACTACTAAGACAGAAAACACAACAAAAGAAGAGATCTGAATCACAGCAAGAGCAACGTCATTTTTTGTTGTGTGATTTGCTGGAACTCCTTGTTATAATTTTACACTTGATGTAGAATACAAGGTCAATACTGAGACTTGTAAAGTGAAAATTGCCATGTTGTATTTCAGCAAACAGGACATTTCCATTGGCTATGAGAACCTCTCGGACTTTTTGTTTCCAATATGCTCTTCAGTCTCCAAAGCACAGCGTGGTTTCAGAGAAACAACAGGGGACTCAAACCATGGTATTTTATTGAGGAACACAGGATTTATTAGACTCAATTAGACTGTGGACCATTTGTTCCTGTATCTTGCCTCAAGCAATGAGTGAATTCCAGTATTTCAGAGGCAAAAGAAATTGTAGTGGATGACGAGACATGGGAAATTTTCTTAATGAAATTTGAAAAGTTTCCTTATTGACCTAGAACTCAGCTCTCACTAACTCCAAAGCAAGCTGGGAGTCCTTTTCAGCCTTGAAAAGAGAAGACTTTAGGGGGACCTAATGGCTGCCTTCCAATACCTGAAGGGAACCTACAGGAAGGCTGGGGAAGGACTTTTTACAAGAGCATCCACTGATAGGACAAGGGGAAATGGGTTTAAGTTGAAGGAGAATAGATTTAGATTAGATCTGGGGAAGAAATTCTTCAGTGTGAGGGTGGTAAGACTTTGGAATAAATTACCCAGAGATGTTGTGGCTGCCCCCTCCCTGGAGGTGTTCAGGACCAAGTTGGAAAGAGCCTTGAGTGGCCTGATCTAGTTGAGAGGCGTCCCTGCCCGTGACAGGGAGGTTGGATTAGATGTCAAGCAGAAGTGTCAGGAGGACGGAGCCAGGCTCTTTTCAGCGACGTCCACTGACAGGACAAGGGGCAATGGGTGGAAGCTGGAACATAGGAGGTTCCGTAAAAATATGAGGAAAAACTTTTTCACTGTGAGGGTGACAGTGCCCTGGCACAGGCTGCCCAGGGAGGTTGTGGAGTCTCCTTCTCTGGAGACATTCAAAACCCGCCTGGACACGTTCCTGTGCGCTCTGCTGTAGGTGGTCCTGCTCTGGCAAGGGGGTTGGACTAGATGATCTTTGAGGTCCCTTCCAACCTCTAACATTCTGTGATTCTGTGATTCTGCAATTGTGTGATCTCTAAGGTCCCTTCCAATCTAGGCCATTCTATGATTCTATGAAATCTGGGTCATAGAATCATGCACTGGTTTGGCTTGGAAGGGATCCTGAAGATCATCTAAGTCTAACCTCCCTGCTGCGAGCAGGAACATCAAAAAGAAATATTGTTTTCATCAAATATTGTTTGCTCCTTTTCTCATAGTTACTAAAAAAAAAAAAAAAAAAGAGACTGAATTTTAAAGGATTAAATCTCTTACACTTAGTTTTATAGTGTCCATCTTTGTGACGCAGACTGGACAATTGTGTGCTGGAACAAGAAAATTTTATAACAGGGTTGAGATACTTGCAAGCACCATCCCCCGCATAGTCACTGGGTAAACTTGCTTTTTCACTACTTATCAAACATGGAACTGAGTCTTTCCTGACAGACTGTTCGTGTATTGCACTGAACAATCAAATGTAACAGCAGAGACCTCTTTTCAAGTTCTTGTTGATCCGTGGGAGAGTTTTCGGTGATGTCCCAACTACAATATTACAAGATGTGGCTGAAGAAAGACATTGAGGTGCAGGAGTGTGTCCAAACAAGGGCAACAAAGTTGGTGAAGGGAACAAAGAACAAGTCTTCCGAGGCACAGGTAAGGGACTAGAGTTGTTCAGCATGGAGAAAAGGAGACTGCAGGGAGAACTCATTACTTTCTACAGCTCCCTGAAAGGAGATTATAATGAAGTGGGAGTCAGTCTCTTTTCCCAAGTAACAAGTGATAGGACAAGAAGAAATGACCGTAAATTGCATCAGGGGAGATTTAGATTGGATATTTTTGACAGTTACATCCTCCCTGGCCTTGCAAAAGACAGGACACCAGGTCCTGCAAAAGATCTGACAAACAGACCTGCTCCAAGGACCTGGCGAGGATGGCCATTGAAGCCTGAAGACTTTGATTACCATGTCATTTGTGTACTGGCTCCTGAGCTCATTGGAAATTGCCCACAGCCAAACTTGGCTCAGGTATAAACTGGCCCCACCAGAGAACCAATTTGAGTCAGTCCTCCTCAGAGCAGTGGGTCTCCACTCAGGGACTCCCCCTCCATCCAAGGAAACTTTCCGGGATTGACAGCACCCACCACACCCCACTGGTGAGGGAAACTTCTGGAGATACCCTTGAGAGAGCTCTTGCACCTCCGTGAGTGTGTGATTTGCTAGGTACCCGTACAGGAGAGGTTTTCCCCCTTTTAGTGAGTGAGTGCGTGCACATTTTTGATCACATAGTCACAAATTCCTAAATCCAACTCTGTAGTGATGATTCTCAACTTCTTTCCGAATCTGTAATATACTTTGTTTGTTGCATTGTGTGGTGCTTTTTGGGTTAGAATAAATTCTGATATTTTGTAGCAGCCCTGTCTGGTTTTGTGTATGCCTCCGTGGCAATATTAAGGAAAATTTCGTCACCAGAAGGGTTCTCAAGCACTGGAGCAGTCTGCCCAAGGAAGTTGTCGAGTTACAGTCCCTGGAGGTGTAGATGAGGTGCTTAAGGTTTAATAGTGGACCTGGCATTGCTAGATTAACAGTTAAACTCGATGATCCTAAGTGTCTTTTCCAAACTAAATGATTCTATGATTCTAGGATAAATGATGTAAACTACATTTCAGATTATTTGGTAAGAACGAATTGCTGTCATTGCCTACTTTGGCTTCTTGCTTGCTGAGATAGGAAATAGGATTTTTCAGTAGTAATTTCTGCTTCAAGTCTAATAGTCATTCTAATGCTAAAGCTTAACTTTTATATATGAAAAATACATTACAAGAATGAAAAAAAGTTTTTCTTGATTTGAGAGTTACAGGGCTGGAGAATCCATCACAGCATTAGTATAGGCTGATTAAATAGTTAATGGCACAGTGTTACAAATGTATTCCTTAATTTCTTTTCTAAATTAAAGCTCTGCAAATAATTGATATTTTGGTTCACTGGGCAAATTAAAAATATAAAAAAAAAGAAGGAAGAAATTGATAACGAAAGAAAACATTTTGGCATGAATGAACTCTTCAATTTGTAAACTAAAACACTGCTGCGGAGGTCTGAGAAATGTGAAGTCTAATTATAGTAGCACTGCAACTGTAGTAATGAGGGACTAGAGAGCGTGACTGATAAGCGGAAGATAATGGTCTAATAGGCATGATGTGCACAGCTCTTCGAAGACTAACAGAAGCCTACGTGAGACATCTGTGAGACTGTGCAGAGGACGAGCATGACAAGGAATCTTTGAAAATGATATTTGAAGGTGAAGAATATCCAGTGAAGGTGTGGCTTTGCTAACGACCAGATTTCTCGGTTGTGCTTTGCGCGTGGACGAGGCAATTAGCTGGCTGAAATGTGCGTGTCGGGAGATTGCCAGCAGTGGGAGAAAGGCATGATGCTAAAAGAGGAACTTAACCCTCTGGATGTGGACTGCCGGGCAGTTAGACCCCGCTGCATGATGCCTGGTTGTTAGCACGTGATGTTTGGCTTGCTGTTTACTGCTGAACGAGAAAAGTGCAGGAGAAATCCAACCTGGAGTCCAGGTGTATATTTAGAGAAGATCTGAGGGCTGGGAGAAATGAGTACAGATTAGGGGATGTCCTGCTGGAGAGCAGCCCCATGGAGACAGACCTTGGAGTCCCAGTGGGCAGGGAGTTGTCCGTGGGACAGCAACTTGCCCTTGTGGCCAAGAGGGACACTGGGATCCTGGGGGGCAACAAGAAAAGTGTGTCCAGCAGGTTTAGGGAGGTTCTCCTCCCCCCCTACTCTGCACCGGTGAGACCACACTTGGAATCCTGTGTCCAGTTTGGGGCTCCCCAGTTCCAGAGAGACACGGACCTACTAGATAGAGTCCAATGGAGAGTTATGAGGAGGATCAAGGGACTTGAACATCTCTCCTGTGAAGAGAGACTGAGAGAACTGGGGCTGTTCAGCCTTGAAAAGAGATGGCTGAGAGGGGACCTTATTAATGTATAGAAATATCAAGAGGAAGGGGACAATCTCTTCTCAGTGGTGCCCAGCAATAGAACAAGAAATAATGGGTTTAAGTTAGAACAGAGGAAGCTGAACTTCAACAATAGGAAAAACTTTTTTACTGTGAGGGTGACAGAGTCCTGGCACAGGCTGCCCAGAGAGGTTGTGGAGTCTCCTTCCCTGGAGACTTTTGAAACCCACCTGGACACATTCCTGTGTGATCTATTGTAGCTGATCCTGTTCTGGCAGGGGGTTGGACTCGATGATCTCTAGAGGTCCCTTCCAACACTGAACATTCTATGATCCTTTGATTCTGTGATTCGAGAAAAACTCTGGAAGGGACAACTATTTCCAGTGGGTGAAGCAGATCTCAAACACAGCAGACAGTATATTTCTTTCTCTCTCTCTTTTTTTTTTTTTTTTAGAAAACCAAATTATGTTTGCTTTCTGATTTATTTATTCTATGATCCTGTTGTTGTTTCAAGATCAGTGAGTGTGGGTTTGCCAGAGAGACTAGTGGAGGTTTTTAGTCCTTCATCTTTACCTTGTTGTTGATATTGAACATATGTAGAGAAGAGAACATGAGAAAAGGTACCTTTCTCCTTCTCTGCCCGTCCTTTCCAACATAGCCATTTTGGCTGCATCCTGTTCTGTGTATTTAGGAAATCTCAAACAGAAGAAATAATCTGTTTTCTTAGAAAACAACACCTTTCCAGGAATAGTTTCAAACAAATTTCAAAAATGTCATGTTTTTGAAGATCTTTAGCTGATTCATTAGTAATTTCAGCCAAGGGGGAAAAAAAATAAAAAAAAATTTCTGTCTCCTGGTCTGGGTCTTTCTGTTTCTGAAGATGTTATTCCTGTCCTCATCTCATGTGAAGGAGCCTCATGGTTGCTAGCTGGTCAGTGATGGTTATGCTGCTTCTCTCCTTTTATGCCTTTCTTTTAAAATATAACCCTTTAGACTCATTTATCTCTTTGAAAGTAGGTAGAAAGCAGGTCAAGAACAACAATAAATGCAATGAATGGGAAAATCTCCAGCAAAGACACACAATAACTTTTCAACATGGCCAAACAATGCCATGACCAGGAACTGTGTTATACTTGGAAGTGATAAATTCAAAACTAAGCTCAGAAAATGGAACATTTAATTCCTCCCACAGTCATATCTCTACCTATGTTGCAGGTGTGCAATGGATTTTTTATTTTTTTTTTTTTGCCAACAGACCATGATTGAATGACATACCTGTAAAAAAAGTAGATTGAAAACTTTTAACTTGAGTTGAAGGGCTGGAGATCCCCAGAAAAGACATTTAATATCCTGTGTGGATAGAAAAACATAAGCAACACACATTCATCCAAACCTGGTTATGTTTGCCAGATGTGTCAGACTGTATAAAGTTTTATGCTGCAACAAAAATTAAGCCTTACATTACAATTAGCAGATAAAGAACCTAACAGTCCCCAGCAATCCTCTCGACACCATCCCAGCTCTTTCAGCCAGAGTAATATATTAATGGATTACAAAAAATAATTTAAATTACATTCCTGTGTAGTGGATGTAAGATTTGTGAGACGACATTGCATTGCTTTTTTTTTTAGAATTTTGGGCATACCTGGTTCTGAGCGAGGGAGGAGGAGGAGGAAAGAAAGAACTAATTAGGTGTAACAAAAAATAATGATGAAATATAAGATCACAGCATTGTTGGGAGATACCTGATGGCATGAGGAATGAAGAAAGCTGGATGTGGGCAGATCAATCCCTTGCTCGTTTTGCTAGGCTAACTGATCTGCCACGAGTTCCTCATGCCTAAATACAGTGTGATCCATCCAGGCAAGCGAAGGTGAAAACCAATGGATGAATCAAGGGATAGGACATATGGGAATAAGAATTGTCCCCTTTAGCATAGAGCAAATAAGGGATCTTCAAGGAACTGGGCAGAGGAGGGTAGGTAAGAGAGGCTGCGTATGGGATTAATCACAGACAAAGACCAAATCCCCAAAGGAGCAAAACAGTCAAAGATTTGCAGTATTTTTGTCTAGGGCAGAACTATGGAGAACCACTTGGCCAGTTATAGAGAGGGGAGCAGAGATTGGTGAAGTTCTGCCTATTGCTGGAAAGCGCAAATCCCCAGTAACATCCTCTCCTCCAGCTCCTTCCTGGATCTCATGGAATATCTCTTCTTTCTGAACCCCCCTTTTCCCATAATGTAAGCAAAACTGATCTGATCTCAACTCATCTTCTCGCGAAGAAGAAATATTGATTTTAATTTGTACTTTCAAGAAGATTTTAGTTGGCTCCAAGGGAGCTCTTTCCTGGTTGTTCCTTGGCATAGTTTGGGAACTGGAATATTTCTTTAGTCTTTGTGTAGTTTGCTGTATGACCCTGAGCCGACTCCTCCAGCAGTTAACCAAAACAAAAATTGCCAAAAGACTACTTAAACTTCCTTTTCTTTTTTTTTTTTTTCTATTTTATTTTGATTTTATTCTTCTGCACACTGACACCTCCAGGAAAAAAAATATTTTTGGTGAATCCCAAATTCAGACACCAAAATTTTGACTTTGAGTTGCTGGAAATGTTTGCAAGAGAAGGTGTCAATTTAGATTTCATTGCCAGCAGAAGGAAGTCTTTATGATATAAATGCATTGAAACATGAAAATACTTGCTGTATCTCAGAGTGATGTTACAGATGAAAGTAAGAACAGATGCTCCAGGGGAGACCAAAACCTCAGTCTACTCCAGTGTGTTGTCCCCTGCAGTGAACAGTAGCAGATGCTTCGAGAAGAGGGAAAGAGCCAGTCTCTCACCACTGTACTCTCCCAGCCTCCAGCAATCTGATCTGTATGTACTTTCCAAGGCAGAGATCATGTCTCATTGTTTGAAAGATTTTGATGAAGTTTTTATTTCATGGCATCGTGGATTTGCTGGAGGGATAACTGAACGTACATGACGCAGGCTGTCAGAGGAAAGTAGTCCTTCCCAAGTCATGACTCTTGGGTGAAATATTACCCATAAAACTTGTGAGAACCAGGCAGCCTGCGAATAGAAGAAATATTGGTGGGAGTTTGTCACCAGTGTTCAGGAGTTTGTCACTAGCCACGGCTGAAGGAAGGGTGGGTCCACGCAAGCAGCTGATTCCAGTGGCTCTGTTGACTCACAAAATCCATTAAAATGGCAAACATTTCTTTGGGATGAAAAAAGACTTCTGACAATGTCCTTTGCCATCCCATATTTGAAGAGTATGCAAGAGACAAGGGTTGATATTTTTGTTAGGGTGAGGTCTATTTGAAGTTTACTCATTGGGTGATTAAAACCCAGTGATTTCAAATTTCTACTTTTGAGCAAACCTGCCCCACTTTCTTCAGAATCTATTTAACTGAACAGTGGCATACTATGAGTTGTTCCTACCCAGTTGTTTATATTCTTCTAATGAAATAAAAAATGTAAAAGAAAAAAAGTGAGAAAAAGAGAAACAGAAAGCCTGGGCAGTCAAGAAACCTGCTGAAACATGCCAGATACTTTGGATTTTTGACACTTCTTATGTTTTCCTTGACATGGATTAGGGCCAATGTTGTTAATTCACAGCAAGAACATTTTGTTTATTAGGAACATGCAGTGAATTACAATAAGAAGTCAACTCACAGCGGTTGAGAAATTGCACAGCCCTCTGGATGATCTGTTTTCATATCTCAAAAACCTGTGGATCTGAGTTCAATACAGGCACTCGCCAAGCAATTCCTTGGTCAAGATTGAGAAGTGTCTGGATAAAAATTTGATGCCAACCGATTTTCAAGACCCCATTTCTTCATGGTTTTCAACTGAGATCTAAAAAGATGGGTTTGTTACTCCACCTAACCTTAAAATCTGTGAGTTGCTTACCTAAATGTCGGGGAAATCAGGTACTGTGGAAACGTTTCCTGACCACTGCTACTTACCTACACAATAAACCATGACTTGTAACAAATTCCTAGGAAAACCAGGCAGATTCTCTCTCTGTGAGGGCCAGTCACCCAAATAAGGCTAAGTAACTGGTCCACAGAAAACATTATCAATGTATGCAAGAGTATTAAAAGGCTGTATATAACCATATAACTTCTCTAAGGCTTTATAAATATATT
Source organism: Trogon surrucura (assembly GCA_020746105.1). Classification (NCBI taxonomy): domain Eukaryota; kingdom Metazoa; phylum Chordata; class Aves; order Trogoniformes; family Trogonidae; genus Trogon; species Trogon surrucura. The sequence goes on along the minus strand of CM036619.1, from coordinate 2,489,912 downwards.
GTCAGATCCTATCAGATGGTATAAAATTGGTTTTAAAGCAATTTCTTCAAGTTATAAGTATACATATGCATATGTATACACACACCAAATTTGTGGATGTAAAATCAGTCACAGCCTGAGAAAACCATAGTAGGCAGAAGGGTTGGAGGACACAGTTTAGAAGTCATGGGATTTGGTCAGTGTATCTTTCTGCCCTCATCCTCCACATAAAATTATAGAATCATTTAGGTTGGTAAAGAACTTTAAGATCAATCCTGTGTTGCCTGATCTAGCAGAGAGATGTCACTGCTCATGACAGGGAGGTTGGATTAAATGATCTCTAAGGTCCCTTCCAGCCTAGGCCATTCTACAATTCTATGATTCTATGATCAACAAGGCTAACCATTAACCTAGCAATGCCAGATTCAAACTGAACCATGTCCCTGAGCACCACATCTACACATCTTTTAAATCCCTCCAGGTATGGTCCCTCCACCACTTCCCTGGGGAGCCTATTCCAATGCTTGATAACCCTTTCAGTGAAGAAATTTTTCCTAATATCCAATCTAAACCTGCCCAAGCACAGCTTGAGGCCATTTCCTCTTGTTCTGTCGTTGGTTACTTGGGAGAAGAGACCAACACCCATGATGCTAAGTAAAGATTAGAATTAAGTGAGAAGAAGAGGATGAAAAAAAAGCCTCTGCTCCAGTCTCCTCTAGTCCTCCCTCCAAACCTATTGCTTGCAGGACTGAGTAAAAACATCTCAGCCTGTCTTCTGAAGACATTTTTTTCAGGACATTCTCCACTGGACAGATTAGCGAAGTGCCATGTCTCATCCAGCTTGACGACATCAGTAATTGTAAGCAGGTTCTGTGTCCCACTTTCAAAATCCAGATGAAACCAAATATCACTCTCAGTTAACTTGATAGCCCTTGGGGCTATTTGTGAAGACTAAGACATAAAGATGTACCTGATCATCTCCGTTAGTATGGCAAGGACACAACAAACAATTAATTCACCTTGGGATCCCAGGATGGGGTTGGCAGATGTCTGATACATTCAACAGACATTTGACTGATCACATGAACTTCTAGCCCCTAAAATTCATTTTCTTTTCTGAAGATGATGATCTGTTTGTAAACATATCCAAGAGCAATAAAAAAAAAAATGGTGAGTGAATTGGAGCAATTTGGCATGTGTTTTCTGTTTTTCAAATATGGAGGACCTGAAAAAACAAGATGCATGTTGAACCAGGAGTCAAAAGGAGAAAAATAAGTGAAGAATGAACTTATTAATTCTGAATTCTCTCAGCTATGATTTCTGTAGAGAGTTTTCCCAGGAGGCTGCGGAAACCAGCAGTAGAGTATAGAAATAAACCAATGCAAGACACAACTATTATTTTTTTTTAATAAAAGGCAGACTACATCTTGAGCCAATCAGTTAGTAAAATGGATATGTAGACAGTTTTCCTGTTGCCTCCAGGAGGCTGGGCCAGAGAAATCACAGACCAGATTCTTGTCCCAAGGTCAACCTGCAAGGAATCACACAGAATCACAGAATCACAGGATGTTAGGGATTGGAAGGGACCTCGAAAGATCATCAAGTCCAATCCCCCTGCAAGAGCAGGAACGCCTCGATAATGCTACACAGGAACGTGTCCAGGCAGGTCTTGAATGTCTCCAGAGAAGGAGACTCCACAGCCTCTCTGGGCAGCCTGTTCCAGTGCTCTGTCACCCTTACTGAGAAGAAGTTTCTTCTCGAGTTTAAGCGGAACCTCTTATGTTCCAGTTTCAGCCCATTACCCCTTGTCCTATCATTGGTTGTCACCGAGAAGAGCCTGGCTCCATCCTCGTGACACTCACCTTTTATATATTTGTAAACATTAATGAGGTCACCCCTCAGTCTCCTCTTCTCCAAACTAAAGAGCCCCAGCTCCCTCAGCCTTTCCTCATAAGGGAGATGCTCCACTCCCTTAATCATCCTAGTTGCCCTGTGCAAGGAAGTGATACCCTGCCTGAAACATGCCTGGGAAAAAAAAACCTGGAAGTCAATACGCTCAACTGGTGTGTAGTTTTACTCAGGGAACACACAAAAGCAGCAGAAGATTCTGCTTATCTCATTCAGGCCACTAAATAGGCAGTATTAGAGGAGTTTCCACCGTTTTGAGACGAGCTCAGCAGTCTACCAGGAAGTATTGATTACAGTAAACTGCGTCTCCTGACAAGCTCGCTCTGCGCCAGGTCAATCATGAATGAGTTTATGAAGCTGTCTGCTCCGCTTAGGCTGCCCAAAATGGTCCTGCAGAGTTTCTTTGAAGGAAAAGAAAGAGCAGGCATGCTGCAATATCTAATGCATCTTTCTGACAGAGAAGAAATAAGATGTAGTTCTGGATTTACCATGTGAATTCTACTAAAACCAAACTGTCTAGAGGAGTCCAGCCAGGGAGGATAGCCTAAACAAATCCATCTGGGGATGTGAACCTGTCCTCCTTATGGAATCATAAAATCATTTAGAGTGGAAAATGCCTTTAAGATCGTCATGTCCAACCATTAACCCAGCAACACCAGGTCCACCCCTAAACCATGTCCATATGCACAATATTATGCAAATTTTAAATACTTTCAGGGGTGATGATTTCACCACTTCCCTTGGGAATCCTGGTAAAATGCTTAACAACCCCTTCAGTGAAGAAATTTTTCCTAATATCCAATCTAAACCTGCCCAGGCACAATTTGAGGCCATTACTTGGGAGAAGAGACTGACTCCTCTTTGCAACCTAAATGATTCTATAATTAGTCATGTCCTACCTGGCTTTCTGCATCTTCTTTTCTCTCACTTCCCTTCTTCCCAGCCAAACAATTCTAGACTGCCTACCCCAGCCAAACAATTCTAGACTGCCTACCCCTGAAGGCACAAAAAAATACCATAAGGTTTGTCGTGAATCTACCAAAGTTTGCTTTATGGCTTCTGAAGTTTTACAATGGTCTCCAAGTTGCAGTTAAAACCTTTAAATTCATACGATCACTTGAAGAAACTGAGGGAAGTGAGAGTTGTTGGAAATATTTCAACTGACAAAGGAGAGAATTGACAAACGGGTTTTTGCTCTTACTTTCTTGCAGAGTAATTATAAATGAATCCACAGTTCTGGCTTTAAACATGATAACAGTGTGATGATGCATACACGTGGCTGGACTTACAAGTGCAGTCTCACCTCAGTGATTTTGTCTGTTCTATCACCAAGTCCTTGCTCTACCAATCAAGCAGCAACAGCTCATCTTGCTTTTACTTCGTAAATATTAAACTAAACCACTCGGAGTTTTATTTTCCTCGCCAAAGATTTCCAAAACCACAAGACAGGACTGAGAAGCTTCAGCCTGCCTACGTTGTCTCTGGATCCTGTTTCTGTACTGGATATACATCCCTCACTGTGAACAGTAATATGCTTCCCTCAGCTAGTTGTCATTCAGATGTTCCTGGTGTGTACAGCCTGTGCAAAGCAGCATAGTCTGACACAGGGCTCAATAACTTTTCCTGAGTGACATGCCAGACTATTTTTCTTTCATAAATTAGAGATGAAATGAGATGCACTGGAAACAAAAAAAAAAATGCAGCAGAGGCAAATGAATGGAAAATGATAAAGATATATCTGGCTTATTGGTGGCTAGAACATATTTGTCTGCAAAGCAGTGGCTTCTGTTGAGTTTGGAGGTCCACAGGAACTGCTGCAGGTGTCTGTTCAGATGCTGTGGCTGTCAGCTTAACGTTACTTGTGTTGTGGGTGGCAACTGTGTTTTAGCAAGCTCTCCAGGCAATGGCCCCTGTTCCCAAGTGAAAATTCCCCGTTGAATTCCCCATGAAAAAGTGACCTTATTTGTATACCTACTGCCTCTAAGGTATGGACTCTAGAGACAGATATGCTCTTTTTCATGGCTAGGCTTCCTCAGCAAGGCAACTATCTACTTTTCTCCAAATTTGAGATTCCTGGGGAAAAAAGAAAAAAAAAGAGCAAAGAAGGGTACCCAAAGGTATGGTCTGGTGCCTAGATCAGTAGATTGAGGTGTAGGTTTTCCCTTCTAGATCTCTGACCTGCATGGCCTTTGGCAAATCACACCATCTTCCTGATGCAACAAAGATAAAAGTAAGATATAACATTGAAAAGAGATTTTTTTTTTTAAAAAAAAAATATGTATGCTTTCTGTTTTTCTCTGCAAGAATACATGCCATTCCATCTCTGATATTATTCTAATCCAGAGATGTTAGAACCTGAGGTCTGATTCAATATAGGAAATCTTACCTTGTTCTGAGAGTGATTATATTTCTGGTTTTGTTCCCCCCATGGACGAGAGGTGGCTGCACTCATTACACTCCCATATGAGAGAATTTTAGAGAAATTCTGCCACTGGAGCTCCAATGGTCATAGTGTGGTCAATGAATATGAAAATGATAGAAGATCCACCACACAAATAAAGAACTTGCCAATAAAATGAGATGCCGAAATACCAGCATCCTACATCCAGGTCATTTCTGTTATTTAAAATCTGGAAAAGGTTGTCTTTCAATTTCTGAAAGCCAGGTACACAAAAGCAGGGCCATCTAGTAAAATGACAGAAGACAAACCTGTTAAGCATAAACAGGAGCTTGTCAAAAAAGGAAATAATAACTGAAAACACACACTAAGTACAAATAGGTAAACAAACAAAACCAACCAGAGCGAGAAGCTTGGCAATCTTTTTCCCTTAAAAATGGTTGTAAGCAGTGCATTTTTTCACATTTCTCTGTCTAAGTAGAGGCTGAAAGAAGTAGGTTGATTTTGGAGAGGCATTAGCATAGTGAATCAATTATTGAGGCATCTCTTATAATAGTAGGGAGTACTTTTTCCGTCCTTAGATTTCAAAAGTGCTTAGTGTATGTAAGAAAAAACAGCATTTTAAGAAGCTCATAATGGGATTTTAAACTGTGGTGACCGGGATCTATCACTTGATCTTGCAGTTCACATCCCTGTTGCATATCTCCATCAAATCCTTGAATAGCTTCTGCTAATACGAGAATATTCTTCTGTTACACTCTGTGATTCACTTTTTACCCCTGAAATGAACATCAGACAACCACGTTTCTTCTTGTTCTTAACTGTTTTTAACCACACTTCAAAGTCAGGTCAGGTACAGCCATCCTATTATCTTTCCCTGGTTCCAGAATAATTACATTTTATACTTCAATCTGTGTTTAACAGCATAGTACAAATGAACTTGGAAATGTAAAACAGAATGCCCTTCTACTATAACAGTTATTCTTTTAGCATTGTTAAGTAGGGACATTCAAGATATTAAACTGGCAAGAAGATCCAGTACAGATCTTGATCACGAAACAGAGAAATTTAGTCCTACTCATTCTCACAGTTTTCATTCTCTACACCACACACACACACACACACAAATTAGGCTGATGGTGTCTGCAATCTACAGAAGATCCTTTTAAGATCTAGGAGCTAGTTGTCAGCAGCACGGTGATGGACCATCCAAACATCCAAAGTTTATACTAGTATGGCTGGAAAGGCAAAGAATGGTCATTAATGATTTTACAGATAAATAATCAGATTGAAAAGAATTACAAAATGCTGTTAACATACTCTGTGGTAGAGACAAGAACTTCTACTTCAAGCATTCCAGATTCAGAAGCACCATAAAGTTTTCTGGTTTACTTTTCCCAGGAGCTCCTATTTTTAGCCCTATTTTATGATAGCGTGCATTGCCTTGCATATGTTCCTTGGTATTTATCTGATCTACTTCTGAAGTCAGTGTTCTTCATGGTGATTTTTGTGGGAGAGTCTTTTGCTCAGCATTACATTTCTTTCCTGCCCCCCTTACTTTCCTTTCATAGAATCACAGAATCACAGAATGTCAGGGGTTGGAAGGGACCTCCAGAGATCATCTAGTCCAATTCCCCTGCCAGAGCAGGATCACCTACAGGAGGTCACACAGGAAGGCGTCCAGGCGCGTTTTGAATGTCTCCAGAGAAGGAGACTCCACAACCTCCCTGGGCAGCCTGTGCCAGAGCTCTGTCACCCTCACAGGGAAAAAGTTTCTCCTACTGTTTTTGTGGAACCCCCTATGTTCCAGCTTCTACCCATTGCCCCTTGTCCTGTCATTGAACATCCCTGAGCAGAGCCTGGCTCCGTCCTCCTGACACTTCCCTTGACATATTTATAAACATGAATGAGGTCACCCCTCAGCCTCCTCTTCTCCAAGCTCAAGAGACCCAGCTCCCACAGCCTTTCCTCATCAGGGAGATGTTCCACTCCCTCCATCATCTCTGTGGCTGCGCTGGACTCTCTCCAGCAGTTCCCTGTCCCTCTGGAGCTGAGGGGCCCAGAACTGGACACAAGATTCCAGATGTGGCCTCACCAGGGCAGAGTAGAGGGGCAGGAGGACCTCTCTCAAACTACCAGCTACCCCCTTCTAACACACCCCAGGATGCCACTGGCCTTCTTGGCCACGAGGGCACATTGCTGGCTCATGGCCATCCTGCTGCCCACCAGCACCCCCAGGTCCCTTTCCCCTGTGCTGCTCTCCAGCAGGTCAGTCCCCAACCTGTACTGGCACATGGGGTTGTTCTTTCCCAGGTGCAAAACTCTATACTTGCCCTTGCTGAATTTCATAAGATTTCTCCCCGCCCAGCCCTCCAGCCCGTGCAGGTCTCTCTGAATGGCAACACAGTCTTCTGGTGTGTCAACCACTCCTCCCAGTGTTGTGTCATCAGCAAACTTGCTGACAGTGCTCTCTAATCCCTCGTCCAGGTCATTGATGAATATATTGAACAGCACTGGCCCCTTCTTTAAAGAAGGAGATTGCATGGCAATCCTCTGTTGAGTACTATTCGTTCCCCAAAGGAGCACTTATGTTGAGAAAGACGCACAAATATTGACAAGCAGGTTTCTCAGAGTCTAACCTGTACAGGACTGAAGGTAACTGGCACTCGTCATGCAACAGTACCGCCTATTCTTACCCATACTGAAATTTCTCTTTCTAGTACCAACAAGATCTCTATGTCACTTCTAACACCTTCTCCGATCATTATTAAACACGATGAGATTAAGCGAGACCCAAACGGAGCTTGAAGGGGTAGCAGTGTCATGGTGAACAGATGCACTGCAAGTGCTTCAACATACTGGGATGCCAGTGTTACCTGCATCCCAGACATTGCCAGTAAACCTAGACTCTATGTTTATTCATGAGCTTTGCCTATGCACAGGTGGTACTGGTTAGGTGATATTTTCCATTTAGATCACAGAACCTTTTCTTAAGAAAAATCAGTAAAAAAGACAGTAGCGTACTGAGACTAAGAAACTGGAAGTGGCTGAAACATCTCAGTGTCTGGACTTTGAAGTCTGTGAAGTTTGCTCTTTGGCACACTTCTGGACATCATTGTTTTCACATCCCTACAGATAATCTTTTCAGGAATAGAAATATGCACAGGTAAACAAGAAGTACTTCTTCAGGGACAATAAACAAGCCACTGTAAATGTCTATTGCCAGAGACAACCCAAACTCACCTAAGTGAAAGCTTTCACTAACATTGAAGTTATTTATTGCTTGCTCCTGTTTCAGACTTGAAGCAAATGAAAGCAGCAATTGAGTCTGACATTGCTTTGGCCTGGGTAGGTCACTTCACATTTGGCCCCTCCTTGACATTGAGAGTCCTCACTCAGGTCCCGCTGAAATCAATGCAGAACTTTCCATCCAATTAACTACACTTTGTGGCAGACATGGAGGTCTTCTGCTACAGACAGGTCAGCACTTGGCAATAGCGTTAATATACCTGGGCTGGCAGCCAAGGATTCCTGGTTTTTGCTGATGTTGTATTGGAACGTTTTCCCTGCTGTAGTCAACGTATTCCTTGTCTCAGTGGTTTTCTAAGCTTCAACTCATAGACCCACCATCAGTAATAATGTACAGATGTTCGTCTATGTCATCATCTAAATTAAAGGTTCTCCTGTATGCCATAGCTTTCGCTGGATGCATGGAGAACATGACAGTTCTTGTGCTTTTTGATGCATTAGAAATTATGCCAATAGGTCTGGGAACCTTGTCAATGATGGTATCATCTTCCACAACACCTTTTCAGATTAAGATGAGTGCCCACACAGTTATTAGAAGATGCTGGCACTCTCTGTTAGCAAGCTCTGTTCTTAAACAGAGCTGCAAAACTGACTTGTACCTGGTTTGTTTTTTTTTTTTAATTCTGTCCAGAAGTCTGCAACTGGAGTCCTAAGTAACTGAAATTATTTTCCAGATCTATTTAGGTCTCAGGCACACCCGATACCCTCATCTTCCTTGCTTCACTTCACCAGGTAGTGTCTTCCAGGTAGTGGATCACATTCAAAATTCAGAGCTCATTGGCCTTGCTCAGATCTGATGTGAAGGTAAGCTTTGAGATGGGCAGCAGTGGATGTTGTACAAGCCCTTCAGTTCTTAAAGGGGACTTGTAAGACAGGTGGGGACAAATTTTTTAACAGTACCTCTTGTGATAGGACAAGGGGTAATGGTTTTAAACTAATAGAGGGTAGATTTAGACTTATATGTAAGGAAGAAATTTATTAAGATGTGGGTGGTGAAATACTGGATCAGGTTGCCCAGAGAGGTGGTAGAAGCCCCACCCCTGGAAATGTTCCACATCAGGTTGGATGCAGCTATAAGCAACCTGATCTAGTGGAAGATGCCCCTGTTCACTGCAGGGGGTTTGGACTACATGATTTTCAAAGGTGTCTTTCAATCAAAACTATTCTGTATATTCTTGGAACACGTAAAACAACCTTCCTCCCATAGTGCTTTATGATGATTTTTACATTGATTCAAAAAATATATCTGATGTTTTTAAAAGTCAGGATAAATTTTGTATCTGGGAAAATTCTCAGTGCTCTTGGAAATTTGCTACACAGCTGAGATTTCTTGAAATCAGTGTAGTTTCGCTGTTCTCTGCAAGTGGCCAGAGCACCTATAAAGAGAAGATAGAGATAAAACAATCAACTGACAAAAGAATTTTGTCTGGGGTTGGCAGCAATGATTTGGATGAGATTTGTTTTTTGCTCTCATGTCTCCTGTCTACCTGAGCAGTCATTTCCTTCGACTCACCTTGGGCTTTGGCAATTGAAACACTCCTATATATTAAGTAGCAAGACTCTATGCAGCTATTTCTTTTTAAGTACGAGTTCGACTGAATGACCTTAATACAAAACTGCCAACAAAAGCACAAAAAAAAGTTTAATTGAATTAAGTCTAAATAATATGATCTTCAAGTTTTAACACAGGCTTATCTATTGACATTGTCTTGCGGTTAGAATAAAAGAAGAAAGTCCTTGCTCTGCTCTTCTGCAGAGCAGGCAAATTTACAGTATACAGCAAGAGGAATCTGAAAGGCAAAGTCTTCTTACAATCTTTTATCCATTATTAGAAAGTGAACATCAAAGGTAAGGCTACTGAAGTGTGGAAACACTCATACTCAATGGATAAAGAACTGGCTGGATGGTCACACTCAAAGAGTTGTGGTCAATGGCTCAATGTCCACATGGAGACCAGTGACAAGTGGAGTTCCTCAGGGGTCTGTTCTGGGTCCAGGGCTGTTCAACACCTCTGTCAGTGACATGGACGATGGCATCGAGTGCCATCAGCAAGTTTGCCGATGAAACCAAGCTGTGTGGTGCTGTGGACTCACTTGAGGGAAGAGATGCCATCCAGAGGGACCTTGATGGGCTTGAGAAATGGGCCAGTGCAAACTGCAGGAGCTTCAACAAGTCTAAGGTGTAAGATCCTTCGTCTGGGTTAGGCCAATCCTAGGCACAAATAAAAACTGGGCACAGAGTGGGTTGAGAGTAGCCCTGAAGAGAAGGATTTGGGGGTGTTGATAGATGAGAAGGTCAACATGAACCGGCAGGGCGCTCATGCAGCCCAGAAGGCCAATCACATCCTGGGATATATCAGGAAAAGTGTAGCCAGCAGGGCAAGAGAGGGGATTCTCCCTCTTTACTCTGCTCTTGTGAGACCCCACCTCGAATACTGCGTCGAGTTCTGGTGTCCCCGCCATAAGAGGGACATAGAACTGTTGGAGCATGTTCAGAGGAGGCCACAAAGATGATGCAGGGGCTGGAGCACCTCTGCTACGAGGACACGCTGAAGGAGCTGGGATTGTTCAGTCTTGAAAAGAGAAGATTTTGGGGGGACCTAAGAGCTGCCTTCCAATACCTGAAGGGATCCTACAGGGAGGCTGGGGAGGGACTTTTTACAAGATCATCCTCTGATAGGACAAGGGGAAATGGGTTTAAGTTGAAGGAGAATAGATTTAGATTAGATCTGGGGAAGAAATTCTTCAGTGCGAGGGTGGCAAGACTTTGGAATAAATTGCCCAGAGATGTTGTGGCTGCCCCCTCCCTGGAGGTGTTCAAGGCCAGGTTGGACAGAGCCTTGAGTAGCCTGATCTAGTCGAGAGGCGTCCCTGCCCGTGACAGGGAGGTTGGATTAGATGATCTCTAAGGTCCTTTCCAACCTAGACCATTCTATGATTCTATGATATTGCAGGGAGTTTGATGCCCAGTAAGGTAGCGCACAGGGCACATGTTCTTTATTTCATGTATGACAGATACAAATACTGTAATAATGTCCCATGGGTACATGTTGCTGGTCGCAGCACAGGACTGACATATATTTGAAATTCTCTTCCTTTACTCAGGAAAGAGAAATAGTTGGAAGGTGATTTTTATTTTTTTGAAGGCTATGGGGAACTGAGAATAAGAATGGTGTACTTACTCTGTTAAGTACACCCCTGAATATTGTAGCAACTCCGAATGCCCTCCTCATACAGTCAGGGTATTTCATGATACATATATAGTATAGTCTGCCTATACAATTCCAAGTATTACATATGACAATGAAGATATACACTCTTCAGCTGCATATACCTCATCTATCTAGTCCTTTCCGTGAGAGATATGTGTCCCTTTTCACTTCTATAAGATAATAAGCCTTTAGAGAAGTTGGATGGGGTTTGATTGTTCACCATCTCTTCTGATAGAACTGGGTTAATAAACACAATGTCTGGAAGCCAGATTCAAAATAAAGAAAATGACATGATTACCAAGCTGGGAGGAGTGGCTGACACGCCAGCAGGCTGTGCTGCCATCCAGCGAGACCTGGACAGGCTGGAGGGTTGGGCGGGGAAAAAATTAATGAAATATAATAAGGGTAAATGTAGAGTCTTGCATGTGGGTAGGAACAACCTCAGGTTCCCGTATAAGTTGGGGAATGACTTATTAGAGAGCAGTGTAGGGGAAAGGGACCTGGGAGTCTTGGTGGACAGCAGGATGACCATGAGCCAGCACTGTGCCCTTGTGGCCAGGAAGGCCAATGGCATCCTGGGGTGTATTAGAAGGGGGGTGGTTAGTAGGTCAAGAGAGGTTCTCCTTCCCCTCTACTCTGCCCTGGTGAGACCCCATCTGGAATACTGTGTCCAGTTCTGGGTCCCTCAGTTCAAGAAAGACAGGGAACTGCTGGAGACAGTCCAGCACAGGGCAACTAGGATGATGGAGGGAGTGGAGCATCTCCCTTATGAGAAAAGACTGAGGGAGCTGGGGCTCTTTAGTTTGGAGGAGACTGAGGGGTGACCTCATTAATGTTTACAAATATATCAAGGGTGAGTGTCACGAGGATGGAACCAGGCTCTTCTCGGTGACAACCACTGATAGGACAAGGGGTAATGGGCTGAAACTGGAACATAAGAGGTTCTGCTTAAACTCGAGAAGAAACTTCTTCTCAGTGAGGGTGACGGAACACTGGCACAGGCTGCCCAGAGAGGTTGTGGAGTCTCCTTCTCTGGAGACATTCAAGACCTGCCTGGACACATTCCTGTGTGGCATAATCTAGGCATTCCTGCTCTGGCAGGGGGATTGGACTTGATGATCTTTCGAGGTCCCTTCCAATCCCTAACATTCTATGATTCTATGATTCTATGATTCTTAGAAGAAGCTATTGTCGTGGTTCAACCCCAGTCAGCAGTCTTTTCCCACACAGCTGCTCGCCTTTTTCGCCTCAGTGGAACGGAGAAGAGAACTGGAAGGTAAAAGTGTTAAAACTCTTAAATCAAGGTAAAGACAGATTAATAGGTAAAGCAAGAACTTCACGTGCAACCAAAGCAAAAAAAGAAATTTATTCCCTGCTTCTCATTGACAAGGAGGTGTGCAGACCTCTCCAGGAAAGCAGATCTCCATCACATGTTATGGTGACGTGAGAAGACAATCAAAATCACTTCAGACATCTCCCATTCCTCCTTCTCCAATCTTTGTATGCTGAGCATGGTGTTATGTGCTATGGGATATCCCTCTAGCCAGTTGAGGTCAGATGTCCTGGCTTTGTGCCCTCACGACTTCTTGGGCACCCTCAGCCTACTTGATGGTGGGGTGGGGTGAGAAGCAGAAAAAGGCTTTGACACAGTGTGAGCACTGCTCAGCAATAATTTCAGCCTTGTTATCAACACTGTTTTCATCACGAATCCAAAACATAGCACAATGTAAGCTACTGTGAAGAAAATTAACTCTATCCCTGCCAAAACCTGTTCAGCTGTAAATCTGAAGAGCTTGTTCGAGGCGTGTTTTGATGGCAAGATAACAGTCTGGGTTCAAGCTATCCTTTGAGGCTGCATGAACATTCTGAAAAGATTCTTGTTTGCAGATGAATGGACAAGCTACAACAGGCTCAGGTGAGGAACTGAAAATGTTTGGTGGGTAGAAGAAAATTGAGTATCTATCATCTCTGCCTGTTTTGTTCTTATTTTTTTTTTCCCCAGACATCTGGATTTGACTGATGTTGGAGACAGGTTACTTATGCTTGTTCTGAACCAGTTCCTCTGCCCTTATGTTCTCAGGACTCCAACTCAGGCTGATAGAATCATACCTGTATGAATATTGTTGCCCTGATGAAGTAGTTGAAACTTATCCTTTTTTGATTATTATTTTCAGCAGCAATTGCTATGAGCTACTATTTGTTAATACACATATTCCCCTATGCCATTGCTTGGGAGATGAGGAAGCTGGAAATCAAATAATAAAATTTAACATGAAGGGATTATTATAGCCCTCATAAGGACTTGGGGGAAATTATGATGTAAGCAGAAGGTACTCTGACAAAGTGTTAAAAATACTTCAAATTAGTTTTTCTGGATGATGAAAAGAACTGGTATTAAAGGAATAGGGAGATATAATGATGTTAAAGAGAGAGGAACCAACTTTTTTTTAAAATCCTCATGGAGCTGCAACATTCCCAAACTCTTTCTGCCTATTGTTCTGCTTCTTTTCATTTAAGATTCAGACTCCACTAAAAACTGAAAAAGTGATGAAGTTTTATTGGGCAACGAGGATCTCAGAGGGCTTTTGCCCTCTGTGCTTTTTTACCATTTACAACAACTCGTGAATATGATGTGAAATTGCAAAGGGTAAACCCTGGAGGGGGAGGTTTCAAATGTAATCCTGGACTCCCTCATCTCCTACTTCCACTTTCACAAGCCAAAAACTAGTCAGAGGAGGACAGAGCTCTCCTTCCCCTATTAAGTGTGTACCAAGGATGAGTAAAGAGAAACAATCTGGCCAGAGTGATTCCCCTCATATTGATCTTCTAGTAGCGTAAGATCCGAAGGAAAAATCAAGTAAAAATCTGTTCCCACTCAGGTTTAACAGGTTGAATCTCAAGTAGATGAGTTTGACCTATTCCCAGGACAGTACTGTCTTACCTGCATAAACTGGAGGAGGAATGAAAGCCAAAGTGAAAACTCCTACTAATTACAAGAAACCTCAAGGCACAGCCATTAGACCCAAATCTGCAACACACCATGAATGTTTTTAACTGAGTTGGCTCAGTCGGGTGTAATCCTTCAGCCTTTATGGAATTCTGTCTCACTTGGATGCTGCTGCTGGACTCGTTTTCCTTCCATGAAACCTTTATTTTATTTCCTTTCCTTTCCGTCCTTTCTGGCTGAGCTCACCTCCTTGACCCACCTCCTAACTCTTCCAGCTTGAAAGGAGAAGATTAACGTGCACCTTTCTGCATCCGTAACCACTTGTCTTTCCTACCACCAGGCATCACAGACAATTTCTTTCATGGGCAAACAACGGCCACCTTTAATCAATTTCCGCCAAATTAATTTCTACAAGTGTTGCGTTATTACCAAGGAGGGAGATGAACAAAGGGAATGAAGACAGACAGAAAATCCCAGGACAGTAGTGCCTTGCTCCAAAAGGCAAACATAATTAATTGCAGAGGTTTAATTTCTGCACATTCTGCTTGCTCCCATGTCAAAGCCCAGGTGCCTTAACTGGCATGTTAATTAGCTCCGTGTTAGCAAACGGAGACGCCACAATTGTTAAAGGCGTAAAATTGCAAACTCAAAATGCTGCTGCCCCGGGCCAGGTTGACAATTACCTGCCATATTTCAGCAGGTCTATCAGTTAATACAGAGATCTGGTGAGAATAAATGTCACGGGGCCCAGGACTCGCTTGTTCCTTTGGGTTCATGTCATAACTCATTAGTCAGGACCCGACGTTATCTCAGTACAACACAAAGGGGACTTCTCCAACACAAATCTGTCATTGATTTAACTTATGGTTCTTTTCTAGATGCATGTAGGCTGGGTGGGAGTAGAGGGAGCATGACCAATGTGTGCGTATAAGAAGATTTTCTTGTATTTTAATTAGACTCCATGGTCTGTCCTGGTTGATGGATTCACCTAATTTTCCGTTGAATCCTCTTCAGTATGTAGCAGATATGAAAAAAAAAAAGGAAATACTTTTCTGTAATTCTCTTTATCCTCACCATAACCTCACAACTTTGAGAAATAGCACTTTTGTTAGCAGCTAGGAAACCGGGACAGCAAGCTTTTCAGTTTTTTTTTGACGCTATGCCTACAAAGATTCTCTGGCAAGGCAATGAACCGAATCTATACCCTGTTTACTTTTGAAACCCTCTGAAATACAAATCCACAAATCCACAAGTCCACAAATACACAAATACAAACTGGGCACGGAGTGGATTGAGAGTAGCCCTAAAGAGAAGGATTTGAGGGTGTTGATAGACGAGAAGCTCAACACAAGCCAGCAGTGTGCTCATGCAGCCCAGAAGGCCAACCCTGTCCTGGGATGTATCAGGAGAAGCGTAGCCAGCAGGACAAGAGAGGGGATTCTCCCTCTTTACTCTGCTCTTGTGACACCTCACCTCAAATACTGCATCCAGTTCTGGTGTCCCCACCATAAGAGGGACATAGAACTGTTGGAGCATGTTCAGAGGAGGCCACAAAGATGATCCAGGGGCTGGAGCACCTCTGCTACGAGGACAGGCTGAGGGAGTTGGGATTGTTCAGTCTTGAAAAGAGAAGACTTCGGGGGGACCTAAGAGCTCCCTTCCAATACCTGAAGGGATCCTACAGGAAGGCTGGGGAGGGACTTTTTACAAGATCATCCTCTGACAGGACAAGGGGAAATGGGTTTAAGTTGAAGGAGAATAGATTTAGATTAGATCTGGGGAAGAAATTCTTCAGTACGAGGGTGGCAAGACTTTGGAATAAATTGCCCAGAGATGTTGTGGCTGCCCCCTCCCTGGAGGTGTTCAAGGCCAGGTTGGACAGAGCCTTGAGTAGCCTGATCTAGTAAAGAGGTGTCCCTGCCCGTGACAGGGAGGTTGGATTAGATGATCTCTAAGGTCCCTTCCAGCCTAGACCGTTCTGTGATTCTATGATTCTCTGTCACCAGAGGAACCACTCACAACTGCATCTTTTCCTAAACGCATGCAAATGAAACCAAAAATTCTTTAGGATGACATTGCCCAACTGAATTCTCGTTTAATTCAAGAAGTTTGTACACTAGTAAAAAAACCCAGCACCTACTACAATGGTAAAATGCATATTCCTCAAGTATGGGGTTAATTAGAAAAGTTGAACTGTCATACATGGTGTGAAAGGGGAATCTTAACCAGTTCCCAAGTTTATGGGTAGAAGAAAATAAACTGAGAATCTTATTCACACTTTTTAATATCTCTGATTTTCATGCAACCCACTGATCATTCTTCAAATAAAAAATATAATTGAAAAGGAGAATCTCCCCTCTATTTTCATACCGATGATGGAATAAAAACTATCGCAGTTTTAAGACACCATATACCGAGACCCTACAGGCTTTTTCACGGTGAACTTTCCCATCAGTATGTAATTGAAAACTTGAAATTCATTTTGTTTTCACAATGGGAAAAAGTCAGTCTCGTGGCACTGAGATTTTATGAAGTATGCAGAAATTTACTAGCTGAGAGCAAAACCGAAGAGATATTATATATGTTCCAAGGATAAAATATCCCCTCGAAAATAAGCAACTCAATCCTTTGAAAATCCAAGCAAGGGCAGAAGATATCATACAGAAATCTAACACGCTAGCCAAAAAAAAAATAAAAAATGAGTGCTAGTGCCATCTATTGACATAAAAATATAAAGGTGAAAAAGAAGCTGGGCTCGACTGAGTATATCCAAACAAGGATAGAAGAGGCTGTTTGTTTTAATCACATCAAGTTAAGATATTTGCAAATATGCAGTTTTATGTTCAGTGTTTTTAATGATGTTGTATTTTGGGTAAATATGTTGACTTTAAAATTAATCACCGTTGTAATCAAGCTGCAGCGAAAGACGGGGATTTGAATGTAACGGGAATTAAGAGTCATTGCTGAGTGGATAAATGCTGGCATACTGTCTAATGCTCTTAGGCAGGTTTGCAGTGTCATCACAGACAGTATCATAAGCAGGTTTAAATTTCTCGTGGAACAAAAACTTGAAGAATCTTTAGCTCCGAGATGTTTCCTGGCTTCTCTGATCAGCTGCAACTGGAAAATATATTCCTGACTGTATCTGGACTGACTTTTCTTATACTTCCCTTCAAAGGGTAGAAGTTCTAGAAGTCACAAAAGCCGTTTGTGGGGTTTTTTTTCTTCTTTTTTATTCCTCTTACATCAGCAAAACACTGATACTTATAAGTAAGTTCTACCAGTTCCATTGCAATTTTTTTTTTGATAAAACCAATAAACTTTTGTCAAGAGGGAAAAGGAGAGAAAGAGGGATAAAAAACCGAGGAAAAAAAAACGGGCAAGAAATCTTGCATGTTAGTTCTATAATGATATTATTTTCATAGAATCATAGAATGTTAGGGATTGGAAGGGACCTCGAAAGATCATCAAGTCCAATCCCCCTGCCAGAGCAGGAATGCCTAGATTATGCTACACAGGAACGTGTCCAGGCAGGTCTTGAATGTCTCCAGAGAAGGAGACTCCACAACCTCTCCGGGCAGCCTGTGCCAGGGCTCCGTCACCCTCACTGAGAAGAAGTTTCTTCTCCAGTTTAAGCGGAACCTCTTATGTTCCAGTTTCAGCCCATTACCCCTTGTCCTATCATTGGTTGTCACCGAGAAGAGCCTGGCTCCATCCGGCTGACACTCACCCTTGATATATTTGTAAACATTAATGAGGTCACCCCTCAGTCTCCTCTTCTCCAAACTAAAGAGCCCCAGCTCCCTCAGCCTTTTCTCATAAGGGAGATGCTCCACTCCCTTCATTATCTTAGCTGCCCTGTGCTGGACTCTCTCCAGTTCTTTGTTAGGACTTTAGGAAGAGGGAGTCGTGTTTCATGTGAAACTCATATTGATTACTAATACGATCTTGAAGGCAGTTGCTTTGAGAGAGTTGGGGTCTGGAGAAGACAAGACTCTGGGGACACCTTATAGAAACCTTCCAGTACCTGAAGGGGGCCTGTAAGAAAGCTGGGGAGGAGCTCTTCACAAGGGCATGTAGCAACAGGATGAGAGGGGATGGTTTTAAACCAGAGCAGGGTGGATTTAGCTTAGACATTAGGAAGAAGTTCTTCACACTGAGGGTGGTGAAACACTGCCACAGGTTGCCCAGAGAGGTGGTGGAGGCCCCATCCCTGGACACATTCAAGGTCAGGCTTGATGGAGTTCTGAGCAACCTGATCTCATTAAAGACGTCCCTGCTCACTGTAGGGAGATTGGACTAGGTGACCTTAAAGATCCCTTCCGACTCAATGCATTCTATGATTCTACAACCTTAAACAAGTCTGAGCTCCCATTTCCCAGTCCAGAAATTGTTCCAATAGTAACAACTCCCTTCACAGGAGGGATGTGGGGTTTGTTGTCCTTTGCAGTGTGCTTTGCCAGAGGGCTTGATGGATAGACAAAGCTTTGCATTCACCTAAATGCTGTGACATTTTCACATTGTTTAAGCGCACTCTCTCAGGTGCTTCAACTTCAGTACCTGCTTAAAAGAAATCTTAAAATTAATCCTACAGAGATGCTTGAGTGTACAAACATCTTCCACCCATCTTCATGGCCTCTATGGTCCCAGGACCACCACTCAGTGGTCTGTGCCTCTTTGTGCATTGATCTCTGCAACCCCAGGGGAAAGTATTGCCACAGTGAGCAGAATAGCAGAGGAAAGGATCTAACCACCCACAACACACACATACAAAGCCACTTTATTGCCTCCTGCAAGCCAACATTCTCCACCCAGCTGAAGAAGGCTAAAGGATTTCCTTTCTGAGAGGCAGTTTTCTTTTTTTTTGTAAGAATACTCTTTTTAATCTGCTTTAGAAGTAATGATGCCAATAGATCACGGGCCAGAGTTGCAAATAAATAGCCTTAAAGGCAAAGGACATGTATCTAAAAGAAGTGTATGAGTTGTCACCTGGACAGAAAATGTAAATCAGAGTCAATGAAGAAAAGAAAATTTGTCAGCCAAAAAAAACCCTGACAAATCACGGTAATTTTAAAAATAAATCAAGTACAGAATGTAGAGTGCAAAACATCCTCTTCCGTGGGAAACACCAACCATGTCATCTACGTAACCAAAAAAAAATTAAAAAAATGGCTAAAACCATCTCTCATAACCATCCAGCTACCTTCTGAGCTCTTAAGGTCTCAGGATGTTAATCACCTGATAAATTCCATAGCTGCACTTCCAAAACTCCGTATGAAGAAGTACTACCATTTCTCTGCAGTTTTTTTTATAAGTTACAGAGACAAGATGTCAATGGGGATTGGACTAGATGATCTTTCAAACCCTAACATTCTATGGTTCTATGATTCCATGTCAGCTGCGACTTCCTTCCCTCCCTGTCCTCCATTACCTATGCCCACCCTCAGGTCCAGTTTTGGCTTTGAGTGTGCTTGAACACATTTTGAATTAGTTGTTTTTCCATAGCCTCAGAGTCAGGATCTGAGTTTGAGCAGTGCCTTCTGCCTGCATTTCCCTTTCCAGTGAGCCAGTCTTGCTCTTAAATCAAACCAGTGTATAAACTCTAAGAAGTTGTGAGGTGTTTTGACTTGATTCGCCCAACCTGAACCCTAAATAAACATTGCAACTGACAGTGGAAATAAAGGGAAGAACTGCATTCTAGCTACCTTCAAGAGAAGGACAAGGATCAAATGGAGATCACTGGTACATCAGGTACGTCAGGGCTGGGGAACGGAGAATGACAAAGCCAGGCAGTGAGGACAAATAAGCATGGTTTGTATAAATCCCCTCTGGTGTTCTCACCCTGATGCAAGTATTGCTTTCAAGATGTCTTGGCATGTGAATGACAGAAGAAAGCCCACATAGCACGTGTGTGTTGAAGGAGGGAGAAAATTAACACTGTTAGCATGAACCTGGTCCATGGCATGAAGGTCACCGAACTAAGCATTTCCTACACATGGTAACCTTCTCCTCTGGAAGCTGAGTGGTGTAAGGGGAGAGTTATAGAGGTGATGGAGTCATGCCTTGAAGAAAAGTATCTCCATCCTGGCTGAAACTGCGTTATCTCTTCATTAATCAATGTATCTTTCCACTGGGACTGTGCATGAGTATTATTTCTTGAAAGTTTGTAGTCTATTTTCTGGATCTATCCCCCAGAGCAGATTGCATATCTGGTGTGACAAAAAAAGCAGGTAGGAATTATTTAGCTAAAAGATGGGAAAAGCCTTGGAGCAAAACAACTGTGATATCTGGATCAGGGTAATCCCAAGCACAGATATAGGCTGGGCAGTGACTGGTTTGAGACCAGACTTCAAGAAAAGGACTTGGGGATTCTGGTGGATGAGAAGCTCAACATGAGCCGTCAGTGTGCACTTGCAACCCAGAAAGCCAATCATATCCTGGGCTGCATCAAGAGATGTGTGAGGTCAAGTGAGATGATTCTCTTCCTCTACTCCACTCTCATG
Source organism: Trogon surrucura (assembly GCA_020746105.1). Lineage (NCBI taxonomy): Eukaryota > Metazoa > Chordata > Aves > Trogoniformes > Trogonidae > Trogon > Trogon surrucura. The sequence goes on along the minus strand of CM036619.1, from coordinate 2,469,657 downwards.
AGACCCCACATGGAGTACTTCGATCAGTTCTGGAGCCCCTACTACAAGAAAGATCTGGATGTGGTAGAGCGTGTCCAGAGAAGGGCCATGAGGATGCTCAGAGGGCTGGAGCACCTCTCCTGTGAAGACAGACTGAGAGAGTTGGGGTTGTTCGGTCTGCAGAAAAGAAGGCTCCGAGGAGACCTTATTGTGGCCTTCCAGTATCTCAAGGGGGCTGCAAGAAAGCTGGTGAGGGACTTGTTAGGACATTGGGTAGTGACAGAACTAGAGGGAATGGATTAAAGCTAGAGATGGATTGGTTTAGATTGGACGTGAAGAAGAAGTTCCTCCCCATGAGGCTGGTGAGACCCTGGCACAGGTTGCCCAGAGAGGGGGTGGAAGACCCATCCCTGGAAGTGTTTAAGGCCAGGCTGGATGGGGCTCTGAGCAGCCTGATCTTCTGGGGAATGTCCCTTCCCATGGCAGGGGAGTTGGAACTAGATGATCTTTAAGGTCCCTTCCAACCCTGACAATTATTCTATATGTAGACAGGTATTTTAAGAAGCGCCTTTAGCATAACTTCAGACCACTAAACTCTGTGTCTGAAGAACCACCCTTGCTATGGCTCAGCTCTCTCTCACCCCTGCTGTTTGGTGTCTTGGTCTGTCACACTCTCCATCTCAGTCTGCCTCTCCATTTCTTTATCACCCACATTTACACACCTCACTTACCATGGTCTTCATGCCTGGTGAGCACCTAAACAGGAATTATTGCTGAAGGCAGCTGGGATGCAGATTGCTGGTGTTTACACACTGATGCCTAAGTGACCTTTTGAAATCTGTGGACATGAATTTTCTATCTCATTTCCCGCGGGAAAATATTTACATACTGTTGAATGGGCTGAGCTTGCTGTTATCGTGTCGTTACTGTGATTTACAAAACATTACCAGGAAATAACATAAGAATAATAAAACAAACCCTTGTCTGAACTGGAGCCTGAGAGATGAGCCGTGGGAGCCTCGGGCACTAACATCAGAATACAGCATGAAAGCATGCATGTGGCATTCACATCCCACTCATGGGTACCTGTCTGGTGACTGCTCCATCTCACTTTGTGGCAATTTAGTCATACACTTTTGGAAAAAAAATAAGATTAAATCTCTTAACAGTTTGCGAATAACCAATTTCAAACGAGGCAGCTGATAATTCTCTGAGAAAAGGAGTTTACTGGTAAACAACAGTCCTCAGTTTGCAGGTGAAGAATATATTTATAATGCATTTCCTGGAACAGAGATGGAGGTGGGAGAGAGGAAGGGAGGGCGACCTTTGGGCTGGCTTTCCAGCACCATAAAATTTAGTAGCACCAAAATGGCCTGAACATCATGCTTTTCCGTCCTCTTCCTCACCCTGGTTTCTGTCAAATGTTAGAAATGGGAGAGATAACATTAAAAACAGGCAAAAGAGATCACAAACCTTGCACAGTCAGTGACCTTCCATCTGGTGCTCTGGACAAGATCTCTCCAACAGGAGTGTGTTTTCTTGCTTATACCAGGCGCTGAAAGGGAAAGAGTGGGAGGAGTTTTTCTGGCTATACTGAAAGGGAATATGGCTTGTGTTATCAGCTAGAATTTGAGAGTAACATGTGAAACACAGGGCTTGAAGGCAGAGAAATCTTCCAGTGAGGTAGCTATTAAAACCAATGATGGATGCTGACCCATTTTGCGATCACTGTTTTTCTGTTTCTTTGTTTTGCATCCGCCTGTCATGCTAAAAGGAATGTAGTTTCAATATTCGTTGGTCAAGAGTCCCAGAATTTTCACTGATCCGTTTTTGATCAGAGTCCCAGCAAAGGATTACCAGAGTCCCAGTAAAGGACTATCAGAGTCCCAGCAAAAGTCTTACACTCATCAGATTCACAAAAATCAAAATTAGATACTTTCCTGAGAGTGACAGAACAGATTTGAAATTGCTGTTGATAAATTCACCAACTACAATAGCACTACTAATTAAGGTTAATATTGCTAGCAGAATTATTAATATAACAACCCAGGAATAACATTCACCAGTGGGTGGAAGGTTTGGCGTGTTTACCCAGAGAGCCATCCCTGCCTGGGGTGGAGGAAGAGAACACAACCTGTTGACTAATCAATCAAGTGTCGAGATTCTTCTCTCCCAATTTAACAGTCATTTTCTCCATCTTTTTATCTCCAAAATTACAAGGTTTCTCAGACCCTGGCGACACATAGTATGATTTGGGTGGAGAGGTGAGTGCTATAGTCATATATATTCAGCATTATCTCTATAATTTCATTAGCATATGCAGGGGTGGCAACTTTAACATGGATTTCATGTGTAATAAGGCCAATATTAATTATCAGATACTGTAAGCTTTTCTAAGAAACAAAGAACCACACCAACTCCTGTCATCTTGTTTTTGCTGGGCTGTTCTGCCTACACAGGGCTCCCTCCTCAGCTTCATCCTGTAACAGCCAGGTGAGTCTCCACTTCCCCAGGTTGCATTAGAGACAATAAAGCCAGTCTTAGTAATTTTTTTGAGCACAGAGGTGTCTCCTTATTATCCAAACTCCACATCACCTGATAGCAAGTTTGTGGTCACATCTTAGAGGTAGGAGTATCTTTATATTCCGCATTGTTAATACAGAGCATGGTAAAATACTGGAGCTGCAAGATGCTGCTGCATTATAGGTCTCAAATGTCCATGTGTTAACTAATTATTACCATATTTTTTGTGTTTATCCCCTACCAGTACAACGAAACCCGAGTGATCTGGAGACTTTGAGACCATAACATCATTCAGAAGAGGGAAGTATGTGTTCATAGAGTCATAGATTCATAGATTCATAGCATGTTAGGGATTGGAAGGGACCTCAAAAATCATCAAGTCCAATCCCCCTGCCAGAGCAGGAACGCCTAGATTATGCTACACAGGAACGTGTCCAGGCAGGTCTTGAATGTGTCCAGAGAAGGAGACTCCACAGCCTCTCTGGGCAGCCTGTTCCAGTGTTCCATCACCCTCACTGAGAAGAAGTTTCTTCTCGAGTTTAAGCGGAACCTCTTATGTTCCAGTTTCAGCCCATTACCCCTTGTCCTATCATTGGTTGTCACCCAGAAGAGCCTGGCTCCATCCTCGTGACACTCACCCTTGATATATTTGTAAACATTAATGAGGTCACCCCTCAGCCTCCTCTTCTCCAAACTAAAGAGCCCCAGCTCCTTCAGTCTTTTCTCATAAGGGAGATGCTCCACTCCCTCCATCATCCTAGTTGCCCTGTGCTGGACTCTCTCCAGCAGTTCCCTGTCTTTCTTGAACTGATGGGCCCAGAACTGGACACAGTATTCCAGATGTGGCCTCACCAGGGCAGAGTAGAGGGGAAGGAGAACCTCTCTCGACCTACTAACTACCTCTCTTCTAACACACCCCAGGATGCCATTGGCCTTCCTGGCCACAAGGGCACAGTGCTGGCTCATGGCCATCCTGCTGTTCACCAAGACTCCCAGGTCCCTTTCCCCTACACTACTTTCTAATAAGTCATTCCCCAACTTATACTGGAACCCAAGGTTGTTCCTACCCAGATGCAAGACTCTACATTTACCCTTGTTATATTTCATTAAATTTTTCCCCGCCCAGCCCTCCAGCCTGTCCAGGTCTCGCTGGATGGCAGCACAGCCTTCTGGTGTGTCAGCCACTCCTCCCAGCTTGGTGTCATCAGCAAACTTACTGATAGTACTCTCTAGTCCCTCATCCAAGTCATCGATGAATATATTGAATAATACTGGTCCCAGTACCGACCCTTGAGGCACTCCACTGGATACAGGTCTCCAACCAGACTCTGCCCCATTGACCACAACTCTTTGGCTTCTTCCCCTCAGCCAAGCAGTTGTTGCAGCTAAAGTGTCTTACTTGACAATGCTGTTCAGCTTATTTGCTTTTCTGCTCCATGGAAAAAGTGTATTTTGCCATGACCTACAATAAATTTAAAAGGAAGGAAAAGAGACCTTTATAGTATAGGCACTGAACAAAATGTTTTGAGAAAGTTAATAATCTATAAAGTCATTCAGATGATTCAGTTTCCCGAAAGTGGGGTCCTGCTTGAGCAGGTCACATCTGCACTAGATGAATCATAAATTGCACAGATTTCCCTATATGTCAAAGCAAAAATTACTATCACACGGGACTGAACTTCCTCATTCATCCAGCTGCTGTGCTGCCCAGGGTATGAAACATGAGATGGGTTATAGTTGTTTATGGGGGGTCAGTTTATGGGGTCCCCATGCTATGGCCAACCTGGACTAGCCCCTGTGTCTCACAGATTTCCATGTCCCCTAGTTGGGGGATACTGCTTGAATTTACTGAAAAGTAAATAGATAGCTTTCAATTCCTGGGAACATTCAGCTTCATTATACAGTTCATCGAAATGAGACATACCCTTAGCAGCTACCTCATCATCTCCAGCGTTCAGTCAAGGCGACAACAAGGGCCTCATATAACTGTAATTAGCCCCTGAGGGTTGTTTGGTGGGACACGTCTAGCTGCTGGTTGGGTTTGTTACCATCAGGCTCATCCCTTACATCTTCTGCCTGTTGGCTCCTAACCCAAGGGTCAATCTGTCCAGGAGGGTTATATATGAAAAATGGGTTTGTGAATAATCCAGAGAAGAGCTTGTTGATGTCCTCTCCTAGAGCTCCTGGGATTCCTGTGGTCCCCTCTTGTGACGAAGAATCACCTCTGTCTTCTTTCCATCTAGGTAATCCAGGGCTGATCAGTATTTATAGAGAAAGTAGTAATAAAGTTTCTTTTTGAAGTGTGGCCCGTCAGGCTCAGAGAGAAAGAGCAGGAGCTACACAAATCACTGCTATTCCTGAAGGAGTCTGAGTCTTTGTTTTTCACAGGTATGTAGTCAGAATTTCTGAAAAGGCAACATCCACATCTCTCAAAAGAAGTAGGGAAGGAAGTCAAAATCTTCTGGTGCGTCATGAGCAGAGATCAGCAGAAAATATTTTTTCCCTTAAGTGTCACTGGGTTCAGGAAGACAAAAGATATGCTTTCAACTTTCAGTTTGGCTCTGAATTAACAGAAGGGCTTGATCCCTATTCCTTCCCAGCATTCAGCTCTGAGAGTGAAACCATGAATGCATACAGGTACAGTGGGTGGGAAGGGAAAACACCTACAGCTGTGATGGAACACAACAATTCAAATTCTGCATCAAGTTTAGCCCTGGTCAGCCCATCTGCAGCTAACAGGAATTCTGCAGGAACAAGAGGAGTCTGATTTGTCTACATGTCCTTTCTGGGCCCTGAACATGAGGAAGATAAACTCTTTTCAGCTGAAGATACTTCTGCAATTACCTATGGTGAGTCCTGCATGGTCTGCCATTTAATTCTCCAAAGATGCAGTCTTCAGCTGGCTTACAGTCTCTTTTATTCAAGAGACATATTTGTTTTTCCCTCTCCACAGCAAATAAAGACCTAATATACATAGGTACCTGGGCACTTCTCCACACTTGAATAGGCAGCACCCACTTAACTACTTATTTCAGGGGGTTATTTGGGGAAAATGAATTAGTTATTCTGTTATACAGACTGTCGTGTGCAGCCCCTCCCTGGCCAAACACAAGGCTGAAGAGCAAAGACTTTAAGGTTGAGAATTTATTCAGTTTAACAGGGTGCCCATTTCACACAGAGGTTACGTGCCTATAGTAAATCATTCCTTGTAGCTGACAGAGAGTAAATCTGTGAGGATGATGGGTTTTATGACGTGATTCATCTGATATTAAAAGAGATGGCCACGCTTGGATTAGCCAAAAGAACACTGTGAATTGCTCTGACTCTGTTGACTACATCTCCATTGTCCACACTGGGAACAGGATCACCTGGCTCAGATGAAGAGACCTGTGTTGTAGACACCTGAAGTGTCTACATGAGGATCCTACTGGGAAAGATCTCAGGACACACACTGAGCATCTCCCTGAAGGAGAGTGTAATCTAAAAGGCAGAAGGGAGGCTGAGGGTGTACCATGGTGTGTCTAAATTCAGGGCTCTCCTCCCCAAAGAATATCGAGTGGTGGAGACTGAATGAGCTGAGGTTGCACCGAGTCTGTGTTTGTACCAGATATTCTGCCTAATTTTAACAGACTCCTCCTGCACTTTAGCAAAATAAGGGAGAAACAGCAGTAACAAAGAACAGACTGTCCACATTTGAGAGTTTAAAAAAGATAAGAACCTGTCCCATGCATCATACTCAGAGAACAACCAAAAGACAAAGTTGTAAGTCCTTTTCTTTATTAGTCAGTGTTCACAAGCATTTCAAATTGAGCTAAGTCCCCAGATTTAGGGCTTGACTTCCTCGTATTCGGAAAGAGTGCTTAGACACTTGTTCAATCCCCATCGAAGGCAATGTAATGTAGGTACCCACTCATACTGAAAAATAAGATTAAATGAGTATGTGTGCTTTGCACCTCTCCAGAGGAAATAAGTGGGACAATCATCATTCCTGTTAGAAAATGCAACCATGCATCTTACATGAGTTGGATGTCTTTGTCTCTTTCTTTCCACCTTTGCAAGCTATTATAGAAGCATATAAATAGGGCACAGAAGAACCTAAATAGGGCATGGGGAAAAGTTTAAGCCAGAGAAGGGTTGATGTAAGTGGTTCCATGTCGCTTTCTTGCACTAAATGGGATGCTATAGCCAGACCACTTGGAAGCTGAAGCGTATTTGCATCTTTCTGACCAAGAAAGGTCAGACTGAGGTGGCAATTCTGCCTGCAAGCTGACACCTTTTGCCTTGTTCCAGGGTCCAGAAACTGTACAGCAGTTCCAAGTCCCCTCTTTGCTTTGAAACCTTACCTGGGAGGGACTGCAGCGAGGATCTCTTGCTTTCTGAAGCTGAAACAGTTCTGTTACCCTGGGCTATAACTGAACCTGGCAACAAACTGAGCAACATAAAGGCCATTTATCCATAAGCACTGTTCTGAAACCTTTGAGAAGAGAGGGGTTTTTTGCTTTCGTTTGAGGAAAAGGGGCCCATGGTGGGTAATATGGGGAACAAGTAATTAATTCTCACAAAAATCATCTGTTTTGAGAACATTCGTCCTAAAGAATAATGACTTCCAATAGGAGAAGATCTCAAAAATTGGACTTCATACCCATTTCCTTCCAGCCTGGGCCATTCTATGATTCTATGATTTCAAATTTACTGGCAACAGCACAGGCAGGTTTCCTGGATATGTCGGGCCACGAATTGAAGGGTATTTGTAAACTGCTCAAAATCGATCTTTTCTTAGAGTGACTTTCCTGAAGGACTTGTTAGGATGAAGGAAAAAACAGAGGCAAAACACCTAAAGAAATGCGAAACTTCATTGATATACCTGACATTCCACAAAATGTAATTTCTTTTTTTTTCTTGTGATGACCATTTGCTTGTATCTCCAAAAAAAAATATAAAAAATTCTCTCCGCAGACTGTTAGAAAATTGCTGTTTTGCTTCCCCAAACTGGTCAATTGCCTGAGCTCAGAGAACTCCCCAAGATGAAACCAATAACCCAGTGCCTTGTAATGCTATGCCAACTCTACAACTCCCTCAAGAAAAAAAAAATAATAATCTAATAGTTGTTTTGGGAAAATCATTTGACTTCTCTGGTGATCCTGCTTTACACTGGGGTTCTCTGACATGCGCAGTTGTCTATGGCTGGAAACTACTCTATGGGCTTTGCAGTTATCTGAGCTCAAGCAGGTCTTACCTAGAACTTAGAGCAACCTCATGAGCTAACAAAGGCAACAGTGCTCATAGAGCTGCCTGTGACAACATACACGAGCTCCTGTTTATGGAAACAGTTGACCATGAGCAGATCTGCTTTGTGCCTCCTTTTCTCTCTTTTTTTAAATAGAATAATTCAGCCCAGACTTTCCTGATGAAAGACTGATAAAAACTTGCAAGAGTCCAGCCCAAGCTCGCAGTATAATTATTTTAAGCGAGTTAAGTATTTGCTGCCATTCATTCTGTTGCCGTCTTCCTTATCCCACCCTGGTGTATGATGCTGGAAAGAAAAATTGATTTTAACTCCACTTTTCAAGTCTTAGATAGAGCCAGCAGTTGACAAGGAGCTAATTAGCCTTTCCGAGGTGAACGCAACAAAGTCAGTGGAAGAGAATGATGGCGGGCTATTTTGAATGACAGCTTGAAGTGACAAGACAACTAAATAGGGAAAGACTGCAGCACCTTCTTATTGCTCATAAATTGTTCTCCCATCTAATTCTTCAATATTGCAGTGTCGAGTTCAGAAAGTTACTGTCAATTAAACAGTGACTTGGCGATGCATTAAATTGCAAATACTGCTCAAATCAAACTTTATAGCAGATAGAAACATAGCTCTCTGGGATCAGCAATCATTAAATAGCTCAGGAAACAAAACATGCCCTCTCAAGGCTGAATTTTGAAGAGGACAACATCTGTAAAGCAGTCAAAGTAAGAGTTATGGGGGATTGTGGGATCCTAACTTGAAGAAAACCAATAAACGTTTTCAATCCCTGGACCTGTTTTAACACTGAGATTTTTAGACAGATGTATTTACTGGTAATTTTCCTCATCTCTTCTGAACGTTAAGACAACCGGGGAATAAAACTGGGGAAAAACCTGATAAGGTAAAATCTTCGCTTTCTCCCAAGGCAGTTTGCAGAGAAACATAAAAATGCTTCCATGAATACTGTCAGAACAAAATCTGATTTGTGTTTGAAAGATTTTTGCCAGATCCGTCATCAACATGATTTCCACCACTGCAGAGAGGAAGCCTGGAGCAGTGGCCAGTGCACGTGGCCAGGAGTAAGGGGAGACCTGGGGTCATTTCTCAGTTTAGACCATTGCTTCTGTGCCTGGATATATTCTTTTCCTTATTACTTTGAGATGGAGAAAACAGTTGTTACTAGTTCCTATTCTACAGGTATGAAGTGAAAAGCTGGTGTAGGATAACGTCTGGACCTTTGGCTTCTCATGTCTGAAAAATGATGTAGCAAGTGTCACTGGGTGATTGTGCTGTCTTCTATGATCTTTCCCTTGGAAAGTATTTTTTGATCTTTAAAGGAATTGCTCTGTGATTACTAGGTTAAACAAGGTTGGAAAGGGAACTATGAGCAATGGGAAACATTTCTTTTCATTGGAAACTTGTAACTGCATAAAACAGAATCATTCTGTGGAAGGGCTTTGTTAATATCGGATCGCAGTCTTTGAAAAAGGGGAATATCTGTGCTCCTGGTCTGTACATAACTATACAAACAACAAATTACAATTAAAAATACACTCAGGCTCAAGGCGTCAGCTTTTCTTCCACCAAAACCTGAGCTTCAGAACACTAAAATGAAGTTTTACTGATGGATAATACAGGAAAAGACAGAAAAATTCAACTGACAGTCCTAGGGTTGATTCCACACATATTAAGTCCATTTAGCTACGCGAGCAGATGAATGAAGAACACCATGTACTTCGTTTCCCTGGGAAAATATTAATCTCAGACAGGTTTTTCAACCCTGTTAGAAAAACCATCCAAACTTTTGATTTGACCCAGTAGAGGAAGAATGATGCCAACATGAAACTGGATTCTGATCCCTTAAAGTACAGATTTGTTTATTCCTGGTGATCTGTACTGCATTAATTTCAATTCTTCATTTTAGTGTTGTTTTTCTGCAAGATAACCTGGTTTGATTTATGCAAAAACAATGGTCAAAATTTGTTTTAGGTCAACACCATGGAGTCTGTGACTCAGGAGGTATTTACTGCTAGATCTCAGTGAAAAGGGATCATCCTGAACTTTGGGATGTACAGATATATCTTTCATGTTTTCCCTCACCTCTAGCATTAGTTTTCAGCTTTGGAAATGCCTCAGGGCTATTTAAAGAAATGAACAAAGTTTTGAAGTCATAGAATTATAGAATCATAGAATGGTTAAGGCACATCAGTCTTGCTAATATTGGGTTCAGAAGTGGTGATAACAGCAGACAATTATGCAGCGAAGTTAAAAAGGCTTCTTGCTGGGAGAGAGATTCACAAAGGAGCTCCCAAAACAGCCAAGATCCATGCCATATGTACCTAGATGTGGGTCATCTTCTTCAAATACTCCCTTCTTGCACTACTTGTTCTTCCTTTCACGCTCCATACTGGTTCTGACATCCCCAGAGACACCTTGCAAATGACTACGAAAACCTGGGAAATTTTTTCAAAACCAACACGCCTCCCTGGGAAACCCGTTAGCTTTGGCAGAGTCTTTCTACATTGCTACTTCATTCTTCCTCCCTCTCAGAAACCACGGACGAGGACTTCACTCTTCAAATACTGACCTGAATCTGCCTCCTGAATTTTGCCTATTTCCTCTCTTAAGTCAGCAATTCAAGGCCAAAGACTCAAATTCTCCCCTTTATATTCCTTTTACCTGCCCTTTGTTTGGCTCCTATCTACCTGAAAGCCAGCTCCCTGGCCACCACACTGTGTATCAGATGTGAAATGAGGTGGCTGTGGTGTGGTGGTATTCCTCCAATCTCCTGATATCCATCCAATCCATGACTCTCATGTGGTTCATGTCTTCTCTTCAGCAAACCCACTGTGCACTCAATATCCTTTCCTCCTGATTCCTGCTAAGCAAAATAACCCCAGCCCTTTTGTCTTACAATGCTGGTTTTGCACATCCTCTCATTTTCACAGTTGCTTTTGTTCCCACCAGTTTCCCACCTGTTTTGTTATTTCATAAGTCCTCTCTTCATTTATGTCGATTTTGGAACCTTGCACACATAATAATATTTTATGTTTAGATAGTTCCTGCAGTTTGCAGAATGGTGTGGGGTTTTTACCTAAGAGAAATGTGATGGTCTTTGAGATAGTATGGGATCATCACCTTGTGATAATAGTTTCAGGGGGGAAAAAAAACAAAAAAAAACAAAAAAAAAACCCCCAAACCCATACAAAACTGTATTTCTCATTTTGGAGGAAGTTATAAGCTGAACTTGTTTCTTTGGGAGTGAAGTACACGATGTGTCTCCATGGTATGGCATTTTTTAGCCAGCCCTCTGTAAAAGATCATATTAGCTGGTCGTCTGCTGGCCTAGATCCAGAAATAATTCAATGCACAAATGGCTTAGGATAATGTCTCTGTGGAAGAGATCTTTAGCAGGTAAAAAATGGCATGACTGCACCAGCCAGTCAGTGTTGGTCAGTGCCTTTCACCTCCAACAAGACTTCATTTTGCACTCTTCTTATTGGAAAACACCCCTTTGCAACGCTTTTCTGTCCCAAACCTGAGGTATCATGAGTCCTACACAGTTAATTCCTGGGCTGAGGTGGCTACCAGCCAGCTCACTTTCTTTCCTAAAGTGGATGTTAGGAAATCTAAAAGCCTTAGTTGTATTTGCTGCAAGATAATTCACTATGATTTGCTCTAAGGACATGGACAGCCTCTTTCCTCTTTCACCATTAGGTCTTATTTCTGAATTAGTTACTGTCATGAAAGGTCCTGGAGATCGCTGTGCTTCCAAGATTTTCTAGAGATAAAGTGTGCTTTTGTTCACCTGAGGTGCTAACTAAAAGGTCATGTCTGAGTAATATTTCCTCATTACTAAGATCACAAGTTCCCTGAATCATCCTGCTTGCCCTTACACTTGCGCTTGAGCAATCATCAGTGTCCTTCCTTTATTCACAATTGAAACCTTCACTTTTCATCATGGAAACACCTGGGATACTCAAATAATGCCTTTATCACTCCCAAAATATATCACAGCCAAATGAATAAACCAGTCAACTTACGGGAGAATTCAGTGGAATATTTGACCCTGAGACTTTTGATGTCTCTTTGGGCCCAGTTTGGCTGCTGGTATTCTCAGCAGTTGTCACTGTGGCATTGAGGCACAAGTTCTAAATAATTTTGAATCAAAGTTTGACTCCTAAAGTGTCCTTGTCCCACAGGAAATTCTATTTCCTATGTTTCACTCCCCTTCAGACAGTTCTATCCCTTGTCCAAACTTCTGCTGATTTTTAGCTGCCACATTTGATTTCACAGAATCATAGAATGTTTTGGGATGGAAGAGACTTTTAAAGGTCACCTCGTGACACCCCCCCTGCAGTGAACAGGGACATCTTAAACTAGATCAGGCTGCTCAGAGCTCCATCCAACCCGACCTTGAATGCTTCCAGGGGTGGGACTTTTACCACCTTTCTGGGCAATTTGTTTCAGTGTTTCACCACCCTCATTACAACAATTTCTGCCTTACATCCAGTCTAAATCTATTCTCTTTCAGTTTTAAATCATTACCCCTCGTCCCATTGCAGTAGGTCCTGCTAGAAAGATTGTGTCTATCTTTTTTATTGTCTCACTTCAATGACTAAAAGGCTGTAACAAGGTGTCCCCAGAGTCTTCTCTTCTCCAGGCTAAACCACCCCAACTCTCTCAGCCTGTCTTTGTAGGAGAGGTGTTTCAGACCTCTGATAATTTTTGTGGCCTCCTCTCCATCAGCTCCAACAGGTTCATGTATTTCTTGTGCTGAAGATCCTAGTACTGGGCACAGTGCTCCAGGGGGATCTCACCAGGGTGGAGTAGCAGGAAAGAATCACTTCCCTCAACTTGCTGGCCATACATCTCCTGATGTAGCCCAGGATACAGTACTGGGCTGTGAGTGCATGTTGTCAGCTCATGTCCAGCTTTTCATCCATCAGAATTTGTGTATTTGTTTGCAAATTACCAGCTCATTCTTTAAAACCCCTGGGCAAACGTACCTGAGCTTTTGCCTGTCTTCTAGTGGAGAAATTTAGGGGCGTTTAACAAATGGCACAGAAACTGCTTCTCTAGCTGGTATCCATTCGTTCACTTCATTTGGGCAAAGTAACAGAAGGAGGAGAGGTTTCTAAAATCCTCATCTTCATCCACAGCTGTACGTCTTCCTTATCCTCTCATATTATTTATGTACTGTATTGACATTCCTTGACCGTTTCACAATTTGGCTTTCATCTATCAAAAAGTAGGGGGACACCATCTTCATCCACTCCGATCCTCATTGCCAACAAAGCAATAAATATGGTAAATCAAGCCCGGAGTAGACACACATCCAGGTTGCTTGCTTCTCGGGAGGCAAGGAGTCATCATCTCATCACCAGTCTCACAGGTGACCCAACCCTTAGGATCCAGCAGCCCCAACAGAAAGCTGTTCAATCTTGTTTCTGCTACGTGTGCCAGGGAAACACAAACGCAGAGGATGTCTGGCCGGCCGCCAGCCCACTTCAGATGACAGGGCACATATGGAGCTGAGGGTGACCATACTGAACGCTGCAGCATAGCTGCTCTCCCTAATTGCACCATCTGTGCAAGTGCGTCGCAAGCCTGAGCACGCTTCGTTCCTCGCTCGCTGCTCAGGGTCAGGTTTGGAGCTCTGCTTGGGTAACTTGAGGAGCTGTTCGTGTCCAGACACACCTCAAAGACTGACAAGGCTGTGAACACAGGGCTTGGATGTGTGCACAGCCTAAGGTTAACAACCAGGATACAGAGGTCTCTGTAGCTGAAGTGGTTGTTCCTTGGATTTCTATCACGTGCCCATGGAGGAAAAGTTTGGGGATGTGATTTCAGGCACTTACCCCTATCGATCCAGAGGGCAGAAAGATGAGTGAAGAGGTCAAGTGGCCTTGCTCAGTTTATTTTATCTCTCCACAGGCTTAAGAGTGTGTATGTGTATTTGTTTGACTCAGGGAACTTATGTTTTCCCCTCCAAAACTAATATATTCATTTCATAAGTGAAAGCAATAGATGGCATCTAACCAGATAATCTTTCAAAGGGAAGAGAACTTTTGCTGAAGTGCTGCCTCTACATCTTTCCTCTTTCCCCTGAAGTGGGAAAACCTTACAGCTTGTGTAGGCCAGGAGCTTCACAGAGCTTCTGGGAGACCATGCTATCCTCAACAGCCCTTAGTCCCTGCAAAGATAATGTCCTCTGTAAAAAGGTCTTCTGTCCTTAAAGCCTACAGAGGATGTAAGGGTACAGTATTTATCATAGAGTCACTTTGATTGGAAAGGACCTTTAAGACCATCGAGTCCAACCATTAACCTAGCAATGCCAGGTCCATTACTAAACCACGTCACTAAACACCTCATCTACATGTCTTTGAAATAACTCCATGGCTGGCTACTCAACCGTTTCCCTGGGCAGCCTGTTGCAATGCTTACCAATCCTTTCAGTGAAAAAATTTATTCCCAATATCCAATCTAAACCTCCCCTGGTGCAACTTAAGGCCATTTCCTCTCTGTCTTATCACTTGTTGCTTGGGAGAAGAGGTTGACCTCCATCTCACTGCAACCTCCTTTCAGGTATTTATAAAGAGCAATAAGGTCTCCCTCAGCCTCATTTTCTCCAGGTTAAACAACCCCAGTTCCTTCAGCTGCTCTTCAGAAGACTTGTTCTTGAGTTCCTTCACCAGTTTTGTTGCCCTTCTTTGGACATGCTCCCGTACCTCAACCTCTTTGTTGTCATGCAGGGCCCAAAACTGAGCACAGTTAGTCAAGGTGCAACCTTACCAATACTGAGTACAGGGGGAAAATCACTTCCCTAGTCCTGCTGGCACCGCTATTTCTGATTTCACCCCCAACATGGGCATGTCACCCCTAGGCTCATCTCTAGTGAGCCCCATTTTATCCCCTTCCCTACAGGTCTAAACACAGGATTGTTGGTCACACATTATAGCTGCAGCAGGGACTAATGTAATCTCTGCTGAATGTATGCAGAATGAACCAAAAGCCTCTACCACTAAAACCTCTCATGACAGAAAAAAAACGACAGATGCTGGTAGATGTATAATAAAAAAGCAAGTATATTGGTCAGCCATGAAGCACTCTTCCAAGCACAGAAACAGCTAGTAGTGCTGGCAAGTCCCCTTCCCCATGGGGAAGAACGAACTCTCCTCTTCCAATTTCATACACTTGAAAAAGCTCAAGCTGTCCTGGTTTGAGCTAAACAGAACCAGTTCTGTTCAGCGATTTTTACTTCTCAGCTCAGTCTCTTCTTAGAGGCTGCACGTTCTGAAGTCAGCAGCATGTTTTTGCAGACAGTGTGTGCTACTGGCAGTGATAACACCTGATATTTACAGTTACTGCCTGGGACTGGGATGCAGAAAGGCTCTTGCTTGTACTTATTGCTATAGTGACCAAGGCCACTCCTGGCTCTTGTGTGCCACGCTGGGGGTGCTGGGTAGCAAGAGAGGTCACAAGGAAGTAAAAGATGGTGCCTCCAGTGAGTTACAGACAGAACAGTATTCCATTCCATGCACATCACATTCAGTATAAAACCAAAGGATCACAAGGGTTTAGCTCTTGTTTCTCTTCTCTTCTGCAATGGCTGGTGTCTAAGGAGGACTCCATCCAATCTTCTGTCTTTGTTCCTAATCCTGAGTTCCTGAATCCAGCTCCCATATCCAGCTGCCCTCTGCCTCTGAGCCTGGGACTTCCCCAGTGCCACCTGCTCTGCAGCATCAGTGGGGATTGCTATCGGAGGCGGGATAGGGTTCAATACCGGATTTGTATGTACGTATTTAGTTCACTATATTTATTATTTCCTTATTCATTAAAGCTGTTTTCATTTTCTAACCCGTAAGTCTCTCTACCTCATTCCATTTTCCCTCCTGTTTTGGGAGGGAGAAGGTGTTAGAGATTGTCTGTCAACATTTAGTGGCCGGCCCAGCCCTAACCCGCAACACAAGCAGAGGCTGAATTTCAATGTATAACTCTCATTGTTTCCAAGTAATTTTTTATTCAAGTTCCTACAAACACAAGTAATTTTTGGGAAAACGTATTTTAAAAAAATACTTTAATACTCTTCACTACTGGGCTGCCTAAGGCAAACTGTGAACGGAGCAACTGTAATGCTCATTTTAAGATGCGAACTAGGGAATATTTACTAGCTGTTACAAGCCGTCAATGCTAAGGGGACACTTGTCTGTTTTGTTCCAGCATGATACTCCTTGACTTTCCTTGGCTTCACCTTTCCATCAAGACTACTCTCTGAAAATGTCAGGTATCGTCCTTTCTTGAAGCTGTGTTAGTCAAAATTTGATTCAGGCATTCATATTGCTTACCCAGAGTGATTTTTATTCCCATAAAGAAAGACTTCTGCTCATAACAAATGATCAATCTGCCTTAGCACAGTCCTAAGGGAATCAACCTAAGATTTTCAGACATCTACACAGGAAGGCAGCTCCTAGCCAGCTGGTCCTGTTAAAAACAGATCCATAAATATTTAAATGGAAGATGGAAACGTGATAGACCCTGCTGTCCGTTTCGTAAAGCAGTTCAGCTTGTTACACTCATCATTTAATCCTAATAGATTTTTATTACAGTTCAGTGTAAATATCTTGAGAAGCCCTATTGACTTCCACGGAGCTCAAAAGGAAAACAGATTGCAGTTTGAATCATTCTGGGGAGGCATCAGTCTGTTCACTACCAAAGGGAGACTCTTGAAGAAGCTCCATAAATAGTCACTTTCATGAAGAAGTTTGATTTCACGGCAGCAGAAAACCAGGCATGAACTCCCCAAACCACTAATCTCTCTGGATAGCGGGAGAATATCCCACAGTCTCAGATCTCCATTTTTAATGTTAGAAATATAATTTATCTTACTGAGGCCATTTCATCACTTAAGGCCGTTCTTCTTGATGGTGCTCATCCCCAGAACTCCTGGTTCCTAGGAGTTAGGAGGACCAGAGGTACAAAATCAGTTCAAATTTTATCGATGCGTGTCTCACTGAAGGCTTGAAGTTCGGTCCCCACATAAAGGTCAGAGCAAGTCCCAGTTATCTGTAGGGTATCTGCTTGAGCCCACTCCTCTTATTAGACTGTCTCCTCTCTATCCTGGAAGGGTAAAGTCTGTTAAGCCACATAAATCCAACTGGATGTTAGGGGAAGGTTAAAAGGATTTAGAACACCTCATGTCACTAGGAGCAAGATGGAAAAAGGTGTAGAAAAGAGTAACTGAAGGTTTTCAAGTCATACTACTAGCCCATCTTGTTTCTAGTAAATAAGTGATACCTGAAAAAAAAAAAATACACCTGATTGTTTTTAATAGATTTGGCTTCATTTAAAAACCCTTGGAATCTCTTCAACACAGCTACCAGAATAACATCTGTGACTCCATTTTCAAATGCTTTTACCCACAGGATGAATTTGGCCAAATGAAGCAAAATTTTCTCCCATTTAAACCAAGACTGCTGGTGCCTCCATCTCTCCACGCAATATGGCAAATGTGGAGGTAGAGGGAGGAGGAATGTAATCACACATCAATCACTAGAGTTTTGGAGGATGATACAGTTTAGGCACTGTGGAGAGCACAGCAGCACAAGCCTGAATATGTATTGACTACCCAACAGCTCATTCTCATTTTAAAGCAGTTCAAGAAAATTTGATCTATATCTGTCTCAGCAGCCTATTCAGTACAGCCCAATCACATATCATGTTACTGTCAAAGCAGCCCAAGATGTTTCTCCTGCCTCCTTCTTTGGTGCAGGAGACGGCAGCTCTATGGCTGCTATTCCTTGCAAAAAGGCTTTGGAGTAAGATAACCACTAAATCAACACGGGTTTAGCACACCTGCAGACAGAACAGCTCCAGCTATTGGCAACCACAATTATTTAATGAGGCGAGGAGTTTCTATTGATTTTGTAACTCCAAATAGAAATTAGAAGGCCTGTTATAATTAGCCCTAAACTCTCCTATTTATTATTGAAAACAGCCATGCCAGTTAGAATCTATGTGGCTAGAAATGATGGTGAAGCTGCCACCCTGCACTCCATTTGTTTATAAATCAGGTTCAAGCCTACATCAAGGTAACAGGGTGGGGTGGACGGATCTTTTTCTTTTTCTTTTTCTTTTTCTTTTTCTTTTTCTTTTTCTTTTTCTTTTTCTTTTTCTTTTTCTTTTTCTTTTTCTTTTTCTTTTTCTTTTTCTTTTTCTTTTTTCTTTATTTTGCCAGGTGCTCTTATAACAGAAGAACACACCTAATGGAAGGAAATCTTACCTAGTTATAGCAAGGCAACACAAGTGTGCAGGGCACGGTGCTGTAAAACTGGTGCAAGTGATACTCCCAAAGATGATTTGGGATTGAAACACCTCCCATATGAAGACAGGCTGAGAGAGCTGTGGCTGTTCAGCCTGGAAAGGAGAAGGCTCTGGGGAGTCCTTACAGCAGCCTTCCACTAATTAAAGGGGGCTACAGGAAGAAAGAAGAAGGACTTTTTTTCAGGGAATGTAGCGATAGGACAAAGGGTAAAGGTTTCAAACTGAAAGGAGGTGGATTTAAGTTAGATATTAGTAAGAAACGCTTTTCCATGAGAGAGACGAGACACTGGAACAGGTTACCTAGAGAAGTTGGATGGACAGGGCTTTGAGCAACCTGGTCTAGTGGAAGGTGTCCCTCCCCATAGCAGGGAGTTGGAACGAGATCATCTTTAAGGTCCTTCCCAACCCAAACCACTCTATGATTCTGTGATTCTAAGGCATACTCAAAAAGGACACAGGCCTTGCCATGTCCTCTGCTGCATGACCTGTCCCGAAGGACCAAAATGTTTTATGACACAGACTGGGATGGATGTTAGCCCCAACCTGCACCCCAAGTGGCTTTGTGTAAGCAGTCTGACTACACAAGGAACTTGCTGTCGTGGGCTTGCGATTTGTTTTTGCAACACAGCAAAGGCAAGGCTTGGTTTTTTGATGCTTTTCTCAATGAAAGGGATTCACGTGTTTAAACCTGAGTTCTGGAGAGATGTCTTTAGAGGGGGAAATAAATGCACAACCTCTAAATTGGTTGTGTAGACTCTGCCGCTGGTGGACATTAAAATACTTTTTCAGATGAAGTTGCATGGGAACACTCTTCTTGCCAGCTCTAAATTACCACAGGCTTTGTCTGCCTCTTGCCCTTAATTTTGGGAGACTAAGCTCTGAAATTAGGACCATAGAGATCTCCAAGTGGAGCATTCTACACCTCTTCTCTATCCAGATAGGAGGCGTTTCCATTGGCCACTTTTAGATAGTGCTGGTCAAAATGCCAGTGCAACAGCTGGGATTTAAAACAGGAGTGTAGGACAGTTCTAGGCACTCATTCGTAGCCAAGGTCTGAGGAGGATCTGAATCTCGATGGAGAGTGAGGCAGAAGAAAACATGGCAAAAGTGAGAGTGAGAGTTGTGTGGTGATAAAATAGGTTTTCAGGACACAGGAATAATATCTAGCCAAAGGCTCTACTCTGACGCTGAGTTACTTAGGGTCATTATAGGGATGTTTAGAACTCCCTAACCCAAAAAGAACTAGCTGGACAAAATGTCTGGAAGTCCCTAACCCAGCCTCTAACAAGATTTCACAACATCTCTGGGTGGCTGTTGCACTGCTACCTTACCTTTCTAGGGAAAAAAAAAAAAAAAAGTATTTTCTCCTCTAATATCTATTTTTAATCTTTCTGTTGTGGGAACAGAGGCTTCTAATGCTCTATGGAGTGGAAGGATTGACTGTTTATAAACCAGATTAGTCTATATCTGATGCTCAAAGGAAGAGAACAAATGCAAAACTATAAGTGTAGTTAATATTTCTCATGATATTAAGGTTAAGTTTTATCAAGTGTTGTCAAAGAGCTGTAACAGTAGAAGCCAACCAAGTGGAGAGAATGTGTAAATTAAATTATGTGCTAGAAATGTTAATTAAAGGAGGAGAAAGGAAGAAAAAAAAAGCTCCTCTTCTATGTGTTGCTGTGTGATGTCTCCATGTCCACAACATAGGAAGAAGACTCAGGTGGGCAGAAGAGTGAGGTAGGAGGGAGTCATGTTGACCTGGGAAAGGAGCAAAATCATCTTTCATGATGGGAAGATGTAGAACTGGGAAACCTTCAGAGCATGCTTACAAGTCATGCAGATTAATTACCCAGCCTCAGGAAATAGCTGAGATACTGGAGGTATCAGATAATCAACAAAAAGCTTGATTATTCATAAACACGTTTTCCTAAAGATGCTTTACTGCTTCAGTTTTCTTTAAACCTTCCATTATTTGAAAATTACTTCATTAAATCTTTTTTTCCAGAGGTAGAACTTATTCAGAGCAATGTGAGTGCATTAGCCATGGTACCCCTTGGTGGTGACAAATCCATTCTCATGGCTCAGCTAACATGGTTTTGAGACCTCTAGTGGGGTATATGCTTCCACGAACCTTCTCCACCGAGCAGCCAGAACCTGGTGCAGCAAATAGCTAAATCTTTTTAGCAAACAGCAAGATGCTGACCTTGATCCTAGCATGCAACTCAAGGTCCTATTGCCTAGAGTCATGAAACTCTCCTGCCACCATGACATCTTCACACAATCTCAATTTAGCCCTAGGAAGAACATCGAAAACCTGAAGCAAGTTGTTCTCATGGGCCTGGGTTTGTCCTCATTTCATCCCATGATATCCACACTTTCAGGAGAGCTCTTAACAATATCATCCCTGGCAAGAAACCTGAAAACTGTACAGTGCATCATGTAACTAGACAGAAGGAAGAAAAGAGCATTTGTTCAGATGCAAGTTAATACTGAACTCAAATCACTTGTATTTTTGTACATATATAAATGCTGGAGAAATCTAACATTATACTGTGGGATTAAGATACAATTACTCTGGGGAAAAATTATTTAGTTACATTCCTCTGATTTACACATCCACGTGAGAGATTTCTCAGGGCTCTGAGCAGTGACACTTTTCTGAACAGCACAGAAAACATCTCAGATCCTTGGAAAGTGAGTCAGGTGAGAAGGTAAAGGGGTTATTCTTCAGGTTAGCAGGAAAGCTCAGGATAAACCCTGGAAAAAGCTGGAAAGTGGGGAAAGATGTCCTCACACTAAGAGGACATCTGGCTCCTCTGATTTCTCAGTACACTGTGCTTAGGCACTTTTAATCTAGGTCAAAGACTATCATTAGTGCTATTCCATCTTCTTGCTTCTCCCTTTTCTTCACCAGAGGTGCATGTTTTTTTTTCCTGCTTTACAAGAAAGAAAAAAAAAAAATCAGGACAACTTGCGGAATAAAAAATGTAGCCAGAGAAAGGATACAAATAGCTGCTGTCCCCTTTCTTTTTTTTTTTTTCTCTTTCAAAAGAGAACAAAAATAATAGTAAAGCTGTTGGGAATAACTCAGAGATATGATGGGAGATTGATCTGAAGTTGAAAGATAAGCTCTTCACTGACAGACAATCAGGAGCATGATTTCTTTAGCGAGGTGAAACAGAGCTTAGCAGACGACTAGATTACAAGTTCTAATTACTTATCAGATACTTGCTCATGAGTCAAGCAAAAAAAGGGCACGGCAAGCTCCAGTGGCTGAAAATTTAAGTCAGCAAAATTAGAACTGAAGCCGAGTTGCACATATTTAATCATTAAGTTAAATCAACCTTCAGAACAGACAACCAGGGGACGTGATAAATTCTCCCCTCTTTAGAGGAAGATTATTAATAAAAAAGAAAAAAAAAAAAAAAAGGAAGGAAGAATAGTTTTCTATGTAGTTTAAACAGAAATAACCAGGCTATCTTCTGAATATTGCTGAGGCAAATTTCATATGCTGAAATATAGAGGTGAGGCAAGCTTCTCTGAAGGTAGATTTTTTTAAGATTCGAAACCAAATCTGGATTGATTTGCTCTTCTCACCATGTGCTTGAAAGAAAGTTCCTGTTTAACAGCGTTCAGTCTTCAGCAGTAGCCCTTAATTTTTTACAGAGAAAGCTGTGATTGCCCTCTCCTCTCGAGTTTGCACATGGAAACCTTCTCCACTCTGCCTGCAACCACCCAAGTGTGCAAGCTGCCTGATGAAACATGAAGTGTCTCTGACAGAGCCTTTTCTGTATTAAATATGGTGAGAGGTGAACGAGAACTTTAACTGCCTTCTAAAGCACCACATCTTTTGCATCCCAGTCCCCCTAAGGCCCCACTACTTCATCTTAAGGAGTTTGGATGAATTTTCAAGAAAATCCTACGGTCTTGTATAAGTATTCAGTGGATAAGTCGCCAGCTTATGGATCTGCAGCTGAAGTTTGACATTATAACACTGATCCAGGGCAGTGTCCACATGTACGTGCAATGGAAGAGGACTGAAAGAGAAATGTCCTGGGACCAGCCAACCATCAAACCCTAGAGCAAGGATGAGGGCTGTGATCCACGGATGATGTGCACCTGGAGCAAAGTTGAAGAAGGGTCTCCTCAAGGTTTTGCCTGCTAGAACTCATCATGACTTTCAGTCCCCAAAAGACGGCAAGTTCTGGCTGGTTTTGCACAGAAGACCATATGAAATAAACTGGGCAATCTCCAAGAATTAATGGAGATGCATCACTATGCTAGAAGTGCCTATATTCTAGTCAGAGCATCAAGTGTTGTCAAAGAGCTGTAACAGTAGAAGCCAACCAAGTGGAGAGAATGTGTAAATTACATTATGTGCTAGAAATGTTAATTAAAAGAAGAAAAAAATGAGCTGGCCAAAAAATTTCTATTTCCTAGATGAAATGGTGAACAAAGCAGTGAAAATGATCTGTGAAAGGAAGCTGTGTCCCACTGAAGTCCCTGTGCTGGGTGTAGCACACAGATGTTTGAAAAAATCAATAGCTGGGATGCTAGAAAGGTTTTAAAAATAAGAGTAGGAAAAGAAAAAAAAATATTAAGGCGGGAGGAATGAATGGACGTGGATGAATCTCTGCCAGGAAGGTACACACACACAAAAAAACCAAAGGACCAGCTCTCTCCTCAATTAACCATCCTCTGTTGTCTTCATAAATCAATTTGCGCTATGGAAAAGTCTCAGAAATCCAGAAAAGTATTTGCACAGGTAATTCCTCTGTAAGGAGCTAAATCCCCTTTGAAATCCTTTGCCTAGTAAATACTTCTGTAGATCTGAGCCTCCTGGCTCTATGAGCAGAAAAAACAAGAAGTACACATGTTACTTGCAATCGTGTGTGTGTGCATGATAAAGGATAAGCTAAAGGGAAAATGCTGAACTACCACAATGCTCTTGTAGGAGATTTTTGGGTAAGTTACCCAGAAAATACACCACAGGGCTGCATTGCACCAAAGTGAAATAGGAACCTCATAAAATCAAGAATCCCTGAGGTCTGCTTTTTGGCACATAACCTCACCCCTATTGATTCTAATCCCTGATGGGGCTTAGGTTGTTCAAAACCAAATTTTTTTCTCTCCTTGATGTAGAACAGGCTTTAAGATACCTACCTCCAATAAAACCAGCTCCTTTCTCCACTGTTGTCCATGCTGTGGACAGAAGTGTGATGTTCTGAAGGACACTGATGAAGGGTGACAGCTGCTTCTTTCACCAGATAGACTGCAATCACACACAAGGTGAGGGCTAGACCTCCTTCTAGGTAATGGTTTTGCTGATCTGCACCACCACAGCCCTGCAGAAGCCTTCCTTGGTAATGTGTCATCTGTTCTGAACTCCATGAGTTCAGCCTTCTTCTGTAGCAGGAGCAGTGCCCACCCTGGGCTCTCCAAGGACTGGATCTAGATGAGCAGAGAAAACCCACAAAATGCTGAATATCTCTTGCTCAAACAAACAAGCTGAAATTCATGGGTCTGTGTTCAAAGTTTTCTGAAACCATCCTTCTTCCAGATCATGCCTGTGCTGTGTGGTTGGACTTTTGGTCCCATGTTTGCAGATAACTTTGCACAACAGGAGTCTTGTCCAAGGTAGCCCTGAGGCCACATAGTAAGAAATAATTACAGCAAATCTGTCTCCTTGCCATATTAATCATTTCTGTACCTACCACATCTCTCTCAGTACAGCACAGCTCATTATAACTCATCAAATGCTAATAGCTTTCTAACAGAAAATGAGTTACATTGATAATGAGTGTCAAACTAAAAGAAATGTGAGATTCTGGCACGGGGAGGACTGAATGTGATTTACAATCCTGATTTGATCCCGGAAGGTGGTTGTCTTCATCACTAGAAAACATTTCCCCCCACTTTAACATACGTGTGATACACAGCTAAAATATTTTATAGAGACCTTAAAAATCCCGTTAACTTGTCCAGTTCGATTGCAGGAAATCTGAGTCTATCTAATTGTCATTAACGTTTTGATACTCTCCATGAAAAATACTTTTCCTAACATATGAGAATTTAATTAAACAACCACATTTTAACCTTATTTCGTTTTGGATAGTAGGAATGCTGGGCTCACTAATTTGCAAAACTAATGAGTACAGTCTGACTCAGAGCTGCTTTTTACAGTGTTGATTTAACCAGTAAGTCTAGGAAACTGAAATTCTTTTATTTTTCTTTATTCCAGTATCTGCTTTGGATGTGGTGAGCTTAAACCTCATTTAAAAACCAGCAAAGTGAAAGGATTCCGGAATTCCACAAAGGCATAACTAAGTTTTCAAAGCCTTTGTAAAAAAATGTTTCAGAAAATCTTTTTTTCTCTCCTACCCCTCATTTGCTGGAAAGACATGCTACAGAGTTTAATCCAGGTGGGAGCTTTGCAAGTTTTCATCCAAGATCAGGAAGAAAGAGGAAGAAAGTTAAAAAAAAAAAACCAAACATATATATATATATCACTACAGGAAGGAAATAAAACTAAAGGAAACAAGCAAACTACAGACATAACTTGCAATTTTCCTTTCCATCTGAGTCACCACAAAACACAATTCCTAATCAAAATGAAAGCTGAAGTAATTTTATGCTAAAGCTTTCCCTGGCTAAATAGTTTTATTTTTCAAATTTTACAGGAACCAGGCTCTGTCATGTGTGTACAACTCTCCTACCAGACCTTCCTGAAAAAAAGATGTTCCTCAAACTCCATTTTTTCATGCCCATCCCTATTTCTGCTGACTCCCACCTTCCCATAGTGCGACCTCACCCAAGCTCCTTAACATCTGTGTTGTGGCTCCATCAGAGCACTGTAAGTGGAGACACTTGAAGAAAGTTTGATTTGAGTAATTTCCATTTGAAATTGCGGGTTCGTAAATATTGAAGTGTTTTGCAGGACTACTTTATTTTAAATTACTCTTAGTGATTTTTTAAAGAAACAATTTCAGATGGAATTACTTTTCCTTTGGTGCATTAAGATGTTCCCTTTTCATTTTAGCTGAACATTTCATTATATTAATCATAATATAATACAGAAATTATAGAGTTGTAATGTTTCTTTCAGGCCATTAATGTGTTTATGAATTAAGTTTTCAAAGTCTTGTCCATTTAGAGAAGAATAAAATATATATTAAAAAAAAATTGAGGACTATAGACACCTCACCTTTCAACCAACAGTAAATGGGAGCATAAAGAAAAATAAACATCCAGAATGCAATTCATGTTGTGCAACTTTAGGCTAACACCTCAACTATTCCTTTGAGTCAGAGGAGAGAAATAGTCTTTTCTAGACAGTTCACACTAGGTTATTTTCTGTATCTAATTTAGGATAAGATGGATCATTCAAAAGGAAACCTCCATGTAAGTCAAATGAGATGAGTCCATTTCTTAAATCTGCTGCTGAACAGACTCCAGGCTAATATCTCTGGAGCTGCACCAGCTGGGACCTCAAATGATGCAAGTACACATCAGACCTGTTATTTTCCCTAGCGAGCAGGGACACGGGCGTTGCTTTCTATAAATGAATTCACATGCACAAGTAGCGGGGAAGACATTTCTCTGCATTAGCAATGATCGAGCTGAAAATCTCTGAGGCAGGATGCTCTGCTGACAGGGGACTAAACCATCAACCCAGATTCATTTCCAAAATGCTCAGATAGCTTTCCTTTCATCCTCTTTTCCGTTCTTCAAGAGGAGGGGGCGGAGTGAGGTGGTGGAGGGCACCTCTGAGTGTTTGGCCAGGCTAGCAAGGCAGCGTCTGTGCCCTTCACGGACCGGAGCATTCAGGTTGGATTTGGCCAACCCTAATCACAGCAGAATCTGATTTCATCCTGTGCTGTTTGTGGAGGCTCAGGGAAACAATTTCAGGCAACAGGCTGTCAAAACAGAAAGCATCATAAAAAATAAGAACATGGGCTGGAAGTAGTCTCGTGGGTCAACATGTGTAAAATGACTCTTTCAACAGAGGCATGTGGGAGGAAAACGATGCGTCGATGGCAGTGTTATAGAGAAGTATATCAAGGGCTACTAATTTGTCCGAGACAGAAATATATTCAAGAAAGCTAAATAAAACCTTTCTGGCACTAATTAAACTTTGACCTGGTTTTCAGGGAGGAATATTAATTGCAATACACTGCATAGCTTTGATTTAATTTCCTTCTGTTGAATGCAATTGCATTTAACCAAATCACATTGCATCGATTGCTGTTTGTTTTGAGCGAATACTATTTGTTTCCTCTGCAGCAAATTATTTTTAATGAAATTCCTGGAATTGCATTTAACTGTGTTGCACTTAGTCTAAATGGATTGAATTAGGGCAAGTTGAATGAAAAACCACTGAAAACCATCCTGATTTAAGTTGCATTGAATTTTGCTAAATTTAATGGAACAGTGAATTGCATTTTCACTTGAAGCAACGACAGGGGGGCAAGAAGAGCAAAATAAAATCTGAAGACAAGTCATCAGAGAAGGTAGGAGAATGGAAGTATACTGGACAACAGGGAAAAAGGATCAGAAGGCAATCATACTATAGAAGTTTTGGAATATATTACAGATACATATCACCTCCTACTACACTAACTCTATCTAAATACATCCTTTGTCGTCTTCAGTAGATCCAACCCACCTCTATCCACTGTCTGAGGGTGCCTAGTTTTCCTCAGTGGACCTTTCAGGATGCAGTAATGCATTGTTCCTCAATGAGGTAGATTGCAAACTGGCTCAGCAACAGAGTTCAGAGGGTTGTGATCAGCAGCACAGAGTCCGGTTGGAGGCCTGTGGCCAGTGGTGTTCTGCAGGGATCAGTGCTGGGTCCAGTTTTGTTCAATATCTTCATCAGTGACCTGGATGAAGGGATAGAGTGCAACCTCAGCAAGTTTGCTGATGGTACGAAACTGGGAGGGGTGGTTGACACCCGGGCAGGCTGTGCTGCCACCCAACAGATATGGACAGGCTGGAGAGCTGGGCAAAGGGGAACCTCATGGAGTTCAACAAGGACAAGTCTAGAGTCCTCCATCTGGGGAGGAATAACACCAGCACCAGGACAGATTAGGGGATGTCCTGCTGGAAAGCAGCCCCGTGGAGAGAGACCTTGGAGTCCCAGTGGGCAGGGAGTTGTCCCTGGGACAACTCCCTTGTGACCAAGGGGGACAATGGGATCCTGGGGGACACCGAGAAACATGTGTCCAGCAGGGCTAGAGAAATTCTTTTCCCCCTCTACTCTGCCCTGATGAGACCACACCTGGAATCCTGTGTCCAATTTTGGGCTCCCCGATTCAAGAGAGAAAGGGACCTACTAGAGAGAGTCCAGTGGAGAGCTATGAGGATGATTAATCAACTCCTGCGAAGAGAGACTGAGAGAACTGGGGCTGTTCAGCCTTGAAAGGAGACATCTGAGAAGGGACCTTTTTAATGTATAGAAATATCTGAGGGATAGGTGTCAAGCGGAAGGGAACAATCTCTTCTCAGTGGTGCCCAGCAATAGAACAAGAAATAATGGGTTTAAGTTAGAACATAGGAAGTTCCACCTAAACATAAGAAGAAACTTTTTCACTCTGAGGGTGACAGAGCCCTGGCACAGGCTGCCCAGGGAGGTTGTGGAGTCTCCTTCTCTGGAGACTTTCAAAACCCGCCTGGACGTGTTCCTGTGTGGCTGCCCTGGGTGATCCTGCTCCGGTAGGGGGATTGGACCAGATGATCTCTCAAAATCCCTTCCAACCCCTAACATTCTATGATTCTATGATTCTATGTCTTGCAGTAGATGAAGGCTTTTGCAGTATCCACACAAAAGTTCTATCCTTGACTGTGCTCCAGCCAACTGGATGAAAGATCAGATGGACGTCTCACAGGTACCTTGCCCTCCAGAAACTGCTCTTACAAGGCTTGGACCTCTCATAGAAGTTCATTGGGAAACAACGCGAAGGAATCACACTCTTCATGTGGTGTTAGGATAAGGGAGAATGGTTTTAAATTACAGCAGGGTGGACTTGGATTAGACAAAATGGGTTATGGTCCGTCAATTAGACATGGCAAAACAGGATATGGCTTGTGGAAGAGAAACCAGACATGAAATTCCACTGATACCTCAACAAGAACCAGAGCAACTGAAAGCAGAAGAACTGCAGTTGAAAACCAAAGATAAAGATGTCAGCAGATATATATGTCAGCCTGATGCTTCACAGCCCAGGGGAGGTTGAGACAAGGCAGAGAGGTTTGCAAAGATGTATGGAACTTCTTTTTCATTATTATTTATTTGTTTCATTTATTTCTGCCTGTTTGAGCACAGAAGGGCAAAACCAAGAGGGAAAGAAGAGGCAAGAAAGGCAGGAGACATGCAGAGGTTCAGCTTTACCTTTCAACCCCCAAGACTCTGTATGTTGCTTTCTTCCCCCTTTTCCGTATCTTAGAAACAGGGATAATGGTGTGTGGGGAACATTTGTGTTATCAAGTCTCCAGATGACCTGTTTGCATTCCAAGGCTGGGTCTCCCTGTGCTGGCAGTGGGGAGGGTTTTGGATCCTCTGAAGAAACCCATGGGCAGCAGCTGTGAAGTCTCCAAACCTAACTCAGAGAGCAGCTAGAGAAGTGATCTATCTCCTGCCAAAGAGGTTTCTTTTGTGTACCAGCTAATTAGTGATTTCAGTTAATATACAGGTTAATTGAGACTTAGCTAGTCTTCCAGAAACACCTCCTTCAGCAAAGGTATCCATCACATGTAGATGAGGTGCTCAGGGACATCTGAGCACCACATCAGTGGTGGATCTGTTATTGCTGGGTTAATGGTTGGACTCAATCTTAAAGGTCTTTTCCAAACTAAACCAGTCCATGATCTTCCTTCTAGTAGGATGAAGAACAGCCCCACACACAATTGCAACACTTTTTCACACTGGTAGTATTTCCTACTCACCTGATGCAAGACTGATCACTGTTTATGTTCTTCCCTCACCTTTGCTAAGTAAAATTTTACCTGGCTCAGGAAACAGGAGTTTTTGAACTCTTCCTTTGAGCTCTTCCTTTGTTTTTGCGAGTCTCACTAGAAAGACTTTCTTCCATGGCATGTCAAAGACAGGATCATTTATAAGCACTTGAGCATAGGACCTTTCAAGCTGTCCACCAGCTGGACAATAGATTTGCCCACTGACAGCCAGAAGAACATTATCTGAAGGTATCAGTTAGAGGGGAAACATGAGCTACCTGTCATGCAAAATAGGGACATGGATGTTGGATTTCAAGCTGCTTCCTGCTTCCATCATCTGAATAGCACCCACTTTCTCCAACAGACCATGCCTCACATCTAGTAAAGGAGTGAATACACTACCTAGATGTCCAAAATTGTCAGATTGTGCTCCTCTGCCATCTACCAGTATCAGGTGAAGAACCAGGTACCCCTGCCAGGATTTTCAGGTACATTTCACCAGCAGAGAATTTGAAAGTGAGCAGCTAAATTGAAATCTGTGTCATAATGTTTCAAAAGCTTCAGGAGGCTTTTTTACTATTGTCGATATTTGTTGTGTTTAAACTTTTTCTCTGCAACTTTGTTCCCGTTCATCAAATTAGGTGCTTTGAAAGGGAGGGGGAAAAAAGAAAAAAAAAAAGGACAGTCTGCATCTCTTACAGATCAATTTGAGCTATGTGATTCCTAAACGGGAATCCTTAGTGTTTGCTCTTAGTTTTTTTCAGTTGGAAAATTTTAATTTCTTAAATATAAATAGTATCTCCCCCTTCTCTATCCTTTTTGTCCACTATGGTGGCATTTTTGCTTAAACCCTACCACTTCTGGTGAGCTGTACATCACAAGCAAATAGAGAAAAAGTTCAGCCGGTCTTTCTTGTCAGCAAAGGGTGATTGCCTCCTCCATGCCCAAGCATCACTTGTTAGCTTCTCTGTATTTAATTCTCCCATTTTGCACATTGTGCCAATTTTGGAGTACTCTAAATGTCAGCGTAATATAACAGTAACAGTTAATATCATCATTAACTGCAAGGCTTAAGGGAATAGGAATCATAGAGCAGCAATTCATTAGCAACGCTTCTTTATTTCTTGCTGGTAAACAGGGTTTGTCTCTGTACAGCTCAGTTTTGACGGTGAAGAGAGTGGCCCTCGTAAAGATACTCCTTTAACCCTAAAAATGAGAAAATACAGTATGGGAGCACTCATTGCTACTGTCTCTCTTTGGCCTCTGAGAAATACATTCTCTGAGTAGCTCCTGGTGATGTCCTTACATTTAACATTAGACATAGCACCTGCCTGAAGATAAAGTATCTCTTCAAAGCCATTTACATTCAAAGAGGTGGTCAATGCTAATTAGAAAGAGTACCTGTTTATCTGCAACACTTTTTAAAAAAAAATAAAAATACAAAAAAGGCATCAAACCACAGAATCACAGAATATTCGGGGTTGGAAAAACCTTGAAGTCCAACCTCCCTGCCAGAGCAGGATCACCTACAGGAGGTCACACAGAAACGTGTCCAGGCGGATTTTGAATGTCTCCTGAGAAGAACACTCCGCAATCTCTCGTGACAACCTGTGCCAGGGTTCTGTCACCCTCACAGTGAAAAAGTTTTCCTAACGTTTTTGTGGAACCTCTTATGTTCCAGCTTGCACTGTTTCCCCTTGTCCTGTCACTGGACATCCCTGAGCAGACCCTGGCTCCATCCTCCTGACACTCCCCCTTGACATATTTATAAACATTCATGAGGTCACCCCTCAGCCTCCTCTTCTCCAAACTAAAGAGCCCCAGCTCCTTCAGCCTTTCCTCATCAGGGAGGTGCTTCACTCCCTTCGTCATCTCTGTGGCTGCACTGGACTCTCTCCAGCAGTTCCCTGTCCTTCTTGAACTGCAGGGCTCGTGTATCTGAAAGCTGTTCTTTAGGCAGAAATCTTGGTAGGACAACAGCAGCAACACCAACTTTGGAGTTAAATCCCAGTGGAACATGCAGGCAGGCGAGCAGATGGCAGGAACTAATTTTGTTGAAATAATTAGAAGTATTAATAGGTAAGTTGATAGAATGAAAGCAGTGGAGGTCATGGATAGATGCATTGATGCCTGCATGGATGGACAGAAATGAGAGATGTGTCTAAAATGAGAAAGATGTTACCTTCTTTCGGGCCCATGAGACACTACCTCAGACAAATACTTTATTTCAAAGTGCCACAGCCTCTGCTTTATGTCACATAAATTGTGCCTGCAGTGCCATCTTGGGCACATATAGCAAAGGTTTCTGGCTGACATTTTAAGAAATTAAATAAGGGATTATTTCAAATAGTATCTCTTTTTTAATTATCTTTTTGAAAGAAAGTTTGTTTGCATAACTGCAGGAACAGAAGGAATAAATGAGGTTACAATGTGCAGATCATGACCTCATTAATGTTTACAAATATATAAAGGGTGAGTGTCACGAGGATGGAGCCAGGCTCTTCTCGGCGACAACCAATGATAGGACAAGGGGTAATGGGCTGAAACTGGAACATAAGAGGTTCCGCTTAAACTCGAGAAGAAACTTCTTCTCAGTGAGGGTGACGGAGCCCTGGAACAGGCTGCCCAGAGAGGTTGTGGAGTCTCCTTCTCTGGAGACATTCAAGACCTGCCTGGACACGTTCCTGTGTAGCATAATCTAGGCATTCCTGCTCTGACAGGGGGATTGGACTTGATGATCTTTCGAGGTCCCTTCCAATCCCTGACATTCTGTGATTCTGTGATTCTGTGATTCTGTGATCATCGCACACTGCACAAGCTTTGCTTTTCCAGCCCTCTAGTGGAAATGTAGCTGGTGCACGGAAAGGTTTCTCATCCTGGTAGAAAGAGTATTTCATAGAATCATAGAATAATTTGGGTTGCAAAAGACCTTTAAGATCATTGAGTCTGAACGTGAATTTGGTAGAATCTGCCTGAATAGTCTTGTTAGCTCACATTGCAGCTCCTTCTGACTTCTTATCTCCAAAGCTAGAGCAGAAAACTTCACAAAGAAGTCTTGGCTTTTGGTGCTGGTGAGTCGCATGTTCACATTCCCTTCTGCACGTACACATCACCGTGACTGCACAGGTCTTGTGGGTCCATGTGCATGCCAACATGTAGGTGTGCTGGCAGGTGTGCCACAGAATCATGCAGAATCACAGAATTGTTGAGGCTGGAAAAGACCTCTGAGATCATCAAGTCCAGTCTATGACTCAACTGCATCACATCAGCAAGCATCTGAGTTGATGTGAAAGGCTGAATGATTTGGAATTAAGCAAAGCTCCTAGTGAAAGTTTCTAGCATGTCCAAAGAAGGGCAAGGAAACTAGTGTAGCGGCTAGAGAACAAATCTGATGAGGAATGGCTCAGGAAACTGGGATTGTTCAGCCTGGAGAAAAGGAGGCTGAGGAGATACCTTATCTTTCTCTACCAATAGTAGAAAGGAGACTTTAACAAGGTGAGGGTCAGTCTTTTCTCCCAGGTAACAATCAATAGGACAAGAGGAAATGGCCTCAAGTTGTGCTGAGAGAGGTTTAGATTGGACATTAGGAAAAATTTCTTCGTGGAAAGGGTTGTCAAGTACTGGAACAGGTTGTCACAGAATCACAGAATCACAGAATGTCCAGGGAAGTGGTCGAGTCACCATCCCTGGAGATATTTAAAAGGCATGTGGATGTGATGCTCAGGGACATGATTCAATGGTGGACCTGAGATTGTTAAGTTAATGGTTGGATTCAATGCTCTTAACCATTTTTCCCAGCACTAACGATTCTATGACGAAGTTTCCTATAAATCTTTAGTAGCAGAAGCAGCACTACATAAAATAATTTTGCTGTATAATCTTCTTAGAAGTTATGCTAGGACCTCAGTAATAATTAGAATATAAATATCTTTTATAGAGGCTGCATAATATCGGCGGGGCCCGGAATAAGT
Organism: Trogon surrucura; assembly: GCA_020746105.1. NCBI lineage: Eukaryota > Metazoa > Chordata > Aves > Trogoniformes > Trogonidae > Trogon > Trogon surrucura. The sequence continues at coordinate 2,436,672 of CM036619.1, read as the reverse complement.
AAGAATTGAGTTAGTGATGTAGAGAAAATCAAAGAATTAGTTATGTTATAGAGAGGAAACATGGAAAGAATGAAAATCAAAGGACTCTGCTTCTAAGTTAATAGTGCTGACAGACGAAATACCACTGGCCTAACACATCCCATCTTGTTATGCCTCCGCTGTAAGGCAAACAGAGCTTGAACAGCGTCCCTCCCCCTAGAGAGCAAATAAAAGAGATTTAGTTCAAACAAAAGCTGCTGAGGACAAACAAGGGGAGAGCTACAGTGGAAACTGGGAAAGGAAAAACAAAAGGAGATAGGCAGGCAGCGTTCGATGAACAAATAATGCACTGGCAGAGGGATGCTAGTGCAGGGGATAATTACCAGGAGAACAGGGAAGGAGGAGTCTCTGAAGGGGAACGGCAGCCAAGAATTGACTTTGCTGGCAGACACTATTGTCTCCAGGCCATGCTGCTTCCATTTCACCATTGTGAGAAGATGAGAAGCATGACTTGAACCTGCCAGCACCTCTCTCCTCCCACCTTACTCTCTGTCCATCTCTCTTAACCTTGGGCTGTGGTTGATTACATGAAGACAGAAGATATGGAATGCTTGGTGGCTTTCTGCACAGAGCATGTAGACAGGAATCTCTTCTGGTGCCAAAAAATCCCTGATCAGCCCCGAAGCTTATGGAAAATTATTGTATTGTGGTCCAATCTGACTAATATATTTCCCTCCTTTGTTGTTCACTGGCAGTATACAAATAGTCCAACACAGCCTGTGGATCAGAAAATTGAATTTGCTTTTTTTTTTTTTTTTCTCTTATAAACCATAAAAAACTCCAACTGTTAAGAATTTGTTTTTCCCTGCCTCTATATTATCACTCCATTTCCTCAAGAAGCACAGTTCACTTTGCATGCAACCTCTCTATTTCTGTCTTCGAACAGTTTCACTAGACAGCTTTACAGATAAGCAATAGATGTGAGCAAAAAACAAATCAGTCACAACTTATTCAAGCCTGAGAGAGAAAGAGAGCAGGGGAATGACATCACTTCAGCAGTAAGACGCAGACCCCTGGCTCTGTGAGGGCTGACTGTCTATGTGTGACAGATGAGGCCAGCAAATGATCCAAGTGTTGTTGGCTGTTGCCCTCCATCTAGGAGGTGACAAGTTTTTCTGAAGTTTGGCTGGGTACTCAAGAGTTCAAACTGGTATGGATCCATGCATTGAAAACCTGAGGGGACTGCAGCACATCTCCAGAAAACATGGGAAAATTACAGAAGTAGAACAAGGTCACTCATACAGCCTGAAAGAAAGTGTTAGAGAATTATTTTGGAGGTCAGGACCAGGTCTTCACTCTTACTCTTGGTGAAGAATGTGGATAACACTAATAAAGGTAAAGCACTGGTCAGGTCATGTTGGACCAGATGATCCTTGAGGTCCCTTCCACCCTGGTGTTCAATCATTCTATGATTCTATGAATTTAGTTATACTGTCACAAGTATGTGAAACACTGGAACAAGATCTTTCCTTCCAGACTATTCCTTTGCCTGTTGCGTGGGTGGTCAAGAAGAGGTCCCTTCAGGACCTCCTCAGCAGTCCTCTGGGATCGAGGTGACTCATATCAGACATCCATAACTCATTGATCCAGGAGTCCTCTTTCTTTTCAGGGCTTGTGCTGCACTCCAAGAAAATACCGGAGTAGCCTCTCAAAAGCTGTTGTGATGAAGTGAGACATGTAGGGACAGGGGTGGGATTTCCTGAAGTTGAAAGGAATCCAGGTCTCTTGTGGCGAAAGAAGAGGAGAAGGAAAGAGTCCTGATGCACTTCTAGAGGTCCTGCAGAATCCCCAGTTGCCTGGAAAGGAGGCAAGGGATGAAATTTCTGGACCATCCATGTTTTGACAATGGTGGTGATGGAATGATACAACGTTGCTTGGTGAAATATGGTTTTGAGGGACTTGGACACTGGGTGGTACCGTGCAGGAAACTCAGGTAACTGGGATAAAAATAATCTTTTTCTCTTTCTACTGTTTTACAGCACTCTTTGTGAAGATTTGATTGCTCCCCTCCATGGAACTGTCAGTGATTTAAAAACCAGGTGGGACTTGGTTTTTTTAATTTCCTTTTCTTCTCCTTTTTTTTTTTTTTCTTCCCCCCCCCCCCCCCCCCCCCCCCCCCGGTTATTAGACTCTCTCTGTCTCCCATTGTTATTTTGGTTTTTTATACATTTCCTTTAGTTTTAACTTTATTTGCCTACAAAGATTCTGCCCCTTCCCACCCAACTTGCTTTTTCAATAGGATGCTAAAGTTTTTGTCCATCTGTGCCAGGATTCCTGGAACAAGTGTCTAATTCACACGTCAGAATCATAAGCCTGGGTTTAAAGGTGGAGGATTTCCCAGCGCAAAGGCAGCAACTAATTCACAGTCCATATTTCCACTAAAGGGGTTAGGGAAATTGGAGGGTAGACAACTCAGGCTGAGGTACAGCAAAGAAACATCAGGTCAAGGAATATTCTCCAAGTGGCAATTTGGAAAAATCCACAGCTGCGCATTTCCTTTATTTCCTCTCTGACAGTCCTGCCCTGGGCAAGATTGGGTACAGCACTGGTGTTGGAGATACTCACCAACCATCAGCATATTGTCCTAGGTGACCTGCTCCAGATGGTCCCGTCTGAGCAGGGAGGTTGGACAAGACAGACTCCAAGATAGAGTCATAGAATCATAGAACAGTTCAGGCTGGAAAAGACCCTTGGGATCATCGAGTCCAATCATTAACCCTACACTACAACCGTTAATCCTACACTACAAGTTCACCCCTAAACCATCTCACCCAACACCACATCTAAGTGGCACTTAAACACACCCAGGGATGGCGACTCAACCCCCTCCCTGGGCAGTCTGTTCCAGTGTCTGACCACTCTTTCCATGAAGAATTTCTTCCTAATGTCCAGTCGAAACTTGCCCTGTTTGCAACTTGAACCCATTCCCCCTGGTTCTGTCCCCAATGACCTGTGAGAAGAGACCAGCACCAACCTCTCTACAATGTCCTTTCAAGTCATTGTAGAGCATGATGAGGTCCCCCTCAGCCTCCTCTTCCTTTAACTGAACAGTCCCTGCTCCCAGGTGGCAACCTCAGCCATTCTTTGTGACCACTAATGCCACAGTTTTGTCCTTTTTTCAGCAGCACAGTGATACAAGAGACTGGGCTGCAGTCCTTTTGTGTCTCTTATCCATCTTCCAACAAAGCTCGGGCAGGCTCACTTTAGTAGTGGATAAAGGGATGGGGTTCAGCAAGGTTCTTCGTTCTAAACCCAGAGAGAAGAGTTTGGTTTGAGAAAGCAGAAGGTGTAGACCAAGTACTAGAGAAATCGAGGTCTTTGTCACTTTTGGTTGATGTTCCACTTGAGAAAGGACATAAAAGAATTTAGAAAGACAAGTCTTTTCCGTCTTTCTTCCTCCCCTCCAGTATCTTTAGTAGGACAAACTGGACTTTAGCAAAAGAAAGGATGACACTGATCTGAATGGTGAATGGCTGGAAAAATCAGGTGTGGAAGCAACAGAAGGAGCAAAGGCCGGAAGAAATGCTGTATGGACAGCAAGTGATGGTGACATAGTTTACCGGGTCCTTTATACCCCACTATTAAACATGGAGCTTCTCTGGAAAACCACATCAAGAGATAAAAGAGTGAGTAAATCCTGTTGATGTGGAAGCATTACCCATGGCCTTTAATTGCAGTCTAGTCAATGAAGGGGCAGGAGATGAGCACGACAGTGTGTCACTATACTTTCAGAATCTGTAAAAGTTTTCAAAACACTTAGGCATTGCTGAAGGCTTAAGAAAACTCAGGAGAACACCAAGTAAATAACCCTTTTGTTAACTGGCTACCAGCTCTGAGCACGACACCAGTTCTTCACTATGGCTTGGTTGATCTATGTCTCTGCTTCAGTTTTGAAGCCAGTTGCTCTCCTCTATCTTGAGGCATTATCTTCTCTTTATTGAGCAGCCAAGCATGCTGCCAGTGTGCATTTTATTCTCACAGCGCTGTACTGAAAAAAGTACCAGTATACCCATTTACAGAGGGAAAATCGAAGCAGAGAGGCTTGGTTACACAGGGTGTCTTTCAGAAAGCTAAAAAGTGGAACCAGGTCTACAAATCCCAGAGCATTTGAGATGTATTCAAGTTTATTTTAAATTCATTAACTCAAGTATCAGAGTATTAACTGAGCCAGGAAGGAACGAAGCATGAGCTAATTTATCCTTCTTGTGGGATTTTGCAGATACTGTTAGCTTTGTGCTGCATGGCTGCTTTAAGCTAGCTCTGATATCTTTGTGGACCATGATAGTCCTGCAGCTTTTATCTATTGCTCTATCCAGTGCTCATCTGTCTCTTCTTCAAGGCAGGGCTGTGTCCTTGGAGACCTATGCAGCAAGAAATTCATTCTGGTTAGGATCTTTCCTGACATTTTTTAAGAGCAGCTATCCCTGTTTCAGTTGAATGTCCCATCACAATTCTGAAGAATCAGAGTTTTATTTTTAAAAATTCAGTAAAAGAGTAGAATGATAGTGAAACACAATGAAGTATTACACTGGGCAGGGCCAGAATAGTATTCATGCACAGAGGGGAGTATGTAAGTGGTTGGTTAACCAGCTGATAATTCTGACAGCACAGCTTTTCGGATTTTTTTTTTTTTTTTAAAGAAATAAGTGAAAAAGTGGGGAGTTTAAAACTAATTGAGCATGCAGAAGAATAATAAGGATGATGGAATTATGTTGTCGTCCTCCCCAAAATACAGAAAAACCCAAGGAATTTTGAAATCCAAGATTTTGTTGAGATGTCTGTTTTAGCAGTTCAACTAATAACCACAATATCTCAGCAATTAAACTAATTGTTAAGGTTTAGTTAATTATTAAAAGAAATCATAAATAAAATATTCAGATTAAGAGCTGATTAAGGTCATATGGTTTCTACTCAACATAGAATCGTAGAGAATCATAGAATGTCTTAGGCTGGGATGACTAAGGAAGGGACCTTAGAGATCATCTAATCCAATCTCCCTGACATCGGCAGGGATACCCTTAATTAGCCCAGATTGTTCAAGGCCTCATCCAACCTGGCCTTGAACATCTCCTGGGACAGGGCATCCACCACCTCTCTGAGCAATCTATTCCATAGTCTTGCCACCCTTGGACTGAAGAATTTCTTCCTAAGACCCAATCTAAATCTATTCTCCTTCAATTTAAATCCATTTCTCCTTGTCCTATCATTGGACACTCTTGTCAAAAGTCTCTCCCCAGCCTTCCTGCAGGTTCCCCTCAGGCATTGAAGGCAGTGATAAGGTGCCCCCAAAGTCTTCTCTTTTCCAGACTGAACAATTCCAGCTCCCTCAGCCTGTTCTCACAGCAGAGCTGCTCCAGCCCCTGGATCATCTTTGTGGCGTCCTCTGGACTCATCCCAACAGATCTATGTCCCTCTAATGGTGGGGACACCAGAACTAGACGCAGTATTCTCACAAGAACAAAGTAAAGAGGGAGAATTCCCTCTCTTGCCCTGATGGTCACACTCTTCTGGATGCATCCCAGGACAGGGGTGGCCTGCTGGGCTGCAGGAGCGCCCTGCCGGCTCATGTTGAGCTTCTCATCTATCAACACCCCCAAATCCTTCTCTTCAGGGCTACTCTCAACCCACTCTGTGCCCAGTTTGTATTTGTGCTTGGGATTGGCCTGACCCAGGTGCAGGACCTTGCACTTAGACTTGTTGAAGCTCCTGCAGTTTGCACTGGCCCATTTCTCCAGCCTATCAAGGTCCCTCTGGATGGCATCTCTTCCCTCAAGTGAGTCCACGGCACCACACAGCTTGGTGTCGTTGGCAAACTTGCTGAGGGTGCACTCAACTCCATCGTCCATGTCACTGACAATGTTCATAGAATCATAGAATCAATTGGGTTGGAAAAGACCTCAGAGATCATCAAGTCCAACCCTTGGTCCAACTCCAGTCCGTTTACTAGATCATGGCACTAAGTGCCATGTCCAATCTCAGTTTAAAAACCTCCAGGGACGGTGAATCCACCACCTCCCTGGGCAGGTCATTCCAATGCCTGATCACTCTCTCTGTAAAGAATTTCTTTCTAATATCCAGCCTAAATTTTCCCTGGCAGAGCTTAAGCCCGTGCCCCCTTGTCCTGTTGCTAACTGCCTGGGAGAAGAGACCAGTCCCCACCTGGCTATAACTTCCCTTCAGGTAGTTATAGAGAGTGATTACAGAGTGTTGAACAGTTATAGAGAGTGATTATAGAGTGTTGAACAGCACTGGACCCAGAACAGACCCCTGAGGAACTTCAATTGTCACTGGTCTCCATGTGGACATTGAGCCATTGACAGTTCTCTGAGTGTGACCTTTACATAGTTCCTGATCCATGGAGTGGTCCACCAGTATGTCTTTAACCTCAGATCTTCTCAACTACGTGAGAAAAAGGATTTATACCAAGTAATAGGAGGAATGCTGCTCAGTCACCAACACTGTATGTACCTTGGAGGATATATTGTAAATTAATAAGAAACTGAGAAATGGAAGCATCATGTCAGTACTAGCAGGTGCCCGAAATAGGTAGACAAACACACAACTTTTGAAAGGTCAGCAGTGAATCAAAGTGAACCTATTGTGATTTCCCACTTAGTGACACTGAACCGAATGTAAAACTTGTCCAAATCAGTGGTAATCTCTCCTGAGGGCTTTTCACAGAAAGACTTTTGACTCCATCCATTCAAAAGTCCCCAGAAGAAGTAAACCTAGAGCAAATCTTTTCCATGAAAGCAGGAGAGCAATGGGTTCCTTGTCCAGTCTAGAGTCAAAGATTTTGGGGTTAGCAAGAATGATCAGTTTATTCTCCTTTGATCTGACAATTTTCTCCCTATGTTTCTCTATATACACATATATATGTATCTACATATCTATATAATGTATATACATATTCATGACTGCAGTGTATGATTTATACAGCCACAAAGCATTTCTTATTCTTTAGTTTTTCGAGGGGTTTAATTCATCGCATCTCAATGAAATCAAATGATAGAGAAGATATCATCTCCCTGTGTAAGCTGTTCAAACATATAATTATTTTGTCTGCAAAATGAAAAGAAATATGCATTTTTGTGCTTACGTGCATATATTTTGCCTGTGTTAGGCACCATTCTGACATAAAAGACACCTCATTGCAACTCTAGAGTGGTCAGGAGAAATGTGCCAGCTTTACATCACTGGAAGTGAGAGAAGAATTTTACCTCACCCAGTGAAATGTCTTCCTCCCACAAGGTTGTTTTGACTTTATTCATACTAACCCCAGGGTATAAACTGGATGTGTAAACATTTACATTTAATAAATCAGTCAGCAAAAGCTAGTTTAAGCACTATCTTTACGCAAAGTGCATCCTCTTATTAAGTCAAAACATATTCTGCATCGACTATAATATGCCTCAGGTGCACTTTAAAATGTATATATATGTTTTCATCACATGCTCTGTTGTTTATTACATGTAGCAATTGCTGGTGTTTCACATCCACGGGTGCCTGATATATTTTGATATAATTTATAAACAGCTAATAAAACTAAAAGGTTTATAGAGGCTGCCTGGGAGGAATCTGAGGTCTAACAACTGCTCTCAGTCAGCTGGTCGGCGGGAGAAGACAAACAGTGCCGTTTGATGAGTCATTAAGAAGCAATTTTGCATAGATGTGGCTTGATTATACAAGCACAAGTAATTTCACCCTGTATTTCCAGTCTTTCTGCCTAGTAGTCAGTGCAGACAGCATCAAGAAAGAAAAGTTATTTCCACTTCACTGGAGCAAAGTGACCGGTTCCTCAGTGCACAGAACTTTTCGTCTTCTCAGATAGTGTTTCTCACTCAAAAATCATCCCTTGGAGCCTGTGTGTTTCCTAAAACAGTCTTTAAAAAGCTGGCAGAAGATACTTTGGTTCTTTCCAGGATGGAAAACCAAGAAGTGGAAATACAGTATTTTGTTTTACATTGGATATACACAACCAGGAAATGGCCTCAGGTTACACCAGGGGAGGTTTAGAATGGATATTAGGAAAAATTTTGTCTCTGAAATGGTTGTTAAAACATTGGAACAGGCTGGCCAGGGAAGCAGTTGAGTCACCATCTCTGGAGGGATGAACAGAGACCTCTGCATTTGCTACCCATCTGGCACTGATGCTGCTCAGCCCCGTTAGACTGAAGCTCTATTCAAAGGGACCAGTCTTTTCACCTTGACAGATCTATGGTGTGGGTGCAGACCCAATGTCACCAACCCACTTGAGACATTTCTCAGAGCCCTAGGTGATTTCCACAGTTTATATAGGTTTAGCTGGATGATCTGTTAATTGTTTCCGTGCCAAGCAGGTGTGGACATTGGTCATGCAGCTACTGCCTTAGCAGAAGGGTAATTGTTGAAGTGCCTTGGTCTCGTGGATGTTGTTGTTCTGAATTGGAAAAAGTAATCTTTTCTTCTCCCCTGGAGTCACTGGCAGAGCAAATGGGGGAAATGTGGTGCTCTGGTATCCATATCAAGGTAACACTTGACTATATTCCCCCTCATAACGAAAGTCTATATCCTGTAGTTAATTACAGACACATTTCAACAGCAGGAATTTCTTCCATCATCTTGAGCTTTCATCTTGTCACTGTCCTTTTTTCTTGTTGCTCCTTCTTTTTGAATCACCCAGAGAAAAAGGCATTCACTGTTCAATGGTCAGAAAAGGACACTTCGGGGCTGTGTGAAAAAAAAAAAATGAATTCTCCAGGATCAGTTGTCACAGTTGGGAGTTAGCCGAGCTTGAGATAAACAAGTAGTCTGGATTCTTCACAGTCGTTGAAAGAGCAGTATGAACGTGCCCACTCCTGTCCCACTGGGGAGACACAAGCATTTCTTCTTCCCTGAGTGCTCGTTGGAGCAGATGCCTGCTCCTTTGAAGGCACTACAGAAGCATTGATTGACATCAGCAGAGTCAGGCTACCACCTCCTGGAAATGGTAGTTTGGAAGCAGAGCATGGCCAAGGTTTTGAGGGCTCCTTTAATCACTGGATTAATTTAAGGCACTATATACATATGCAAACATCATGTGTCCATGAAAATAAATGAACCTTTCCATGAAAGTAAAGGAAAACCAATAAATGTGTCTTGATTACTGAATAACACAGTGGATTGTACCTTCAGATATGAAATAAACTTATTTTGTTCTGCATTCAGGTTTCAAGCTGAGAAAGAAACTGCTTCTTTCTTTCTAATTTGCCTTTTAAGTGTATTGAAGTGGAAGTTTAAAGTGTGAACTTTCCCTTTCCTCTCTTTCATGGTGTGAAGGAAACTGCTTCTGACATGTCCTGTGGCTTCTGCTGATCAGTGATAAATGGTACTTAGACCATCCATTAATTTCAATTCATTCAAGTATCAACCTATATCAAAGGGGCCAAATGATAAGAAATGTGTATTAAAGTGACTAGCAATACCACCATAAATTGATTATCATAGAAACATAGAACGGCCTAGGCTGGAAGGGACTTTAGACACCATTTAATCCAGTCTCCCTGTCATGGGCAGGGACGCCTCTCAACTAAATCAGGCAACACATTATCATAAACACATGTTAAAAGGTATTTGGTCTTTCTGATGACACTATCAACAGAAGATGCCATTCATTTCCAAGCACTAGAGAAGGGCCAGAAGGGCAGGGAAGACACCGGGAGCTGGTCACATCTTCTCCTGTCACAGACCTTACTCAGTGAATATGAAAAACCCTGGAAAGACTCAGGCACATTCCTGACCTACTGCTGCTTAGTGATTGAACAAGGAACATGGAGACTGCATCCTATTTTGGGCTTTCCAGTTCAGAACAGAAACTGGCCTACTGGATTGGGTCAACCAGGATGGTTGGAGGAGCTGGACAAGAGAATATGATTTCAATAAAGCATTTGACATCGTCTCCCACAGCATCCTCGTAGCTAAACTGAGGAAGTGTGGTCTGGATGATTGGGTAGTGAGGTGGATTGTGAACTGGTTGAAGGAAACAAATCAGAGTGTTGTGTTAGATGGGACAGTCTAGTTTCAGACTTGTATCCAATGCAGTCCCTCAGAGGTCGGTACTGGGAACAGTACCATTCAGTATATTCATCAATGACCTGGATGAGGGAATAGAGAGCACTGTCAACAAATTTGCTGATGACAGAGAACTGGGAGGAGTGACTGACACACCAGAAGGCTGTGCTGCCATTCAGAGAGACCTGGACAGGCTGCAGAGTTTGGTAGGGAGAAATTTTATGAAATACAGCAAGGGCAAGTGTAGAGTCTTGCACCTGGGAAAGAACAACCCGATGTACCAGGTTGAGGACTGATCTGTTGGAGAGCAGTGTAGGAGAAAAGGACGTGGGAGTCCTGCAGGACAACTGGATAACCGTGAGGCAGCAAATGTGCCCTCCTGGCCAAGTTCTGGCATCTCAGTTCAAGAAGGACAGGGAACTGCTGTCTTTCTTGAACTGAGGGGTCCACAAAAGATGACTAAGAATGGAGCATCTCCCTTATGAGGGAAGGCTGAGGGAGCTGAGTCTCTTTAGCTTGGAGAAGAAGAGACTTCACTCATGTTTATAAATATGCAAAGGGCAAGTGTCAGGAGGATGGAGCCAAGCTCTTCTTGCTGATGTCGAATAATACAAGGGGCAACAGGTAGGTTCCACAAAAACATTAAAAACCTTTTTCACTGTGAGGTTGAAAGAGCACTGGAACAGGCTTCCCAGAGAGCTTGGGGAGTCTCCTTCTCTGGAGACATTCAAAACATGCCTGGATGCCTTTCTCTGTGACCTACACTAGATGATCCTACTCTTGCAGAGGGGCTGCACTAGATGATCTTTCAAGGTCCCTTCCAACCCCAAATATTCTGTGATTCTGTGAGAAGAAGATTTGTTCAGACAAAAGGTGAAGGTAGATCTGATTATCTGAAACTACCTAAAGGGAAGGTGTAGAAAAGATGAATCATAACTCTCCTGGATACAGCAAATGAATGAAAGACAGCAAACTGAAGATGTGGCAAAGGAGATTTGGATTAGGTAATCAAGCAAGAAGAAGTATTTCATATTAGGAATTGTTAGGCACTGGAAGAGGTCATCCAGAAATACTGTAGAGTCTCCATCCTTGGTGATACTAAAAATTTGACTGGAAAAGTCTTTGGGTGACTTGAATTTCTTGGTCCAGCTTGGAACAGAGCTTTGAAGTAGATGCCTCAAAAGGTGATATCCAATCTAATTTATTATGAAGTTTTATGTTGAGGTCAACATCTAAACTAGTCACCAAAAACTTCTTTTAGAGCCAGTGAATGTGGAATTTTGGATATATAATCCACTGAATGCAGTGAACAGCATTCCATTTCAGGGGACTCTAGATTTTTAGCGCAGAGTCAGAAGAGCTACACAGTAGATATCAAATGTTAAAGAAGAAAACCCCCATCCTTTATTGTTCTGTCTCTCTATTTTCACTGTTTTTCTGTGCCTTCCTTCATTTTTTCAGGAATTTCTCAGCAACCTTTCTTTCCTTATTCTGTCCTTCCTCATGATGGACCTCAAAACACATGTTATTACTGGGACAGGAAGAATTTAAACATTTCTTTGGCATGAGGAAGGACAGAATAAGGAAAGAAAGGTTATGCACTCACGAAGATTACAAATTGGTCTGTGCTGCTAGTGCTGTCTCCTGGAATGATTTCACTACAGCAATAGCTGGAATAGTTTATGTAAAAACATTTATTATCCATTTACTACTGTCACTCTGCTCCTGACATGATGACCCTTTCTTCATCCATGTGAATGGAGAAACAGTGTCCTCTCTGAGTGGACAAAATGGATTAAAACCCGTGCTCTGAAACTCCATCTAGGATGAGTTTGTGAGGAGGAAGAAATGACTGAAAGAGCTTCCTAGGTACCTAATCTTAGCCAAACTTGGGGTGTTCTCTCAGCTAGTCATTTCAATCCATGAAGCCACAACAGAGGAAAGCTATCACATGTTGTTCTCATTCTCCTACTATTGAATACTTTATTATATTTATTTAGCTGTTGTGCTATTAATCTTGTCTTACTGCTGAGAAACTGAGGCACAGATGGGGAGTAGGATTCATCTAAAACTTCGTGTGTCTGTAACTTAGTTGTCTTCATTCACCCATTAGTTAAAGACAATCCTATCAACAAACAGAGGGTATATCTAATCTAAGATTAGATACATCTCGAAGTCTACCAAGTGTAACTCAGTTGCCCAGGCACCATCAGTTACTGAAGTCTTAGGAAATAAAAGGTATCTAATACATCTGGATATTGGAGGTCAACAGGACAGAGAACCAGGAGACTCATTCCATCCTACAGCCCATGCGGGACACTTTGAAACACCTAAAATAGTGCCAGGAGCCTATGTTCAGCCCAACTAGCCGAGTCAATAGACCACTTCTTCAATGACATTAGAGAGCCCTGGGAGGTTAGCTTAAATGTATATTAAAAACCCTGAGATTTTTGTACTGTGAATAACTTTTCCAAGGTTAATGTTGAAACTCTGATTTTTAACACTTAGCATAATGTGCTATTCATTGGCCCCTGTGATATTTCAAGGGTCTCTGAAAAAAAAGAGGTATACATCTAAAAAAGGAAGTGTCCATCCCTTAGTCCCTCATTAGCATAATGGCTTGAGGAAGATCTCAAGAACAAAATTGCTCACAAGCCTCCAGCTTTCTGGCAGGCTGTCACTCAGTGTGTGGCTGTCTAGGCTGCTAGCACTTGGATGTCTGTTTATTTGTATTATTTATTAAGTGAATGATTTCTATGCATGGCATCTGGAAGTATGCCATAAATAAAACACAGCGAAGTCTTAAATTTAACTGTTATTCACAGACAGCCATACAAATGTCCCTCAGCTTTCCCTGCACTGCCACAACTAACCTCTGTAAATAACATCCAGGGCTTACTCTCAGTGCCAAAGGACAGGCGCATTGCAGAGCAAGTCCTGCCTCCTGTCATCTTCTGGAGGAGGTTTGGCAGAAGTCATTGACACCAAAAACCCAGCTCTGCACCTCCAGGAAAAGCTTTCTAATGATGAGAAGAGAGGAGCGCAGGAAAAATAGATCCTATGTTACTTGGGGATTGACCAGATGACCTCTGCAGGCACATTCCATCTATCTAGGTCTATTTTCCAACTTTATTTTGAGCAAGACTCTGAAAGTGAACTTTTCACAGAGGGGTGGTTTCCTAAGGAATAAAAATCTCTCATTTACAGTGGACATCAGGAAGAAGTTCTTTACAGTGAGGGTGGTGAAATACTGGAACAGGCTGCCCAGAGAGATGGTGGAGGCAGTCTATTTCATCCCAAGCTACGCTCCGTAATAAGAGTTCAGGCAGTGTTCCCAAAGCATGGAAGTCAATCTTCTGCCCTATTATACTGTTGGAGTGGCCCATTTCATGGTTTGTTTGGTTTTTTTTTTTTGCCTTGATGGGCTAACACTCTCCTAGAAAATTCCAGGGTATGATATGAGTGAAAGAAGTTTGCACATGGTAACACTTCATGCCTGCACTACAAAGATTAAAAATATTTATCATTGGCCAAATTATGGGAGAAATAGCAAGCTGCATTTCACCTGTCAGTGCAGCAGAAGGCCTGGGTGAGAAAAGGGATGCTCAAGACACTTTACGGTAAGGTCTCATCAACCTTCTCCCATGGCACTTGGGCACAAAACCAAAAAGTGATGCTGTCTGGAGTCCTCAACCGTGTGACTCTGTGCTTCGTGGGACAGGATTAGGACACTTCGATAAACCCTAATAATCCACCAGGACATTTCTTCAGTCCCTCTCACAGTCACACCACCTTCTCCTAGGTTGGGATTGCTGCTGTGTTATGAGTTCATTAGCTCACTAGATTAGAGCGTGGGGCTGATAACACCAAGGTCGCAGGTTCGATCCCCGTTGGGTCCCCATGTGTTGCCTGATCTAGTTGAGAGGCGTCCCTTCCCGTGACAGAGAGGTTGGATTAAATGATCTCTAAGGTCCCTTCCAGCCTAGACCATTCTATGATTCTATGATTCTCCTCCCAGCTATACCCCCAGGGAGGAATCGCTCATTCCTCAGCTCGTTATGTTCAGGTATAGTTCAATAGGCTCGATAATTAACGACCCTCTGAGGAACCAGGACTGCATTCAGACTGGAGCTCCTAGTCAGTGCAGGAGTATCAGGGCTTGAAGTAAAAGAACTTGTAATTACTGCCCTCTAACACGCAGATGAGATCTCCTTGCCCTAAGACCAAAGGCAATCAAATTAGTCAAACAAAGAGGGAAGAAGAACAGGAGACAATGTTTAAATTAGAGAACAGAGTGAGGATGATGCTTTTATTTCACAGTAATGCAGATTACAAATCCACTCTCCCCTGGACCAGTGAGCCTTTCTGCCTGCTCAGTTGCCTAATATGAGCTTGGCTTAAATGAGAGAGTTATTGTGTTTAATTTTTTTTTTCCTCTACAAATATGAAAGCTTGGAACAGAAGCAGCTCTGGGAAGGAACAGGGAAGTTCAGAAAGCAAAGCAAGACAACACAGAAGCTGCCAGTGAAGTGATCTCATAAAGCAAACAGGAGCTCCTCAGAATCTTTCAGTGAGGCAGTTTGGGGGAAATCTTCATGTAGAGATAAAAAATTTCCTTTTGCCACTTGAATAAATTCTTTTTGCTCCTGCCCTTATAGGATGATGAAGAATGGGATAAGTAATTTTCTGAGCCTGAGAGTAAAGTGGGTGGATGTATATTAAAGCCACTGAAAAGGGAAACACTCATACAGATAAGACAGAAAAAAGGAAGAGAAGGATGTGACATCCACGCAGTGAGGGTCCTTGAAGAATGAAACTGGATCTCTACCATTTCTTTGTTTTACTTTATCACTGGTTTCATCCTTCAGGTCTTTGGAACTCTGCAAAACTGCTGATTTACTCTAAGAAATAAGCCTCAACTCTCAGGATCAGGGTTGGGCTCTTCCACTACACTGCAAATCGCTGGGAGGACCATAGACCTACAAATCCAGCTTAGATTCACCATCCTACTTTTCTGTCTTTTGATGTCAGTAAGCAGGTCAGCAAAAGATAGTGTGGCCCTACACTGAAGCTTGCAGAGACCTTAAGCGGGTAGGTCTGCATGTGCTGGTCCATTGAGATGGGTTTCATCTGGCCAGATGTTGACATGTTCATGCAAATAAATGACCAGAGGTTGTCTTAAGGAAGTTGAGATGATAATTAGGAACTTTTAGAAGACAGGGCATAGTTTCTCAAATCACCTGCTCTCTGCATAACATGGCTTTTCTTCCCTGTTTCAGCCTGGTGTGATTAATGAGGCCCTATCTCCTTCCAATATTTAAAAAGAAAAAAAAATAAAAGGAAATAAAGCTGTGGGGTTTTTTGCCTTTTCCCCTCCTTTTTTTCTCCTTTTTCCTCCTTTTTTTTTTTCCCTTTTTTTTTCCTTTTCTAGTCTTTTGCCTTTTGTTTTTTTGTTTTTTTGTTGTTGGTTTTTTTTTTCCCTGGGGATCTGCACAGCAGTGCTCATTTGATCCCATGTCTTTTCTTTCTATGGGTCCAGTTTATTTCTCAGGATTTCTTTCTGCACAAGTCACTGTGCCTGGCTTCACCACTAGGTGTCATGAAATCATGAGTTCTCAGAGCACTGGGCGAAGGGAACTTTTAGCTGTTTCGTAGCGAGTTGCTGGAGTTCCTCCGTGGCCATCTGCTTTCCGTGGGTAGCCCACTCAGTTGGGAGCTGTGAGCAAAAGCATCAGCTGCTGCCAGCATCGGCCTATTTTCAGCTCCGAGGAATCACGATTGTTGGCTGCGTTACCAGGAACAGAAGCGCTTGGTATTTTCTGTGTGTTGGTGGGTAAAGGAGCAAACGAAGAAAGAAATGGGTTTGGCTTCAGCTGACCCACCGTTAGACATGGGCAGTTCTGCATCCCTTCCAAATCTTCAGGGAGGAATTTGCTCCCTTGAAGAAGCAGGTGTGCTGGAAGAAAAGAAGTCGTGTTTAGGGCTGGTGAAGAAATTTTCCTGGAAAGGTGCACTTGCCTCAGAGAGAAGGAAATATTAATTTTGCAGGCTAGGGACATGATTCATACTCACATCAAGAGATTCAGGCTCTATGCAGCTTCATATATGAAGGTATTCAGAGTTTAAGCATTTCCTAACAAGTTTGGATGCTTTCCTTGATTTTTCAGAACTGCCCTTTCATTTTTCTTTTATCCTTCACGCGATGAGTTATCATTTATCCACTTGCCTCTCTTCTTATTTAAAGAACTCTTTTGTCTGACCTTCATTCAGAGGGGTTTGTGTGTGGGATACTTTGCATTAGTTACTTGACTTAAAATGATTGTTACTGTAGCTGGTTGTTTATCTCCAAATGTTAGTTTTATTTCTTTCCTTGAAAAAAAGAAAGGAGAGGGAGAAGATATGCAGTTCTGATTTTCATCAGGGAGTTTTCCAAGATGGAGGTAATGAGGCTGCCTTCCACAGAGGTAAGCTTTGTTGAGGTGAAAGCCAACTTTGTGAAGATTTGGACGTCACCATACTAATGTCAGACTGCTGTCACCACAGCAGGACAATTTTGGCCCCTTCCCTCATGCTGCAATGATTCACAACAGAGCACCAGGTAACCTTGCTCCCTTGGGCAAGGTCACTTGGCTGGGAAGATCCTTCTCTAGAGAGAATGCCACGTGAGTTGGAGAGCAAACACGTCTTCCTAGAGACTCATGTTAACAGTTCAGGAAATGTATGATTTTTTTCTGAGCTAACAGCTTGTCAGGTCCAAATAAGACTTCTACATTTTCTCTTCCATCATCGCAAGCAAATCCCTCAGGATGTTTTGCAAAGGTTTTCCCCTGCCAACCTCTCTTTGTTGATGGTCTGACCTAGTTTGTAAGTTAGCTCAGCCCGCAGAGAAATCCCAAGGTGCCAGGGACATGACCCCTGATTTGAGGGTGAAAAGAAGGGGTGAGAGTTTGCCTATGTGAACCAAGCCTCTGTTAAGACACGTTTATTCAGATGAACACATGCCAGCTCATTTTATTTAACCTTCTAGACCTTGGCTTGCAGTTGTAGGGATTCAGCAATAGAGGAAGAGAAGCCCAGAGAGAAGAAACATGCTCTAGGACAGAGAGTACTTGCTGGCAGAAGAAAGCCTCTAAATCTCTTACTGCAAGCTAATAAAGTTATTATGAAGCCTCACTGCTTGACAGCTGTGCAAAAACTTGAGTAAACCTGTGGAAAGTGAAAGTCTGGGAGCCTGGGAGACCTCTACAGACAGATCCTGCCATCCCTGAGGAGTGACAAACCCACTAGGGAAGCAAAGAGCTGGTCAGCAGGAACCCAGTGGCTCTGATGAATTGAGGTGTGCATCTGCAGGCAGAACAGGTGCATCTCCCCTCTGTCCTGCATCCTTGCATGCCCTGCTGCCATCACCCTCATCCTGCCGTGAGCCAATTTCCTCTGGTTTTATCTGCTTTGAAGCCAGGAGAGGGCAGCAATGCTCGCAGACAGACAGGCCAATCCCCGCGGTGTTGTCCTCCCGCTCCTTTTCTGGGTGTCTGGCAGTGGCATCCCAGCATCTTGGACATGTTTGAATGGGGAACAGTGTAGACATGTCTCTGGCATTTCTAGCTCAGACGGATCCATGTGATTAAAAAAAAAAAAAAAAGAAAGAAAAGAAAAGAAAAGAAAAGAAAAGAAAAGAAAAGAAAAGAAAAGAAAAGAAAAGAAAAGAAAAGAAAAGAAAAGAAAAGAAAAGAAAAGAAAAGAAAAGAAAAGAAAAGAAAACACAACAGTTTTATTTCAAAGGGAAACTGCTCCTCCACAGCTCACTTTGCACAAGACCATGATTTAAAGACCCCATCTAGCATTACAAGCTGTGGCCAAGCAGTCTCTCCCTCATCTTCTCATGCAGATAAGACTCTGGAGACCTGTAAGCAGACCACTTCATCTTAATTACACTTCTTGATGAACACTTAAAGACCTCCCTATCTTAGAAAATTAAATAAACAACCCTCTCCACTTTCCCTACCCCCCTAAAAAAAAAATGCAAAAAATTAGGGAGGCTTCTGAAATAAAGTCTTTCTCATAAGAAGTGTTAACTAATCAAAGTCACCTATTTCTGCCTAGCAGTTGGAGCATGACTTGAATGTGGACACATCACAAGGGAGATCTGGACAAGCTGGAAGAGTGAGCAAGCTAGAAGTGTATGAAGTTCAACAGATAAGTGTAAGGTCCTGTATCTGGGATGACGTAACTAAAGAGCCTGGTCCAGGGTAGGATCTGGGTGGTTGGAAGCAGCCTTGCTAAAAAAAGACCTGCTGGTCCTGGTGGTCTCAAGCTGAACAGTGCACTGCTGAAGTAAGAAAAACAAACTGGATGCCAGGCTGCATCTGCAGAACCATACATTGCTAACAGAGATAGAGGTGAGAGCACCCCACTCTGCAGCATCTGTCCATCTGCACCGGATGTACTGTGCCTAGCTGTGGCCCCCATAATCCAAGGAACACTCTGGAGAGGGTCCAAATAAAGGTCACAAAAATGACAAAATGTCTGGAGAAATTGCCCTGTGAGGAAAGACTGAAGGAGTTAGATCTATTCTCCATGGAAAAGTCTGGAAGAGACACCATGACAGTATTCCAGTACTTAAAGGGCAGCTACGAAGAGGATGGAGGTTTTCTCTTTGCAAGGAGTCACATGGATAAGGGGTAACAGGCACAAGTTGCAGCATGAAATGTTTAATCTTGGTATGAGGGAGAATTTTTTATAGCGAAAAAAATCATTGGAATAACCTCTCCAGGGTTGTAGTGGAGTCCCTATGGATGGAGCTTCTCAAGGTGTCACTTGGCAGAGTGTTAGACACATAGTGGTGTTATTTTAGCATAACTTTTGGAGTTCCTATAAAAGTACAGTTCAGTAGAACGTACATCTGAAGTGGTAGTCTCTTTATTGGGCCTTCCTGAGCTGTAGAGGGTAACAGTCTGACTCGCAAAGTCCCAGTCACTGGAAGAGAACCCCAGATAGCTGTTTCCTGCTGAGCAGCTCCAGCCAGCATGAATCTCATGTGAGAGATGGAAGTTAAGGCCTATCTCCTGCTTTAAAGTCCAACTTGCTGGGCATGGATGAATATTTAGTACAAATTTTACTTTTTGTACTAACTGCTGTGGTACATAGGATCTTGGAGGGACTAGGATCTCGGAGATGTCCCTCTGAATGAGTGCTCTTTTGTGAAGGAGCTGTCCTCCAAAGTGCCTGACCTTGGACTGTGGTTTTGCCCTTGCTCTTAGTAGATGGTGGCTGCCCCTATCCTCTAAAATCTCCTTCTGAGTTCCCGACTCATCTGTCACGATGGACATCAGAAACTTTCCTGCCCCCTCTCCTTTCTCCAGCCAGGATGAACCAAAATGGTATTCACTCTTGCGATCAAGCAGGAGAAATCCATAGGATTAAAACCTGAGCTGTGGAGCTGTGCCAATCCAAAGGGAGGCAAGGTGAGAGGGAAACGACAAATGCTTCAGTGGTTTCAAAATTGCTGCACGATCCTGCCTGGGAACATGTGAAGCTGTAAAAAAAAAAAAAATAAAAGAGGATGCTTTAAAAGGACACAGTGTTGATGGGAAGTTGGCAGGTTGTTTTGTGCTGGCTGTTTATTCTCATGCAAAGCAATCCAAATGTAAACTCGTTACTCGATGGAAACTCCTTGGCATTGTATCTGCTACTTTGAGCCTCACACAGCTCATTCCTCACCAGCTGGAGCTCTTCAAAACACCTTTCTTAGTCACCAGTGTCCACCCACATCCAAATGCCACCAGTCTTCAAAGAGCTCGAAGAGCAGGGGTTGAGCAACACAACTTTCAGGTCAACATCTAGGGCCCCTGGCTTGCTGCTCTCTTTCTCCATATCTGTCTTTAAGCTGATAAAATGCAGGAAGATCATTGATTTGGTGGTAGGCTGGTGTCAACTCCCTAGCATCCAATTCCCTTCTCTCCCATGACAACGGGTCATGTCATTAAGGTAATTTCCCTGTGATGGATGTGCTTTGCATCCATCAAAAGCAGGAGGTTGTGCCCTTGCAGTGCCAAACCTGGATGAATGTCCTCTATGCCTGAACATGGTCCATTAACCAGGGCTCAGGACCATATGAACGACAGCCACATAATGTCTTTTCATCAGCCAGAAATGTGGGCAGAAGCAGCTGATAATTATAAACATCCTGAACCTATTTTCTTACTAGTCTGAGAAATTCTTTAGCAACATAAAGTTAATAAGGACACTGAAATGTTCCTCTTTAATGACATATTTATAATAACTATAAATCTTCCTTAATGGTGTGTATAGGTGTATATACACACCTGTATTAAAAAAATAATCAGGTGAGGGATAAGAGAGGCTAGATCAGGCCACCATGTCTACCTCGAAACCTTCAGCCATGCTCCTACAACTCATCACATCAAGTCTTCTTTCTTTGTCTCTCATATCCTTTCTTTTGGGCTCTAATTTTGGGCTGAGACCCTCAGGGTGGTCATACAAACCTATCATCCCTCTTATCCTCTACCTTGTGGTCCCTTCAATAAAGACTACTTCTTTTAGGACCAGCCAGCGAACACCCTTATCAGTGCCAAGGATCATGCAATAGCTTGTTACTATAGAATCTCCTTAAAATATTATGCATAAAGGGGAAAATACATTTTGCCTGGCTTTTTCTTTATCAGATATATTTCATTAGCCACTTTTGTTACTCTCAAAAATTTAGCATTTACCTCAATTTCACGTTCTCTGGGAATAAAACCTCCTCTCATTTAATTTGGAACTCAGCCCCCTTGTTGGTCCCAGCTAAGCCCTCCTGTCCCCTGTTGCCTCTCCATAAGAAAACAGATGACTTTCCTCAGAGCATCTCTGAGGAGTTGCTCCTTCCTGAACTGAGATTTAGATGACAGAAAAGCCACGTTGCTTCACAAAGACATCAGCTCCTGCATATGTCAATGTCGACTCATCCAAAGACTGTTGGACAAATTCCAGCACTTTATGCAGGGGAAAGAAAATAAAGAAAGAAAAAGAAAGGAGGTGGCAGAAGTAGGAAGAAATGTCAGAAATTATTGCCTGTCTTCTTTTTTCCTGACTCTGGTGGTTGTCTTCTTTTTTTTTGTGGTTCATTTTTTATTCCCTTCGCTCTGTTGGTTTGCCGTGTTACACTGGCTAAGCCCATGATAACCTAATTATTAATTTATTGTGGCACTTAACAATGGGTAACTAAGCAGAGAACTGCCAACCTTATGCTTGCTTTGCAAAGCTCTCACCACTGGCTTCATCACTAAATTCATACAGAGAACAAATAACTGTTTCAGGCTGTTTCTTGCTAACCAGATGGGTTGCAGAGGAGAGTCCTGGCTGCCCCCAGGAAGTGTTTCACACACCTGAAGGACACACTCAGTTGAAGAACCACCTGATCATAGAGTTGCTTAGGTTAGAAAAGATCTTCAAGATCATCAAGTCTAACTGATAACCAAACAACGCCAGGTCCACCACAGAACCATGTCCCTGAGCACCACATTTACAGGGTTTTTAAATACCTCCATGGATGGGATTCCATCACTTCCCTCAGCAGCCTATTCCAGTGTTTGACGACCTTTTCATTGAAGAAATTTTTCCTGATGACCAACCCAAACCTCCTCTGATGTAACTTGGTGATCTTGAAGATCCTTTCCAACCTTTATGATTCTACGATTCTATGATTTCCTCTGGTCCTATCACTTGTTACTTGGGAGAAGAGAACAACCCCCTCCTCACTAACTCTCCTTCCAAGCAGTTGTAGAGAGAATAAGGTTCTCCCCCAGCCTCCTCTTCTCCAAACTAAACAACCCCAGTTTCCTCAGCTGCTCCTCATAATATGTGTTCTCTAGACCTTCACCCAGCTTCATTGCTCTTCTTTGGACACGTCCCAGCACTTCAATGTTTTTCTTGTCATGAGGGGCCTAAAACCAAACACAGGATTCGAGGTGTAGCTTCACAAGTGCCAAGTGCAGGGGCACAATCACTTCCCTAGGCCTGCTGGCCACGCTGTTTCTGATACAGTCTTGGGCATTACTGGCCTTCTTAACCAGCAGGACATGCTGCTAGAAAACATCCTAACCTCATACTGTTCCCAGTGACATACAGGGGAATGAAGCACAGAAGTCCTCTTCAAACCTAAACAAAGCAACAAGGTGAAAATGCAGCCTCTGTAGCAATTAAACTCAGAAAAATAGTTTTCAATTTATTTTTTCTATTTCACCTGTGACTTCGTAACTTTTACGCTGCAAATTCTTTGAGATTATGTCCTCTATTTATAGTCTTTTATATAGCACTGCAGTGTTAGTGTGTTGCTAGTAGTAAAATATTATCCTCATATCTCAGAGCAGCAGCTATCTCTGACAACTGTTTCATTTCCCTTTTCAGTTGGATGAGAAGACCTGAGACAATTTATCAACTCTCTGTCTCCAGAAAAGGTCCTGCAACCTTCCACATTCCTTCCATGCAACATTCCTCCCTTACACATTCCTTCCATTGCTCTTACAGACTCCTTTGAACCAGCAATGCAGCTCTCCAGCCCCCTTGGTGATCTGATTTACCTCACTCAACTGCTAGAAAAAGGAGACTATTAAAACCACCAATTCTTTTTTTTTTTTTTTTTTTTTTGCCAGATGAGTGCACTGTGTCAGTTCACTTTGTGCAGGTATAATCAGAGTAATGTTAGAATGGTTGAAAACATTATACGTGTTTACTTGGCTTAGCTGGGACATGGGAAATGGCCACACCTACACTCAGTCTGTTGGAAAGGGAACTACAAGCAGGTTATTTAAACCACACTAAAGGTTTTCTTTCCAATGTAAACAACAACCAGTGTTGACCCAGCCAGTGTCTTGGGTGAAAGGTGGCAATCAGCTGAGATGTGGCCACCCCTAAATAGTTCTCAGAGTCACAAGCTCCTTTTCGGTCATAGCTCATCACCGTTGCAATCAAATCCTGTGTCCTGGATTTCTTTCACTGTTCAGTTTAAAAAACAGTAGCAAGTTCCTGAGACCTCTGCATCTCCCAGACAGAGAGTGAAGTCCAGCTAACAAAGGTGCTCACTGCTGCATAAAAAGAGAAGGGAAACCAGTTTCCATTGAAATGCAAGGAAATTGGACCAGATGAGTCATCCCATCATTACTTTCTTAATAAATACAATACAGCAACACTTTGTGCAGTCTCAGACCTTCACCTCCTGTTAGAGAGCATTACCGAAGTGTCCAGAGCTGATGTCAGGAGAGTGGTGAATTTCAAGCTCTGAGTTTAAAAAAAAAAACAACAGATAAATAATAATTTTTCTTTGAGATAAAGTCATTACTTTGTTGAAGGAAAGACTGTTGGCAGGTTGCAAAAGCCCAAGTCCAACCTTGAATAGGAAAACGTGAAGGTTTTCTTTATGTCATCATCCGGCTACACCAGGAATACTCTTGTGGACCCTGTCTTCGTTTCTGATGACACATCCAAACAAGCTGCACCCAGAGAGAGAGAAGCAAGTTCAATCCATTGTTCGCCCCCTCCCTTGCAGATGTCTTCACTGAAACATCAGCCCTGTGCCAAGAATCACCTGAGCCCCAAGCCTTGTCTCTAGAGACCTGTTTGCAACAGCTTTCTCGAAATTTTATGCTCTGGTGCAACCAGCAACGAGATGCTTCCCCCAAAACTGCTGCTGAACAGAAAAGACTGAGTGTACCGGTGTCATCTGACTCCCACTGTGGAATTGCGCCAGTTCTGCACATCAAAATATCAAGCGAGTATTGGTAAACTGCAGAGGATGGTGTAGAACAACTAGAAGTATTTAAAAAGTCAGGAGGGAGATGAGATTAAAAGGAAACCACATCCGCAATTTGTCTAATCTATGACTAAGGGGACCAGAACTGTCTACAAGCATTTGCAGAATGTAAGAACAACAAAGAGTGAGAAAGATTGGGTTTAGAGTGGAACAAAGAGTATTATTAGGAGCAGTGGGATGTGAAAGAAAGTATAGCCTGAATTGCTTAAGAGTTTAATGTATTCTGCTGTAAACATTCATATTATATAATGGTGCTTTTAAACAGTTTATCTTTTTGTGGAGAGCTCTGGCCTTTTCCAGAACTTTTTTTTTTGTTGAATATCTGATCACAATTCATCTTTTTTTTTTTTAAAAAATAGAAACAAGAAAAAAGTACTTCTGGCTTTCAGTGTCTGCCTTGGAAAGCAACTCTATCTGTAGCCCTATTTTTAATAAAATGGATTATAATAAAATGTATTATATGGTAAAAGGCTTTTGGCTAGAGACGACTCTAATGCCTGGGTTCCTCGAAAAGAAAGAGGGCTCCAAGAGCTCCTCTGGATACACTGAGTCCATTTTAAAGACCCATCAGAAATACGACCATGAAGGACAAATACCAGGGAGTTAATGGCAGAGAAGAAAATTGGTCAAATTCCCCAGAGCAACATTGACGACAGGAGAAAGCCATCCTCTCAAAAATTTTATTCAGTGCCTTACTGACTGTATATATATCTGTATAGACGTATGTGTGTATTTATATATACAGACGCACATACATATATTTATACACAGACACATGCACATATATATACACACACATGTATAAGGAACTGGTGTTTTTCAAAAGGAATTTCTTAGTAGATTAGTATTGTACTTGCCAAATCTGAATTGCAGGAGGCTGGAGGTGGAGATATTTCTTTTCTGATGATATGAGCCATGAGGTTCCCACTATTGGCTAATGCAAAGTGTTACAGAAGGCTCATTGAAGCCTTTGAGAAAAAAAAAAAATAGGTGTATAAATTGATAGGTAGATAGATAGACAGACAGACACATGGACTATGTTTGTTCCTTTTCAATGGACATCACCTTGATATAGAATCATAGAATCACTCAGGTTGTATATGCCTCACAGAAAACGTTGTTCCTTTTCTGGTTAGCTTTAACATTCAGATTCACAGGAATTTCGTGGTTTCATAGAATCATAGAAACCTTCTGGTTGGAAAAGACCTCTGGGATCACAGAGTCCAATCATTAACCCTACTCTACAAAGCTCACCCCTAAACCATCTCCCTCAACACCACATCTCAATGACCTTTAAACACACCCAGGGTGGGGACATACCCACTTCCTGGGCAGCCTATTCCAATATCTGACTACTCTTTCTGTGAAAAATTTTTTCCTAGTGCCCACTCTAACCCTCCCTTGCTACAGTTTGAAGCCATTCCCTCTTGTTCTTTACTTGTGAGAAGGGACCAGCACCAACTTCCCTACAACGTCCTTTCAGGTAGTTGCAGGGAGTGATGAGGTTTCCCCTCAGCCTCCTGTTTTTCAAACTCAACAGCCCCAGCTCCTTGAAACACTCTTAATATGATTTATTTTCCAGGCCTTTCACCAGCTTCGTTGCCCTTCTCTGCACTCGCTCCAGAACCTCGAGCTCTCTCTTGTATTGAGGTGCCCAAAACTGGACACAACACTCAAGGTGCGGCCTCACTGGTGTCAAGTACAGGGGAACAACCACCTCCCTACTCCTGCAGGTCACATAATTTCTAATACAAGCCAGGATGTTGTTGTCTTTCTTGGCCACCTGGGCACACTGCTGTTTCCCTGAAGCCAGAATAATCTCAGCAGCTGACACCTACAGCAGGGCCAGCAGTTTGATTGGAGTCAGAATACACAGGAAGAGTTATCCCCTCTTGACCAAAAGACCTCAGGACAACCTTATATCTAAGTGAAATTCAATTAATGATCTGGTTTTCTCACTTAAAATGGTGTATTTAGTATATGGCATGAACAAAACTTAAAACATTGGGCATTGAGATATTTGAGGACGATTTTCCCAGGTAATCAGATCGCTGTAGTGTCCAAAAAACCTGCTCCTTCTTCCCTGAAGACATGTGATGGGGCTCAGAGTTAGGCCAGGTTTGATTTATGTCACCTTTTCTATCAGCCCATGGTAAGAACAACCTAAAATACCCCATCATCCCACAACCACAAAAATGCACATATAGCGAGAAGCATCTGCCTTCTTCTTGCTCTGTGTCTATATGCAGTCACAGCACAGGTTAGACATGCAGTCCCATCATATGGACTCATAAGCACATGTAATCTCATAGTATGTTCAGAAGGGATCCTTTTCTTTTTTTTTCTTCCCTGGAAAACACCTGTTTTTAAAATGGATGGCAATGCTTCCACTGATGTGAAGAGGAAACATTTGGGAGAGAAGATACTACAAGTTTTAGGCGTTTACAGTGCAGGCACTATTGTTTGAACCAGCTGTCCAGACAGTTAAGTGTTGTTCATATGGTCTTCTTGAGCCTTATGGGACCCTTCCCCTAGATGGCATCCAGACATGGTGGCATCCAGACAAACCACCTCCCACACACACTGACTAATTACCACTCTTTGCCCAATTATCGATTCTCCAAGCAAAAGCAAAACATCTGCACCCACTGAAATGATGGCCATGGGCTGAGTCCAGAATGTGTCTCCTGTTTCTAGTTCTGCTTGTAGTAAATCAGTGCCAGTCAGAGCTGTGCTTTCCTATTCAAGCACATAATCAAGCCAGAGCTGACAATAAACACACCCAACTGTGTTTCAGCTAATGCAGCCCCCTGAAACACAGTGTGGAGCAGAGAAGCTGACACAAGAAAGCCAAAGTGATTTCAGTCCCAAGTTTTATTATACGCCCTGCTTAATTGTTTATAATTCACAGGAGGAAAATAATCATTTCTCTTTCTTTCTTAATTGCACTCAAGTATTAAGAGTTCAACTGCATTTTCCTCCCTTTCAATCACTGGACTCAACTATTATTGTGACAGGGCTTTTTGCAGTATTATTCTGCTATCAGTTTGCATGGTGGATGGTTTATATTGATAATTAACATCTATTAAAGCCAGTATCCCATTCAGGCCTTGATGAATGGAGATGAAAAGGAATAAGGCATCAGAGTAAATCAGAGTATGAATTCTCTTTTACCACCCACTGGGAAATATCTCAGATTTGAACTTGAGTGTGTCTGTACATGTACATGTGGATATTATATGTGCACCTTGTATCACTGTTATTACAGTAGTTAATGTGTCCCTCAAACACATCATCCAAGGTTTAGGTACTATAGACCATAAGAGTCTTTACACTGGGTTTATATGGGTGCAGTATCTTGTCTCCAGGACAACATGCTTCCAAAACTCCCTAACAATGAACATTGTGCCCCGTGTTCAAGCAAGAATTTTAGCACATCACAGAATCATAGAATCACAGAATCATAGAAGGTGTTGTATTGGAAGGGACCTTCAGAGGTCATCTAGTCCAACCACGCTGCAGCGAGCACGGAAATCTTTAACTAGATCTCATTGCTCATAGCACATGTCCTCTGTGTTAGTAGTGTTCTCTTAATATTGAACCATAATTTCTCTGGCTGGAGTTTAAGTTCTGGATGTCCTCATCTGTCTATGATGGACATGGAGAATAGATGCTATATGCCTCTTCCAAGAAGTATTTTAGGAGATTGCAGCATGCAATACCCCCCACCAAATAAAGAGCAGGCAAAGCCATTAAATGATTTGACTGCAAAACAGATACACAAGAGAGGAGTTAGATGATCTTGGCAATTACCCACTTTTTAAAAACAAAATGTTATAATGAAAAAGATTTCCTCTTTTCCATGCTCAGTAACTGGACTGTTGAACTCCCTACCACAGGATGTCTGTGGTCGAGATCTCACCAGCAACCAATGTTTCTAAAGCTAAAAGGCCATCGTGGCTTTGAGAAATGCTGTTAAACCTCTTTCTTTGTCGCAAACCTACTTCAGACTCATATCAATATCTTGGTGTCGAAGTGGTGCCCCACATCTGCCAACCACAAGAATGCTTGCATCTTCTTGCTAAAGACCTGGCATTATTTGAATTTCAGTGAAGGAACTTTAATGGTCATGATAACCAATGTTTGTGGGAAACCATATCAAAGAAGGAGCTGATGGTGTGCTGAGATCACTACTGTGCTTTTTGGTTTTTGCAGGGTTTTTTTTTTTTTTGTGCTA
This sequence comes from Trogon surrucura, assembly GCA_020746105.1. NCBI lineage: Eukaryota > Metazoa > Chordata > Aves > Trogoniformes > Trogonidae > Trogon > Trogon surrucura. The sequence goes on along the minus strand of CM036619.1, from coordinate 2,408,557 downwards.
ACATGGCTCTCTGCTTCTCTGTGTCTTCTAACACTGTTTGCAAACTGCTCTGTGCAGGAACAATCTGTTCGTTCAGTACTTGGTGCAGTGGGCTTTTGCTCCAAGTCTGGATGCTTTTCCAACTAAAATGGCATACAATCCAGGCCAGAATAATTTGGATAGTTTACAGGTTCTAACGGCTTGAAGAGCTGAATTTAAGGGGAGCTGAATAACCCACATCACAGAAAGGGAGAGGCCCTTTTTGTGATGATGAATACAGAAGTATCTTATACAGAGCCAGTTAAAACTCAAGACATTGTCTGTCTGTACTAACAATTCCTCTAGTAGCTGGTTGGCATGTACACAATGACATCAGGTTCTAGATGTTTCTGTCTGGACCCAAATCCCTTTGGTCTTGTATTGCCACAGTCCTGGACACTCTGGCAAAGGCTGGACACCACAGCACAGGGATCCCAGTGGAAGACAAAGAGGCAGAGCAAGAGGTCAGCTTTGCTTATAGCCTTTGGCAAAGATGTTCTTTAAACTCATTGCTGAAGGTCTCATCTATCCTAGAGTGGTTTTGAGCTGGATTTCCTGTGGATTGACACGTTTGTCCTGTGTCTTTGCACATGTTGCCCTTTCTGTGTGTCTTCCCTGTACTTGAACTGAGTTAAAACCCATCTCACATGAGATCAGAAACCTCAAAGGTTCTCAGAGGTTGCATTTCCACATGCTTCAAAATCAACAAGACGCATGTCTGTAGGGAAATTAGCTTAATTAACTCCAATACTCATGATACCACCGTTTTTCTCTCTTCACTAACTCACAAAAAGGTGAGAAAGTTCATTTACCTCTTCAAATAAGGATAGCAAATTCTATTTTACACTTTGCCAGTCAAAGGAAAAAAAGACAAAAAAAAACCCCTCAGACCACTAATCTTGGTTCTATTCAATGGGTAATTAAGAACCATATTTTCTTTGTTAGACATGATCTTAAAATGAAAGACAAGTCTCTAGTCTCTTTTTGGAAGTCCTGGTAGAAACACAGCTGCTTATCGAGAGTGATGTACATTTGTGAATGTAACAGTGACTCGTTTGTAGGTCTGATAACTGGTAGATCAACGTCATTTAACCCACGGTGTGGCAACCATTAGGTATTTTGCAAAAAAAAAGTGAAATGTTTATTGGGAAATTAACGCAAGAAAACACATAAATGATGAGAAAGTGTGATATGTCGTTCTGCATTAGAATGAATAAGCCAAAACTCTGAGGATATATAAACCAGTATATGGATAGTTAAAACTGAGACTCATTTTCAGGTGTTTAACAAACAAAAGTCACTGCAGCAACACTCTGCAAAATTTGTTCTGAAAAACTAGCTGGCTGCTAAGTTTAAAGAAGGTTATGAGTCCCTGGTGTGAAAGAGCAATTCTTGTGTTTCTTTATTCACAGCGCTTCTGCTTCTTAGAAGGTTTTGGGCAGAAAAGCTGGAAGAAAATGGGTTGGTTTGACTAATCTGCTGAACGCTCTGTCAAAGGAATATTCTACTTCCATCTGCGCTTTGAAAATAGGGATAAAACAGGGGAGACCTGGCCAGGTGTGAAAGTCAAGAGACAGCAGAAACTCAGAAACCCACAGGAAATGTGTGACCAAGTCTCATGAAATATGGAAAGAAAGAGGCTTCTCCCTAGGCACCTCAAAATGCAGTTTTGTTGCAATCCAGAATATACTGGAAACTGCTGGACAAATGACAGGAGAAAAGAACTTGTTTTCTGAGACAGTGGTCAAAGGACAACTTTGATTCCAAAGTTATTTATTTCCCTTTTCCTCAGCAGATCCAAAGATCTTTCTTTAAACAACATATTTGTCTAGCCTGACTTGAGGAAAACATGTCTTTAGAGCTGCAAAGAGAGCTTCATGCTTTCTTTTGTGCTCACTTTAATGCAAGTTTTAGGAAGATCCAATTCAAAACTCTGTCTGGCTCTAAGTCCCATCACATCAGTACTCAAGGGCCTCTCCAAGCTCTTCAAGCCATCTCATCATCAGTTCTACCATGTTCTAGAGGTGACAAGTGTGTTGCCTCTCTTTGCTCATCTGGACAAGTCTCATGCTTCGAGACATCATCAGGATGGATAACCTTTGTCTGTTATTATTTAAGTCGACCATGTCAAGGTTGTTTTTTTATAGCAATATTTATTTATTGTTTTGTGGTGAACCTGGCATTGCCATTAACGGTTGGACTCAATGATCTTAAAGGTCTTTTCCAACCTAAATTACTCTACGATTCTATAACTGGGAGTCAAAGAGCAAAACAGATGTACAAGGTTTTTAAGAAAGTGGCAGGATAGGAATGCAATTCTGGTAGCTCAGGGATAACTCTCAGCATCGTGGAGTAGGGAAGATCTAGGGGTAGTTCAAGTAACCTGCAGGGATAGTGTTGATGCAGAAATTAGACTGTGCCTAGAAGTTTGTAGAAAAAGATATATGGAAGTTTATTTATATAAATATCTCCATGATTCCCAAAATATTTCAATAGCTTGGTGCGTTTGTGTCAGCCCTTAATTGGTAGATTTTGTGAGCTTTGCTTTTTCTTTTTTAAATTTCTTTTGTTCTGGTACAGACTCATCTGTTACATGCTCCAGCCCCTGTGAGACACCAGCAGGTGAAATCTGCCCTTTGGTCTACTGCGAAGATCATGATTCACTGGAGTAATTACATTTGTTCCTGCAGTATTATAGAGGCACCCTTTCAGTTCATCCATAAATCTTCCCTCTCTCGTCTTCCTTCCTCCCTCCCTCCCTCCCTCCCTCGCTTCCTTCCTTCCTTCCTTCCTTCCTTCCTTCCTTCCTTCCTTCCTTCCTTCCTTCCTTCCTTCCTTCCTTCCTTCCTTCCTTCCTTCCTTCCTTCCTTCCTCCCTCCCTCCCTCCCTCCCTCCCTCCCTCCCTCCCTCCCTCCCTCCCCATCTCTTCCTTTCTTTGTCCTTATTGAATCCTAGTGTGCTCAGGAAAAACATTCCAAATTGAAACAGGATGGACCATCACAAGGCGAACATTTTTATTTATGTGTACCTCTCTCTACTGAGATGACAGAAAATGTTCTGTGAATGTATTCTTAGGCTAAACTGGTCTCAGTGAGCACAAACAGCGTTCAGAGAACTACCTTGCCTAAGTTCATTATTGTAGTATCTTCCAAACACAAGGAAGAAAGGTCATGCTCATTGAGGTCTAACAGTACTTTATGTTGACAACCAAAGACCGTATCCAAGAGTAATTGACACAACAAAAAAGAATCACAGAATCATAGAATGTTTTCAGATGAAGGGACCTTTAGAGGTCATCTAATCCACCCCCCCTGCAGCGAGTAGGGACATCTTTAATTAGATCGGGCTGCTCAGAGCCCCATCAAGACTGATCTTGAACGTTACCAGGGATGGGGCTTTCTACCACCTCTCTGAGCAACCTCTTCCAGTGTTTCACCAAATGCATAACAGGATTTAACAGGCCCTAAGAGGCATCTGTTTCTTATACTGGCTGTTTGTGCAGCAGCATAAAACATGCAACCATGGTCACTTCTGTCCCATAAGATGTCTTGGTTTACTGACTCAACAGGTATTTGGTTGCTTTCACATCACCCAGTGTACCCACAGATGTGCATGCAAGAGTGACTGCTTAACAGAAAATGAACTTCTATATTTCACTTCGTGGCTTGATATTTTATGGTCTTCTCCAGTTTATGCTAGTGAATTGAAGCAGAACAGCCTGAATTAAATATAGACAGTCTAGGAAATGTGCCAGCTAATAAATTCTAAGGTAAACAGGGTATCCCACCTGCTTGCAGGTATCTCTCTTGTTTTGTGGGAGAAGAGCAATGCTTTTAGTGTTATTATACTGCTATAAGCCATTTCAGCGAACTCTGAAAGCAGAAAATTTCCACGGTGTAATCAATACTGCCACAGATTTCTCCCAGTAGAGTTTAAGTGGAATAGAAGGATATGAATGGAGGTGCATACAAGCCAAGAAACTCAGGTTAAATTGCTTGGAATAAACTCAACGTACAAGAAATTACATTCCCTGAACCATATTTTTTCCACGATTAATAAAAAAGTACCTCAAAACATAAAAAAGTTTATTAGTAACAGTTTTGAGGGAGATACGGAGGGAGTGTTGCTTCCCCACTGCCAGATTTTAAGAAAATGAGAAATGCAAAATCATTGTTTGTCGGAAACTTCACAATGTTTCTAGTTATTTCCAATGGAGAATTTCAGGGTGATCTGAAGGCAGTTAACCCCCACTGCCAAAAGTTATAAGTGAAGACATAAGGGAATTTTAACACCCTTGAGAGTGAGCGAGAGTAGGCAATAGAAATCTTGCTCATGATGAGCAAGCTAACCTAAAATATCACATCTAAAATAAACACTCACTATTTGTTAATGGAAGAAAGCCATCTTAATATCTTCCAGATATAGATTATTGATTTCTTAGGCTGGGAGAGCTAAAAATATACAGCATTTTTAAGCTCTATCATAGCCCTGTGATTGGTCTGCTTTCACATGTGCATGTTTACAGTGACTTTATACTGGATTCCTCTGAGTGAAAAAGAAAAACAGACCAAGGCAAAAATCCGTAATCCAGAGCCTCTGGGTAAAAAAAAAATAATAAAAAAATGAAGTAATATCACTAGTTTTGGTGAGGAAAGTGAGCCTTGTTGAGCGTAGGTGTGACTTCCTGCACCTGTGAGCTCTTCATTGGGAATTAAATCAGCTTTCATCAGGGAACAGTATGGAAAAAGTATTTTGGGAGATTGGGAATGATCAATGCCCTGGGGAAATCAAAACTAAAATTTGACAGTAAAATTCACAGAGGTGGAAAGGACTTCCTGAGGTCAGTTATTCCAGGCATGGTCAATTCCACCTGAACCCACCTCCACACTTGTGTAGCATGTGCTGTTATTCTTCCCACACTAAGGACTTCCTACCCTTCCCAGCAATCAACTCCTGTGCTTCACCAGCTTTCCTGATGAAAAGATTTTCACAGAATCACAGAATCACAGAATGTTAAAGGTTGGAAGGGACCTTAAAGATCATCTAGTCCAACCCCCCTGCCGGAGCAGGATCACCTACACTAGAGCGCACAGGAACGCGTCCAGGCGGGTTTTGAATGTCTCAAGAGAAGGAGATTCCACAACCTCCCTGGGCAGCCTGTGCCAGTGCTCGGTCACCCTTACAGTAAAAAAGTTTTTCCTCATATTTTTCTGGAACCTCCTGTGTTCCAGCTTCCACCCATTGCCCCTTGTCCTGTCAGTGGACGCCGCTGAAAAGAGCCTGGCTCCATCCTCCTGACATTCCCCCTTGACATATTTATAAACATTGATGAGGTCACCCCTCAGCCTCCTCTTCTCCAAGCTGATTAACTTTCAAGTTTATCTCCTGTGCTTGAATGCAAAGTCTCTCATTTCCTGGGCCATCCCCAGGGACCTGCACCTGGGACTGCTGTCTTTGCCACAATAAAAGACTTTCACATACCTGAAGACTGTTTTATCAACCCCTTCTGTTAAGCTTTGCCACTAACTCAACATATCTGAGTGCTCTCCTTTACGTATCTATTGACTAGGATTTTTGTGAGGTTTTGAACTGCAAATTGTGGCAGGTGAGCAGTTAATACAGCCTGCAGTACACTTGTTACAGGCTTGGAAATTTGCTCTTGTGTTTCACCTCCCAACAGTTTTTTGACAGCATGGGCTGAGCATTCAAAGGAATTTGGATTTTTCTGGTAGCCTTCGGTGACATAAAACGAAAACTTTGGGCCATCAATCCCCAGGCCTTTCTCAGACTCTTACTAGACTCTTGGGTTCTGTGTCAGGAGCTGGTCAAACCAAAGACATGGTCCAAAACACTGATTCTGATTAGCCCAGAGCATTTCAGAATGATACCTCCCCATTTCAAACCCACTAAGTCTGATATATGTGTGTATATATATATATATCCTGCCTAAAAATGCAACACCTTGAAAGGAAATATTTGTAGACAGGAAAGCTACACTTTCAGAACACTGAGGGAGGTAATTAAAAAGGCAAAGCCAACCACATTAAGGTCTAAGTTCAATTAATTGATCCTTTTTCACCATGAAAGAAAAAGGGGCAGATGTTGTTGGAGAATACAATACATTTTTACCATCATGGTTTTTATGTATCTGTTAAACAGGTTTTTATTGCAACTGAGATGTATTCTGGTATTACGTGAGATGCTTTCTGTGACAGTTGAATAAATTGAAAAACACAGGTAATTGAATTTATGGTATGGAAGACACAAGATAAAGAGATGGAAAAGCATGGAGGTTAAATTCTGAAACTCAAAGCAGGCATTTGAGTTCCTCATGTAATGCACAACATGAATTAATAACATATGAAAAGATCATAAGGAGTTGGAAATGAAAGGTAGCAAAGAGCAAGGCTTAGTTATATACCCTGGCTGGAAAAAACCACTTCCCTCCAATTGTGCTTTTCATCAAAAACATCCTAAATATGGTTTCCTAATGGCGATCATCTGTTCATGAAGGTCTTTTTTTAACATAGGAGGAACTATGAAGGACACCTTGAACTGCACAGTTAGAGAATTTGCCTAGATGTAGAACAAGAGGTTCAATCTGTATTCTGTATAATGCCAAGCACTAACTTTAACTGCTACCCTAGTCGAGAAGCCTGGCTACCCACTTATCAAAGGTTGTTAGTGTCTCCTCTGACAATGTCTCAATTTAAAAATAATTAAATGGTCATAAGGATACCTTGCCCACCTCACGTAGGATGCTGGAAACTAATGCATCATCTAATCAATATTTTATATATCTTAATTCTTTTTACTTAGTTGCAAGGAAAAGTATGTGAACCTTTTGGAATTTCATGGTGTTCTGCATTCATTTGTCATAAAATGTGATATAACTGCCATCTAAGTCAAGAGTATCAACAAATATAATGTGCCTAAAATAATAACACAAAACCAGTTCTGATCTTCCATGTCTTTATTGAACACATTCATTCAGCATTCAATATGGTAGTGGAAAAAGTAAGTGAACCCCTGAGTTGACCTCAAAAAAGCTAATTGGAGTCAGATTAACCCGAGTCTTGTTAAGAAAATGAGTTTGGAGGTGTGGATTAGAGCTACATTAACATAGTGGAGAAAAACCATTGGAGAACAAGATGATGTTGCTCTGATGGTTCCTGGGATGATGGTTTGTATTTCCTATTAATCATACACTCACTTCCAATTGCTTCCTCCTTAATTTTTCTCTTTGTAGCCTGCAGATATTCAACATATTTTTAATACTTTCACCATGCGGAAAACTCTCTTCTCGCCCTTCAGTTTCAACGAGAGGATTTCTCTTCCATTGTGATTTTCAGACACTTCACATTAATATCCCATAATATTTCTCACCGGAAAAATAGTCTCTTAAATCACAATGTGCGTAAGCGACATTTCAACATGACTGCTCTTCATTAACACACTGAGATTTTTCAAACCCTAATTAGGAGCCAGAAGAGGAATTTGTTCTAGCCCTTTCATGATCTCCCTTCCCCTTCAATTTCCACTATAATTTTTAAACACCTTTGCTTCTGTCTTTTTATCCTACATAATTTCACCATGTCAGCTTTTCTGGATATCCTTCGCGTTTTCAGATCTTAAAGGGCATGGAGGTATGTATATCATCTTCCATATGGTCGAGAAGCAAAAAGGGTTGAAAGCAGGTCAAGGGATCAGTGTGATGCTTGGATGACAGCGACATCCATCACCACTGACTGGACCTCATTCTGTTTTGTGTCATCATTTATGCAATCCCCATGAGCTCTTTTCCACGGTGTTGAAACAGTTTTCATCTTGGCTATTTTTTCTCATACAAGACATGGAAACTCCAGCAACACCGGTAAGAACTGGAACTGGGAAACCTGTCATTTTCCCCAAGCTTAAACAGAAATATGTATTATATTGTGTATTGTATCTTATATTAATACACCATAAGATATTGCACTGTAATAAACTGCATTACATCCAATTGTGTTGTATGTACTATACTACACTCTTGTGGACTAGTCTAGAAAATAGTCTGGGTTTTGGTAATTTTTTTGTAAAGGGTTAGGGCTGGGACAGCCATTAAATATCAGATTCTCTCTAATAATCCCTCGCCATCCCCTAAAAGAGAAGGGAAAGGGACTAAGGCAGAGAGACTTGAAGTTCAGAAAAGAAAACTAAAACTAATAATAACAGTAAAAATAGGGAAATAATGAAAATAATTAAACATAGACAAATAAATTAAAATAATGGGAATAACCAAATGTATACAAATATATAAAAATACTGAACCCAGCTCTGCCCCTGATAACAACCCACACTGATGCTGTGGAGAAGGCAGGTGCCGGGAAAGCCCCAGGCTCAGCAGTAGACACCAGTGTTGGATATTTGAACTCCATATCGAGATTAAAGGCAGAAGAACAGAGAGGGCCCTCTTTGGATGCTGGCCGTTGAAGAAGAGGGCTTAACCCCCGTGATCTTTCAGCTTTATACTACATATGACATATATAGAATGGAATACTTTGTCGGTCAGCTTTGGATCACCTGTCCTGTCCGTTCTTTCCCAGAGGTGCAACTTTTCACTTAGAATTGTAGAATTATTGTAGAATTATAGAATTATAGAATTGTAGAATTATAGAATTTGTTATGTTGGAAGGGATTTCCTTGCAACCCTTTTACTTCCTGGCACCCCTAACATGGAGCACAAGATTTAGCAGTGACCTTGGTTTCTACAGAAGTAAGTATAAACCAGATTCTTTCTTCATCTCAATTCCATGGCAGTAACTATAAACATCAGGTGTTATCACTTCTAGCAGCAAACACTGTCTGCAAAAACACTCTGTTAACTTCAGAAAGTTCTTTCTTAGAAGAAACTTAGCTGAAATGTAAAATCACTGAGAAGAATTAGTTCTGTTTAGCTCAAACCAGGATAATTTTACATTGTGGTGTACCCTTACCTCATCTTACCAGACTGCATTGTACCCTGGCTGAACTAACCAGACAGTCCCAATAACCCAATGCTAGACAGTGTTATTCATTTATGAGGGCAATCTGACCTCATTGCCAGGTTTGGGGAAGGGTATGGAAAGCAAAACTTCATGATCTGACTTCTTCCTGTTGACCAGATGAGATCACAACCACAGTTGCTGTGATGACTTCTGGCAGGCTTCCAGGGCTTCAGAGAAATTCAGAAGGGCTATTGTGACCATCTGGAAAATTGGTCTTTGTTGTGATGAAAGGAGAAAAAGGGTTAATATCTATTTTTGGTGTTTCAGGACAGCAAAACTGGGTAAACTTCACAGTAGTCCCACTGGAAATAGGTAAGCTGCATCTGCTCTTAACCCAGCAGGAGAAGGATTGCACAACCAAACTGAAGAGATGATGGAGGTCCAGGCATGGCTGCAGAGAAGCTGGGATGTGAGAAAGACAACATACTAAAGCAAAGCAGAACTTCAGCCTATGGTGTTAAATGGTTTCTCCTGAGTAACAGGTGGGTCAATGAACCTCCAAATGTCTTTCACTTGCAGTTCAAACCCAGTTTCAGGATGATGTCAATATTTACCTTGGGAAAAAAATGGCTTCTTTGTCTTTCAAGAAGTGATATTTCTATGAGAAATGTCTCCTTTCAGGGGATTTGTCTTCTTAAATAAGCAAAATAAAACAGCCCTCCTTCCCTTTCACTCCAATCCCCAACCATCACTTGACATTTTTCAGGCTTCTACCATAGCCCTCAAATTTTTATGTTTCATGTGAAAAAGGTACCAGTTCTAAAGAAACCTTGAAGTGCTCTATGTGAAAAATAAAGAAATGCTGCAACCATTTTCCATGCTGTCCTGGTACTGCCTGCAGGATCTGCTAAAATAAAATATATATATTTTCCTTGGTGGTGGTTCTAGGGAATTTTAATGATGTGGTCATCAAGATCCCAATTCCCCACTCTAGTTTGCTAAAAAGTTCTCTGTGTAGCAGCATTGGTTCTTCCACTGTTGTTACTCACTCGTACCACTGAGAGGAGGTCCAGCCCTTGGGTTTTCTACATCCTGGTGGTCCTGGAGCGACAGGGACTGGAGTCCATCCATGTGGTTGGCATGGTTGCTAGCATGCATGTACATTTGTGGGTGCACCTACATGTTCTCCTGCCTGCAATTTTATGTAAACATGTGCATGTCGGTGATCGTGGTGCATTCACACACCTCCAGGTATGCTTCTGTCTGTGCACAAGGATGAGTGTCTGAATCTGTGTGAACTTGGGAATCTCCCCAAATGCATTTTTAGAAGGTTAGAAATCCTGTGCGGTGTGTGTGTGTGCTGCACTGTGTGTGTATTTGCATGATGGAACACTATTTAAATCATAGAATCATAGAATCATAGACTCTTTCAGGTTGGAAAAGACCCTTGGGATCACTGAGTCCATCCATTAACCCTACTCTACAAAGCTCACCTCTAAACCATATCCCCCATCTAAACAACCTTTAAACACATCCCGGGATGGGGGCTCCACCACCTCCCTGGGCAGCCTATTCCAATGTTTGACTACTATTGCTGTGAAAAACATTTTCATAATGTCCAGTCTTCCACATCGTCTCCCATGGGATTTGTGCAGTCCAATCTTACAGACTTGGTAAAAAATGGTGGGTCCTCTGAATTCAACTTTTCTTCCATAAATTCTGTTGAATTAGCAATTGGCACACTGGAGAAACACAACACGGGTCGTGATTTGGCGTGTCGGAGATGTGCTCATGTCTTTATAAAGGCATTTGTTGCTACTGTGCTCCTCTTAATGGAATTAATGCATTAATCTGCTAAGAGAAGAGGATTTTGCAAAATCCGGTGTCGTGGCAATTCATCATGTCTCTGTATTTATGCTGCATTATATTACAGAACACTTTAACATATTTTAGGGTGTCATTATCTTTATGGTGAATTACAGTCAAGGCTGGTTTTGCTTAACGTGGATGGTTTACCAGGGAGACCTCTCATTGTGCATATGGTGGATTATATCTAAGTCTTCCTTTACATTCACTGCCCTGTACTTGGGTTTACAGTGAATGATTTCACAGATTTTCATTCCGGATCCAAGGGATTTATTTATATAGAGAGTGGAAAGAACATTGGTTTATTTTCTTTACTAATTTGTTGCTTCTAACGCTTGTCAGCTAGATTTCATTTTTTTGCAAGTACACAAAAGAAGGAATATGCAAATCCAGCTTATGTTTCTGGAGGTTTCCCTATATCAAAATGATTCAAAAATAATAGGGAAAAAAAAGAAAAGATGAATGAATTTTATTTGGAAGGAATGCAATTAAGCTTCACCATTTCTTTGCACATAATAAAAAACCTGCAAACACCTCCTTCCATAATTCCTTACATTCTTCACCTAGAATGCTTTCAGGTGTTGGAAAAATAAAATAGATTTTGGTACAGTTGCCAAAAATAAAAGCTGCTCATCTTCTTAGTTTGAAAATTTTCCCTTTGCAAAACCTTTTAAATCCAGTTCTCAGACTTTCTTATTTTTAATTAAAACTCAGAGAGTTCTGAGAGATATGAACTGTTCACGTGAAAACTTTGACTTGGTGAATGTTTGTGACGTCTGTGAATGTTCACTATTTTTTGCAGCAGTGCTTTGGAGTTGTAGGTGAGGCAGGATCCCCGTTGCCCAGTATTGTGCAAAAGCAAAATAATTTTCTAGAGAGTTTGGTCAGGTGGTTAGTTCCTGTTTGCAAATAGGGAACATAATATGGCTTCCTGCTGCACGTATGATAAGACAGGTCCACATTACACTAAGAATTTTATGCCACATTGCAAGAGCTACTCATGCACCCTCCCCCACGTGTACATCCTAAATTGAAACAACAGGCAAAGCATCTCTTTGCCTTTTCCTTTCCCCTATCTCATGATGATGAATGTGAAGCTGTGGGCGATGAGAAATTTTATCTATAGCTTGCTTTTCTTTTTTTTTTTGATCCCTCAGTAAAACAGCAAGTAGATTCAGGAATATAGATTTTCTTCCACTCCCTGCAGACATATTTTTGAATAATCTTGGTGGATGTAGTTTCACACAGAAGACAATGACAATGACAACCAAATTACTCATTTTTTTCCACACAGTGAGTGACTCTTGCTCCTTCCAACCTTTCAGCTGTCCAGAATTTATATTTTTAGTTCTTGCAGAGGTTTAACCAACCAATCTGATGATATGCAAAAAGCCTCTTCTCCTGTAAGCACCGTGATTGAAAAGCCAAGTTACTTATGGAAACAGGCCAGTGTGTTAACCATCTCCAGATTGGACTTTTGCTCTTTGGGGTGATGTAGGTCCAGCATGCAGATGAGTCACCTTATATGAGAGCCACTTTTATTGTCATTTTCCTTGGAGAAACTTTAAAACTGCTCAGTTTGCAGAATTTTTTTCAAGTTAGCTAGTTAGACTCGAGATGGTGCTGAGACTTATTTCAATGCTCCCCAAAGAGACGTGCCCGCTGTGCTTCTGAGCAGCAGGAAAATGTTTACCCAGGCCTTACACAAATAACAGGTTTTTATTGCTGTCATTGCTAACAGCATTCTTAAAAATTATAAATGGGCTCTAGACTACATTTTTTTTTAAAAAAAATAAAAGATAAAACCACAGTATTATGATAATCATAATAAGAAATGGTGAAAACTCTGGTGCAATATCTGTTTCCTGTAAACACAGGAGAGCTTTTCACTGGGGAAATTGTGGCCTCCGAGTGTTTGTATACTACAAAAAAAATAAACCCTTCTTTGTATTTTCATGTTTTCAGGACATCTTGCAAAAGAAATCCTCAGCCTTCACAAATATCTACCCAGCAGCGTAATGCAGCCAACTCTGGGGAGTGATTCTTGTCATTGTGGAACGGGATCCACAATGAATGAAAAGAAGGATAATGAATGAAAAGAATGATACAGGAGAGAGCTCCCAAACCCTCGAGAACTCCCAAATCCTCCAATGCATTTCCAGAGAGATTTGGCCTAGATGTCTTTCTCAGACAGATGTATGACCAGACAGGGTCTTCTGCACCTTGAACTCCGCAGCTTTTACATAGTCCTGCTCACAAGCGGATCACACACCACCCCAAACCCGCTGGGTACTTTAGGAGGCTGTTCCAAAATCTCCTTTGGCTTTGGTGCTTAGAAATGTTAGCATTTCCAGCCAGCATTCATTCGAGATGAGTTTTTAGTTCTTTGTCTTGGTGCCAGCTTTATCCTGCAGCTAAAATAACTCTTCCTCCTGCCTGCTGCTTGTCTAGAGGAAGAGTGTGTAGACCAGGCATACTCCTACTCAGCTTTCAGTTCAGGCAAGGCTCTTCTAGTCTTTTCTATTAAAAGACTCTCTTCATAGCTCTGACAGTTCTTGCAGGCTTCTCCTGCATGCATTTCATGTTGCACCCATCTTGCCTGAGTGAAGGTGAACAGGCTGGTTTGTGACATTCTCAGTCAGCTCTCAGCTTACATAAATGTGAGATCTTTGCTCTCCCTACAAGTCTCCTGATACAGGCATATAGCGTCACATTCACCTTTTTCATACCTTCAACACGGTTGTGGTTAATATCTGTCCTGCGATAAATTTCTAAATCCAGGTTACTTTTGTATTTTATTTTTTTGTTCAATTTATGAGTCACAGGAGTAAGGCAAGGAAGAATCCAGAGGAATGGCTTAACCTAAAGTTTCCTGAATAGACCTGCAAGGTTCAGAAAGGGACCTGCAAAACGACTGCAGGAGAGAAGCCCTTTTCTTCCTCTTACCCTGTCATACACACTCACTCACATACACACACAAACAAATAATTTCACAGGTGGAGGAAAACAAAAAACAATGACCATCATACTTAAGTCTAATTTGCTTGTCAATAGATTAAGGCAGTGTCTTTTAGGCTGTCCAGGGTTAGGGTTTTCTCTCTTAACACATCTACAACTAACCAGCACACACTCTTTCAGTGGGAAGAGAGGATGTCAGGATGATCTCACCTGAGACCCAAGATCCCACATTACCCACCTGTGCTACGTACGAGTCAGTTCCCAAGTCCCCCAGCTCCTTGCTTACAGCATAATAAAAACTAATTCCTGCAGTTAATGATTATCTGCCAGCCATCCTCTTTTGCATCGAGGTCACTCTGAGGCGGTCAGTGGAAATATGTGGAAAAAGGATAAAGGGAAGGGTTTCTGACAGACTGGTTTGGGTCAGACACTCCAACAGATCCCAGGGCAGGGGGATAGAGATGTCGTCCCAGGACTTCTTGCTTGGGAGCAGGGAACTGGGACTGTCTGTTCCCAAACAGAAGAACCAATTACTCCAGCTCATTTGAAGCCTCCTGTTATAATTAGACAAGGAGTTTTACAAAGCTGATTTGGTTGTTGTGTGGTTAAGGCTGAGCTAGGTTATGTTTTTTTGATGCCACGGGAGGAAAAAGAAACCTTTCACTCAGAAATGACATTTTCTTTTCATTTTGTCTTTTGCAACTAAGATAAATAAAACAAGCATTGCATTTTGAGACTAAAGTTTCTTATTTTGAATTCCCTTCCTCTAGAAATGGTCCTGGAAGAGTTTGTTGTGCTGTTTTGATTTTTTTTTCCGCCAGACAGTTCAATTTTTGTGAAAACAAAGGTCGTGGGAAAAGAAAAAAGGAAAGTTATTTAAGTTTTGTCTTTTATCAGCTGGCCACATCAGATATGACTGTGCAGTCACTGCTGTTCTGCAGTGCCATCCCTGGAAAGGCTCCAATGCCTCATGAAACTCAAACTTATTGGTATTACAAGACCATTTCTTCTGGGTCCCATTTAATATGGTTGGTGCTTTCACTTCTCATTAGCTTGGGATTAGCTGAATAATGAACTGTAGACACCAGAACCAAAGTACCGAGATATTTCAAGCTTATAGACAAGTCAAGCAAGACTCTTATTTTTTAAAAAAAACAGATTCTTGAATGAAGTTAACTAAAGTCTGCTTACTTGGCTCTTTAGGTAGATATCTGTTAATTTTTGTCATGGTCTTTAACTAGCAAGCGCCTCAGCTTCTTATCAAGTTAAATGAGGATAAATAAGGTCATCACTTCAAATGAGGAGAGAGGGGAGAACGGGAAAGGATACTTTGATCTTCCCAAAATGCTCTGAGAACCACAGAGATGAAAATTCTCGTTTTATCCATTCTTCAAGAGTTTCCATGATCATGAAAGCCTGTTCCAAGCTCAGGTCTTTGTTCTATATGATTCTTCAGCCACTGAGAATAAACCTCCTGTTGTTGATTATAGTCCAGAGACTCCAACCCTCCATCAAGGTGAAGATATAGGTGTGATCCAGGAAAGAAAGGTCACTATAGGGAGAAGAGAAAGACCAAGTGCAACCCCAAGAAAAGGAGGGAGGAGTTTAGAGGACAAAGGAAGATGCAGTGAGGGAAGACCTAGAGGGGGAAAAGACATGACCTGACTCAGCCCCTCACGACATTCATTGATCCCAGTTGCATATCTTTCTGCTAGTAAGAAAGAAACATTGCCAGTTCATAAATAAAATTGTGACCTGGAAAATCTTATCCCTCTTCCCAGTTCTCATTCACCCCATTGAAGATCTACGAGAAATGGTGTTTTTGAACATCCATGTTTTCTACTGACTCGTGTTATCTCTCCTGGATAAGTCAGAAAATGCAGGACCAAAGCAGCTGCTGTAGCAGGCAGGAGCTATGATCTGCCTTCTTCAGAGCCTGTGACAAGTTACACTGGAAGATGTGATGCTGTCCTCAGCTGCTGGAGGAAGTTTTCTTAGGTACTACAGATAGCTTTAGAGTGTGAAAGCCTAGAACATATACTTGTTGTGTGTGATGATACTGCTTATTTATAAATGTAGTATGCCAACAAAAATATCTATGCTGTCTTATGTGTGATATTTTATTTTATTTTATTTTATTTTATTTTATTTTATTTTATTTTATCTTAATGATAGCCCGTGGATATATGTGTTAATCTCATTTGTTGTTAACTACCTTAAGTTATTTTCTTAACCTACAAATTCAGCATCTGGTCTGCCAAAATGGTCCATCGTCTTTCCATCATCATTGGTTAGAGTGATGTACTGAAAAAGTAGTTCAGCTCACAGTTGTGGGGATCCAGCTTAGCATGAGAGAGCTGCTGGACTTTCTGCATGAGTGGCAAAGGGAGTCTATACTATCCATTCTAATATTCACCCTCTTCAGACTAAAGGCACTGCACATAAATGCCCTTTCCTTCTGTATTTTATACACTCATGGTTACATTTATGTTCAAAAAAAAAAAAAAGAGAGAAAAAAATTAAAACAAAGCAAAAGAAAACCAAAATCAGAGAGACTTGGAGTTAAAAATGAACCTACCCTTCATTAGGCACCTCATTAAGCAGTAAACGAATGTTGGATGCTTCAACTAACAGACCTCAGCCCACATAGTGAGCAATCCCCATTTGAAAAATCTTTTATTCTTCCCTATCTCTTATTTTTTTGAAGATGCAGTCTGGGAGAAGAGACGAAACTCAAAGAAATGTGCTGATGTGAACGCTTGGGTTAATGAGGGTCAGAGGCAGGGAGGGTGGATGAGGACTGTAACTGCGGATGAACAGCAAGTGAAGCATGAGTTGAGGAGGAGGGATTATGTTAGCAGCAGGGCCAGGGAGCCAGCAGGGATTATGTCACTTTTCTTGAAAACTCGAGAGGTGAGCAAGGGCAAGAGAACTGGAGCAGAAGGAACACCTATCCCAGCTCCTTCCAGTTCAAGCATGGTGGTCCCAGGAAGAGCAAGAAAGTTCCTACTGTCTTGATGGTGTTCCCTCGTGTTTGTGACTGCCATGTAAACCTGTTAAAGCTCGTGTAAGACGGTATAAGGAAAGCTGACGAAATTATCCATATTAGCTTATCTGACTTGTTCTGGGAAAGATATCCCTCAGGAACAGAGGTCCAAATCTCCATATAGCCCCACCAAGTACCTCCAGTGGATGATGGAGGTGGGAAGACATGGTGACAAAGACATCATTCCTACTTGTCTTCCTCCAGCCTGGATACAAAGCAAAAATTAGAGGATAAAATAGCATCTGGGATGACCGGATGTACTAGTATTGGCGGTACCTGGAGGAGTGGATTGACCTTGCAGACTTCATGGTCAGATTGGCTGTGTCAGCAAGAGGCATCTGCCCTAAGGAGGTGAACGTTATGAGCTGAGGAGCATGTTTCTTCAAGGGATGCTTTTCAGTGTATAAGAACACGCAGAAAAACTGCTCCTCATGCAGCACTCGAGTAAAGACTCTCTCTGACTCTGTGATGATTCTTCAGGGACCAAGGGACTGACCCTTGTACAGTGAGTGATGAATTATGACCCATATGAGAAGCCTCAGTGCAATCTGCTCATGAGCATTACAACCGCTCCCTGGAAGATACTGGGCTCTAAGAAGTCAGTCAGTTTTTGTAGCTCAGGATAGAAAGAAGATACCACTTTATTTCTGGAAGTATTTGTTTGGGGGTTATTTTGTTCAGGTCCAGGAACATACAGACATGTAAGTTCTTATCAGCCACTCCGTTCCAGTCTACGTAGAGCAAAAATATACTTCTAAATGGTATATTCATAGAACCACAGAGTCAGAGCACCATGGAATCACTGAATCATAGAATCACAGAATCATAGAACGTTTTGGGTTGGAAGGTACCTTTATATTTCACCTAGTGCAACCCCCTCTGCAGAAAGCAGGGACACCTTCTGCTAGATCAGGTTGTTCAACCTTACCTTGAATATTTCCAGGGATGGGGCTTCCACTGCCTTTCTGGACAACCTGGTGCAGTGTTTCACCACTATCTTTTGTAAAAAAACGAATCTTCCTTGGATCTAATCTAAATCTAATATTGGTCTCTACCTTCATCCTAGAAAGGGACAGAGTAAATTTATTCAAATACTCCTACACATCTGCTTCCATTCCCAAGCTGAAATACCACTGTGCACAGGGCAAAAGTATGCTTTGATCAGAAATTGGATAAAGATCTGAGTGGCAAAACTCGGCTGCTAATGAAATCTCTGGAAGACTGAAAATCTCTGTAAAGATTGAAAAGGACAATGGATCACCCAGACAGGCTTTAAGGTGAAGGGATGAAATATTCACTGACCTCAGACATGGGACTGTAGCACTGACTGTAAAGAAATCTGTCAGGGATAGATGAAACAGCAAAGCACAGTGGAGCAAAGCTGGAGTCCTTGATGGGATCAAGCAGACTTTCATCTGAGAGTGGGTAGCATGAAGATAGGTGAATCTTCGTTAAACATTAAATGAAATGTAGATCAGATCTTTAGGAGCAAAGGAAAGGAGATGAAAGGTGCTTCTGAAATGACGGCAGACAGCATTGTCTGAAAGTCTCGCCTGTGCTTGTTTACTATCAAATGAAAAATTAAATAGCTTTGTACCAGATTGACAGGATGACATCAGAAATGCACCCTCTAAGGTGAATTTCAGTAAGAAAGGATCCATAAGAGAACAAGATACCAGGAGAAGTGCCCTGGGATAAAACATAGTACCCCTTGCCTCTTGGTCATTAAAACCAACGGTAGGAGTGTGTCATCCAATGCATTGCTGCATTGCAGTCTGTCAGCTGGGCTGTCAAGGATTATTGTGTGAGGTTCACCTCAACTGAAACACCTTGAAGATGGTTTAAGTTATTATATTTTACTACATACCTGGGTCTGACTCACAGAGTAAACAGAGTTGAGTACCTGGGCTCAGTCAGATTTGGGCTATTAAACTATGACAAAGTGATCACCATGGAGCACCTGATGACCCACTGTCAAACTAAGCATGAAATTACCTCAGTTTTTTCACTCACTACTCTGAGTCATTTCCAGATCTTGTGTTTTGCCAAAGGTTTTTGCTCAGTCATTTGTAAAGGGCTGTAAATCTTGCAGATGAATGGCATCGTGTCATTGTTCAGTCAGACCTGAAATGGACACTGAGCTAAAACCATCCAACCAGAATAGGTCTGACCTTAGCTCTTCTATCCATGTTGTGAATTCTGCTTCTAGATACATGGCTTTACTATCCATATACGCTGATCTCATGTTCCCCACCAGAAGTTAATGCACTTTATATTTAACAGCATACTTAAACCACCTACTGCAAATGGCAGGAGCCTACTGCTGCATGTAGAGTTTAAGAATGACA
This sequence comes from Trogon surrucura, assembly GCA_020746105.1. Taxonomy (NCBI): domain Eukaryota; kingdom Metazoa; phylum Chordata; class Aves; order Trogoniformes; family Trogonidae; genus Trogon; species Trogon surrucura. Next base: position 2,389,355 of record CM036619.1, on the reverse strand, counting down.
AACAAGTCTGCTAAAGAGAGGCCAGACCCTGGTTTTCTGCTCAGTCAGTACTGGCAGAAAACCCACAATAAACTAGTTGAGTCCAGTTGTTATTGTTCCCCATTAAGAGAGAGGATTTGAGTTTACCAGCACTCTCCTGATCAGTTTTTGCAGCCATCAAAACTGAGTTTCACTGGAAGATGTTGGTTCAGTGAAGGAAAAATGCTTGTCATACATTCTTTTTGATAGGAATCAAAAGTCAGCTGTTCATCACTCCGGTGTATGAAAATAGAGGAGGCTTTTGGAGGCCCAAAATTTTCCTGATTGTGATTCCAGAGGTAATAACCAATCATCAGTGCAGGAGAGCAGAATAGAATTGACAGGACAGAGGGATGTCATGTGCCAAAGACAGACACAGGTTTGGTCTTCCTGGCTTTTCTATTTAGTCTTAAACCTTGTAAATTTTCCATTTCATCTTAAAGCCTGATTTACAGCTTAGAAATAAAGAACAAAACAAACAAACAAACAAACAAAAAATATGTAGAAGCTTCTGTTCCTTTTCTCATAGAGAGCAAATACGCAAAACAAGGCTGGGGAAGGGACTGGAGGGAAAGTCCTGTGAGGAGAGGCTGAGGGAGCTGGGGGGGGTTCAGCCTGGAGGAGACTCAGGGGGGACCTTCTCACTCTCTACAACTGCCCAAAGGGAGAGTGTAGTCAGGTGGCGGTCGGACTCTTCTCCCAGGAAACGAGTGACAGGATGAGAGGGCCCGGCCTGAAACTGCCTCAGGGGAGGTTTGGGTTGGATCTCAGGCAGCCCTTCCTCACGGAGAGGGTGCTCAGGCACTGGGATGCTCTGCCCAGGGCAGGGGGGAGTCACCGTCCCTGGAGGGGTTTAAGGAGAGGCTGGATGTGGCACTTGGTGCCCTGGTCTGGCCCATGTGGTGGTGTTGGGACATAGGCTGGACTTAATGATCTCAGAGATCTTTTCCAGTCCCAATAATTCTGTGATTCTTGATTCTGTGAGTTCAAGTAAGTTCTTTGATTGAGGATATGACAGAGCAAAGGTGAAGCTCTTCATGTCACAGTTCAGAAATGCAAGGTCTGCCATCCTGCCCTTAGATCCAAAGCTAATTCACAACCAGAAAGCTCTCCCGACAGATGATTTTCACACTGTGACATTAAAGGCAGCTGCTCCGTGTCCTTTCCTAGCACATTATTTCCTATAGTCAGTGACCGACAACATTTTGAGGAGGCACTCTAGGCTTGGGATGCAGAACTTGTTTTGAATACTCTAGCCTTAACAAATGAAAGGTAAAGTCAATATTGCTTTAATTTCTTTTCAGATCTTATCATCGGTGGTGGAGGTGGATAACAAACTTACTGATGACTGACTGAGCCCGGCAGTACCTCAGCCCAATGCTTACCACTTAATTTCCCTGCAGACAGCTGCCCTATCCCTCCCTGCACCCTTTATGTTTTGGGGATATTATTGCTGCGGTGCAATAAGGATGCAACATACATCTTGCTATTCATTGCTTTTGTAAGGGGGGTAATATTAAACCTGAAATATTGTTGCTGGTGATGATAAGTTGAACCTCTTTTTATGGCTGAAAAATCAGAAACATCCCAATATGTGAGTGTGAGTTCTTCTGACACAACCCATCTCCGGGTATAATTATAGATGAAGGCTGGAATTCAGCTCAGCAGGAGCTGCTGGCTGGCACTGTAGTCTTGCTTTATAGTTCGTGAGCAGCTACTGAGCATATGCATATTCATAAACCGTGTGTTGGGAGCGGTGATAAGAGGTTCAGGGAGATTCATTCAATAAAATACAGACCATACATCTCCCAGCCCAAGCACGTGGGTCTGATCTCCAGTGAAAGAATCACGATGGGGGAGTACAGGGAGAGCTAAAGTGAGATAACTCGGCACATAGAGAACAACGGAGTTAAAGAACAGTTTACTCCACGTCACAAAGTAAATCCCAGAGAGGTAATGGCAGTGCTGCAGTTAAACAGCACCAGCACTTGTAAATAAATCATAGTTCAAGAAAGACTTACAAAGGCATGAGTAAGCAAAAGAGAGGGAGTTTGGCTCAGTTAATGGAAAAAAAAGAAGTTCATGGAGCACCTGGAAGGAAGGACCTCACCTGGAAGGAAGGAGCTGATAGAAGCTGGCAATAAATATCTGTGTCTTCATCTCCTGTGGAGGAGTAGTTGTGCTCACACGGTGGTAGCTGGCCGTACAGTCTAAGCACAAGCTCTTGCTCGGGGCTGCTCTTTACACTGATGCCTTGCAGATGAGGCCCCACAGACAGATGCACCTCCCTGAGTCAATGTAATTTAGGGTAGAGCCATCAAGAAGTCCTTCAATCATTCAAAATCAAGGGGAAAAACAGTCACCCGCTTCAAATGAATTTGACTCCTCTGCAGCAGTGAGTAGTGAATCCTATCTTTTTATCCGTGGATAAGATCCTTGCATCCAGAAACATGCTGTCAGCTGGTGCCTGCTATGAACAAAACACTTCGGAGAGCACGGTGGTGCCCACCTTCCCTGGAGAAGCCCTGCAAAGTCCTCAGGAACTTGTTCAGTGAAGGCTCTAAGCCATGCCTGTATTTTGCATGCACTTAGTGTTGCACGTTCTCCCAAGATTTCTTTGAAGGCTGCTTTGGTGGTAAAACAAGGACAATGCAGTCAGGAACAGCCACAGCACTGAGATACCAGCCTACCACACAGGCCAGACCAATATACAGCTTGCACCCAGCAGCAGCTTCTCTAATATTATATATTACAGCAGCATTTAGCTCTGAGTGGAGCCGCATTGTGCTGGGCTCAGCTTACGAATGTAATGAGGCAGTTTAGGAGAGATTCATCAGAAGAATGGATCCATCTGTGACAGTCACCTTGAACTCCCTTTGCAATCAACAGGCACTTACAGAGGGTGATTCCTCTCCTACTAAAGTAGCCAGCTAAACAACAAGAAGTGAATCATGTTTTAAAATGCTGGGTTTTTCCTCCTTCTATTAAGGGGGCTAGCTGGGCAGTAGAGGTCTGAAATGCATTTCTTCACATATATCAGAGCTGAATCACATATTCTTCTCTTTTCACAGGTGCTGAACTTCTGTGCGACAGCATTTGCTAGAGGCCACACAGTGAGTAAGTGGCAGATGACTGTTATGCTGCCTGTTCCCAAGGTGTTCAATTTATCCAGGACTGTCTTTTTACTTCCTGGGAATTTTTTTTCCATTTAAGCAATTCAAAGTGGTGTGCAAACATGAGAAAAATGAAGCCTCTGGGGTAGGCACTTGGTGCAAGCCCACAAGGAGGTTTTGGCTCTGTCCACTCTTGAAGACAGCGGCAGATGGACATTTCCTAGAGCGTGTCTCTCTGTGTTAGTGGTAGAAAAAAACAAACAGTACAAGAGTGGGTGTCTCTGCAGCCTGAGGTATCTAAAAAGCTGCAAGATTTTGGCTTGCTGGTGGGTCAACGGTGCAATTTGGTGTTGGCTCTGAAAGGAGACAAGGTGGTGAATCGCAGATCGGGAATTTATGTGTAGTGCCCTTGAGGGCAAAGGCAGAACAGCTCTGCGTCTTGGCTTCCCAGTGGGCAAATCAGGAACAACAAACAGGAACTCGAAGTGGGTAGGATAACTGGGAGAAAGAATTGAAAAATGCCCTCTGGATCTTTGAGCAAGAGCCTGGTGTGGGCAGAAAGTATGGCTAATACCTGGGCAATTCCCTTGACTTGCTGATGGTGCTGAGACACTCTTTCATTGCATTCAAGTGGCACATTTTAATGAGAAGTAGCTATGTTAATTGCCTGGGAAGTTGTTTCCTGATAAGTCCCTCTCAGAGCTGCTTGGTAAATGGCTCCCTTTTCAGGACACACAGACACTTTAAAATATCCCCAGGCACTCACTTGCTGCTGAAGAAAAAAATCCTCTCCCCCAGCCACACGCTCAAGACAGGCTGCACACTCTCCACACCCAACACCATTGCAACCCAGAGCCCAATTATATAGTAAAGTAACCACAGAAGGGTCTACAGTGGTACAAGGGAATCCCACCTGAGAATAAGTCTTTGTCCAGGAAGCCTGTGGGGCTACTGAATTAGAGAGGAAGAACTTAACAATTCTGCATGTGTTTATTGTGTTGACGTAATTAGCCTGATTAGTTTGGGAATTTTGCCTCTCCAGAGCAGGAGAGGTTCTGTTGAAACTCGCCAGTATGGAAGTTTAAAGAATACAGAATTATTCACAGGATTCCTTAGTTTATATACACATAGGATTTTCCTTATAACTTCTTAATAGCATCACAGACAATTTCCTTTCAGGCTTGGCTATAACTGAAAAAAAGAACTACCACAGAATCATAGAATGGTTTGGGTTGGAAGGGACCTTCAAGATCATCTCATTCCAAACCCCTGCTGTGGGCAGGGACACCTTCCACTAGACCAGGTTGCCTCTTCCACAAGCAGCTCTGCACACACTATTTCTTCCTGCCCTTTTGAAAAATATGCTTTCGCTCTGGAAAGTCCGGGAAACGTGAATGTCAAAGCACGGTGCCATTTCAGCCGCCAAGTCCTACCTCTTTGCAAACCCACGACTGAGTTATAATTTTCTTTCATCTTCACTTCAGAGCCCATGGAAGGTGCCGTGCTGCACTTAGAGTCTGGGACTTACTGTAACGAGAAAAAATTAAAAAAAAAAAAAAAAAAGCCACATCAAAGCTGTCATTCCCTTTGGCAAGCAATTGTATTATAGATGCATGAGGTGTGCTCTAAAGTCTCTCCCCATTTACTCTTCCATCTTCTTCCTGCTGCAGACTTCTCCAGCGCTCATTCATAATGAATTCCTCTGTTTCATGGAAATGACCCGTGTTGGGCTGCACCAGGATAGCGATGTCTGCTTGGATTACCTTTGGGAAGGTGCTAATGAGAGGTGGCAGGGCTATTACGGAAGCGAGTAGCTCTGGGGAAGAGCTACGTTTCAGCCGAGCGCACCTGGGATGCCCAGAGCTGACAGTGATCACATAATGCAATTAAAAAGCAAAGTTTGGGAAGCGTCAAACCGTGCAGCGCTTGGTCTGTGAAGAGTCCAGGAGAGCCTCCTTCACATCTCATTTATTGTGGGAGTGACATCCCTTTTTCCTCATCTGCATCACCCCATTCGAAACAGGGCACATGAACTGAAGGCCACTCTGATCAAGTACAACTCCTGCTAAATCTTTACAACGAGATTTAAATCCTATATGTAACCAGCAGGTTTCCCCAGTAACTTTCCACGTTAACTTGTTTTAGGAGGTGAGGCAATTGACAATAATTTAATGCTCAACTGGACTTAAGGAAGACAGGTCCCATGAGGAACAGAAGGAGCTCGATGGGGTGAGGGATCTTTCCTTTGTTGCATAAAGTTGGACCCAAATTCAGAGCCCGGAAGCCCAGCACAGATACAAGCAGGTTAAAAATATGGTATAAACATTGGTTAGTAGGATAAATAACCACGGGAATAAAACATCTATCAGCTAAGTCTTTCTGAAAATGCTGGGAGCATTTCAAAAGATAATTATTACAGAAGCTCTCTCTGTTGGGTATGTATAGGAATTGTTGAGAGAATTTAATAACCTGTATCATGAAGTAGGTCAGGCCAAAACTGATAAAAGTTAGGAGAGGCTGTTAGGAAGTCAGCAAGTCTTTTCCAGTTTTGCACTTTCCTCAGGCTGGATGAAAACAGTTCAGATGAGAAGCCCCTGATCTGTAATGCTCTTTTCAATGGACCACTTCAAAATAACCCTGCACTTTGCCAAGACCTCTGCTAGTGCAGATGAGTCAGATCCACCTCTTCGTCCATAAAATGAAAGCCAAATCCACTTTTCCTTTTGTTTTTCTTATCTGGGGCTGTGGGATTTTTTTTGTTGTTGTTGTTGCAATGTTACACCAAAACCCTGATTCAGAGGTTGAATTTACTTTTACTGAATTTTGCACCCGAGGTGAGCTTTGGTTGTATATTTTCATAAATGTTCTGTTACAGTCACTGGAGAACAAACAATTGATTCAGTTGTCAAGTATCATTTAAAACACCAAGGATATTGTGTTGTCCTGCATTTGTTGGTTATGAAGGTTACAGTTGGCAACTGAATTGATTCCTTAGGGCCAGTGGGGAATATTTTTTTGCAAAGAAATCCATGGATCAGGGACTCTTCTGTGTGACTGCCAGCTGAGCTCACATTCATTCCTCAGTTGGGAGTAAAAAATTTGTGAAGAGCTAGTGAAAATGACATACCATCACCTGATGTAAAATCAAATCCAATTTTATAGCTGACTTTCTAGAAAGCTCTGTAGTTAAAATAGGCATGAAATGATGGAGTATTGCATGTCAGAGAAAAATAATCAAACAATTTTTTAAGGAGGAAAATGTAAAGTTCAAGCTGGAAATAGAGTGAACATCGTTTCATTAATTTTTCTTCTGAGATCTGACAAATTCAAGAAGGCTATAATAATAATAATAGTAATAACAGTAATAGTAGTAATGATAATAATAATAATAATAATAATAATAATAATAATAATAATAATAATTTGCTTTACCAACTTTGTTTCTACCAAACAGTCCCTATCTCTCCATATGCATAAGATGCCAGCTGGAAACGTGTGTTGGGTACTGACATACAAATTATTAGCACAACATGTATTTTTCTTTCCTTGAGAAAGTCTATATCCAGCCTGGAACAGAGTGTACTATTCCTGTTTGTATTTATCTCATTAGTGCACTTATATCTTGACTCTTCTTCCTTCTCAAGAAAAACATGCAGTGGAGGACTCCGGGGCCAGATTCTTACTCTTTCCATCCTTGAATACAAGCCTCACCCTTAGGCACATTTTTCTACAACTTAAAAAATTGGAAATGATTTCATAAGAATGGATATCAGTTGCCTTCAAAACATTTTGATTCAAGGTTAAGTGCCTTTTCACTCTGTACTGCGAATGACTTTCCTGAAAGGAGCTGAAAATGAATATATATATAAAACTTCATAAAACTCAAAAAAAAAATCTCAGAAGGCAACAACAACTCGACTCAATTTTGATTTAGGGTTCTGCCAAAAATAATATTCTGGCTAACAACAGTGGCACCTCCCAGCCACTGCTTCATTTCAGAGCTCCCACGTCCTTCTTTTTTCCCACCCATCAGGTTGAAATGCCCTTTGCAAAACAGCTTCACTTTGATGTTATAGTAAAAATACCAATATCCAGCTGAGCCTGGCTACATTGACTGAACAAGCAGAGATATAGATATAGGTGTAGGTACATATAGATATATAAATTGCCTTCTGATTTAACTCAGAGCTAAGTCAGGACCAGGTACAGCTAGACTGTGGAATATATTTGTGTTGCAGCTATATTTCTCCAGAGTAGAAAACGGAGATGAGATAGGAGCTTTTTCTTAACTTTCTTCTCCTCTCCACCAAGATCATTTCAAAACCAAAATGAACTCTTTAGGTATTGTGTGCTGAGCTCTGTTTGGTTTCTACTAGTTCATAGGCTGTCTACTTACTAGAAAGTCAATTTACTGCTTCTAAGGTACCTCTGTACCTACCTCCAAACAAGTCTAAGTCAATGTTTTGGGTTTTTCCTTCTGTGTTTTCATACCAGCATGTTTTATTGGTGACAAGCACCAGAACTAGTACATAGTTTTCCTCATGATAAAATTTAATCATCTCTGCTGCCTGTGACTGCCTTTCCACCTATAGACAGGGACAGCATCAACAAAGTCAAGGCTCTGCTGGATCAGAAGATGTGTAATTAAAAGACCTTCTTAGCCCTGCAGACCCACTTGAATAGACAAGATGACAGGAGGAAATGAAGACCTGGGGGATGAAGCAGTTTGCCCAAGGTTTCAGAGCAGCATGGTAGCAGAGTCAGCAAAGGAGGCAACCCCTTCAGGCACTCGGTTCCATCCCTACTGCAGTGACCCATATGTGTCCTTGTGCTCAGGGAAGATTTGCCAGTTCCCTCTGCTGCTCCGTCTGCTCCTACGCTGCTCTTTCTCCTGCCCAGTTGGGCACAAGGCAGAACTGGGAGACAAACAAAAAACGCTGGGTCTGGAGCTTAACCTGGTGATGTTCAATGCTGTCAGATGACATCTTTTATCATCTGTTGTTGCTGCTCTGAGGCTTTTGGTTAGGGGATGTCCCACTTGAGGGCGTCCATGGGGCTTTCTCTGCTTGGTTTTGGCCTCTGTCCTTTATGGTGAACAGCTCTGAAGGGAAAAGGGACAGGAGTTATAGTTTCTGGGTGTGAGGTAAGACCTCCTTTCTCTCCCGGGAAAGAGCATCCTGGTCTCTTTTTCCCTTTTCCCTCCTGCCAGCCCTTCTCCACAGACATATACCCAAATAAATCCAGAGATGCTTTTTCATTAATGGAGCTGAACTAATGTTGTCTGTTTTCCCCTTTATCATTTCGATAAGCTCCATCTGTCCCAGGGGGAGGGAGCGAAGAGTTTCAGAATTTAACGATGGACTGCTGGAGCCATCTGAGAAAGAAAATCAGAAAAAGGCAATGTGCACGTACAAAAAAAGGAAGGAGATCTGTAACCAGGGGGGAAGTCAGCAACAGTGTTGGTACAGACAAGTTGGGTAATAGATTACTGACTGGTGCTCTGCCTTTGCGTGAGGCCATTAATCATGACTATTGCCTGGCTTTATTTATTTTTAAAGACTGCAGTAAGCAAGTGGTATCTGTGAGGGAAAGTATTCAAGCTTCACATACGGCAGGCAGAGAGAACGGAGTGAGATGGGAACAAGCAGCAGACGGTGAGCTTCAGGGGAACAGACAAATAAAAGCCCCTTGCTGCAAAGGATACCTCGAGACAAAATGGGAAGGCCATAGCCTGTGATGTTCTTTGAGAAGAATTTATTAGTAGGCTGTGAAACACCAAGCAGGGGTGTCGGACTGGTCCATTTTAAAGAGACATGGAGGAGAGTTTGAGACTCTCCAAGGCAATCCTTAAACCCTGCCAAAACAAAGTTCTTGACATGTTACATCCTCAGGTGGACAGGTTTGGTCTGGCAAGGAACACATCCATTCACACTGCAGAAGTAACCTCACCTTCCATTTCACACTCCCAGGTAGCCAGGACTGAATATTAAGTATTTGTAGTGCAACATCATGGACTCTCTCCTGTTTTGGGTTCCGACATAGAATCATAAAATCATAGAACAGTTCAGGTTGGAAAAGACCCTTGGGATCATCAAGTCCAACTATTAACCCTACACTACAACCATTAACCCTACACTACAAGTTCAGCCCTAAACCATCTCACCCAACACCACCTCTAAGTGACTCTTAAACACATCCAGGGATGGTGACTCAACCACCTCCCTAGGCAGTCTGTTCCAGTGTCTGACTACATGCTACTGGTTGCCCTGACCTCAACCAAAGGCTGAGGAGTCAGTCCTTTAATAAGCCCTATATCCACTGAAAGCACATGAAATAGGGTAACATTTGTTACAGGAAAGCTATAAAGACTATATAAAGACTATATAAAGACTATAAACACACATATGAGCTCACAGTCTGGACTGACCAAAGTCTATAGGTATAAGGAGGAAGTTCTTCACTGTGAGGGTGGTAAGACACTGAACAGGGTTGCCCAGAGAACTTGTGGAAGCCTCTCCCTGAAAGTGTTCAAGGTCAGGTCGGACAGGGTTTTGAGCAACCTGATCTAGTGCGAGGTGTCCCTGTCCATGGCAAGGGAATTGGAACTAGATGATCTTTAAGGTCCCTTCCAATCTAAATCAATTCTATGATTCTGTGAAGCTAAGAGAACAGAGAGGTGTTTGTTTCAACGAGGGTCGAGGAGTGGGATGTCTCTAATCTGGATTTAGTTGCCGAAAAAATGTGAACTTGATACCTTTCAAAACTCACTGCATTCTTTGGTAAAATCATGAGGTGGGACAAAAAATATCTCTCCTGCCTGGAGAGAAATCCAAGATGTCTAATTTGCATCACAGGTGGTTAACTTCTAGATAAATTGCAGCCTCTTTTTATGAGATCTCTATTACCTTCCATGTAGGTGGAGGGAGGAATCACAGGATGTTAAGTGTTGGAAAGGACCTCTGGAAGATCATCTAATCCTTCCCCCTGTCAGAGCAGGTTCACCTAGAGCAGGTTGCACAGGATGACATCCATGTGGATTTTGAATGTCTCCAGAAACAGAGACTCCACCACCTCTCTGGGCAGCCTGTTCCAGTGCTCTGCCTCCTTCAAAGTAAAGAAGTTCCTCCTCATATGTGGATAGAACTTCCTATGTTCAAGTTTGTTCCCATCACCTCTTGTCCTGTCACTGGACACCACTGAAAAAAAGACTTGACCCACCCTCCTGACACACACTTTGCAAGTATTTATAAACATTGATGAAGCCCCTCCTCAAAACCAGTTTTCCTCTGGCTACATTCAGTTGCTCATGAGCTGTTCAAGTAGGTCTGCAGTGCAAGCCCACAGGTATTAGCTTTATGTATCCACATTAATAACAGAGCTGAGATGACACGGCATTGATGAATAATTTACACACCCAGCCTTGGGATGAAGCAAACCACAAAGAGATTCCAGCCACGGCTTTTCAAAGGCACACAGGACCTTCCCCCTTTTCTACAGCTGGGACTGTTGCAGTCTCCTATCTATAACTTGCCCATGAAGATTCCTCTTCCACCAGGGTCTTGTAGTCTATATATTAAGTATCTCAGCTACAAAGATTTTTTTTGTCTGGTAATACCCATCTATGCTGTTCTGCATGGGACAAAGATATACTACTGCTTATTTCATTCAAAGCAAATTAAGCCAAGGCAAATTATCACCATAGCCAGAAAATGGAAAGTCCTAACCCATCCTACCACCTGCATTTGACTACTATTTGTTTTTTCCAGCTGCTACCACGGTGAAAGTCAAGTATGTTGATTTCAGCCTCATGGTGAAACTACCAAGGATAAACCAGTCAGTTTTAGGGTATTTTCCCTTCTCAGAGCACCTGACTTAAAAAAAAAGAGCAGATTGAGGATTTATAGGAGACACCAGATTGCCAGCCTGGGTGCTTGTGATTGGAACACAAACAACTTTTTCTGCATCACTGTGAATAGTTCATGAGTAGTCAGTTTGTGTGGAGTCTTCTCAGCATCATTTTCCCAGTTTTAAAACTGTCCCAGGGGATCCACACTGGGAAAGGTGTGTAATTAGCAGGTCAACAAAGCAGCATCTCATAACAGACCAAAGAGGCAGCTCAGCGGTTCGGGGACTGGTAGGGAACCTGGGGCTCTCAAACAAAAATCCTTGTCTAGACTGAGTCATCATGACAGCATTAAGGACAGAGGATAAAGTTAGGGAAATAATGAGAAAATGCTTTTACTGTGTCATTACAGGAAAAGGGCAAAATGCAAATTAGACCACTACTGCTGAGAATTAGAGGGGAAAGAATGGATGTGGTTGATTAAAACTGGGAACTCAGGCAGGCTGAGGCTGTAGAACAATGCGTTGTTTTCTCTTGAAGAATCCAAATCCGAAACCAAAGGAAAGATAAATACAGACATTAAAGAGTTCAAAATGCTGTCTTCCAAGGGCAGCTTTGGACTCACTTGTTAGAGACATTTTAAAAGGCTCAGCGTGTCATTTCAGAAAAGTGGGAAAAATCTGGGGACTAAACTGTTAACCAGGATAGCTGCTTTTCTAGAAGACTCCTTAGCTAACCTAAAAGCTAGTTACAGCAGTAGAGCAGGAAAAGACAATCTGATGGACTCCAGGGTCATGACACTTTTGAGAAGACCTCCTACAGAAATAAGTTCTGTAAGGTCAGAAAGCCTCTTGAGCTGCAGTTTCAGGTCTGAATTCCTAAGTAACTTCTCTATAGTCATGTTGTTTCATCTCCTATAGCCAGCACAGCCATATCTATCTTACGTGTCTGCCGACTCCTGACCTGGTATAGTCAGTTCCACACCTACAATGCATGTGCAATCATCTTTTTGTTAGAGGTACGAAGGACCAGAATCTTGACCCAAAGCAGATTGCACAGTGTGAATCTTTCTGTTAATGTGCATAAGGCTCTAAAGTGAAGTGTAAACATGTAAAGATCTTTCCTTCTCCTTAGCCCCACAAGTAGACCAGGACTGAGATATACTGCTGATAAGATTAGAAAAGGTATAAATTCAATTGGGATGCAGAGATGCTCAGCCACTGACCTATATATTTGTTGCATGCAGAAAAAACAAACAAACAAACATGGTTCTGCATCTGTGCATCATCCTTACTCTCCATCTTCAGACTCCAATAGCACAGCAAGAGCATCGGTGTAAAGAACCCTGCCTAGTCAAAAACATGTGAAAAGAGCTTCAGATTTGTTTGCTTGTTGGACTCTGTAAGGGTATTTCCCTTTTAAAATTCTGGCACTCTCTTCCTCCTCGTCACTTAGTACCTGGGAGCCTAATTTCTAAAGAAGTTAGTGATTGGAAAGTACTCATCATGCAGTCTCCCTAGCAACAGCAACCATGGAAGCACTCAGATCTGATTAGCTCTTCAACCCATTCATGTCCCTTGCACTCCCAGCGATGTCCTGCCTGAGGGATAAGTTGGCCTCTGTATTATTTTACATGTCCTTCGGTATAGAAAATTCCCTAGAAAATATTCGAGCTCATCCCTGTCAGAAATACTCCAGCTTTGCCATTCAAAAATTCACCTGTTGAAAAAAACCAGCTTCAGTCTTCAGAAGAGTCCCAGAAAAGCTATGGAAAGAACAATATTCTTGAATTATGCAGAGAATTAGTACAGGCTGAAGCTGGGGAATTTTCTTTAGTGGTGGTCCTCTGCAGTGATATAATTGCCTCAGTGAAATTTTACCTTGGAAAGGGAAAAACTTACTTTCCTAGGTTCATTTTTTTTCTTCAAGAAGGGTGTCAGCTATTACAGCAGAGGATGTTGCTTGTAGGGCACAGACAAGAACTCTCCAAAACCATGACTGCTGCTTCCAGATATTCTGGTAGCAAGCTGCAGACCCATGGCAGCTTCTATCTCTGGCTAATGACCTACTGAGGAGGTCTTAGACAAGTGGAGAGATTTATATAATTCAAAGAAAGATGTGACTGAGTGTAAAATAAGCCTGATGAGTGGGAGGACAGGCTAGACAAAAAAAGGGGGAGTGCAATGAGAGAGTCCTGGTTCATAAAGTATGTTAGATGGATTAATAAAATCCATGTGAAGATAACAGATGGGATCACAGCAGCAGCCCTATTTAGAGCATGGTCCCATGGACAGTTGTGTGAGTGAACAGAAAAAGAGTCAAATTGAACCTCCTGCATCTGACGGAGAGAGTGTCAGTCATAGTCAGGATGTGGGAATTTTTTTCCATCAATTTTTGCCACTCAATTTCCCATATTCTGAAACTACACCCTGAGGGGTTGACGTAAAGTCACAGAATGGTTTGGGTTGGATCATCTGGATTGGTTTGGGTCATCTAGTCCAACCCCCCTGCAATGAACAGGGACATCTTTCACAAGATCAGGTTGCTCAGAGCCCCGTCCAACTTGACCTTGGTTGTTTCCAGGGATGGGATTTCTACTACCTCTCTGGCCAACCTGTGCCAGTGCTTCACTACCGTTGTTGTAAAAAGTTGTTTTACTTATATCTAATGTATATCTACACTCAGTTTAAAACCATTACTCCTTGTCCTTTCACTACAGGCCTTACCAAAACATCTGTCCCCACATTTTTTATAAGCCCCCTTTAAATATTGAAAAACCTCAATAAGGTGTCACTGGAACAACCCCAACTCTCTCCATATCATGAACCTACACAGCAAGAGCTTTTCAGTACAGAAAATGCTTCTACAAGCAGGCAGGGGCTCTCTTGTTCTTTCTACCCATTGATAAAAATGCTCTGAGCTAAACTGGTTGGAGAAAGCATGAGGCCTCCACTGCTAGAAGTTTTAAAAACAGTTTAGAACACGATCTGCGAGTTGCAGTGTGGCAAAAAAAAAAAAAAATAATAAAAAATAATTCCTGAAGCAGAGGGACAGTATGATACTGCAACTCTGTGGTTGCCTGATCCCCCGACAAGCGAAGCAGAGTTTCCCAGAGTTTCCTCTGCTTGCGCAAAACATCTGGCACAGCAAATAACACAGCAAATGGGTAGGTGGCCATTTCCCTTCTCATCGTATGGGATGAGCTATAGGAAAGTCTTTGCCAGGTTTTAGCAGGAGACGGGTTATGACTCATTGGGTTTCAGGACCAAGGAGCAGCAGGATTCATAGTTGACGCCACTCTCAACGTCTCTTGCAGGAACAATTATTAAACCACTACCTCAGGAGTGACACCTCCTGCTTGACTTGCAATCAGTTTTGGCAGGGAGTTAATGAGTCTGTGAGGAGTAGGGCCAAGGTTCTAGTGGACAATCATTGCCGCCTTCACTCCACAGCAGTCATAGTCACGTCACACTGCTTTTTATATCTAGGAAGCTTGGCCCTTCATTCTTGCCCTTTCATGATACCTTGACACTCCATAGTCCTTCTCTCAACATATTTACTGCATGAGAGCTTTTTAATTTGAAGATTTGTCTTGAATCTTTCAACCCCGTGCATGGCCAGACTCCATTTCAGATCCCAGACTCCACAACAATAGGTACAGAACAACTCATGAATTTTTCTCAGTGGTGAATTCATCCCTTCAGCTCCTCAGGTCTAGTCAGGATCTTGAATAACTCACCAATTTTTCTTTTTCTCTAGCCCAAGAACAAACAACTGAACAACAAAAGAGAAAGAGAAACCACCCACACAGAGAGCAGCTCTGATGGCTTTGTTTCCTGGCTGGTTTATGACAAGAAAAGCAAAGTAGAAACAAAGGAATCATGAGAGGGATGATCTTCTGGGGGGTGCTCAAGAGGAGATACTAGAAGGTCCTGAAATCAATTTCCTAACAGAAAAATGTGAAGTCAGGACTGCATCCAGCCACAATGTGATGTTCTTTGTATTGGGGATACTTCTCTGTCATGATCCCCCATAAATATATATGATGCACTGAGGTACCACGTCTACTCCCAAAGCATCCCTTCTGTTTGCACCCCCCTGCTTAAATCCATCTTAGGAGGCTGCAAATCCTTATTATATCCTTACAGTCTCCATGGAGGGAAGTCATTAGAATGATTTTTCACCTACATCAATAACTTGATCATTTACGCTATGTTGGTAAATGAGTAAAAGTGGTCAAAGTGTGTAGTTTATTGACTGTGGCTAGAAGGGAAAGGAGGGAGAGGGGACAACAACATTGGGGTCTGCAGGCCAGGGAAGCTAAAACATTTTTTTATCTTTCCCAGAGCTACAGTGGTATTAATATTTCAGCAAATGTAAACTGTCAGGATGGGAATCTATGCAGAAAACCTTTCCATAGGCACCGTCACCTCCGTCTCGTTTCCATAGAGACTTGGGTTCCTGCTTCCAGCAGTGAAAATCCTGATTGACACTTTGTACCTTCTGAGAGGTAGAGCCTCAGCATAATAGAAACAAGCTCTGAATGTTTATTAAAGTCCCTCATGGCAGGGGGATGAGCTTTTCAGGGTTTCCTTTTTTTTTATTTCTTTTAAAACATTATTTTTTTCCCAAGCTTTTCTCATGCTGTGGGAAAGATGCTGGCTTGACAGCTTTGGAGGACACACCTTGATCGCAGGAACTAGGTAAAACTGCAGATAAACTGTTAATTTGCACTCTGAGAGCTGAATAAGAAAGAAAAACAAAAGTGCTTGATGGCTTCTGATAATCATCATTGTGAGAGAATGAGCTGTGGGTAGGTTTGAAAGGATTTTCCTCAAAGGCAGAAAAGGTAGTGGCCTAAAGCTGTGACAGTGTGGCAAGGGCCAGATAACTTGTTGTTTGGGTTTTTTTTCTGTACTCTGAATGTTTTGCATGATTTGTGATGAGTTGGGCCTCTTGGTTAACCTGGGATCGCTAGGTTAGCAGTTGGACTTGATCTTAAAGGTCTTTTCCAACCGAAGTGATTGGATGACTCTATGATTACATTGAGTGGAGTCACTTCTTTCTTTGACCATGAACAGGTCTGATGTCTGGTCTTATGGCCATCGTGTCATGCTGATTTTGGATATTAGACACTAAATGTGTCCAGTCACTGAAGAAACATGTCTGAGCTGACTGGCTAAAATGAGTAAAAAAATAATTTTACCAGGCACTCTTCCTGTTTGTTTTTATTTCTTCTAGGCCTTATTTCACACTGCATATTTTTAGCTCATGTGGTTTTGGTCTCTTGCTAGAAGGGTTGTCAGACAGTGATTTCTGCTGATACAGGTGACAAATGTCCCAGTTTTTTTGCGGATGGTGCCAGGAGAAATCAGCTGCACCAATCTCCCTCAGTTTTGCAGAGAATTTTGGTGGTCTTCTCTTGCTTTATCAAGTTTGGTCCTAGTGGTAATGTCTAGCAGGGATGTTGAAAGCACACAGTCAATTTATCTAGTCTGAGTGAAGAAAAAAGGGCCAAAAAAATAGTGAAAATAGGAAAAATATGGATTTTGCATGATCTTGACAGATTATATACATATTCTAAAAAGTGCTATTTACCAGCTGTTCAAATCTCACGTACAAAAAGCCTATAGAAAGCAAAATTTCCTGGATTTTCATGGCATTTGTCTGCAATTTTAGGGTTTTGGGTTGTGCAGAAATCATGTAACGTTGCAGCGTCTGCGTTCTCTCTGACCTAAGGTTGAATCTGTATTTCATTTAATTTGTAATGACTGTGAAGCAGTCAACACCCTGTGCAAAGCAGAACCTGGGACGATTCGAGTTATCTCGTCATGGAGAGGCACCCATGGGTTTGATGGGAAAGGAGGAAGAGAGGATGCCTGCTCTCTTTGTATCATAGTGTGGTTTGCAAGACAGTGTCAGGGAGCAGAATTTGCTCGCCCTAGGTTTTAGCAAAAATGTCGGGCTTGGATGCCTGCTTTTTCCAGCAGTTTCACCACAGATTTCCATCCTTCCAGTCCCTTCAGCACTCTCTGACAGAGAGAGAAGAAGAAACCATCTATGCAGGAAGGAGACTGTTATAGTGTCTCTCCTATCCCACCACAGAAGGCTTAAAATCTCACATTTTATAGCTTGTTAAGACAGTCTAGAGATGTCTGCACCTCCCCATGGGACCATCAGTTCTGGAAGAACTGTCACTGATGGCCTCAATATACCTGTGGCTGAGACCCCCTCTGTGATCACGGAGGTAGCTGGCTGCAGTTGTCACAGTGCCTATCAGCCTAAGCAGGATTATGGGATGTGACCACCCTCAGAAACCATGCCCCTCTGAGGTGTGAGCATCAGAAATGTGCCAGACCTACCATAACATTTGCCCAGACAGAGATGTGCAGGAAAGCTTATGGCATTGTCTTTTCTGGTGGATAGCTTTGGCTGGCCTCAACGCTTGATGGGTACAAACCTAACAAGGATCAAAGGAGGCATTAATTCAGCCAAGCTTAATTCACTTCCAGACATGGCTGTCTCATCAAGTCAAAGGGAAATGAGTCACACTGCGTTCAGGTCACTTTAATTCTGAAGAAGATTGAAGATACAGACCTTAAAGTCTTCCAAGTAATTTCCTGTACAGCCATGCCTTAACTCAGTTTGGATTTGCTTTTCTGATAGTTTCTGTATAGATGAGACCTCAGCAACAAGAGGTTTTGGAACAGGGTAAATCAGGCTCCAGTTTCAACTTGATCGCAGGATTTAGGAACCTTAAATGACCAAGTGAGAGTAATTGCAGAGGAAACCGATAGGTGAGTAGTGAAAACACAGAGCAGTGTCGAAGGTGCTTTCCTGGGAAAATCCACGCTGTCCTCTGTTTCTAACATTTGCAATTAACTCAGATGTCAAAGATGTGCCTTACCTGGGCCTGGGCCAGACGTATCTGCAGCCAGTTTTCCTTCCTGCTGTTGCCCTCAGATGTTTAGCAAATTCCTCTCTCTAAACCCTACATCCTCTGGGAAAACCAGGGTACCACATCCCAGATATCCCTAGTGATGCTAGGACTGGGAAGGAATGTAGATTTTAAAAAAGAGCTGTTGGCCTTCCAGTAGCTGGAGAAGTCAATCAATGTCTAAACTCAGCCCGAATATGCACAACAACTCAGCAGTTGCTCACATCACTACAAGGGCATGCCATCCACATGTTTAGGAAGAGTAGTCACATGTATACAGTGGTTAGGTCTTGTTCCGGGCTTGTGTCAAAGTGAAACCTTGTACCATAACTAGGAAGAGGATTATTTACTTGGAAAATTTAGCCAACTAACATGTCAGATGGATGTGTTAGAGTCCATCAAGTCCTTTGGGTGCTTTTGGAAATTGTTATAGGGATTCACTAACCATGCTAGCCCCAAAAGCTGTCTAGACACTGGGCAGTGAATTTCTCTCCAGTTTCCTAACAGGTAAGGACTGGATCTGGAAAGTATGTTTTTAGATGGGACACTGACTACAAGTAAGACAGTTTTTCTCCACAGTTTTTTGGGTACCATCACATTGCCGGGAAGTCACATAAATTATGGAGACCAGGGCAGAAGAGTGACCTCTGTGGCTTGTAACAAGCCCAGGAGCCAGCTAGCCACATGAATGAGGATTCCTCTTCTGCCCTGGATATGTTTGGTACATTTGGTCCCTCCCAGGTCTTCCTCCATCAGAACTGTACTAAAGGAACTGCTGTACTATCTAGAAAGTCCACTTTGGTTTCCTCACCAGGTTTCTGGGACCAGTTACTCTGTGTGGCATGAAAAAAATCCCCACAGTGCTTGTAGGTCTCAAAAGAGAATTTTCAGGCAAGACACGGGTAATTGAGGAGACAAGGTAGGGAAGAAGTGTTTTGCTTGATATTTACTGTGGCTGTCTTCGTTGAAGGCTCTTTAACATTGTTTTCATCTTCCCCTTAAATGCAGTAGTGATGCAGGGACACCATGTGCAACCAGCTGGAGTTGGGGATATATGAGAACACAGGGTGGTTAGGATACAGCTGAGATCCTGAGCCCGTGGGATATGACAATACAAACCACAATCACCGTTAACCTACATCTGTCTCCTCAGCACAGCATGCACACCTTTGCCATCCAGAGCCTCTTTTTCTCATTGTTCTCGTTCCCTTTGTTTCTAGTTTGAGACAAAGCAAGCACAAACTAACCCTGAACTCCAGGGCAAGCTATAACTGAACATCAGCATAGACAACCACACGTGCTGCACTGATATCACTGGCTGAACTGAGGACAGCCTTTAAAGGGTGCTGTGGCCAGCTCTGGAGTCCTCAGCACAGGAGAGACGTGGACCTGTTGGAGCAGATCCAGAGAAGGCCAAAAAGATGATCAGAGGGCTGGAATACCTTTCTTGTGAAGAAAGGCTGAGAATGCTGGAGTTGTTGAGCTTGGAGATGAGAAGACCCTGGAGAGACCCTATTGAGGCCTTCCAGTATATGAAGGGAGCCTATAAGAAAGATGGGGACAGTTTTTGCCACAGGGCCTGTTGTGATAGGATGAGGGGTAATGTTTTTAAACTAAAAGAAGGTAGATTTAGTCTAGATATAAGGGACAAATACAATTATTTTTTTTTTACAATGAGAGTGGTGAAACAATGGACCAGGTTTCCTAGGAAGGTGATAGAATCCCTGTCTTTGGAAACCTTCAAGATCAGGTTGGATGGAGCTCTGAGCAACCTAGTCTAGTTAAAAAACGTCCCTGCTCACTGCAGGGGAGTTGGACTAATGGTCCCTTCCATCCCAAAACATTCTATGGTTCTATGATTCTGAGATTCTAGAGTAAGATACTTATGTTTGGCTTCTGGTGTCAAAGTTGGCAGCGAATCTGGGCCCTCCTGTGAGTGGACTTCTAATTTTTCAAGTATGTAACATAGGTTCTGTAATCCTGGTTACAAGAGGGATTGTTCCTTGACACTGTTAGGAAAATAACTTCATTTTGATGAAGGAAGGGATCCACACCATTCCAAAGAGACCCAGAAAATTCTGCATCACTGAAGTGTGCAGCATAGTGGCATAGGGGCTGTATTTTATGCAACTACAGAAGTAAAGGAGTTTTTTTTTTGTTGAATAGGCAAGTCAGGAGAGGGCAGAAGAGATCAAGGTCAAGTCAGAAGAGACACTGTCCTTATATCTCAATGGACTAAATCAAAAACAAAAAAAAGAGATATTTCTTCTTGTACCAAGTCAGCACATGCCTGAGTTCCAAAACAATCTATTCCTTTTCTTTTCTGAATTTCCAAACTATTCTCTTCTTTTTTCCTTCTTTCATTTTTGTTTTCTTCACACTGAAATCTGTTTTTAAGTGATGCTTTTTAGAAGCAAAACATCAAAAATGGTCATTTTGAAAATGTCGAAATTCTATTCCTTTAGAGAAAAAGAAACACTTTATGCCAACAAATGGTTCCATAAGCTTCAGGACTAAAAGAAATCTGATTTCCTAGGGACTTACGGTTTGTGTTTCAATTCTTTTATCTAATATTGGCTGAGGACATTCAACGCATACAATGGAACAACTGTCCTCCATTCAGCAATTCTCTATCAGAAATACGTAGGCTTTTAGTGACTTTGGGGGTCTCTGGGTTTGCATGATACAAGTTAATTTTTTGAAAGTTAATAAACATGTAAGGGGGAAGGACTCAAAACCAGACTGACACTGCATGATCACGTTAACTTTCAGATACAGGATCCTAAAAAATCTTAATTACAGCCTAAAAGATAATGAAAATGGCTACCCCTTTGATAATAAATACCTATATTTTTTTTCACTTGAAACTTTGCTGAGATGAATCCAGTTTTGCACGTAGCAATCTTCCATTCAATTTGTAAGGCTTAGATATAAGCTGCAAAAAGCAGGTCACCAGAGTACAGCTCATACTCAGTGGAAATTAGTATCTGTGGGAATAAGTCTAAGATAACATCCTGCTCCGTGATCAGAGGGAGCACCCAGAGCTCACCAGAGCATCATATTGACACAGTAAGTGGAGCTGTTATACACGATTGTGTCAATAATGGAAGTCTTGCAACCTCCCTAATTACTCATTGCGTTGTTGGGAAAAGTAGCTCCAGGAGAGCAGTTTGGCTGTGCACAAACACACGTCTGCCTGAAAAGTCAATAAATATGATTTACATGACTGACCGGTGCAACCACTTCGACTAAAACAAGAGATAGAAGGAAAAATAAAAAAGAAAGGAAAAAAAGAGACAAATATATTGTATATGAAAGCAATCTTAGCACCTTCTTTGAGCTGTCTTGAATAAATAAATTAAGGAGCTCATCAGTATAGCCATGATAAAGAGAGAAGGAAAAAATCACAATATCGTCAAATAAGTGTGAATTAATGATTTTTTTTCACAATTTTATAAACGTTTGACCCCACATGCCTTCTCCACAAAATATCTCTTCATTTCGGGGCATGCCCCAGAAAAAGCAGGAGTGGTTCCCACTTTAGTTTTGGATGGGGTTTCAACTAGTTTGAGGCAGTTAATCCATCACTTGGTTGTATATCTCCCAAGTGGCTCCCTACTGATAAAGCAAAGAGCAGTGATAAGGCATTTCTTCATTAAATGAAGGTGTAGACCCAGTGGGTCTCTGGGCATTTTCATCTGGAACTGTCAGAAAGAAAGTGAATAACAATTATTAGATTCAAAGCTGAAAGGCTCTGGAACAAAATTGGAAACCTTTCGAGTTTACCTGACACAGTTGGGCATTTCCCAGCCTCATCTACCTTTACCACCATCCTCAGCAGACCAGCCCCATCCTGTCCATCTTCCTCCACTGTAACTTGGCCATTGGTCCTCCTCACTTTTCCACACTGACCTCCTCTCCTTGCCCCTTAGACCTCCTCCACTCAAGAAACCACTGATCTTGCATCGCTGAAGCTGTGGGAGTCAGACACGTGAGGATGGAGGATGACGATGAGGACAGATTTTTTCCTCTTTAAAGTGTATTTTTAATTTTAATTCCCACAGTGTACAGTGGAGTTCTGCCCCCCTCTGCTGGAAGAGCTCAGCACCTCCAGCTGAGCAACTCTTTACACTCTGAAAGGCATCAGATTGATCCTTGCAGGAAACCCAGCCCTTTGGCCATGTCCATAGGTTGAGCCAAGTCTAACCCTGCTCTCCTGCCCAGTTATACTGTCCCATGATGGAATTGCATTGACTTGCATCCCTGGTGCTGGTCTGTCTTCTCAATTCTTGTTTTTCACCTCCTTACTGATGACAGTACTTCAGAGCACAAAGGCAGAGTTCAGCTGTGGACCCAAACTGCATCTTCAAAACTCCTTTCTCTTGATCAGTTTATGGTTGAATGTGCTGTAAAGAGCTGAAGCAACACGGGTTAGCAGCTGTCCTTTAGGCATGTTTGGCTATTAAACTATGTTCTGCCTTTCCAACCTAAGCTCAAAAGGGATATCTGGGAGGTTCGTTTTGGCAACGCACACTTAGTGTCTGCTGTGAAAGGAATGAGCCCATTTATTTCTCCGGTTGACTTAACCAAGTGCACATTGCCAGTTCCTAACATCCTCCTTGTTGGAGAGAGACCAAAGACAGAGGAGGGAATAGGGGCTGAATTCACCCAGGTGCAAAATCTTTTCAGCAGAGGAGAGATTTGCAGAGACAGATAAGAGTCCTTTATCCCTATGAACTGAAAATGGTTGGGGCCAGACCTTTGAGCCCAGCCCATTGCAAAAATGTTCAATTTCAGTTTAAAACCCTCTGAGCTACATCCCATGTTCCTTTCTTCTAGCTCCTCTACACCCAAGGGTGTTTTATAGGTAATGAATGAACCTGAGGAATGGAGAATAACCCTACTGTAGGGGAATGAATCAGGTAGCAAACCATCAGCCTGATAGTAGCTTCTGTTTTTCTGTGCTGCTGAGTGCTGCCTTTTCTGTGTGATGAGGTGTCTTTGGATACCAGGCAGAGCTGATTCAGGATTATCGATTTCTTTACCCTATACTGGCTTACCTCAGCTCTTCCGTGCATATTACCTCTCAAGCACATGTGGGAATGTGACTGCCCTCTGTTTCAATAGCTGTACCCAACAGGAGTCTTGCTCAATCCACAATTCCAAAAGGGACCATTTCTCCCTGTCTCATGGGCTACATTTGACTCAATCTGATGCTAAACAACCCCCTTAAAACACCTCCATGCTTTCTACATCCAACCCTTCCTCTTCAAAGGCCCAGTACATTTCATTTTTATGGCAATTATCCGCTTTTCCTGAGAGAGTTTTCTCGAGTCAAGTAAGCCCGAACGGCTGACAAGACCAAATCTTCAGAGGACAAACCCATGAACCAAGGGAAAAAAAGACCAGAAAGCAAGACACAAAGAAATTGAAGCAGATATTTCAAAGTTTTATTGTATAAATCTACAAAAGGCTTTGCTACAATAGCAAACGAAGTGTAGCACTATTCTATTGACAGGTTCTAGTGGCTTGGTGTGATCTTGTAACTCCAACATGACACATGAGGAATAAACTGCCTGATACAGTCAGATCTAGGGCAAGTGATGTCGGCTTACAAAGACCTTTTGGCTTCAACCCCTATAACCTGTAGTGATTCAATGCATTTGCCTTTTGTACAAGGTTGTTTGAATTAATAATGTGTCTAGTAAAAATAAAAATTCTGAACTAGTTTTGTCAGAGTCAAATGTAAAATTGCCTAAGGAAAAAAAAAAAAATCCGGTAGTTGAAATCTGCTAAAATTTCACAGACACATACATACTTCTCCATTCACATGACTCTGCCCCAGGAAAATAAAATACCAGTCCTTCCTGGAGAGGCTGGTAATATAAACCAGGGTGCTACAAGAAAAGCTCCAATCTGCTAGGAGCAATAGCTGAAATAAAATCAGTCCAGGAGATTCAGTTCTGCACATTCCAAAAAAGTCAGCTGAAAATGTATAAACCTCAGGACCAAATGACCAAGTAGCACAGAAAGGCTAATTCATTAAAAAGGCAGGGAAGTCTAAGCAAAAATAAAATGCCTACTGAGGCAGGCAAGTCCCTTGAAAGGAACTGTGGAAATCAAGCGCCTCAAAATCAAACATTATTTTAACCTTGGTACCTGTGAAGTCTGCCTTTGCATGGTTTTACATAATTTTCCAGTCCTGGACATTTTTGCTGAGCGTTGTTGGAATGCACATTAGGTCCCATTGGCTTAGTTCAAACGCAACAAAACACCACAGAATTTAGTCAGGTGGATTCGATTGCTCAACACACATACACCCTCACCAACACACACACACACACATACCCGGGACAGTTGGCTCTGGAAGAGAGAGGAACCAACTGGACCTCTTTAGCTGAGATGTGAACCAACACTGTCCTGTTCAACTTGTCTTTTGCAAGCTCTTTTTTTTTTTTTGCGCTCCCTGGATCTGGATGGAAAAAGTCATGCCAAAGCCAGCACAAGAACTTCAGTTCTTGCAGTAACTCTGGTCCAGGCAGATCCAGGAAGCATCTGCTGTCTCACAAGATTCTCCCCTCCGGCAAGACAGCTGGCCAAGTTGTGCAGGCTCAAGCAGTTCAGACAAGCATCTGGACCGCAGGATGCTTCTCGGAACCTCCGGAGCCCTTTGAGGTTTGAAACTGATACCCGCATGAAATGAAGCTACCCTCAACTCAGGAAAAATGAGTTACAGCATTAAGAGCATGGAGGGTTCGTAGCCTAGGTAGGGCCAGTCATTTGGCAAAGTTAATCAGGAAAGTTTCTTTGTTGTTTTTTTTTTTTTTAAAAACTGATAATCTGGTGAAGATTTCTGTAGATGAGTCTCAGTGGCCCCAAATGGCAGAGGTATGGTATCATCTCAACAGACAGTCAGTATAAGCCCAGCATCCTTGCTGTCCCCAAAGCCCAGACTTGTTTCTTCTGTTCAGCCTTTCCATTTCTCTCTTCATTCTCAGCACTTCCTTCTGTGCCTGAAGTACCTGGCCCAGATCAGACTTTTCTTGGTTCTGTTGGAAGTGGCTTCCCGCTTGCATTCTGGCTCTCAGCACCTTGGACACAGCATCGCACTGCACGGGAGGCTCTTTGGTGCATGATTTGCCCTCTGTCTTCCTGCAGCACTTGATTCTCCCCTGGGAAAACAGAGCTCTTGGACACAGAGAAGGAAACACAGCAACAGCAGCAGGGAACTCTGTAAAAGAAAAAAATAAATAAATGCAGCAGCTCCAGCTAGATATCTAAAGTGGAGAGTACAGGGGATTTTGCAGGAGATGGGGTTAAATTCAGCTGCCTACTAGATGTCTGCAGCCTGGAGGTCCCACTAGGTGTTGGTGTCTAAGCACTTGCCAATGGTCCAGCAGAAAGAAAAATATGATGTGCACTGTCCCCAGAGCACTAGTCATTGGCGCTTGTGCTTGGGTTCCTAAATGAAGAAGCTGAAATCCCATCTGTGTGGTGCTATCAATCTCTTGCAACTACTGGGGCTGAGACCCTGAGACCAGGAAAGGGATTTGCACCTGGGTAATTCAATATCTCAGGTCAGGGTGCTGGGAAGGCTAAGGTTGTCCCACAATGGTAGGGTGAGAGGTAATTACCTGTGCCAATCTTTCCTTCAGACAGTGGATCTGGCAGTCGGTGGCTGGAGATCCTGACAGCAGGTCTGATGTTGAATACTTGGTTTTGAAGCTTTTGCTCTTTGGCTTTCCTTCCAAATCCTGAGCACTGTGAAGTGATTCCTTCCCAGAGTCTGAGTGAGTCACTGCAACCAAGAGAAGATAATGCTTGTAATGCACAGCCAGCTCATCCTCAGCAATGACACCCACTCCCCCACCACTCATCCCAGGTCATTAGTGAGAAATGCTCCCTTCTCTCTGCAGACACAGCTGCTGCCAAACTAACTCTCTCTGCACAAGTGAGAAGAGAGCCCCCTCCCCATCCTTGAGACTGACTCATGTCAGAGCAGACATGCATCTCCTTTGGGCTGTGCATGGACCTGTGATGTGCTGTCACAGCTGTGAACTCAAGCCCAGAGCTTCAAGGAACAAGTTCTTGGGCTGAACTTATGAAGAAGCTTCCCCATTAATCAGAAAGTGCAAGATACTGTCCTGTTTGGAAACTTTTCCCACTCATTCCCCTTTATTCCCCTTCGGTTGGCTCTCCCTCTCCCTTTCTCCCAACCACTCCTTTTTTTATCCCAGTGCAAGGTTCCGACTGGATGAGCTATGGCTAATTTAGGTCAGTGCAGAAAAGAGAATGTTAGAAAGTTGTCTTACCTGCAACCTCTTGGAAGGAGGCACAGCAAAGGACTTTTGAGCCACCGGTGCCACATGTTGCTCCTGTAGTAGTGCCAGGAGCATCCCAGGGGCACTCCTGTTGCTTCATCCCTGCTGCATCTCTTGCAGAGATGCTGTTTTATTTGGTCTAGTGGTGAATGCAGATGATGCTCAAGATGTGTCCAGCCTCAAGAAGCTCTAAAGAGCCAGATTTCCGGAATATGTCTTACAGCAGCTTCATCTCAAAGTCCTATCGTCAGTCGTCAGACAAAACAAGGTAACTGCTGAGCATTACTGTCTCAATATGGAAAATGTCACAGAGTTCAAGTCCGTCTCCATCCACAGCAAGATGTAGAAAGCTCTTTGTGAACAGACAATGCTCTGTCCTCAGGTGCTCCAGGACAGTGATGCCAGGCTTTCCAAGAGTATTTTGAGTCTGTCTGTGTGAGCAGAAACCCTTTTTTGTGATGCACAGGCTGAAACTGTGCTGGGACACACAGCTCTTCTCTTCACTTCTTTTTTTGCTTTTACATGGCAAAAGCTCCTGTTGTCTCCACACACCAGCATGGACTCGATTTGCTGCTCTGGGGATATTTTGCTCTTGATTTAGGATGTGTTTGTTTCATTCAAATAAAAGGACTTATTTCCCTTACCTCCCCCCCCCCCTTCAAAATAGCTCCTCTCTCCACCTTGACACCCTCTTTTCTCTGAAAGGAAGCAGACTACCCCTTTAATTATTGAGCTCAGAATGTAATTTGAAACCATTTTCTGTTGAATGCACAGTATAATGTGCAGAGAAAGAGTGAAATTTGCCTCTGCACTGCAGTGGTCTTGACTGGAGTGAGCAGAAACTAAGACAAGAAGTAAACTAGTAAGAGCCTCTTAAGAGGAAAAACACTAAAGCAGGTATTAGGTGCAACAAAAATTAAAAACACTAAAAATAATCCAGATTCTTTAAGTTTTCAGTTCCTGAAGTTATAGCATTTCTTCTTAAAAAAAAATAATTTTAAAAAAGTAATCCTTTAGAGCAAGTGAGAACAGGAAATTTCCAAGTGAAAAGAAGCCCAGTCATAAATCAGAAATGGTCAAGGGTCAAAAGAAAGATGTCTCCTCAGGACAGGGACACCTCTTCAGAAGGGGGAGGAGAGAAGGAGAGATCCAGATGGGTAGGAACCCTCAGCCAATTGCTGCACTCGTAGGAAGTCCGTGAATGCTGCCAGGGCTAAGCGGCTGCCTCTGAAGTTGGGAAATGTCTCTTAAGTTTCTTGTCAGGGAATCTCATAAAATTGTCCGTTCCCCACAGCGGTGCAAGCAGTATCTCCAGCACCACCGTATTGCATGGCTCAGGTGAGGTGGGCAACCACATCCTAAGGTGCCTCTCCCCCATCACCTCCCTCCCCCCACAAGCAAAGTTAATTCCTCTGCTATGGGCTGACGGACTGAGCACACCTCATGTCTCGTCTCAGCCAGAACCTCTCTCCAAGGAGAAGCTTCCTAAATACGCCCCTTTCTCACTTTCATGTAACCCAGACTGCTGCCTCCCTAGGACTAGCTCATATGACAGTAGCTGGTGGGCTGGGGGGCTCAGGTTGAGTCCCGTTGCTCGGCACGGGGCTGGCAGTGGTTGAGGGAGGCGCGCTCTCCACGGAATCTCCTGACTGAATCTCAGGGGTCCTCTGTGGGCTGGGCTCCTCAGAGTGGTCCATGTTGCCTTGGACTTCTTTCCCTCTTTGGATCAGCTGCTCTAAGGTCTTGGGCAAGGGGTAACTCAAGAAGCGCTTCAGTTTGGGCTGGAGGGTGCCTACCACATACTGGATAATTTCCTCCTCATCTGCATCAACATAGAGGGTCTGGTACAAGTCTCTCTTGCGCCAAAGGAACTGGTCCAGGGGCTCCCCTTCCTTTTGGGGCAAATCCAGCTCCCTTTTGATAGCATCCCTAGTCAGCGTCCCCTCGCTGTACTGCAGGAACTCCTTCTTGAACTCGACCCAGTTCTTGACGGAGTCCTGCTTGTATTCCCACCACTTTTTAGCTGGGCCGTTCATGTGGTTTTGTATCTGAGAGAGCCAATACTCCTCTGTTCCACCCACCTGTTTTAAGTATTCCTCCAAGTGGCTCAAGAACTCCCGGGGATCCTCAAAGACTTGAGTCTCCACCGGGGAGGCTGGAGCATCCTCCGACACAGAGACCCACTGGTAGGAATCGTGGGCCTGGGGGATGCTGGGCACCTCTCCAGGAGGAGGGGTCAGTGCATACATTTGGCTCATATCAAGGGCATAGTCATAAATCTCCCCCTCACCTTGCCTAATCTCTGGACCTCCCACCCCAACAGACACAGTCTGCTTGCCCTGGTCCCCAGGGCAATATTTGCCTCCCATGGACTCCAGACGGTCAGCCCACTTCTCCAGACGGAAAAAGACCTCTTTCCAAACATTCATCTCTCTCTTGACCCACCTCTCCAGATGGGCAATGGTTTCCTGGCATCTGGCCAGGCAGGCCTTGATGGACTTCTTCCACCTCTGGTTATCAGTTGGGACATGATCCTCCAAGTTATTCTCTAACTTCCCCACTGATTTCTGCAATCCTTTCAGCTCGCGCTCCACCTGCTTGGAGACCTCAGACAGGAGGTGCCGGTGGGTCCTCCTGACATGCTCCAACATTTCTGCCCTGCATTTCCCTATCTGCAGGATCACATTGGGCTTGTTGGCAACTCCACGGTGCCCCTGGAAAGAGTGGATGCCTGCATTGGTGACATTATCCAGCTGCATGGCTCTGACCGTGCGAGGGTCAAACACGGAAATAACTAGGTTTTAAGCCCTGGCACTAGAGCTGGCCCTCAAAAACCCCACCACCACACTTCCCAAAAAAACACACAGAGACTTCTAAACCCCCCTCAAAGGACTTTTGGACACAAACACAACCAAATCAGATATCACCGCAGAGCGAGCTGTGAAGTCCCCGTGGATCTCAGAGCGAGTTGTAGGCAAATTTCTCCCAGTTCCCAAGCTGGTCTCGTGTCCTCAGGGTGTCCCAGAGAGAGCCAGGATCCTCCAGGAACAAGGAGAGGAGTTGGCTAAGACGTCCAGCCCAGCACGCGTACCCACTACCTGCTCTTCCGGAGCTACAAATCTTGAATGTCGGAGAGTCCCCGCCGGAGCAACACACAGAGAGATGCACACAGAAGCTGCAAGCTGCTGCAGAAAGAATCCCGGTGATTTCTCCTCTGGTAAACTTGATGAGTCAAATAAAAAAATGCTTTCACTAGAGATGCAAAGAGCTGCTTCTCTTCCCTGTCTGAACTGCCACTAGTCCAGGCTCTTCCATCTACTTATACCCCACACAGCTCAACATGTGGGTGGTGCCCTGCCTCCTCTCGCACTCTCAGCACGCCGTTCATTGGAGGAGAAGCGAGGCCGGTGTCTGTGGCAACCCAGATCTTGGCAAACCTCCCCTCGCTTCCCACCCCCTCGCTCACGCCCCCAGACTCGACGCGAGAAGCACTTGAAAGGTGCTGGAGACAGTTGGATAGATGGATGAGTAATCGCACCTTCCGCCTTTTCAGATCGCAGGAAAAACACTTATTCATTCCACAACTATTTACTCAGCAAGGTCATCATTAGCATGCTTCCCCTGGCAGAATTCGCAGGGGGAGGAGATGAGGAGGAATTCAGTGTGTCACACCAAGACAGACGCCCACAAGCTCCCCCTGCACACCCTCACATGTGTGTGCACACACAGAGTGAGCTCACTTCTAATGCAAATGCTTGGAGAAGGTGGTAACTCAGCAGGAAAAAAAAAAAAATAAGAAAGGGAGGGGGAAAAGATGTGAAAAGAAAAGAGGAGGGGAGAAGGAGAGGGGGGAAACACTCAAAGGAGCCACTTCAGCACAAAGTGGAGCACTCTGGACTTTCTAAAGCATTGGGAGGTGGGAGTCATTCCCGCTGCTTAATTGCGCCGGACCAACCGCTATCTTGGGAATATTCGGTAAGGGAGGGGGACGGCATCCTGGATTTTACACCAAATTAAATCCGCCCATCAAAAGCCTGTTCCGTACTTAGCTTGAATCAGATGCTTAATCAGTTAGCCAACCCACAAGCGCAGATGAAGCTACATTTGTTCTTTGCTCTTGACAAAGCAGGAAAAGCCAACCATAAAAGGAGTCTCCGGGTCTTATATAAGCCAGAGATAAAGGATTCCCTAATCCGAGAGAGTTCCCTGCCGGAACACCCTCGGAGAGGTGCTGAGGACATTTGGGGCTTCTCATCCTCTCTCAGTGACAGCGGCCGGAGGCAGTGGGATGCTGATTCATGAAGATCAACTGTAAAAAGGAGGTTTAAGCCTGTTGGCAGCGGGGAGGTGCTTTGCCTCCACTCGGGGTTGTGGGCAGTGTGCCAGGGAGGCTCCGGATGAGTCCCTGCTCCCGTGTGGCTCCTGGCCAGGTGTTTTCTGGTGGGATTGCAGCCAGGCTGATAAGAGCAAAGTGCAGAGGAGACAGATGGTCTTTCAGTGAAGTCCTACTGAAAGGGGCTCTCAGTGACCCCCATGTATTTTCTTAAAGCAGAGCCCTCTTGAAGCAAACTGGTGGTGGTTAAGCTAAAAGTCATGATAGACCGGGGTCAGGACTCCCTTTCCCCCGTCATATCCATGTGATGCAGGAAGGCACGTGTCTTTTCCCTACCAGGTGATGGCACATGGGCAAACACTAGTCCCATATGGTCAGGAAGCAGGAGGGTTATTTAGGGCAGCAGCAAGCTGACACAGAATGTGAAGAAGGACAGTGAGTGGGGAAGGGGACAAAAGCCTGAAGGGGTAAATGCAGGATTCCTAATCCAGCAGATCCCTCTCAATGCCTCTTTATCCCCACACATATCACGATAGTTGTATGACCAGTATGGAGTTATAACCTCTGCCTTGTTCACTTATCCACTGTCACTCATCTTTCCTAAGCATGAGATTTTATGTACATCCGTGTTTGTGTTTAGAAAAGGCCAAATGTCAATCATCTGAGAGTCTGGGACAGATCGGGAGCCTTTTATACTGCAGTCTCTATGCCCCAGGGAGTCTGTTTTAAATTTGCATTGCCAGTACAAGATCACATGAGTTGGGAGAGACTGTACAATCTGTGTATCTCTGGATTAGTGCAAAGATAGTCTTCTGTAAGCTTTTCACCCCGGATTCCCAGAAATGGCCCTTAGGAGATTGCTGGTGGATGAGGACAGGTTACAGACTGGATTTAACCTTGAAAGGTGACCTCGTTTCAACCTGACCTTGTCTCATCAAATACTAGAGTCTGGCATGAACTGGCTGTAAAACCAAATCCGAGTCATTCCAACCCCCATTATGTTTCTTTCTTTCTTCCTCAGTTTTCAGTCTCTGGGGATTCTTCTGTCTGAATGGCCTTATTTGGCACTTAAGTCTGGTCATAGGGTCTCAGGGTTGTTAAGGCTGGAGGAAACCTCAGGAATTTTCTAGCTCAGCCTCCTATTCTGAGACAGCTAAGGGGTCAGATGAGGTTGTTCAGGTTTCAGATACTGAAAACTCCAGGGGAATGGGTATTGCACAACCCTCTTTGGACAACCTGCTCTACTGCATGACTGTCCCCAGAGGGAAAACTTTTTTCTATATACTCAGATTATGTCTTCTCTCGATTTATACCCCATGTGTCTTGTTTCTTCAACAGTCACCTCTATGAAAACCTGTCTCTTTCTCCTTGATAACTTCCTCACAGGTGCAGGAGACAGCTGTTAGGCATCCCCAAAGTCATTGCTTTTTCAAGCTGGACAAGCCCAAGTCCTACACCAGGCATCAGGCAAATGCTGTAGCTCTGACCATCTCAGTGGCCTGTGTTGACCTCATTCCAATTGACTGATGTCTTGTACAAAGGGGCCTAAACCTGGTTTCAACAGCTAGACATAGTCTGATACGTGCTGAGTAGAGGAGGATAGTCACTTTCATTGATCTCCTGGCTCAGCTCATGCTCCCACTGTCCTAGATACGTATTTTGCTGCCAGTAGACACTGCTGGATCATACTCAGCCTTCTGCCCCGCAGTGCTCCCAGGTCCCTTTCTGCCAGACAATTGCTACCAGGCACAGGATTTCTCCTTGTTGAATATCATAAGGTTTCTGTTGGCCCTTTCCTCCAGCTTGTCCTGGTCTCTGGGTTCATCTCATTCGGCAACCTTTCCATAGAGCTCTCCTCCTAATCTGTGTGCTCTTCTTCTGTGGAGGTGGTGGGGGAGGCAGGAGAGGCGAGGAGGAACGGGGGTTTTCCTTCTGGACCTGCTGGGGAATGACTTACTGATTAAGGCATAGCGATAAGCATTTTCATTGTATTTCTAATTAAAGCAAGGTGTGTGGGTAGAGGAGGAGGAGAGAGGGGAGCCGGAAGCAAAGGGAGGAGGGAGACGTAGAGCACTGGGAGCTGACGTGGAGAGACAACTTGAGGCAGCCAGACAATTTCTGGGCACAGAGAGACAGACGGGCATGGAAGGACAAGAGCCATCGACTGGGACATGCTGGGGAACAGGCTTTCATAGTCACAGCAGTTTTATCCCAAGGCTTCTGTTAGAAACTATCTTAGGAGTAGCTGGTAATGGGATGGGACAGAGGATACTGAAGGGCACGTGGTCCCCTGGGTCACCACAGGATGTTCAAGACAAGAGTAGGGCAAGAAGAGGAGAAAGGGAGGTGGGAAGTGAGTATGAGGGAGGAAGAAAAGAGATGATCAGTGAGCAGGGGTTGTTTCCTCCAAAACAGTTAAGCAGGAGCAAGGAAGGGAGAGGAAACAGCAAAAACCACATTTCATAGCTCAGCAGAGATGGTGCCAACGTGGGTTTTCTCCCTAGAGCTTCCTGAACAGTTTTAAATCACAGTAGATTAGGATCAGACTCAAAAAAAAAATTAGGAGAGAGAAAGAGAAGAGCCAACAGACTAATTACAGGCAGACAAAAGGAGCGTGTGGCAGCAAACAGCAACTGAGAATAGGGCTGCAGGGAGAGGGACCAGAGAAAAGAGACACTGAGTCATAGCCAGCACTGGCACCTTCCCCAGCGCTGTCACAACAGTGCTCTGCTGAGGACACGGTACACTCAGAGCCCAGTGGCATTTGCCCCTTGCAGCCATTCAGGGTATGAGCTTTCACAGCACTTCACCTCAGAGCAAACTTGACGGGGTTTGGGTGGGTTTTTTTCTGGTTGACTTCCCTTTGCAGCCTCATCTGGGTGAGTGTTTTGCTCGGATCTGTCTTATGGCAAGACACACTACTTCTTGGAGATGAGCCTGAGCTGTGAGCCAGGTGAACCTGGTGGGTGAGTGAGAAGGCAGAGATCCCAGGGCTTGGGAAAGTTTATAGTGCAGCTGAGTTGTGCTTTCTTTTAGTGCCTCATGCTTGGAGAAGCTCTGCTAGATGTTGTATTACCCTGTTGTGGTACCAGGGTCCCTCCCCAATTATGTTTTGCAATGTGCACTGCGTTCCTTCTCTGAATCACTGTCTAGAGGACCCCGTCTGTCACCAAGGACAATATGAAATGCCTAAAGTTACAAATCTGAAGGCCAGTGTGCAAGTAATCCCATACTCTTACAGGAACTAATTTTTTCTACTGGTGAACAAGGGATTTTCTTTGTCATCCTACATCTGTTGCGCTAGAATTTTCCCTTTTGCTTCCAGAATTTCTTCCTCCTTCTACAAGAGAAAAAAAAGGAAAGGAAAATAAATGGAAAAGAAAAAAAAGAAACCACAATCCCTCCCTTCTGCCTCCATGCCCTTTCAATCCCTATCGATTCTCCTCTAGGTTACCAGGCAAAGCTGGTCATTCATTTGTTTGGTAGCAAAACCCCCAAGAAGGGAATAAAATGAAGAGAAACCAAGGTATTGGGGTTTTTAATTTATTTAAAAAAAAAAAAAAAAAGAGAGAGAGAAAAAGAATAACACATTTAATTTACACCGTATGTCTCTATTCATCTGCCTCCAGCACTGGAACACTTTATTGCATTGAAGCTGGCACTCACAACGCTGAGTTCCGCATTCAAAACACGGTTCACGTCAGTGGCCGCATTGTTCCTGGCCACCCGTTGTCCTCCGTGGCTGGGGCCCACACGTCACTCGCTGGGAGGGTGGGGAAGCAAGTGGGAAAACCGCAGGCTGCCCGCTATCAATATTAACAATAATCACAATAATTATTATTATTACTAGAGTCTCACCTTCTGGTGCAGCAGAGCCTGCAAGTTCTCTCCTGTTATTTTTTCTTTTCATCTGAAAAGCCCTACTTTGTGGGGAAGATAGAGCGCTTTGTTTTCGGACTAAAAATACCTTCTGTATTTTATAGGTTTTTTCCCTCCCCTTATTTAATGGGATGTTTGTTATTTTCGTTCCCTCGCCGGGCAAAGAAATGTTAATGAGTTCATCCTTGTGCTGCGGTTTGCCTCCTCAAGCATTTCCTGAGGCTAAATCAAAAAAGTCAAAGGAGGTGTTGGTATTTTTCACGGCCAGAACCTGAGCTCTGGTGTTGGCTGTTATAACCCTCATGAGGTCAAAACAAATAGAAAGACGTCTCTAAATGGATTTAATTTTCCTTCTGTGCACATCACTGATGAGCTGATAAATTTTTTTGTGAGAAAAACAAGCCTGTCCCGTGTTGAAGGGCCTGATTCGTACCTGGCTTATGAAATTTCACTTGCCTTTGTGCCACGTGCATGAGAGCTGAATCTGACCCACATTTGTCCACACGCTTGGTTCTTCTCCCATCCACCCCCCCTTTAGGGTGCAACTCTAAGTGCTCTAGTAAATGTTTCTGAATTTAGTGCTTGTTTTTTTTGGTTTTTTTTTTTACTCCTCCTCAGCAGTAAACACTGCAAATCACAGGTCTGCTAAATAAGGAAAAGCGGTGGGGTGGCTGTGAAGCTCGTAGCCCTGGTTCATCTCCCAGAGCGTCTGGGCTGATGGAGTCCCACTGGCTCAGGAGAGCTGTGCTCCTCACCGTTTGCCCAGACGATGTGCCCGTGACTCTCAAAGGACTACCTGTGGTCCATGGAGCCAGTCCCACTCTCTTCTGCAACGCTGGCTCTGCTTTATCATTTCTATCTGGGTCTCATGTTAACACCCTCATAACAGAGTGAGATGAGGTCCAATGGTGAAGGTGGAGGAGAACTGGGAGATCAGTCTCAGAGGGAAAACAGGACATTTTACTTTTTTTGTGCCAGATTGTCAGACCACCTAACCATATTCTTTGTCATGTGCTGAGACAGGGAAAGCTGTGCAGCCACATGTCTCTGGCGGTACCAGCTACTCAAGCGATGAGGAGAGAGTAGCTCAAACTGTTCCATAGCTTACCTGCTCCTGGTCCTCAGAGACATCGTATTGTGTCCATGGTTGAGATTGTGTTAAGCCTCTCCTTCATTTTCTCCACATCTACATGGATTTTTCCTCCTGGACTAGGGCAAGTGGAAGGGGCATTAGGGATGGTAGGAGCCTGGTTTTCCATAAATGAAGCTAGACTAGTTCATGGTAAGTTTTTGAAGCTGCAGACTCCCTCCTGTGGGCTGTGGCGAGGAGGAAGCAATGGGAGATTCTTGCAGGAAGTTTGACTTCACCTGCTGCCAGCTTCTCTCCTTCACAAAACCCAATACTCAGCCACCGCATCCTCCCAGGTGCTTTTTAAAGGAAAGGCCATAACAGACGTATTGCCTGTTATGGTTGTTAGTAGGCAGTCCCAGTCCCATGGAAAATCCATCACAGCCGATTTTCCCCATTATATCATGTAGTCCTACATCTTCTGTGAGTGGTCACAGCTTTCTTCCCTCGAGGGCAAATGTCAGAGAAAGCTAAGGTGTGTTCAGAGAAAGCAGGTCCGAATCTGGAGGGGACACAGAAGCCACTTTCCAGGTGGTATTGTAGGTATCCTCCAAGTTGTACAACAACAGCAAAAGCCATGTTTGTTTGGACACTTCCATGTTAACGAGGATGGAGCCAGGCTCTTCTCAGTGACAACCACTGATAGGACAAGGGGTAATGGGCTGAAACTGGAACATAAGAGGTTCCGCTTAAACTCGAGAAGAAACTTCTTCTCAGTGAGGGTGACGGAACACTGGAACAGGCTGCCCAGAGAGGTTGTGGAGTCTCCTTCTCTGGAGACATTCAAGACCTGCCTGGACACGTTCCTATGTAGCATTATCGAGGCGTTCCTGCTCTGGCAGGGGGATTGGACTTGATGATCTTTCGAGGTCTCTTCCAATCCCTGACATTCTGTGATTCTGTGATTCTGTGAACCTCATTCTCAAATTTCCTGTCAACTTTCCTCTGGCTGATGTCCCTAATCTGGGCTAGAGACCTCTAGGTTCATAACTGGGGTATGTTAAGCAGGATTTTTTTTCTCTCTCAAGGTCCAAATTCCTTTATCTACAAATGTCTATAGTTCAGTCTTCTGTTCATCCAAAAATATGCTTCTCTACCTGAACCATGGATGATTTATTGCCTCATTGAAAAAATGGGGTTTTTTCACTCTTCAGTCACACATAAAACCGCCCTAACCCATTCAGACTGAAATCTCAAGACATTTTCAAACCTGCCTTCTCCAGCTTGCATAGGAGTTGACCACATAAGTGTCAGACAACACCCCAGGCAGGTTCAAGGCCATGCTCTGCCTAATTTGGCACTAGGATTTCAACTCAGGTTTCCTTGGTGCTGGGACATTCCTAAAGGTAAAGGAAACACTAAATGCATTATTATAACTCATTTTATGGGCATTGTTTACCTACTTGCTGGTTTCTTGTAATGCTTGGACGGTGATTTCCTCACCCATAGACCACGAACCTCCTACTTTGATGACAGGGTAAGGGATTCTCTACCTCTCTCTTCCTAGGAACGTGTGCCTGCCTCTTTGCAGTGGGCTCGGTTAAGGGATCACAAAGGGCCTCAAAGGACATTTCCATGGTTGCAGTAGGACACGAGACTGCTGTTTCCAGCTAAATCCATGTCTCCAGAGCTCTGTATGCTGAGGTCTGGCAGCTCTCATCTAGCTGCTCTCACAGCCATCACCATCACGAAGCTATAAACTAGACCACCATTCAGCTGTTTTTAGCAATTACATCACTTGGGAAGTCTCCCATCATCCCCACATCACCACAGGCAAATCAGAGCTTAAGTCAGTCCAGCAATTGAGCTATCTAGGAAGTATCATTTCCTCGGATGGTAAGATTGACAGAGATAGACAACAGGTTAGCAAGGACATACAGAGCTTTTGGAAAACTCCATAAAAGAGACTGGTGCAATAAACACCTGAAGAAAAGTACAAAGGTTAGTGTCTACAGAGTCATTGTACTGTCTACTCTTTTATATGGGTCTGAATCGTGGGTCATCTACCGCCACCACCTGCGACTCCTCGAACGCTTCCATCAGCGCTGCCTCCGTACAATCCTAAACACCCACTGGACTATGTGACTAATGTCACTGTCCTTGAACAGGCAGGGGTCACCAGTACTGAGGCCGTGCTGCTGAGGATGCAGCTGCGCTGGGCAGGGCACACCTCCAGGATGGAGGATCACCGCTTCCTTCAAATTGTGCTCTGTGGTGAACTTGCCACCTGCTGCCGCAACAGAGGAGCCCCAAAGAGGAGATACAAGGACTCTCTGAAACAATACCTCAGGTTTGGCCATATTGACCGCCGTCAGTGGTCCACTCTGGCCTCCAACGGAAGACATGGAGACACACCACCCATGACATTGATGCCTCCTTTGAGAACACACATTGAATTAATCTCTAGGAGAAAAGACAATGCAGAAAGAACCATGCCTTGCCAATACCACCTAAGGAGACTTTACACTGTGCCTTTTGCAACTGGACTTGCCTATCCCACATCGGCCTTTTTAGCCATCAGCGGTCTTGTAGCAAGTGTGGGTAGAGCCCTTCCCATATCTTCGTTTGCAAAGCCTAGCCATGATGATCACTCTGTTGGGACTCAATTTACCTTTCTTTTCAACTTTTTCCTTTTGCTTCTCCTTCTCCTAAGCTATTACTCTTGTTTTTGTCTCCACCGAGTATCATTGTTAACAGAGGATTTACCCCAAGCATCCTTGCTTTTCGTTGCTAATCTCTCCTAGCCATGGGGACCCACAGCTTGAGTCAGTGCAGGATTTGTGTCCTCTTGGTTTAAGACAGCAGTAGAGCAGCTGCCTCATATGGTAATGGGAAGCTTGTACCACCAATTACAGTAAGGGTAATGTTAGGTCACTTCTGAAGCGAAGGGAGCGTCATTCAATACATCCTCGTCCCAGTCTAATTCAGCCACCTTTCTCATTTCCATTATTTAAGTCCCTGTAATTGAGAGATGGGGAAACATAAACATGAAAAGCAAGCAGCATAGTGTACTAATTTCTTCTTTCCAACTGTACGAGGCCCCAAACATCACTAAAAGACATATTAGACCAGGGCTAGCAGGAGCTGGAGAGTGAATTGCTCTCTAAAGCTCTCCAGGAGCTTTCCTTTCTCCCCAGAAATGCTTCAGCACAGTGCCACAGCTCCTTGGTACGTGACTGCCTTCACACTGAACATAACTTCTTGGTGGTCTCAGGCTGTATATCGTCAGGTCCATGGGAGCAAAGCACTTGCTGGTGCCTTGCTGGTGTCTCCCTACAGGATTATAGGAATTTACTCAATCTGCTTTCTCCTCGCAGAGGTTGTCTGTCAGGAGGGCTGGTCCCAGCTGGAAAGAAGACTGCTGAGAAGGGATCTTTTCACCCTGGGTTCAACCAAACCAGGACCAAAGCCGGGGGAAAAAGGGAAAAAAAAAGATAAAAAAAAAAAGAAGAAAAAAGGGAAAAAAGAAAAAAAGGAAAAAAATTAAAAATCTGAGACCACAATTGTAGTCAGGATTATTTATGTCTGGTTTTAGTGAAAGAACCCTAAGGATGGAAGATTTATGTGTTTAATGTCCCTCAGACATGACCTGGGGAGCGATGATCCTGCTGTTGGGCTACAAGGCTGGGATAGGCAGCGCCTCCCTGTTGCTGGGCTCCTGATTTCAGCCCTTTGGATGCTGGGAAGGTGGTGGCAGGTCTGCCCCAGCACAATAGAGTTTAACTCTCCATGGATCCTCACAGGAATGTTGCAACAGGGAGAGGGAAGGATCCGGGGGGAGCTGCAGGGGCATCCAGCCAAGGGAGCCAACGTTTCTTTGCCAATTGCTGCTGTTTCTCCCCACCTGACATTGACGGTGGCCTCCACCACTGACCTTCTCAAAGAAATCTCAGCCCACGCCGTGGGGGAGGACGCAGTGTCCTGGATTTCCCACCTCACACCCCCATTTTCTGCTTTTTCAGCAGTTGGGCTTGGCTACAGCGAGGAAGGGGAGGGAAAGGCAGCAGCTCCATATTAACAGGTTCTTTAACGAGAAAGGTTAGGATCCGTCCCCGCGGCTACCTGAGGTGTTCTGAGCCATCCCTGAATGAGGCACCAAGGTGGGTGGGTGTGTGGGGGAGAAGGGGTGAGTGGGAGCAGGGAGAGGGGCGTACAAAAGGGATGAGCAGCGTGTGTGGCAGAGATCGGATCTGCCGCACGATTCTGCCTTTCCCCCACCTGCCTGCAAACGGGGAAGGGAGACAATCTGCCGGGGTGAGCATTGAAACGAGGTGAAAATATGCCAGGGAAGCACCCCCAGAGCTTTCCTAACAGAGGAATGCAGTGGCAATGGATCCCCAAATGTGAAACTTGCTGGGGGGGGGGGGGGGGGTATAACCATTTTTCCTCCTCACCAGGCTCTGTGTTGGGGAGAGGGAGAGAGCCCCTACAGTGCTACTTTGCTCAGAGCAAGAAAGGTTCTCTGAAGTGATGCTTGGGAAGTTTGTGGAGGAGGGGATAAACCTGAAGATTTAGTTTTATGGCCCCCACAATGAACAAATGCAGACCTTTCCTTCCCATCCACTGCCTCCTCTCCAAAATCCTCCAAATCCCTCCCCAAGCTTTGCATGTGATGGATGTGAAAAGCACCATTTGTCCGCTATGTCAAGTCTTGTGAGGGCAGCACAGTCATGTCAGGGTACCCCCATGTTTCTGCCAGCAGTAGTGCAGAAAGCTGACTGAATATCAATCTCTACCAAAACTCTAGTTTGGGGTAGTGGGGGTGTCTTAAAATCACGTTTATCACTTCTGTTTTTAACAAGGAGGTTGTCAATGTCCAGAATAGTCACGAGTTAAGGTGCCTTTCCCTGAAGTTGTGGAAAACCACCTTCAAAACACCTCTATTTTTAACTAGGACATGGATTGTGATTTCTTCAGAGCTGAAGAATGACCTCAACATCCTTAACTAGCCACATTCTGCAAGAGCTTTAACATTTTGGATAACTGATCAAACATCCATCAGCCTAAACCAAGGTACACCCCAAGCCATGCATCACATATCTCACAGGAGCACTGACACCATCTCCCTTGTGTCTATTCAGTCACAAAGTGTTAGGGATCCCACAAAGAGCAACCAAGTCTTGTCCTGATGCAGAAATGTCTCCTCAGGTGTTCACCAAAGACACAAGGGTCCAGATCAAGTAGGGATCTGAATTCACATCATCCAGGTTGGCCGCCCCCGTTCACCCACCTTGTGGGTGCCCTATTTCTTTGCTCAGCCCCACAAGCAGAAGGTTTCCCCATCAGACCCTGTTAGGTTTGAATGAGCTTGCATTGTAACCTGGAAGAGTGTGGAGGAGGCTACAGAGGCTCAAAAGTCCCAAGAGCTGTCAGGTAGAGTCCTGCTCGATCTCTGAAAAGATACCTTCCTCCCCTTAGTTGAGGACTGAACAACCAACATAGAACTTTTTCGTTCTTCTGTCCTCATCAGCTCACTCCAAATATTTGCAGATTGGCTGTGGCATTTAGAACAGCTAAAACTGTCTCAATTAAATATCTCCACAGCTTTTTCCGTTCTTTTTTTCCTTCTGTCTCTTTCCTTCCAGGCAGCTGGAACATGTTCTTTAGACACTCCTTAAAATTAAAAGGCAGAAACCCTACTCCAAACACCCAACAGCTAGGACTCATGTAGCTTCAATTAAGTTTTATTTAGAAACATGGATGAAATAGATGATGTGAAAAATATGAAAAGATCCATTGCCTCAGTCTTCAAAACGGGAGAGTGATTTTGCTCATCTAGTTCACAAAAATCATAGAATTGTAGATTAATTTGGGTTGGAATGGGCCTTTAAAGGTTGTCTAGTTCCAATCCCTCTGTCATGGACAGGGACACCTCTCACTAGACCAGGTTGCTCAAAACCCCATCCAACCTGGCCTTGAACTCTTCCAGGGAGGGAGCATCCACAACCTCTCTAAGCAACATATTCCAGTGCCTGATCCCCTTAACAGTGAAGAATTTCATCTAAATCTGCTCTCTTTCAGTTTGAAACTGTTACTTCCTGTCCAATCACTACACTCCCTGATCAGGAGTCCCGTCTTTCATCATCATCTCCAGCTTTCCTGTAGTCCCCCTTTAAGTACTGGAAGCTACTATAAGGTTTACCCAGAGATTTGTCTTCTCCATGCTAGACAAACCCAATTCTCTCAGCCTGTCCTGATAAGGGGGATCCAGTCCACTGGTAGTTTTGTGTCCCTCCTCTGAACCCACTCCAACAAGCTCATGTCCCTCTTAAGATGGAGGCCCCAGAGCTGGACACAAAAGTGCAGGTGGGGTCTCACTGGAGCAAAGCAGAGAGGAAGAATTACCTCCCTCCACCTCCTGGCCACTCTGCTTTTGATGCAGCCCAGGATGCAATTGTCTTTCTGGGCTACATGCGCCTTGTTACATTCAGTTTTTCATCCCCCAACACCTCCGAGTACTTCTCCACAAGGCTGCTTTCAATCCACCATTGTCCAGCTTGGGTTTGCCCTGACCCAGGTGCAGGACCTTGCACTTGGCCCTGTAGAACTTCATGAGGTTTGCACGGGCCCATCTCTCCAGCCTGTTTGGGTACCTCTGGATGGCATCCCTTCCCTTCAGAGTGTCAACCACACAGCTAGGTGTCATCTGTAAACTTGTAGAGATTTCACTCAATCCCACTGTCCATGTCAAGAGCAAAGATGTTAAACTGTCATCCCTTTGTGGATCACAGGTCTATTGGACCTGTGGGAGAAAGGACTAAAGGGTTATGCACTGAGTTTTGGGGCATATTTGGCAGAATGAGAGAGGAACGTGATAACGCTGTTGTGCTTGTGGATGTTCTCCCTGGCTGTCCACATGTTCATCATAACAATATCTGGCCCTTTTTATTGACCCCCTCAGCTTTGCAAATTCCCTGCCAATCTGTTCTGGGAGAGAAAATTCCTTCCCAGCATGAAATTTGGCAGCTGCCTCATCCCTGTGCCTGACAGCATGAATCACCAGAGTTAAGTAACAAACCCATTTATACATCAAGATACCATCACTGTCCAAGCAATCATTCTTATACTTTTCAATGTGAAGCTGATTACTGTGGATTCTGCCTATACTCATTTCATTCCCCCTTCTTTGTTCCTTAATTTTCCTCCCGATAACTTCTGTTTGTTTGGCAAAACAGAGGAGAACTTCAGCAGGGGGCTGGGATGCGAGGCAAAGTCAGAAAATATTTCCCAGCCCCCAAGAAGGGCTGTTTACTACTAATTTTATGAGTTTCTGGGAAACCTCTCAAGGAATCTCACCAAACCCTGTTTGGCAAGAGTAAGTGGTTTGCTAATGAGGTAATATGCCACCTGGTTTGTGTATTACTGTCTTTTAAATATACCTACATACCCCCACACACTTTAATGCACCTGTTATTTTTACGAAGGTTTTCTTGGTGATGTGTTTCTGCTTACTACTTATTTTATTGCTCAGGTCTATTGACAGTTATTAAAAAAAAAGTGATTCCTGAGCGCATTTGGTTTGTCCTCCTGAAAATGAAGTTTTGATGTGTTGAAATGGTAGTGGGCGATCCAGCTTGAAAGGAAGATCTGGTGAGTTTGTTGTAATTTTGTTAAGGCAGAGCAGGGTTTGCAACTGTTATTAAGCCTGGGAGAAGCAGCAGGACTCGTACGCTGAGCATAACCGCAGGAGTGCAATGTTCAGTAATTGGCACAAAACAAATTTAGGCCGAGTCTCGTGTCTCTCAATGCTTAGCTCCAAGACAAAGCTCTCAGACTACGCTGCCTGCTCAGTCTAGGTCCATAAAAGACATCTCCAAAGAGATGGCCATTGTCCTCTCTTTTCTACACAGCAGCTGAGGTACCCCAATAAAGCTCAGAAACTTCTACCTCAAACACCTTCCTTTGTCTGCTTGGAAATAAGAATTTGATGAACAAGGACAGACTTCTGCTTTTCCAAATTGCCCC
Organism: Trogon surrucura; assembly: GCA_020746105.1. NCBI lineage: Eukaryota > Metazoa > Chordata > Aves > Trogoniformes > Trogonidae > Trogon > Trogon surrucura. The sequence continues at coordinate 2,345,817 of CM036619.1, read as the reverse complement.
ATCACTCTGAGTGAAATACATCCAAGGTCTCTCAAGACTCTGTCTTTATGTAATAGTCACTAGAGCAAATGCTAAACCATTTTATCTTTTTAGTTTTTTTTTTTTTCCAGAAAAGAGTGGTTCAGACTTTGGGAGAACTTAAATGCCAGTCCTGGTGTTTGTTCTCTCTGTGTCTCCCTGCTAGTGATTATGTGGTTATTTCACTACAGGGCAGAATGTAAATATACATGTAAATATATAAATATAAATATATAAATATATATGTGTGTGTGTAAATATATAAATATATATAAAAATATATAAATATACATGTAAATATATAAATATATTCAAATAATTTCTCTTAGGCAGCAACAGGACCCCAGACTGCATCCCTTCGTCCGAGGTACATGCTCTGAGCATGGGGATACTGAATATAAGGACAGCAGTGTTGTTATTCATAGCCTGGATTCCTAAGAGCCAAATTTTTAAAAAACCCCTAGTGACCCCGCACCTCAAAGGGTGAGCTAACAACCTCAACATCTTTTAGACATCAGGCTTAAGGAGGGAGCAGGAAAGGGCTATGTGACAGGCATATTTCAGCAGCGGGGCTTCATTAACTCTGTTTTTCAAAGACGCATTTATCTCTCCAGAATAACAATTGAGTTATCTCAGGCCCCATATTCCATCCTCTTTTAATATGTCTCCGCACAGTTATTGCAGTAGGTAGCAAGCACCCCCAGTCCCTTTTGTGCTGTTATCTCATTTTTTCCCTAATATATTAAACTGCCATCAAAGATGAGGTTTGCAAACATAGTTTGTTGCCTACTGGAGCCTTACATTTCAATGCTATTGCTGCTGCTGCTGCATATTTTGTAGAATTTTTTTTCACACAGTCCATTTTTGCTAATGGGCTCACTTGGGGGTCTGTTGAACTGCAGGGAAAATGGAGACAAGCAACCTTCCTGCTGGGAGACCTTTGCAAACCTCAAGGAACCTTTTTCAGAAACAGGAGTTCCATGTTCTTAATGAGATCATTTTCAGAAAAGTCTGGAAAAAAAGAGCAAGAAGAGAAAATAGCGACAGCAAAATAGAGATAATCACTGAAAATGCTTTTCAAGTAAACCAGAAGCCCACTCAGTGTAATGAGACGGAAAAATTTCAAGAAACCTAAAGGAGGAACATGTGCTTTATTTGTCACATAAGAGCCAAGTCAGTATGTGAAAAGCAATAACACCTCGACCCTGAACTTCTCTGTCACTCCCCTGGTGCAGATAGCCGAATTAAGAGCAGAGATATAGGACAAAATCCCATTAGTGACATAGTTTGGTGCCGGGAAACCTGCAATGAAAACAAAGATTTATGACAAACCTGATGTGCTGAGTTGGGTAGAAAAGGTCAGCTCTCTGCACCTACATCTGGTTGATGCATTCACCCCCATCAAAATGGAAGAGTGCACCCAGCAAGGGGTGATGAACCCATGCTGGACCACAAAGGCCAACTTCATGCCTCTCAACACAGCCATGCACATTAGATGTGGGGACAAGTAGTTCATGCGAGTAACGTGATAACTTTTTACAACTGCACCTGGCTGATGCCAGATCGCTATTTTAAAAAGCACGGGGAGATCAGCCTGGAGTGACAGGAAAACTGGAAGAATGGGAGAAGGGAAAGTGGACACAGAGGGACGTCCTATCACCTATTTGACATGGTCAAAGCCTCCAAACACTATGTGGGAGTGGTAGATCAAACAGATGATGGTAAGAAATTATACCTCCAGCTATCCCAGCAAGACGATTTTACAGGCTGACACTTTCCTAATGTCTCAGAAAATCAGGGCATAAGGATAGGGAGGTGCCAGAGAAGATATGCAGAGGGACATCTAGATCAAAATCCAGCCTGCAACATATTCCGTGCATGTCTGCACATTTCAGGGATCTGTAATATTCTACCGCAGGAAGTTGAACAAACAGATATCGTAAAAAGAAATTTCTCCTTTTTTTCTTTGTTCTGAGCTTGCCACTTGCTCATTTCAGCTGATAACCCTTCATCTGAAGGCATCATAAACAATCAACCCCTAATGACTTCTCTCTAGATCCTATAATATCTATCTTTCTACCCTTCTTTTTTTTTACCAGACTGAATAAACACATTTTCCACAGTCATTGACTGTGCAGAAGTGACTTTATTAGCCCTTTCCACTGATTATGGGGCTTTTTCTCCATCCTTCCTGGGATGGGAACACTAAAAAACACCAGGAAGTATTCAAGATGTGACTGAAACAAGAGTTTTTGTGGGGGGAATGAGTACAGGTGAAAGAGGACAACAGGGAACTTTGAGCCCACACTCTACAGACACCCTAGTACAAAGGATGCACAAGTGACATGAGGAAACCATCACAAGAAAATCAAGGATGAAGTACAAGGCTATTTATTAGAAAGTTTCTGATAAAAGAAGGACAAAGTGGGGACAGAGGCTGAAACAGGGACAATCTCACTGAGAGAAATAACACAAGGGCAGGGTATTTTTCCAGCAGGAGATCATGATGGCTATCTGTCTTTCTTCTGTGACAGTGGATAGATTGTCAGAGCAGTTTTCCCAACTCTCTGCAGTTGCACAGTGCAACACTGAGCTGGATATGTGTGTGGTGGGTGTCCACAGCTCAGGCTCAAAAAAGCTAAAAGCAGCAATTTTGACCTGCCCACAAAGCAGCTAGAACAGTCATCCCAACTTCACCTCCTCCTTCCACTTCGTTCACTTATGAGCCCTTAGCAGAGCTGCCGGTGGATCTCCAGCCCTAGGTCTGAAATAAGTCAGGACAGGTTTAATTTCTTTCTCTTCAATGAAGGGAAGTCTAAGCTTCTAACTTTTTCCATCTGACATGTTAAACTGGCAACACAAGTCTTCCTTCTGATGACTTTGCTCATGCACTTTCAGTTGTATGTTTTAGCATCTGAATACGCCAACTTCCCAGCAAGTCAGGTTCTCAGATTTCTAATTTAACTGCAATGTAGCACTTCCTTCAAGTTCTGGTTCTTTATCAGCTCCTTCATTTTATCATTTCCACCAGCACTGCTAACTTTTGCAAGTGGCAATGTAGCTCATCTTTCAGTAGGCATTTTGTACTTAGCTGAAGCTCGAGTATTTCCAGCAAGGCAGAGTGGGTTGTCAAATACCACGGTTCCCATGTTGGGATCATTTCTTCCTGTCTGAGGAGAGCTGGTGAGAAACAGAACTGCTTTGGTTTCTGCAGTCACTTTCCTTGACAAGAAGAAGGCTGGTGAAACAAAAATAGGACAGCTGGAAGGCCAGAGCTAAGCCATGGGTGAGCCAGGCTTCCACACAAGCTGACCTGGCAGATCTTCTTTTCTGAGGGAGAAACCTGCAGATGGCTCCTTGTCACACACTCACTTAGAACCAACAGGGCATGGATGATGTAGGCTTGATGGAGTGACAGCTTAATGCAGCCTCTGAGAAAAACTGCTCGGAGGAACATTACTAGTGAAAGTGTGGCTGTAAGAATTATTCCCATTTTGTGTATTTATTCGCCACAGCCATTCTCATTTGAAGACCTTTGATAATTGTTGACCTTGCTGGTCTCTAATAATTGATGTATGGATCAGGTGTTTAAGCATAGGCTGGTGATATAAACATAAGCATTGGTGATAGATCCCGAGACAGATGCTGCATGAGCAGGTGGAGATGTTTCTTCCAGCTTCTGAATATAACTCAAGGGGAATGGACTGCAGCTGAATTTGTGAGATCTCCTGTGAAGCATCTCCCCGTGCCATTTTCAGAGACAGAGAATTGGACTAGATAGAAAGTTAAGGTGACCTAGGAGGGCACATTTTCTGTTCCTAGGTCCTTGGCACTTTTTAAGAGACCCAAGAACATTCAAGCAATCATCAAAGGACTGAAAGACGTGAGATAGGTCATGAAAAAAGCGTATGGTCCTCTGGAGTAGGAGTTATGGGGCAGCTGGGATACCCAAAGGTATCACAAATAGTACTGAATGCATATATTCAGGCAACCTGAATGGAGTTCTTGTGGTGGGAGTGCATCTGAGATGAAAGGTATGGTTCAGTTGCCCGTGGGACAACAGACAGGCCAACCTTCACCCAAATCCAAAAGGTTTTAGGATAGTGTCACCAGTCTCTGGCTGTTTTATTTATAGGCTTCTGCATAGCAGATGAAGAAGGGAGGCTGGGACAGCAGTGAACTCAGTGCACAACTACAATGTCAAGAAGAAAATCACAGAATGGTGTCTCTGCTGTATTCTTTCAGCTCCTAAAAATCTGTGCCTTGAAGACATCTCAAACTGGGGAAGAAGAAAGGTTTTAGGGCAACCTGTGTGTAACACTTTCTGATGAAGCTCACTTTCTGTATTTCTCTCACTGTTTCTGAAACCCTTTGTAGCTCAGCCACGCACAATATTCCAGAAAAAGTCTAGAGACAAAAAGTCTCAGGTTTATTTCATTAATGTATATAAGGCCTCAGGCTGATCTCATTAAGGTATGTAAGTGTGTGCAGGAAGGGTGTGAAGAGATGGAATCAGACTCTTCTTGTGATGTCCAGTGACAGCACAAGAGTGAAGTGTCCACCAAACCAATGTGAAAAGATCCAACAACTTTTGTGAAAATTATCACTACCGCAAGGCTGAAGTAGCTCAGCTGGGAGAGCATTAGACTGAAGATCTAAAGGTCCCTGGTTCAAACCCGGGTTTCAGCAGTGTTTTTCTGTAGTTTTCTGTGCCAAATAAGAGGTTCTTCAGTACAAAAGAGACATGGAGCTACTGAAGAGAGGCCAGGAAAATGAGGAAAGGTCTGGGAGCATCTCTCCGATGGGGGAAGGCTGAGAGAGTTGTTTGGCCTGGAGAAGAAAAGCAACAGGAAGTATCCCAACAATGTATATAAATACATTTGTCCTACTTCAAGGGAGAGCAAAGAAGAAGAAGCCATGCTCATTTCATCAGTCTACAGTGACAGAAGAGGCACTGGGCACAAAATCCAACATGGGAGACTCCCTCTGAACTTCAGGAGATACTTCTGACTGTGCAAGTGACTGAGCACTGGCATGGCTTTCCCTGAGAGTTTATCAAGTCTCCATCCTTGGAGACATTCAAAAGACATCTGAACATGGTCCTGGGCAAGTGGCTGTAAGTGGACATGCTTGAGCAAAGATTTGGACTAGATAACCTCCAGAGTTCCCTTCCAACCTCAGCCATTCTGACTCTATGAAACAGGGACGTAGTCTTACAGTTCATAGGCTTTAGCAAAAATAGTGGTATAAAGGTGTTTTTTTGTTGTTCCCTCAACTTCCAACTGCCTGTTCCAAGTTCTATGTCATGGGTTACCCTGTGAAGAGGTAGTAGTCTTGAATTGCTGGTGTATGGGTCATGCAGGAAATCAAAATTGTGATTTCAGAAAATAAAAAACACCCTATCAAAACCAATTTATTTTAGTCTGAAACACAAATGATAATGAAGTCAGTCCTCTCCCTAAAATTTGTCTTTTTCCAGGCTGAAGATTTCTGGTGTGTCTACCTGTTGCTTGCAGGGAAACAGCTCTAGATCTCTGATGAAACTTTCTACCCTTTCCTGAACCTTTTCTACTCTTACAACGATCTTTATAAAATAATAGTATTTAATGTGCAGGCATCTCAAAGTTTCTGCCACTGAGTAATTGTGTGTTTTTTTGTTCTTCATGCCTTTCTGACTAATTCCTGATCTGTAGAGTCCTTCAGGCAAACAACAGAGATAAGACCTGAATTACTAGTTGTCCAGAAAACAAAAGTGAGAAACTGTGAACCTTTGACTGCTGATTTCTCAAAGATCAATCCCAATATTCATCTGATCTCTCCACCATAATAGGGCAGAGATCTTCCCCTTTTCATTCGGGAGAAACTCTGGGTGGAACACTACCAGATCCCACAGCACTTTCAGGAGATGTCTTCCTTGATAAGGAAGTGAATAACAACTTGTGTGTAAATCAAGGGCGTCACCATCAGCTTAGGGCTTGAAGAAATACCATGGATCCTGCTGGGCAAATGCCTCTGGCAACAGCCACCACTCACTAGAAGGTAGGACCAGAACATGCACTGCCCTCCTGCATAACTCAGGAAATATAACAGCTGCCTACCCATCACCATGATTTGAAGATGTAATCACAGAATCACAGAGTCACAGAGTGTTAAGGATTGGAAGGGACCTCGAAAGATCATCAAGTCCAACCCCCCTGCCAGAGCAGGATCACCTACAGTAAGTCACAGAGGAACACATCCAGGCGGGTTTTGAATGTCTCCAGAGAAGGAGCGATGTTCTCAGGCAAGATCTTCTGGCACAAGGATGCACCAAGTAGAAAATGTCTTCCCTTCGACCATTTGCTCCTACTGTTTATGCCTACGACTAAGTTGGGAATGAGCTTCCTGGAGCCCAAACTGGATGAGAGCAGGTCAGAGCTGCCTGCATGGTCCAAATTTTATCAAATTTAGTATACATCTAGGCTCTTATTTTGTTATGAAAACAGACCTTGCAGTTGTATACGTACATCCCAGGCATTGCCCTCAGTTTTAAAAACAATTCACACACTGTGGCTGTACTGAACTGCTGACTACTTTTACCACACTGGAGAAATGCAGCCTTGGGCCCTAGGAGAAGAAGAAAATCAGATACCAGACACACAGATTGTGAATCAGAGATCAGTGAGATGGCACAAGTTTAGCATTCAAGCACTCCTTCTAAACAATATTTTGACCTTATGCTAAATTCATGGCTTAACAAGTGGGCTGAAAACCTAAATAAGACCACTGCTTCATTTGAGCACTAGCCACTGTTCCTCCACAATACCTCAATGTGACAATTTGTGCCTCCTTAGGCGATGTCCAGAGAAGTTCCAGGGATAGCAGGGAGCAGGAACCATTCCCAAGAAGTGGGGAGGTAGCGACAGGATGAGCAGTAATAGTTTCAAAGGTGGTAGAAACCTCATCCCTGGAAACCTTCAAGATCAGGTAGGACTGGGCTCTGAGCAATCTGGTTTAGTGGAAGATGTCCCTGCTCACTGCAGTTGGGTTGCAACTAAATGATCTTTTTCAATCCAAAATATTCTATGATTCTATTCCATGAAGTTTTCCTGAATTTAGGTCAATGAAGGGTTAAAAGTAGCCTGGTGCTCAGCAGTTCTTGCTCACATGGAGGCAGCAGGGAAGGTGCAGGATGAATAATGGAGGTGGGTGTCAGGCAACGAGAGGGTGGCTGCCCTGCCAGCACCTTCATCCAGCCCACACACATGCAGCTCCCTCCTCTCACCCACTGCTCAGGGTCCTTTCAGCACTGGAGCCCCCACATTGATCAATCAGTGCATGTCAGGCCCCCATCACCATCTTCTCCTGAGCCCCTGCACAAGCACTGCTCCAGCCTGCAGGTCTCCCCCACAAACTCTCACAGCTCTGCCAGTGCCCTTAAGTTCTGATTTTCTGCTTTTTTTCTGGAGATTTCTGTCACTTTCTCTTAATGCCTTCAGTCTCAGTTTACTACTAGTGTCCTTCCTCTTCATCCTCGTAACACATCTTTCCACCTTTTCCACCAAGAGTGCTGGCATGGATCAGTCTGCATGCATCCACCTTGACCGTGCAGCCCCAGAGCTGCATCTTGCTGCTGTTGAGGTGCAGGAGCCTGAACTGAAGGATCAACCAGCAAAGTATATGGGAAATTCTTAGCAGGAGCTTTAATCCCTTTCCTCTATTAGAGAAAAGGAAAAAAAAAAAAAAAAAAGGACAAAAACACCCTGCAAGGCACATGGTCACTGCAGGAGCATTTCTGGGGCTGGGACTCTTAGTTCACCTGTGAAAGTTCCCTCTGAAACTGCTGAATGCTGATCACACTAGGGATTATGCTTGGTCATAGAATCATAGAATGGTTTGGGTTGGAAGGGGCCTCAAAGACCATCTAGTTCCAACCTGTGCCAGTGCCTCACCACCCTCACAGTGAAGAATTCTTCCTACTATCTAATCTAAATCTACCCTCTTTCAGTTTGAAACTGTTACTCTTTTTCCTATTCACTTCAGGCCCTGATGAAGAGTCCCTCTCCCTCTTTCCTGTAGCTCTCTTGAAGTACTGGAGGGACCAAGGATCCTGAACTCAGAACTCCAGAATATTTCTGTTGCTTTATAGACTTCCCATACAACGAGTTTGGGTGTTGGATTTGGTTTGTTCAAATTTTGTTGTCATTTGTTTTGGGTTTTTTTTTTTGCTGTGGTTTTTTCAGTTTGTTGTCACGTTTAACGGGGTCAGATAGAAGACACCAGACCTCTGTTTTGCAGTCACAGAGAATCACTGCTGCAGTGTCAGTACAGCTGCCCTGATGAAAACACCATGGGTGTGGCATGCATCTTCCCAGCCTTCTCTATTTTGTTGATATCTTTTGTTATAGTTTGGATTATTACTATTTTTTTTCGTAGAACCGTAGAGTAGTTCAGGTTGCAAGAGATCTTAAAAATCATCTATCTCCAACTCCCCTGCCTTGGGCAGGGATACCTTCCACTAGACCCAGTTGCTCAAATATATTGGGTACATTGGACTGCATGTCTGCTTTGTCCCACGATCTGCCAATGGCTAGCTTGAGGACAATGCAATTCTTTTATTCATGCCTCAGTTTGACCCATCAGAAAAATGGGGCAAAGTACCCGAGAGTCACTGTGAAAAGTGCTCTGAGATTTGACATGGGAAGTTAGACATGATGGAGATAGAGGCAGACAGCACACACAGACAATAAAGGACATTGTCAGCCTTGGAGATTAATTTCCTAAATTACATGGCACTACAAGATGAGGAAAAGAAAGGATTATTGTCTGCATACCATGGGAGCAACAATCCTGCGATTACTACTCCAGGCATAAAGGCATTAAAGCTTGGTTTGTGCTGCAGTGCAGAGCTCTTGGAGGTGTAGCAGCACTGTGCCATGGACAGGCAGCTTGTGTGTGCTCATAAAGATAACTCCTGTGTAGAGTCCAGACTGACAAAAACCACCCATGGATCCCACAGCCCTTGCATCAGTGGGTGCTTAGGGGCTGCCATCCAGACTCTCTGACAGCAGGCCAGGTCTGGCAGATTCAGCCCTGCCTTTTCTCAGACCATCTGGGCTGCTGAGGTTGACCTCTGATGTCTTGATATCTGAAGTCTGAACCATGCTCTAAGGCATTGCACATCCCCCGTGACTTTCACAGGGAGCCTGGGGTCTTTCCTGCATTAAATACATAAAGCTGAAGAGAAGTTCTACCCCAAAGAGCCTCAGGGAGCAACCCACTACCTGGGAGTCAACCCTTAGCCATGCACAGAGGAGTCCACCTGTTCCTGAGCTCAGCTGAAGAGCCAGCTTTTCCAAAAACTGAGCTTAGAGCTGAAAATCCATCCCTGCCTACCTTTCGCAGTAGAAGCTGCCTGGATTTTGAAAGGCACAGGGTATTCTTCGTTTGGTCAACATGATGTTGCATCGGTCTTTAGGTGGCAGATGTGAGGATCAAGGCAGTTCTTCCACTCAGGTCATCCAATAAACCCCTGGAAAATTTAGAGTTAGTTAGGATTTCTTCTCTCTGTCTAATCAGTGTTTGGTCGTTAAAAAAAAAAAAAAGGCAACAAATCCACAAAAATTCCTCCTTCAAATACAACAACTGTCCAGACTACTCTAAACATTTAATACCAAAACTGGAGAAAAATTAAATACTTCTAAGATCCATCTCAGCTCCTCAGAGGTACTAAAGTAAATAGACATCCAAAAAACCTTTGAAGGGTATTGGCTTTAGTGTCTGTGGCTGATTAATTAACTGCAATTTAGATTGATATTTGGGCTGTGAAGTATTTGAGCTGTTAACTTGTGGGTCGATGGACTATCCTTTATTCTCTCTTTGAATAGAGAAGCCTAATTTCATTTGTGACTGCAGGGTGCTGGTGGAGGAAAAGGAAAGAACATGAAGCACTGCTCATTAAAAGTGGAAGTAGGCTATTTGAATATGCAAATTTTGTTCAAAAAAAAGCCCATAGAAAGAGGACTGTGAAGCTCCTGCTGTCACTTATGAGATATGGAGATTTTTTTTCGTTTCCTTGCCCAGGGTGCCATTCAGGCTGGGACAATAGTGAATACTCCTCTGTCAGCCTTTGGGAGCTCCCAGGAGGTGACAGATTGGCGAGAGTTTGATAGTCCATGCAGAAAGGTGGGTGGATTTCAGTTTGGCTCCCAACAAGCATCTGCAGCACAGAAAGCATCTTGGGCAAAGCTCTGCAAATTCGAGAAAGTTGTTAATGTAACAAGTATGAGGAAGCAGTAGAGGAGTGATTTTAATTACTAGATATGTATGTAAGGTTTTAAAGTACACCTAGCTCATCTTTTTTAGCTGCTTGACTTGTGCCACATGGGTTGGAAATGTCTCTTTGGTCTGAGGAAATTCAGCTATGTCTTATAATCCTTCATTACAAGCAGTTGGAAATGTCTAGAGGAAAGCCTGCCCTGCTGAATTTTTTCAGCAAAAAAAAAAAAGAAAACAACAAAATAAAAACTCTGGCAGGTTTGGGAACACTGCAAGTGCCAGGCAAGCAGCAAAAAGGTAAAATTAAAAATGAACAGAGAGTAGAAACAAATGTGAAAATGTCTTGCTAATGAGCAAGTTCACTGGCTGTGGGCAGAAGATACTGGACAAGTCTCTCAACCCCCAGGGATTCTGGTGAAGTCAATTCCAGGTACCCATTTCTTTCACCCTGACACGGGGAAACTCCTCAACTCGTTTTGAGTCAATGTCTCTGCCTCCGGTGTTTTCATGCCAGCCTGGTTACGTGGGTGATTCTCTGCTCTAGTTTTCAAGCAGAAGTTCTCACAAATTGATGGAGGAGGCTTTGGCACCTCCACAGGAGGAGCGAGAGAGAGAGGGAGAGAGGAAGAAATATATGGAGGAGGAGGAGAAATGAAATGGTCTTTTGGAAACCATAAAATTAACATAGAAAAGAGTGGCAGCTTTTCTTTACTCGGACTGAGTGAGAGGCAGTACAGCTGCCTGCTGATTTTAAAGCCACCACATTAAAGATCATGATGGGTGGCCCCAGATGTGCCAGAAGATAGTCTGGCAGCTACAGTGTCAACCTGAAAGTTTAGAGAAGCAGAGCTCAGCCTTTACCTTGGCTAAAGATTTGTCATGCATCTCCCTAATGTTGGAGTCAGTATGTTTTTATGTTTTTTAATAAAGAGTATGCAAACAAAACCAGGATTAGAAGGCTTGAAAAGACACTCTGGATCCATGGTTTTTTAAGTCCAAGGATTTTCAGGCCTTAAGGTCTCAGATCATCACCTCTGGCTTTCAACATTTAACTGAAGTTTCTACATTAAGAGCTCAGTTTTTGTTCACCCCAGACTCTCAGTATAGCCAACACGGCTAAAAGTGATTTCCTTTGAAATTTCAGTGCTTCCTTGGAGAAAGACCTGTTAGCTCAGGGTTTGGAGACACCTCTCAACTGCCTGATGCTTTTGGAGTAAATGTGACGTACCAGCACACAACCTTAGGTGTGCTCAGGTAACACAAATTGAACCAGATCATCTTCAAGGTCCCTTCCAACTCAAACCATTCTGTGATTCTATGAAATCACCTTGGATTTGTTACAGACTGCTTGCAGCTCTTGTAGCTCATCTCACATGCCCAAGCACTGGGCTTGTGAACTTCATGTAACTATCCTTACACAACCCTTTGGGAAGGGTCTTGACATCTAGATAATATAAATCCCGAGACTTTGACAGCTCTCTGGAACTGAAAGTACTCCAGGAGATGAGCTTCTGAAACCAAGTTTTCAGTTCTCTCAGTCCTTGCCAGCTCCAGCCACTGAGTCTGGAACAGGATAAGGAGGGAGAACATTTGCTTCAAGGTCAGGAACAAGTTCGTACCAAATTCATGGATGGCATGTGGTCCCCCATCAAGATGAAAGGAAGTTTTCTTTTCTCAAGTCTCCTCAGTTGTGGCTGGCTGAGAAGTGACAGTATAGAAAACCTTTTTCTTGCCATTCCCATAAAAGTTCCTGCACTGGTGCGTGACAGGGAAAACACAGAGGCACAGCAAGGCAGGGCTACTGGAACCTGGAGCTAGGACCTCCCCACAGATGTCTTTTCAGAGGAGCAGGACCCAACACAGAATCATAGAATGGCCCAGGCTGGAAGGGACCTTAGAGATCATTTAATCCAACCTCCTTGTCACGGGCAGGGACACCTCTCAACTAGATCAGGCAACACATGGGGACCCAACGGGGATCAAACTCGGGACCTTGGTGTTATCAGCACCACGCTCTAACTGAGTGAGACAACCAACCCCCTCATCAAGAAACCATAGCTCTAGAAATATAATTTACCAGCTTGTGCACGTGCTGATGAAGAATTCTGGCAACACACGTGAGAATCAGGTGCCAGCATCCCTGGTGTGCCCTGTGAGAGCCTCACTTACGAGTGGTGGTGGGGGGAAGTGAGCCATGATTTCCCCAGATTGGTCAAACACATCGTTTTGGAGGAGACTGAACATAAACAAGGCAAATAAAATGAGACAGGAGATGTCAGAAGAAGGAGACAAAACAACACAAACATCTCAACACTTGCAAATATGCCTGTAGCCATCTGCAGCATTAATCCTCCAGCAGTGCTGGGGGATTCGTCCCGTTCCAGGGCTGGCAGCTGTCTAGATGAATAGTTAAAAGACAGTCTCACACACTGTAGCCAAGTCAGGCAAAGTTTGCAAATGTGGAAGAGAGGTATCCTGAGGAATACACAATAGATTCATTAATCTAAATGAGTTGAACATTCTGGATGATCTATTCCCCTCTACAACACATTAGTAAGGATGCTAACACACCTCTTGGAGCCCCCTTGACCCCCTTCTCCTCACATCTTACACAGTCCCAGATCAGGTTCAGTTGAGAAAGTCCCTCTGTAGCCATGGTATTTAGCAGCTTCTTCTCACATGTCATTTTCTCACCTCCTCTGTTGAGAGCTTGCTTTCTGCTCCAGGTGAATTTTCCCTTGCTGCCATTCAGGCTGGCTCCCTCTCGCAGGTGGGTGTGCTCAGCAGAGCCGAGGAGGTGGGAGGTACAAGCAACGAGCAAGCTCTGGAAATGTGTTACTAGTTATTCCTATTCTCTGCTAGAAGGCTTCTGTTGTCACTCCTGGGGGCCACGACTTCCTTTCTGTGTCCACCTTCCCCAAGGCAGACACCTCTGCCAGTCCATTTCATTGTGGGGGACAGGAGAAGAACGGTTGGGAAAGGGCTGGAGGACAGTCAAACACAGAGCTAAAAAAAAGCTGAAAAATGAGATTAACTAATCTTTCTGCCTCCCTGGCATGTCTTTTCACAAAATTGCTCACTTTTAATAAAACTTCCCAAAGACTAGTCTGAGAGCAGACCAACTGCATACACACAGTCTGTTCAGCAAGCATGAGTGTAAATGGGATTAGACTAAATGTGGGTCTCTGTGTGAATACAGGAAGGGAAGAAAGAGAGCCTGAAATCAATTCTTCTTGCTGGAGGTTGGTTTGGAGGCACGTCTGTCTTGCCAAAATGAGCAAGAGCACCAGAAGTATCCGCAACCAGTAACAGACCTCATCAATCAACAATTATCAAAAATATTAGGAGTTTTCACTGTTCTAGAAAAAAATCTTCATGGGCATCATAGCACCAAGGCAAACGGCAGCTGAAGATGTCTCAGCACTTCCAGTCTTGGCAGCTGGAATAACCAAAGGAAAGGTTGTTCCAAAGCTCTCTATAGGAGAGATTTTCTCAAACTGCCCTCTGCTGATTGACCCAAGGTTTAATAGACCTATTATCATCCACTCCTATGGAGTCAAAGTTGTCTCTTTCAATGATTTGTTACCAGTTGGAGAACTGGAATGTCTGGGGAACAAAACTTCGAAAAGAGCTTGTTCCCTGGTGAGTAGTGCAACCAAGTGCTGTTTCTCACTTTGCCTTCCCCAGAAATAACTTGACGGAGGGGAAGGACAAGTTCGTAGCTATCTCCTTCCCTGTTCCACTTACTCATTGGACCTGACTCCCTCCTGACAGTGGGTTTTAGGTAGATTGCACCTATTTGGCCAATGGCATCCTGGGGTGTATTAGAAGGGGGGTGGTGAGTAGGTCAAGAGAGGTTCTCCTTCCCCTCTACTCTGCCCTGGTGAGACCCCATCTGGAATATTGTGTCCAGTTCTGGGCCCCTCAGTTCAAGAAAGACAGGGAAGTGCTGGAGAGAGTCTAGCACAGGGCAACTAGGATGATGAAGGGAGTGGAGCATCTCCCTTATGAGAAAAGGCTGAGGGAGCTGGGTCTCTTTAGTTTGGAGAAGAGGAGGCTGAGGGGTGACCTCATTAATGTTTACAAATATCTAAAGGGTGAGTGTCACGAGGATGGAGCCAGGCTCTTCTCGGTGACAACCAATGATAGGAGAAGGGGTAATGGGCTGAAACTGGAACATAAGAGGTTCCGCTTAAACTCGAGAAGAAACTTCTTCTCAGTGAGGGTGACGGAGCACTGGAACAGGCTGCCCAGAGAGGTTGTGGAGTCTCCTTCTCTGGAGACATTCAAGACCTGCCTGGACACGTTCCTGTGTAGCATAATCTAGGCATTCCTGCTCTGGCAGGGGGATTGGACTTGATGATCTTTCGAGGTCCCTTCCAATCCCTAACATTCTATGATTCTATGATTCTGTGATTTTGTAGGGATGGAGAGTGCTTGATGTAATCCACACTTCCATTGCATTGTTTACCATGGTCTGATGTCAGCGAGAATCAGGCATGATAACCTCTTTTAAGACAAAAAAAAAATCTATAGAAAATAACATCTCACATTGATCCTACCTTCCCATATCCCCTATACCTGCTGTTGTTCTCTAGATATTTCATCACAGAACTAGAGAATCAAACTGAAAGAGGACAGATTTGGATTACATGTAAGGAAGAAATTATTCACTGTGAGAGCGGTGAGATGCTGGAAGAGGCTGCACAGGAATGCCCCATCCCTGGAAGTGTTTAAGGCCAGGGTGAACAGGGATTGGACTAGATGATCTTTAAGGTCCCTTCCAACCCAAACCCTTCTGTGATTCTATGATTCATCTCTATTTTTGTGATAGACTCTCCCTTTCCAGATGAATCCCAAAGTCTCTCTTGGTCATTTAAAATGGTCTGTATCAATGGTGACCCAGGCTTCTGCAGTCTCTTACATCATCTCCAGTCTGTCACCCTTTTTCCTACATTGTTGCCTCATTATTTACCTCATCTTTCACTGTTCTTCTGAGATGAGCTGTTCTTTCTTATTGTTCCCCACTCCCCATTTTCAATCAAGTTTGAGGGAAAGTCACCTGAAAGTACTAGGAGTTCCTGAGGAACAGTCTCCTGAGCACAGCTCAGTGACGCTGATGCCAGCATTATGAAGGCTGTGTTTTCCTGGATAGCATGACTCTTCGCCGCTCTTGCAAATAAAAGGAATTAGAGAAAAAGAGGACTTGAGAGGTGTGTGAGTAATACAGCATCATCTGCGAGGACACGTGCTGGGATAACACACAAAAACCAAGCTGAGAACACAGAGTACTTTCCCTTGCAAGTTAACTCTCACCACACTTGGGGAAGGTAAGGGAAGGTAGGTGTCAATGCAACAGCTGGGGAAACTGAGGCACGATGAAGAAATCTGCACAGATCTTTCAGCTGGTTTGATGAGAGCCTAAGATAAGGCTGTTTATTCTTTGTTGTGGGTTTCAGTTGTCTGAATTATGCAATAAAGCTTAACTTACTTGCATAACAGGAAGATGAGACGATGAACTTATGGATTACCTGGTTAAAGGACCTAGAGCAAGTGGGCGCGCATTTGGACCTGTCCATTACCTCCCCACTTTGGGTCTTCCTCACCTCACTGCTCTTACCCTTGTTAGCAACCAATGTCCCAGCAAAGCCTCTTCCCTTTCTTGTAACAAAATATGACCTGTAGCTCCTCTGGGAGGCTGCCCTTGAGTCTGCTGCAGGACCATCTGACCAAAGCTGGACACCAAGAGGACCCTGCTACCCAAGGATGCTGTCACAGCAAAGTGATCTGCATTTGCAGAGAGCTGGCATTTGTTCCACCCGCTGACTTTCCCACCTCTAAAGAAAACTGCAGCTCGGTGAGGGGAACAAACATGCCATAGAAGGGAAGATATCTCTGCCAAGCGCTGCAGAAATGGGACACAGATGGTGTCTTAAATGAGAACGGAAGTTTATTTGGGGGCTCTGCGCGTGACGTAGCATTGCAGATCTTGCAACAGATGACAGACACTAGGATTTCGGAGCGGGTGATGAGATAATTTTGAAGCAATCTCTGTCCATAGAGCTATTAGCTTGTCAAAAAAAAAAGAAAAAAAAAAAAGAGAAAAAATTTGAACTCAATAAATGATTCTGTAAGGATCATAGAATCATAGAATCATAGAACCATAGAATGTCAGGGGTTGGAAGGGACCTCGAAAGATCATCAAGTCCAATCCCCCTGCCAGAGCAGGAATGCCTAGATTATGCTACACAGGAACGTGTCCAGGCAGGTCTTGAATGTCTCCAGAGAAGGAGACTCCACAACCTCCCTGGGCAGCCTGTTCCAGTGCTCCGTCACCCTCACTGAGAAGAAGTTTCTTCTCGAGTTTAAGCGGAACCTCTTATGTTCCAGTTTCAGCCCATTACCCCTTGTCCTATCAGTGGTTGTCACCGAGAAGAGCCTGGCTCCATCCTCGTGACACTCACCCTTGATATATTTGTAAACATTAATGAGGTCACCCCTCAGCCTCCTCTTCTCCAAACTAAAGAGCCCCAGCTCCCTCGGTCTTTTCTCATAAGGGATAGGAATACGTAAACCTGCTTTTATTTATATGTAGGTCTGGTTCTTATAACATCCTAGTCTTAATCATGGCTATTTGTTGACCGGTTGGTCAGCCTGCATGGTCGTGCTGTTTGGCCAGGTGGTTGCTGCTAAAGGAAATATATGAGGATGGCACTAGTCTTGCTTTTTCCTGCTCTAAACATAAACTCGTGTCTCTGTCCTCTGCATGCATAATGGTTGGAAAGAACCTCTGGAGGTCATCTGGTCCAACTGCCTGCTCTAGCAGGGCCAGTAGCCCAGGACCACATCCAAGGGACTTTGGAATGTTTTTAAGAATGGAAACTCCACAAGTTCTCAGGGCAACCAGTACCAGGTCTCTCATCTTCTTCTCGTATGAGAGAACTTCTGGTCCCTTCATCATCTTCCTGGCCCTTTGCTGACCTTTTTTCAATAGCCCTATGTATCTCTTGTGCTGAAAAGTATAGCACTGGGCAGACAGAACTAAAGGAAAACCCTGCTGAAGCCTGGGATTGAACCAAGGACCTTTAGATCTTCAGTCTAACGTTCTCCCAACTGAGCTACTTCAGCTCTGCTGTGGCACTAAATTTTACAAAACCTCTTGGAATGTAATTATCTTCCAGACTTTTTGGACCAGCTTAACTGACATTAGCTTGTGAGTCAAAGGATGCAGACAAGGCAGGGCTCCAAAACAGTGATCCAAGGCACCCACACATCCTCTTTGTCCGTTTACAAGACCTCTGTATATATGTAGGATTTTAATAATGATACGACTCTGCATGATATGTAGAAGTGGAGTAGTGTAAAAATAAAGAGGTGTTCCTGAAGGGCTGACAGAGGAGTACAGTTACCTAGAGATTAGAGAAAGACTCTGTCACTCAGTGCAAGGAAAGTAAGGAGATAGACCCAGGTCTCTATACATATAAAGCTAGTGATGAGGAAGCTGAATGTGAAGCAACAAGGGCAATGGAGGATGAAGAAAAAGACAAATTGATTGTAAGGAGGGCTCAAGAGATGACTGTGAGTAGTAAGAGAGTAAAAAGGACAATCAATCACAAAATGCTCTTCTCTCTGCTTCTGGGTGAAGACACCAACTCATCTCGCTTCTCAGACCTTCTTACGCTTTAGTGCTGTTTAGAGTGTCAGACTTGGATACCAATTGTGTTGACTAATGCGATTCTCTTCCATCTGTGTTCATCTGGGATGCCACAGATATTCCCTGGTCCACAGCACATGCTGCTGACGGCAAAGTAGAGATCAGAACTGGGTGGAGCACAGAGGTATTTAACCCTTACCAATAAAGCGAATAACACTATCCAAGAGAAAGTGCTGGTTGCATTCACAAACTGGTCTGACATATCCAAAACACCAAAACGCCTTCTATGTGGGGAAAGATTTGTGTGTACTGGTGAGAAATAAGACAGTGGGGCTCCTTGTTGTACTAAAGACCAAGTTCCATATCATAAATCACAGCTAAAATATGGTTTAACAACAGAAACCTTGATCTGAGGACCAGCCAAGAGGAACAGCATAGAACAGACATTTCTAGTATCTTTTTACAGACCTTACAGAAGAATCAGGAGTTATCCATGGAGCCTGGCTAATCCTTTCACACCAATCTGTCTCTCTCCAGCAAGGAAATGGGAGCCAGGAATATTCATGCAGTGATATGGGACATGTTTGCACAGCCCACCAACTTATTCTGCAAATAGCCGATTTTCACTCCCAATCTACCATCTTCCACCAGCTCCAGATTCACATCTCCCCAAAATACATATGTGAAATGCACAGTAAGTTTTCCATGTCTGCTGAAAACCTGATGGCAAAGTGCGTGAAAAATACATTTAATCTGTGTTTGAATGTTCAGATTGACAGCAGCAGATATTTCCTCGCAAAGATTTATTAGATAACAGTTCCAGATACCTAAGGGCTCCTAAACTAGGCTACAGAACATCTTGCAATATCCAGGCATCAGGATCATACCCTAAGTGATTTTCCTTTCTGTAAAACCGCTTCCAACCCTGACTCCCAATGGTGACCTCATGATCACCAAGGAGCTGTCCACACACGCATGGCTGAGTGTCTCAGCATCTCTGTGCTTATGAGTTGGGGATCCTTTTGGACAGGTGAGCACTGCTACAGAGTTTCTGTTTCTTGTCCATTTACACTTATAATTTTTCTCCTCTATGTGTATTGCTAGAGTCTGAACCATAGGCCCTGAACAAAAGTTGACCTATAGATGAACCTCACAACCCCACACTATAGTATTAATCACATATGTAATGTATTGATAATCTATCTTAGCATATGTATCCTAAAGCTAATCTGTAAAAGCTTTGCTGTAACACTAAATGTGCTGTGAGAACTGTCAGACTAATCTTTCTGTATGTAAAGGCCAGGTGCAAGGCTGGGAAACGAGCTGCCTCTTGCTTTGTTAGAAGCATGTTACAAGGCCATGAGAGCAGAAACCTGGCTTGGGTGAGAAATATGCGATTTAGGACCAAAACAGATCTGGACACTCCCTTGTGTTCTTCCTTTAGCACTGGCCAGGCTGTGGGAGGAATCCAACTGAGTGGACAACACCAGATGTTCCCAGGTTCGAAGTGATGTAAGGTTGTTTATTTACTAGTATAAAAACTGAACCCTCTTGCAGTGACTTTGGAGACCTCACCTATGAGTGGACACACTGTGTAAGATTTCCCAATGGCCAGGATGGTTCTCCAGAATCCTCGCTGCAACAGGGGCTCCCCAGCCAGTGTGGATCTGGATGCTGATATCCATTGGTGATGGATCTTTCTTAATAACTACCCTTAACCCCATATAGTACTGATTAGGTGCATTACCCTGTTTGTTCTCCTTGCTGCTTAAAACTAGAGTATAATCAGCTTGCATTGACTTATTCTTGTAATATTTTGAACTAGACAGTGAAACAAGATGACCCTTCTCTTGGTGCCTGTGTCGTTTTCTGCAGGACACCCCTCCCTGGGCCAATTATCAAACCAATATGTGACCTAGAAACATGCCAGATCCAGCCCTTGAAAGCTCTGTGGTGCTGAGAACAGGCACACATAAATCCAGGGCAGCACTAAAGCCCATGGCCACCAGACAACCCAACCTAAAAAATTATTCTGCTGTTACATTTTATGTCTGGTAGAGGTGCTGATATGAGGGGAACTTAAGATATTGCTCAGGGATCTGGAGCCGTGGAAGAGTGATTAAGTTTCAAGCCTGAAATGGAAATGAGAGACCCTTGTTATTTCCTCTACTGACTGTGTCTCTCACCTCCATCTGGATCTCAAGATCCATATGAAGAAGGTGGTTGGGTATTGGCACTCGTAAGTCTTTCCAATTGTCCATGAAAGAGGATGAGGAAGAAATCTTGCAATCTGTCCCCTGCAAAATCATCCACAAAACAAGTCTGTACATCCAGAGCAGGTTATATTTATCTACACAAGATGCTTACAGGAGCAATTCCTTGAGCTCAGTGACTAAGGATCCTACAAATACAGCTTGGATCAGCCTGCAGTAACAGAAAGCTGGCATATTTTTCCTCATTTGGATACTGAAGAAACTGAAGGGAAAAAAAAAAAAAGAAAGGTTTGCATCACCATATGATTTATTAGATGATAATTGTACGTTCCATCATAGTTGTTTACTGGTATGGAAAGCTTTGCTTTGAAAGGTTCCTAATGTCTGGAGTGTGGTGGACTTGCTCGAGGCTTATTTTTTCTTTAAAGACTCCATATATTTTGAAATATCAGTGCCTCTGATTCTGTGAAAAGAGAACTGTTTTGCTCTTCCCTTAAGAACAGTGAGCTATGTAGCATTCCCAGCATTGATGATGATCTCCAAATTCCTAGAAGGCCAGATGGGGACATCAGTATCATGGGTAGTGAAGACCACAAGAGAAGATCTGATGCACCTGGTAGGACTTTCTTCTGCAAACCCCAGCAGTTTCAAAAAGGTTCCCAGGGTGACATTCATCTCACCTGACTTCTTAAGGGACAACAGAGCAAATCTCTGATTCTGACCTAAACACTGTACAGATCTCTGTATGCACCTCAGACATTATTAGAGTGTGGATCTGGCAAACAGAGCATATCCTTAGAATCACAGCATTATTTGGTTTGGAAAAAACCTCTAAGATCATGGACTCCAACTATTAACCCAGCAATGCCAGCTCCACCACTAAACCATGTCCCTAAGCACCACATCTACATGTCTTTTAAATATCTCCAGGGACAATGACTCCACCACTTCCCTGGGCAGTCTGTTTCAGTACCTGATAACCCTTTCTGTGAAGAATTTTTTCCTAATATCCAAACTAAACCTCCCCTGGTACAACCTGAGGCCGTTTCCTCTTGTACTATCGCTTGTTACATGGGGGAAGAGGCTGATCCCCACCTCACTACAACCTTCTTTCAAGAAGTTGTAGAGAGCGAGAAGGTCTCCCCTCAGGCTCTTTTCCTCCAGGCTGAAAAACTCCAGTTCTTAGTTCTAGCAGCAATTCATATATGCACCAAGAACAGCCTTGTTAGGAGATATAGCTCTGCTCCCTGCAACCACACCAGAAACTAGATTACCCAGTGACAATGAGAAAAAGTATATCCATTACTAAGTGCTACTGAAACATTGGCTTTCCCTTGAGCACACACAGTTTGATGCACTGTGTGGTATGAGGGTCTCCGACAGGGTGGTCCTGTCACCAGATGAACTCTTGTAAATATTTTGTTTTGCTGTCCACCACCTGATTGCTGTCCACCAGTCTATATGAGCTGTCCTAGAGCATAGTGCATGGCCCAGGGACCAGGAACCAGCTCTAATGAAGCCATAACACCCTTTTTTTTCCCCAGAGAAATCATGTTACAGAGTCACTCTATGGGGTTTTCCAGAATCTATATTATGCTCATTGCAAAGATAGGCTGGATCCTAGCAAGTTTTTCTCCAAATTTAATTAGAGCTGACAGCCCATATGTCTTCTGGGTCTGCACAAATCCCATTCATCTTTCAGCTCTGTCTGAGTTTTTGGGGTGTGTTGCGGGGGGTTTCTCTGCATTGGGACTTAACGTCTATCGGAAGTGAAGTTAGCCAGAGCAGAGGAAAGCCTTCTCAAGGCCAGTGGTGCCACCTAATGGGAAAATTCCCAGGGAACCAATTTCTCGGAAGTTGCATCCTTAATTGGAATGTTACGTGACGTAGAAATGGAAATGAGTAGCTCTGATGTAAGTCTCTCTTTTCTGCTGCTTTACGACCATCCCTCCGTCAGTCTAATCCCTTTTCTCCAGTATCTGCGACGCACACATGAGACCGCCCCGGAAAATTCATTCTCCTTCCTGCTTAACCTCACCCTCAGCAATCCCTGAAGCTACTGAAGCATCTTTTTTGACTGAATGCTCAGAGTCCGTCTGGAGAGGAAATTATCCCAGAATTTTGGATTACAAAGAACCAAAGCCAAAACAAGAGGGAATGAGGGGCTGCCAGGGAGGGACCAACACTCTCTGGGTTTTCTCCTTAGTTACACATTTGCAAATGAGAGGTGAGACAGGCTCTCTGCATTGCAGCCTCCACGCACTGTTACAGCTCAGCAGTGTCTGGAATCAGATCGTAGCTCTGCAAAAGAAGTGATAACGTCTCAAAAGCAGTGCCTGATAGAAGTTCCCACATGGCAACCCCCTGTAACCTCTTTGCATCATAAATAACCACGAAAGTGGGCAGGAATGAGCTGTGAAGCTTGGTCTCAAGGGATTATTTTATTTCCCTGATTGTGCTGTCTTCCCAGCACCTACACCTATTTCCTCATGACAATCTAGCTCACCACAGCACCCTTCCTGTCTTTAATTTATTATAGTGGTTGGAGCAGGGTCTTGGTTTTTCTTAGATCTCATCTCACCAATGAATCACAGGTTTTAAGCCGTCTCAGTCAAGCTTTCATTATTTCACTTTCTCTGAAGCTGAAAGGTATTTCCAAGATATTTTTCCTTTTCTTTCCTGGATGAAGATGTTTGCAAGGACCGGCAGTTCTTATAGTTATGCAAAAATACTGAAAAAAAAAAATCTGTTATGTGATGTTTAAGCATTGTTTCTGCTGTTCTTGTAGGGAGGGCATAAGTGAAGGTGTGTGGGGATCTAGTCCCGCTCTCAGTACCCCTCTGAGCTGAAACAGCATCACAGGCAAGATGGTAGCTCACAAAACCCCTGTGCAATTTCATGGCTGAAAAGGAGGTTAACATTTAGGGCAAAGGGGAGAAACCTGCAATTAAACCGTCTCGAATCATTAGTTCTAGCAAGGAGTCTAGCTCTGCTAATAATGATGACTCTGCAGCTGCGGATGGTGCTGCTCAGAGCCTTAAACACTGCCTGGTAGAGGTGACCAGGCACTGGCAATTGCCCTCAGAGCTCAGGCTATTTCCAGTGACCTATTATATCCCTTGCCTTGAACCCAAACAAGCGGAAAGGGGTTCATTGGGAGGAGTGTTGGCATTGGGAAGTCTGTGGATCCAAAGCATGATACTCAGGGCTTGGGGGAAACACCCCAAAGAGTTGGACAATAAAGGGCTGAGCCCCAGTGAGCCATGGAGGAATAATCTCAAGGTGTGTGAGAGTCATAGAAGGTAGGTCCAGTTCTAACTTTAACTTGTTTGACTCTTTTTTTTTTCCCCCTCTTAATTCTTCACTGTGTAGTGTCTACAGGATTATTCAAATACCTAAAAGCAACATCACCTGAAGCATAGTGTCCTCAAGCATGGGGGTGAATGTCCAGGAGGAGTATCCAGGGAGGACTAGAGAGGAAAATTCAAGGCTCTTAGCTGTCACATGAGTAGCTTGCAGTCAGGATTTAGCTCAATGAGTTCTTTCCTCTGTCTTCTTCCTCTAGCCTGGGAGCTATGTGGTGCTGGGGAAGGTGAACTGAGTACCTTCCACCAACAGCCTGTCCACAGGCAGACTACACCAGGTAGCTTGGGAGGAGATAGTTGACATATGGTGCTGTGGGTGAGACCTCACAAGCCAAGACAAGTGCATCTTGGAGAGCTCAATTTTTTTTCATCAGATGTTGGAATCATTATATAGAGTTTGAAGCAAAGGCAACGTGTTCTTTTATCTGCCCCAAAAGTTGGTTGTTGAAGCCCGTGTCTCTGAAGAATCCCACCACAACAAAAAAAAAGTGTATTGGAACTTAAGTTCCTCCAAGCCGCTCTGCTAGAGGAAAGAAGTCTGTGACAGGAGAGACCATTAATAGGCAAATATCGCCTTTGCATTAGTGTCCAGATGCTGTTCCCCTCACCTGGGCTGCTGTTTCAGTCAGAATGACACTGGTGGCTGTCACCCACTTCTGCTGCAAACACAGCATTAAGCACTCTCAGCAGGGCAATTGCAGGGTCTCGTTTCTCTGCATCCCTTTCCCTCAACCTGAAACTGCTCAGCCCATTCCCCACCCTTGGGGAGATCCCACAAATATTCCTGTGTCTTGCTTGGACTTGTGTTCTTCGAGGAGGTCCTTTGGCTCACACCTTTCTCCTGATTTCACCCTTTCTGTTCTGCTCCCATCCAGAGATCATGCAAACCAAACAGATACTTGTTTACCATCTCAGCACTGCATTGCATAACTCGTCTGTCCTTCCTGAACTAAATCTGTTTGTAGATAAGTGACCTTTTCAAAGTCACAACTTTAGTGTAACTACCCTTTCTGGATGTAGGCTTTTGGGAGGGGAACTCCTGCTCCTTTGATAGAAATCTGTCATGTTCCAGATGGTTAAACTAATAAATTTTGTTTTATGGAGCTGGTTTGGTATGTGCCATGTTTTTCCCAGAGGTGCTGAACAGCATCTCAGTAAAATTAGTAAAAGGAAAAAAAAAAATCCATACTGATGGAGGAACTGTGCCTCAGTTTCCTATCAGTAAAAGTACTCTCTGCTCTAACTGGTGAGAGCATTTGCTCTCAAGCATTTGAGGCTGGCAAGTACTCAGGTCTGAGAAGCACTGTTCATTCTCAGTTTGAGCCATAAGTGGCCCTTTAGTGTTCCCCATCCTTCAAAGCACTGCAGACAGATAGGTAACCTTAATTCTGATAGGCACTGAAGTACATTAATTTCTTCTCCCAGACACCCCTTCCCAGCTCCTTTTGCCTCTTGCCTAAGTGCAATCTGCCCTGATTTCCACACACAGGAAAAATTTTGGACAATGAAAGAATGAAAATTAAAGGTCTGCTTGCCAGGCACTTGAAGCTGCTGAGCTGGGATGATCAGTAAGACCAACCTGTCTAATAACTTTTATAATGGTACAAAGCCCACTGAAATCGCTGGAGAAAACACTGTGGAGTGAGCGATTGACCACACAACAGAGCAAGAGAGAACAGACATTAGGAAAACCCAAGAAGAAGAAAAGACAGACTTCCATGGGCTTCTCTGTTGGAGCTCCAGCTGGGAAGCTGGCACAGAAAACAGACTGGAAAACTTTTCAGTTCTCTTGGTCTATTATGTCCTATACTGCACCATGATGTGCGATTGTATAACTAGTCTTAAATCACACTAAACTACATAAATTACCTCCAATAATCCCCCTTGTCTTCAAATGCTGACACTTTTTTTATTCTAAAACACAGCAATCTTGCTATATTCCATATAATTGTATAACATGCATGGCTCATCACTGCCTCTTGGGTAAATAAAACTTACGTTCCACAGCATGTACCTAGTCAAACGTAATTTTCTGCATCTCCTATTTTTTTAAGTAGAAAGACAGTTGGAAGTGATTGGAAGGTACATCAGTGCTTAAAATGTAAAGAGTTTGGAAAAAAACAAAACAAAACAAAACAAAAAGAACACACCACAATTCCCAAATCTAAATGTTAATGTTTAACAACTTAACTTTTTATCAAAGTCCCCAAAACTGGAAAGAGCAAGGTGCATGTTGCTATTGCTCAGTAAAACAGCTCCAACTTCATGAGCAAGCCTTGTGCAGGAGCTGTTTCAGAGGCCCCATAGAGAGAGTCTTCATCCAAAGCACTGGCAAAAGCTACATCTTGCATGTAGATGGATCTGGATCTGTAGGTGGATCTGGAAACGTTCATACAAAAGTCCTGCAACGAGCTAGGACCAGACTATTCCTGTGAGGATGGCGAAGAAGGGCTGGAGCATCTTTAGCTTCCTCTACAGCAACCTCCTGCAGTTAAAGGCCGTCAGTTCACTCATCTGCTTCATCTTTTACAGGAATCTTAGTGCCAAAAGAGGCAACCATAGAATCATCACAGAATGGTTTAGGTTGAAAAGGACCTTAAAATCATATAGTTCCAACATCCCTTCCATGGACAGGGACATCTTCCACTGGACCAGGGTGCTCAAAGCCCTGTCCAACCCAACCTTGAACAATTTCAGGGAAGGAGCTTCCACAAGTTCTCTGGGCAACCTGTTCCACTGTCTCACCACTCTCACGGTGAAGAGTTTCTTCCTCATATCTAACCTGAATCTCTTCAGTTTGAAACCATTACCCCTCATCCTATCACTACACATAAAGAGACTCTCCACCTTTCTCATAGGCCCCTTTAAGAACTGGAAGGTTGGCTATAAGATCTACCTGGAACCTTCTCTTCTCCAAGCTTAACCTTAACACTATCGGTCTATCTTCATATTGTAAATGCTTCAACTATGGCGTGTCTTGGCACTAAGAAAGGAGATGAAGGTTCAAATCCTCAGTACACGTGAGGAGAACAGAACTTTTAGGATCAGGTTTCATGTTCTTCTCAGGAGGCTGTAGGTATCATGGAGAACTTCAGCTTGGCCAACTGAAGCTGGTTCACTGTTATTAAACATCACTCATCATGCCAGGCTTTAAAACCCAACTTTCTGTTTAGATCTTTATTGCCAGACATGGTCAAACAATATGTTTGGGGACAAATCTATTTACTGATTTTTCCAAGTGCAGCTCCCGTGGTGGGACTTCATGGACAGCTATGGTCTAATACAAGGGTTTCCTGGCAATTCAAATCAATGTCATTGTTTAGTCTGCAGCTTCAACAGGAAGGATCTCAGTCCAGTGCAAGATATTCTCTACCCTTACCTAGGTGATTCCATCAAGTGTTTTCTGACCAGCAAGTTAGCTTTTGAACCTTGAAATCTGTGGGTGATACTGGTCGTGGGCTGATGCGTGTCAGAGTCTTTCTTGTCTAGTTATGTGCAATGACAGGACCAGTCTGGAGGGTATCGCCGGAGAATGGGGACAGGAGCAAGTCCTGCAACCAACATAGGCTTGGCAGAGCAAAGATGCTTAGTGAATCCGTCCCCCCATCGTCATTTTGACATGGAAAACATGGGAATAATTGACCTTTTCTTTTTACTAACATGTTAGAAGGACATTGATTTAAAGCTAGGGAGATCCACATGCAGTAAACAAGATAATGGCACTAATAACCCACTCCCAAGCCGTGCAATTGATTCACCACGGCTAATGCATCCGGCGTGAAATGAACCTGATTGACAACCGAGTTTGATGGGAACATAAGAGAGTTTTCAGGGGGAGAAGCATCGACTCAAAAGGACACATGGTAGCTTATGTGGGTCCTGTGTGGCAGGGCTGACATTGGCTGTGGTGTCCAGATTCAAACATCCATCCAAGATCTAGACAAGTCTAAGCCTTATTCTTCCTCAAATACTGTGTTCAGTTTTTGACCTGTCATAACAAGAAAGATGTTGAGGTGCTGGAGCACCTCCAGAGAATGGCAACAAAACTGGTGAATGATCTGAAGAACAAGTCTTATGAGGAGTGGCTGAGGGAACTCGGGTTGTTTAGCCTGGAGAAGAGAAGCCTGAGGAGAGACCTTATTTCTCTCTACAACTACCTAAAAGGAGGTTGTAGCGAGGTGGGGGTCTCTTTCCCCATATGAAAAGCAATAGGACAAGGGGAAATGGTATCAAGTTGCACCAGGGCAGGTTTAGACTGAATATTACAAAAAATTTCATCCCCAAAAGAGTTCTAAAGCATTGGAACATGCTTCCCAGAGAAGCAGTGGAGCCACCACTCCTGGAAGTGTTTTAAAGATGTGTAGATGTGGTGCTCAGGGACATGGTTTAGTGGTGGACCTGACATCTCTGGGTTAATGGTTGAGCTTGATAATCTTAGAGGTCTTTTCAAACTTAAACAGTTCTATGATTCTATGATTCCTCCCATATTTCTCAAATTGACATGCTACTACCCTCTAGTCCCAATAATTCCTCTGGAGAAGCTGGATGTTAGAATTTAAAATAAGAGTATCCTGTGCGCAGCCCATCCCCGCCCAAAATAATTTTTAATTTCCCCCTCTCCCTTTCTTCATTTTCCAATTGCTTCTCTGGACATCAAACTTTCAATATTCATCAAGTTAAAAACAAAAAAAAAAGAAAAAGGAAAAATCCCAGCCAGAAAATGATTGTACTCTGACTTTCAAAACCTGAGTACCCCAGGTGGGAAAAGACAGCGAGAAAAACCTGTAAACAGAAAATAGCAGAGCGACTCCCACTCGCTGAAGCTGCTGCCTCTCCCTCCGAAGGCGGCACACAGATGAGTCACGATAAAAAGCATCTCTCTCCCCATGGGGCCGGGGCTCTGCCTTGCCCACCTGCCTTCCCCCACCGAGGAGGTGGGTAGTGCATCACCCCCCAGCCACTGTGAGTCAGGAGACCTTGGAGATTCAGAATTGTCCCTGAGGGGTGAGGTAAAGCCACCTGCCAGCTTCTGCTCATCTGACATTCAAATGGTATTACATCCCAGCAGGGTACAGTAATTTTAGAGAGGGGGAAGCATGGGGGGAGAAGCAGCCCCTGTGGCTCTGGGAAGAGTCGGTGATCTCGAGCGCCTTTGCGGATGCTGAATATGTGAGCCCCCCGCGGTTTGTAGGAGGGTGGTCAGACCTCCTGACACGTCGACAGCTTTTCCCTATGCAGAAATGATTTCAGGAGCAGCGCTCAGCCCGAGAGCCATGTGAAAGGGAGATTTCAGGGGTTTAGCTACAGACTGATATTGCTGAGAACTATTGAGCAAATAGGCATAACTAAGTGTGTGAATAATCGTTGTCCTTCACGATTGCTTACTGGCTTATTTTACACCTACTTTAATACTTACAGTGGCAAAGGGTGGTTTTGTATCTCAGAGGAATTCAGGGCCTCAGCCCTTCCCTAAAAAAAAAAAAAAAAAAAAAAAGTTTGAATTAAGGGTTCCCACAGCCAGGAAGAGGAGTCTAAATATAAGTCTGTGAAGCAAAAGGCTTCTTTGTTATTTAATATACATGAAACTGGGAGAAAGAAAAGAAGTTCAGCTCTCAGTCTGAATTTGCATGTCATTTCAGAGGCAAAAAATCTGTATTTCTGTTAGCAAATTATTTTGCCCTAGATCAAAGGGTGAACGTAAATTATCACCCCAGTAAAGGTTCTCCTAATGGCTAACAGGACAGAGGGAAAATTCAAAACTCATGCTAGAATCACGGAATCACAGAATTGTTGGAATTTGAAGGGCCCTCTAGAGCTCAGCTAGCCCAGCCCTCCCCTGCTAAAGCAGGATTGCCCAGAGCACATCACACAGGGTTGCATCCAAGCACGTTCTGAAAGTCTCCAGAGAAGGAGACTCTGTAACCTCCCTGGGCAGCCTGTGCCAGGGCTCTGTCACCCTCACAGTAAAGAAGTTCTTCCTCATATTTAAATGAAACTTCCCATGTTCCAGCTTGTGTCTGTTGCCCCTTGTCGTGTCACTGGGCATCACTGAAAAGAGTCGGACTCCATCCTCCCTGCACCCACCCTTTAGATATTTATAGACATCGATAAGGTCTCCTCTCAGCCTTCTCTTCTCCAGGCTAAAGAGTCCCAGCTCTCTCCACCTTTCCTCATAAGAGAGATGCTCCAGTCCCCCAATCATCTTCATTGCCCTCCTCTGGATTCTCTCCAGCTAGCTTCAAAGCTGTCTCTTTCTTAGGTTTTCAAGTTATTCCAGGCATGTAAGTATTGATCGTCTGGTAACTGCCAGAGGGGAAAGAAGAAAGAAAGAAAGAAAGAAAGAAAGAAAAAAAAGGAAACAAAAAAAGATATTGTTGTTGAAAAGTTCTGAAAACAAGCAAACTGTGTTTGCTGAGTCTTTCCCCATCTGCTCCTCTCCATAGCACTAACTGCATTTGCTGCTGTATTTCACGCTGTTCTCGTAGTCTTAAGTAACACGCTCTAACTAATTGTATAGTTTTGCCAGCAGATATGCAGCCACGTTGTTTTTAGCCTTTTTTTTTTTTTTTAACATTTCTCCAGGACGTGGAAAGCCCTTAATTTTCCCATCATCCTAATGCAAGCAAAAGTGAGTAGCAGGGGTTAGTTGTTGCATCCATTAGGATGCTAAGAGCTGGAAGACTCCTCAGATCATGTGGACAACAGCTGGCATCTAACCTGGATGGTGAAACCTATGAGTGAAACCCGCAAACCCTGAACAACTCCATTTGAAAATTCAAGTCAAATCCTCACCAGGATCTTGTTTCTATAGCTCTGGGTATGACCTATCTTACCTAGAGAGGACTCTGTGGAGTGTTCACCATTCCTTCTGGGTAGTGAGGGCAAGGCGAGTCCACTCCCTCCCTTTGCTTGCCTTCCAGCAACACAAAAATAACACTCTCCTGCTGACTCAATCTGTGAGATAGGGACTGGGGTTTCATCTGAGAGCTTTTTCCTCCCTAAGATGGGAAGATACAGGCTGTTAGCTAATGACACATGAGGATTAAAAAAAACCCAAAACACCACCCTTCTGTTGCTACAGTGGCTGAGTTTGAAAAATGCCAGCCAAGGATTGTATGCAGAGAGGGATAGAGAGACACATGCTTAGAGGCAGATACATATTTCAAAAATAAAAATTACTCTTTTCGTGGAACAACACAAATATCTGTAAAGCTGTGGACAGATTTGCAGATAGATGATATTTTCCCAGTAGCTGGGGGAGTCTCTTTTGTTGGCAGAATGCTGTCATGCAGGACATGCCAGCATGTCTCCGTATCGCACTGACAACGTGAAAACTAATTGAAATAATACCCACAACGCAGCTGCTGGGCTTCCCCCAGGAGAAGACGCAGCCCACACGTGGCGTAGGTGGGTGTGTGCGATGTAGGTCATGGCACACTGCTTCGCTCTGCAAGGGCAACCTTCCTGGTGGATGATTGACAAATGTTTCCCTCCACATCTTCAGCAAGTCTAGCAGGAACTGTTAGCTCTAGGGTTGTCTAATTATACCCGGTGTGTTAGGACAAGAAACAAGAGATGAGTCACAGAACCACAGAATGTTCGGGGTTGGAAGGGATCTCAAAAGATCATCTAGTCCAGCTCCCCTGCCAGAGCATGATCACCCAGAGCAGGTCACACAGGAACGTGTCCAAGTGCATTTTGAATCTCTCTAGAGAAGGAGACTCCACAACATCTCTGGGCAGCCTGTGCCAGGGCTCTGTCACCCTCACTGTGAAAAAGTTTTTCCTAATATTTTTGTGGAACCTCCTCTGTTCCAGCTTGTATTCGTTGCCCCTTGTCCTATTGTTGGACATCACTGAGGAGAGCCTGTCTCCGTCCTCCTGACGCTCATCCTTTACATATTTAGAAACATGAGTAAGTTCACCCCTCAGTTTCCTCTTCTATAAGCTGGAGAGCCCCAGCTTCCTCAGCCTTTCCTCATAAGGGAGATGCTCCACTCCATCACTTTGTGGCTGCGCTGGACTCTTTCAAACAGTTCCCTGTCCTTCTTGAACTGACGGGTTCAGAACCAGACACAATATTCCAGATGCAGCCTCGCCAGGGCAGAGTTGAGTCTGTAAATCTCCGAGCTGGGTGAGAAATTGGAGCAAAGATTCCTTCCAGTTCTCACCTAAATGGTTTCTTGAGCTCATTCCGGGCCAAGAACATTGCAGGATCAGAATACAGAGGAGACCATATGATTCCCAGCATGCCAACAGGCTGAATCGTGATAAGGGAGATCTTTTCTCTGTAGATAAATGTTTTCACTAGTGTGTTCAGAAAGGCACTGAGGCAGCACAAAACGCGCAGATGGGTTTTTGTTATGATCCAACAGTGAAAAAAAGAGCATCTGTAGAAGATATCCAGGTCTGGAGGTGTGCTGGTAAGTGCATCTGGGACACTACAACACTCTCGACTCACCTTCCCAGATTGTGGTTGCATTAGCTGGCCTGTGGGACAGACCTCTTCAAGACGCCCCTTTCTTAGTATGCAGCAACTAGCCATAGGATGCCTGCACCCTTGACCAATCTAAATCAGGTGCGTCGCTCTTTCACTCTGGACCACACCCTCCCACCTCCCCATTCTGGGGATATCTGCCAGCAGAGCAATCTCAACTCCACTCTTGCCCAAGGTGGGTTTCTCTGTCTGAGTTAGTCACTCTCAGCATCCTGTTGGTGGGAAGAGATGCCACAAGGCTGAGGGCACAGGTTATCTCTTCCTGCAACAGGTGACTAATGTAGCTCAGAGGAATCCCACCCTAAAAACTCCTCTCTCCCATTTCTTTCAGAGGGATGAAACACCTCTCCTGTGAGAAGAGGCTCAGAAACTTGAGATTGTTCAACCTGGAGAAGAGAAGGCTCCAGGCTGGTGAAACAATGGCAGAAGTTGCCCAGGAAGGTTGTAGAAGCCCCATCTCTGGAAACCTTCAAAGTCAGGTTTGATGAGGCTCTGAGCAAGCTGATCTAGTTAAAGATGTCAATGCAGAGAGTTTAGAACTGGATGACCTGTAAAGGTCCCTTCCAGCCCAAATCATTCTATGCTGTTATGATTCTATTACAAAGGGAGCTGAATGTGACCACCTCAGATGGAATTCTTCAAGGTGAGATGAGGCAGATCCCAACCCAAGTGTGTCTTAGTTACTAATTCCAGGGGGACAACCCATCTTGGTTCTTTCATTGTATTGTGGACAGGCAACAGATGCCCACTCAGACAGAAGAATCAAGTCCCGCAGTTACAGGATTTCCATGAGTGAGGGTCCTGCTGTTTACTTTGCTCCTGTCTAGAACTATGACTGTTCACACACAAAAAAACCAAGAAGGAAGGTAAGACATGGTCCTCCCCAAAGACAGAAATGTGCTGTATTCACTTCCCAGTTCTTTCATAGGGCCAAACTATTTTGCTATGCAGGCTGGATGCAAATCAAGGTAGAACCGAGATGGGTGAAAACCTTCCTGGCCTGAGAAGTTCCAGCTGCGTGTCACAAGTCCCCACCAAGTCCAAAGTCCTTAAAACTCTTGTCCAGGGGGTAATGTCTACAATATCCCATCATTGTTATCTATTTGATAGCCTGACTATAAAACTAAGGATATGCAAATATCTGATGTGACCATCTACATCTTTGCACCTTTGTTCTGTCACAGTTGATTGCGCCCAGATACTAAACTGTTGAACACCCAGCAATAAAGATCTTGAAAGTAAGAAAGTTCACTATCAAGTGAGAAGCTTTCAGAATTTATAGGTCATAACAGTCCTTAAAAAAAAGGGGGGGGGGAAAGGAAGTGTACCTTAACTGATTGCAGCTTGGGCCACAGTTATTGCCTTTGGTGCTGCGTCTTTCCTATCAGCCTACCTCAACCAAGTCCTACCCGCTTCTAGGTTTTTTTTTCCCCTGAGGGCTAGTGAGTCCACACTGAGTTCCATGTTCCATCCCAAGTATCTAACTGGTGGGACTCATCATGCACAAGTAAGTGAAACTCTTAGCCAGTCCCAGATGGGCAAGTTCTAGTGAGTGATTTGTGCGTCCAAATATTTCTAGAAATAACTAAAAACCTAGCAGCTCCTCCATTTTGGACAACAAAGGTCTTATGGGTGCTTTAACCACTGAGCTACTGGTTTTGATGGGAAAGGACTGACACCTGGAAGGTGCAGATGCTGGCCAACTTGGACTTCATTGCTAGAGAAGTGTTTACCATCCCATGGAACCACTTCTTTCTGCTGACTGAAGAGATACTACTGATGATCAGCATAGGATAAACACCATGTAGCTGGATGGCTCCATACAGACAATTAATTCCTTCCCATTGAAGAGTGTTTTCAATATTTTTGTCCCCCTTGAAGTTAGCAAGACGCTCTCATCATTACCTTCACTCACAGTTGCTCAGGGTGCACAAAATCTACCAGCCATACGCCAGTAATTAAAGGTCGTGACTGCCTGCCTCCCCTGTTACAGGACAGAAACCTGGTGCTAAAAGCTTGCCTGTTAAAGCCCAGACACATTTCAGGACACCAAAATCATTGGGGATAGCTCTGTTTTTGGAGAAGTCCTCTTTGTCCAGATGAGGCACTACAAAACTACCGAGAAAGAGCAATAGTCATTATTTCTGTCAGGGGGATGCTGAGGTTTAAAAAGAGGAGAGCTCCAAGGGTTTCAACAAGTCTGTTTGAAGGTTGTTTCTACAACTTGATACATCCTTTCCGCTTGTAGGGATGGTTTGAATAAGGGGGAGTGGATTTAAGTCCTTTCTCTTTAATGCAATCAACTGCAAATTCAGATGGCAGGATCTTTATTGAAGCTGGAACAGAAGATAATTTGAATTTAGAAGAAACTCTGAATGACCCTTCTTTGGCATTAGCTCATTTGACACGGATAGAGCTACGGGCACATTCAGCTAGAGGCAGTATACGAAAGACAAGTAGCTGCAAATGTTGTGTTTAAGGTTCAGATTTTAGATGCAGTCTCAATGCTGGAGTTCATGACCATGGAGCCAACTTGCTTCTGTGAGTTGAGCCATCTGGCTTAAATGTGAATCAGAAAGATCTTCAAGAGCCATCATGTCTCTGGACGACAGCTTGAGTATACGTGCTGCTTAGGACATAATGTATGGACAAATTACAGTCCTGTTTATCCTTTTTCCACACCTTCTCCCTTCAGTTCTTGCAGAGAGGTAACTGAATGCCCATTTACACCTCTCCAGATGAAGGGCCTCATAATTAAAAAATCAAATTTGGCAGAGAAATGACTGGATGAACAATATGTTGGAACAAGATTCCTTATGCAGGAATCAGAAACTTACTGGAGTGCAGAGGATAGATAGCAGATTTTCATTCTTCAGTCTAATTTAACATGGTAAGAAATTTGACTAAGGCATACTTTGATGGCAATTAATAGAGGGGGGGTGTTGTTTGTTTGTTTGTTTTTATTGATAATGTAGTAGCTCCTAAGTCCCAATACTATATGACAGATTGATGTGGAAGTCACAGCTCTGAAGAGCACTTAGTGTAACGATCCAGCCCAGAGGCATTCTTCCTACTAAACAATTCCACTAAGTCTAAATTCTTGGGCTGAGAACAGATGAAAAATGCGTGTTTGGTAAATTCAAAATTATTCCTGAGTTTCTGTTAGTTTCACAAATTATTTGGTCTCAGACAAACAAAACACTTTGCAGGAAGCACAAAATCTGTAGGAGATAAAACATCTCATTTAAAAATAAAACCTTCTGATTTTCTGATTGGAAGTGACATTTGTTCAATCAGAATTGGGTTTTGCAGAAATCAGAAACAAGCATTGAAGTGAAACATTCCCTTTGAATGAAAGCATTATCTACTTTCCACTTTACCAGAGAAAAACAATGTTTGATGAGACCCTATACAAAATACTTTATTGGGCTTTTCCTTTCTCACAAATTCTGCAGACCACAAGAAAAACAGTAAATCAATTTTCCACCTGGTTCTTATATTAAGGAGGTTAATATCTGGGTTGCAAAGCGTGTTTATCAGAAATGAAAACACAGGGTCTGAATGGAGTTCGTGTTGCTTTTATAACTGCTCTGATAAAGTTTCTCACTTCTAGAAATTATTTGGAAGCTTTTTACTTCCTTGAACATCAATATTCAGAGTGGCTAGCAGTGTATTTCAGTATTCCCCACACAGTCCTTAATAAATTGCCTGGTCAGCTAGCACGATGTGAAAGCTTCAGAAAATATGATCTCCAGTCAGTATGGTACGAAGGAGACATTTTAAAATAACACTGGGTTGCCCCACTTTTCCAGCAAGTTCCTTAATATGTGCATAATTTCAAAAGTTGTGCTCTGCCGAGATAAAATTCCCAGCAGAGATTTATGGCGTGGACTTGGTGGTGCTTAAGGAACTGGGATTTCTGCCTTCTGAAAACAGATTTACTGGCATGCACACACACCTCTATATCTGCTTCACTTCTAAGTAGAACACAGGCTGTACATATACCATACGAGGGAGATGAACTTACCCACATTTCACGGAAGAACTAGGTGATGTTAGAATCTCACCTGAAGAGATCATAGAATCACACAGAATCACAGAATGTTCGGAGTTGGAAAGGACCTCAAAGATCATCTAGTCCAACTCCCCTGCCAGAGCAGGATCACCTACAGTAGAGCACACAGGAACGCGTCCAGGAGGGTTTTGAATGTCTCCAGAGAAGGAGATTCCACAACCTCCCTGGGCAGCCTGTTCCAGGGCTCTGTCACCCTCACAGTGAAAAAGTTTTTCCTAATATTTTTGTGGGACCTCCTATGTTCCAGCTTGTACCCATTGCCCCTTGTCCTGTCATTGGACATCCCTGAGAAGAGCCTGGATCTGTCCTCCCGACACTCCCCCTTGACATATTTATAAACATTAATGAGGTCACCCCTCAGCCTCCTCTTCTCCAAGCTCAAGAGACCCAGCTCCTTCAGCCTTTCCTCATCAGGGAGATGTTCCACTCCCTCCATCATCTCTGTGGTTGTGCTGGACTCTCTCCAGCAGTTCCCTGTCCCTCTGGAGCTGAGGGGCCCAGAACTGGGCACAATATTCCAGATGTGGCCTCACCAGGGCAGAGTAGAGGGGCAGGAGGACCTCTCTCAAACTACCAGCTCCCCCCTTCTAACACACCCCAGGATGCCACTGGCCTTCTTGCCCACGAGGGCACACTGCTGGCTCATGGCC
Organism: Trogon surrucura; assembly: GCA_020746105.1. Classification (NCBI taxonomy): domain Eukaryota; kingdom Metazoa; phylum Chordata; class Aves; order Trogoniformes; family Trogonidae; genus Trogon; species Trogon surrucura. The sequence continues at coordinate 2,309,089 of CM036619.1, read as the reverse complement.
ATCCTGCTGCCCATCAGCACCCCCAGGTCCCTTTCCCCTGTGCTGCTCTCCATCAGATCAGTCCCCAACCTGTGCTGGCACATGGGATTACTCTTTCCCAAGTGCAAAACTCTACACTTGCCCTTATTGAACTTCATTAAATGGGAAGGGTTTTTGTTTGCCTATTAAATGTATATGGAAATAGTGAAGAATACGCTTCATTAATGGAAAGTAGATTCCTGAGGACTCTCTGGGTGGAGTTGTTTGGACTTCATGAGCCTGAGAGAATGTTTTTAAGGGGAACAATCTTTTTTTCTTCCCCACACTTGGGTAGAAGGATTTTAGAGCCAAAAAGGTATCTTCTGTTCTATGCTATATATCAGAAAATCAAATTTGTGCCTATAGTGCACTAAAAAGCAGTAGAAAAGTCAAAACCTTTTTGTTCACAGTGATGTTTGACACATTCAACATAACCTTGATAGTCTTATATGGTGCTGGCCTAATCTCTTTGTTAAGCCCCAAGAACTAAGAAGTGAGATACAATTCTATTTTGCAGACCAGATTTTATGTGAAAGTAGCATAAAATTGGGAACCAAAAATGATGAAGGTAGTTTTCTCTTCTTGCTTGTTTACAGGTTTTTCCTCATTCCTGGAAGAAACGGGTCTAACCTGATGCCAAAGATCTTTGGTGATGGACACTGCAGTTCCTGGGCAATCTATTTCACCATTTCAGCATTAGGAAGCTTTTTGCCAAATGTCTTTCTTCCTGCAGGGCAAACCTGTGTCTTCAGGTGGCACCTACCAAAGCCAGAAAGAATAAGCTCTTCCTTCATGCTAGCAAGTGTATAAGCCTTTATCCATCTGAAACAACTTTTAATTAACAAATGCAACCAGCCTGGAGACCTAAATGAAACATGCTGCCTGGATCATGGCATTCTAAGTCTAGGAATAAGCTCATCTGTTCCATTTTTCCCACTCAATAATCCAGTGTTCAATGAAAAGGACCATGAACATCACAGTCCCTCTACGTCTAACTTAGGATGTCAAATCTTGTTCCCAAATGTGAGTAAGGGTTCTCCTAAATGGCCAAACTCTCTAACGCTAGAAATTAGTTCATGAGGTATTGGCACATACTGAACTCTGTGTTCCTGAACAAGCCAAGATGAAGTTCAGCCCTTGGCCAACTACTGAAAGGAGCTGAGAAAGGACTGCATTTAAAAGCTGGAGGGTAGATCTGATTTACGTCTGTGCCTGCATTCACGTGCATACTTTAGAAGAAAGCTTTGCTGAAGGCAGGAAATTTGTCACCAGGAACAGAAATGGTGTCACTGGAGAAGAAAATGTCTCGGCAGTAGCCACTAATGGGCATATAGGGAAAATGTAAAAAAAAAAAAAGGGTTCATAATAAAGTGACATGCACTCCTGCAGTCTGCACTTCAACTCTCTCTTTTCCTTGAGTGCAAACAGTGTGGATTGTAATCACAAGCTGGTACATGTTAGGGTGACCTTCCTATCCATAAGCCTACCAGTAACAGCCTTGTGGAAATCTGTTCAAGCCAGTATATCCCAGTATAGTCAAAACAAAGACCACCAAGATCTAAAAATTGTGGTGTTTTTTTTTTTTAAAAAAAAGCATTAGATGTCTAGCAACAAAATCTTTGCCAATTCGTAGACTCAACACAATTTTCAGGACTGCAGATGCAGTAAAGCATCGAGAGATGCTGCCTATAACATTCAAGGAACTGTTATTTTTCCTGTTTACATTAGTGTCTGCTAGCTCTTAATTTGTTTGTAACTCCTTGTTTATTTGTAACTTATGCAACCTGACACCCATCAAGCAACAAAATATGCCCCTGGGACATCCTTTTTTTCTGGCTTTTTCTTCTCCAGTCTCGCATTTTAGTTCCTTCTTACATTTCAACAGGTTAATAATAACTTTGCTTTGCCTCACCACTTTCATTTCTCCCCTCCCCTGGTTATTTACCAAACAGAGGCACTGCTGCAGGAAGAGTGCACAGATTAAGGGGTTCAGAGCGACGATGTGCCAAGAAAAAAATTGCATCTCTCTCTGCACATGCCAAAGCAACAGGGGTGAAAGGGGCACAGCAACCTTCACTCTGCCTTCCAGATCATGGCTACACGGGAGCAGAAAGTAACAGCTCTTTTCTGATTTTTTGCAGAGCACATTCGAGTATTCTTGCTGCAGCATCTCCTCAGCCACCCATCTCCAGAGAACATATCGTGGAAATAACAGTATATTTTTATCTTTTGCATTTTACTAGGCATGATGTGTGGGCAACTATTTGAGACAGAATACTGCCTAGACACACATTTGGTCAACAAAGCATAGCTGCAAATTCCTCTGTGCAGGAGAAGAAGGGCTATAACACCTGGATAGAGCAAGAATCATAGAATCATAGAATCATAAAATGGCCTAGGCAGGAAGGGACCTTAGAGATCATCTGATCCAGCCTCCCTGTCACGGGCAGGGACGCCTCTCAACTAGATCAGGCTACTCAAGGCTCTGTCCAACTTGGCCTTGAACACCTCCAGGGAGGGGCAGCCACAACCTCTCTGGGCAATTTATTCCAGAGTCTTGCCACCCTCGTACTGAAGAATTTCTTCCTAAAATCTAATCTAAATCTATTCTCCTTCAACTTAAACCCATTTCCCCTTGTCCTATCAGCGGACGCTCTTGTAAAAAGTCCCTCCCCAGCCTCCCTGTAGGATCCCTTCAGGTATTGGAAGGCAGCTCTTAGGTCCCCCCGAAGTCCTCTCTTTTCAAGACTGAACAATCCCAGCTCCCTCAGCCTGTCCTCATAGCAAAGGTGCTCCAGCCCCTGGATCATCTTTGTGGCCTCCTCTGAACATGCTCCAACAGTTCTATGTCCCTCTTATGGTGGGGGCACCAGAACTGGATACAGTATTCCAGGTGTGGTCTCACAAGAGATAGTAAAGGGGTAGAATCCTCCCATCGTTTGTGATCCCCAGGCCTGCAGCCAAAATACATCAGCTGCATATACAGTGCGTCTTGCAACATTCCCAAATGCACCCATATTAATGTGTCCCATTGCGACAGCAAACGTCCCAATAGACTTGTGCTGACCTATAACCTTTTCTACCAATGAAGGCCACGGGTGTGGCAATGCAATATTTGAGTGTTTTTGCAGCAAGTTGACACTTTGCAATAAGTTGACAGTCCAGCTTCTCAGAAAAATCTGCTGAGTGTAGGAGGCTGTTTTGGGATTGTATTACTTTTAACACATGTTGGAAAAGCGGAGGACCCCAGTATCAATACAGGCTGGGGGATGAAGGGATTGAGAGCAGTCCGTCAGAGAAGGACTTGGGGGTATTGGTGGATGAAAAACTGGATGTGAGCTAGCAACCTGCACTCACAGTCCAGAAAGTCAACTGGATCCTGGGCTGCATCAAATGAAGCATGGCCAGACGGTGATTCTTCCCCTCTTCTCTGCTCTGGTGAGATCCCCCCTGCAGTACCGCATTCAGCTTTGGGGTCCCCAGTGCAAGAAGGACACAGACCTGTCAAAGCAAGTTCAGAAGAGGTCAACAAAAGTGATTGGAGGGTTGGAACACCTCTGCTGTGAAGAGAGGCTGAGAGAGGTGGAATTGTTCAGCCTGGAGAAGAGAAGGCTCTGGGATGATGGCCTTCTAGTGATTAAAGGGGGCCTAAATGAAAGATAGAGACAATCACAGAATCATAGAACACTAGGAGTTGGAAGGGACCTCGAAAGATCATCTAGTCCAACCCCCCTGCCAGAGCAGGAGCACCCAGAGTAGGTCACACAGGAACATGTCCAGACAGATTTTGAAAGTCTCCAGAGAAGGAGATTCCACAGCCTCCCTGAGCCGCCTGTGCCAGGGCTCTGTCACCCTCACTGTGGAAAAGTTTCTCCTAATATTTTTGTGGAACCTCCTATGTTCCAGCTTGCATCCCTTGCCCCTTGTCCTGTCATTGGACACTGAGGAGAGCCTGGCTCCGTCCTCCTGACAGTCACCCTTTACATGTTTATAAACATTAATGTGATCACCCCCCAGCCTCCTCATTTTAATAAGGCCTGTTGTGATGTAATGAAGAGTGAGGGTTTTAAACTAAAATAGAGTAGATTTAGACTACATATAAGGAAGAGATTTTTTTACATGAAGGTAGTGGAACACTGGTACAGGTTTCCCAGAAAGAGGGTAGAAGCACCAGCCCTGGAAACCTTCAAGGTCAGTTGGACAGGCCTCTGAGCAACCTGATTTAGTTAAAGATGACCCTGCTCACTGCAGGGGGAGTTGGACTAGATGATGTCTAAAGGTTCTTTCATCCCAAGCCGTTATATGATTCTATGATTCCAAGGGAATCGAAGGCTTGTGGCCACTGATGAAGTTAATGAAGTTAAATCATCACTAAGGACTGAACCTCAGCAAGCAGAATCACTGCTAACTTAAAAGCTCATCAAAAATAAAATTCAAAGTTAAAAATATCACTAGAGCACCAGATGACATTGTTCCCTGGAACGTAGGTCTCATCAAAGAAACCTGTTATCTTTTTGAGGATATTTCATGTCTGGATGATAAAGAACGTCTTGATGATATAACCTACTTTGGTTTCACTAGATTGTAACCACGTGCCTTCCGGATTGAAGCTGCTTCCATAAAAAGAAACAAAAAGACACATCTTACATCAATTAAAACCCGTGTCAGTATATTAAAATAATTTGAATGAGGAGGGGAGGATTTTCAGCAAACTGCTTTTTTTTTTTTTTTTCACTGCTATCACCCTAAAAATTGATTTTTGAGCAAACATTACTGAATACTTTTTTTTTTTTCTGATATAGACATGCTGCGTTTTGTTGATTTGTTTGTTTAGTGAGACCTGGCATACAGCATGAGAATTATTATGGAATCAATAAAAAAGTGAAGAACTTGACATTACAAAGCTACCAAACACCACGCTGAATGGTCACAGCCCAACAAAAGATTTTCTTACCGATGGAAAGAGAGAAACTGAAGGGACTAACCTACTGGAGAAAAGTGTAGGAGAAAGGGACCTGGGGGTTCTAGTGGATGGTAGGATGGCCATGAGCCAGCAGTGTGCCCTTGTAGCCAAGAAAGCCAACGGCATCCTGGGGTGTATTAGAAGGGGGGTGGCTGGTAGGTCAAGAGAGGTTCTCCCTCCCTCTCTGCTCTGCCCTGGTGAGGCCACATCTGGAATATTGTGTCCAGTTCTGGGCCCCTCAGCTCAAGAGGAACAGGGAACTGCTGGAGAGAGTCCAGCGCAGCCACAGGGATGATGGAGGGAGTGGAACATCTCCCTGGTGAGGAAAGGCTGAGGGAGCTGGGTCTCTTTAGCTTGGAGAAGAGGAGGCTGAGGGGTGACCTCATTAATGTTTATAAATATGTCAAGGGGGAGTGTCAGGAGGACGGAGCCAGGCTCTTTTCAGCGGCGTCCACTGACAGGACAAGGGGCAATGGGTGCAAGTTGGAACATAGGAGGTTCCACAAGAACATTAGGAAAATTTTTTTCCCTGTGAGGGTGACAGAGCCCTGGCACAGACTGCCCAGAGAGGATGTGGAGTCTCCTTCTTTGGAGACATTCAAAACCCGTCTGGACGCGTTCCTGTGCGATCTACTGTAGCTGATCCTGCTCTGGCAGGGGGGTTGGACTAGATGATCTTTTGAGGTCACTTCCAATCCCTGACATTCTGTGATTCTGTGATTCTGTGACTCGGAAGCTGACCAGGTCCTAGAAATCATTGAAACAGATGTCCTTAAAGAAATCTTCTAATAAAAGCAAGAAGAAAATCCTGCAAAATGAATTTATTTGATTTATTGTTTATTCAAATCATGCCTCTGCATGCTGTACAGTGAAGACTGCTACTAAAATACGTCTGCCCATCAGATGAAGGAGATTGTTAAAATAATGCAAGCTAGGATTTTCAAATTAAGGGCTGCATTATGTGAAATTTAGAGTGAAAAATCACAGCAGTTCCTTAAAGTGGATAAGAATTCGGGGGTTTGTGTAGTTTTTTATAGTTAAACAGAATATCTGAAATGTCGAGGGCAAGTTTTGTAGTTTCAAGTCTTGCAAGAGAAAGGTATTCCTTAATCAAATAATTGAAAATTGAAGTTAGTGGAATTTAGCCTTGAAATAAGACAGGATTTTAAAAACTGACAGTAATTATCTTTCACGGTACTTTAAAAATGGAGGTGATGGGTTCAATATTCCCTGGAATGTCTGAGACAAGAATAGACAGGAAAGTTAGCTGAAAATCAAGCTTTATGATTTGCTGGACTTTTTGAAAGGCATGTTCTTTATCTAAATTAGGAAGAAAACAAAAAACATCCATATTTCCATGGAAATGGAAGTCCTGAAATCCTAGAAGTTCCTCAGCAAATCCGACACTCGTGCATTTCATTACTAGCTGGCAATTTGCAAACTAAGATAATGAGAATGCTAATTTTAGCAGGTGCATCATCTGTTGATGAGTAGATGCAGGGGGCTCCCAGCACAGCCAGTTCTGGGGCAGGTCCTCCATCTCACTGCCCAGAGCTGGGAAATATCCATCTTCAAAAATCCTCAGCTCTGGGGCATCTGCTCCAGAGCCAGGGAGGATACAACAGCTAAACACCCATCACTGAATAAACCCAGCAAAGTACCATCAGAATAGGACAAGGGGTAATGGGCAAGCTAAGTAAATAAACAAGTAAACTAAAAGAGGATAGATCCAGACTAGATATATGGAAGAAATTTTTTACAATGAGGGTGGTAAAACACTGAGCCAGGTTTCCCAGGGAGTTGGTAGAAGCTCCATCCCTGGAGACACTCAAGGTCAGGCTTGATGGGGTTCTGACCGACCTGATCTCACTGAAGATGTCCTTGCTCACTGCAGGGGAGTTAGACTAGATGATTTCTAATGGTGACATACATCCCAAAACATTCTATGATTCTATAATTCTATGATAATATGAGAAAAACTGTCCATGGCTTTGAGGACTTACTGGCAGCCAACCCACTTAAATGCAGCCTTGGACTCGAGCAAAGTTCATGGGACTTGAAATATTTTAGACAAAAAAACTTTCTAGAAAATTGGACTGGTATTTTCAGGGGCTTCAGCATGAAAAACAGCACAATAGGGGCAGGAAGGTCAATTCTGAGGAATTGCCAGTCCTGAAGAGGCAAATAGTAAATCCCACTGATGCCTGTTGCAGAGCATGACCTAGTGTAGACGAGCATTTGAGAGGGGAACTCAGCCATCTAGCGTCTGGATTGCGAAGCCAGTCAGGGTTTTAGCAGCCTGATAGAGTTTTTTTCCCAGAGCTTTCTTGTAGCTTTAGTGATGAAAGATTTGGGCTCATCCCAGCTCTCGCTGTGTGAAAGATTTATATAGCTGTGGCAGCATGTGGAACTGAAAGTACAGATAAACCTCTGCACCTTCTGATGCTAATTCAAGCAGAACCTTCAAGCGTTGAAAGTTCAGCAGTGTTATTAATATAAAAAACTTTGAAGGAAACCATACACCCCCAGCCCTGTACACCACACACTATTGTACTTACTTTACTTTTATTTCTTCTAATTACAAAGCATTACTCACAAGAATGACAGATTTTATTACTCACTATTACACAATTTCTTTATTCTCCAGTCCTAACAAAAAGAAAGTACTGAAAAAGAAGTTATTTGAGAAAAAGAAAAGAATAACCTAATGAAAAGTGACTTAATTTTAAGAAAGAATTTTAATGCCAAGACATTGCTTTCACTGAATGTGCCCATTTGGTTAAAACTTCTGCCATGTTAGACTTATCTAATAAATGCCACATGAAGTAATTCTGTAGTTAGCTTAAAATTTGTCACTCGTGACTAATTCTTCTTAATTACACTTAACAACATATAAAAAATAAAGGTGTCATCATTTAAAGTGAAGTAAAGTAATGTATTGATTAGATGAAGACTCAACAGCACAAGTAGTCTTATAGAAAATGATTCAAGTGAGTATGTTTTTAGTTTCAAGCAGTTTACTTTTCCTCTACTGGGTCCTGCTGTGTTTTACATCTCGTGTTAGATCCTTACGGATTTTCTGTATATGAACACTCACAGGTGCACACATACATTAAGCAGTTCCCTTCATACAGCTGGTCAAGTCAAGCCCGTGAATTAAAATGTTTAGCCCTTCAGCAGCAAAATGAGCCATTTTGAGGACATTCAGATGGGACACATCCTCCTTATCCCAATGATTTTTGACCCCAGCTGATAATTGTCTCTAACAGCAAAGGTAAGAGCAATAGATCTCTATCCCCCAGATAAGCTAGGAAATAAAATTTAAGAAGGCAGATTGCTGGCATCACCTTTCAGCCACATAACCATGACATTGCTTGGATTTGTCCTGTGCCATGTCACAAAATTATGAAGATGTTTGCAAGAATTCATGTTGCTTGTGTAGAAGCGTATGAAAACCACCTCTTTGGGTGTTAAGAGGAAACAGCTCTTTGGGCATCTCTTTTACTTAGTCTATGTCCAGGATTTCTCTTCTATGTGACAGTGGCCTTCAGTCTAAATGAATTGCCCAAAATAGAATCAGAAACATAGAGTTATTTAGATTGGTAAAGATACTTAAGATTGAGTCCAACTGTTATCTTAGCAATGTCAGGTCCATCATTAAACCATGTCCCTGAGCACCACATCTACACCTCTTTCAAACACTTCAGGGATGCTGATTCCATCACTGCCTTGGGCAGCCTGTTTCAAGGCTTGACAACTTTTTCCATGAAGAAATTTTCCCTAATATCCAATCTCAACTTCTCCTGGCACAATCTGAAGTCATTTCCTCTTGTCTTATTGCTTGTTACTTGGGAGAAGAGACCAACATCCACCTGGCTACAACCTCCTTTCAGGTAGTTGTAGGAGAGAAAAGGTCTCCCCTCAGCCTCCTTTTCTCCAGGCTAAGAAACCCCAGTTACCTCAGTCGCTCCTCATAAGACATAAGACAGAAATAGTGTCATCTTAACCCAGATCTTTTCAATACATCATTGTACTTTCTCTTTTTTTAAACATAATGGTAGTCATGCAATCAGCTGCAGTGATGTCCTGTCATCGTACCGTTACCTATGTTTACTTGAAAAGACTTCCCCTGGATTATTCTTCTCTTGTTCTGCTTTTCTTATAGGAATCTGGATGAAATCATGCCGAATTGTCACTTGAGATAGCCCAAGGAAAACACATAGTTCCTGGAAAAACTATCCCAATTAAATCCATCCTTCAACACCTAGAGTGCATAGGTCCTCAAGGCAAAGCAGCTTTGAGGGATGGCTGATGAGCCTTCAGGATCTTTCAGAAACTCAGGTAATTGGCAACATTTTTCTGTAAGCATGCAGGCTGCTGTAAACAGTTCGGGTCCTCAACTCTTTTGGGGAGGAGGGGTAGGAAATTAAACAAGACTGAGGATTCAGTCTTATATTTCTTCTCCTTTCTCTATTTCACAAGCAAGGAATGACTAGTCCCGTGCTAACGAGCATCATTGTTAACATCTGAGTGATCCCCTGAATTACATAATAAAGCAGCGCACTGGGCCCCTGAGTCCATTGCCAGCAGTTGATTTATGCTGGTTTGTGGGGAAGCCAAGAAGAGTAGGGATACACTGGAGCCCTGAGGAAGGCCATTATTTTGAGTCTGCAGTGCCTCTCAAGCTGCAACCCGGAATTTCTCAGCAGCAGTGCCGCAACATGACAGCTCACAATGCAAAAATAATGAGGAGTATTTATTAAATCTATATGACACATTATTATGGCACAAGTACCAGGCAAACTTAATACTGAGACTACGGAAACAGGTACAAGTGGCTGAGTGCCAGGTCCTGTCCAAAGAAAGTGCATTGTAGGATTTTAGGGCTCAGTGCACTGAATGCCCGATACACTGTGCAAGGAATCCCAGCTTGCATCCTGCGAAAGAAACGGGGCCATAACTCATTGATGTCCCTAAAATTAATCCTGTTGGTGTATCTCTAGCCCTGGTCTTTCTCCTTGGAAGGAAGGTTAGCTACTAGCTGTTTTTCTGCTCGTGTTTTGCTCTATTTTTCAGGAGTTGAGGGGAAATGTTTCTAAGCCTGTAAGCTTTTCCAGTGTTATTTTTCCATTTTTCTGCACCCAATATATTCCTTCTTTGTAGCCTATGGAAAGACTTGGTAAGGATGCTGTAGCACTGTAGGAACGTGAACTGTTTGTTGTTCGTGCTGGTGTGTTTAATTCTGAAGCAACTTGTTCCCATCTTGCCCTCTAGAAGACTTCCAGGTCCATGGAACAAATATTAACTGTGACAGTATGGACTTTTGGAAGAGTTCAGTGCCTTCTGCAGAAACTTCTTTGGACCTTCTTTTGAAATTCTTTTGGTAGAGATTTGCCAGCATCCTTTGAAACTCCCATCTAGGCTTCTTCCAAGAGTGATGTACAAGATACGAGTTGGATGAGTAGGTTAAATCATAAAGCTGACCAGATGATTTGTCATTCCAGACAGGATTTCTAGTGATAGCTACCATGTTTATGGTTTCTCCATTGACTGGCAAAAAAAAAAAAAGAAGAAAAAGAAAAACCCAATATCTTGTTGATGCCTGATTACCAGTTTGAATTGTGTAGTTAATTCATCTGTTAACCCCAAGTATGGTCAAAATAAGCTTTACACTATGTACTTGAGTAAAGACAAAATAAGATTAGGAAGCAAGTAAGAAGGTCAGCTTCACGTTGACTGAAATGTGAAGTCAAGCCTTGCTCAGGACCCAAGCCAGCAAGTTACTTCAATTCCTTGGAGCTGTGGAAAGGTGCCTGATCAATGGATTGGAATTGCATAGTGAACCTCAAATGAATAGATACTTGGCTTGGACTTGGACAAACTGCTTGCGGCAAGAAACCAAGCTTGGCTCAAATAGAGCTTGAGCTAAAGCTCAAGCTAGGCTTTGGACAAATATTTTTCACATTAAGCTATTCTTTTCTATCCCTTATATTTGCTTCCCAGGTATATATAGATAGACTAGAACTGGGAATTTCTTGTAATGTGGGGCACAAAGGTAATGGCTGCACTGATGGTGATTGCCGTGCCAAACAGCAAACAGGACTTGTCTGCACTGCTAATGCATATAAACATGCACAAAAAGTGAAGTCTGTCACACATCTTTTGTGCAATTTATCTCCTGGATTCCCTAAAAATGACTAAATGGGCTCCTTTCATCCATGTAAAGTTCCTTTACCCAGGCAGTATCAAGAACCTTTTTAGTGTCAGCCAAAAGGTTTTCTAGGGAAAGATGGTGAAAGCATGTTGCAGGAGACATTTCAAAGCTAATCTGAGGAAAGTGTGTAATGCTCTGGTGAGATACATAACCCTCTGGAAGCAAGTCAAACAACGATCAAGTCTTCTTTAACTTTCCCTCTGGTGCAGAACAATTTCCAGACACAATCTTCCACTTAGGCTCTAAATCTCTAGGCAAAGCACATTGGGTCACACTGCTCAACATTGCTGAGGGCTACAGCAACAGGCCATGACCCTTCCTTTGAGCAGATGTTTCCTAAAAAGTGCGTTTTTCTGAATCAATCCACTCCTGGGAATGCTTAAATGTGAAAAGAAGCACCATGGGGAGTGTAATGAGAGTTTGTTTCTTCACTCAAGTGTCGACATAATTGTCTGAGAGTTACTTCTCCTGGAGAATCCATCAGAGGCAGGTATTCTTTGATAAACTCCAGGAGTTTTTAAACCTGATTGCAAGGACAACATTGATAAGATTAAGTGGATCAAGCCAGAGAAAAGAAAATGTCATCTTCTTATGCAACTGGAGTTCACGATGAGTGGCAAAAATGCACCATCAGCAAGCAGACTCCTTGTCCCCACAGTGGTCTGGGTCATGTTACAGATCTGTGTGAAGACTCTGGAATAAAATCACAGAATCATAGAATCATAGAATCATAGATTCGTAGAGTGTTTTGGGTTGGAAGGAACTGTAAGCAAGTCTTATGAAGAGTAATTGAGGGAGCTGGGATTGTTTAGTCTGGAGAAGAGGATGCTGAGGGGAGACCTCATTGCTCTCTACAACTACCTGAAGGGAGGTTGTAGTGAGGTGGGTGTTGGTTTCTTCTCCCAAGTTACTGATGATAGGACAAGAGGAAATGGCCTCAAGTTGCACTGGAGGAGGTTTAGATTAGATATTAGGAAAAATTTCTTCACTGGAAAACTGATGAGGAACTGGAACAGGCAGTCCAGGGAAGTGATGGAGTCGCCATCCTGGAAGTGTTCAAAAAACTTATAGATGTGGCACTTCAGGACATGATTTAGTGATCATGGTAATGTTGGGTCAACAGTTGGACAAAATGACCCTAGAGGTCTCTTTCAAGGTTAATGATTCTATGAATCTATGGAGGATCATCTAGTTCTAACTCCCCTGCCATGAGCAAAGACACCTCCCACTACATCAGGTTTCTCAAAGCCCCATCCAATCCAATGTCAAACACTACCAGTGATGGAACATCCACAACTTCTCTGGGCAACCTGGTCCACTGTCTCACCAACCTCACAGTGAAGAATTTCCTCCTAATGTCTAATCTAAATCTCTTTCAGTTTGTAATGGTTACTCCCTGTTCTATCACTGCACTCCCTGATCAAGAGTCCCTCCCTACCATTTCTGTTGTCTCCCTTCAAGTACTGGAAGGCTGTTACAAGGTCTCCCTGGAGCTTTCTCTTCTCAGACTGAACAACCACAACTCTCTCAGTCTGTCCTTATAGGGGAGGTGCTTCAACCATGGTGTGTCTCAGCCCTTCTTCCTTGAGTGAAAGCAGCTGACAGATATTCAGCATCATCAAATGATAATTCTGTTTATCCTCATCCCATGTTGTTTTCAAGGAATACTAAACAGAAATAGTTTCCTTGGACATCAATTTGCAGCTCACCCGGTCTGTCAGTAAAACAAAACCCTGGCAAAAAATAAGAACGCAGGAATTAATAAATGTATTACATCCAGACAACCATGTCCTCTTTCTCTTTGTCATGATTGGATCGAGATTTCTGAGCTAAAGGAATGGAAATAGTTCTTAAATAATGTATCCCCTCCTAAGTGTTTCCTGAAGGCCAACAGTTAGAGTTTTATGTATCACAGCACGAAAACCTGTGTTCATTCTAATTCCTTTATCTCCATCCCCTCAAGTAGCTTTGCATCCAGTTTCCAAGTCTAGCTAAATTCAATAGAATAGCAGATGACTTAAAACTATTTAAGTGCTACAATAGACCTATTCTGTAGGTTGTGTGAATAACTCCAAAGGCATTTGGCTTCATCTGCTTGAAATTATGAGGCAGTGCATACTATTGGCATGATTCACAGCTAAAGGACAGTGTCCAGCTGGTCATTAAACACAGTGGGGAGCTGACAAAGCTGCAGCTCAGGCAGCATTTTGTCCTGTTGAATGTTGGCACACTGAGTCAAAAGAGGCCGTAAGAAGATTTGACAATGTGTCTACGAGAGAGGAGGATGAGAGGACATAGAAGCATTGATAGGGAGGACCCAAGCTAGACAGAAAAGCTCTGGAAGGAGAAGAGAGTCATATGACACTGATGAGGAAATAGTAAAACAGTTACATGCAATCAGTCTTCTACAGCCTGCTCCTTACAATGATGCTTTTAATTTGTGCTAGTAATCTCACTAATAAACTGACAAATGAAAATGGGTTTCTAGGATGCTAAACTGCAAATGACCTGAACAGACATTTAAAAATAAAGCTTAAAAACCTATTTTTCTTCCATTAATTTTGCTACATGAAAACATCTGTGAGCAAGTAATTGGAAGAAATTAACAGCGATCATAGGGAATGGTTTGGGTTGGAAGGGACCTTCAAGATCATGTAGTTCCAACCCCTCTGTCATGGGTAGAGACACCTCCCACTAGACCAGGTTACTCAAAGCCCCTGGGACTTTGAACACCTCCTGGGAGGGGACATCTACAAGCCTAAAATTCATAAAAGAGACTGAGTCTGAGAAAGCTGTATGACTTTATTCCAGTTTGAACATTATTTGACTCTGTATCATGGTGTTTTACTTATGGCTGGCAATTCTGAATGATACCTCCAGGATTTCTTTGTTGCCTTTTTCAGCATCCCATGAAGGACAGCATTCCTCCAGGCTCATGAAGAAGAGACGTTACTGAAGGATGCCAGATGAATTCTTCTCTGGAAATCACAGAGTCCAGACTCATTGCCAAGCTATTGGTGGAAACAAGTGAATCCAATGACAAAAGCTAAGGGGCATTAAGATGCAATGTCTGTGTATGAGTAAAGAGTCAGTTTGTTTAATGAGTTCACAATATACTCACACTCTTTAATTAAGCAGGAGCAAGAAACAAAAGGGATTTTCTCAGTCGTCAGTACAAGTCCAACTACATCCAGAATCAGGTCACATTTCGTGAGCTGATGAAGCTCAGTTTTAAAGCCAGCTCGGATCATTTTGCACCATGTGTTCCCTTATACGTATGTCCTTAGCCTGAGGACAATGTGAGAAAACCTTCCTGAGGAAAATATCAGCTCCTTTAAAAACCAAGAACAATTTCAGCTCCTGGAAAACAGACCCAGGGTTTTTCAATCATTTGGGGTTTTTTTTTTTGGTAGAGGGTTTTTTATTCTTTGTTTTTTAACTGTGGGCAATCAGCTGCCTCCCAGGGTGCTCCCAGGAGAAGAAAATGCTGACAGACCACACAGAGCAACTCTAGTTTCAGTGGTGAATGACTGTTCCGAAACATTCTTAAGGTGTCTGGCAAAGCCAAAGCAGCTCTGGCACTGGATTAGAATGAAGAAAAACAGCAGTGCTGGGAAAAAAAAGCAAACTTCTAGAAATGGGAGCCTCATGAAAGGATCCCTCTGCTTGCTGATTTTCATGGATCACGTCAAGTTTGGGATTATGTCAGTCATGGGGCAACAAATGCAGAGTCCTTTTGAAAGAAAGTTGGCTATACCTAAAATGCTGGGCTGGAAAGGTTGGGGGCTGAATGTGTCCAGACTTGATATGAGGAGCAGCAAAGATCCCCATCCAGAACTAACCTCTATTCTTTACTACCTTCTTATGCTGGATAAGTCATGTCTCAGCAGAAGACCATGTTCTGACTTTTATGTCACATTCAGTCCTTCCAGACTCTTATTTCCTTATTTTCTGTTACCTACTAAGGAATGAATAGATGAAGAATAATACTGGTGGTGATTTGCTCCCCTTAAACTCACACACCACTGGCCATTTCAGAGTAAAGGTGGGATTTTATTCACATCTACAAGTCTACAATCTCATCTCTTCACTTTTATCTAGTAATGCAGTGCTGTTTTTTACACCTGCAGTATGTATTTCTTGATCTTACATCTATGGAAGCCAAAGCAGCATGGTAAAACTTGCGTTCTTATGGTCTTTTTCAGTAGCAGGAGGGAAAATAAGCCTCAGAAGTTGCATTCATGCAATACATGAACACCCTGGATAGGTAGATCTGAGATGTCCAGACAGTTCAAGCAGTGTCAAAGCTGCACCCTGATTTGTGAGGTTTGTCCATACCACTGGAGACGGAATCAACCACAGTGTAATGAAACATTCAGGCCCTCAGTTACTACAAAATAAGACTCACAACACAGTGTTTATTCCACTAAAGAGCAGCACTGTGCAGCTCATGTAAAGCTGAGCCACTAAATCTTTTGAAGTAATTGGGTCTGGCTGCACTTGTGGATTTCTACCAAAGATTGGGGCTCAATGATCAGGGTATCAATGACAGTATCATTTTGTTCACATTTTATGGGCATCCAAGGTCACATTTTCTAGGCATCCAAGGGCTGACTCATACTTGGGAGCACTTTTGTGTGAGCTGGCTTGTTCCTTTTCCCATGTTCAGCTCACAGAGTTCAGAGGACATAAAAGAGGAGTTTAGTGGCTCCTCAGAACACCAAACACACCCAGGGTTAAGGTATCAATCCCTCTTTCTCTCTAATGTATTGCACAGTACAGTACAAAAAGAAGAAAAGAAAATGAATAAATGATGTAGTGTATACTCTTTCCTTTCCCTCCTCATTCCTTCCTGAAAGGGAAGACTCTCCAGTCTACTCTGTGTCAGCAGAGACTCATCCTTGTGAGAACAAACAACATGTAATGATCTAACAAAAGAAGGTGGCAACGCACTGCCTGCTGTCTGGATTGCCAGCAATTTGCCTGGGGAAAGCTGCTTATTTATTTACTGGAACACTTGATGCCTTGAGTACTGCCCTTCCAAGGCAAGCAGAATTGCCAGGAAGGAGGTAGCATTCCTACCACGGAGCAGATGATCAGCCCTTTTAACCTAATAGCTTGCTTCTGTCAGCGTGCAGGGTTGGTGACATCCCAGAGCACGTGTAAAATCAACCTCGCTGCAACATCTTTTGTGAGTTTCCTTAGTGACAGGGTGACATTTCTCCTGCATCCCAATTGAGGTAGCAGGTGCGCTCGTAATTTCTTCCTCTCAACTAGTGTAGATGCTGAGTTATGTTTATGCATGTCAAACTCTGCTGTTTGTTTCTTTCTTTCGTTCTACTTTCCTATCCCTCTTCCTAGCCTTCCTAAGCAATTTGACAGAAAAAAAAAATCTCATAAAAAAGTTAATTTATTGATGGCAGACAGTAAGGCCACGTGAGAAGGAAGTGCAGCAGCCTGAAAAAACATCAACAACAAAATCAACTGAACACATAATGTGTTCCAAGAACCTGGCAAATAATTATCTAAAAGGATGTGCCTAACAAAACCTTTAAACAAACCAGCCTACCGCCCAACAAACAAGACCAATTAGCAAAACTGCAATGCATTAGCCAGAGAGAAGAGAAAACATTCTGAGGTTTTATTCACTGATCTTCTAGCATAGGGATGCTGGGCCTGATGTAACACCAGCCCGGAGAAATATGAGCTTTTATGTGCAAAAAGACAGCAGGAGATGAGAAAGCAGCTCCTCTGATGGATTTCCTGATTACACTGAAACCCCCAGAATGTAAAGATTGGGATTTTTATTGTTTTGTCCACTACCTCGACCAGAGGTTTAATGTATATCATTTACAGAGATGATAGGATTCTTAATTTCCGGCACAGGTTTCTTTTGACTCATTCTTTTTTTTTTTTTCTTTTTTTTTTTTTAACTTTAGCTTATATCTAATCTTCACCATCAATACTGGTACATAGAAGAGCTCTTTCTACAGCCTGGTCAATAAAAAGAAAAAAAAAAAGAAATCCCCAGTAATGAACTCCAGACAACATTAAAGATTCTCAGTGATTCTTCAGTGAAATTCCTGTCTCCTGGAGTCTTAAGGTCAATGGGTGAAGGGTATGTGAGAGATCAAGAGGTGCTTTTCTATCCTGGTTTCCTCAGGAAACAGTTTTAAACAATCCTTTTACATGCGTGTGCAACCATACAAGTAACGGCTTGCCCACTTATCACCTGTGTCTGACAAGGAGGCAGAATTTCCTAATTATATTGATTTCTTCCACTGTAAAAATGGTTTTTGAGTAAGCAAAACCGTTATTAAATATCAGAGGGACCATCGCATTCCTTTGTGTTGACTCAAACCTAGGCTGGGAATCAATGCATGGCTGCTCATTGACCATCATAAAATCAAATGACATCTAGAAAACATCAAGGAAATGTTAAAAAAGATACGTTACCAAAGACTCTCAGTATGTCCAAGCACTCGCAAATGAGGAAAAGAAAAGAGATAAAGGATATGAATAAACGAAGCTTTGTTATGCCTGATTTAATCATAAGCAGCAGAGATGCAGAATTACTTTGTGATTTTGCCAAGGTTATATACTGACAGTCAACGGGGAAAGTGGCAACCTGCCTAAAATCTCCTAACAACCAGTATAAAGTGGAAGCCTTTTTTTCCTCACATATAGATCCAGTTTTCTGTTTGAAATTGAATGAATTGCAGATCTCGCTAGCCTGTTGCCATATAACTCCCAAATCTGGTTCTACATTTTGAAGAAGTAAGTTCCTTTAGCAGTTTGTACACCTCGTCTGAGAGATTAGAGAGAAGTTTAAAAAAAAAAAGCAACCTACCTCCTCCCTTTTTGCTCATTTCCAATTCTGCGGGGGTCTGAACTGAAGATTTTGGGAACTTAATGCCTGAGTCTGCCAAAAAGAAAAGCAAAGCACAGATAGCAGCAGAATTTCTTTTTTTTTTTGTTCAGATAACCAGCATTTGGACTGAGACTATCCTATGCTTAGTTTGTGTAGAGGAAGGATGCCCCAAACAGCACTGGTTTCCAGTTCAAGCTCCAGGTCTGCTAATAATGACTTGGCTTGGGATCTAACCCAACATCACAGCAAACACCCTCAGCTCAGCTGCTTTGCTTATTGGACCGAATTTGAGCTACAGCCAGTTAATACCACGCAACATGGACAGTCCATGGATGCGTTATGCGATGCGATAGGCTGACACAAGTTGCTCAGAGAAATTGTGGAATCCTCCTCCCTGAAATTGGTCAAGGCCAGGTTGGATGGGACTTTGAGCAACCTGGTCTGGTGGGAGGTGTCCTTGCCCACAGCAAAGGGGTTGGAATTAGATGATCTTGAAGGTCCTTTCCAACCCAAACCATCCCATGATTGGATGAAACCTCCAAAGAGAGACATATCCACGTCACTATTTCCTGCTCCTAGTAACCAAAGGGATAGTAGCAGGTTTTATTCCTCATTTAAGGTGAAGGTGGCTGCAGAAAAACTATAATGTGATCAATATTCAGGGAGTGGGGAAAGGAGAATAAGACAGTCATGAATACATGGTGCTGCTGTGCACTGATTGTTAGGTTAGCACCTCTAAGAAATATCCCACCTAAAAGGTTCTGTCAGCTCAGTTGTTCCCAAAAGGAAACGCTAAATATGAAGTTCACTGCTTTTTTTCCAGTGTTAGCATTGGAGCAGCAAAGCTGGATGCAGAGTTTTCCTGGAGGCGGGGAAAGAAAAATCAAAATTAAGCTGCGTCTCTGTTCAATCTTTTAGTCCAGAGCAAATAACTGAGGATAGAGGCCTCGAGAATTAGGAGGGGAAATGCAGCATTTCTGTGTTGTGTTTTCTGATCGCCCACACATTTGGGTGAGGGATGCCTTGTTGGGTGCCGGGTGGCTCAGATCAGCTTTATCACTAGGGAGATTTAATAGCCTAACCGTCGTTTCTCAGGCTTTCGAAAGATTTGCGACATGGGGACACATTACAAAAATGTAGAACACCAAAATGTATTATTAGTGATGCAAATAATGATAAACTGTCTCATCCACTCTGCTATGAGCCCCTGTCATTGAATAATCTGGAAATTCGTTTAGTTCCTCTAAAAGGAAGCTTGTTGGTGTAACGTGAATGTCATTTGTCTTTTCACTCCATCTTCATCACTCTCTCAGAAACACAATGACAAGGATAAATAATAAAAAAAATTACCCAAACTAACAGAAAAATACTTTTTCATAGGCCCTTCCAAGGTACAACGGCCTTTGAGAAAAAACGTTTCCTTAAGTCGAGGTTCAGGTACTTGGTATCACACAACAGTGAGGTGACATAACCATAATAATTTTGCTCATTTTTCTCCAAGGTCCTTTACCTGAAATATCTATTTTATGTCTACCAGAACACATGTCTGGTTTTGGCTATTTTCTTCCCTTTCAGCTTCCTGTAGAAGGAAAAAAAAAAAAAAAAAAAAATCACCATTTTTTTTATACCACATAATCTTCTTCTAGATTTATAACAAGTCTTATTTTTTTAGGAAAGTATAAGAAGCAAGCACACTTTGCAGATGGTGTAATTTGAGGAATGCCTTTCAGTTCCTCCTTCAGTATGTAAGATCTCTGAGGCAGACTGTCCCACTCCCACTCTCGGATTTCAAGAGGGTTTAGTCTTATGATTACACTTCCTAACACAAAACAGCGAAATCGATTTTTTTTTTTTAATCATTGAAAAAAGCAAGTTCCATCAAAATGTAAACATTTAGATTAATCACACTCATTTCAGTGACATTTTCTATTTTGTTATGAAAAACATTTCAACCAGTAATTTAATGTAGATTTTTGCAGCTTGTTTTCACCCCTGAAAAGCTGCAAATTTTCACTTCTCTTTGAGAGGTCGATTTTCTCACTTTTTAACTTCATGCTGCCTGTCTTTTTTTTTGCCATAGAAATTCAAGAAAAGAGGAGTGGAATTGAGGAGGGTTTTTTTACATTTTGCCAATGCTACTTCTTTCATTTCGATTCATCCTTCAAGGGAAAGGACAAGGGTTAATTTAAAAATTAAGACAAAATTAATGTCATAGCTATGAACTAAATACTAAAATATTTTATTTTTTCCCTCTGAAAATGCTAAACTATTTCAACTACATACTTCAAAAAAAGTCTTCCTCTGTTTTCTTCTTCTTGCCTGAAGTCATAAGGAAATTAAATTTAAACTGCTGATGATCACCTATACTCTGTGTTTACTTTCTTGTATTCCATTTTTTTTCTGCTCCCTATTCCAATGTTCTTCCTTAATAACTTATACAACCAACAGACAATTTCGACCTATGTAGTCAGGAGGGAGAAATGTGTGGCTTGAAGAATGGAGAAAAGAGAGAGGTGTGACACGGGTCATACATTCCAAACCCTGACTTGATGTCAGAGTATCCATGTTGTTGCTAAAACAACATCTCTCTGCTGACTTGCTTTCTGGAGCTTATTAAAATAGGGAGCTCAGACCTGAAGTCAAGTGGTAGAAACCCAGCTCTAGGTTGGTTTGGGTGCTTTTGCAACAGTTTTGTGGCTTTTCTTTTGGAGACACAGAATCATAGGATCAGCATAGAATCTTGTTATCATAGAATCATAGAATCATAGAATCAAATCATAGAATCAAGAATCATAGAATCACAGAATGGTTTGGGTTGGAAGGGACCTTCAAGATCACAGAATGATGGAATCACAAAATTTTTGAGGCTGGAAGAGACCTCTGAGATCACCAAGTCCAGCCTATAATCATCAAGTCCACCCTAGACCATCTAAACCACCCTCCTGCTGTGGACAGGAACAACTTCTGCTAGATCAGGTTATTCAAAGCCCCATCCAGCCTGGCCCTGAAGACTCCCAGCAGGAGGTCAGATGGAGTCCTCTCTGGACACCGGCCATTGCAGAAAAGGAGGGCGAAAAAGCCGAAAAGGGGCTGAAACAAAAAGGGCTGAAATTCTCGTGATCACTCAATTTATACTAAAAATGATGTATACGGGATGGAATACTCTCGTTGGTCACCTGTCCTGTCTGTTACCCCCCGGAGGTGCAATATTTTACTTCCTTGTGCCCCCCTCTTACTACCCAGCACCCCCAGTGTGGCACACAAGAGCCAGCAGTGGCCCTGGGCACTCTAGGAATAAGTATAAGCAAGAGCCTTTCTGCATCCCAGTCCCAGGCAATAACTGTAAACATCAGGTGTTATCACTGCCAGTAGCACACACTGTCTGAAAAAACACGCTGCTGACTTCAGAACGTGCAGCCTTTTAGAAGACACTAAACTGAAAAGTAAAAATCACTAAACAGGACTGGGTTTTTAGCTAAACCCAGGACATGCAGGAAGCTGATTACATCAGGGATTTCTAGAGGTGGTTCCTACGTCAAAAGTGCGTGCTTTCTAGCAAAACATCTAAACAAACAACCTCTCTGTGACTAATACAGTTCTGCAATTATGTCTTTCAGCAATTCCTATGCTGTTTTGCCCCTTAACTTCAGGTAAAGGGAAGCAATTCAGCCCATTCCTCTCTCAACACTTCCTCTCCTTTCACTCATCACAAGGGAGTTTTGGCATCAGAATCCATCCCCTCCATCCCCGGAACCAGAGTGTTGCTTCAGATGCAGGCTGCTTTTGGGAGTGAGTCAGGTGGGAGTAGGAGGCGGGCGATTGTTAAAATATAATGAGAGAGACACTCCCAATTATTAGGTAGCCCACTCTGCAATCAGCTGTGATGAGAACAGAGGAAAAGGAAAGAGCGGCGGAGAGATGCTGCAGCAGGAGCGGTTATTGCTCCCTGTGCACCTCAACAGCTAATTAAACCCACAGTTCCCCGTATGCAGCGTTATCATATGAATGATATGGGAAGAGAAAATGATCAGGGCGAGCTGGCTTCGTGACAGAAACTACTTCAGCTGCCGACGGTGCATCTGCACTGGCAGAGGTCCAGAAATTGATGAAGAGTGAAGAATCTGATGTCTCCTCCAGCCAGCCCTGCCCTAAATGATGTATAGATACCTGGGGCCAGAATGACTCCCTAATATAATGACCCCCTAATTAGGCTTTTTGTATATCATTCTTCTCTTGGAAATCTCAGCAAGAGTTATGCCAAGCAAGAGAGGGCGGCACTGGCCACTGTGAAAACTGTGAAACCCAAGAAGGAGTAAAATTAATTGTATCATGTCACCTTTCATTGCTTGAGATTCTTCAGAGCGACTTCTCTTAAACTTGGACTTGATGATCTTTCAAGGTCCCTTCCAATCTCTGACATTCTGTGATTCTGTGATTCTTCTACTGAGAACTGAGAAATTGATGCCCCTGAGAAACAAAAATCCGTATGGAAAACAGAAAAAAAAAAATCCGTCTCCATTTCCACTGTTCCTACCCGAGGATTAAAAAAAAAGAAAAAAAAAAAAAGAAGGTGAAATGGCACACCAGGTAGATCTAAACTATTCCTTTCGACTCAGAATGATGTGCTTGGATTGTCTTCAAGTTACTCATATTATAAAAAGATCGACCATTTATTTTTTTACGTAGAGGTCATTTTTTCAAATTAAAAAATGCCATCTTGAAATTAAGGGTGAAAAGGTTTAACTTAGGAAAATGTCAAAACAAAAGGTTTTGGCATTTCCAAAATGAAACATTTCATTTGGAAAATGTCAAAGGGAAAAGCACTGACATTTAAAAAACTATTCCCACATTACTGTTTTGCAAGTTTTGGCTAAAATGCCTGCTAAATTCAACCTAATTCTGTAAAGATTTTTCATCCCCTTAAAATTCATTTTTATTTGGAACTATTATGCACTGAAATGAAGAAAAAAAATCCTCCGTCTTCACTTTGGGTGAAATTATGATTAGTTTTCTGAGTGTCTACCAAAGATTTGATGTACTGGTATTCAGCTGAAGGCCAAGGTGCATTCAAGCTTGAAGACTCATCCAAAAGATACGCAGATCATACCGAAAATATTCTGTACCATCTGGACTTTCTCATCTGGGATTACCTGTTATCTTCTGATGCACATCCATCAAACAAGTCACTTCAATGCCAAAATATCACCTGGACTAGAATCTTGAAAGAAATCACAGATGAAATTTTGACCACTGCTCCCAAACCCTGAAATAACTAATTCCAATCTACAAAAAAAATATGATAATAATGGGTAGGTTCTATAGTATTGGATATTACAGTGGCTCCCTGGTAATTGAGCAGAGTCTATAGTACAGAATGAGACCACTGAGTGTGCGGTAAATATGGGATGCTGGGAAAAAGTCAACATGGTTCTCTAAATAGAAATCCTCTGCTGTTCAGGAAGGATAAGAGTTCACCAAATATCCAGTGGAAAAACTGAAAAAGCCTCCACACAAAGAGTTATTAAAAATATATTATGCTACACGATTGGAGAATAGTTTATTTCATGGGCTGATATCTGTTTGAAAGGAGAAGTAGGACTGAAAGGTCACTTTTCAGGATACAGAAAGGTGGGGTGAAATGCCACAGTGATGAGCCCCAGAAGGACCTCGCAGGATTGCATGAGGTGATTGATGAGCATCAATACAAATAAATGTTATGTGCCTAGAGGAAAGCAATCTAAACATTACCCTCATGATGCTGTATTCAGAACTGTCAGTTAAAACTCAGGGAAGATATCCTGGAATCCTTGCTGGGAGCTCCTAGAGAACACTGGCTTCAAGTGCCATGACAGACAAAAATGCTGACAAAATGCTGGTCATCATCAAGAATATTTCTGAAAACAAGACACAGAGAGTAATTTTGCTGTTACATAGAATTTTGATGCACTTATGTACTGAGTAATCTGTGCAGTTCTGGTCTCTGTCTCTCAAGAAAGCCACAGTGTAGGTAAGAGCAGAACCAGAAAAAAAGCAAATAGGATTATTGAAAGGGTGGAGTAGCTGCCTTTAGAGGAAAAAATGAAAAGAGACTAAAAAGAGGAGACTCTCCAGTCTGGTGAGAAGAATGCTGTGGAAGTGGGGAGTAAGGCTGAGGATCCCAAAATCGTGGAGATGGCTGATAAGCCAAAAGGAGAAAAACTTTTCGACAAAATCAATAGAAGATCAGAAACCAGATCAAATAGTTTCTTAATCCAGCGGACAGAATATGGGACTTGCTGCTGTACAAGGCAGTGGAGTCGGACAAAATAATTCAAGGGCAATAGTTGCTCAAAACAGATGCAAAAAGAAATGGGCAGAGATGTCCCCTCTGCCTTCTCTAACACAACAGCTGTGGGTGCACGGGGAGTAATAAGGGAAACTCCCAACAGGTCACCTTCTAACACCTAATTTTAAAATCCATTCCTAGAACAGCAATCCTGTGCTAAAACCACTAGAGATCTGACTCAAAAAGTAACTTCTTATATCCTTACAGAAGTACCAGGCAACAGCATGACATGCATATTGTTTATTTAATTGTGAACGAGCACGTTCTGCTGAGGTTTGATGTCAAGATTTACCTTTTACCAGTTTGAATATGGTTTATTTTTAAAACATGATTTCGTCGGAGCACTGTAGTGACCCAATTACAACAATGGAAATATTATAAACACGTGAGTAACAAGTATATTCAATTATTCTCCATGGTTATAAGAAGTCAATTTGACTCAGGAACAACTGACGAAATAGGTATTAAGCCATCTATTAATCATTATCACTTCTAAGTAAATTTTTTATAAATACCAGAATAAATGACCTAGATTTCAGTGGCTCTGCATTCATTTTATACTTTGGGTACTTAAATTTAGGAAACAATGGATTCATTAACCCACTTGAAAAGTTCACGTGGATTTCCTTGTACTGGATTCTCTGTTCCAGAAGCGTTCTGTGAAATGTCGGTGTCTTATTGTTGGTTTTATCATTTTGGGACTTGAACTTTCCAGAAAAGTTGCTTAGCAGTTAATCCCGCTTGAAGAGGGTCCTGTCGGAGAGCCGGTCAAGACAACGACAAATCCCACCGATATGGCTACAAGTAGTTCCTCCTTTATTGCCCCGGACAGCTCAATATATACAGTTCAGCAGTGTCCCCGCGCCTGCCCCTTAACAGAGTTGGTCAGTTACAGGTTTACACGCGCCAGTGTTTTATTGGGTAGTGCCATTCCACTATGCAAGCGGCTCTCGCCCCCCCTTTCTCCCCCTGGCAAGGCTCTTCACAAAACAGATAAAACCTCCTCCTCCCCGTGTTCCAAGGCAGCTTCAAGGACAGAGCCTTTGTTTAGGCCTAAGCTGGGTTGTCCACGTTTTTAAAGTTATACCGCGCCTCTGCTCCACAAGAAATTCCTCTACACCTGCTCACATCAGGCTTTATTCCTTTTTTTTTTTTTTTTGTCCTAGAAAATGCATATGTGGAAATTTAAGAAAATCCAAATGAACTCCCTGGGTGGGCTAATGAATCCACACAAACCCACTGTGTGAGACTTTTCTCACCACCTCTGACAAGGCAATCCAGTCAACCAAGTCACTCTTTCCACTTCCAAATGTTGATCACACATTTCTTCAAACAATCAAACAATTTGGGTCAAGTCTGATGGCTAACGTGGCAGTCCAGACCTCAGGAATAACTAGCCCAGGCTCTTCTGAGACTCTATGTGGCCTGGCTTTCAGTTAGGACTCAGCTCAGAAAGATCTTAGGTTGGAATCTGTGACTGATTTTATCGCTGAATCCAACTACCAGCTCACCTTCACAAACGCAGTGGGCTCAACTCAAGCATTTTCAATTCAATCTGGAAAAGAACTAAGTTAAGCTAAATCAGGTCGGGCTTCACTCTGAATATTTCTGCTTTCTTATTCAATATGGTTAAAAACCTTCAAGTCACACTTCCATATGAACTGAGTTCCTGGTGGTGCCTCCTGTACAAGCTCTTTCTTGCACATAATTATATCGTGCTGAAGCTTGTACATGTTCCTTATGGCAATTTCATCAACAGCAGGCATGGGACTTCGTTTAGATATAGACTTTCTGTGTACGTGTGCCTCACTAGCCATCCAACTCATGTCCTGAGACAGACGTGCTTCCAGATGGCACAGACCTTCCTGGGTCATAAGTCCAAATGTGACAGTGACAACAACACTTCTAGTACCTCCACGGTGACAGGAGCAGGCGTTTGGCACAGTCCCACACTGGGAGAGGTGACACATTGCAAATCTCCTCAGCTCTGGGTATTGTGAACACAGATGCAAAGACCCTATATTCTTCTGATCTGCCAAGGGATGACAGGACCATCTGTGTTTGTCATCAGGGGCTAAGGAAATGGGGAGGAGAGTGTTCAGGTGGAAGAAGAGGCTTGAACAAAAGTATAAAACTTTCTGTCCTCTTGGAGAAGTCACTTGTTTCTGTAAGAGTGCAATGAAGCAGCCAACAACAAGCTAAAAGGCAATTAAAGGGTGGTGATCGAGTAGAGCAGCACATGGATGTTCTGACTGCATTACATAGTCAAATAAAATCTTCGTATCGGTTTGGGTGGAGAACAACCAACTGTGCAGCCTGCTAGCCCTGCAAACTTTGCGCAGTCCAGATGGTGCCAAGGATCCTGAAGCAGCTTTTCAAAGGCTATAAATTGGCATAACTGAGGTCCCTGCTTCACTCCCACCAGGGATTCAGCTTGCCATGTGCTGGCCTACACCCGTGCTCCCTGAAGAGATTGAAAATGTAATCATGGTGCAACTCGTCTTCTACGGTAACCCCAGGGACTTGGAAAAACATCACTTACTTGGACAAGCGAGGACTGAAAACAAAGGTTAAGCAGAAGCATGCTGGGAAACATACGGTGATTCTTCAAAGGAGGCATTTTGTTGTTCATCTTCTGCAATAGTAACACTGAGTACAGAGCATATATCCTGGCTCGCCACCCAGATTTGTTCTCTTGGTATTTTGCTATTCTCACATTAAAAGCATCTCCAGGGATTGTGCTTCAACACTATCCTCATCTGATTATGCCACAGGGCAGTTAACCCTCACTTGCTGTTGCCTGCACCAGGACACCCAGAGTGTATCTCCGTGCCTAAGGTAAAGAGGGAATAGGCTGGAGGGAAGGGGGAGCTCCCCGCCTTGTTTTTCTTCAGGTGTAGGGTCAGGGGTGTCATCAAAATGCACAGTCTGGGCTAGGACTGCAGTACAGACTTAGAAAGATGAAACATTGCTCAGGTGAAAAAAAAAGTTTTCAGCTGAGTCCTGTTGGTTACTCAATACAAACAAATTAAAATCTCTGGAGCTCTTCTCCTGCCCTAACTCTAATTGGGATGATACAAGCTGGCTCCGTGCTCCTAACCCTTTCCCATAACACAGAGTTCATTAATCCTGCCTCTCTTTCAGGAAAGATTTCCAGCTTGGTTTAACTGCTAAACTGCATTTGTTTGTTGTGGGTTGTTTGTTTGGGTTTTTTTTTACAGAGAGCCATTAGTCTCAGATTAAATCTGTGAAGGGAAGTAACTCTTTATCAGGGAGTGTAGGGATTGGATGACAATTTCAAACTGAAAGAGGGTAGATTTAGATTAGATATTAGGAAGAAATTCCTTTACATGAGAGTAGTGAGACACTGGAACAGGTTGCGCAGAGAAGGTGAGGAAGCCCCCTCCCTGGAAGTGTTCAAGGCCAGGTTGGACGGGTCTTTGAGCAATCTGGTCTGGTGGGAGGTGTCCCTGCCCATGGCAGGGGGGTTGAAACTAGATGATCTTTAAGGTTCCTTCCAGACCAAACCATTCTTAGATTCTATGATCTTGCTAGTTATATGACATGGAGGAACATGTATCATTGCTTTACCCTGTGCTGTCACCCTGTTTACTTAGCTAGTGTCAATACAGACGCATGATTCATTTTGTACCCTATTTATCACTCTATAATATCTGTTCAGGGAGTTTTATCAACTGTGGAATTTACCCTGCCCTGCAATTAACACCAATCCATGTGACCACCACCCTTGCACCAGACGACACTGTCCTGACAGAGGTTGGCAAACCTCCCGTTGCTCCCCGCTGACACAAGACTACCTCCATCCTTCTTCTTAGCCTTTTGGATAAAGGCCTGTCTGTAGAGACATGGGTATTTCTGTTTGGTAATAAATTAATACAAACTTGGCTTAAAAGTGGATGCTCAGGATGGCCATAATTGAGTACTTAAGTCTACATGGATGAATGGTTTCTTCCATGAGGCAACGTAAGAAAATGAAGATGTGTAAAAGTTGGGGCAACTAATATATGTCCCAACGCTTCAGTGTAGTATAATTTATTGCGAATGAATACTTTCAGTTCAGAAACACTGAAATATTTCACTTGGTTATTTTCAAAATGTTTGAGCTTTAGGCAAATTTAGCACCTCAATGTTCTCGTAGCGAAGGGCTCAAAAATGAGATGCAGCCTCACCAGTTCTGCATACAGGGGGACAATCACTTCCCTAATCCTGCTGGCCACACTATTCCTGATACAAGCCAGGATGTACTAGGCACTGGTGAGGTCTCATCTCAAATTCTGTGTCCAGTTTTGTGTCCTTCACAACAAGAAAGACATTGAGGTGCTGGAGCACGTCCAAAGAAGGACAAGGAAGCTGTTGAAGTGTCTAGAGCACAAGTCTTCTGAGGAGCAGCTGAGGGAACTGAGGGGTTTTTGCCTGGAAAAAAAAAAAAAGGAGCTCAGAAGAGACTTTATTGATCTCTACAAATACCTGAAAGGAGGCTGTAGTGAGGAGGGTGTTGGTCTCTTCTCCCAAGTAACAAGAGTTAGAATCAGAAGAAATGGTGGCAAGTTGCACCAGAGGAAGTTTAAATTTGAATTTCTTCACTGAAATGGTTATGAGGCACTGGAACAGGCTGCCCAGGGAAGTGGTGGAGTCATCATCCCTAAACGTGCTTAAAAGACATCTAGATGTGGTTCTCAGGGACGTGGTTTTGTGATGGACCTGACATTGTTAGCTTAATGGTTGGACTCAATGGTCTTACTGGTCATTTCAAACTGAAAAGCTTTTATGACTCCTTAGCTAAAAATTAATGAGATTAAAGTTATTCTGGAAAAAAAAATCTCAATTATGTGATCTAAAAGAAAAAGTAAAGTAATTATTATTGTTGGGTTGACCCTTGTACTACACGATCTTAGAGGTCTTTTCCGACCTTAACGATTCTATGATTCCGTGTTTCTATTTTGTAAGCAATTTGCAGGGCTTTTAGGTAAGCAGTTTTTCAACTGCAGCGTAACACTTGTGATAGCTCATGATGCTTTTGGTGAGCTGTACGTTTTCTGTGTGATTCAAAGTATGCTCAGGCCCAAAGAGAAAACTGTCAGAGATTTTGGGGTGTTATAACAGAATGGGAAACAACTGAACTGTTTTTTTTTCCACTTTGTAAATTCTGGTAGCAGCAAGCTCTTTGCAGGTTGTTGAGGGAGTTAGTGTCCTGAGGAGGTCATCGGTGACACACTGTCATTTGCTGGTCATGTTCATGTCCAAGAGCTGCATGGAGATGTAAGGGAGCATGTTAAAAACTACTCTTCCATGTTCCCCTTTATACAGAGGAGCTCGGGGTTTTTTTTTGTCATACTATTTGAATGGCTGGTTGCAGACGGAAACCACAGCAAAATGCCGATCCTTTCCCTCCGTGAGGGGTTTGCAAGAGCTCCCTAAGTGTCACTGGGTAGATACCAGTCTCACTAATTTCATTCTATGGCAGATTACTTATCGAGTTCCCCCTTGTGGGTTTACACCAAATCAGAATGGAAGTCATACGTTGAAATCAAAGAGCTTGTGCAGGAGGAATTTGTGGGAAACTTCCCACTCTTGATGCCATCACAATCAGTAGCAATCTGAGAGATGTTTTCTAGCTTGTTGTCACACAACCCTTTGCCTTGGATGAGGTAAGGAGTCTGCTAGCTCAGGATAAAATCTAGTCTAGACAAACCCATGCTTCTTAACAAGTTTAACTGGCTAGATTAGTAATTTTATTATCCTGTCTTGGCTGTGTCCTCAATAAAAACATTTGGGCTCTGGCCCCTGGTCAGAGACAAGCAGTTGTCTCCTCCTGTACCATGTTTATAGCGCAGGTGTTGATGTGTGAAAGTGGAACATGTTAAGTACATTGCTTAGAAATGGCCTGCTGATTCACTGATGAAGGAACATTTTGTGGATTTTGATTAAATATATCTTGAGAAACAGGAAAAAAGAACTCAATCTTCCAGTATAGCTGAAACTTCCTCTCTGACCTTTCCAGCAGATAACATTTTCATTCTTCATTTCCAAATAGCTTTTGTTCTTTCTTTTTCCCTCCCTCTGACTGCATATTGTTAAATCATACAGAATGGAATTAAAAAGTAAAAATCAGAGGAACATATTTCTACTTTACTTAAATATTTCAATTAACCCAAGCTTTTGGACTCAGAATACTGTAGGATGCCTTGCAACTACTCAGTTTTCTTTCAGGCAGTTTCAAAATGAAGTGAAAAATGAAGAATTCAAGACAAGCAGAAAATCCATTGTCTACCCAGTTCTGGCAGAGAGGGAAAAATATGCACAGAATGTGACTTATGTTCTTGTGGAAGACAAACTCCTGGGTGGCAAGAGACCTACTTTAATGTGGAATGTGCATCCCTACCAGTGCTCTAGGACACATTTCCAGTACTCCTAGAAATAGTCTGATAGAACTGGCATTTCTTCATTCCCTCACACCAAAAGATCCAATTCTGTTTCCATCTGATATTGACATAGGATGGACAAATGTCTGAAACTAGGTTTCACACAACTCTTAAAAAGTTACATATTCAGATATTAGCAAAACCTGGAAGTATGGTTACCAATTGTTGCCTTAATAGACATCTTAGATATCTAATTACCAACCACTTGAAATACATCCTTTCTGGTAATGTCATCCTATGTAGTTTTTCACACGATCCATATGCTTTGCCCAGTCCTGTCCACTTCAGAGAGCAAGTGATTACTCTGTAAACTTCATCTTTAATTTTTGGTGTTGTTCTGGCACCCAGAGAGACCTAGACTTTTGAACAACCTGCAGGAATTTGACTTAATTTCTTTCTCCCTGAAAAATGTCCCCCATGGGAGTGAAGTGATGCTGCACTGCACCATTCGATCTCTCTTGAAGAACATTTATGGGGCAAACTAAATTATACAGCTATATATGCACATACTGCACTGGTTCTGGTCTTGCCAGAGGTGGAAACAGCTGCTAATGTTCAGCCTGGTTTTTCCAAGGCAAGCGCACAGAGCCTTTGCTGTATCACAGACTATAACATTGATGCATTTAGTATCTGACAGGGTTTTAGCGTGATGACTCATTCTCTTCACCTCTTGGTAGGTTGACAGGAGTTCAAAGAAGCTCCAGAAAGCATCAGGTTTACTGTGACCTCTGAATTAGACATGAGATGCCCATTAGCTCCTCGTACACAAGTGAGTGCCTCGTGCATTTTTGGCCTCTGTCTGCTCTGCTGTCCTTTAAGTTGCACACAAGTTGGTGACCTGGTCCCTCATTGCCCTTCACATCATTTCCCTTCTCAGGTCATCTTTGCTTCAGCTCTACCTCCGTTTCTCAACATATGCATTGCCTTATTCTACCAAAGTGGCAAGGCAATTTCTTCATAGACCCTTGCACAGAGACAATCAGAGCAAGCCAGTTGGTTTTAGAATTCCTTTTGGTGAACCATGGTGTACTTCATACCCAGAGCACAACTTCTCCGAATGCAAACTGTCCCCTGCATACTCTGCAACGTGACAAGACGGTTGCCACCTTTTTATGAAGCAGACACTTGCAAAGTTGTGAAAAACCAAGCTCCTGTAGCTTGCTGTTCCCCATCACTTTGTGAATATATTACCACGACGTGAGTCACAGCAGCCTCAGCGCTCAATATACTGAGCGTGGCATTATGTTCCCTTCTGCTTTTGATGTCAGTGCTGTCACTTCTAACTTATACAGAGAAGACGAAGAGCAATAATCCAGGTCCAGTCACACAGTTTCTATCTAAAAAATACATTCAGGTTGGTCTGGACAACAACCAGCTTCCCAACACATGAGCACACACAT
Organism: Trogon surrucura; assembly: GCA_020746105.1. Classification (NCBI taxonomy): domain Eukaryota; kingdom Metazoa; phylum Chordata; class Aves; order Trogoniformes; family Trogonidae; genus Trogon; species Trogon surrucura. The sequence continues at coordinate 2,276,855 of CM036619.1, read as the reverse complement.
AATTTATGTATACCTGGAGCTAAAAATGCACACATGGGTGGGTCCAGCACCACAATCTGTAAGCCCTTGAGAGCTTCACTTTGTTCCACCTAGTCTTAGACATTTAACTGAGTCATTGAATAAATTTTAAACCTATTCAAGTAAAAGAAAAACAGGCAACTAAACATCAAGGTCACCTCTAGAGATGCTTTCCTGTTTCCCTTTACCTGCAAACATAGGCTGGGTAACTGATTCCTAATTTAACTAGTCACTGGTAGCTAACTGTTAATTTAAGCACCTGAGTGGTGGTGAACTTCAGCCTGAAGCACAAAATTTGCTGGCTAATTCCTATTCACTAAAGCTTAACTTTCTAAGTTAGGTGTTCTTTGAAATCACATCTATTGAAGATAAGCTGAACTAAATCTAAATATACTCTCCACTTTTCACAGAGGCAGTGAAAGACAGACTCACATGCCCAGGATTATGTCCTTGGCAAAGGTGAGAATCAAAACCAGCTCTCTCACTCTCTCTTGCTTAACAGCATGAAAGGATTCAAAACCTGCAGATTTCTATGAAGTTCAACTTTTCTGAAGGTGCAGAAGGAAACAAAAGAAGTTCCAGCTTCAGAGTCTTAAGATTTGTGACAGATATAGGGATAATAACATTAGTTAACATACTATTACAGTACTTAGTGGGGATTATTTGGCTGATATAATTAGGAAAGACAACATGTCATTATGCCATCTCCATGATGTACAAACAGTAACAGCATCTACTGTAAATTACTATGGCAATAGCCAATTAGCTATAGTTCTAATCTAAGTTATTGTAATGAGCCATGAAAGGAAACACAGGGCTCAATAAGAGACAGCAGCTGCTGGATCCTGGATAGATCCCATCCGTGATCTTGGTGTAATGAGGTATCAGAGGCTGAAGATTTACAGGGTGGCAGAGCTGACACAAGAATTTGAGCACAGATGTGGATCAGCACCTTAGAAGAGCATGTCTTCCAGAATGTGGAAGGATTGGATTAAGCTTCTTTCGGTTTGGTCTCTTGTTGTCAGCATGTTACCATGCCAGGGAATTTAACCCAATACCTGCTTTGTGTGGAGACAGCCCTTCTTCCTTCCTGTGCTAGGATTATCCTGTGGATTTACCTTCACCTCACCTGGTCCTGCTCTGGAAAGCAATATCGAGGTGAATCAGTGTTATTTGTTGGTTTTTTCCTAGATATTAAATTTCTAGGTGCATGAAGCAGACTTGTCCAGTGCGGTATGACTTTACTCTGTCCAGAGCAGGAATAGCTTCAGGTGTGGACAGTAGTGATGCAGATGCTCTCTACACCTCCTCTTCACCTGAACGACTGTTTCTTCTCCCTAATGCTTCTGTTGATCTCTTCTTCTCCACTTTCTTTTCCCAACACCCACCAGGCTTCACGCTGTGACCCTCATGAAGCCAAGCCATAGTCTCTCAAGCGCTCTATGGAAACTGATTTGGAGTTCCTGGAGGACGAGATACCCTCTTGACTTGCCCAGGAGACATCCTTATCCAGCCGTCTCGTGCAGAGTATGATGGCATCAGATGTGGCTGTAGGGCCTATAATGCCCTAAATTCCCTTACCTCCCTTAGCCCAAAGGGCTTCCACTTGTAAGAGATGGAAATCATAGAATGACTGAGATTGGAGAAGACGCTTAAGATCATAGAGTCCAACACTAACCTAGCACTGCCAGGTCCATCACTAAACCATGTCCCTAAGCACTTCGTACACACGTCTTTTAAATCCCTCCAGAGATGGTGACTCCACCACTTCCCTGTGCAGCCCGCTCCATTTTTTGACAAAACAATAGGATAAGTCAGGTTTTTCTGCTTGCCTGATTTTCACCGAGCTGAAGCAGATCTCTTCCCAATGGTGCCATCACGTCCTCTCACATTTCAGACTCGGCCTGATGAAATTTGTGAAATATACAGGCAGTCAAAGTGGGGCTGTGCACAGGCAACTTTCAGAACTTGAGCTATGTCTTAGCATACCACAGCTTCTTGGCTTCACTACCCTGGCCTCCACTGCTAAGGTTAGAAGAGCTCAAGGATTTGTTATGCCTTTAAAGTGGGTCAGGCATGGATGCATGTATTGAAAAATAACAACTCAAAATAGCTCAGTTGTTTGAAAACATCTGTCTACTCCTGCAAAGACAACATGGCTTTGAGTGCAGGACTTCTTCACTTGGCTGTTGACCCACTGCAGGGCTTTGGTGGGTGTTTTCTGTATTCCTGTATTCTCAAAGTGGCCAAAGGTGGATAAAGGAAATAGTTACAGCTATGCAAGAGTGCATGGAATGTTTCTTGGCAAAGCAGGCTTCCCCACAAAGGCCAATTCTCCTCTGTAGTATCTTTCTTCTGTCTCTTACTCTGCTCACAATAAATTACACACAATTATTGCTAGCTGGTATATATATCAATGGGGAACGAAATGTGTATCTCTTTGCCAGAGCAATGAGGGAGGAAAAAAAGGAGCCAAATGTACAGTTAAGTTTTTTTAACTTCTTTTCATTGGTAGCTGAATTCATTTCACTAATTTAATCTAGTCCTAAGTACCAACTGTGTTTTATAGAGATGTATTTTATGGCTGATATTATTGATATTGAGAGATATAGATTGAGCTTTTGGATGGAAAGAGACCCAAATCCATCACATTGCATTTTTATTGCAAAACTGAAATTTGCAATAACAAGAAAAATTGATTTAAGGAACATTATATAAATACACTTATATGTTCAATAATTTGTATGAATATATACTCAATAATATGTTGATATAGAGAGAGAAGTACAAAAATAGACACAAGTGGTATCTTTCTGTTTTGTTGATTGCTGGAGCATGTCAGTATAACTGATAGAAAATTTGCAGAGACATCTTAATTATTATCTGGAGGAGATGTTTCTAGACTGAAATCCCTGATGATTTCATATCTCCTCTGTGTATGGAGGGAAGGAAAGCAGTGAGATGGTAATGAAGCAAATCCTTGACTTCCTGCCGGGAACATGCTGTTTGGTCAACGGTGCATGGCTTCTAATGCATTGGGAATTATCACCTTAGGCACTACAGAAGAAATTTGAAGAAAAACTGTCCTGTCTGAATACTGCAAAAAATTTAAATCCAGTTCTTTAAAAGACAGCAACAGCTTGGGTGAATACAGCCACTTTCTTATTTTTGCATATGTTTTGACTTATACATGGAGTTAAAAAAGTTAACCTTGATCTAAGTTAAATTTCTTGGCCTGTTTTTTACCCAGTGGGAAAAGACTGGCATCTCCAGGAGGCAAGTTCCTTCTATTTCAGACACTGATTCATCTCCAGATATATCCAGCTTAGATACTGACCTTATGGAGAGAGTTAGTCACCTTCTAACAATAATTACCTCTTGCCTTTGATTAACAAGGACAAGCAGATGATGATTTTGACCACACACTTGACACCTGGGGAGCTGGACTAGATGATCTTTAGAGGTCCTTTCCAACCCCTAACATTCTGTGATTCTATGATATGGTTGCCTGCAGCTGAGAGAAATGAATCCCACTTGCTGAGATCCAGGAGCTGTAATACGAGATGTGAAAACACAGTTCCAAAGCCAGGCAAGTTTTTAAAAGAAACAAAATTCAGGTCAAAACCATTTTAGGCTTCCAGTTCCATGGGATAGGAATAAAATTAGACTTTTTTCATCACTTCTCATGATCTCTATCGTGCAGGATGTCCCAGTGTGGGCTGGTGAGATTGGAAGAGGAAAGGCAAGGGAAATGAGTGCTGGTGATATATATGCCCTGCTGTGTGCTCTGGAGAAGCTCAATTTGACTGTGGAACAGACTGAAGATTATTTGGGAAAACTTGAGTAATAAATAGTTTCCTGTCTGTAGGAAAAACTGGTGGGGAGAAAGGTAACTGTGCTATCAGTGCTTGCTGAGGGAGTTACTCCTGGAGTTCACATAAGAGAAATCTGATATCCATGAATACAGGTCTAACACTAAATTGCAGTTGGGTGGATCAATTGGGTGGATCAAATTGTGTGAAACTGTGTAATTTGAGAGGGATTTCCATGCCAAGATTAATAGGGAATACGGGGTGGACAGAAGGAACTGAAACTTAAGTATTTTGTAAAATAGAATCCAAAGTGAAAATTTAAGCTAACAAAAAAAAAAAAAAAAAAAGAATTAGAATAAAGAATATTTCTTTCTCCACTTTACCTCTTAAAACTGCTGAAAGTAGCTATTGATTTCCCTTGGGAAAAAAAAAAAGTGATACCAAAATCTGATTGCACCAGCTCAGAAAAATCTTGTTGGCAGTATTACCAAAATACTGTCTTTCAGGAGGGAGGACTGTTTCTGAACACACACATTTTCACTAAAACTGACACCTTTCTGTGAGTTATGACAAGATTAAAAAAAAAAAAATCATTCCATCAAAAACTTCCTGAGCAGGTGTGAGGGAGCAGCTGTGGGAAGCAGAGGGGCTGGTGGTATATATCGTTCTCTTCTGGATAGGGAGAAGATAAGATTAAGCGATTCCTTTTCTTCCCAGAATATACCTGAGCATTACTGGCAACTCTCCTTTTGATACTCATCCCAACCACTCTTCTGGATACAGATGCTCTCTACTTGAGGGACTGAGCCTTCTCCTAAATTCTCCAATCACTACCCTCTTCACCTTTCCCCTTTCCCAACAGCCACCAGGTTTCATGCTGTGCCTCATTTGGAGCCAAACCATAGTTTCTTGGCGCTCTTTGCAGTTTTACTCTGGGGTCCCGAAGGATGAGCAACCTCTTGGCTTCCCCAGCAGGGGTGGGGCTGTCCTTTCCACCAGTGCCACTGCTTTTGTTAAGTCTGAGAGCTCATTCCCTACACGACACAGCCATCAGCTGGCTGGATTTAAAATGACAGCAGGGCTGGTAATCCGGTCCCAGCTTCACCAGTTTGGATTTTTGTCTGGTGAGCAGGATGTCACCTGAAGGTGTTGTGTCCTGTGTACTAACAGAGCAACGATCTGCTCAGCAAAGATATCCCAGGGATATTCTGGAAGTTGTTTCTGCAGATTCGAAGCACACAGGGCACCGTGGCACTAAATCCAACATCCGTATGCTTCCCAGAATGCCCCCAAAGTGTCCCACTGGCATCAGATAGAGCCACTCAGGGAAAGATCCTCTTCTCTTTTATTTGCAAAATCAATCTGTACCCAAGAAGTTAGCAGACAATATTGTCTCTTCTTGCTTTGGGGATGCAGGAACTGAGGACAATTTTAAGGTAGAGAGGAGAGAAAAGCAGAGCTAAACAAAATTTCAGCAGCCTGTTTACATCCCTCCTGACCTAGGGACACCTGCATCCCAAAACCTGAAGACCTAGGGCTGCAGAAGGTCATGAAACCTGATTCTTTCCTTTTCCATGCATCCTGACACCCAAGGGATATCTCTGAAGTCCAGAACCTCTTCTCCATGAGTAAGGGCTACCTTTCTGAACACTTTTCCAAAAGTAAAAGCTCTCTCTATCCACTCTCCTAACAATTGCTCCAGAGCACCCTGTTTTTTTCAGTGGATCCCCTTCCGTATCTTTTGACTTCATCAGCTCTACAGGTGTGCATGGGAAGTGCCTTGCAGAAACATCATGGTATATGGGAAGCCAAAGGGATTTGTATGAAGAGATGAGTGGCCTTGTGTATATAACAGGTGGTAGAAGAGAGAAGGCCCTAGAGGATCTGATGAAGAGCAACATCTATCCCAAGCACACCTCCCGTGAGTTTCTGGCTGAACAGAACACTTCTTTGAGAGTTGGTTTTTAGAAACCTGAGGTACATTGAAATCCAAAATTCAGAGTAATTTCACACCACATTGACATCCAGATGTGTCCTACAGTTATCCACAGGACTAAGTTAGTTTTTTGGTCAAACACCTCTCAAACAGCCCTTCCTTTGGCTCAGATCAGGATTTCCATCACGTCTGTCTCTCAAAATGTTATGAGACTTTAGACAGTACGCCAAGCAATGCAAAAGGCACTCACTTACTAGTTTTTCTAAGTCATTTTAGGCAAGTCATCATTTCTGTCCACAGGTAGGCATCTCTATTGACTCAGGGTTGCCAGCTGAGCAGACCTTATGGCAAATTTGTCACCATGATCGGCTGAGGAGGAGATAGATAAGAACTCAGTTTAATTCCTCACTTGGGACAAACTGAGAAGGAAAGAATTCAACTTAAATCTCAGAAGGAGGATGTACTAAGGGACAATTTTCAATTCACTAGCTAATTTTAAGCACTAAGGTTTGAACATTTTCTTTTCCACAGACTTTTGATTCCTTGGCTGCTCACCAGCAGCATGTGCTAAAGCCCACTCTTGTGGTTGATTCATTGTCTACCCTAACAACGAACCAGACAGACCATTGAGAAATCTGGGATTCCTCTGGGTTCTCCCTAATCCTTCTTTTCTCACAAATCCTTCACATGTCTACAGCCAATAATCTTTCCAGTCTGGCTGTGTCATCCTCTTAATTTTGCACAATGTTCTGGTTCCTTTCCTCCTGCTTCAGAGCAGTCAGTCTCATCTAGCAAATGAGTGCAGTGTGCTCGAACGGCCAAGAGGGCCAATAACATCTTGGACTCTGTCAGAAATCATGTGGCCAGCAGGACCAGGAAAGTGAATCATGGAGTCATAGAATGGCCTAGGCTGGAATGTCTTAGTATACTCATCACTGGTGAGACTGCACCTCAAATCCTTTGCCAGTTTTGGGCCCCTCGCTCCAGGAAAGACATTGAGGTGCTGGAGCATGTCCAAAGAAGCACCACAAAGCTGGTGAAGTGTCTGGAGAACAAGTCTGTTGAGCGGCAGCTGGGAGAACTGAGGACTTTTTAGCTTGGAGAAAAGGAGGCTGAGGGGAGACCTTATTGTCCTCTACAACTACCTGAAAGGAGGCTGTAGCCAGGTGAGGGTCGGTCTCTTCTCCCATGTAACAAGTGATAGGACAAGAGGAAATTACTGTAATTTAGAAAAAAATTCTTCACTGAAACTGTTGTCAAGCATTGGAACAGGTTGCCCAGGGAAGTGGTGCAGTCATCATCCCTGGAGGTATTTAAAAATGGGTAGATGTGGTGCTAAGGGACATGGTTTAGTGGTGGACTTGGCATTGCTGAATTAATGGTTGGACTCGACGATCCTAAAGTTCTTTTCCAAATGAAATGATTCTATGATTCTATGATTATTTACTTTCTAAACTTCCTACCTTACCTGCCTCACTGTTTTTCCACTTTTTCTATGCCCAGTGCCTAGATCGCAAATGATTTTTATCAGATTATTTACTTGCTGTGAGACTCTCATGGCTTGGCAAAAGGAGGGGAAAAGATCCTACATTTTAGTAATTGATGTTCTTCTAATATTTCAATCTGCAAACATTTCGTTCTTCACACATCCTTATTTTCCTCTACCAAATCAATCTGCTATCTTTTCATCCATTGTGGCGCTGTCATGGATCTCTCAAAGAAATGGCAAGTTGTAAGTCACCATGTGCGTACGCTGTCGTGTAAATCTCTGCTTCCAGTGAAGAGGAAGCAAAGGGGATGTAAGAAAGACAAACATCTCTAGCTCCAGGGATGTTGTCACCATCTTTAGTTACTTCATGAGCTGAGAACAGTGTTAGGTGATGGTGTTTCATCCTGCAAAGGCTTTGCAAGTAATAACAGCTTGTGAAGCACAAAACAAAGAGATGCCATCACTTGTTTGTGTACGTGTGCCTCTGGTGATTTAATCCCAGACCGCAATTGGGTGTTTTCTTTTTTTTTACTTCCAGCACTTTCTCCTCAGCTCAGGTAGCTGCTTCACTGAACAGATCCAGAACCTGCATGAATCAGAGCCCAGATCTTCAACAGAAGTCGTGCTTATTCACACATCACACTATTCAGAGGCTTTTCCTTCCCTATTTTTTTCACTCCTTCCCATTCAGTCCTGCATGTCCAACTCACAGGAGGCTTCTGACCTCTCAAGGCTCTATTGAGGTAGTTGGTTTTCTACTCATACAACGTCATTTCTTACCAATCTAAATTCAAGCCTATTGTTATGTAAAAAAAAAAAAAAAAAAATTATAAAAAAATCTTTGATACTCATGGTCAAGGTTAGCTCCAGGAAAAAAAAAACCACTCTACACCCCTATACAAGTTACATCTGGGTGTGGGGTTTCTATATGTCATTCTTTCCAATTTTGTATGAAGCGCTTTATTGTTTGATAAAACAAAAGAGAATATATATATTATCAATATAAATTTATGCACACCAAAGTATTGGCCTAAATTAAATGACAATACTTCCCATTCTGAATTCATTCGGCTTAGATAAACAAAATACCGATGTATGAAGAAAAAAAACCTTGTAAGATTGATAAAGACGGCAGAATGATGACTTTAAAGTGGATTTTCCTACTTTAAATGCATAGGTTACATTTTCTTTATGCAGTCTTTAAATAATTCATTAGTCCCCAAGACAGTTTTATTAAGTCTGTGAGTATTGCTATGGAATCCCAAGTAGCTATAACTTCTCTGAAGCTTATGGGACCAGGCAGTTGGAATGCTAAAACATACTTAAAGTGAAATAGTCATATATTTGTACTGGGAGATGGTATTTCATCAAACTATAGCTGCTCTTCTCACTCTGAGATCCTGGATGTCACATCATGAGCGATCTATAGAGCTGATCAGCAGAGATCAATCAAAATTCAGCAGCTTTTACCACTTTTTTTCTGCCCAGGTGAGCATCAGTTGTCACTCACAAGGAAAGTCTGGGTTAGTTTTGGCAGACCATCAGGCTTTTAATTTTCATTTTTCTATTTTTTTCAGCTGGGAGAATTGCAGGAGAGCCATCAGCAGAAGACAACTGTTAAGGGTGTAGCCTTCTGCTTGGAGGCTGACTGCTTAAATGCAAAGGTGCTTCTAAGTGGAAGTAGAGTGAGCTGTAGGCAACATAACATGCCTTGCAGCTTAGACCCAGGACTAGTGTGCTCTTTAAATAATTCCATCACTGGGAGAAGCAACACAACCTCCATTTACTTTTTCGTCATGGGATACTCTGTCCTTTTTACATCTAAAGTTCCCCCAGAAATAAAGAAACCTTGTATATTCCTTCAAAAGTTACGTGACACCCAACTAATTAAATGCTCATCTGTCTTCACTGTCTTTGATACACCCTGTCTAATTTTTCAAATGTTTGCTATGAAATGAGAGGATCCTTATGCTCAACACTAATATATCTATTTATAAAAGAGCATTTGTGAACAGCAACAACTTCCCCCAGCACAGTAGCAACTGCAGCTACTCAGATAGCCCCTCTCTCCTGTTTGAGAGGAGCATCTTCTGCCAAGCCCACTTAATGTTAGACTCAGGTCCAGCTCTCCCACAAATCCATCACCCTCCAGACCAGTTATCTTCCTTGACTGACACTATCAGACACAAGAATAAGCGACTTAACTCCACATTCCCCCTAACAGGAGAAATCTGTGTGAAGATGTGCACAAAGCAAGCTCTGCCACTGCCCATGTTAACCTCTGCCCAAGCAGAGGGCAACACTCCCTGGGGTGGAAAGCTCAGCACTTGGCCATAGATCTTGCATTCATTTTGTCAATTGAAACAGATAAGAGGAGATTTCCAAACTGGGGAAAAATTCCGAGGTTCATGTCGTTTTGGATGCCTATCATCTCATTCCTTGACTCTCTTTAGAGTTAACAGGGAGAAATAGGCAATTGGACAGTACGGTTCATCTGGTCTCCTCCAGAATCTCTGCTAGGAACAGACAATTTATATTTTAAAGCCTGTTGACCCTACTAATCTGCTCCTACCACAATTTCCAATTAAACTGATACACTCATTTACCAAGGAAAACCTCAGTTTTGCTTAATAATTCCACCTTGCTAAAAATAACACTCTAGGCTCAAAAAGCCTGACAGAATGAACCAGCCTAGGTAGGTTATACGACAAGAAAAAAATTATAATAACAGTAATAATGTTTTAAATTGTTATACTGATGGCTGCAGGCCAGATTTTCAGGACCAAAGACAGGTAGCGCAACACTAGGGGAACACTGCAACTTGAATACGAAGATGGAAAGATGGCAAGAGCAAAACTGCAAAATATACTGTGTTTTATCAACCATACCCCATTTGTGTATTAAAGATGGTGCTGCATAAATTTGAAAGCATAAGTGAAGCAAGAAACTGGTGAATATTCATTATTAGAAATATTTCAATAGACAAGTTGGGGGGAGGGGGATTCAGTTGCAGGTCAAGAAATAGATGCATTGATATGTCCTTGGTCACTATGTATTGAAACTCCCATTGCTGTCACTGATGGGACAACTCAGCAGAGTTTAGAGATTAACTCAACTAAACCTAAACATGTGTTGTGAAATATGGTTGCCTAAACGCAAGTACTTAATGCTATTTTAGCCCCCATTTCCCACTTCAGAAGGACAATGTCCCCCATAGGAGATGATTCCAATCCCAGGGAAATGGCTTGGTACCCAACTGTACATCAAATGGCACTAGATGTCCGTACGTGGGCAGCCAATTGTTGAATGAATCCCTTCCAGAGATGTGCTGCATTTATCTGCTAGAAGTACACTACCTACAACGGAAACTTTGACATAAAATCCAAATGCAGACACTGGTATTGGGTGCTAAAACCTTGATGTCTTCAATTCCAACAGAATATCACTCTGGATTTTTTAGTCAAGAGAACCGGTGTTGCCCACTGTAAATGTCCTTTCTCTGCAAATCAACATATGAAATTTTCTGGATGCAATTGTTTAAAGTTAAAATCAACTTCCAAATGACAAATGTTACTCCTATGCGGGATCAATATCGATGCACCTATTAAAAATATAATTCAGGTCTTCAAATCCTGTTCTCTCCTTTTACTTCATCAGGAATGTGTTTGCTAAAATAACTTTCTGGACCCATTTTTAGCTCACATCCCTTAGCCTTTCCCACTTCATTCATACTTTCATCCTTAAACTGTCCAAATGCTCTTCCCCAAGTCCCTTGTGCAACTTATTATAAGCCTTCATCTTGGACTTATTTTTTTCCCCCCTACTATTCCTTTCTTCTCCCCAAAATGACATCCCTCCCTGTATACTATCTTCTATTATGCCTCTTTCAGTGTGGTACAGAAGAAGCATATGCTGATATGCTCATATTTCTCTGCAGCTCTGATGCTCTAGGTCCTTGTCATCTCAGGTTCCCATTACAACAAGTTTTCCCTTGATGCTGTATCAAGTGCCATTTCAATTCCTCCGTAACGGAAGAAAAAAAGAGACCTAAGGAAAGAAAACAAAATTTTTAAAATGGTAGAAAAAACCATTTCTTCTGAATTCCAAGGTACTTCTTCACACTATCCTTCTCCACCCACCCCCAGAAAGTACACATTTATTCACCCTTTAGCTCTCTCAGCTGAATCAAGGAACAACGCCTTGCTTGCGGCGTAAAAGTCAATATTATTTTCAAATTAGAAATATCTTCTCTGGGCTGTTGCTGTGCTATTGGTGTAGAACAATATTCTTAAAAGCTTTGCTTGTTTTTGTTTCTTTTTAACCATTTAAACACATCATTTTATTTTGCTTGGAGTATCTTAATTAAGATAAAAGAGATGACTTTGGTTAGAAGTTTTCCTTTGGGACACCAGTAATCTTAAAGGAAGACCTACTCAAGTAACCACCAAGATGATCAGGGGGCTAGAGAATTTCTCACATGAGGACAGGTTGAAAGAGTTGGAGCTGCTCAGCCTGGAGAAGAGAAGGCTCCAGCAAGACCTTGTTGAAGCCTTTTAGTTCTTAAAAGGGACTACGGGAAAGATGGGGAGGGACCCTTTATCAGGGAGTGTAGAGATAGGACAGGAGGTAACAGGTTTAAACTGAAAGAGGGTAAATTTAGGTTAAATATAGGGAAGAAATAGTTTATTGTGAGGGTGGTGAGACATTGGACCAGGTAGTCCAGAGAAGTTGTGGGAGCTCCCCTCAGGGCCAGGTTAGACAGGGCTTTGAGCAACCTGGTCTGCTAGGAGGTGTCTCTGCTCCTGGCAGGTGGGGATGGAACTAGATGGTCTTGAAGGTCTCTTCCAACTCAAAGCATTCTAGGTTTCTAGGATTCTTATTATATGATCTATTGAAAAGTAAATAAAAACCCATACTAGACTCCTAAAATGCTTTATCGTCCCAGGAGAGGTTATTCCAAATTTCTGAAGTCTTCCCATGAGCTGTATCTTCTTCTGTACTGACATATCTATTATTCATAGAATCATAGAATCATAGAGTGGCCTAAGTTGGCATTGACAGGTATTATTGATTCTTAGATGGAACTCTGATGCCATATAAACATTAACTTCTTATCATGTTTCTTTGGAAATGTATGTGTTTGTTTCTTACTGGTGGTTTGCCAGTCATTTTGAAGCATGATCTTCAATCCATTGAGTTGTTGCATTTTGCAGTTGGTGCTTGACTGACCGGGGTTTGAAGCACAGCAGATCATCGGGGTGAAATACGGTGTAAAAGTACTTAAAGCAACATTGAAAGAGTTAGTAAGAATGCTTTGCTGCAGTGCTCCACCAATTAGCCACCTCATGCTAAAATGAATATCCTTCTCAATATAACTGATTTAATTTCCCCAGATCTGGCTTCATTACCTTGGACACAACACACTGCATCCAGCTTCTTTGCTGCTGAGTTTTTGTGTGGTTTTCAGCTCTGTTCTAGGAGAAGAAACAACACACTGTGAATCTGCAGCCCAAACCGACCAGATCAGAAATCTTTGGCTAGCCAAAAGCATAAATGGTGTTCCTTGGTGTCAGATCAGCCAATGCTTAAATAGCATGTAGCATTCTGCTCTGTTCTTTTCTTATTTGCCTTTGGAGATAGTCTTGTTAAGTGTATCCAAGGAAAAAAAAATCCAGCACGACAAGAAATAAGTCACATTTCCATAAACACACTTTGGGAATTCATTTCACAGGCACATTTCTTGTGGAAAAAGATAATTCATGCAAACCTCTCCTTCATACCTGCCTTCCAGCATGCTGTTCATACTCCATTACATCTCTCTAAGTTTTAGAGAAATAGACATTTTTCTCCTAATTCCAGACAAATATGAACAGTAGATGCTGAGCCCAGCTGCCAGAAAACGCAGGGCCCAACAGCAAAAGCACAGAAATATAAAGCATGAAATTAATTGTGGCTAAGTCTCAAAAGGAACTAATATAATCTTGGCTCTTCTGCCAGGATAAAAAAAGAATGATTACTACCTTTGGAGATGGGTAGATTAAGCCTGCGTTTAATATTAGGCATAACCTTTATAATTTCTTCTATTTTTTTTTTGCCGTAAAAATGGCTATTTGGACAGAAAAAAAAATCTTTTCTCTTCTTCCCTTGAAAAGAAATAGGAAGTCAAAATTCCCTGTGAATTTTTTTTTTTTTTTCATTTTTTATTACTCCTGAAGATTCATCAAGGTTTGGGGAAAAAGGCTCATTTTTCATCTTGTTTTGTTCTTTTCCCTGAAATTATGGCACATTTTCTCAAGTACTAGCTCATTTAGTATCTCATCTGCAAGTTGGTGTTTTCAAGAGAGTCGTAGTGGTCTTGACGTAAGACAATGACAATACTGAATTATGAAACAAAGGTTTAATTACATATAGATGGACACTTCCTCAGTCAAGAGAGAGAAGTGACATTAAGCTATATGGATTTTTGATGAGTTGAGAGGGAGTACAATTGTCATTTAACCCATCTCCACGGGTTTTTCCATTTTTCCTGGGCAAAACATGCAAAATACCATTTGTGTATTTATTGTTCCAAAGCTGTGTGCATCTGAAGAAAAAAAAAAATTTGGTTGCTGTGACTCCTCTGACTGTCTGCTTCCAGCAACTTCATTTTTTCTCTGACATGATTGAATTGAAGCCACACTCTTCTCCAAAACTTCTTTCTTATCCTTGGCATATATCTGAGGAATCAGTTCATATTCCAGGCTGCAATTTCCTGTTGATTTTTAGTGACTCTTTTATCTGCTAGCTCAGAACCACTTAAGACCAGGTTGAAATGGGCTGATATTTGTTCAATATTGGTTTGCAGATAATTTTCCATAAAACCTTAAAAGGAGAAATGAATCATCCTATTGGCATTGAATTAGTTGCAGTTGATGGAAGGGTTCAGGGAAAGTAGAGCGGGTGTTAACCCCACACCTGTACACTTGTTCTTCTTGATGATCAACTCCTGTCTCCCAATTGGAATAATCTCCCCAGGGAAATAGTAGAGTCCCCAACAGAATCACAGAATCACAGAATGTCAGGGATTGGAAGGGACCTCGAAAGATCATCAAGTCCAATCCCCCTGTCAGAGCAGGAATGCCTAGATTATGCTACACAGGAACGTGTCCAGGCGGGTCTTGAATGTCTCCAGAGAAGGAGACTCCACAACCTCCCTGGGCAGCCTGTGCCAGGGCTCCGTCACCCTCACTGAGAAGAAGTTTCTTCTCGAGTTTAAGCGGAACCTCTTATGTTCCAGTTTCAGCCCATTACCCCTTGTCCTATCATTGGTTGTCACCCAGAAGAGCCTGGCTCCATCCTCGTGACACTCACCCTTTAGATATTTGTAAACATTAATGAGGTCAACCCTCAGTCTCCTCTTCTCCAAACTAAAGAGCCCCACCTCCCTCAGCCTTTTCTCATAAGGGAGATGCTCCACTCCCTTAATCATCCTAGTTGCCCTGTGCTGGACTCTCTCCAGCAGTTCCCTGTCTTTCTCGAACTGAGCATTGGACATTTTTAAAATTCAGCTGGACAACACGCTGGGTCATCTTGTCTACACCATGGTTTTTCCCAAGAAAGATTGGACAGACGATCCTTGAGGTCTCTTCCAACCTGGTATTCCATGTTTCTATGATTCGCAGTCCATTCCTATGAGGCCAATCACTCACCTTCTCCAATGTTTATTTCATAAGAGGGACAAGAGACAACGGGAAGGTGATGGTGTCCTCAGTTTTACCAAGAAGGATATAACAAACACCAGTTGTCTGAAAGTTGCATCAGGACACACCCTGTCTAAAAATAACAGAGAAATGAGAAAGAACAAAAAATCTGAAGAATTTACTTACAGTCCCTATTAATTCTCTATCCTTGGAAATCATTTACTCAGTTTTGAATATTTTTGTAAGAGTTAAATTAGAGTTCAGACGTGAAAGAAGGGAAGCAGTGAACTTGATGCTTATTGTTTGTTTCAAAGAAATTTGTTATCTGACAGGACATCTGACAGGGCATAATGCAGTGAGACAGTGTAGATCTAGCAAGGCGACATCGTAAGACCTCTCTATTTCTTCATTATCTTTTGAGACTTTGAGTTTTTCTAATTTGCAAGATTTCAGAATACATTTTCTAGTTCATGTAAACCAAGATGAATTTTAGTCGTATCCATTGATTTTTTTTCCCCCCTTCCAAATGGAAGATTCAAGCGCCAAATAAGCCATTTGGCTCCTTGCCTCAGTTTCCCTGCTGCCAATATAACATAACGTTACTTCTACATCTCATTTTGAAGTTTGAAACATTAGCATTTGAAAAGCACATGGGTATTCCTCAGTGAAAGATGCCTGGTGGTTTTAAACATCTTACATTGCAATTGCTTTCTGCTTCATAACCATTGCTTCACGAACTCTGTGTTTGTGCTCAACAGATATGTATTGTCCTTTAAAATAGCCTCGTCAATAATATTTTCTCCCATCCATCATGCAAGTGCAGTCAGCTGAGTGGAGCAGTGCCCAGACGCTGGTGGTTTTAACTCACAGATCGATATTTTACATCTATTAAGGTGAAGATGACCAAGACTGTTTCTACCAAAAGGCAGTATGAGGTGATCTACACAGGTCGGGTATTAATAACTTGCACTGCAATTAACACAACTGAGATGGCCATTACTACCTCTCCCCCAGTGATACAAAGTAGAAAAAGCCTCATAATTTGTGGCCATTATGAACACATTTAACACTGACCGTTGCAATTTACTACCGTGTCCACCCCTGGCTGCTGCAGTTCCAGTAACTCTACAAAACTTCTATTTCTCTCCTATGGCTTTAGCCTCCTTTGAACATTTTTACATCTTTAAGCACTCAGATGTCGTTGCTGCACTCATCCAAGCAGCTCCCACTCATGTCCCCAGAGCTGGATCCAATCTTCAGGGCCCCCAGAGAGAAGACAAAATTCAACGCAGTTTGTACTTACGTCAACAAGATGTGTGTCCCTGTAAGTAAGGGCAGAATTACGAATTCAGCTTAGCTTGGCTTTGCACATAGCTGATGGAGTATTTTGCAAAGCAGAAGGTATTACATAAAAAAACATCTCTTTCAGCGTGTTTCACATTTTTTTTTAAGCAGGTAAGAAAAAAAGATACACTAGCAGCACGACAAAGCACGTCATTAAACTCTGGACCACTTTTTCTCCCCTCTTACCTCTTCTGTTTTTCAAAGGAGGGCTTAATGCACAAAAGAGAAAAGAAAATACCAGTGTAACAATCTTAAGTGCAAGGCAAAGGTTCAGTCTGTTTATTTTTCTCTGTGGATTACTGGGCTTTGTGTAAATCAATTTATGGTTCCCTTAGCACTTCAGTACATAGCAGAGTAGTTGGTTTTTTTAAAAAATATATACATATTTGTCTGCTTCACAATGCCATGCAAAACTGTTAACTGTGAGCTGGGGTTGTATGTCTGCAAAAAGGTGACCAAAGCTGTGATGATCCCTCTGTGTCACAAAAGCTGCAATGAGCAAGGGAGCGAAGGGAGGAGCCAGGAACAACCCGGCATGAATGAGTTATGTCTCGTCATATATTTGATTGAACAATGGAAATATTAATCCCAGTTGACTAGGAATGACCTCCATGAATTTCACAGAGGAGGGAAAACTTTTTTTCCATCTTTCTGTTGGGATTTGATACAATATGTGTGGTCTCCTCTGCACTTTTACAAGAAATCGATGCATTCTCACCTAGCATCCTGCAACGTTAGTCTCCTTCCTTTCCCGTGGGAAAATTTAAACTATTAAAACAGTGTTTGCTTATTTTCTGCAGGAAAGTTGCCCAATAAGCATCCCAGCAGCCCTTGTCAAAAATATTCCAGTATGGATGCAGCCATCCTCTGTGTTAAAGACCTCATTCAGAAAATGAATCTGTTTCCATCTTTGAATGGAAAAGCAAAGGCACTTTAAGGGTTAACACTCTCTCTTGTTCCTTTTTGTTGGTGTTGACTCATTCCATGAGCTTTTTGCTCTAATGAGCCCTCTTTAGCTCTGCACTGAAACGGGAGATCTCTGGTCTCATTATTTTGGCTAATTAACCATTCTCTTCTAACTGTCTGAGGTTCATCTAAGTACAGGGAACCTTGAGAAAATAACTAACAATTGTATTATCATGCAAACTCATAGGTAGATCTGAGCCAAGTTCCTGCTTGAAAATATGAGAACCTTGTAACTGTGTAGGCAGTACTGTATTCCGCAGCGATTTGAGAATTGCACAAGCAATCCCTCCCCATTTTCTAAAACTGGAGCTTTTCAAAAGGATACACACCAGCATGCTCAGAATTTGCGTCAGCCTGCAGTTAGCAGTGAGAGCAGATCCCAATCAGAGATTTTCCAAAAATATATTTCTAGCCGTGCCTAGACAGACACCAAGCTGAGGACAGTGTGGTCAACCAGTTCAGGTCTGGCAGCAGTCTGTCATTCTATGCAGTGTGGCTGCGTAAAATGGAGCTGGTAAATTCACATGATGTTATCTTGAGGCATTTTGACAGTGCCCTTAAGAATATGCTTGAATTTTTGGTCAACCCTGAAGTGGCCAGGCAGCTGGACTAGATTATCATTGTAGGTCCCTTCCAACTGCAATTCTCTTCTCCTTTCCATCTCTTCTCTTCTCTTCTCTTCTCTTCTCTTCTCTTCTCTTCTCTTCTCTTCTCTTCTCTTCTCTTCTCTTCTCTTCTCTTCTCTTCTCTTCTCTTCTCTTCTCTTCTCTTCTCTTCTCTTCTCTTCTCTTCTCTTCTCTTCTCTTCTCTTCTCTTCTCTTCTCTTCTCTCTCTCTCTCTCTCCTCTCCTCTCCTCTCCTCTCCTCTCCTCTCCTCTCCTCTCCTCTCCTCTCCTCTCCTCTCCTCTCCTCTCCTCTCCTCTCCTCTCCTCTCCTCTCCTCTCCTCTCCTCTCCTCTCCTCTCCTCTCCTCTCCTCTCCTCTCCTCTCCTCCCCTCTCCTCCCCTCTCCTCTCCTCTCCTCTCCTCCCCTCTCCTCCCCTCTCCTCTCCTCTCCTCCCCTCCCCTCTCCTCTCCTCTCCTCGTAATCTTAATAATGCATATAAATATCTGAGGGGTGAGTCAGAGGAAGGGGACAATCTCTTTTCACTGGTGCCCAGCAATAGAACAAGAAATAATGGGTTTAAGTTAGAACACAGGAAATTTCAACTCATGAGGAGAAGAAACATTTTCACTGTGAGGGTGACAGAGACCTGGCGCAGGCTGCCCAGAGCGATTGTGGAGTTTCCTTCTCTGAAGACTTTCAAAACCCACCTGGCCTGCCCTAGGTGATCCTGCTCTGGCAGAGGGGTTG
Organism: Trogon surrucura; assembly: GCA_020746105.1. Classification (NCBI taxonomy): domain Eukaryota; kingdom Metazoa; phylum Chordata; class Aves; order Trogoniformes; family Trogonidae; genus Trogon; species Trogon surrucura. Next base: position 2,258,260 of record CM036619.1, on the reverse strand, counting down.
GATTAGATGATCTCTAAAAGTCCTTTCCAACCCCTAACATTCTATTATTTTTTCTTTTCTTTTTCTTTTCTTTTCTTTTCTTTTCTTTTCTTTTCTTTTCTTTTCTTTTCTTTTCTTTTCTTTTCTTTTCTTTTCTTTTCTTTTCTTTTCTTTTCTTTTCTTTTCTTTTCTTTTCTTTTCTTTTCTTTTCTTTTCTTTTCTTTTCTTCTCTTTTCTTTTCTTCTCTTTTCTTTTCTTTCTGTTTGTTCTTTCATAAAGGTAAGGAGAAAACAAAACTTTCCTCATATTCTCAGGCAGTTCTCTGAGCCTCAGTTCACCTCTGGATTTCACTTGGGTGATGAATGCACTCATTCAACCAGTCATTCCAGACTTCCTTCTTGGTCCAGAGGAGGACCACAGAAATGATCAAAGGGCTGGAGCAGCTCTCCTATGAGGACAGGCTGAGAGAGTTGGGGTTGTTCAGCCTGGAGAAAAGGAAGCTCCAGGGAGACCTTGTAGCAGCCTTCTAGTGTCTGAAGGGGCCTTCAGGAAAGCTGGGAACGGGTTGTTCACAAGAGTGTGTAGTGACAGGATGAGGGACAATGGTTTTAAACCAGAGCAGAGTAGATTTAGATTAAATGTTAGAAAAAAGTTTACGATTAGGCTGGTGAAACACTGGAACAGGTTGTCCAGAGAGGTGGTACAAGGTCCATCTGTGAAGGCATTCAAGGTCAGGCTTGATGGGGTTCTGAGCCACCTGATCTAGTTGAAGATGTCCCTGCTCACTTTTGGGTGATTGGACTAGATGATCTTTTCAAGTCCCTTCCAGCCCAGTACATTCTATGATTCCATGATTCCACAATTTGATGATTCTAAGATTCCATGTTTCTGTGATTCTTGATCTTGGGGAGCAATTCAATGGTGCCTGCAGAATTTAAGGTACAATCGTACCATCACATCTGATGATATAAACTTAGCACTGTACAAACGAGTCATCACATCCTAAAGCAGATTCTGATATTTAGCCAGAAGAGCCATCTCTGTGCTTCACTGACTCCACATATTGACTGTACATGGGTAACACAGGGATCTAGGGCACCCAGTTTAAAGATATCCTTTCTTCATGATGTCTGTAGTCAATTTAAGGAATATGGGTCTCATGTCCTTTCTTCAGCTCCTGGCACCCAGACCTCTTATCCAGCTCATCAGTGAGAACAGTTTGAGGTTTCCTAGTGAATCCCCTCCCCTTCCCACACAACAGATGGCATGAGCAGCCACAAAGTAATCAAAAATGGATTTTAATAAGAAGATCAGACAGCAGTGGTGAGGAGCAGGCCTGTCAGACAATACCGCAGACCAGCAGTTTGCACTCGACCAGTTCTTGCTGTCCCTCTTTCTTGCCATTTCCCTGTGTTTCCTTCTGTATCTCTCTCTTTGATCATCTCCTTTCTCTGCCCTTGTTTCCTTTCAAATAAATACCTTCCCCAACTATTTTTTACCCTGCCAGTCCCAGTTCCTCTACATGCATACCAGAATTTGGTATTTCTGAAACAGTTATTGCTTCACTGTTGGTCTTGCAAAATTCTACTTCCAAAAAGGTCCCCAATGCTCTCTTTAATTAACTGTGAAGTTCGGCTGTTTCTCACATAATTCCTCCTTAAACATCTGTGAAATCTGTCCATTCCTCACGGTAGTATCTGTAGCTTTTGTTGGATTCACACTCTGTTAATTTGTTATGTTCAGTAATTTCTCGTGCCATATAGGGTAGTTTCTTACAGTGTGTTTGTTTATGTAAACCTCAGACCAAGATCCCATCATCTCCTTGCATATTTTAGCAAAAATTGTTTTCATTAAAAAAAAAAAAGGAAATAGTGAAACCTCAACAGCCAACCTGACAAACATTTCTCTTTTCTTTTTTTTTTCACGTTTAATTACCTTTGAGGGGGTTTTAAGAAGATTGCCGTTAGAAATGCAAAATATTTCTGAATTCTTGTGGCCTCCCAAGTGAATGATTCTTCAGCTGCTATTCACATAATTCCAGGCTTTTTGAAGGGCATATCGTATAGATTTGTGTCCACAGGGGCTCCTTTTGCAGCATGATGCTAACTGCTTATGTGGAACAGGGGTTAAAGGATCTTTTTAAGCCCTCCTATGCCGTTCTTCGCTGTAGATTCTCCACAAAAAAAGTAAATCAACAAGAAATTACCTGTTGTATGCTGAGATGGGCTTGATTTTAAAGGCAAGGGGAGAATAATAATACATAAAAATTAAAAATGACTCAGAGAAATCATGGTTCTAGCCCTGAGGTCATTCTCTTGTGCTTCACTTTGTCAGAGCTGGTTCTTGTTGGGAAGGGCTGGGAAGTTGGTAACCACTCCCAATTAACCCAATATCTTCCATTCATGGGCTGCAGACCATGATGCCAAGAAAAAAAGCTTCACATTCCTTCTTTAAAAGAAGCCAGACATCTGCCAAAGTTCACGCTGTGATCTCAGCACAGTGGTTAATCCCTTAAAACAAAACATGTCTGAGGGAGATGAGTTGGGAAGCCAACACTATTGTGGAGAACTTATTCTGTTGACCACAGTCAGTCAGGCTGTCCCTCAACACTGGGAAGCACAAGGCCAGTTATGATGACTTAACACCACCATTGCTCACTTGTCTCAGTTATAAACCCAAAATGAATGCTCTACCCTGGGAGATGGTTTTCCCTGCAGGGAAAGATCTGGAAGGCAGGTGACTACAACTGCCCCCACTCACATTCAAGTTCTGACACATCAGAATGACTAAGCCTCTTCTGAACAACAGTAAATTCTCCCAATGGGTGTAATGGCAGCCTTATTGTCTGGGATGGTTGTGCTAGGATTTTCACTGAAGGAAACAAAATTAGACATTAGGAACAAATTCTTCATTATAAGGAGGTGTGAGACACTGGACCAGATTGCCCAGAGAGGCTGAGAATGTCCCCTCCCTGGAAGTGTTCAAGGCCAGATTGGATGGGGCTTTGAGAAACCTGGTCTAGTGGAAGATGTCCCTGCCCATGGCAGGGGGGTTGGAACTAGATGATCTTTAAGTTCCCTTCCAACCCAAAATGGTCTAAGATTGAGCAAAAGATACTTTGGCTACTGGAGTCCTCACGGCGTTATTCACCACTGCTCTTTGGGTTAATACTTGAGCATAGAGAGCAGTTCTCAGAGCTACCTCAGAGCAGTTTAATATTTTCCATTTAACAAGCCCCTAAATATCTGCTTCCAAAAAATATGTAGCCAAACAGGCTAAAAATTTCTGCTCTAAGGTAGCAAAGGAAGAGGAAGGTTCATAAAGGCATGTAAGTAATTAAAAAAGCTACTTAGATGTCTAAGTGGAAATCAGAGAAAAAAAAAATCTCAGAGAAACTGGCCAATCAGATTTGAAATCAAATTATGGAGCCTCATATGGCCAAATCCAGGAACTTGATTCCTTTTGGCTTGATACCTTACAGCTTCATTACCTTTCACTACATCAGTATGTGCGATTTCAGTGAATACAGTCACCTTTAAAACACAAACTTTTTTTTTTTTACTATTATTATTCTTCCCAAACTGATCTGTAAGCCATATTTTTAGAAACATAACTGAAGCCAGGCATACCGTCATATCAGAATATTCTCTTCTCTTTTCCACACGCCTCATGTTTTTCCAAGCATTGCAGCTGATGTTATTCTAGCGTTGCATCACTGCGATCGTATTTTGAGATAAAAGACCGTCTCAGCCCGCTATTCACTCCTTCAGGTTTTGCATCAGAATTGCCCCCTCTCAGATGCTGAAATTATCGACACCTCTGTCACTCCTCAGGAGCGTAGATTTATGCTTCATTTGTACACACTTCACTCTGCGCTGACACATCTCTTTGGCTCCTAGGAGAAATTCTTTATGAAAAATGTCAGTGATATCAAAACAAGGCATAGTGATTTACTCGCATGTCATCACTAGAAAAGACATTCCTCCCGTCTTTTACTCCTTGCATTGCAGTAACAATCATTTTCATATTAATTTCCACTTAAACATTGATTTTCTACTGACTGGGCTGTGTGGTACATATCTTGCACAGAACAGTCACAAGTAGGCACCTTCCCTTGGGATGGGCAAAGCCGTTGTACTTGACCCATGTGTCAACAATTAAAAGGCCAAACCTACCAGGAGTAAATGATGCCAGATGTCCAACACAGGAACACAGACCATGAAGAAGTCTTCTGTACTACCAGTTCCATCTCTACTAGGATGGGGCAGAGAGGTTACACTTCTGGATGTGAGCCATGCTGCATCTTTTGATCATCACCAGGCTGTTTTATTTCCTTATACAAATGTAGCATGTATATGTCTACTCCCTTCAATCAGGACAAATCTATCACCTGGTAGGACAGTGCTAGTTTCTGTTAATGAACATCATGCCCATGGTGCCCTTTCATTCAAAAATGCAACCCACAAACATGGAAATGACCCCCTTCCTCTCTCTCACAGCGAGCTTTTTCTGTCAGCCTTGAGACACACCCCAGCACTTCCATCTGAAAATTCTAGAGGCCCAAGGACAAAGAAAATAATACTCAGAACTTCTTTGAGGGCATAGTACAATTGTGATTTTACAATGTGGTGAGGGTATTGCACCAAATTCCATAAATAATGCCTTTCATGGTTTACTGCACATGTATCTAAAAGGAGAAAATAAAAAGGAAATGATCATATTACAGATGTTGCATGAAGAACGACTTTTCCTGTCTTACGTTAATCGGCAAATAAGATATATTTGCATTCATACAACACTACTTTTGAACAGAATACATTATTATGCTACGAATGCTATAAAAATAGCACGGCGCACTTGGACTGGCAATCATCCATACCAAAAAAGATATCCTATACCATGGTTCTTAAACACAAAAGCTAGAGAATTGTAGTAAAGGGCGAAGAGTCAAAGTTAAGGCTATTGCATCTGGGTTAATTCCACAGTTGTAATGTGACATCAGGCTTCCAGGACACTCTGTTTGTATCAGTCCTTCACTCTTCAGTAAATATGATCTCTAAGATCACCTTTGAGAGATGACTCAGTCTACCATAAGCTGATATCAGCTCGTGAAAAAAATCCTGCGTCTACTGAAAAGGACTGACAAACCACATGCTGCTCTTAAAACAGCAAGGGGTTTGCCTTAAAACAATTCAGACTTACTAGATGGGTAGGAAACCACCTTCTGAACTATGGAAATTGTGATGGAGGGCTTATTCCTAAAGGATCTGGAAAACATTTGTCCTGTTCCTGTCCAGAGATAAATGATCTAGCCCGGATATGGGGGGTTGCAGCTGTTAATTCCATTTAAGACCCTCTGTGTGAGCAAGAAAGGACCATCCTGTGTCTGGCGCCCTTCCCACCACACCACGAAGCAGGGCAGGGAGGCAGAAGATGGATTCTCCAGTAAAGCCACAGCATGGACCAGAATGGATAAAGCATAAGTCAGTTCCCAGGTGACAACAGGACCAACATCAAAGAGTCTAATCCTTCTAGAGATTTAGCAAGAAAATGGCAGATAAGAAGAGGATTTGTTTAACAGAAAAACCCTGGGAGTTCAGCTGAGGATCTTCCAGTAATCTGTGTCTTACTGTCCACCTTTGCTTTCCAAAAGGCTCGAATTCTTCCTGCTTGTTGCAAAATTCATGCTCTCTTCTGCTATTAAATTTTTTGCTAGGGCATCCAAAGGAGAAAGCCCCTCCTGTGCTGCTGGCATTTTAGGAGGAGAAGAGGCACAAATCCAACAAACCAACAGGACGCCGTTTGCAAATATGGGTGTCTCCTGGGGGGCTCAATACTCGAGGCACATCTGGGATGCATGGGTGTGATAAGGGCTACTGGCAGGTGTCCTGCTCCAAGCAGTGCTGTATTAACAACCTGCTGTCTGAGCAAATGGAAGAAACCCTGGATTAACAAAGGACCTGAAGATGCAGCGCAATCTGGAAGGTCTCACCTGGATGTCACTCAGCCTTCAATTACAATGTGGTAATTTTGCACTGAGAAAGGTGTTAATTAAAAATGCAGTGACTCCTGCTAAAGCCACAGCAAGGTACAAGCAGACGAGAGCCTCTTCAAGGACATTTGCTTGTCTCATTATTTAAACAATTCATTGTCTTTAATGTCAGTCTGATGGCTTGTTGTTTGTTCTCTGAATTATTTCTGTCAAAAGAAGATTCATGGAGTGGACCTCTCACATGAAAGCCACATTTTCTGCTAAGAAACCTTTTCCAAAGCTGTCTGTAGGTAAGACTTTCACCCTCTTAGACTCTGGGATAGCAGTTTGGAGAGAGAGGAATGTTGTTGTGTGTTTGCTCTGTCAGGGGACACCTTTCACATCCTGGTTTACAACGGGAGAGCCGGGTTTCTTTCTCACTGCCTGCTCTTGAGCTGTTGCAAAATGAGTGTCTAGAAACACTCAAGAATTTAAGAGGAATGTGATTTCATTTGTTGGACAATGCAAGAGAGAGCGGGAAAAAAGAAACCTTTCATTAAAAGTATTGTATCATATTTGGGCGAGACTGAAAAGGGAAGTCATTCCTGATTTTTCCTAATAGTACCCTTTATCTGAAGAGGAGTAAGTTCTGATCGTCCACAAAGTGTGGGATGTAAGCTCAGTGTCTGATTCTTGACCATCTGTGAGACTGTTGAAAAGGAGGAAGAACTGAGTCAACAATACATTCAAGAGAAAAAAAGCTTAGTTACTATGTATATATACACACACATAGATATAGATAGAGATGTAGATTTTATAGATGATATAGATATAGATATGGATATGAATGTAGATATATGCACACACAGATCTAAATATACATACAGTACTTGAGAAAGGGAGAGGATGGTTCTACATCATACCATTCCGGTGCAGAGCTGTTGAGACCAGAAGGTTGTATGGCTGATACCTTCTTTCATGCATGAAAGGGGAATTGTCCCACAGGGAATGATCCAACCTGCTGTCAACATCACAGACTCATCAAAGCACCTCTGGGCTTTCCACCTTATTGCTCAAGGATTCAAGGTATCACGCATCCCTATGCCCCTTAGGGCAAGCAGGCAGGATGCTAAAAGCTGAGTAGATATTTTAGAAAAAAAAATAACAACGTGTTTTTCTGATGTGGCTCAGCTTTAAGTATCAATTCTAGTCAAGTGTGTCAAGGACGGGAGAGTTGAGCCCAGAAGACAACCACGTGGGGCAAGTAAATTACCACAGCAATTACAGAGCTGGTTTTCTGGTCATATCCTGACCTCAGCAGTTGCACCTAGGCTGAAAGAAAAGCTCCCCTGGTGCTTCAGCTCAGTTCCTGACTGAAGTCCATCTCTTAAACACTTGTAGTAATCAAGGATTAGAGGGGGGTTGCATCCCTAAGGTTGCCAAGGAATTTCTTCAGACGGTCTAAACTTATAGAAGTGAGAAGGGAGAGTCCTTCTGTGGAGGACATTTATGTAGAAATGTTAAATTATGCCCCTTACCTTATTCTAAGTGGAGGAGAAGGAAAGCAAGGGGCTTAAAAGCTTGGAGGAAGGTACAGGTTGGTGTCCAAGTGATACAATAGATTGCAGAGCTGTTGTGGACTGGATGCATTTCAAGCTTGGATTGTTTGGAACTCTGAGCCTTCTCCCCCTGCTTTCTAATGTCCCTGTAGAGAACTGATAATAAACCTGCTCCTGATAAGGGAAAGGATTAAGAGAAGAATCTCTGGAGGGGATCAGCCATCAACTTATTTTTAACCTTCCTCAAAAACTGGACTCAGAGGACTTTCAAAGCTTTTTTCCCCAGCAAACATGCCTGCCTCCCTCTCTGTGAAAGCCCAGATCTTGGCATTTAGAGAGTCACTACGAATTTGAGCTACTCAATTATTCAGGAGAAGGTTGCAAGAGATTTTATGTTCCTGTGACCATCTCTGTTCTCAGTGGCACTTGTTACCCACGGCTGCTTTCAGGTCACAGACACCAAGCAACTTATCCCACATCTGCAATTTGCCACCTGGCAACTACCAAAAATTGGGTAACAGCTAAGTGTAGGTAGGGACAAGTTCACCAAGGTCAGAGCATGGGTCAAAACTTTATCAATGTCTGTCACAACTGAGGTGGTCTTAGATTTTCAGGCTGGCAGCAAGGATCCCCAATGTTATTGGACAGGCACTGATAGCACAGGTGGTGTTGCTGACTTTAGTTACAGAGGGGAATATTTGTTAATATTCCTCAGTGAAGGGGTGGGTTCTTCCAGTCGTGAATGAGTGTAAAGTCATGGCAAAAGAGGTTAGCTTGGTATTACTCTTACTTCTCTAACAAATACTGTATGCTAAAAGAGAAAATTGTGCTACTGTCTGGCATGATGAGGGAAATCTTTCACAACAAGAAAAATCAACCATTGGAGCAATCTCCCCAGTGAAGTGGTGAATTCCCCAACACTGGAAACTTAAAATTCATCTGGAGAGGGTGCTGGGTCATCTTGCTTAGATGGTGTTTATACCAAGAAAGGTTGGACCAGGTGTTGCGCTAAAGGGCAAAGCAATTTGGCAGAAGATAAATCCGCCTTGTATTCCAGCTTGTCCTCAGATATCAAAGGGGCTGGGAGCAGCAGGGCTTGGATTCTGAGTGATGCCCAGTTCACCATCAATAATCCATAGCTGTGAGAGTTCTCTCTGAACACGACCAAACTCCTTAAGTCTGGCTATGAGAGTTCAGGGAATGCCATTAGACTGCAAGTGCATTGCGCTATTATTCTGAATTATTAATGAGTTTATTAAAGCAACAGCTAGATGAATTCTTGAGATTGCTGGTGATAGGGACTGTCCACAAAGCACGTGTAAGAATGTGAACAATACAACCTGGCTAAAAATATGTTAAGCTATAAAACAACTCTATAGAGATTTCTAAGTTTCCCTGGAAAGCACTCCGTATAATCAAGGGTTTGAATCTCACCCAATGGCGTCCCTATGGGGGAGAAGAGAGGCTCAGCCCATCAACTGATCCCAGAAGTCAGACGGTCCATGTTAGTATCTCCTCTGACAGAAATGGTCCAAGATAGTATTTTCCCTGCTGGTGACAGTATTTGCATCCATGTACACAGAGCCTGATCATGGTGTCTTCACCCTACCTTCCATATAGTTTCTCTTAGAGTCAGTACATCAAGCTCCCCTGATGTTACCAACATTTAAGGTTTCCTAGGGGACTTCTGTGGAAGGGATTCCTTGCATACCAGCTGCACTCCACCGTGGAAGCTTTCTCAGTCATGTACCTTTTCTTAATGTGTGAACAACGCTGTACTTTCAGTATAAGTTTTAGTTTTCAAGTCACCTTCAGCAATTATTCCACATCAGATGGTCTTTGAGGTCCCTTCAAATCTAGTATTCTATGATTCCATAGTGCCATCATTCTGTCACGCAGCCATTTTTTATCTGCCTCAGACCAATCCTGGCTAATCCTGCTCATGCCCCTGACACAAGATGATCACCCCTGTCCCTTTGACCTTAAAGTAGATCTATATTTTAAAGCAGAACTTTAAGATGTCTGCTTTCATTAAGGCTGTGACAACTAGGAGTTCTGCTCATGAATATTCAGGACTAAAATATACTTCAAACAATGCTGAGAATGGTGAAACGAAGGAAAAAAAAAAATTCATTTAAAAACGCTCAGAAGGCTTCTCTGGTTGTGGCCCATCATCATTTAGCAGAGCAATTCCTCTCAGATCTTTATTCATCCTGATTATTTTGTTCTGTACTCTGTAGGATTTATTTTCCCCTTTTAATAAAAGGCAAGTTTTCTGGCTGAAATCAAGAATGACCATTTTCACCCACCATAAAGTGAGAGGTTAATTGTCCACCAAAGGAGAAAGGCTCTAATGACCATTCCCTATTAGAAATGTCAGAAACTGTCTGCTCTGCACTTTCTCTTTTTGCATAAACTCTGCAAGAAAAACTAAGCTGAGCCCACAGCATATAGTTTTATAGCATGCAATTCAGTCCCATTTTGCATTTATTTCTCACTAACTCTGCGCTGTAGTCAAACAAGTCATCAGTGCATTTAATTTCTTTGGCAAATCACCCAAAACAGAACGGAAAGTTTCTCTGCTCTGGTTTAGAATATACTGTTTGAAAGTTTTTCTGCCTGGGTAGCAGAGAAAGGTGTCCTGCAATAATCAGGAACAGTTATAGTCAGAAAAGTAATCTTCCACTAGTCCTTACAGACAGATCTGAGTCAACTTTAGTCTGAAATACTTCCATATATCCACTGGAGAAGCCAAGGTGTGCATACAAGGTTTTATACCCTCTATAGATGTAATGATATACAACAGTGGTGTTTTGGGTTTTTTTAAGAAACAAAGAAGAAAGATCCAATTTCATACGTGTTTGGGCTTCTGCCCTATAGAACAAAAGGGCCTGGCAAGTATTAATGCATTTATCTATCCAGGAGGAACAATGTCTTCATCTTGGCAGTGAAAAGCTTGGGTGCAAAGAAAATTAAAGACTGAACCATCTGGAGTATTCTAAAGAACAGGATTTAGTCACTTGTCCTAGAAAAACTATAACATGTGGAGAATGATTTATCGTTTCAGAAACTTTGATGCTAGAAAGGATAATTTATTGAATCTCTTAGTTTTTCCATCTCTGTTGATGGAAAGGAACTTCAAAAAGGCAGAAGAAAACCCAAAGGTCTCTCCTCCTTTCTACTCAGCTTAGCTAACACACTCGCCGCCTTGAGGTTGGGATGTGATGCTCCAGGCTCATCCTCCCTCTGATGGGCACCCCTCAGATTTGTTGGTAGTTGGACACTCACTGTCATGTGTCAGCTCTCAGTAATGGAAGTGCAGCCCTAATGTTGAGATTATGCTTTACAAAGCCTTGTATGGGACAGGGGGAAAAAAATGAGAGACAAATACTAGTAGTGATGTAATGCATTGATCTGCCTGCTGACATGAAATGTGAATGCAGGAGAGAGGGGTTGATCTCAAAGCCACTCCAGAAAGACTGGTCTTTAGACAGGTCTGTAGTCGTCAGCAAGGATGGTTCTGAAGTGAACCATCAGCAGCTCACCTCAGTTATTCTATTCAATTTTTGTGTGATTTTGAGCAAGATATAAAGACGTTTCGGGGAGGTAGGGACTCACACTATTATAAATAAATAACTTGTGATAATACTTTCTATTCAATTTTTGTGTGATGTTGAGCAAGATATAAAGATGTTTCAGGGAGGCAGGGACTCACACTATTATAAATAAATAACTTGTGATAATATATTCCTGTTAAGACCAACAGTTTGACACTGCTTATTTCTTCAGCTAGTTTATATCTGTGCTATTAAATAGATCAGCGCAGGGACTGTTCTCCATCCCTGAGGCTAACCTGAACAAACTGACCACATTTGTATGAAAGGACATTTTTCCTTGGCTCCCTTATAGATCTCTTCTAGTGTTCGTTGATTCTAACATACAGTAATAATATGTGTGCATGTGTGCATCTTCAATTCCAAGGGTCTGATTTAATGCAGATAAGCAAATAATAATTGTTTATTGATTTATTTATTGCTGGGTGTTATTTATTAATTGGGATGTCAGTATTAATAACCCACACCAAACTGAGAAATTACGTGCTCTGGGAAATTAAGTGTCTGAGAGTGCTAGAACTGCTTGGTCAAGGCGAGACTGGAGGGCTTCCAGCTTTGATGGTTCCATGTTCCTAAGGATTATTCAGAATAGCTGTGGTCTCTTCATAGTTACGGAGAAGGCTGATGGAGAGGAAATTCCTAAAGTTTATTCCTGGCTCTGCTGGATGACCTTGAGCAGATGATTCCCCCATTTTCTGCAAAATCTCCTTTGCTGCAGAGCTCCTTTGGAGCAGTGCCGAAGAGAAGCCCAGTAGACATTCTGTTGTGTTGTTCTGGTGCAGGAGAAGCCTTTTGTGTTTACAAGGTGCTTAGCACAACAGGGCTTTTACCAGGCACTGGCATTACAGCGTGAATGAATTAGGAGGAGTATCCAAGAACTACTCATTGTCCCTTTATGTCAGAAAGCATAGGTGACCCCCGTGACCTAAAAATTACATCCAGAGTTATTGCACAAAGACATTACCTTGGGCACAAGTTGTCCATTTCTTCACAGAGCGCACAGTGAAACTGTAAAATTCCTGCCTCAGGGTATTGCATACACTTAAAGTGTTTAAAACCTAATAGGATAAATTCCTGGGGGAGGAAAGGAGGAGCTATGAATACAAGACTATCAAACACAATAATCCCACATCTGTGTCAAACAACTCTGGACCACAGATCTGCTGACATGGAGAAAGTACCCTGGGGGAAATATATCACCTCATACTCATTCTGTTATAGTAGTTTTTATGCATATGCTCTTAACTCCTGGGCATATTTGGTATGAGTTTAGGGGGACTTTAGACTGGTCCTCTGCTGACGCCACATCTGGAATCCTGTGTTCAGGTTTGGGCCTTTTGCAACAAGAAAGACACTGCAGTGTTGGAGCATGTCCATAGAAGGGCAACAAAGCTGGTGAAGCTCCTGAACAAAAAGTCTGAGGAGTGGCTGAGGGAACTGGGGTTTTTTAGTTTGTTTCTTTTTTTTTTTTTGTTGGAGAAATGGAGGTTTAGGGGGGATCATCTCGTTCTCTACAACTACTTGAAAGGAGGTTGTAGCCAGGTGGGGGTCAGTATCTTCTCCCAAGTTACAAGCAATAGGACAAAAGGAAATGGCCTTAAGTTGTACTGTGAGAGGTTTAGACTGGAAATTGGAGAAAATTTCTTCACCAAAAGGGTTATCAAGGTTTGGAACAGGCTGCCTAGGAAAGTGGTTGAGTCACAATTTCTGGAGGTACTTAAAAGACCTGTAGATGTGGTGTTCAGGGCCATGGTCTCATGGTGGACTTAGTAGTGTTGGATTCACAGTTGGACTTGCTGACTGTAAAGGTCTTTTCCAACCTGAACAGTTCCATGATTCTATGATCTATACTCTTACGGTCATTCATGTATTGCAGACATGGTGGGACACAGATCAGATCAAGACTTGCCTTTCCTGCCTTTCCTGGACTTTTTCTCAATGTCCAGACAATGACTCTTGTCTCCTCTTCAAGGAACCTGGTAATCTCTTGCATTAGCATTCTGGAGAACAGCTCTGGGTTAACAGGTTCGCGACCCATATAGATTTTCTTTTAGCAAGTGAAACAGAGACAAAGATAAATATGTAGCCACTGGAGGCCTCATCAGAAGTTGCTGTTATGTCTGCAGGTGCTTTTGTTCCTTTGATACCCCAGTGCTTTATAGCAGAGAATGTGACAAATCCTCTCTCTTCAGCCTTGCCCTAATCATCAGGTCTGTTAATAGGAGTCCACTTGGGTTGGTTCCATAGAATCTAAAACAAGAGGAGGGAGTGGAAGATGAGGAGTACTTTTATAGCTGGTTTTTGAAATCTGCCATCAATAGGAGCTGGAATGGGCCCTGTACTCCCTCAGGTATCTTCAACATGCAGCTACACAGGCTTTGCAAAATGAAACCTGTAATTAACATGGATTTTGATGGACAAGTCTGTATTGAAAATCTCAAATAGAAAACTCACAATGAACTGAATCCTGTCTTCAACCCAATACCTGGAGACATGGACTGACCAGGTAAACTAGGAGAGGGAATATCTCTGTAACAAAGCCCACAGGTGCTCACTCCTGCTCTACTTGGCTTTTTAAATGCTCACATGTGTATCCACAGCTTTCATGGAAGATTACAGTGATCCAGGGAGAGACCATCATGGCTAGTATTAACCGAGTAGAGTACAAGATAAAACAGAGGCAAAGGGACTTGAAAATAAAATTTCTATAAGATAACTCAGTCTGACACTAGTTTCATTTCCATTTAAAACAGAAATATTTCATCCTCGATCTAGGGAGATATAAAATCAAAGATTTCAGTCAGAGAACGCCTAAAATGGTTCTTTTTTTTCTTTTTCCTTTCAAAACAGCCAAGTAGGTGTCCTGGAACTCCCAAATCAATTAGCTTCATCCTGAGAACATTTTTTTTTTTTCCAGAAAACCACCCTTTCATAACACCTTTTCCTTCCTCGGGGCAGAAAACAGATACCAAGAGTTTCCACAAGACTGACAATTCACTTTCTAATTACGCTTACTTGCAAGAAGTCAACCTGTTGTTATCATAGAATCATAGAATCATTTTGGTTGGAAAAGACCTTGAAGACCATCAAGTCAAATCATTAATCCAGCAAAGCCAAGTCCACCACTAAACTATGTCCTTAAGCACCACATCTTTTAAATACCTCTAGGGATGATGACTGCACCACTTCCCTGGGCAGCCTGTTCCAGAGCTTGACAACCCTTTTGGTGAAGAAATTTGTCTTACTGTCCAATCTAAACCTCCCCTGGTACAACTTAAGGCCATTTCCTCTCGTCCTATTGTTTGTTACTTGGTAGAAGAGACCAGTCCCCACCTTTCTGCAACCTCCTTTCAGGTAGTTACAGAGACTAAGGTCTCCCCTCAGCCTCTTTTTCTCCAAGTGAAATAACCATGGTATCCTCAGCCAGTCCTTAGAAGACTTATTCTCCAGACCTTTCACCAGATTTGTTGCCCTTTTTTGGACATGCTTCAGGACCTCAACATCTTTCTTGTTGAGCTTACCAGTGTCAGCTTGTCTCCATACTACTTACAAACAGAAATCCCTAAAGATCAAACAAATGAGACCTCATGCAGTAACTGCTGGTGTTTAAGGGAGCCTTAACAGGGGTCCTGTGTTGTCTCCCTGTGACTTTCCATTCTTCTTCTGTTGCTACCTCTTCACTCTCCTCTTGTACCTGCACGGGACCATGTTGAGAAATGCAGCCCCTTCACTCTGTACAGTGTCTACCATCTCCAGGTCCACTCCTGGAACAATTTAATGATATTATCCCAACAGAAACAATCATCCTGCCAAAGTAGCAAAGATACTTCTGCAGAACATGGTGATAACAGCTTAACATCTATGCAGATTGTGCAGGCTTTTCCATCCTTTACCAGGAGATCCCATCTGTTGCTGGCACCTCGTAAAAGAAGAGTTCTTTGATACCCACCATAACTCCTCTCGGGGTGTGTAAAATTATCATTTCACAGATGACATAATCTTTATTTTATGAGGAGCCAGAAAGACTCCGGGCTACAAACCTGGGCAATCTAAAAATGAACTGTCTTATGACTCAAATTCAGTGGTTTAAAAGGAGAAGGTCTGAAGGGATTTTTTTTTTCCCTAGTTTTTAAAAAACCCTGCTTCAGACAGATATTGTATATAAGTTAAATATTGCTATTACTAAATGAAGGAAGAGGATGAAGATTAAATCTTTGTGCTTATTAATTCTTTTACCACTATGCCTTTTGGACTGTTTCTAGTTGTAGAAAACACCTGTCAGCTCATCTGAGGTGCTCGGTGCAATGGAAACACACACCACAAAGACCAGCCTGGTCCACAGCCTTAGAAAACCTTCCTTACACCTGTGTAGGTGTCCTGGCAACTCCTACCTGGAGATGGAGATGTAACGAGATTTTGGCTTTAAGGATGCCTGTTAAGACGTATGGGCAGGAGGCACAGGAATAAAACCAAGCAGTGTGATTTGGAAGCCAGTGAAGCTGGAAGGGGAAAAGCTTTCCCAGTCTGACCAGACCTTGCTTCTGGTCCAACACACCTTTTCCCACAGGCTTGGCCATTCGAAAAGCACATCTTTGAAAATGATGTTCTGAACTTTATCTTCCCCTCTGTGAAATCTGGCTTTCCCAAGCTTTTCTTTTTATATCACTTGGAGTTTCTAGAATTGTAAAATCTCACCAAAATGACCAAATGTTCCCTCCAAATTATCCTTTTTTTTTTTTTTCTTTTTTTCTTTCTTGTCCTCATGTGTGTGTAAATTTATGGAAATGTTGAAGGAAAGCTCCGAATACTTAAAACTAAATGAATCCTTTCTACAGCCAGTCCTTAAAAAACTTTGTGCCTTAAAGTCTTCAAGCTGCAATTTCAGGTTGAGATGAAACCTACAGCTTTTACCACAGGAGAGAGGCAGATATGACTGTCTCACCACATAGTAGTCAAGGAATACATTTCCTTCACATCCCTTCAAAAAACCATTCCTCATCCTCAGAAATAAAAAAAATCCAATCCAGTTCGGATGTTTTATATATTTTGCCCTTAAAGAACAATGTGAAGAAGTAAAAGAAAGTGTGTTAAATGATTTAAAGCTTTTATTTGTTTTAAAGGATTATCATTTTTATCTTATAACAGTGCAATAATGTGTAAGTAATTTCTACTGCATCAAACAAACAGTCAGGTACCTATTTGCTCAGAGTTATTTTAGGTGACATTCCATAAACACTCAGCAATCCATCAGATCTTTGTAATGTATTGGTTTCTCAGCTCAGGCTTTTTGAGAAACATAAGGAAAGAAATAAGTATTTTGAGTCATTTGAATAGCTGTGAGTGATTCCAGACCATAAGAAATGTAGAGACAAGATGCCTCAGAAATTTCTGCCGTGCTTGGTGAGACACTTGAGATCCGTCTGGGGCTAAACCTCTTCTAATGATGCTGGGGTCTACATACCAGTCAACAAATACACTTCCACGGTGGCTGATGGTGTCTCAGTTGGGGATATCCACCTCAGATAGTAAGAATACGTGCACAGCATCATCGACAAGCCTAGCTTTGTGCATTCTCAGCTCTCAAACTATATCTTCCATAGTGAGTCGTGAGAGGGTGGCATGTGGTAAGACATGGGACAGGGAAGGGACTGCAGGTCTAGTCTTTTGAAGAAGAGAAGAGCCTGCAGCCATGACCAGGCAGCACTCTGGCTTCTCTCTCCACCCAGGATTCCGATGCCGGATCTACCTGATCTACACCTGACATTTTGCATCTCAAAGTGGAAAAGAGTTCCTGATGCTGTGCAAACCACCTTGTCTTTAGTGAATAAGATACGGGAGTTGGTTATATGGGTTTGTACCTGAATTCAGCAGGCCCAGGCTCTTTTTGTGTTGCATAATTCTTGTCTATAGCTCCCTGTTCTCTCATAACCCTCACTTCTCTTCCACGGAAATCCACATGCAACTCAAACAGCATGACTTCCTCCCAATCTGCAATCCCAGCCAGCTCAACTGGAAGCAGTCACTTTGTGGCTACCTAAATTAAGAGGAGCTGTATCACTTCCAATTCAGAGATACTAACACACTTTTTTTTTTTTTTTCTTTTCTCCCAGAAGTAACTCCCCTAAGTGAGAAGACGCTAGTATTGTTCCTGTAAGTAAGACCTTTGGGACAAAAGCCATTTTCCCAAGAATAAATCTGTCTTTATAGCAAGTATGGCTTCCCTACACCTCTGCCACAGATCAGCTTTCTCAGTATCATGAAAATGAGAAAGGGGTTGAGTCTTTTTTCCCATCTTCTTCTAAGGGCTTGGATAAAATCTCTTCAGATGTACTTCTACTTATCTCCTTCTCTAGTAATATGGAAATCAGGGGTCTTTGCGCAGATAAGAAAGAGTAGCATTAGCAATGCGGAACGTATGAATGCAGTATTTTTAGAGCCCTTGGCTTTAACGATTGCTTAGGTTTCCCTGCAAACTTCAAATCACAAACACTGCTCCGCCTTGAACTAACACTTCTTGACAAGTATTTGTAAGAGAGAAGCACCCACAAGCTTCGGTAAGGATTGAGGCAAGGAGCTGTTGGTAAGAAAAATCCTGTCCCTTCAAACGATTATAATCAAAACTACTGAGGAGTGTTAGTACAAATGCTTTCCAGGGGAGGGATTGAGACAGTATATGTCTTGCACCAGACCAGAGCCTCCTGGAGTGAGAGTGTGATGGAGAGAGAGACTTCATTGCAAGGTTCAAACTAGCAATTTATTTGAACTTCACTCCCAGGTCCAATATGTCACTATTGCAGGTTTTACAGATAGAGTGGAAGAACACACTATTGCAATTAAAAAAGCAATACACAGGACTGTACTAGTACAAATTACAAGCACGCGAGAGATTAATACCTTAATCACAATCTTAAAGCATATCAAATACTACATGTGTGTTTCTTAATCACTTACCCTCTCACAGGGCCATTGCTTTGACTCAGCCTTCACTGTTGACTGAAACGAATGAAGTACCCAAGACCAACTTGAAACCCAGGGCTACCTTCACCTAACAGCGAGGTCCAAGAGCAGACTTCAGGTGGATTTTATTGTCTGGTGTCAACAGAGACAAGAAGGATGAACTTCTGTCATTGTGGAGTAAGCCCTTGACAAGTTGAGCCACTGACCTTGGACTGGAACTAGATGATCTTTAAGGTCCCTTCCAATCCTCACAATCCTATGATTCTATGATGTGGGGCAGTCCTTGGAGCAGCCAAGAGCTGCTCTACAGTAGCCAATGAACTTGTCAACCCAGAACTGAGCTACTCCATGAGTGAACACATGTGGGAGGGCAGGGTGAGCTGCAGATTGCACTGCCAGTCCCACCACCTTACTATGACCTGCACCACAGTCACTGATGAGACCCAGACATTCTCCTGAGAAGTGGGGGCTTTTGCTCATCTTCTAGTGTTGCTTTCGGCGACACTGGGACCAGCCTGTGCTTTTTATGGTCCATCCCATATTAACACAATTCCCATGTTTTGCCAAAGGCTTTCACTTATCTGTTCACCCTATTTTACCTGGAGTGATTCAGAGTTTTCCCCACTTTGGCAAAACCAAGGCTGACTCAGTCCTGTGCTCTAGCAGGAGTTTCACTGGCTCCCAGCTTTTCCCCAAGTTCAAAAATCATGCCGTTGACAGAATGTATTATTCAGGCAGTGACAGACACAGAAAGGCCAGGGTATGTTGTTAGTTGTCAAGTTAAGCAGCCCTTTCACTGCAGCTCTTAACACCTATTACAGTTGCCAGGCAGTGAGCAAGCTTTCGGATGATCCCACATCATCTAGATGCAAAATGACTTGACAGCTCCAGGGCTGCTTATTACATTTGTTAGTGGAACCGGGGAAGCTGGTCTTGGCTGCTGAGCCACAGGACTACGTTTCCACCAAGGAGTGACTGCTCTAAAAGATTCTGTATGTCTGGAAACCTATCCTCATGTTCGGGCTGTGCAGCTGGAGGAACAGAGATAATTTAAGTCTCTCTGCAAAAAAAGAGCTCCCTTTCCACCCTAGCATGAAGACAGGAGATTCAGTCATGAGGCTGTTTAATTAACCACTCAAAAAGGGGTGATAGGATCTTAGAGGGGTTAAGGAGCGCTGTGCCTTCTTGCTAAGTATGAACCTCTGGAATGTGGGACACTCAACCATAGCTAGCCTGGACCAAAATCAGGTGACTGGCCAAGTATATGTCAAGCATGTCTACAAGGGAGAAGGCAGCAATGTGATGCTTCAGTAGCTCTTCTCAGTGATGCAGAGGGAATGTATAAGACTCTGTTTCTCAATGGATGTAGAAGAAGAAAGCTTCTCTGTGTACACAGCCATGCACATCTTTGCCACAATTACTTGACCAAGTACACAAATACCTGTGGACTTACACACCTGCCTTCTGAGAGAGCAGTAACCCCAGTGAAAAATGCACTACCAGTACAGGGGAACTAGGGGAAAATTACATGGGTAAGAAATCACACCAATTGTCCAGGAATAACTATATTCAGTGATTTGAGATGTATTCCCAAAGTTGTAACTCCTCTGAAAGAAAGAGGGTTTTGAAACTCACAAGCTTCTAACTACAGAAAAGAAAGTGGCAAAGAGATCCTCAGGGACCGTGTTGTACTTGTATTAATTAACATGGGAACAACTACACCTCTGTCTGCTCTATTCACTGTGAGCCACTGGTAGAAACAAATACTTTTCTAGCAGGTGCTGTTGTAATGGAGAGGAATGTTGATGTCCTGCAGGAAGGTGTATTCATAATGTTTCATTTCCAGTCACCAGAGACCTCAAAATTCAGCTTTCCAGAAACTTAATTTGTAAGTTTCTATGCTGCTTGCTAAATTGGATATTTTCCCAGCTGTCTTGCTTTTATACTTTGCTGCCATCATCTGTGCTTTGCTGATACTGCAGCCAGCTTTTGACAACACAGACAAAATTGATCTCCAAATTATTCTCCCTTCTGCTAGAGAAGACACTATTGATATATTAGCTTTCCAGGACAACATTGTCACTAATTCCACACAGGACGGGCACCCCAGTGCTCAGCAGCATCTGTTCTGGGCAATACCCACCCCACTGATTGGCAGGACACAGATGGAAGTGGAATTTGAGAGATTTAGCTGGGAGGATCCTTTCATGTAGGAACGCAAGCAGGCGTGTGATATCCCCATGGACCAGATCTACCGACTGCTATCTCAATTAGTCTACAACGAGAATGTGTGCTTGTTCTTCTCCAACAAAATCGCTTGGCTTTTTGGAACAGTCCAGAGACAGCGAAAGTCAAATTCACTGCAAGGACAAGCTGTGGCAGGGCTTCTGGTTGTGAGATGGCCAAGGGTCGGAGCCCCTTCCCTAGGAGGACAGGCTGAGAGAGTTGGGATTGTTCAGCCTGGAGAAGAGAAGGCTCCAGGGAGACCCTATAGCAGCCTTCCAGTACTTCAAGGGGGCTACAGGAAGGATGGGGAGGAACACTTTATCAAACAGTGTAGTTATTAGATAAGGGGTAACAGTTTCAAACTGAACAAGGGTAGACTCAGATCAGATAATAGGAGGAAATTGTCTTCTGTGAGGACTGGAACAGGTGGCCCAGAGAAGTTGTGGATTCCACCTCCCTGAAAATGTTCAAGGTCAGCTTGGATGGGTCTTTGATCAAGCTAGTCTAGTGGGAGGTGTTGTGCCCATGCCAGAGGGGTTTGAACTAGATGATTCCTTCCAACCCAAACCATTCAATGACTTTGTGATTCTGTGAGTTAATTGGCTTCTGCCTGCTTCATTCACTATTTCAGCCAGAGAATACGTAATAAGTAAAGACTTGCTGCCTGTAGCAAAAAAAAGCATCTTCCATCTCTCTTCAAATGCCTTCCTCAAAAAAGCTCAGTGATTTATCCAACCCTACTGTGTTTTTATCCATCTGTTACATCTGCAGCACATAATATCAGAGCCAAGAGCAGCTTTCATTCAAGCAGTGACTCTATGAACTCGGGGAGAAGAGTCCAGATCTGAGCTATTAGTATCAGACTTGATGACAGGAAAAACACATTTACAACACAGAAATCATTGTACTCCTATAGAGGTAGATATGAATACCTTTTCTGGGGAGAAAAATGAGACGACTTTCAAAAAAAATGAAGCTGAGAAGAACACAGATTTAGCCCATGACTTCAACAGTAGTAATGCATTGCTTTCCAGATAAAATTGAGAGCTAGCCACAGGTGGGAAATACCCATGTCCCGTTTTCCTGAGTCTGTTTCTCAGCAGTAATTCAAATTAAAAGCTGAAATCAGACAAAAATTAATCAAGTTTCATACACCACTTTGAAACATCTCACTGTACAGCATAACCATTGCCTTAGTCTATGCTGAAGTGATTATCATCCTTTCCTAGGTGTTGTTGAAGAAAGGTTTATGAATGAACAGTTTACCTAGAGCAATTCTTTATTTCTAGAGAAAACAAGAGGGAAAGAAGGTTGTTGTCGGTTCCCCTCTAAGC
The DNA here is from genome assembly GCA_020746105.1 of Trogon surrucura. Classification (NCBI taxonomy): domain Eukaryota; kingdom Metazoa; phylum Chordata; class Aves; order Trogoniformes; family Trogonidae; genus Trogon; species Trogon surrucura. Next base: position 2,236,620 of record CM036619.1, on the reverse strand, counting down.
TTCCACTGGGCAGGAAGCCAAGGAAGAAAAAGGGAAATGGAAATGGAAAGGGAAAAGGGAAAGGGAAAGGGAAAGGCAAAGGGAAAGGAAAAAGAGAAAGGGAAAGGAAAAGGAAAAGGAAAAGAATATATATATATATATGTATATAAATCTAGTCCAAACGTGCCTCTGTGGTCCAGTTCCCTAGGGTGACCTACACTGCCTGTCTCACAAATGACTTGCATCAGCACAGTTAAAATAACACAGGTGCTATTTCCAAATGGAGTGACTTTCACCTGTAACCAAAGGGTGTGTGTTTGAGGTCCTGCAGTCACCAAGTACAACTTACTGTCGAGGATGCTCAACTGCTGGAAACACCTTCTTGTGCAATCACTTGGAGGAGTCCCATATGCATCCTTCCATCCCAAGCACCACTTTGATGGGTTTACTTTGAAGAGGCCAAATTATCTTCATTATTCCAATGTGTCTTTACATAACATGAACTAAGAAATTCTCAGTTATTACCCCAGATAATTCACTGTTACGTCAAAATATGCCACTGTCCTCTTAGAAACTCCAACCGACTAAGAGTGTCTCAGGATTGGAAAGGCAGAGTAGGCTGGTACAACTAACAGGGTAATGCTTCCTATTGCAACATATCTTCAGGTGAAAGACAAGGCATTTGAGTCCTCATCCCTCTCTCCACCAAGGTCCTTCAAGGCAAGGCATATTCTTCTTTCATTCCGTTCTGCCAGAAATTGGTCCCAGTAATAATCAAGGGCAGGTTCTCAGCTTTCAGGGTGTTTTTTTGGTCCCTAAGAGAAACTGGAATCTGCAGCCACAGTTTTTACCACCTTGTAGAAGCTCATAGCTGGGAGGTTAAGTTCATTGATTTCTAGAGTATGCTTTCAGAAAAGAAAAATGAGGTGTCATTATTTATCATGGAATAGAGTGGTTCTTCCTGATCCTCCTCTTATTCTCATTTTCCAAGTTCAAATGCCTCTAGTCTGGTACCTGGAAATACCCTCAGGACCCACTGATTTAAGTATTGTGTGCCTGTAGTGTGACCCTGAAAGTAGATCAGGTCTTAATATCCTGTTCTGTTTGGCAGATATAACTTCTGAGTACCTGCTTCGTGCTTCGCCACTATTTAAATATGAAGCAATTATTTGTTATGAAAATTCGATAACATTTTAATGATTAGACAATAAATCCCATCTGTTTGGTTTTCCCCAAGAGGAACAGGAAAAGATTTATTAATAGAAATACTTGGCATTTCTAATCGAAAAAAAAAATGTTTATTTATGTAACCAGGGGTAACCATATCAAATTAAATATGACAAAAATTCAGCAGAATAACGTAAAAAATCCCATCCTAGTCTGCTAATTTGTAGTTTGCATCATGCCAGCAGGAGTCCCAGGGTTGAAGGTGTTAGAAAACAACATAGGAAGAGCAGACATCATTAACCTCAGCAAGTCATAGCTACAGGAAAGAGATTCAGGTGTCCACAAGCTATGTGTGAATGGATAGACACTCACTGGAGCAAGTGGAGAAATTCAAGGAAAGGAACTGAGCAGTGCGTTGCAGAGAAAAAGTCTGTCCCACAATCACGAGCTATCCAAGTGATCTAAGATGGCAGCTTTCATGTAATCTAAGAGTTATTCTGGTAATCGTTGAACTGATAGAACCATAGAATGGTTTGAGTTGGAAGGGACCTTAAAGTTTATCTAGTTATAACCCCCTGCCATGGGCGGGGACACCTCCCACCAGCCCAGGTTGCTCAAAACCCCATCCAACCTGGCCTTGAACACTTTCAGGGAGGAGACTTCCACGACTTCTCTGAGCAACCTATTCCACTGCCTCACCATCCTTACAGAAGAGAATTTCTTCCTAATACCTATCTAAATCTCGTGTCTTTGAGATTAAAGCCATTACCCCTTGTTGGTTCACTACACTGTTTGACCAAGAGTCCCTTCCCATCTTTCCTGCAACCCCCTTTAAGTACTGGGAGGCCACCATAAGGTCTCCTTGGGGCCTTCCCCAGGCTGGACAGCCCCAACTCTCTCAACCTGGCCTCATAGGATAAGTGCTCCACCCCCGCAATCATCTTTGTTTGCCAAATCTAAAGCAGATTGATCTTTTGTCCTCATCCAATACACTGACGCAGGCATCCAGGTTTTGTGAGATCTGGCCCCAGATGTCTCCTACATCCCCACAAACATCCCTGCTTCATTGGATCAGAGAAGAGAAGGCAAAAAAATATTAAAGCTCAACAACGTAAGTATTTCTCTGGGTCCCAAACCCTAGAGATCACACATGAAGTTGCACCACATTTTTTCTGAGTTTCTAAGCCAGTGCCTTGCTAACCTTTAAGTTCTAGCTCAGTCACAGTCTGCAGTAGTTTGGCTATAAGAGAAAATGGAAATCTTTTGATTTTCTGTGAGATTAATCAGCTGATTATTAGTCTTTGCCATTGGTACTAAGTCTTTAAACTAGGAAGAAAAAAAAAGTAAAATTAAAATCCAAGAATCCTAAATAAATCATTCATGGAATAGAAAGGCAGAGTTACGGGTTTGCAAGTGGAAGATCTCACAAACTAATCAATTCCACCTTTACTGCCATCATCAAATCTGACAGCAGGGTGCCATGATCTTCAGAAACAGCAGTGACCTTATTAAAGAGAAGAGAATTACATTCCCCACTTCCTACATGTCAGTGCCACGAGTTGCTGTTACAGGGGAAACCCAGGATTCTTTCTCCGCAAAGAGGCGAAGGAAAAACTGCTTTCTACCTCCTTTGCATGAAGAATAATTTATTTTGTCATTGGCTGACGTGGGTAGACTCTTCAACAGGGGTTTCTGCTCTTCTTGAAGGAGATTCCTCTCTTTGATTTCCTCCTTTCCCATCCCCTGGCAAATTATGTGAGCTTTGCTGTGCCGCATGTAACAGATCGGTGTGAATCCATTTGTCAGCCCCTGCTATCTACAGTGCAGCGTCTGAGTGTGAATGAATAAATTATGCCAGTTAATTTCTCATGGAGGTAGCAGACACATATCGGAGAACACCAAGTACAAGACTTAATCAAGAGAAGACAAAGGAACAGGCAGAAAAGGGAAACATTTTTCTCGGGGTCTGGGCTCAGGGAGGTAGTATGAGATCCTCAGAGATCACCCCCAAAGAAACCCTTGCTCGAGAAGAAAAATTCCTTTCCACGTTGATGTGGATGGAAGTAAACCCAGCAATTGGGAAATGATTTATATAAAAGTGGACCAGACTTCCTAATTCATGGGAAATTCTAGCACTTATTAAATTTTTCAATTCTGGAATGGAATATCCCCTGAAATGTGGATAATTTCCAACACAGATGTTGGAATAGAAAACTTTGGCTTAAAGGAAAGGTTTATTTCAGTGGCATCAGAATGTACTGCTTTGCCTTTTTTTTTCCTTTTTTCCCCAACTCTTAAAATACATTTTTCAGATAAAAGCGGGGATACATTTCAAACAGACAATTTCAGATGATGTACTGAAACATTCTGTCCTTTTCAACATTGCAAATACATTTTTGAATACTTGACATTTGTTGCTTAAAATGGTGTTCTTTCAATTGTTTGACTCTAAGCTAGAGAACAATTTCTCTTCTCCCTGAAGTCTGGTGAACAATTTCTGCACCACACTAAAAAGAAGACAGTCTCATTCTGACCTCCCACCTCTTCCATTTGGCTTCTTGCGTTCAGTAACTCCAAATTTTTAGAATCTGGCTGATGAAGCATCCGATACCACAGTTGTGCTTCCCAACACGCCTGAGAGACTTTAGATCAAATGGACACAAGAAACATCCATATAACCATGATGAACACTGTGTTGCACCAAACCTGTCTTGCTTTGAGATTGAGCATGTTGCAGGTATGATAAAGCAGCAGCTAATATTTCCTACTGGAAGCATCATCCTGTTGATTTAATCTGCAGAAATAAAACACGGGGAGATAAGGAGCCAGGCAGGCATAGAACAGGGAGCTGTGTTTGCTCTACATGGTCATTAAATACTCCTCAAATGGGGCTGTAGTAAAAGAAATAGTGGGAAAAAAATAAATCTGAACACTTCAATATTGATTTTCAAAGACACTTCATTCATGGAGCACAGCTTCTGATTCCCTACGTGTGATATGTTTCGCATGTGTCTAATAACTGTGTCTAATAGCTGCCAAATAAAGCATCATCAGCTCTCTGACAATTTATCTTTGGATTTCTATCCTGTCTGCCACTTCACATCATGTCTGTGTACATTTACATGCTCACCAATGTAAGTCATTTGCATGTGCAAGGCATTGGTTAATAAAAGGGAAAAAAAAACCCTCTTATAAAAAAAAAAAAAAAAAGGAAACCAGAACTTTGAAGAATGTGTAGCACTTAAAAACAGAAGATTTTGTGTTGTGAAGATAAAGCATCAAGGCTAAAAATACCTCCCTGTGATGGGAAGAGGTTGCAGATTTAAAGAGGCAGTAGATGGAAGCACTGTATTTTCCTCAGGGGGTACTCAGCTCCGGTTAGTCACCAACACATCTCCCTTCTGCACTGGTGAGAGGCTGTAATTTCCAAGAGGAGAGCAGAGCTCAGGACATTTGAAAGAGCATCTTGCCTTGTTCGGGGTCTTGCTTTGAGTCAGCACCCCAGCCTGCCCTGTGTGCTGTCTACCAGGGGCACAGAGAGATTCATGGAGGTCACCTGTGCCTCAGTAATTTGTGTGGGGAGTAATTATACACCAAGCTGGGTTGAGGCAGCACAGGGCTCAGTCTAGATTAGTCAGCAGCGTATTTACTCGACTCCCTAGATGCTATTTTGCAGCAATCCATAACCAGATGAGCTGTGCCGAGAAGTTTACTTTCAGGTGTATTTTTTGTCTTTGTTCTAGCTGAAAAAGAACAACCCAGGAGTCCAGGTAAATCTATCACCCAGACTCTGTGTGATGAGTGGGGAGGAGAGCAAGCATCTCCAGATCCTGAAGCTGGATGGTAACTCTTCCCTCCTTCTGGAGGCACATTTATTTCTCTGTGCAAAAAAATGTAAAGAGTCCATTTGGTTTGATTAAGGACTGAGTTTACCTCACCCCAGCTTGTGTGTCTACAAAGGCCATGTCTCCAACAGAACCAGCTGTCGTCTTACAGACCAAGGATTGGCTAGCAAGAATCAATGAAATTTAGCATGCCATCCATCTACCGAAGGCAGGAATCTAATTCAGGTTGAGATGTACCAAACTCTGGACATCACTGGCTACTAAATTCCTCTTCATTGACTGTACAGGTTGACTTGCTGAAATAAGGACATCCAAATTAAATGACTCAAGTTCCCTCTTCCCCTAAGTGGCTCTGAACTCCAGCACCATAGGCTGCAAAGTAAGCTGTCTTTGTAGGACCAGAGTCTTGACAAGTTATCTCAGGGCTTGCATAATCCACCAAATCCATGTGGGGCTTGAATGGCTAAAACGACTCCTGGCAGGAAATAAAGATGGGAGTCCTTTTATGATGTCTGAGTTTATTCCATGCCCAACGATCTCAGCCTGGTGTGGAGTCCAGATGCAGGAAACAAGCACAGGGAAGGGGCTGAGATTGCCTGGGGTGAATCTTCTCCTTGGAAATTGTAAAGTCTACCCAGCAGGAAATTTCTGCCTGCTCAAGACCTCTGTTGATAGGGTCACGGGATTTCCTCTCTAAGTACCAAAACCAGATGAGAAAAGAAAAGTGGGACAACAGTTACAATCTGCTCTTCTTTAGACTGGATCTCAGGAAGCACTTCCTCATGGGGAAGGTGGTCAGATATTTGAAAGCATTGCCCAGGGAAGTGGTGGAGTCACCGTCCCTGGAGGGCTTTAAGGGGAGGCTGGATGTGGCACTTAGTGCCATGGTCTGGCCGTTGCAATGCTGTTGAGTCATAGGCTGAACTGGATGATCTCAGAGGTCTTTTCCAGCCTGAACAACTCTGTGATTCTCTGATTAAAGCAGCAAACAATACTGAGCAGGAAGCCTGTTCAGAACATTCTAGGGTTAGCAGGGCTTGGGTAGGCAATCACTCTTTCTTTGGCCACTACTTGGCAAAGTCCAAGAACCTGGCAGGTAGAAGCACTGTTGGTGGGGTTTTTTTAATTTTATTTTCTTCTTCTGTTCTCTTTCTTGACTTTTCCAGCTTCTGAGGGATCTGGTCCAGAGAAAGGAAATAGAAAAAGTCTCTCAGGAGGGATGGGACATGGCAGTGATAGTGACAACAGCACAGGGACCCATGTCATACACTGAAACAGCACCTCTAATCTTAACGACATTGAAAAAGGACAGTTGAACTGGAGTCTATGCGATGCAGACCCTGTCTCTATCAGCTACTGGGAATTGTATGCATCTAAAAAAGACCATGAAGCGATGGCGTGCAATGATTGTTCATGTAGCTTAACCCTGAAAATTTCTCGTGACCCACAGATAAATATTGAAGCACCCTGAGTCTATTACAGATATGCTACTAATTATATCTGCTTGCAAACATCCTACCAGCCAAATCTCAAGAGCTAGAAGCACTTAAACCTGTATTTTTTCCATCCTACCTTACTTGTGTTTTCCTCTTGTATTTTCTTTTTGCTCTCTGTTCACCAGCTCTTAAACTAGTTCCCACACTCTGAAGTCTGACTCCCACTTCCTGCCTCAACCCAGATTCAAAGTTTTCCCTTCTTGCCTTCTCCAACAAGTTCTCATTTAACTCAGTGTTCGAGTCAGTTCATGACGAGCCCTGACAATTCTGAAGGAGAAGAGAAAGAAAAAGAAAGAAGAGAGGAGGGGAAGGGGGAAAGCCTTGTAAAGATTAGTTTCTCCAGGGGGAACAGAAAAACAACAAAAAAACCAACCTCAGTCTGGAGGGAAAGTTTAATTAAAAAGAGCAGAGTTTTTAATTACCGGGGAAATCTACTTGAATGATTCATTTGCATAATCCCGACGGCAGCGAAAGAACAGGCAGGAACGAGATAAGGTTTCTTTACAATCCTTCCCTTGCTTTTCCATATCTCTCCAAAAATGACTCTGATCCTTCACTCCTCCTCTCTCTTGTTTCCTGCTCCATTGTCCTCCCATCTGATTGCACGTTTTGGCCTTAGGCTGCCTGCTCTTCTTTATTATTGTATGATGAGTTTTGGTACAAATGATGCACTTTTTCTCCTGCTGGGGCTGTCCAGGTGAGGTGTAATCAGTCCATCCCTTTTTCTCCCACAGTACCTACATTCTGTTGAACTGTCCTTGATGGCTGAGCACTGGCATGGGTTATCACCTGGTGACATTCAGAATAAGAGAAATTTGTCAGCAGAGAAGCCAGACAGAAGGCCAGATCACCTTTAGCCAGCTCTGGTGGTCAGCAAAAGAACAACCTATGAAAATTAGACTTTTATGTGTCAAAAGATGGCTCCTATCCAGACTACGGTAGACGTGACAACATTATGACCCATCCATTCTTCTTACTCTCATTGTCAAAACTATCAGAGCCACCTCCAGCATAGTGTGGCAGCTGGAGAGCATCTGTCTTGTGTCAGAGGCAGAGGAGGGAAGGAAAGGTGTGGACCTAATGGACCTTGTCCTCTAGATGTTACTTGGCAAGATCTTCAACATACTCCACATCAAGCCACTCCAGCAGCCTGCATGCAATCCCATGCATTGCTACTAGGTCTGTGGTCACCTAATCAGCTTGTGTTATCCAGTCATCTGCACAATGAAAGGGAGGCTGGAAATGACCTTACAACTCAGAGTGTTACAACTCACCTGCTTTCTATCCGTATTATTGACTTGCCATCCATTGAAAGGCTCATTCCTTTCTGATGTGCTGAAATGTAGCCTCACAATCTCTCCTGCAATCAGCTCCACTACTAAAATGTCAGCTTGCTCGTTCACACACTTCTGACCTGTATCCACAAACACTTCTCCAGACAACACCTGACTTTGGGAAATCATGGTCCAGGAAATAAGCAGAATGGGAAAAGCCACCTTATATCCTGAGTGGGAGGGGTCAGGAGGTTTGTCATGTGGATGGAGCAATGGTGTCTCATTTTTCTTTAATGCAGACAAGAAGTTCTGGCTAATAACACTGAGGTGTTGGAGTGAGTCCAGAGGAGCACTACCAAGATGGTCAGAGGGCTGGAGCACCTCTCCTGTGAGGACAGTCTGAGAAAGAGAGGTTTGTTCAGCCTGGAAAAGACAAGTCTCCAGGGAGACATTATGGCAGCCTTCCAGTACTTGAAGGGGCTACAAGAAGGCTGGGGAGGGACTTTTGACAAGGGCCTGTAAGGATAGGATGAGGGGTAATGGGTGGAAGCTGAAAGAGTGTAGATTTAGACTAGATCTAAGGAAGAAGTTCTAGTAAAGAGGGTGGTGAGGCACTGGAACAGGTTGCCCAGGGAGGCTGTGGATGCTCCATCCCTGGAAGTGTTTAAGGCCAGGCTGGATGGAGCATTGAGCAACCTGATCTAGTGGGACATGTCCCTGCCATGACAGGATGGTTGGACTAGATGATCTTTGACGTCCCTTCTAACCTAAATCATTCTGTGATTCTATGAATTTTATTTACGTGCCTGGAGACAACCAATTGCATAAGGCGGCACAAGTGAGGGACATCTGCCGGGAGGTGGGGATGGAGTTCTCCCCACCAGACCACAGAAGGACCTTAGGTACACCATAGTCCAGGACTTGGGTGAGCGTTGAACCATCTGCTATGCCCAGCGCTCCTCCAGACACGATCACAGAACCCAACGCTCAGGATCTCCAGCTCTCCTGGATCACAGGGCTTTGCTTTTAGAAGAACTTCTTTATTCCTCACTGCCTGCTGGGCTTCCTTCTCCCTCCTCTGCTTTGTAAGTCAGCAGAAAAAGAGACTTCCATGCTTTTGTTACAGCAGCAAGTGAAAAGGTCTTTTGTTGATGCTGCTTTTGAGCCTTTCAAGTCAGAAAATTGATGGGAACACTACAGCAAGAAGAGGGTTGTCTGACCTTTCCACACTTCATGACATCCTTGATACTAACATATGTTAGGGATGCTGGAAACCAAGAAGGGATGCAGCAGGTCAGATGACAAGCAAGCTATATCTGTAGCTCACATGCGAGAGAGGGAAAAACAATCAGTTTAAGAAACACAGGTGGAGCAAATATAAATCCAGAAGAAAAAAAGGAAGAGAATTACAGAGATGTAGAGAGGAGCAGGAAATATTCTTCACCCGGGTGCAGAAGGACCACGTGTCAGAACGAGGATGTCACTATGGAGCAGTTTATCCCTCCAGCCCTCTGTGACCCACAGAGGGCTGGTGTGGGGAAGTGACAGTTCAGTGTCTCTGTCTTTAGGCTGATAGATGAGGTGTGAAGCATGGATTTTTCTTGTTTAATTAAGCTGAGGGGGTGAGAGGCACCACAGGAAACCTCAAGAAAATTGATTTCTCCTCGCGGATGCGCCTACGCGTGCATCAGGATGTGTGCAGCATCGTGTACAGATGGTTGGAGAGCACATTTTAGGGGATCTGCACGTGTGGGGGGGTTGTATGTGCTTCTGCACATGAAACGAGCCAAGGTTTTGGGGAAGAGTTAATGCTATGTCAAAAAATTAATGTAATATCTGTTTTTAAAACAGATTGCAGATTAAAAGAAAAAGCAAAATAAGCCTTGGGGCTAAACAAATCACTATAGGGTCTGAAACATAAGGGTACAAAGTGGTGGTTTCTTAAAGATATTCAAGGAGCTGCATGGGAATAGCAAGCTGTATGTGTGGGCACATGATGTATTTTGTTCATGCATACACTCATACACAGAAAGAGTTCTTAGAGATCTGCATCAGTGAGTATTCAAGTCCAGTGTGTGGGGCTTCAAGGCAAGATGTGGATGTTTCGGGGAAATAGGAATGTTTCTGCATATAGGAGGCCACGGACATGGTGCAAGCATCACATGTCTGTGTACATGAGAACGCAGCAAACCAGGATGACTTCTTCCAGCTTGTCAGGGGGAGGTAGAAGCTTGCACCCACACGTGTGTGTGTGGAGACTGGTCCATGTGTACGTAGCAGCAGCAGACACGAGGATGGTTGGACCCACAGAGCTCCACTGCGTGCAGTGGGCAGAAGGTGGGTTTGTTCACGTGTTTCTGTGGATTCAGGCATCTACACCCACAGTGTGATCAGCAGGTTGGTGCACAGCAAGTGGTGAGTGTGTAGAGGAAGCAGAGGTTTTCATGGACGCCTCAGCATGCTGCAGTTGCACAAAGAACCAGCACAGGCAGCTTGTGCACGGGCTTGTGTGTGAATGGATGTATTTATTGTGGTGTGCAACAACAGGGGGAGGGGGATACATAGAATCATAGGGTTAGAGAATGTGTTGGGCTGGGAGGAACCTTTAGGGGTCACCTAGTCCAACCCCCCTGCACTGAGCAGGGACATTTTTAACTAGACCAGGTTGGTCAGAGCCCCATACAACCCGACTTTCAGTTCCCTAAGGGATGGAGCCTTCACCTCCTCTCTGGGCAACCTGTGCCAGTGTTTCACCACCCTCTTTTAGGGTGATCAAACATATCACCCTTGTCCTGATGCAAGAGGTCTTGCTAAAAAGATTGCTCCCATCCTTCTGATAGATTTCCTTTAAATACTGAAACGCTGACATAAGGTCTCCCTGAAGCCTTCTCTTCTCCAGGCCAAACAATCCCAAATCTCCCAGGCTGTAGGAGAGGTGTTTCAGCTTTCTAATAATTTTTTTCTAGCCTTCTCTGGACCCGTTCCAACAGGTTCATGTCCTTCTTGTGTTGAGGGCTCCAAAGCTGGACGCAATACTCCAGGTGAGATGTCACAGACCAGAGTAGAAGGGCAAAATCGCTTCTCTCAATCTGCTGGACACACTTCTGATGCAGTCCATGATGCAATTAGCCTGAATCACCTCCTCCCTTGACCTGCTAGCCACACTTAGAATCATAGAATCCTAGAATGGCCTAGACTGGAAGAAACCTTAGAGATCATCTAATCCAACCTCCCTGTCACGGGCAGGGACGCCTCTCAACTAGATCAGGCTACTCAAGGCTCTGTCCAACTTGGACTTGAACACCTCCAGGGAGGGGGCAGCCGCAACATCTCTGGGCAATTTATTCCAAAGTCTTGCCACCCTCGTACTGAAGAATTTCTTCCTAAGATCTAATCTAAATCTATTCTCCTTCAACTTAAACCCATTTCCCCTTGTCCTATCAGTGGATGCTCTTCTGATGTAGCCCAGCATACAGTTCTGGGCTGCAGGCACACATTGCTGGCTCGTGTCCAGCTTTTCTTCTGACCTTTGCTCCATGTTGAGATCATTTATGATAACAAGCAGTTCCCAGTTTGGCCTGCATGCACTGCCGGAGAAGGAAAAAAATAAGAAAACCAGAAGGGAATTTTCAGCTGCCTGGAAAACATCAGCTGCCAGCAGTGCACTGTGGCTGGTGCAGTGTTGTAGGAGCCGTCAGATTCTGTGCCCAAAAACAGATCGTGGAAGTGAATTAGTATTAATAACATGTAGGAGATCAGGGACCAGGGTCCAGAGAGGAGCTGGGCAAGCAAATTTGTTCACAGTGTAATTGTGTCCCGCAGGTCCCCAAGCAGATTTACTGACCGTCACCCCACACAACCAAGAGCAAAATACAGTTTTGGTTCTCAAATCCACCTACTACCACCAAAGCAATAACAGTTCACACTTCTCGTGTAAGGAAGTGCGAGATTGGGCAAAACCAGAAAGAATTAAATGAGTATTTCACGCCCCATACTCCTCTCAATCAAATGAGGTGGTAGAGAGAGCTGATGGCTTATTGAAAAATAATCTCAAACCACAGGAGGCTCAATGGGACATGCCGCTTCCCAAAGCACTCCATTAATTAAATAATTTGGATGGGTCTACTGGGAGCCCTGTCAAACGAGTTTTCTCTGTTAAAACTGAGCTTAGTGCTCCACCTACTGGGAAAAGTGAATATCCCACAAGATGACAGCCAGGACAGTCTGATTGTCAACCCACCCTCCACACTGCCTATGACTTTAACTAAATCTCCTGGTCCACTGGCCTCAGAAGCTCCTGATAGCAGTGGTGCAAAATGCAGAATTAGTGCACGATGGATTTTTTCCTTGTCTTTAACTCTCCTTACTGAAACAAGTCTCTAGTTTCTCTTACAGCATCACCTAGACTCCTCTGAGTAAGGGGTTTAGAAAGCAAGGAGATCCTCTTTTAATCTTGTGGCTCAGTGGGAGGGTCTCCAGAAAGCATCTGACTTACTCTGTCCTCTATGCAGTTAATAATCAGTGCACCTTGACATCAAATCCTGTTAAACCTCTGCTGCTTTTGTGAGCAAACTTTATAAAATTGCTATTCAGCATCGATAAACCTATTGCTGCTTCTCTTTTATGGGTGAGGTGCACCACTCCATCTGCAACACAGCATGGCCCAACGTCACCTTGTCTACCACCCACCAACGTCCTCTGTCTTGCAAACCCTTTCCTGCTTTCTGTCCTGTCTTCAGTCCCCATCCCATGGCTGCCTGCTCTGACTCCCTGCAATGCAGGTATCCTCTCTCCTCTGCTCAGATGGGCATTTCCTAAAACAGCTCAGATATTAAAGGCATCAAACCTCTTCTCAAAAGAAATGTTACTTTAACGGTCGGGTTCGATGATCTTAAAAGTCTTTCCCAGCCTAAATGATTCTACGATTTTATTCAGTTAAGATCAGCAGAGTGGATGAATAGCTACTAGGGACTGAGATGAGCAGCTCCCTAGGTGTATCTCGTGTTTCATTTCATCAGGAAACCAGACTGAAAATGCAGCCAGCCATTAGTGATGCATTGAAACTAAGTCTGAGTTAGTGGTTAAACATCTGAATCAAAATAAACCAAGATGAAATAAGCCTCCACCGAGCCTGCTGTTGCAGTCTCAGCGTTCATGACTGTGTATTTCTGCAATTACTGCTCTCTCTCTGCAATGCTTTTTCTCTCACACAGCTGATTGTTACAGGGTTATGACATCAAACCTCGCCTCAGATGTCCCTGAGATAAAAATCCTTCCTGCTGTATAAAGTAGAAAATAATTTAGTGGGACTGTGCTGGAATGGCCTATTCCTGCTTGTGGGCCAGTTGTGCTGTTAACAAGCCCGTGCAGCATACTCCAGCATCTGATCTTTGCTTTCTCACATCCTTCTGCTCTAAGTTGATATTAGACTGCAGTTTAGGGCACTTTGACCAAGTCCTGGATGGAGTAAGCATTGGTGACTCCTTGGTCTGTCAGTCCTCTGTAACAACGGGTGTGCTGGTGAGTTAACAGGAGATGAAACACAGGAAGGTGGAGTTCATCACTACTTTGGACATCCAGGATCTGCATCTGAACAACGAATTCCAAAACTTCCTTGTTAAAACCACCAAAGGTAACAGGGCCTCTGTCCATTTAACTTGTCTGTGGAAAGCTCCTCCTTCTTTCCAGTCTGGACTTGATGATCTCAGAGGTCTTTTCCAGCCTCAATAATTCTGTGATTCTGTGATTTGTGCTCAAACCCATTGCAGTTGTCAGGTAACAGGTTATCTGTAAAATTTCCCCAGTTCTCTCTTTGCTCTACCGGACTTCCATGCCCAAGAGACTCAGGTTCCTGCCTGCACACGGTCTTGATTATGTTTCACCTAGAGAACTGAAGATGAACTCCTTTCTATCTCCTACATGATGCGAAACACAGGCAGGTACCTATGTTTCTTTATGCACTTCCACAAGGCTGTTCAAAAGCAGCAGCCTACTACATGATCTGTAGTAATCATATCACCCCAGTGAAGAGGGCAGATTGCACAAATACACAAAGACTCCTATGCATCCTCCTTTGGGCATACTCATAGAGTGCCCAGACTGCGGTTGTTGCGAACGTCTAGCAGTCTAGGACAATCAAATGCAAATATCCAAGATTTATCCTCTGAGAATTATGCAGGGAGCACCAAAGGAAAGTCTTTTCTTGCATGTGAGCAGGAAGAAAAGTCTTAAGTCTTTATTAGGAACAGTATGGCCAGCAGAACCAGGGCAGGGATCATGCCCCTGTACTCAGCACTGGTGAGGCTGCACCTTGAATACTGCCTTCAGGTTTGGGACCCTCATGATAAGAAAGACATTGAGGTGCTGGAGAGTGTCCAAAGAAGGTGAAAGGTCTCAAGAGTAAGTCTTGTGAGGAGCGGCGGAGGGAACTGGGGCTGTTTAGCGTGCAGAAATGGAAGTTGCTTTCTACAACTACCTGAAGGGTGGTTGTAGCGACGTGAGGGTTGCCTCTTCTCCCTAGTAGCTGGTCATTGGCCAAGAGGAAATGGCCCCAAGTTACACCAGAAGAGGTTTAGGTTGGCTGTTAGGAGGAAATTCTTCACTGAGAGGGTTGTCAGGCCACCATCTCTAGAGGTGTTTAAAAGACAAGTAGATGTCGTGCTTAGGGACACGGTTTCCCAGTTCCCTTGGTAGGGTTGGGTCAGTGGTTGAACTTGATGATCTTAAAGGTCTTTTCCAACCAAAATTGTTCTATGATTCTAAGTCAGGCTTGGTATCACCTTTTGTGTTATCAAGCACTCACTCTCCTTCAACAAGGCTTTTGTTTTTCAGCCAGCTTGTTCTTCACATAGACAGAGAATAGAAGAAGGTCTCTTCCTTTCAGTGTGTTGTATTCTGACCGTCAGATACACTTTCGCATTTGCAGCCTGTTTAAGGTGAAAACTGAAGTGCCGTGTTCCCCTTCCCATTCTCCCCAAGTTCTCAGAAGCTGGATCCTCGAGGTTCTCATCTCCACTTTTGCAAAAGGAAGTCGCAATATTTCCAACAGACACATTGCAACAGCCTGCTTTCCAGAGGGCATGTTGAAACCGTAGAAGCTAACACTCCAATTAATGTAAGTGATAATCTGACTGGGCATCAGTAAAGCTTAGTAGCGGTTTCCCAAGATGTCGTGCAGTTGCTAAAGCTCATCAGAGTACCATAGTTCAGGCAAGAGGATCTATAAATCCGAAACTGATGTGATGTGGGGATAAGAAAGATGAGATGGTAGTTATCAGCTGGTGATGGTAGTTATCAGCTGGTGATGGTAATTATCAGCTGGTAAGCCTGAACATCCACTCCATACAAAATAGGAAAACGATGTTGCAAGATGCAATCAATAAGGAACCAGTAAGTCAGAATACAATTAACGTCAGTCAATGTGCTTTACGGAAGAGGCCCTTGTCATCCAGCCTGCTTATGTTACTGATGAGATAACAAGGTCTCTGATATTGGCAACCACATCAGAGTAAGACTTGTCCAAAGTTTCATTTCAACAGTATGGTTTTTATGGCTTTTTTAATGGCCAGTGTAAATATCAAATCAATTAAGAGCTGGTAAAATCACTAATCTTGTCAATGACAAATCATCACAAAAGCAGGTTCTGCAAGAAGTATTCAACATCGTTACCAGTGACTTGGGAACAAAATCACTGTTGAAAACACTGGCCAAAGCCTGTGGGTAACTGTGGTTGCAAGCTGATCAGAGAAATTATATTGCTTAAGAATAGAGTGGTCTTCATGTGTAGTTTAGAGACAGAGATTTAAAGTGTTATCTCACAGTCTGGTTCTGATCACTCTTCCAGTATCAGTCTGAGAGTGAAAATTAATGAAGTGTTTGTATCTTGCCACCTTTGTATGTTTGACCTTGTCTACTATAAATGCAGGTTGCGAGATTCAGCCATTTCTTACAACTTTGAAAACATCCTCTGCCCTCCAGGACAACCACTTGAAAACACCTGATTTTAGTTAACTCATCATACATGTGGAATATTCAAAGCAGTTCCCTCTGGCAGCTGGCTTAGTCATTTTAAGAAGTGTATATATCACAGTGAATCACAAAATGTAAAGCAAATTCCACGGAACAGGTGAAGTCATACAAATAAAATACATGCATCAGAAATCAGATGTTTAGGATTTTTTTTTTTTTTGTGTACTTTTAACCGAATAGTTCTGTGCATGAGAAGTGAATAAAATCAGTTATTAATGTTTTTCTCTCCAAACTAAATTCTGTCAGGGAAGTTTTCATGAAAATAAGGCAGTAAAATATACAGTCTAAATATTACCTGTGGATACTTTCTTTCCAAGTAGCTAGGAGACCTCTCTGCTTCCAGCTTGGCATGAAATTCACATTTAGACTTCTAAAGGGCCCAGATCTCAGCTCCCTGAGGACACTTCATTTTCAAATCATTGTCATCACCTTCCTTTCTCTTTTTTGTCCGCAAGCTCCCAAAAGCAGATACTGAGGATTCTTTCCAGTGTGGATTCTTCCATCACATAAGTGACAAAAGTTGTTATTTCTCAAAAGGCTCAAGTGTGTCATATCTTCAAAACCCGGGTGTGCATTGATTAACTGCCAAGGGCTTATTTATTGCTTATTTATCTTTCAGCTAGGTGCCCAAAACCTCCCTCCTAACAACTGTCCTGATTACTGGAGTAGTGTGTAGTCCCTGCACCCAATGCCAGCCAGGAGCAGAAGTTTTCAAGGAAAGAGAAGACAAACATTATAGTGAATAGCTTAGAAACAGCTGCTCTTGCCTTCAGGTCTGCCCACTTAGGACTAAGTGACCTGGTTTACCCAGCACTTTTTTTTGTGGTTTACATCTTTATGCCTGGTGATAACTGATGTGCTTCTAACCATTATTTAAACTCAGTTAAAGTGAATATTAGCTATTAATTGCCTCTTGCTTTGCTGCAGCTAGTGTATTTGTCAGGAGAAGCATTTAAAGTGGAGACAAACGATGCTAATTCTCTTGCAAAAATGATTAGGTGGGTTTTTTTTTTTTTAATTTTAATTTTATTTTGTTTTAGGAGGAATGTTGGGGGTGGTTTTTAGTTTGCTGATTTTTTGTTCCAGGGACTGATCTTGCTGAACCTCTAAAGCACTAACTCGACATGTTTTCTTCAAACAGCTTTGCAAAGAGGATAAAGATGGAAATAAACAGACATATGGTGCACATGAGCCTAATTCATGTAAAGTTGCTCATCCCGGGCAGATGGAAATGGATGTTTGAGTACCTTGGTTAGAAAGCTGCCTTAAAACTTACCTTCTTTTTTATTTTCGCTTTGTCATCAGCTTGGCTAATGAGCAGCTCCAAAGCAGCTTCTCTAGCTGCTCAGACTCTCATGCAAATTAATTTTCCAGTCTTGTGTCCTCTTTGCCCCTCCTCTCTCGGTCCATTTGCAAGTTTAGATGACAGACTGATTACTTTAATGGCAACAAATGTAAAGTATGCCCAAGCTGTTCCCAGTGTTAATGCAGAAGAGGTTAGTCTGGTCTAGGAGAAGTAGAAAAAGAGAAAGGAGAGACATAAATGTATCTGAGACTTAACTGCTGTTTCTTTAGCTCTTCCTCCATCATCTACAAACCTCACTCATGATTTTTTTTTTTCTCCTGGCACTTCTAGATATTCTGTCTGAAATGATGACAGTGAACTAGGTAGAGCTCATGTCCAATTGTTAGCTACTTGGAGCTTGTGGGAATTTCTCAGGGACTCATCCCTCTTTCACTTTCTTCTATTTTCTTTTTTCTTTTTTTTCCTCATCTTTTTTGTCCAGGCAGTGGCATTTTAATCTTCACGTAAAGGTGCGAAGTCAGTCAACAGATGCATGCCAAATGCTGATTT
Source organism: Trogon surrucura (assembly GCA_020746105.1). Lineage (NCBI taxonomy): Eukaryota > Metazoa > Chordata > Aves > Trogoniformes > Trogonidae > Trogon > Trogon surrucura. Next base: position 2,218,976 of record CM036619.1, on the reverse strand, counting down.
TATTAAGCAGGGTTCCTCTGGGAATCAAAAGGAAAAAAAAACACTGGATCAAAAAGAGTGTTGCCAGTATCCTGGAGCACTCACACCACCAAAATCTTGTTTTGCAAGTGTCAGCAAAACTGTGAATTCTCAGACCCCCAAATAATTCCAGATTTGAACAAGAGCAGGTGGCATCTGGTTATTTAAATCCCTGAGAGCCATCCTAATTAGAACATTCTTTAATCACAGACAACAGTAATTCAGATATCTGGATGGTATTCTGAGGAACGAGAGACCTCAAGGAGGAAAAATACTTTCCTACTCTAGTTACAGCTCATCTTTGTATGTATTATTGTCTGGACAGAGGTGTAGAGGTATTTGGTTGACAACCTGTGCTAACTGAGGTTTTCAACTCCCAGCCTGGTGAAAAATAAACAGTCGAATTATTAATAAATCATTAAATGTGTGCAATATTATATATTCAATGTTATATTAAAACAGAAGGACACTAAACCCTGACTACTTGAATGGAAAAGTCCCAACATTCACTACCAGTCACAGGGCTCTCTTTATCTTTTATTCTGCATAGCAGATGTCCTCACTCTAAAGCTGCTTGGATTTGTCAGTGATAGGATTGTGGGGCTCTTTCTTTTCCTGTTTTGTTTTGATTTTTTTTTTTTTTTTGTCTTTCCTTCGAAGTTTGGAAACAAAATACTTGCTGCCAGCATTTGGTATATTTGAGCACAGCTGGAATTTCCACTATGAGGTGAGACATGTTAAGGAGCTTATGGAGCAGAGTGTGTATCTCTACTATACAGGGCAGACTGTTTGGGACTGAGTTGGAGAAGATATATTCTTCAGCATTATGACTCCACAATATTAGTTGGACAGTTAAGTGTATGTATAAATTTCTTCTATGTCTTTACATCTTAGCTGGAAAGAGCAGGCAGGAACATTTTAGAAGGAAGGAGTTTTCGTTGCTCAACTGGTGGTTACCATCAGAAGAAACCATGAACCTTTTATGGGTCTCATAAAAGTGGTCTAACCTATCTCAAAGCGGTAGAGATTGAGTTCAGAATGACTTTGCTTCATACTTTGCATGGAGGTAAGGGAAATCTTTCTCTTCTCCGTGGTGCAATCTACCCTGGAGACTGCACAACCAACGTAGACCTGTTCAGGACTTACCAAACCTCTGGATTTAAGAGTGGCTATTAAGCACCCTGCTACTGTGCATTTGTGAATCCATAAAAGAAATGTTCACCAGATACGAAGAGGACAGGCGTTTTCCTATCTCATAGAATCACAGAATCATAGAATGGCCTAGGTTGGAAGGGACCTTAGAGATCATCTAATCCAACCTCCCTGTCACAGGCAGGGACGCCTCTCAACTAGATCAGGCTACTCAAGGTTCTGTCCAGCCTGGCCTCGAACACCTCCAGGGAGGGGGCAGCCACAACATCTCTGGGCAATTTATTCCAAAGTCTTGCCACCCTCGGACTGAAGAATTTCTTCCTAAGATCTAATCTAAATCTATTCTCCTTCAACTTAAACCCATTTCCCCTTGTCCTATCAGTGGACGCTCTTGTGAAAAGTCTCTCCCCAACCTTCCTGTAGGTTCCCTTCAGGTATTGGAAGGCAGCTCTTAGGTCCCCTCAAAGTCTTCTCTTGTCTACACAAGTTGCGTGTGGGTTTTGTATTGGGTACCAATGGCTGAAAAGAAAGCCAACCTACCCCTTTCCCCTATATCATCTTCTTCTACCTTGACCTACTCATAATCCTGCACCTTCTCCAGCTTCTGCATATCCATCCTCTCATCCTCCCTATCTAAAATGCTAGAAACAATACCCGTCTCTTCATTTTGAACCTCTCTGTTGAGAAGACACAGTATAGTAAGCTGAAAGCTATTGTTCAGCTGACACTTCAGCTCCTGAGAGCTGTGGATATGAATGTCACCCAAATAGAGGAGTTCATGCCTAGGTTCACGAACAGGTTGGAAGTTACTTTTTGTATCATCCCCTGCAGGTGTTTTTGCAAGCAGCTTTGTTTTGAAGTTATTGCAGTTGCTTTTTGTGACTGGGCTTATTTATGTGTTTCCTCAGCTGCTTTCTCTCAGTGGACACTGTTCCTACCCCAACATGTCTCCACTAAAACCTGTTCTTCTCCCTCATCAAACTCAAGCTTTCCAAGAAAGATTGCAAAGAAGCAACTGTACATTCATAGAATCATAGAATCATAGAATCATAGAATGTTAGGGATTGGAAGGGACCTCGAAAGATCATCAAGTCCAATCCCCCTGCCAGAGCAGGAATGCCTAGTTTATGCTACACAGGAACTTGCCCAGGCAGGTCTTGAATGTCTCCAGAGAAGGAGACTCCACAACCTCCCTGGGCAGCCCGTTCCAGTGTTCCGTCACCCTCACTGAGAAGAAGTTTCTTCTCGAGTTTAAGCGGAACCTCTTATGTTCCAGTTTCAGCCCATTACCCCTTGTCCTATCAGTGGTTGTCACCGAGAAGAGCCTGGCTCCATCCTGGTGACACTCACCCTTGATATATTTGTAAACATGAATGAGGTCACCCCTCAGTCTCCTCCTCTCCAAACTAAAGAGCCCCAGCTCCTTCAGTCTTTTCTCATAAGGGAGATGCTCCACTCCCTTCATCATCTTAGTTGCCCTGTGCTGGACTCTCTCCAGGAGTTCCCTGTCTTTCTTGAACTGAGGGGCCCAGAACTGGACACAGTATTCCAGATGGGGTCTCACCAGGGCAGAGTAGAGGGGAAGGAGAACCTCTCTCGACCTACTAACCACCCCCCTTCTAATACACCCCAGGATGCCATTGGCCTTCCTGGCCACAAGGGCACAGTGCTGGCTCATTGTCATCCTGCTGTCCACCAAGACTCCCAGGTCCCTACACTGCTCTCTAATAAGTCATTCCCCAACTTATACTGGAACCTGGGGTTGTTCCTACCCAGATGCAAGACCCTACATTTACCCTTGTTATATTTCATTAAATTTTTCCCCACCCAACCCTCCAGCCTGTCCAGGTCTCGCTGGATGGCAGTACAGCCTTCTGGTGTGTCAGCCACTCCTCCCAGCTTGGTGTCATCAGCAAACTTGCTGATAGTACTCTCTAGTCCCTCATCCAAGTCATCGATGAATATATTGAATAATACTGGTCCCAGTACCGACCCTTGAGGCACTCCACTGGATACAGGTCTCCAACCAGACTCCGCCCCATTGACCACAACTCTTTGGCTTCTTCCCCTTAACCAATTCACAGTCCACCTCACTACCCGAGAGTCTAGACCACACTTCCTCAGTTTAGCAGCAAGGATGCTGTGGGAGACTGTGTCAAATGCTTTACTGAATACTGTATACAACAGTGTTTCATACAGAACTTCATTTCCCTGTCTTTCAGCTACTCTTCACTTTGAACCTAATGCTGTCTTGTGTCCTCTCCTTCAGTCAATGTCCTTATCTTCTCAAGCTGCCAAACAGTGAGTCCCATGCAGATCCCTTTCCACTGCTGGCAGCCCTGGGGTTTGGAAAACGTGGTACATATCAGCAGCCCCTTGAACGTCCTTCAGGAAATGTCCATTGCAACTGTACTTGTCATCTACACTTGAGGGAGAAAAAGATGGATTGTTTCATCGGCTTAATAGTTTGAATGTTATTGAAGATATATGTGCAAAGGGAAAAGAGAGAGTTTTCTCCTCTATGAGTTATTTTTTGAACGACCCTTTACCAGGGTTCTTGAGCTGCCACCGTTTTGCTCAAACTCCTCCCATCCACGGTACTGTGCATGGACTTCTCTGTGTCACATGCCACAGGGCACGCCACCACCTGAATTCTGAAATGGTTCTGTCAACTTCATTGCCATTTTGCAGCAGAAGGAAGCAGATTCCCTTCCTCTTAGGTCTTTTGCTTTGTACTCTATGCTTGCTTCTTAGTCCCTCAAATGACTGATGTGACATGGCTTGGAAAGGAGATTGATCATTCTTGACCAAGGCAGAAAAAGAGTTTCCAAGACACTGTGTGGAGAATGAGCACCGCTCTTTCAGAAAAGGACAGGATAGTCGGAAAACCCCCTTACAATATGAGATTTTCAATATAGCTCTTCAAAGACCTGTGTCATCCTCTTCCACAGAATTGAAGAATAGTTTGTCTAATAGATTGTCTAATTCCAGCCTCCCAATTCAGAGGCTTCAGGGTTGTTATTCTAGGATCAAGGTGGTTGCTCGTTTGTCTGTTTTCTAAGGCAGCATCAAAGGTTTAGGGGGTGTGGGTAGGTCCAGCAATGAAAATTATTTTCTAAATTAGCACTTAGAAAATTCTAAAGTCAACCTTTATCTCAGGTCAGGTCAAGTGGGGAGGGAAACTTTGAAAAGGAAATTAAGGAGCAGAAAAACTTAAGGAACTAGAAGTGGCCTGGGAAAACTGAGGCTGACACGTATAACTGTATTTCCTAGGAAAACAAATCTTTCCTTCACAGATTTTCAAATGCTCAGATACATGGCCGGACTAACACAGATTCACACAGGACTCTCTGCCATTTTAGGAGCTAATAAGAGCCTAAGCATTATACCCTTGCTCTAAGATGAGGGTAGACAGATGTTAAAGCCCAGATGATGCTCAGCAAGCAGCTATGCAGAGTAACTTTAACCTGTGTTTGAGCTTTGATCCTGAAGCATGTTTCAAAACAAGAAGAGGGGAGGTTATGTGTGCAACTGTCCCTGGAATTTTATCAGATCAAACCGTTTCAAAACCTTTTTCTTCCCAACTCAAAACCTTCGGTTTCTTTCTGATAATGTCTTTGGTTTGAGCAAACATACAAGCTTTGTCCTTTGAGTTGGAAATGTTCCCTCCCTTCACAGTCATTTGGCATGAACTAGTATCCTAAGGTTATTATGACTTTTTTTTTTTTTTTTTCAGTGATGAATCAGAGAAAGATCTCGCTGGAGAAACCCCTTTGTCTGCATACAACAAAGCAAGGAGCTCTTGGCTGCCACTTGCCCTTTGGCACTTTTTGATAGCAGAAAAGGAGGAAGAGAAGTGAACACAACCTTTGGATAGGAGCAAGTCCCTGACTTCCAGTGGAAGCTGCTTCCCGTTGCTCAACTTTTCAACTCTTGCCAGGGGGTGAGTGTAACAGTTTGTTATTTTTTTTCCTGCCAGAGCCTTCCCTGGAGAATGGCTCACAGCTGCTCTTTGGAGCTCCTCACTAAAAATAAATGCAGTTTCCAGAGGCGTTTTGTATTCTGCTAACCCTGCTGCAATGCTCTGTGCCCTCTCTGTGTTACTGGCTGGTTTTCCCTCTCAGCACATTACACACACCACATAGAGGAATAATCTCACACAATGTCAGGGCTACTACAGTTCATAATAACGGTGACGCACTACGTATAAAGCCAGTGCTCTGCTCTTCGGAGCCGTGTTGCGAAATAATTGCAGTAATTCTCCATCAGAGACAAGGTTAATTAGTGTTGCATCCCCTTCCACTTTTCCAATTTTCCTCTTCAGCACCAGGAAAACAAACTGATTCTGGCATGAATTACAAACATTTTGGTCCCCGGCATAGCAAACAGTTTCCTAGAGCAGTCCTGTTTTGAGTTTGTGGGATTATTCCTTGGACAGAGACTTTTCAGGGTGAGCTCTAGACCTAAGCAGAAGAAGAAACAGTAAACAGAAGGTTGCTATTGCTGCTGAAGGAGAAGCTACTAAGTAAATGGGATGGGATTTGGTGGGATCTTTCTTCTATCATTCCCTCTTCCTACAGCAACAGAAATAATGAGTTCTACTCTTCAGACTTCTTCTGCCCTCCTCCTCTTTTTCCTTCTCTTTACTGAAGAATGAAGCCAGCAGGTCCTCACAAATCTTTAGAAGGACAAAAAAAAAAAATCTACTTTTTTCCCTTGTTGCTAATCTGAAAGTATTCAGGTGTCTTCTAGTCTGTCCTTAAGAAACTTTACTCTCTGACTTGTGGGATCTTAAATGATTAGCTGTTTGGGCAGGTCACTGCAGGGAGGAGATTTACATAGAAGCGTAACAGCACAGCTCATTTGACCTGATATTTTTAACAAAATCACCATGTCCTCCCTTTAGAAACTGCATTTTCAACCCAAAGTAGAACCAGAGCACAGCAGCTTCCACCACCTGGGAACCAGCAAGTGCATTCTGCAAAGTTTTGCTCTCTTAGTACCAACAATATGTGTAGGTGTGAACAAGTTTATGCTCATGTCTCTTAGTATATGTACTGGTTCAATTTAGGTATTCACAATAAGTAATCACACCCTTGTTGTATTCCAGGGTGGATTAAAGAGGGTGCTAAAGGTTTTACAATGCCTAGCACTACCCATAGTGGTAGCCAAGTGCTGGGTTAGCAGCCTCTGTTCTTCAATCCTAAATATCATTTTAATGGATCTCCTCTCATGGATTATCTGTTGCTGGTTTGGTTACCGAGCACAGTGGAGGATTGGGCCGTGCAACTGCGTAAAAGGAAGAAACACTGTGCTTCGGAGGATGAAATAAGGGTTTTAACTCTTTGTCCCTTCTCTTGCACACACAAACGTTGGGACATTTGGAGCTCAGCTGGAAATATTATCTTAATTCTTTTTAACTTCCCTTCTTCTTTCCTGAAACCAATCTGACAATGAGTGAGCTAAAGTCAGGAGGAGCTCACTCATGATGGGATTGATGAGGATATCATTACTTTAGACAAAATCTGTCGCTCAATACCAGTGGGGTGTGGGCTTTGTTTCCCTTGAGAGTTCTCAAACCCTATAGACAGTTCTGATTTCCCCTGTCCCACGGCATTTATAACCACATAGACAGGGCAGTGCAATATTTTGCCCCACAGTGCCTCTCAAGGGTAATCTTTTTTATATCATTTGTGCATGTTAAATATGTTGTTTGTCCTGCATTTTCCTTCTTTTCTCCTCTCTTTTGCTTTCCTGAAATTTTCACCCTGCAAGTCGTCCGTGTCTGTCTTGAAGAGATATTTCCAGCCCTGATGGGAGAGGTGGATGGGGAGTCAGGCAACTTGCTAAGCACTTTGCTGAAGTGTTTATTAGCACTGAAACCAGTCTGGCTCCTAATGAGTTCCCCTGCTATACATCTGAATGCCAGCCAAGCTTTCAGGGAACCAGGCTGCCATCCATCACTGGTTAATCTCTCCTTAATGGGCAGCACGTGAGGAGCAACCACCGGGAAAAGTCGGACCATTAATAGGACAACAGAGATGAAACTGAGGAGCCAAGCTGAAAGGCCTCATTAAGTGCATGGGCAGTCCAAGGAGAGAAGTTTTCTTAATTTCGAAGCTATCGTGCTATCTGTCAAGGCTGTATCATCTCTCATGGAATGAGGTTTCAAGCCACCCCCATGTGCCCAGGCTTTGTGAGAAAGGCTTTTTTTTTTTTTTTTTTTAATAGCTGGGCATGTAGGAATATTTGTGCAGACATAAAATAAAGGAATATTTTATGGCCTCTATTAATAAAAAGGCTGCACTTGAGATAAAAGAGAGGACTGGTACATCATGCCAAATGGCTTGGCAAGCCCTGAAGCATTTCCAAGTCTGGTCATTGCAACACTTAGCTAAATTAGCAAGGGAAGTTTCAAGCCTAGAGTTTTTCCTACTGCAGGTAAAGATTTACTGGGTGTTAAATACCTACTCAACACTGTGTCTCGTTTTGGCCTGAGGCCATGCTTTTTATAGGCCAGAGAAAGGAAAGGGATGGATCTACCTCACTCTTTCCTCGCTGGATTTCTATGAACACCCTTTTGTAGAAGATGATTCACACAGGCTGAGAAAGAAGAGGGGTTGAAGGGTGCATCATGGCCGCTGTATAAAAGTCTGACTTTTGCATTTTCCCTTTTCCTTGGTTGTTTTTGCCTGTCCAAAGATGGAGTTGCACAAACATTTCTCTCCTCAAGGGGCTTTAGATGGCGCAAGGCATGCATGGAGTGGATTTACTCAGCAGGTCTAATCCTTATTTTTGGGGATCTGTAGCTAACAGTAAATTGAGTGGGCAGTTTTCATGAGCTAATTTTCTTTTTGGTGCAGTTTTATGGTCATTTTTGCTACATGGGAATAACCACAGCAAAACTGCTGCTTTTGTTGGAGTTGTTACCAGGCACCAGCTTCACTTTCACAGATGGTCCCAGTAGGTCTAAATGTTTTATTCTGATCCCTTATGTGTTCATCAACCCACTGAGAGGAAATGCCTTTTTCATCGTCCAATTCTTGGGCTCATTTTGATCCCTGAGCATTGGTTCTCCTTTCACAGTTCCCAGTTCTCCAGTCAAAAGTAAATTCTCTGAAGTCATTTTATTCCTCTCCAGATATTTTATTTCAGTTTCTTTCTGACATATCCCCACCAAAAAAAAAATTAAATACCAGGGAGCCAGGGCGGGTTATCATATTCCTATATTATCAATGGTACTTCAAAATCCTGTCCCTATTTTTATTCTATTTTATTATTACTAATTTTCTAATTCTATTTTCTATTTCTATTTTCTAATTCTATTTTCTAATTCTATTTTCTAATTCTATTTTTATAATTCTATTTTATTATCACTAATTTTAATAATTACTAAAAGTAAAGTGGCTTTTCTTTTTTTTCGTGGCTGGAGGAACTATACATCCTATCCAGGACCATAACCAGGGACAACACTTGAATAAAGAAAGGGGACGAGGGCATTTGACTTTATCTCACTGGCCAAACTACATCAACAGCCTTCTACTGAGAAAAAAAAAAGAAAAGACCTTTGAAGGTGGGAAGTCTGAGCACATTCAACTTCTCTCACAGGTTAAATTCTCATTGAACCTGCATAAATCAGGGCTGGATTTGGCCCAGTCAACCAGCAAGTCTCAGCTCTTCCAAGGCATATGCTGAGCTATTCCTAGGCACGGTGTCGACACTTTGAGCACAAAGTACAGACACTTGAGATATATGCATGGAGAATATATAGGACATAGGGCTTGGTTTGCCTCATTCCACCTTGAGCCTGTTCTTCACCGTATACTGTAAAGAGACTCAGCAGCACAAAGTGAGTGAACAGAGTTGCTGCAACGTGTTAGTGGCTATTTTTAGTATTTTTTTGCAACCCACTGGGTCCAGAAGGCTTTAGCACTTGTGTGACTTATTTTTCTGAAGAAGAAAGATTTGTGTTAAGAGACTGCCCTGTGCTTGTATGGTGACTGTATTGCTTCTTCCCGAAATATTTTATTCCAGAATTAACTGAAAGAGTCACGGGATAGTGCAGACACAAAAAAAACACCGCTAGATACATTTTGCAGTATTTTTAAATGGAGAGGGAAAGTAAACAGATTAAGGAGATTCTTTTAAATCCTTTGAAAGAAAATGTTTTGCATGTGTGCACTAAACAAGAACATGGCCTTTTGAAACAGAGCTGGCTAAAACACTCATTTTGAGCAAGCGCAAATAAGAAAGAGTTTCAGTATCAATATGACCACGTTGAGATCTTATGAGATGTATTATATTTTCCATCTTCTACCAGCTCATAGAGAATTAGGTTTCTACCCCAGAGAGGCTCGTGACTTCAGTAACAGAAAGTGGCACAAGTCAATACCAATGCAAATTCCCAGAGCTGAGTAGAAGCAGTCCAGCTCAGAATTTTCGTGGTTACACTGCTCAAAATCTTCAGAGAAGTGGTTAAAAATGAGACAATGCTGGTAGCGTAGCATGAAAGCCCAGGTTTGGAGTGAAAAAGGCTTTAGGACATAATTGGCCATGCTCTGGGAGGATGGGGTTGCTAGAGCATCTCTGGGGCTCTGTAAATGGATCTAGACAAGTGGCACTTAGAGGAAGGACAAAAAGTGGCTGGACATCTGCAGACCTGAAGGCTCTTCCTGGACATTTACTCTCCTTGACAGAAAGAAATGGTCTCAGTTGTGAAATGTCGCTTCACATTAAAGTAACTTCCTTTCGCTCCTCTGAGTGCCAGGGAAAGAAACAAAACAAAAAAACCCCAGAGAATTCACCAAACATGCCTCTGAGTCATTAGTAACAATCTTTCATTAACAAGAGTCAGCTGGCTGGCAAATTAAGCCTTTCCTATTACTATCTGGGAAGACCAGGGTCATTTGTTACAGCTTTTCCCAGTACAGTGGGTCCACATGTACCAGGCTGGAGACAGGAAGGTGCTGGATTGATGTGTTTTGATGCAGCCTGCCCTTAGATTTCCATAGATCTTCTGTTTGCAAAAGTCACACGAGTCTGACATCTGATTTAAATCCCTCCTGTGTTGTGCGTGGACAGCAGTCTCAGGGGATTGAGCTGGTAGCCACGGAGTCTCACCCATGTGAGGGTTGAAATGAGCTACAAACCATCAGCTGAGGTTACTCTCATCTTTATTCACCTGTTCAATCATATTGAACAGGAGGGGATGCTCCTGTTATGCTAGTACCTCAGAATATTTCAAAAATGCTTTTGTGTCTGGTCTTTACTGTAGACTCCTGAATGAAAGTCTTGTCCTAATTTGACTTATGTGTATACACACAGACCCAGATGTAGCCAGGCTGAATTCTAACTGCATTTCGGTAACTTATGTTTCTTTTTTTGCCCAGCTCTGGGCCTTCCATCTCAAAATGAAGGTGGAATTTAAGCTTGCCTTCTTTTCTAAGAGAAGGTAATACAATTCCTTCTTACTAGCTGTATACTGCAGACCTTTACATCATTGCACATCTTAACTTCTGATAAGTGTTGCTTTGGTCTCCTAATGCATGGTTGTTTTCCCTTCTTGGTTCAAGCTAGATATCCATGAACTAATCACAGGAACATCACATCAACTCACTTTGAAGCAAGTTAATGAAAAACTGGAAATGAGCCAACAACGGGCTCTCACAGCCCAGAAAGCCAATTGCATCCTGACCTGCGTTAAGAGAAGCACTGCCAGCAGGTCAAGGGAGGTGATTCTCCTCCTCTGCTCTGCTCTTGTGAGACCCCATCTGCAGTTCTGCTGTGTGTGACTCTGGGTCCTCCAGCAAAAGAAGAACATGGACCTGTTGGAACGGGTCCAGAGGAAGCCAGAAGGGTGATTAGGGGGTTGGACCACCTCCTTTATGAGGACAGACTGAGAGAGTTGGGGTTGTTCAGTCTGGAGAAGGGTCCAAGGAGACCTTATAGTGGCCTTTCAGTACTTAGAGGGGTCTACAGGTAAGAAGAGAAGGGACTCTGTATCAGAGAGTGTAGTGATAGGGCAAGGGGTAATGATTTCAAAGTGAAAGAGGATAGATTTAGATTAGACATTAGGAAGAAAATTTTTTCATTGAGGCTGGTGAGGCACTGGAAAAGGTTGTCCAAAGAAGCTGTGGAAGTCCCCTCCCTGAAAGTGTTCAAGGTCAGGTTTAATGGGGCTTTGGGCAACCTAGCCTAGAGCATGATTCCATGATTCTGTGATTTAGTCAATACACACATGCACTGCACAGTCTAAAATGCCTTGAGGTTGAGGGGACCTCAAAGATTGTCTAACTCCAATCTCACTGTCATAGGCACCAACACCTTCTACTAGATCAGGAGAGCTTCAAACTGACGTGGTTCTCCTGAATCTGCAAATGGAGCCAGTCCTTCAGATCTGTACTACACGGAGAGCACTGACAGAGCTATTCTCATGTGCAAAAGGAAGAATCCACATCACTCCATCAGCCCCTGACGTTGGTAGAATCTACAGAAAAGGAGGGCCCTTTGAATCACTGGAAGAGATTGATCATGTTTTCTTAGACTCTGCTGTCTCACTGTCAAAAAGTGCTGACTGAGCATGCCTGGTGTATCTTCTTTGGAAGAGCAATATCTTGAAATCATAGCCAAAGCCTCTCCCCTTCTGTGACTGCTTTTTCTCCCTGCCTTTTTTATTGTCATTTGAATTTTACAGTCTCTGAGACACGGACCAGATTGTCCCTGGACCTCAGCCACGGGCTTCTTCTGCCTAGCCAACAGTCTCAGCAGTGTGTTAGTGAAATTCCAACATTAAATGACAACCGTTAAGCGTAGACATAAGGAGCAAGTTGCAAATAAAAGCAAGATTTTATTGTGCAGAGTGATTTTACTGTGTAGAGTGAGTTGTTTAATTAATATTCAGAAAATGCTTCAAGATCGCATCAATTAATGGAATGAGGATGTACAAATTATCTATAATTATTATTGCCTCTGTATTCAAGGCACACATTTTCTCTCTTTCCGAGACATTCAGGTAACAAGCTAATGAGGGGACTCCACTTCAGTAGGTGTGCTGAGTTTTAGCACTCGATTTTGCTGCTGAGTGATAAATGGTTTTGAAATATTCCTTACTCTCTTGGCCGTAAACGTTTTAATGGTTTCAATTTTTTACAAGCCATAGACCCCATATGCAGTCCCCACTACCGTCAGCTTAACTCCTTGTGCTGCTTAATACACTATAAAATGTCTCTACTAAAGAACATTTCCATGGAAACAGTCCATTAAAAATGAATTTTATATCTTACGTTTTGTATAAATGGACAGCTCACTTAATGGCCTTTTACTATTACACTTTGCCAGAAAGGCTTTGAGTTTAACCATATTTAATTCTTTTATAATTTGAAACAGCTTATTTTTTTTTATTGGTGTTACAAAATTTCAGCTTGGACTGAATGGACTCTGGGTTACCCTGAAGCACAAAGAAGGTGAAAAATCAAGCATCAGGTCCCACATACAAACAGTTTAAACACATCTATACTCCCTACTCGTGTAAGTACTTCAGTGTGCCAAACTGTGAATTTTACCCGAAATCCACCACAGTTTTCATTTCACCAAAAAGTACAAAAAAGGTGCTGTTTGCTAGAACGAGAGGACAGACCAGTCTGAAAATGCTTCTGCCACCTTCTCTTCTTAAGTCTTGCCAAAGGGAATGTTTGGGTTGCCTTTATCTTAACCTGTGGAACCCCTCCTGAAATACAGAGGAGATATATTTGCAATGGAAACCAGAATCTTCTTCCACTGCAAGAAAAAAAAATAAATAAAAAGGTGTCAGCTCTTGGCTGTTATCTGAACTCTTCAGGAACACAATTAATTCTTGGCAGATTGTACAACTTGCCAGTGCTCTCCCAAGGGAGGTCTTGGCCAGTGCTGAGTCTGTGGTTCAATTTCAAGATGACTTAAAAGAAGTTAGTGCACCGTTACGAGTTAGTATTGATCAACATCTAACATCGACTAACATCAACATTCATCAACTAGCAACTAACATCATCATCTCCCTAAGAGACCTCCAACTCCAGTTAGCTTTAGCTGAGCTGTTATTCACCAAAATCTCCCTAAACTTGTGGCCTTTTTCCAAACAGATTTTTTTTTTCCCCTCAATTTGAGAATTTTGCATTTGTGTTGAGAGATCCACAATGTCCATGTGGGAATCTTTGTTACATCCATTGGCACGGGGGCCATACACCTTAGTCCATGTCCAATCTTTCTGATGACTTTCTGGGGACACACAGGAGACCACAGACGTAACTCTGGCCATGCAAAGATTAGCTCCAGAAGAAAATCCCATTTCCTTCCTTCTGCTCCTGTGTCCTAACCAGTTGGATGGTTTCCACAAGACTTACTCCAGTCTACCCATGGGATTCTCCTCCCTGAACAAAAAAAAAGAAAACCTCACAGAGAAGGAAAATGCCAAATCTCCGAATAATCTCTAATGCTAAATAGGTTGATATGTGCTCTTGTCTCCATCCCTGTGTCCTTTCACCACCACGGCTTGGATTTCCTCTGGAAAACACACCTATGAAGGTGAATATAGCTTAACCAGTAGCACTGCAGATCCAGTGTTATGTTTGCAGAAATTGTCTGAGCAACAGTGAAAAATAGTCTGCCATAGATTTGAAATCACATGACAAATTTCCTTGAGAGCCAGGAGCAGGCACTACTTTTTTTCTCCTTTTTTTCTTTTTTTTTTTTTCCTTTTTTTTTCCCTTTTTTTTTTTTCTTTTCTTCTTTTTTTTTTCCTTTTTTTCCCTTTTTTTTTTTTTTTTCAGGATGAGTGTGCACAGGCTATGATCATATTAATAAGGAATACCAGGAAGAGAACAAAACACTCTCTTCCTTTCCCAGATAGACTTTTTCCCAAAATAAAAGGTATGTATCCAGCTATCCGTGCCTGGATGACCAGCCTTTGGAATTTAAAAGCACTTAAAGACTTAACAGCTGATAGGTATTAAATTTTGCTTCCTTTCAACCATGAAGACAACAATGGAGCCTGACTAACAAGGTTCAATGCACTGGAAAACAATCCTAGTTAGAAAAGATGCTATGAGGAGTTACAGCAATAATCTCTGTAGTACCTTTAAAATACTATTCTTTCATGCCTACCATCTTCCTAAACATTTCCTTCTCTCCCTTGACATGCAGACTGAGATATCTGTTGTCACCAGCTAATACAAAAGCATATGGGAGAGCCAGACACAAATCATTTTATGAAGAAATGACTTCTCTAAAGGGTAAAATCAAGTTCTTTTCAGAGTCCTCATTATTCAGCTTCTATGAGACTTCTGAGCTACACAGAATTGTAGAATCATTTTGGTTGGAAAATGTGTTTATGGACATTAAGCCCAACCATTGACTTAGCAATGCCAAGTCAACCACTAAATCATGGCCTAAAGCATCACATCTACACATCTTTCAAACACCTCCAGGGATGATACCTCCACCACTTCCCTGGGTAGCCTGTTCCAGTGTTTGACAGTCCTTCCCATGAAGAAATTTTTCCTATTATCTAAGCTAAACCTCCTATGGTGCAGTTTGAGGTCATTTCCTCTTGTCCTATCACTTGTTACATGGGAGAGGAGACTGACCCTCACCTCACTACAATCTCCTTTCAGGCAGTTGCAGAGAGAGAGAAGGTCTCCCCTGAGGCTCCTTTTCTCCTGGCTGAACAACCCCTGTACCTTCAGTCGCTCCTCAGAAGACTTGTTTTCCAGACCTTTCACCAGCTTCCTTGCTCTGCTTTGGACATGCTCACTTGTGACATCTCTAGCACGTAAACAAATTTTGCATCCAGAACATTAGCATTGCCAACAGTTAATGGATACAGGTAGTTTTCTCACATTTATATTTTTCTGCCAAATGGCCACACGGAGGCTTTTGGCGCACAGGCAAGTCAAGACTAAAATACTTTTCATTCGCTATAGGTGTTTGGCTTGTTTTTATTCCGAAAAGAGAAAAATATCATTTGGCTTATGGTCCTAAAAATAACATTAGGCATCTGTTAGTGTTGCCCTCAAAGAGAAGAGACACCAAAACCTGTGGGAACGTGCTGTCTAAGTTGCAGGAACAACACTTCTTATCTCCTATCGGAAGGTTGAAAACAAAGACTCAGGATTTTTTGCCTTTCGACTTTTTTTAAGCAATAAATGTCTTTGATCTGTAGACCACATTTCCAAAAGCAGACATTGGCTATGATGCCCTAATACACACACACACAGATATTCCTGTGTAGGGCTCAAGAATAATTAGATTTGAGGAATATATGACTGAATTATCCCACGAAGGAAAGAGAAATGCTGGGGTTTTTTGTTCGTGTTGATTTTAGAAAAGAAAATCAGCTAATTAACAAAAGCGAATGTGTCTCTTGAGTCTAGTGATGCTCTAGATCACAACAGGGGAAGTCTTTCTAAAATAACAACTATTACATGAAAAAAATGCCAACCACAAATCTGAGAAAACTGCCTTCCATGTTTCTTCCATCCCTGCTTTGTCTCGTTTGTGTAGCAGGGACCAGACACACTGGCTGAAACTCCACATTACTCGCATAGTGACTGTATAATAAAGTGTATATATAACGTTTGGCATGATGGTTAACATGTTAAATGCACTCAATATTGAAAATATGTCCTTAGGTAATGGAAATTTTTCCTCCAAACAAAAGGAAGCGTATTAAGAGTTAGTGATATCATTGGTATCTTAAGACAATTTTGAGAGAGCAAAGTGCAGTATGGGTGTTATTTAGTAGAAAGAAGTAGTAGGCTGTAGTATCTGCAACTGTGATAATTTATGAG
The DNA here is from genome assembly GCA_020746105.1 of Trogon surrucura. Lineage (NCBI taxonomy): Eukaryota > Metazoa > Chordata > Aves > Trogoniformes > Trogonidae > Trogon > Trogon surrucura. Next base: position 2,202,984 of record CM036619.1, on the reverse strand, counting down.
CATCAAAAATAGATGTGAATATTAACCTTTGAGAATATATCACATATTACATATTAAGATGAAGACAGATGAATCTGTGTGCTACAAGACTAGAAATCACTGTAACTATCACATTCTGCTTATGAAAAAGTAAATAACACTCAGGACGAGAACGTGAAGGGGAGTGGAAAGGGGAACAATTTTGATTGCCCTTGAAGCCACCGGGAACCAAGGAGCTGTACAGAATTTATGATGAAGACCCTTCTTTCCAACGTGAATTAAAATATGTTCATACACAGCAGGAGGATCTCTCTTCTTTAAATGAAAGAGCAGCCCTGCAGAGAAGGATTTGGGAGCACTGATGAAATCAAAGCTGGACAATAGCTAACAAAGTGCATTGGTGGCCAGAAGACCAATCACATGCTGGGCAGCATCAAAAGTATGATCAAGGGAGGGGATTTCCCCCCCTCTACTCCTCTCTGGTGAGACTCCACTTGCAGTACTGTGTTCAGATCTGGGGTCCTCAATATAGAAACGAAATGGACCTGTTGGATCTGGTCCAGAGGAGGCCGCAAAAATGATTGCTGGACTGGAACACCTCTCCTATGAAGAAAGGCTGAGAGAGTTGGGGTTGTTCAGCCTAAAGATGAGAAGGCTCTGGAAAGACATTCTTGCAGACTTTCAATAATTAAATAATGCTTATGAGAAAGATGGGGACAACCATTTCAGTAGAGCCTGTTGCAATAGTACAAGGGTGATGGTTATAAACTAAGAGGGTAGATTTAGACTAGATAAAAGGAATAAATTTTTTTTTTACAGTGAGGGTTGTTGCTGCACTAGCTTGTCCAGAGAAGTGGTAGATGCCCCATCCCTGGAAACATTCAAGGTCAGATTGAATGGGACTTTGAGCAACCTGATCTAGTTAAAGATGTTCCTGCTCACTGCAGGGAGGCTAGACTGGATGACCTTTAAAGGTCCCTTCTATCCTAAAACATTCTATAATTCTACGATAATTATGTGTTATGTGTACTTTAAAAGGAATGGGAAGGTAAGAAGACAACAGACTGCTCTGAAGAAAAAGTATCCAGAAAGCTTATTAATGCTTGTTAGCAGGAATCAAGATGGAGAGACAGTCTGGGTACGTTGTTGAAGTCTTGTCTCTGATATAAAGCCCTCTGGGGAATAAAGAACCTCAGATAATTGTCGACACACTGTGATAATAGACTGCAGTCAGTTGCAATTTAGGTCAGATGATCAATAGATATTTCCCTTTCTCTGTCTTGATTTAATGTCTAACAAACAGAGGCAAAAGATATTGTACTTCCTCTCAGGTTAGCATGCTTCTTAAGTGGGCAAATACATTAAAGAAGAATAAAAAAGTCCTTGCTATTTTCTTCCCCATTGATTTTATGCTCACGAGGGTGGGCAGGGAGGAAATTGGAAATCTTTATGGCAGACAAGGGAAAGAACTGTAGTGCCACGGCTTGTTTCCAAGAGGACAGATCCACTCATCACACAGGGAGCTGGACAGATATATAGGAGGGGGGTTGAAAGTGATTGGAGTCCAACACTACAAATAGAGATTTAAAAGGGGCTGGGATATCAATGACACATAGTCAAAAATATTTGGTAGGAAGGACAAGAGAAATGCCACTGGAGATGATTACGCATGGATGTTTCAGTGTGACAGCGTTCCAGACAATCCATTCTACACCCTTATGGGAACTTTGTTCTGTGATCCCCTGGAATGTGTTCAAGTGCTTGGAACTGGTCTTTCCAAGGAGTTCATGAATGCAGGCTACACCTTCATGGGAATGGTCTATCAAGTGACAGATACACCACTCTGGAAGAACTGCATCCAGATCTGAGATGCAGTGAAAACCTGAGTTTCTCCTGAATCACGTTTGTCTACCACTCCCTCATCTGGGGAGGGTGCTGTCATTCTCCCTTTCTCTTGGCAGTTAGAGGAAGAAGGTGCTCAGCAACTTCCAGCTTCAGACAAATCCTTGTCCTTCCTTACTTATGTCTTTCACAGACAGGCTCCTCCATGGCTGTACACAGAGGAATCCAGTAAAAGAGCTCTGAATTACTGTGGGAGTATTAGATCACTGATAAGTTTAAATAGCATGAGATCTATCAAAATTTTATCTATGTAAATCTTGGGTCTTCTGGACCCAACAGTGTTGGAACAGTTCTTCCTAGTTTTCATCACTAATGTCCTGGATGTACGTTGCACTTGTTTTGAAACGGATTCCAGGATTTTGGTTTTGCCCTCTTCATCCCTTCTTGCCATACAAAGGAAAACCAAGCACACGATGGAAATGTTGCCCCATCCTGGAGGCTTCTTGTTCTGGTCTGCTGTGCAAAAACAGTCTGAGCACCTAAATTTCCATCTTTAAAAGGCAGAAAGGGATCGATGTCTTGACTGGGAAGGCAGCCACAATAAAGAAGACAGCAGCTGAGAAATCAACCTGAAAACAAGGGTAAACCGTCTAAGGAGAAATCCTGATATACTCACACTTCATTAATAGCAAAGAAAATCATTCTCTCACATTCTTAAAGGAAACCCTTTGCCCCATGACCAGCAGCTCATGCCCACTGGCTGGAGATGATGTCAAACAGGTGGGTGGATAATAACCTCTCTAACTCTCTGAAAAATCCACCTTTTATACTAAATAATCATCAAGCTTCCTTGTCATCCTGAATGCTCTTCAAGTCTAACTGCCTCGCTGCTTTTGCTGTGAACACTGGGTAAGTCTGAGTGAATATTTACCTTCCGATAATTGCACAATATTAGTCCTCGGGGCCTCAGCTGCCTCAGGAACTGCACTTAATTTCCATGATGTTCTGCTACCCTGTAATTATTTAAAAGTTGGCACTGGAATGTCGACGTAATTTGGTTATTAATTGCAAAGCTGCAGTTTTAAGCACGCTTTTGAAATGGTAAAGCAATTTGCCTAGAGTAGTTTGGGCAACTTACATTTCGGAGTCAACAAACCCATATAAAAGAGCCCATCTCCTTTGCTCCTGTTTTCCCTTTTCCTATTTTATATTTCAGACAGGGTGGATAATCTATTCTGCTCACAAATAAACACAACTCTCAGTTTACTAAATCATCCTCAGCTGCAAAGTGAATTGTAAGACGAAATGAATGTTGTGAGAAAGCCCGTGGGGGATCTGCTGCAAGACCATATATCCCACTGAATTCCAGTCTCAGATTGTGAAGAAAGCTTTGCTTTTGGGTCATTCACACTGAAATAATTTGATGAGCCATGGATATTTCATGGTAATGATCAGGTAAAGTGGCTAACGTCCAGAAAGGGCATTACTGATGATCAAGATTATCTTTTTGCATAGATCACATTTCAACAAGTATTTTCTGACTCATTTTTAGAGCAATAGATAAGAACAAAGACTGATCTTTCCAAAACCTGGCCTATTTTAAGAGGTTTTGAGGTAGAAAGTTTACTTCCTCCTGTGGCAATTGTGTCTGTCAGCTAATTATATTACGTGTAAAAAAAATTTACTCTTTGTTTCTGCTCTTGTTTCTTTGTTCAGCCACAGTTTCTTGCATTTCAGCAAAAAATATATTCTTCACACAAGTATTTGCAGTCCTCGTGTTTGGAGAGAAATTTGATGCCTCAACAGAAACTTCTACACTTCAGGATGTCCCTAAAATCTTCCGCTGCTAATCCAAAAGTGGAGGTTATCTCTAATTCCCCTTGGATAATCATGGCTAAATTGCTGTAAAAACAACCCTATGGACACCACAGCTGGCCTAGAGGATGCGAACTTAATCTCAAATCCAACCCTCAAGGCCATTACTGCCATGCAAAATAAGGACAGCTTCTGCAATTGATATTGGAGACATGGAGTTCACTGGGATCTGTTAGCTCAAAGAGTTTGAAACTTCTCAGGTTGGGTTCTCAAAATTCAGGTTTCTCTATGACATCAGTCACACAGAAGTTTTTTTAATAGTTAATGCTGAACAAGCAGAGGGAAGCATGAAATGAGCTTAACTGGGAGATAAAATTTGTATTAGGACTGTTGTACCTTCCCAATGTCTCAGACTTTCACCCATGCACCCAAATATTGTTGGTATCACTGTAGTCCTTTATTACAGTGGCCAAGTACTTACCACAGCACATTTTCAGAATGAAATCTGGATTTGTTCACCCAGAGAAAAAAAAATGGAATAACAGAAAAAAATATGAGATTTTAATCTTTGGCGATATTAAAAACCTGACTGGACAAGAGCAACCTGCTCTAATTTTGAATTTGGATCTGCCTTCAAAGTTAGTCCTGCTTTGAATACAATTTTGTTCAAAGTCCCTTCTGACCTCAATAATTGTACCATTCTTCTACAAAGATTTACCAGAATCTCACAGAGTTTACATGAGTAGTGCTTGTGCTTCACAGGTCTTGTGTGTCCCCATTTGCTTCTGGGTATCTGTTACCTCTGCTCTGATTGAGCTTCATCTTTGATGAGAACGAGACACACCGGTGGCACGGTGAAGAAATCAGGGTGCTGCATAATTAGTTTCTAAAGCTATTTCCTTTCTGCTTCTCATCCTTCCTACCTTTTCTGATCCTTCCCCTCACATTTTACACTCTCTAATCACACCTGGTGAGGATTCAGTGCAGCAGTCCCTATTGTTGCAGGTTTTAAAATAATTTCATTTAGGGAAATAAAATGCAGAAGGGTGACTTGAATGTTAAGGATGTGAGATACGGCTTTTTTTATATATATAAAATCCATCTCTTCTTAATGATCTAATTCATCACAGACTCCTGGTCAGGGTAGATAAGAGCATGTGGCCCTCCCAGAATGAAATGGTGCTTCAATTAACAGAGGATCTACACAACAAGTCAACAGGAGATCAGAATAACCTGGAGCTTACCCTTCCTGTTTTTAAAACCTACTCATACTGAAAAATCTCCCATTTGGGGAGTGAAGTAAGATCAGTTGTCCGTCCTGAGGATGCAATACTAAGTCTGTGTTTTCTCATCCATCTGTATGCGTTTTGGTGCATGTTGAGTGTTCATTTCTACACTGTCTTAGCGTTGTAAAATAGCTCTTGGTTCGTTTGCTTTGCAAACGGAGGAAAGGGGCAACAGCTCTGAAAGTGTGACTAGAAGTGCGGTATGAGACATTTCCAATTTCAGTTCTGCAAGCCTGAATATTGTGAAGATCATTTCCTGATTAAGCAATTAATGAAGCGGAAGGGAAACAATCTTACCTGTCTCCAGTTCCACATTTCTGTTAGTATGTGGCTTTTGTATTTTTTCCTGTCTTGCAGTGCTCATTGCTGCAGTCAAACCCTGGCTGTGACTCATGCCTAAGATAGCATCCATCTCTGCGATAAAAAAGAACCTATCCAACTGTGGTAGATGTATAGAAGTCATTAAAAGATGATACTGAAACAGCAGATTCAGTGAAAAACGAGGTCCAAACATGTAACCAGTACATTGGGAATGAAACAGAGCAAGCCCAATTCTCTTCTCCAGTTACACAGAATGCTACAGTCTGGAATAAAAGCTCAGTGGGCAGCTTGTCTTTGAGGCCTCTTAGACTTAGCACCATGAAAACCCCCAGTTCACAGCTGGCTCAGACCCAGCCTGGGCAATGCACATCTGCTTGAACAGTTTGTGCAGTCAGTCCTAGTCTATGGTCCAAGAGTGATTTTCATTAGATTAGCATGTTCCTGTGTGTTGAGCTAAACTTGGGCTGGGAAGGCAAAGTGGCCACATGATGGAACTGAATGAAGAGCCCTTTTATTAGTAAGAGTATGTATGCAAGAACTACTGCATTTTACCTCCTATCTAGTGTTACTGTATGTTACAGGCTACATTTACCTACACAGAGAAACTGTACCATGAGCAGCTTCACAGGTATCAGCAGAGTAGCAACAGCATGAGCCCAAGTGAAGGCAGCAAATTGGCACTGCGAGAATGTCTTTAAGTAGTTTTGCTCTTCAGAGCTGTTGGACTGAAATAATTCAGACCCATTTAACAGCTCAATTCCCCAGACGAAAAGAAAGATTTTAATAGTGATGAGGATTTTTTCTTTTCCTCATAGACAATATTTAATTTAGAGATGTAACCCCAAACAACAAACCATTTAAGAGGCATAAATCTTTTGATATAGGTTGCATAACTGTTTAACTCAGCCCAAGCTGAAGGCTTATTTCAACAAAAGGGTTGGTTGTTTGGGCTTCATATAGCAGAAGAGAGAGTTTATCCTACCTCCATTATTCCAGTTTATTACCAGAACAAGAGCAAAGAACGAAGCAAGAAACAAATTAATGCACCTTTTATATACAATCCCTAATTTGTAATACAAGCTGGAAATCATGGAAGTCTGTTCTCTTACTGCCCTAGGTCTTACTCACAACCAGCAGCATGTGTACTGGAAAGTTTGTGACTGTCCTTTGTTCCCTTGTTTCTTTTTCGATGCACAGAGCTGCATTCTCACCGAACCTCTGTTTTCTTGTACTGCCTCTACCCTTGCCTTAAACCCAATGGAGAGCTCAAACCCCCAGCAGAGTGCTTCCGTTACCCTCCCCTCCTCATCTTGCTCAATCACATCAATGGCACAGATGTAAAAAATTCATAACCATGAACGGCCTAGCTTTATTATCTAATTTGGAAGTTGTCCCTTTTATTTTACGTTTTAATGGGCCAGTTTTAACAAAGTATGCAAAGAGGGATGGGTAGAGGCAAAGAAACACACCGGTAAAACAGAGCTTTATTGGAGAAATTGTTTTTTGCTGGCTCTGCTGCAGCCTCAGGCAGGTGGTGGCTGAGGAAGAAGACACAGGGACTACGGTTAGTCCAAGCAGGAATAGTTCTCTCTGGCAGACCAACTGAGCCTAAGAGAATGTGGAGATTGTAAAACCATGTGTGAGTGAGGCTAGAGCATCACCTTAGGCTTCACAGACTATCAGTCCTATCCCAGCACTGGGCAGGGTGAGTTTGCATCTCAGGAGGCCTGGAACAGCCTGGAGTTTTGTCCTTCTCACTCCTTCTTTGAACTATATCCTCAATTCACGCCAAAGGCTATTCCAGTGGATGACATACGAGGCACACATATGAGAATGTGGTTAGTAGGGTTTGGTTTTGCAATGCTACTCCTCCACATGCTATTCACCAAAGTCTGTCCCACCTCAGCCACACAGCCCAGTGAACCACATGAGTTCTGTCAGACTTTTATCCTGGAACCATCCTTGCAAGTTCTTCCTTCCAGGTTTTCCTCTCAAACACCGTCTCTCCCCTTTATGTTTTTGTTTTTCTTTCCAGACAGCATCTGCATCCTCTTTCCCAAAACTTGTCCTCACGGAACTTGCATTTGGAGGCTTCATTCCAAAGAGCATGGGATCCTAAACAAACTCCTTATTCAGAGAGGACAGAGGGAGATTTTGCAACCACCTCTGTTGCCTGCTGACTTGTCACAAGGAACGAGGCTCAGGCTTTTACCAGATCAAACTGAAATGCTTTCCCTGACCAGCTTAAATGCTGAGAGATTACAGAGTAGGATGTTCTGTGAATGGAATCACCTATGATTACTTGCAGCAGGGTGTTCAGCTCTGGGTCACCAACATAAGGACATGAACCTGTTTTAACAGAGGAAGGCCATGATCAGGGAGTTAGAGCACACCCCTTATGAGAACAGGCTGAAAGAATTGGGGTTGTTCAACCTGAAGAAGAGAAGGCTCTGAGGAGATGTTGTATCTGAAAAGATGTGGAGGGACCCTTGATCAGGGAGTGCAGTGATAGGACAAGGGGCAGCTGTTTCAAAGTGAAAGAGAGGGGATTTATATGATATTTTGAGGTCCCTTCCAACAGGTAGCATTCTGTGATTCTGTGATATTAGGAAGAAATTATTGTCTATAAAGGTGGTGAAACAGGTTGTCCGGAGAAGCTGGATACCCCCTCCCTGGAAGTGTTCAAGACCAGGCTAGATGGGGCTTTGAGCAACCTGGCCTAGTGTAGAAGTTCCTGCCCATGGCACGGGGGTTGGGACTAGATGATTTTGAAGGTCCCTTGCAACCCAAACCATTCTATGATTCTATGATTCTATTAATCCCGTGAGGGGACAGAAGTGTTCACATGTAATTCCATGTGTGTGTGTATGTCCTGAGAACCTCCTAATCTCAGTTACAGAAGGGTGCTTAGAAATCTTTAGGTGTTTGTTAGCATTTTTGCATATCTTATACCGCAGTTTAACTGTTTTATTGCTGCTATCAATCCTGAATGTGAAGTTCACTTACTGCCAGTTAATTAGCTGTTGTTAATAAATCAATATACTCCTTCAATTCTGAGTGCACTTAATGTGAAATGAGCAGCTTTCTGCCACGGGTACTTTGCAAGGCTACTTAGTGACTCAAAGGCTGTTTGGATACTATATTGGTAATTGGATAATATATTGGATACTATATATTGGATACCATATACTGGATACTATATTGGATACTATATTGGATGTTACATATTGGATACCATCTATTGGATACTATATCTGATACTGTATTGGATGCTATATATTGGATACCATATATTGGATACTATATTGAATACTATGTATTGGATACCATATATTGGATATTATATTGGATGCTATATTGGATACTATATATTGGATAATGTATATTGGATACTATATATTGGATATTATATTGGATGCTATATTGGATACTATATATTGGATATCATATATTGGATACTATGTTGGATACTATATTGGTAATTTTGATACTATATTGGTAATACTATACTGGCAATTTCATTCCTGGTGTTGTTTGCTGTAGCAGTTTACGTGCTTTAGCCAGTCAGATGTGATGTGCACGGCAGTAAGGTTGTGGGGAGGGTTAGCCAAAAATTCTCAGCTACACAAAGGGAAAAACAGTGGGGAAATTGAAACAACACTCAGCACAGCATAGCAGGGAACCATCAGTCTCCAACTCTCTTAATTACTTTGTACTTCCACTTGATATAAATAATAAATTAACATCCCTTGAGCTACACTCTCTACAGTTCACCCCTTAGGCAGGATGAGGCTCAAGGTCCTTGCACTAATGACAACTTAATTGCTCGTGCACAGTGAAGCAGCTCTAACAGTAATAATTGCAAGACTCTGCTCTAGAGTAGCCTTAGCCTGAACATACTCAGCACATGTGTAGGAAAACCCAAATTCAGCCCTCGTAATGGCTTGAACAAAAGTTTAACACAGAGGATAATTGAAAACTTAGGATATTCTCAGCACAGTAAAATGAAACTCCACTCACAAAATGTAGGAGACTTTTTGAACTGTCTCACAGTTAAACTGCTCAGCTTTGTAACGGATCTAATTTACTGAAACATCCATTTGTGGATGAGGGTTTGCAAGTCCCTAAGCAGGTTGCTCAGGTGGTTGCAGAAGGCTGAGAAGGTCTGAGCTCACAGATAGGCCAGGAGGGGACCAAGACATCAGGATCAAGGCATTTCTGCCCCTGAGAGAACTTCAGATGCAAGAGATTCTGCTCCAGTTTCAAAGCTGCTGTCTAGAGCTCCTGCATTTCTCCTGCTCTTCCTCTACAGCAGTAATAATAGCATTCCATAATAACAACTTGCGGAGATGAGTAATTTTCTTCTTGGTTTATCCATCAGCCTGTTGGCATCAGAGGAACTGAAGGGTGATAATGATCACCCCTGACACTCCTGTAGGAACCAGTGTCTTGCCTCAGAGTAGCCATAAAACCTGTGTCTGGCAGTGAGTATGGCAATTACATGCGGCATAAGAAGAGCCCGTGAGGTCTTTATGTCTCTTGATTTTTCATGGGCTGCCTTTGCAGATATTTATCCAGAATGAAATATGACAAACAGCAATGAAGACGCTGGGGAAGGCGGGAGGGAAATCCCTGTGCAGACACAGAGCCAAGATACTTCAATCTATTGCAGCTCTCTTCTTGTAGCATCGATTGGGAACATTTGTTTCCTTTTTAACGTCACCATTGACATTTCATTGTTACAGACCTCACTCGCTCCTAAATGCCTCTGCCTTTTAGGGAAACATTAATGGTGGCTGAAAGATTATTTACATCCCTGGAGTTTTAGACTAAGAAACAGGTTTGTGGGCAAGTTTGCTGTGTTTTTTTCCACTACTTCAAGCCTGTGGACGTATCTCTTCTTCTCATCATGGCAGCTAAAAGTTGCCTGGTGAAAGTTATCACTTACATAGACAAAATCCTGATGTAAATTCTCTAAACGTTGGAGATATCAATATTTGGAATCAAATCACAGCTTCTCTCACAGGTGCTTTTCCCAACTTACTTTGCAAGAAACAGAGAGCCCTCTGTGCTAGTCCAGGGTGCTAAGACTTCATTCAAGAGTTGTCCCTGTTTCTACATTCATAACAGGAATGCACTGGGCAGTGTGCAACCACAAATAAAAACTAAATTCTTGGGCTCCTTACAGCTTTCTCATCATTCTGTGGATCCTTTATTCAGCAGTTTGGACATTATTATCTTCATACCACATTTCATACAAGAGACATGTGCCTTTAATATCTTTCTACCACACCTCTTCCCCAGTTACTCAGTTAGAATGGTTACAGTTGAAAACACTTGTATAACTCGCAGCATCTTCTATCTTCTTATGAATAGATCTTCATTTTTAAAAGCAGGGTGTTCAAGTGAGTGAAATAAAATATGATTTTACATTCAGGAATCAAAAGAAAAAAGAAAATTAAATGGTCCATGTGAGAGAGCAATCTCTCCCTTTGGCTACACAATTCTGTTTGTAGATATTGAGTATTGTGTTCAGTTTTGGGTACCTCAGTATAAGAGGGATATCGAGGTGTTGGAGCGAGTGCAGCAAAGGGCAACAAAGCTGGTGAAGGGTCTGGAGAATAAATCATACGAGGAGTGATTGAGGGAGCTGGGACTGTTCAGTTTGAGGAAGAGGAGGCTGAGAGGGGACCACATCAGGCTCTACAATTACTTGAAAGGACATTGTAGAGAGGTTGGTGCTGGTCTCTTCTCACAGGTCATTAGGGACAGAACCAGGGGGAATGGGTTCAAGTTGCAACAGGGCAAGTTTAGACGGGACATCAGGAAGAAATTCTTCACAGAAAGAGTGGTCAGACCCTGCAACAGACTGCCTGGGGAGGGGGTTGAGTCGCCATCCCTGGATGTGTTTAAGTGTCACTGAGATGTGGTGTTGGGTGAGATGGTTTAGGGGTGAACTTGTAGTGTGGGGTTAATGGTTGGACTCGATGACCCCAAGGGTCTTTTCCAGCCTGAACTGTTCTATGATTCTATGATTCTATGATCTGTCAAGAGGAAGAGCTCTTCGGGACTGAGGGAGCTATTATTGCAACTGAGACATCCTTCATTCAGTTACAGCTGCACACACCCTAATTCATAAGGTTTGAAAATCTATGTCCTTTTCTCACCTTTCATTTTTGACCTGTTCAAGCGCAGGCAGGTCACATTGGAAAGAATTTCTTGGCAATTATGTGAAGTTTTTATGTATGAAAGTAGTGATTATCACAAATTTGAATGAAGGAAAGTATCAGTCATCAGGAGGTTCTTACTAAAATTAATAGAGCTGGTAGTATTCTACTCTGTTAAGGAAAAACTACCAGATCAGCACAGGAACTTATTTTGAAAGACACAGTTCACATTTAGTCCTTGTTTCTTGGTCCTTCCTAATGAAGCTTGACACAGAATTGTATAATCATAAAATCAGAGAATCATAGAATTGTTTAGGTTGGAAAACACCATTAACACCATCAAGTACAACCGTTAACCTAACAATGCCAGGTCCACCACTAAACCATGTCCCTGAGCAACTCATCTACACAGCTTTTCAATACCTACAGGGGTGGTCACTCAACCACTTCCCTGGGCAGCCTGTTATAGTCCTTCATAACCCCTTACATCACGAAATTTTTCCTAATGTCCAATCTAAACCTCCTCTGGTGCAACTTGAGGAGAGAGAAGGAACCAGGAATCAAAGATCTGGAACACTGGAGTAATTCAGAGCTGCAGTTGACTGGAAAAGCGGAGAGTGGGAGAAGCAGGACTTGTCAATGACTGATTCCCAGTGCCTCAGTTTCCCCAGTATCAGCATGCCTCTGGTTCCACACTAGTAGCAAGAGGAAGATTTTAATTTTTAATATCAAATCTTAAAATGTTATTGATGCAGCAGCTCTGGGGCTCTCTGTATTGCTGATGGTGGACTGATCTTGCCTAGAAAATCTATGGCACTGGGAGAAGGGTGTTGTGGTCTAAACTGTTTAGCTCCATAAGAAGGGCCATTTCTCCAAAGTACTCTTAAGAGAAGCTAAAGTCATTGTGCTGGAGAAACTGGTAGACCTTTACCTGGAGTCAGAGATCCCCCATGGTCTCAGGAATGGCATAGAAAACCCACAAGGAGTTATTTTTCCCACTATATCAACGTTGCTCATCCTTCTGTTCCATCAGCAGTTCTCATCAGACAGAGTTAGACACATGAAGCTCAGGTAGGTAGACTAGCTTAGTCCAGTCAAGGAAACCCTCATGTGAGCACTATTAAGATCATAACTGTATTTCATTGCATAGAGTAAGATACTTGCACTTAGTTGAGCAGCTACTAGCAGCATGGTTCACCTATCCATGGTTCAACAAATGCTCAGGCCTATCAGAGATGCCTGAGGTCCAGGATGTCCATTTTGGGACAAGCACATGTGACACAAGACCTGTTGGAACTCACTGCTGTAGGCAGTGGAATTTATCATGCTTTTGCTAACACAGTGACTAACAGGATCCTTCCTGACTATGAAATTAAGTAAATTCCCTTTCACACTTTGCCCCAGTGGAAAACTGAAATGAAAAAGATGTTTTAAACAGAATCCTTTTACTTCAGTCAGACTGCTCTAAACACCAGTGCAAAGTCGTGTCACATCTTGGCTGGAAAGTGGCACCTTCACCAAATGCTAATGTCATTGCACAGGGTTGAGTGATCCTGCCTGGCATCTCCTCCCAGATTTTAGTGCCGGTTCAACCACACTAGTGAAGTTCCTCCTCTATCACAGAGCCCATGAGTTGTACCTGAATTTACATCCTTCTGCTGGAGGAATCTTGCAGTTTAAATCATTGAAGTTGACACCACTAGTCATCCTACAAGATCTTTCCTACTTACAATGTGTACCTATGGCACCACAAAGAAATCCCACAAAGGGAAGTAAGTCTGTTACCTTCCATGAGTTCTTTGACTCCCATTTGCTCTGGGAAAATTAACATGCATCCTGAGAATAGAATTCACTGTGATATTTACAAAGAGAACTAAAAAAAAATAAACAAAAAGAATACATGCCCTTAAAACCTTTCAGCTGAATTGAATGGTTCTATGACACTAAGAGTAACAGAAAAAAACAAGTGTTAATAGCTTGAAATAGAGCATTTGGGGTGAAAAAAAAAGGAGAATAAAAATAAAATCACGAACACAAAAAAAGCAGTAGCAAACCAAAGATAGATAGATAGATAGATAGATAGATAGATAGATAGATAGATAGATAAATAAAAATTGGAGCAGTCTAACAACACCAGCTCACTTCTCAATGTTATGCCACTGTGCTATCATTTTCATTCTAGTGGCAGCCACTAGTCTGCCTTAGAAGGAAATTTCCTTTAGATTCCATAAAGTTCTGAATCTCCAAAATACGTGTTTTGCTCATTCTTTGTTACCATAAACTTTAGAAAATACCAGACATTCACTCATTAATGAAAAATGAACAGAAAAATAGGTTTATTTTTATTTTCTGCTGATAAAGACTGAGACTCAAAACCATCATATTCCTTCAGCTAGAGAAAAAAAAGTTCAGCAAAAAGCTGCAATAACAATATCCTGAACTGGAGGTAGTGGCATTCATCCTTTCCCAGCAATTATGGTTATAGCACTGCAGATCATGAGATATATTCTCTCAGCCCACATTTGCATAACTCTGCCATTAATAAGACCCATACTACTTGGTTTACAGGTCACTTTGACTCTCTCCAAATTCTGTTATGCTGGAGTGAACCTAGAAGACCAGAGTTTGGGCTGGTTCTTGACAAAGCATCATGCAAAGTAAACTCTCATGGATACGTGTATCTGTAAAGACCTGATACGCAGGTATTAATCTCCAGCTTCAAGAAAGAGCAGTTTTCTTAAGAAAACAAATGCAGTTGCATAAAACCCATTGTAAACAATTCCTGCAGTATTGGAAATGTCAGTGATTATGCATTCAGTGTACTGTTACTCCCAAAGGCATTTTCCCTGACTGATGTTTCCCATGGCTGAATAAAACGCTTCAGGTCATTATTCACACTATTTCACTTCGGTAATTTTCTTCTACAATCTCTTCTAAACCTTGTGAACAGGTGACTTCTTACATGTATATTCTGATTAACGTGTAATAAGAGTAATGAAATGGATTAAAAAACACCTGATGCACTGGTCTCAAGTAGCTGTCGATAATCATTCACAAACAGAAGAGGCAAAAATAAAGCTCCCAGTAGGTTCTGCAAGGATTTTTCCAAACATGGCATTATTTTCAGCAGGTTGCTAGAGGCAAGTATGAATTTACTGGAATTAAAATGTATGAAGGATGCAAAGATTGAGGAGATGGTTAAGTCCTTCTTACGGGAGAAACATGAGGGGAACCTAATTAACATCTGGACATGTAGAATGTCTAAATTAATAAGGTGTGTCCGTGGAAGTGAAAGATGGAAGCTATGCATGTGGGGGGGAAAAGGTTTTGGTAGGGGTTTGTTGTTTCAATCCAGTGGGACAACGGCTCATATCTCACAACCACGTCAAGAAGCCTTAGGTGATCCCTGGATGTGTGAAGAAGTGATAATCACACGGAAGGGGCTCGTCTTCATGGATGTTAGTCTTCTCTCTTCTGAGATTGTGTGTGCGCTTGGCAAAGGGTTTGAAGAAAACAAGCAAACAAGGGATGTGGGTTTGAAGATTCGAGCAAATGTTCTGCAGTAAATTACTAAAGTTACCTACTTTATCGTGCTAGTACGACAAAGAGGTGACCTAATTATTGCAGACAGATATTTCCTTCAGTACATCTTTTTTTTTAAATCTCCTGGTGGGGAATGCTGATGCCTCACAATCCTGACTGATATATTTTCACTGGAAATAAAACCAGATGAAACCATGAGACTGACTGATCATTTGGGTGAAACATCAAAGGAAGAGGTAAAGTATCCTTTTTTTTACTGTCTTCAGAGAAAGTCTTCCTGTCCTGGGTATTTTGCCAAATGCAGTTAGACTCTGCAAGAGGGAGTAGGGTTGGGTGTAATGTGAAATACATAGACAAAAAATTATATAGAAATACATAGAAGAAAATCAGTGGCAGGAGTTAATGACACTCTCATCCTTAGCTTAGAGCATGGAGTTGATACAAAAGAATGAAGGCAAACAAGACAGCTTACTTCAGGTCCTGCAGCAGATCTGTCCAGAGGAATAGAGCATCTCTGCCAGGACCAGCCTTTCCCTTTACAACCACCTACCACCACTCACACTTTCTTATGAACTTCGTTATTTCCTGTTGTTTTAAAATTCGGGTGGTGGCAAGACTGCTAAAGCTTACTAGGGAAAGAATATAACATTTTGTATGGACCTGTTTGCTAAAAGTCTGCATAACTTTGTAAACTTACTCTATAGTTTTGTTGAGTCTTGCAAGTTCCATGCACAATTCTCTCTGTGGTGGGAACGCAGGATGCTTCTTGGCCTCAGAGTACAAGTGCCTCAGCTTTGACTTGGCACTAGAGCACCCAGGTTTCTTCTCACCTTGATTTGAACTACTTAACTCAGGTAGGCAGTGTTAGAAGTGGGAGGAAAAAGTCCCAAGAGGATGTTATAGCACAAAATTTTCTCCCAGCAAGAGATAGGGGGGAAAGAACTGAAGGAAAAATTCAGTTCAGCTTTCCAAGCCATTCCAAGGAGACTTGGGGGGGAAAAAAAAAAAAAAGAAAATGAAAAAGAGAAATGAAGTTGCAAAGATGTTGAGGAGAAAAACTTGTCTTCAGATTAGGAAAAAAAATTTTTCCATGCTCCTCTCTTGGAAAGAATCCAGCTGCACCATGTGTTAATGAAATCCGAACACTGGCATTTCTTCATGATGCACAACATGGGACTTGAGGTAGGAGATAAGATGTTGCTGAACCATGGTTGATAAAGGACTGTGAAAGCAGAGAGGTCTCTGGATTCCAGCTGTGTTTGCTGAAGAGGAATCCGTGTTGGTAAAGGAAATATCTGGGGAAGACTGTGGTCCCAGGGAGCTAATGCCCTCTGGATTTTGACTGCAGTCTCTCAGTTTGTACAAACAAGGGGAAAATTAGATTCTCCTCTGATTTTCCAAAGAAGTAAAATACATATTAAAGCTCTGCCAGCACTTTCCTTGAGGATGCTGTAACAACAGATTGCTAGGTTAATAGTTGGACTCATTGATCTTAAAGGTCTCTTCCAATCAAAGAGATTCTGCAATTCTGTGATTCTGTGATTGAGGCAAATAGCCAGGGAGACACCCAAACAGCACCTCCTCCCAATTTGTTTTGCAACCATGTGCTCCTGGAAATTGTGTATCAACAGCAGAAACAGGCACTGTCGGGAAAAACAGATTTGCCAAACAACCAAAGGCAATAATTCTAATCCCTGGTCTTCCTCTATGGATGTCTTACCCATTGAGAAAAGTCTCACTGGATTTTGCAGTTAACATCAGAATAATTACCACTAATTATTTTGTTATGAGAATGAGATCTTCCTCATGGCTGAGAAGTGGTCAGCGGAAAGTGCATCAAAGAAAGCAATTTAATCAACCAAGGTCTTCCTTTTGTTTCTGAGACCAGGAACATAACACAAATTGTAAAAATGCTAGGAAGAGAACAGAAATATGGAGAATTCCAACAGTGAAAAGAACAGACTTTTTCCCCAGGCTGATAGGAAACCTGTGATATAAAAAATATACACATTCCCCTTCCCAGCACTAATCACAGATTCAAAAAGAACAGTATGAAAAATGACACTCATAAAGTGATTTTTTCCCAGTACATTTCTCCCAGCATCTGTCAACCCAAGAGATTAAGATTGCCATATTCAATACCCTGTAAATTACAACATAGATTATATGCAGACACCAAGAGATGAAAAAGTAGCAACTGATTCTTATAAGTTCCTGACATATGTTATTGATATAGTTCTTGCAGGAGTTTTGGTCCTGGGGATGTGAGTTTGAAGCCTGGTGTTTTATTTGCTCCAAAGAGAGCTTGTCATAAATCCAGGTGGTTGGTCCAAGGGCTGAAACATAAGGATGGTCACAGGTATAGTGCTGACCAGTCGTGGCCTGAGAAGTTGGCAGGAAAAAGAGCAGCAGCTTGAACCACAGAATCATAGAACCAGTTAGACTAGAAAAGACCTTTAAGGTCGTTGAGTCCAACCGTTAACCCAGCAATACCAGGTCCATCACTACATCACATCACACTTTACCCATGCTATGTAGGCTTTAGTAAACCCTGAAATCTTCTGGTTTGAATCCACATACGTGATAGCAGCAGAGCTGGAAAAGGTCATAATTTCATAAGGAAGCTCCATTATGGAAGAATTAAATGGAGATTTTGTGGGGGGGTTTCTTGCCCAGCCCCTTTCTAAAGGAGGTGACAAGGATTTTGATAAAAGTCTTATTTCCTTTCCCATAGATTTCTCATGCTAACACAAACCCTGTGTGCCTTCCCCTGAAATCCCTCCACAAGTCCCTCTTGCATGTGTCCTACCACAGTGCAAATCTCTCCCCGTTAGGGAGGTTGTGTCTATCCAACTGTGCCACCTTCAGCATTGCCTTCCACAGGAAAAAAAAAAATGAGGTCCTATTTTTTGCAGAGTACACAGAGCTCCTTATGTGCTGTGGAGCTGCCTTAGAGTGAAGTGGGAGAGAATACAGTGTATTTGCTAAACTCATCAATCAATTGCTTACAGCCCAAATTAATTTTTTATGTATATTTCACCTTACCCATCAAAACACAAAGCAGCTGTTCTAGTGAAAAGGGAGTCTACTTGGATTATTATCATATGATGTGAAGGGGAGATAGTAGCCTTTCACTGGGTAGTTTTTCAGGTGAAAAATTATTACTGAGCCACACACAATGGCTCTCCTTTAAACCCAAGCCTCAGCAAATTTAAATTATGCATTGTGAACAAAAAAAAACAACAAAAAACTACCCACCAAGTGGAGTATGTTAGCTATATAGTTTCTGACTTGTCATTCTTTATCGGGCAATTAAGTGCAATGTGACATTTTCTTGACAAAGTGGCTCTGTACAGCTGTGTCTTACTCCAGACGAAACATAAAGCAAATTAGAATGCTTGCATCCATAAATCTCCGCGGCTGTGTCTGTAGCAGGGGTGGAAAGAGAGGGAAGAGGGAGTGATGATGCATGGAGCTCTTTAAAAAAGACCAGAATTATCTCCAGTTTATTTTTCAGTTTTGCTTTATTTTCGTTCTCATCCTTGCTTTTAAAATGGTAAGCATTGTGTTGCACCTAAATAGTCATTTTTGTCTAAGGAAGCTTGTGGGCATCTCACAGCTCCCTGGTTTTGGTAGCAAGCCACTGTTCCTTGATGTGAAACCAATGGGCAAACTGGGACCCTCAATGATGTAGTAATTTGGTTAAAATTAGAGTTGGGGAGGAGGGGAGGGGGAAGAAACCACCACCAAAAACCGCATGAACACACATCTAGAGCATCCTGCTGCCCTAAAGTGAGATTAGCTAAGCTTTAATTCCTCTTTAGGCAGAACCCAGACTTGTGCATTCAGATCCAGTTCATTAATTCAAAATCCATCCTTCCCACCTGCACCAGATGAATACCTGCCATTCAGTAGACATGCTCTCACCCTGGCAAACAGAGTTTCTGTGTTAAATTGGGTTTTACCTGGTGCAGATGCACTCACTCTCTGGACTGAGTTGTTTGCAAACCTTAAAGATGGAAGCGAGGAGACTCCAGGCTTCCCTGGGGTCTGTTTTCCTGAAGTAAAACTGATTAGCCATTTCCCTGTGCTTGCTGGCAAACCATCTCAATGCCATGTTTACATAAATCACAATAAGCCTCATTCAGGCAGCAAGCCATGTGCAAATAGAAATCGCTGCCAGATGCTTCTGTAGACAAGGACACTGAAGAACCCATCAGCTAATTCAGTCACCGGCTCCCACAATCCCAGATTTTGTGTTGGTAAACTTGGAGTAATGGAGCCCAGGAGATGTGGGTAACAAGGTTTGGAGATTTGCAGCCATTAAGTACGGCCACAATAGCATGTCAGAGAGTTCTTAGAGCAGTAACGTTTTGTGAGCGAATACAAGGTTTTTTTACTTATGCCCTAGTTACAGTATCACAGTATCACAATGTGCTAGGGATTGGAAGGGACCTCAAAAGATCATCTAGTCCAATCCCCCTGCCAGAGCAGGAACACCGAGATGATGTTACACAGGAAGGTGTCCAGTCAGGTTTTGAATGTCTCCAGAGAAGGAGACTCCACAACGTCTCTGGGCAGCCTGTGCCAGGGCTCTGTCACCCTCACTGAAAAGAAGTTTCTTCTCAAATTCAAGTGGAACCTCTTGTGTTCCAGCTTGATTCCATTACCCCTTGTCCTACCATTGTTTACTGTAGGGGAATTTCTTGTGGAGCAGAGGTGCGGTACCCCTTTAAAGGTGTGGACAACCCAGCTTAGGCCTAAACAAAGGCTCTGTCCTTGAAGCTGCCTTGGGGCATGGAGACGAGGAGGTGTAGCTGTTTTGTGAGAGCTTTGTGAGATGCTTGGCTGGAGGTGCTGGCCCCGGGGGGAGAAGGGGGGCCGAGAGCCGCTTACACAGTTGAATGGCACTACCCAATAAAACGTTAGCGCGTGTAAACCTGTAACTGACTGTTTTGGTTTGGCCTGGCCAGATTTTGGCAGCGGTGGGGGGGAGCTGCAGGGTGGCTTCTGTAAGAAGCTGCTAGAAGCTCCCCAAGATTGATAGAGCCAATGCCAGCCGGCTCCAGAGAGGGACCCGCCGCTGGCCAAGGCTGAGCCTATCAGTAAGGTGATAGCAGAGGAACGCCTCTGTGAAAAACATATTTAAGAACGGGAAAAAGAACTGCGCCATAACAACTGGCACAGAGATGGAGGAGTGAGAATCTGTGCAGACACCAAGGTCAGTGAAGAAGGAGGGGGGTGGTAAGGATGAGCTCCAGGCGCCGGAGCAGAGAGAGTCCCCCGGGTCCGTGATGAGGACCATGGTGAAGCGGGTTGTCCCCTTGCAGCCCATGGGCGAGGTGCAGATGTCCACCGTGAGGATCACCGCGTAGATGTCCACCGAGGACTCCACGTCGTGTGGGTGGATGCCTGAAAGGGGACTGTAGCCCGTGGGAAGCCCGCATCAGAGCAAGTTGCTGCCGGAACCTGTAGCCCGTGGAAGAGAGGAATGCCCACGCTGGAGCAGGTTGGCTGGTGGGACTTTTGGGACGCTGCGGGTGGCTCACCCTGGAGCAGTTTCCCCTGAAGGACTGCACCTCAGACTCACGAGGGGTGGGCTGCCCCTCGTGAGGTGTCTCACGTTGGGCAGTTTGTGATGAATTGCCCTTCGTGGGACGACTCACGCCAGAGAAGAGAGCGTGAAGCTTGTCTCCTGTGAGAGGGACCCCACAATGGCCCTGGGGAAGAGTGAAGAGTCCTCCCCCGGAGTGAAGAAGCGGTGGAACCAACGTCGGATGAACTGACCGCAGCCCCCATTCCCTGTCCCCCTGCGCCGCTCGGGGGGAGGAGGTGGAGAAACCGGGATTGATGTTAAGCCCGGGAAGAAGGGAGGGATGGGGGGAAGGTGTTCTGTTTAAGATTTGTTTGCTCTTTCTCACTTCTCACTACTCCTCTCTGATTAGTTCTTTTAATAAATGTACCTAATTTCCCTAAAACTGAGTCTGTTTTGCCCGGGATGGTAAATGAAAGTGATCTCCCTGTCCTTATCTCAAACCCTGAACCCTTGGAAATATTTTCTCCCCTGTTCAGCAGTAGAAGGGGAGTGAGTGAGCAGCTGTGTGGGTGCCTGGCGGCCAGCCAGGGTCAACCCACGACACTGACCAACCGTGTTAAGGGGCAGGCATGTGGACACTGCTTAACTGTATATATTGAGCTGTCCTGAGCAATAAAGGGAGGATGACTTGTAGCCATATCGGTGGGATTTGTCGTTGTCTTGACCGGCTCTCCGACGGGACCCTCTTCAGTTTGCCACCGAGAAGAGCCTGGTATCCTCGTGACACTCAACCTTTATATATTTATAAACACTAATAAGGTCACCCCTTAGTCTCCTCTTCTCCAAACTAAAGAGCCCCAGCTCCCACAGCCTTTCCTCATAAGGGAGATGTTCCACTCCCTTAATCATCCTAGTTGCCCTGTGCTGGACTCTCTCCAGCAGTTCCCTGTCTTGAACTGAGGGGCCCAGAACTGGACACAATATTCCAGATGGGATCTCACCAGGGCAGAGTAGAGGGGAAGGAGAACCTCTCTCAACCTACTAACCACCCCCCTTCAAATACACCCCAAGATGCCATTGGCCTTCCTGGCCACAAGGGCACACTGCTGGCTCATGGCCATCCTGCTGCCCACCAGGACCCCCAGGTCCCTTTCCCCTGCGCTGCTCTCTAACAAGTCGTTCCCCAACCTATATTGGAACCTGGGGTTGTTCCTGCCCAGATGTAGGACCGCACGCTTTTTTCTGAATTTTATTCTATGCACGATTCATAAGGTGTTGTCCTAAAAAGACTACTCTGCCAACACTTCACCAGTAAAATGATGCTGCATTCCTTAAAAGTAGAATTAGCAGAGGGTTGCAGCACTAACAGATGAGCTTGAAGGAAGCCCAGATTCACCACCAGCCAGCTGAAGTTTATCCACACCTCTCCATTGAGCTGTGATGGGGACTGACAAGTTGGGGGAGAATTTAATCCGCACAGTGATTCTTCCAGAAACAAATACTGTGTCTTGAAAATGAAGCCGGTTGCGTCAGGTCCTCCACATCTGTGCTAAGACCCAAGTATTTAGCAATACCTAGCAGTCGGTGATGGAAATGCTGCATTTTGCACCTAGGATGGAGCAATGCTGGACAAAGGTATGGACTGGGAGAGAAACTGCTGGAGAGCATCCCTGCAGAAAAGAATCTGGGGATGCTGGTCAACAGCAGCTGAAGGAGATTCAACTGTGTGTCCTGGCATTAAGAGAGCAAACCTGATCGTGAGGTGCATCAAACACAGCACGATTTCTTCTCCTGGGATCTAGTGACAGAATATGTGGGACTGAGTCAAAGCTGCAGCAGGGGAGGTTTAGATTTCACCTTAGGAAACATTCCTTTACCAAGAGGATGGTCAAATATTGGAAGAGGTTTTCTAGAGAGGTGGTCGATGCCCCAAGCCTGGCAGTGTTTAAGAGGCATTTTGATAAAACCTTTAAGAACATGCGTTAATTTTTGTTCAGCCCTGAAGTGGACAGGTGGTTGGACTAGATTGTCGTTGTAGATCCCTTCCAAATGAAACATTTCAGTCTAGTCTAGTCTAGCCTAGCGTGTGGGCTTTTGACAAATTCATTTTTGTAAGGTTATTTACAACGTAGGCAAAGATGTATCTCCTTACTACTGTGCTGTTGTAAACAATTTGGGGAAGCAAGTGCTGCTGCTTAAATTTTTCAGAAGGCAGAACCTCTGCCAACTGCTGGCAAATAGTTCATGCCAGACTTAATCACTGATATCCCTGAAACAGATGATTTGGTTTACAGGTTAACATTGGTTTAGATCAAGCAAAACTGAGAATAGAGTAACTCAGTCTGCTTTGGGGAGCTCTGTACCCTCAGGCAAGAGTGTTACTTGTCTTTATATAAATGATTTGGGAAATTCCACCACACCACACACAGAGAGAGGAGAGAATGCCATCAGTTACCACAGGACAGTCCTCGGAAAGATCACTCCATCTCCATCTTCTCAGTCTTCATCCTTTAGGCAGAGCCCTGAAATACATCCATAAACTGAGCTTGAGAAGGAATATCCATAACCTAAAAGCCATATTCTTCTCTCTTTCCTTTTTGTTCCTGAACTTTTTGCACATCAGGAGGTTCAGTGTGTATTTAGTTCAATGCCTCAAGTCATGGAAATCCTGTGGGATGTAAACAATGCACATCATCACATACTATCTCTTGAAATTGTCCTGGCCTGCTTCACCCCACTAGTTAGGCAATAGTCTAAAAGAACTGGAGGTCATACCCATCAGGCCTAGGCGAAGGCTGAAAATCAGTGGAGGAGCAGAGGAGGACAGCATATACACAGCTTTAACAGCAAAGAGCTCATAGCTTAATTCAAAAAGGCAAAACACAGGGAAACAAAAGCTCAGTGCAATGAAGTGTCTGGGACAAAGACATCTGAGCACTCACAGGAAGAAAGCACCTTGTGTCACCTCCAAGGTTTAGTCCCTGAGACCACACTACCTCCATGCCATTTGCTGTGAACTAAACAGGCTAGGACAGGAGAAAGAAAAAAATCCCATTTTTTCCCCCACGAGGAACAGAGAGTGAAGAATGTGCCGAATGTTAGGCAGAAGCTAGAAGTGACTGTTGAGGTTGTTCTCACCTACTGCCTCGCTTAACTCTGTGCTAGGAGTTGTAAAGGCAAGAGGGAAAACAAAGTTACGCATCAGTCTCAGTGATTAAACGAAATCATGGCGTGTTACGTTCAGCAGCCTTCATTAAAAAATGTTATTAGAAGCTAAAATTTGTTCTCTGTTGAATGTCACATGCATTTTATCAACTACAGCCAGAGGAATCAGACTTCAGAACAGTGGATTTAAATTTAAGGAAGGAAGGAAGCTTTTTTCTTGGTGAGGAGAGGAGAGGAGAGGAGAGGAGAGGAGAGGAGAGGAGAGGAGAGGAGAGGAGAGGAGAGGAGAGGAGAGGAGAGGAGAGGGAATAATAAACGAACGAAGGGGAAAAAAGAAAAAAATAAAATTAAAAAAAAAAAAGAATCTTAGTCCAAAGGTGCAATAAACACTTTTAGGAAAGTGTCCCGATGGTTTCTGATGTTGCAGTAAAAAATAATAATTCAGACAGAAAAACGTAAAATCTTCAGAGTTTATATCAATTTTCCAGTTATTGCTGGGCCTCTTTCATCCCTTAGTCACATTTCTATTTTGACAATTCAATTCCACTGGTTTCAACAGTGTCAGGAAAGGAGAAACATGCTCTGAATTAATCCCAGGAATGAATTGATGGCAAGTTGAGAGAGAGAGAGAAGGGTGGTCCCAGAGGGTAAAGGACTCGATTTCTCAAAATGTAGCTCTAAATAATTAATATCTTGTTTCAGGCCCGTAGTAATATTCCATTGCTGTAGGACTCATGCCTTCTATTGCTATTAAATGTGTTACAAGCACTCTGCATGAGTAACACCAGGTCACCAAGGACCTAATCTAAACTCATCTGGTCTCTTTGGTACGATAACATTCTCATTAGAACTCAAAAAAAAAAAAAAAGTAATTCTCTTTTTTTTTTCTGTTTGCATTGGAAGAAAAAATAGAGAACTACACTCTTTTGCTGTTTACTGTAGAAAAATCTATTGGTCCTAACACAGAAGAATGGTGCAAAATATAGGCATTGCTTTGTAGTTATAATCCGAATGAATAGGACACAGCAGCCTTTATGGGGGTTTGGGCAGCAGGACGTGGAAACCAGGACTTTAACTGATCTAAATAAAAATAAATTTAAGGAACGACAAAGGTCAGAGGGGCTGCCAGGACCCAGGTCTGCTGATAACAGCAATTAATAGAAATAGGAGTCCTCAGCATGGATGTTGTCTCATTCCTACCTGATTCTTGCCAAATGGGTGCTGAGGAAAAGTATTTCTCCCTCCGGCAGCTCCTAATCTGCATTGGTCAGTATATCTTAACAAGCACAAAATGAACTTGCTTGGGTTAGAAAGAGCCATGAAGGAAGTTCTGGTGGCTTCGGAGCTGTTTGGTACCAGGAGAGGAGTCTCATGAAGCTAAGGTGGGGCTCAGCCCAGCTTGTCGTGTACCTCATTTCAAAGAGGACAGCTGGGTGGGACAGCATGTGCATCTCTGTAAAGACATTTGGTCTGGGAAGGTGCAAAAACCCACATCTCACCACCTCAGCAATCACAGGCCACTGTCAGAATTACAAGGCTTGTAATAAAAGACATATAATTACAACTACAATGTCTCACAGTAAGAGAGCAAGGAGGGAAGCCACTGCTTATAGCATCAGAGCTTAGCAAAAGGATTTGTTAAACCTGACTATGGGTGATGCCAGGAAAAGGGCTTTGCTTTAAAATATAGGGAGGAGTGTGGCATCTCCAGTAGTCTGAGCTGGGAGAAAAGATTCCTTCTAACTAATCTTGGCAAGTCGTTCAAACACGAAAAGGGTTGTAGTTACAACATGGAAAGAGCACTGGGATCACTGTGAAAAAGCCAGCCCTAGTGCCCTGGACTCTTTGAAGCACAGGCGTGGACAGCCTGTGCCCTACACTGGAGCCTGGTGTTGTGCTTGATGCTTCTATTTCTATCTAAAAGGCAAAAGGAAAAACTAAAAAGAGGAAAGAAGAAAAATCCTGAGGGCTGTGACATATCCATTTCCCACTGATTCCCACAGAAAGGAGATTTTTTTCCCACCACAGCCTAGAGGTCAGAGAAAAGGTCACACTGCGTTTGCAGTTCAGGGTTCAGTGCTAAACACAGTTTGTCTTTTAGAGTCGATGGCAACCACCTGCCACAGAGCAGCTCAGTGAATTTTCAGAGGTTGACCTTGGCTGCTCTTCCTGCAGGCAAGAAGTAGGTGTTGCCTTGCCAACTGGAGATGGTTGGAGCTGCTGATCTTCTGCAAAGGCATCTAGACATGTCCATGATATCTGCAGAGCTATGAGATTCTTTTCAGGGGTTATTCATCATGTGCATAGCCTGGGAGATATTTGGGGGAATAAATCGTATTTTTTTTATGGGCAACACACAAGATTCTAACTAAGCATCTAAAAAGATTTCTTTTGGGATGCCAGTTGGAACCAGGTCCCTTATGGATGTGTAAAAAACTGCATATTGACAAGGACACTGAAAAATAGTGTTGGTCAGTGCATAGAATCACAGAATCATAGAATCATTTAGGATGGAGAAGACGTTTAATATCATCAAATCCAACCAATTGTTAACACAAAAGCTATTTAGAGCTGTTACAGTTATCGTAGAATCATAGAGCATTTTCAGCTGGAAGAGACCTTCAAGTTCATCGCGTCCAACCTCAACATCGTCCTCCCAACATCCAGCTACCAGTCCAGAAGCATGAGTCTCTCATTATCCTCATCCATCCCTGAACCTTGTACAGATGTTTCAGACACCTGCACATATGTTTAAGAGTGCACCACGCCCATGTGGACACCCTTCAGGGGGTTGATCTGAGGAGGAACCCCCTTCAATAATTCTGTGACTCTGTTTTGACTCATTTGGCTTTCCTCAGTTCAACCAAAATCTTCTGCCTGACAGCTGCCCTTCTCACCACAACAGACTGATGTCACCAAGTTCTCCATTCCAAACACACAGGCTCTGTGCACAGGTGAAGCTGGGACATCTCGTCCTAAACTGAGCAATTCTGAGTCCTAAACTGAGCTTCTCTGCAGACTCACTTCATTAGTTCATGCTTTCTAGTTGCCTTCTGCACCCACCGAGGTGGGGCTAAAAAGAAAATACTGCTTAGATTTCACACAAAAATCAGTATTCGTGCCTGTTTTCAAAGGGGTGGCCGAACATTTGTCTATTCTTCAGTGGCAATAAGATCACAGAGAGGCAATATTCTTTAGAGGAAAAGTCACAATGGCACTTTATCATGGTGCACTTCCAGAAGGACAAGTATCTACTAGTATCTCAAATAGCGAGATGCTATGAGGGATAAACCACTCAGTGTGGACTAACAGGGTCAGGAAGTATAACCAGACACTCAGCACTGTGTTTTCCTTTCCCTCACATCCCAGCTAG
The DNA here is from genome assembly GCA_020746105.1 of Trogon surrucura. Taxonomy (NCBI): domain Eukaryota; kingdom Metazoa; phylum Chordata; class Aves; order Trogoniformes; family Trogonidae; genus Trogon; species Trogon surrucura. The sequence continues at coordinate 2,175,957 of CM036619.1, read as the reverse complement.
AGACATCCTGGTGCCTTGACACAATACCTCTCTGGGGTTTACGATGAACAAAGAATTTTGCCATAGGAACCTAAAACTCTTTAATCTCTTCCTGAATATGATTTAATCTTTAATTTTTCAGATATGATAGCTGGTTGCTTAAAGGATTCAATTTTCTCCTTTTTATTAAAAGGGAGAGAATAGCTGAAATTTAAGTTATTTCTCACTTGGAGATGAAGAGCGGAGCATTTGGTTCGGGGATGCTGCACAAAGGGCAGTTTCACGGTCTCACTTTTAATCCATAGATTTGCCAAACCACAAGAGCAAATCTCTATTCCTCCCTGCCTCAGCTTCCCTCCTTGTGATCATACCCACGCATTTCAAAGGCGTATAAGGAGCCTTGATTCATTAACAGCCCTTTTGATCTCAAGATATTGTCAGCTGGTATAATACAATTCCAATCTGCCTGGGAAAATAAGAAAGTAAGCTCTTTCCCAAGAGCAGTGTCATTTGTCGCTGTGATACCTGTGCACCTTCCAACACATTTGAGTGCAGCACTTGAGGTATCTTTCTGTTCTTCTCTTCCAACCATGCAGTTCTTCATTTTCTTAGTCCCCTCCGCATGTTCTAATGCTTCAACTCCAGGAAGAGTCTCCAGCTGGAAACACCTAAAATTCTTCACATGTGTGAATAAACCAAGGTAGCCTGTACCTGTTGCACTCATCAGACACGCAACTTGTGGCTGAACCTGATGGGGATTGCAATGGGAAACTAGAGGTGGGTGATGAAGAAGGACTGGTCATTTATGAGCTGCACCAGACACAATCAGTGTAACATTGCCCCAGCTGAATTGCATCATCTCCAAATTCTCTTTCCAGAGATATCTAAGCTACAGATAATGAACATGTGAATGTGTGTTGAAACAGTACTCAGTGTTTGATGAGGATCTCAGTAGTGATGTACATCTTCCAGAAAATGGGGATTTCCACAGACCCCCATCCAAAGTAAGATTGTGATGCTATGGTAGGGTTTATCACAACATTTGAGAGTTTCCTTCTCAGATTGGAAATCTGGATAATTCAGTCTCATTCAGCTCTGGTGCCCCAGTATAAGAAAGACATGGACTTGTTGGAGCAGGTCCAGGGAAGACATGAAGATGATCAGGGGGCTGAAGCACCTCCCCTGTGAAGACAGGCTGAGAGAGTTGGGGTTGTTCAGCTTGGAGAAGAGAAGGCTCCTAAACGGGAGACCTTATAGTGGCCTTCCAGTACTTAAAGGGTTCCTACAGGAAAAATCAGAGGTGACTTTTCATCAGGAAGTGTAGTGAAAGGACAAGGGGAAATCATTTTAAACTGTAAGAGGAAAGATTTAGATTTGATATTGAAGATTGAGATTAGATATTAGGAAGACATTATTTTCTGTGAAGGTGGTCAGATGCTGGACCAGGTTGCCCAGAGAAGTTGTGGAAGCCCCATCCCTGAAAGTGTTCAAGGCCGGGGCTTTGAGCAACCTGGTCTAGTGGAATGTGTCCCTGCCCATGGCAAGCGGGTTGAAACTAGATTGTCTTTAAATGTCCCTTCCAACTCAAACCATTGTATAATTCCATGATATAGGTTCTATTATTTTTAAAGTCCTGTAAAAGTTTGTCTTCTCAGGAGTTATCAGCAGTGCCTGAATCAAGGATATCACTCTAAAAGAGGCTAAAGTTCAGCTCACCTAAGCAGAGGAGACCTTTGCTCCCCATTGATTCCAGCCAGCCATTTGTCCACACTCTCATAACGAGAGGTTTTCCATCTACCGACTTTCCTTGCTCTTTAATCGTAGTTTTCCTGATCTATCTTTGCCCAGTTTGGCATTTAAATCAATGTATATACAGAAATTATAAATCATCTGGTTTGTCTGAAATGGGAAGCTTCAGCAAAGCCAAGAGTGCAGCCCAGCTGAGGAATACTTGAGAAGCAAGACCTACAGAGAGGAAACCATTTGCAGTCATGGAGGCAGAATTTGCATCACTTACTAGTTGACAAGTTCTTTTCACATGCTAATGGATTAGTGAGTGTCTTATTCCCAGTACCTTATATGCTGCCTTTCCATCTTTTGTCTGAAAGGCAAAAAAAGGAAAGAAGATGACATTCATATGACCCTACAGTGACAGATTGCATAAAGCTTGAGAAAGAGAAAACAAGTAAACAAAAAAATCTTTGACTTACATGGGAAATGTTTTATTTTCTGTGGATATTGTGGACTAAAAAATATAAATAAATTTCAATTTTGTGATTTTGGAACTTCTGTTGAAAAAAAAAGACAAGGTTTGTTTGATGACTGAATTATAAAGAGTAGGAGAAAAAATCAGTTAAACAGGTATAATTTTTTTTTTAAAAAAAAAATATGTGCGTTGTATTCAAAGCCACCTTTTCCTCAGTATATTTTTCCAACAGCACACCTTTACGGGCACAGAGTGGAATGCCAAGCTCTACAATTACTATGCCTCACATGATGCCCACGTTTAACATATTTTATGGAAAATAAATACACTCTGGGATCTCCACTCAGTTGCTGTCACAAGGTGTAACATGCTGGGGTATTAAAGACATCATCATGGAACTGGTAACTAGAAGTTACACCCATTCAGAACAGCATTTAGAGACCAATTTGGAAATACCAGGACATCTGAAAGGACACGCTTATGCGTCATGTGTAAGTAGCAAGAGAAAAAGGGAGCTAATTAACAGAATGAGGGATAATGGAGATAGTGGGATTTATAGCTCCACCTGACCAAATGAATATGTCTATTGTAGGATGTGATTGATGCTTTGAACAACACCATCCCTCTCTCACAGTGGGTCAGAACTCCCTTTCCTATAGAAAGGCTCCCAACATGTGTTGGTGAGATGGACACATCTCTGTGGTATGAATTCAAGGCTTGACTCTCTTTCCAACACTTAGACATGGTGTGACGTTCAAGGGTATCCATAAGACACGTGCATGGGGCTGACTGGTAGGACATAGGCCTCCCAGGGTCCTGTACCCACCTTGACCCACAGCTAGAAGTTATGTGGGGTTCCCTAGGGCATCTCCAAAGGCTCCTGCTGGCTTTGTGTGGACAACTGCATAAACCCCATGCATCCAATCACATCAAACCCTCACTAGATTGCTAGCTTTGAATAGGCACTTTTCCTTAAGACAGCTACGTGAGATGAATGCTACTTACCCTTGCCTCATTCCTCCCTTAATTTTGACATCTACACCCTTATGTAATAATAACCTTTTCAGAGCAGTTTTTGCCTCCATGAAATATTCTACGGACCGACTGCTACGGTTTCATTATGTGAACAGTTACCTTCATGTTGCATCATCTGTTGCATTTTTGTAATGGGAAAATATGCACCGCTTCAGTGCGATTACTTGTAAAAAAAAAAATAAAGAAATGGAGGGATTTAAGCAAGGAAAATTTTATATTCTCAGAGCTGGTGGCATTAAAAATGTAATCAAGAAAGTTTGTCCAGCCCCACACTATGCGAAGTGAGAACATTCCAGTGTTGTCAGACAAGTTCTTAAATGACCTTTAAGTTCTTTTTTTCCCTTTTCCCCAGCAAGGCACATTTAACTTTGCATAGTCTCCTGAATAAAAATCTCTCTAATAATTACATTTTCCATCTCCTGTGCGTTTGTCCCTAGATGACTCCTAAGTAAAGCCTACTAACTGCAGGAAGTGTGGTTAGTTACAGCCATTTTAGACCGCAGACTTGCAGAAAAGAAGATTACTCGTCAGAGGTGAAAAATGACCTTGACATTGGTTCTCTAATGGAGCAGAGGACACAATGTTTTACACAAAATATTATTCTCCTTTAGTCTTTGTCTCTAGCTCCAGCTGTTGCTGGAGCATAACTCTAAGCTTTCCCTCATCGTGTCTGAGTATGTCCTCCAAATCTGTACGGGTTTTCTCTAGTTACTGTGGCATGAGTTGAATAACTCAATGACCTTTTATCGTCCTCTTTCCAAGGATAAAACTGATGCGCTTAAACATAAAATGCGTCCTAAAGGTACTAAAACTGGTGTGAGAAACCAGTTCTCAGCACTTGCCATCTCCATCTCTCATTACACCTGGAGTTACTAGTTTCTAGCAGCTTCATGATGTCTGTGCAATAAGCTTACCTGAAATTTTAAAGCCATCCCTGTTGCTTCTGCTCTTGTTGCCATTTTGTCATGCCAAGCCGATTTTACAAGGGGATGAGAGACACCGTACAAATGCATGAGATTAAGGAATATTTCAATATACAGACAGCTAAATATCCTAGAGTTGGACTAGATGATCCTTGAGGTCCCTTCCAACACCTTAATCTATGATTCTATGATTCTGTGATTCTACGATTCTATGATTCTGTAATTCTGTGATTCCATGATTCCTGTTTCTTTGAGACTCTTCTGCAACAGACATAACCCTTCTTCAATGAGCCATGGATAATGTTCTACTGGTGAACTGCAGGATGACCATGTTGAGTTGTGTGAATGAAAGTTCATAACCATGAATACAAAGGTCTAAGGAAAGTCAGAGGAACTCTAAGAGATAGGGGAACCCCAGTAGTCAAATCATCTCAAAAGGAGCATCCTGAACTGGTAACCCCTAATGAGAACCACTAGACCATTGTCCTAAATGGAAAATACAGTAACTTGTACACTAAAAGATGTTTTTGCATAAAGGCAATAGCACTCATTATGAGATGCAGACAGAAGGACGACAGAAAGTCAACTGCATCCTGGGCTTCATCAAAGAAGCATGGCCAGCAGGTTGAAGGAGATGATTCTCCTACTCTACTCTGCTCTGGTGAGACCCCACCTGCAGTATTGCGTCCACCTCAGGAGTCCTCAGAATGAGAGGCCCTGCTCAAGCAGGTCCAGAGGAGGCCCTGAAGATGATCAAAAGGTTGGAACAGCTCCTCTATGAGGACAGGCTGAGAAAGCTGGGGTTGTTCAGTTTGCAGAAGGGAAGGTTCTGAGGAGACCTTATGGAGACAGTCCAGTACTTCAAGGAGGGACTACAGAGAATATGGAGAGAAACTCTTTGTCATAAAGTGACAGGACAAGGGAGTAACAGTTTCAAACTAAAACAGGGTATGTTTAGATTAGGTGTTAGGAAAAAATTCTTTACTGTGAGGGCAGTGAGGGACAGGAACAAGTTGCCCAGAGAAGCTGTGGAAGTCCCCTTCTTGGAAGTGTTGAAGGCCAGGTTCGACGAAGCTTTGAGCAACCTGGTCTAGTGGAAAGTGTCCTTGCCCATGGCAAGGTGGTCAGAACTAGACGATGTTTAAGATCTCTTCCAACTCAAACCGTCCTGTGGTTCTATGACTATGTAAACTTATTCTGGGATGTTTTTAATGGAATTGGAAGAATACATGAAACTTACTACAGGTTTTTTAAGAGAAGGGCCAAAAGCAGGGATTAACAGAAATTGCGTAGAAGCAAGAAAGGGAAATGAGAGAGGAAAGGGGACTGAAGGGGCTCTAGTGTAACAAGTTATGAGACAATATGGACTGACCCAGCCAGCTCCTGTTGCAATTTCTGCAGACTATGCTATGCATTTTCTAAAGCCTATTTCTAACTATATTCTGGGTGGAGACATTCTCTGCTCTGAATGAACATATGTCATAGAATCATAGAATGGCCTAGGCTGGAAGGGACCTTAGAGATCATTTAATCCAGCCTCCCTGTCATGGGCAGGGACGCCTCTCAACTAGATCATGCAAAACATGAGGACCTATATATGAATAGTAACAAATTGCAGGTTGAAGTAGCTAGTGAGTAGGAGGATAGGTGTGTGTACCAGCAACCAGAGAGGAGCCGTGAACCCTCAGGGCTCCAGTGTTGAGGTCACAGCAATTGAGGACAAGTGGGAATTTGAGGGTCAGCTACTGCATAGGCCTTCTGGGACTATTTACTGGAGAAACATGCTGTGTGCATGAGTATTCCTGTAGCAACTTCAATCCTGGTCAACTGGAGAGGAGGAACAAGACCAGTCCATTAGTGCTTTTCATGTTTATGTCAGTGGCCGTATTCAAATAGATGCTGGTAGGATGTTGTTTTGTGTTTTCTTCCATATTTATCTGTGTGGTTGACCATGTATATACACACAGGTACACATGTATGTAGGTATAGATATAGGTATGTAAAACACTTCAGGGAGGCACCCATCTGGTAAACATGTTCAGTTTTACTGCTGCCCATACTTGGGGACATGGAACTCACTTACTGGGTTATTGGATTTAACAGCCCCTAACAAACCATATGCTAGCAAACATCAGGGACAGTGAAAGTGCTTTTATACCAGACTGTAGGGGAAAAAAAAAAAAAAAAAAGTGAAATTTAAACAATTATAGGATAATCAGAAAATGCTTGTGCAGTAGTCAGGCATTAGCAAAGTGTTTTCCACCATCGTACGTCTGCACTGAGCGCTGACTGCATTTTTAATCTCTTATTTCACAATTACCAGAAGGTAGATGACTGTTCTGTGTGTGAGCATGGTCTTCTCATGACCTCACCTTCTTTCTTCTATCTGATCTCATGGTCTTGCCTCCAGCTGGGAGGGTGTTCCATGATCTTCCTGTTCTTGGCATTTCTTGAATTTAGTCTTGATCCTTTTGTTTTCTTTTTTTTTTTTTTCACATTTCCTCTATGTTAACACTGCCTGTCTATTATATTGGTGGCTTTCAACCCATGGCCTGCCTCCTTTACTTAGGGATTCTGCAGGTGGTGCCTCAGAAAAGCCAGCTGATGAACAATCATGTTGCATTGGGTTTTAAAGTTATTTTAAAACTGATTTAAAGAAAAAACAAGTGCCCTCTTAGCCCACATTTTTCAAACCTTTTCACAGAAGAGGTTCACCTTATGGCTTTGCTCTGTTCACTGAAGTGCTGAGTTTGTCTTCCTCAGCAAGAATATTGCAAAAAAGATAGGCCAGATGGGTTCTTATCAGTACAAGCTTAGGAATATTTCTCATCTCTTCTATGAACACCTTACCAAATCCTCTTTAGGACTGTGCATAGATCTCATTTCCTCTGATGGTTCCAGTGGATGAGCCCTGATACTGGAGGACAAGTTATTTTTATTATTTTCACAAATTCACTTGCATCCCCGTTATCTGCCATCTTCTCACGTCGACTATATTTTGCGAGGTGGCACAACTTTTCTGATGTGATATGTTCATCCTCTTCTGAACTGACATTTCCCAGCATTGGCTTTGCCTCTGTTACCAGCAGGTTGCTTAATCCCTCTGTTTGCTATCAAAAAAAAAAAAAAAAAAAGAAAGAGGTTAATGAGGCTATAACTGTCCTCTCTCATTAAATTGTCAGATCTTCAGAAAAAAAAGAGCATCTTTCCCTAGGTGAATATTCAATGCCTAACACATGACAGCCTTGATTGAACTGATTGGGGTGATATGGTTTAGCGATGAACTTGTAGTGTGGGGTTAATGGTTGTAGTGTAGGGTTAATGGTTGGACTCAATGATCCCAAGTGTCTTTTCCAACCTGAACTGTTCTATGATTCTATGATGCCTTTGGGTGATGTTTACATACTGATGTAGCTATATCAGAGAATACAATAGAGACCAGTTCTGTGTGAAGAAGAGTCTCCAAGGGTTCCTCAGTGAGAACAAGAGATTAGAAACTCTGATGATTTATCTCCGATGAGGAGGCCATGGACCCTACTCTGAAACCAACAGAAAAGTTACATCCAAAACACAAGTAGAAACGTCACCAATTCAACCAACAGCTACCATTTTGGTTAATAGCACTTGGAAAGATATAAGCATGATCAGAGGACTAGAACATCTCTCCTGAGAAGAACGGCTGAGAGAGGTGGGATTGATCAGCCTGAGGAAGAAAAGGTTCTGGAGAGACCTTATAGTGTCCTTTAACACTCAAAGGGGACCTGTTAAGAAAGATGGAGACAATCTTTTTGGCAGGACCTGTTGTGATAGGAGAAAGGGTAATGGCTTTAAAATAAAATAAGGTGGATTTAGACTAGATATAAGGAAGAAATTTGTAACAATAAGGGTGGTGAAGTACTGAAACCCATTGCGCAGAGAGGTTGAGACCTGGACAGGCTGGAGAGTTGGGCGGGGAAAAATTTAATGAAATATAACAAGGGTAAATGTAGAGTCTTGCATCTGGGTAGGAACAACCCCAGGTTCCAGTATAAGTTGGGGAATGACTTATTAGAGAGTAGTGTAGGGGAAAGGCACCTGGGAGTCTTGGTGGACAGCAGGATGGCCATGAGCCAGCACTGTGCCCTTGTGGCCAGGAAGGCCAATGGCATCCTGGGGTGTATTAGAAGGGGGGTGGTTAGTAGGTCGAGAGAGGTTCTCCTTCCCCTCTGCTCTGCCCTGGTGAGACCCCATCTGGAATACTGTGTCCAGTTTTGGGCCCCTCAGTTCAAGAAAGACAGGGAACTGCTGGAGAGAGTCCAGCACAGGGCAACTAGGATGATGGAGGGAGCGGAGCATCTCCCTTATGAGAAAAGGCTGAGGGAGCTGGGGCTCTTTAGTTTGGAGAAGAGGAGACGGAGGGGTGACCTCATTAATGTTTACAAATATATCAAGGGTGAGTGTCACGAGGATGGAGCCAGGCTCTTCTCGGTGACAACCAATGATAGGACAAGGGGTAATGGGCTGAAACTGGAACATAAGAGGTTCCTCTTAAACTCGAGAAGAAACTTCTTCTCAGTGAGGGTGATGGAACACTGGAACAGGTTGCCCAGAGAGGTTGTGGAGTCTCCTTCTCTGGAGACATTCAAGACCCACCTGGACACGTTCCTATGTAGCATAATCTAGGCATTCCTGCTCTGGCAGGGGGATTGGACTTGATGATCTTTTGAGGTCCCTTCCAATCTCTAACTTTCTGTGATTCTGTGATTCTGTGGTCACTTCCCCACCCCTAGAAACTTTCAAGGCCAGGTTGGATGAGGCTCTGAGCAAGCTGATCTGGTTGAGGTTGTCCCTGACTACTACAGAGAAGTTGGATGACCTTTAAATGTCCTTTCCAACCCAAACCATTCTATGATTCTATGATTTTCGTTGATATGATAGTTTTCCTTGCCAGAGCCCTGTGTTCACAGAAGAAGAAACTTGTGTCCCTTTGGGGAAATGCTGCTAAGGGTCCTGTGGTGTCACATCCTTATCCTGTAAGTTTTCCTTGCAAAACATATAACACGAGAGCAGGCTCAGCACATGTCTTGGGTCTGCCAGGTACACCATCTTCAAGGAGAGAGGTCCTTTCTTCATTTTCTGGAGAACATACTGCCTCGAGGCAGACGGTTGGAAAAGAATAGGCAGGACCTTTGCCACTGCGTTGGGTGCTCCTGATGGTCACACTTGCCTCTCAGAAATGTTCAAAATCCACTTTCTTCATCAATATCCATTGAGCATTTTTCAGAGCTAGAAATCTCTCTCTCTTTTGTATTCATCACGCAGCCTTGAAGTTCCTGTTCCGACAGAAGAGAGGGGAAGCCAGACTTTCTCTGTGCATTAACCAAAGGAAGACTTTTGGTGCAGCTATTAGCCAGTTTTTCTGTAGGGCATTAAAGCTACTATGCAGACAGTAAATCCAGGCATACAGAAATTCAGGGTATTTTCAGGGGACTTGACTGGATTTAGGAGTCTGGCCACTACTGAGACATAGTTCCTAAATGCTCGGTTCACATGATGTAAAAACATAATTCTTATTGAAGGGTTAGAGGTTTAGGGTCTAATATCATGGAGGAGGTAGATATTTCATTTCGAAAACTGGAACTCATTTTTCTAATGCCTGAACAACTTTTGTAGATTTTATCCATAACCAAGAGGCGTGATGTTCTATACCAGAGATGTCTAGAGAGTGTTATTCCAGGAACTATGTGTGAATCAACCGACTCTGCTTACTTCAAGGACAGCACCAACACCAGGAGACTGATGTCTGTAAGACAGTCTGTTCAAGGGCAATGCCTGCAGTTTAGATGGCGAGGTTAAACAGGTATGACCTGAGATTTTTCATCTTGAGGTGGGAAACCTCAAAGGGAGGAGCAGCACTCACAGAAGGTGTCTTCATCTGGGCAAGTCACTTTTAGAGATACTTGCACTGGTCAGACAAGTCAGGCTTTTAGCTCCACGGCCTCTCTTCACTGGATCTCCATTATTTATAACTGGTTCCTGAATGTCCAGGTCAGAGAGAGACACTGACTCTACAGGCAGGAAGGAGTGGACAGTTAGGGAGTGCTCATCTGTGGTTGTAACTGAGATCATAGGCACTTCTTGACTCTTCCGCTGAAAGCAGCTGAATACAGGACAAAGTTCAGGGAAAAACACCCCCAAAACTCACATGCATGCAAACTGAGTTGAGGCATCCCAGCTGAACCATGTAGCTGACCCATCCCTCGAAACACTCAAGGCCAAGTTGGACAGGGCTCTGAGCAACCTGATCTAGGTGAAGATGTTCCTGCTCACTGCAGGGATTTTGGACTAGACGTCTTTCACAGGTCCCTTCCAAATCAAACCCTTCTATGATCCCGTTATCTTTGGGCCAAACGTTAAATGAGGATCAAGGGCGGTGCGAAGACTGAGATCTGTTTGACATGATTCGTCCCTGAGAGTCCCTTTCCTCTGCCTTTTCTCCTCGTACCTCTCTTGTGCTGCTCCCCACAGCAAGGTAAAACTCCTTCCATTCTTCCTGCAGCACTGGAGCAGTTCTCACCACCTCTGCTGTCATGCTGGTTCTGCCTCCATCACCACTCCCTCCTCTGCTCAGTTAACAGCGACAGGACATTTTACAGTGCAGTGATTGCTGGAAGTTGTTTTGCCACCAGCCTTGCAAAAGAGACGATTTGTAAGGCACGGACACCCCCTCCTGGCCACTAAGCTGAAAAGAAGAATCCTGGGTATCAATAATCATGAGCTCGTTTCAAAAAAGGCAGCCATGCATGCAATGACTGTGGTGAAGTAGCTCTCATGAATACATCAGGAGAGCATCCTGAGCATTCACAGAATCACAGAATCACAGAATCACAGAATGTTAAAGGTTGGAAGGGACCTCAAAGATCATCTAGTCCAACCCCCCTGCCAGAGCAGGATCACCTACACTAGAGCGCACAGGAACGCGTCCAGGCGGGTTTTGAATGTTTCAAGAGATGGAGATTCCACAACCTCCCTAGGCAGCCTGTTCCAGTGCTCAGTCACCCTCACAGTGAAAAAGTTTTTCCTCATATTTTTCTGGAACCTCCTGTGTTCCAGCTTCCACCCATTGCCCCTTGTCCTGTCAGTGGACGCCGCTGAAAAGAGCCTGGCTCCATCCTCCTGACATTCCCCCTTGACATATTTATAAACATTGATGAGGTCACCCCTCAGCCTCCTCTTCTCCAAGCTAAAGAGATCCAGCTCCTTCAGCCTTTCCTCATAAGGGAGATGCTCCACTCCCTTCACCATCTTTGTGGCTCTACGCTGGACTCTCTCAAGCAGCTCCCTGTCCTTCTTGAACTGAGGGGCCCAGAACTGGACACAATATTCCAGATGTGGCCTCACCAGGGCAGAGTAGAGGGGCAGGAGGACCTCTCTTGACCTACTTGCTACTCCCCTTCTAATACACCCCAGGATGCCATTGGCCTTCTTGGCCACGAGGGCACACTGCTGGCTCATGGTCATCCTGCTGTCCACTAGAACCCCCAGGTCCCTTTCCCCTGCACTGCTCTCCAGCAGGGCAGTCCCCAACCTATATTGGCACATGGGGTTATTTTTTCCCAAGTGCAAAACTCTACACTTGCCCTTATTAAACTTCATCAGATTTCTCCCCGCCCAGCCCTCCAGCCTGTCCAGGTCTCTCTGAATGGCTGCACAGCCTTCTGGTGTGTCAACCACTCCCCCCAACTTCGTATCATCAGCAAACTTGCTGACAACATTCTCTAATCCCTCATCCAGATCATTGATGAATATATTAAACAGCACCGGCCCAAGCACTGACCCCTGAGGGACCCCACTAGACACAGGCATCCAGCCAGACTCGGCCCCATTGACCACAACCCTCTGGCTTCTTCCCTTCAACCAGTTCTCGACCCACCTCACTACTTGGTCATCCAGACCACACTTCCTCAGTTTACCTATGAGGATGCTGTGGGAGACGGTGTCAAAGGCCTTGCTGATGTCCAGGTAGACCACGTCCACTGCATGGCCACCATCCATCCACCTGGTTATGTCTTCGTAAAAGGCTATCAGGTTGGTCAAACATGACTTCCCCTTGGCAAAGCCATGCTGACTGCCCCTAATAACCTTCTTATCCTTGATATGCCTAGAGACAGTGTCAAGGATAAGATGTTCCATCACCTTTCCAGGGATGGAGGTGAGGCTGACCGGTCTGTAGTTACTTGGGTCATCCTTCCTGCCCTTCTTATAGACTGGAGTGACATTCGCTTTCCTCCAGTCTTCAGGCACCTCACCTGTTACCCACGACTTACCAAAGATGATGGAGAGTGGCCTAGCAATGATTCCCGCCAGCTCCCTCAGCACCCGTGGGTGCATCCCATCAGGGCCCATGGATTTATGAATGTCCAAGTGTTCAAACTGATTCATTCATGAGAGGTGCTGGCACAAAAGAAATTGCTTAATGCAGCAAGGAAATCATTCAGTCATAAAGGCAGTTTATACTTTGTGTATTTCATTTTTATTTAGTTTTTTTTTTTATTACTCCAAAAAAAAAAAGGAAGAGGGAGAGAAAACAATAATAATGGCATTACATAAAAGGGTAACAGATCAGAACATGCTGATCCATCAGTCAGGATGACAAAAGACAAGATGACAGCAATGTGGAGACAAGGAAATCTGTGTCGAACATTTTCATCTAATAGGAAAATGTCACCCTACTAATGAGACATCTAAAGAGAAACTAACACTCAGAATTAAAATCTACAACCCAGAGCAAAAACAAACTAGGCTCTGCCAGGGACGGACCTGGGAAGTATCAGTATTTGTAGTGAATATATGTTGAAAATAAAATGTTGCTTTGGACCTGCTGTTACTGTCTGAGCACCTAGTGCCAAGTCCACCAAAATTATGTCAGAAACCATCCTTCATTCAGTTCTGTGACACGGGAGCTTCAGAGGGGTCACACCAAGTCGTCCCACAGGTCCATTTAACCCCATATTTACTCCTTATTAAGATGTTTTCCCAGCTCCTAACGATCTCTGTGGCAGAAGCTCCTGAGCCAGGCATCTCATCTTTGAACTTTAAAGATATAAATAATTTTTCTTCCTTGGGTTTACTCCATTGCTTTGTGATCTCTGAATATGCACCATCCACAGTCCTTTGCAGCAAAGAGCTCCTCAGCCTGATAAGGCTTTGTGAAGAACTGATCCATTTCCTTTGTTTCGAATTTGTCGCCTTCAAACCATTGGGTTGTGAACTTGGAGAATCTGTGAACAATTTTTCCCTGTCTGTTTTCTCTATAGTTTTGTAGATTTCTTTCACGGACTTTCTTAATTGTCTCTTATACAGGATGAAGAATCCTAAGTGAAAGAACCCTGCACCATGTGATGCACTGAAAGGGGTCCTTTGTCCATTGCATCTGCTTGACAGGAAGGTGTTCATTTTTAGTTTTTTCATGGCTTATAATGGCAGGTGATGGAGACAGCTGTCTACGCTGCTGAAAAGGTAGTGGGAGGCAAGCAGCAAATTTGCAGATATGAAAAATTTAGTATTCATGCTCGTTCTCTCCTGTTAAAATCAGCAAGCATAGCACATCTTGATCACCTTTTTTTTCTACAGTAGGTGGAGGAAGAAGCATCAAGCATTCCCACTTGTCCTAGCAAACAGGCTGAAACTGGAGCTGATATTTTTTTTCACTTATGAAATACTTTTTTTTTCCTTTAGAAGGGCTTAGGCAGCTCAAAATGGGACCCAGCTTTTCACACAGAGGTCCACTGTAGTTGCTTGGGATAAAATTTGGCACATTTTCTTGATGGGCTGAGTTATTCGCCTGTAGCCTTCAGTGCATAGAACATTCCCCTCCCCCAGGAAATGCAAAGCAATGTCTTGCTGCTGGTTTTAGGAAGGGGAAAATGACTCTGTGAGAGATATTTTCTGTACTCCCTGTTCACATTGCCTCCCAAGGATGAGAGATGCTCCCTTTAGTGATGGTAGGATTTGCATGGGAAGTCGGGAAATCTGTGCTCTGAGCCTTGCTACAGTTTTATGTAATAAGACACATTGGAGTCGTTTCTGTAACACTACGATTTAGTCTCCAATCTAAAAAACAAAAAAAAAAAAAAGAAAGAAAGAAAAAGAAGAAGACAACAACAGATGTTATCATTTCTCTTGTCATGCTGTGTATCTCTAAACTCAGTTCAAGTGTTCAGAGTTTACCTGGAAGTTGCCTACATGTGCTTTTAATATCACTATGTACTAGCTCCTGTCATGACCTTCTTGCCATAAGCTGTGTACAGCCTTTAGGCTGAGCCATTTATATCAAATTTTGAACTTTGACCACTACAGTATTGCCATCTGCTTGTCTTAGACCAAACCTGGTCATTAACTGCTTCTTCCTTTCACCAGCCTTATCCAATGCTTAGAGATAAGTACAGAAACCCTTATCACACCTGGGTGACTGTTGGCTCAGATGAGCCTGATCTTCAGTTTCTTCTGATCTCCGAACTTGAGACAAGGCTTTAACTTGCCTAACCCTGTTGTGAAATTAATGTGCTCCTCTGGGTTTCTTCCTAGAAATCCACCAGTTGCAAAGAAATCCTGACCAGGGACAGCAAGCCGTGCAATTAAGTTGTCTGCAGTCTTTAAAAAACTGAATTTATCTGTGTTGCTGCCAGGATGCTTAGTTTGTGACCAGCTGCCTGGCTTGCCACAGGACCCTGTTATCTTCACAGCACCCCAAAAATGGCACTTTGCTCAGGAGGCGTTTGCTCTGTGGCTTTCTGTGCTGTACGGGCTGCCCAACCTCCAGCTGCGTTGGAGTCTACCACGTGCCTCGCTGTAAGCCTGTCACATCCCTCTGCTGCTATTTCCTAACAAACACGGTTCTGGGGTGCACTGTCTCTCCCTGCCTGGCAGCGATCTTCTGTTTTCACCATAACATTTTGACATTTTTTTTTTCTAATGCTGATTCCCATTATGATAATGATGAGAATTACCTCGGTATATGCCGTTCCTCCAGTCTACCGGGCTTATTCAGGCTTTATATTTCAAGGCTGAGCTATTCTTTGTGAGCACACCTGAGGTGGATCATGGAAGTCCTTTCAAAGAAACTTAGGGCTGCAAAAAGCTGTTGAGGGCAAGAAGAGACAAGCAGTGCTAAGGAGAATTTAAGGTGCCAGAATTCTAATAAAACGTCCCTACTGGGAAATACATATTTTGCAGAGTAATCCATCACTGCAGAACAGCTGACACCTAGGAAATGACAGACATGTTACCATTTGGGGATGTATAAAGTAAAAATGTGGGCACCCTTGTAAAGACGTGACAGTTGGGTGTTGCTTCAAGTGCAGGAGTTACAGGCACAGCTTTTACACACAGGTAGTGTGTCCTGCCAGGAAATCTAGTTCCCACTTTCTCCCTATCAAGGAGATCCAACATGAAAACAGCAGAAGTTGACCTACTAACCCTGGGTAATGCAAGATCAGCCATATTCTTTCTTCACACACAAAAATGATGCTTTCAAAGGCCAGGCAAGCAATCATGTGCTCGGTTAGAATCAATCATAGGATCATAGAATCAGAGTCATAGAATGATTTGGGTTGGAAGGGACTTCAAAGATCATCTAGTTCAAATCCGCTGCCATGGCAGGGACATCTCCCACTAGATCAGATCCCTCAAGGCTCCATCCAAGCTGGCCTTGAACACTTGCAGGGATGGAGCATCCACAACCTCCCTGGGCAACCTGTGTCAGTGTCTCACCACCCTCAGAGTAAAAACTTCTTTATACCTAGTCAAAATCTGTGCTCTTCCAGCTTCCAGGCTTGGTCTTGTACCTCAAAGCAAAATGACTTAGAATCATAGAATTTTGGGGGACGGAAGGGGCCCTTAGAGTTCACCTAGTCCAACCCCACTGCTTCTAATCTCACAGACCAGGAGAGCAGATGTGCCACTATTAGAGCCCAGTCTAACACATACATTGCAAGGGCATGGATGGAAGTGAACAGTTCTTTCCAAGGCAGTGGAAGGGCTTACAATATTAAAGTCCCTCTTACTCAGATTGCTGGCCACCACGGTGGCCAACAGGTCTTTCCTGTGTGTTGACAATGGCAGAATGCATTGCCGTGGCTGTTTCACTGCCCCAAGGACTGCACTGCCCTGCTCACATACATCCTTATGGCCATTATAAAGCTTTGAGATGAATATTTAGGAATGTTTTCCAAAAAAGAAGGCATCGACTCTCCTTCAGCTTCTGCAATTTGGAGTCTGCAAGCTAAAAGGGAACCCTATCAGTGTTAATTAGTGGAAAGAAGCCTATCAATACATCTCTCAGGAACACCAGCAGTGACCCAATACCCTTTTTAACACTGTCAGACGCAATCACTTCTTGACTGCCCTGCTTTATCTACTTCCTTTGGGAACTTTGGTATTCTCAAGTGAAACACTGGGATTTGCTCTGGGTGTTGAATGTTTTATAGGCATTTAAATGTACATTTGCTTTTGGGGTCATGAAACAGAGTGAACGTGGTAGTAAACAGCCTGTTCACAGGCTAGGACAAGTCTTTAAACTGAAATTGGGTGGGTTTAGATTAGATTTAAGTTAGATATATGGAAGAAATTCTTTGCTGTGAGGATGGTGAAAACACTGGACCAGGTTGCCCATAGAGGTTGTGGAAGTCCTCTCTCTGGAAGTGTTCAAGGATGGACTGGAGGATGCTTTGAGCAACCTGATCTACTGGAAGGTGTCCCTGTCCATGGCAGAGGGGTTGGAACTAAATGATCTTGTAAGTCTCTTCCAACCCAAACCAATCTATGATCCTATGAGCCTATGATTGTGTAAACTATGACTGTGTTTTTCCAAATTGGCTAACCAGCTGAATGATTGGAGCTATTCATCAGCAATAACTTTTGCAATGCTTTTTATTACAGTGTCGCCATATTCACAGGCAGGATTGAAAATGCATTTACATATTATTCTCGATTCTGTTTTTCTCAAGGTTGGCGGAGAAAATGAAATGTCGAAGCAATCCAATCAGTCCCAGTGCTGTTGTTTGTTTTATTAAAATTCATGGCCTACCTTACCCTTTTTGTAAAGCAGAAAAGCTATGACAGCTCTATCAAAGGCAGATAAAATTCAGAATATAGGAGTTTTAATCTCTATTTCCTTTTCCTTTTTTTTTCTCCTAAACTGACTGTGAAATGACGTGCATCTCTTCCGTCTTCCATCTCACAGTGTGTTTTATCTTCACAACAGCAACAACAACATCTCAATGACTTTTGGAGTAGAGGACCCAGTGTGCTGAACCATTCTGACCACCTGCCAGGTCTGGGAAGCAGATATCCACCAGTAACTTCCCGTAAGAAAGAACCACAATACATAACTTAAGTTTTGTGCTGGATGTCTTGTGGGTTGCTTTTTTGTTGGTTTGGGTTTTTTTTATTTTTTTCACTCCAGTTTCCTACCTTTGATATTTCGTAGTTGTATTCTCCCGAGGAAACAGGAACTAATAGTTAGGATCCTCTGTTTTTCCCAGTCTCTTTGAGCTTGGACATTATCACAGCCTAAGTCTAGGTATATAATCACCTTCTCTTAGTTTGCTCCACGATAATACAGTCTATGTCTTTACAGACTGTTTCTTAGCTCTGGGAAAACATGCATGGTGACAAAATTGGGATCACCAAGACAACTTTATAAAAGCCATCTGATTTATGGCCTCTTTGGGACTTACCTCTTCGGGCTCGGATTGATTTTCTTCTAAGAGCAGGACAGTTCCTCCTGATGGATCAGCAGGAATTTCTCACCTACTCCTTTGGTGTGAATTCCCTGCGCAGCTGAAGCATCCTCAGAAAAGAAGCATGTACTCATGTGTTTTACATAGCAGCACTGATACAGTGGCTGCAAGGAATCTGATCTGTGGCTGTGCCAGGCAATCATATCACCTCAGGCAGAACCAAGGAAACACAGAAATGCATCAGGTCTTAAGGCCTATATTCAGATTGTTTCTGATAGCTGCTGAGCTGGTGTGAAAACTCACGGCCCACAAAACACAACACAGTGTGTAGGCAAGACATTCTGGTTTGAGAAATAGAGCCCTAAAATACCATAGATGGACCATCCAAGAAAGACACTGAAGTTCTGGAGAGTGTCCAAAGAAGAGCAACAAAGTTGGTGAAGGGTCTTGAGAACAAGTCTTATGAGAGGTGGCTGAGGGAACTGGGGTTGTTCAGCCTGAAGAAAAGAAGCCTTAGGGGAGGCCTTCTCTCTCTCCACAACCTCCTGAAAGGAGGTCCTAGCAAGGTGAGGGCTGGTCTCTTCTCCCAAGTAACAAGTCATAAGATAAGAAGAAATGGCCTCAAGTTGCACCAGGAGATATTTAGATTGGATATTAGGAAAAACTTCTTCACCAAAAGGGTTGTTAAGCCTTGAAACAGGCTGCCCAGGGCAGTGATGGAGTCACAATCCCTGGAGGTGTTTGAAAGATGCGTAGATGTGATTCTTCAGGCCACGGTTTAGTGGTGAGTTTGGCGGTGTTAGGTTAATGGTTGAACTTGATGGTCTTAAGGATCTTTTCCAACCCAAATCAGTTCTATAATCTTAGGAAGTTAACATAATAGATAGGGGAAGTGTCTTCTCAAGACCATCAGCAGTCACTCCAGAGATAGACTGCAGTTCAGCTGAAGCCTAGCTTCCTCTCAGGAGACGTTCCTGTTGAATGCCAAAGGGCTCAGAAGCCTTTCCAACATGTTCCTGGATCTACAGACTCTGTATGCAGTGAATGCATGAGCACCAGCAAGATGTTTCCAGCTGTCATTATCTTCAGTTAGGATGCTGCTGCCCTGCTCCTGTTGGCTGATGATTTATTAAGAGCTATTTATGCCTGAGCCAATATTTCCTTCTGTTATCCTATCTATTTGCAGTGTCCTCTGCCGCTTCACTAGATTGCTTTGATTTATGATTCATGCTATTTTATTTTCTTCAGAGTTCGGCTATATTCATTTATGTTGCCCTGAAGAGCCGATTTGCAAATGTACCAGCCCCAGCAACTTCATCCAGGCCCCCTCCCTGCCTGCACCCAATATCGTCTCCTTCTTTTGAATAAGTCATTGCTTTTATAGAGAGTATTAAATTTTCATAAGAATTTTTCATATAAGACCCAGTGTGGGGGTCATTAGTAAACATCTCTCACCTGTTAATGGGGATGATTTGAATTTCTGCAGTGTTTCTGTTCATAGGCAAAGGTCTAATCAAGACATTCATAAAAAATAAGCTGTTGTAATTAATTTTATTTAATAGGAGAGAGGAATGCATTGTTATGTAATTTTATTAGACTAAAATAAATTTATAGACTTTGAATAAAACCCCTTTTCCGTTGTCTCACAGAATATGCAACAACCCTTGCTATATGATCTGGAAAGAAATTCTAGGGCACTGAGACCAGAGAGGCAGCAAAGACTCATTCCCTGCAGCCATTTCCCAATATATATCTGGACTATTTTAAATATTCTAAGCAACAGCACCCCTTTCCCTTCCTTTCCTCAGCCTTGTGGGTATTTCCACTCTGACTCCATCTGTCTCCTTTCCTTTTATGCCACTTAGTAGCTGCTCCCTGGTTCCATCATTCTCTATAATGTCTCTGATGAGCAAGTCTAAAGGGTATTGGTGGAGTTTGATCATGTGGGTCTCCATTACCATGCACTTATTCTACCAGATAATAACTGAACCTTTTTAACTCAAATGAGAGGTCTGTGCTGTACTGAGGGCTTGACTTAACGTTGCATGATGGAGAGAGAAGCTCCACCATAGTCCTTGCCTCGATTATCAGAGGTGTTGGAGGGGTCTTTTTTCTTCTGATACTGCATTGCCATGGTTGGTCTTTTTGTGATCCTTGCTGTCATACACAGGGCAAGAACATCGGAACACTGAAATCAGAACAGAGAGACTGTGGAGTCTCCTTCTCTGGAGACATTCAAAACCCATCTGGATGTATTCCTATGTGATCTACTCTAGGTGATCCTGCTCTGGCAGGGGGGTTGGACTAGATGATCTTCAGAGCTCCCTTCCAGCCCCTGACATTCCGTGATTCTGTGAAATTCTCATGGATATGACCACTATTTGCCTGACTTTCTCATGACTCCGCCTGGAATCAAAAAGTTTGTCTGGCTTGGAAATACTACACTCCTGGTAGTAAACTAAGGAGAACTTACACCAGTGGGTGGCACAAATCAGCTCAATTATTTATTGTCCCTTCCTACCATACGATTGTAGACATTCCATCACTCACTTGGATTGCTGGTTTCTACTGCTTTGCCACACTTCTCCCATTCCCATGAGCAAAAAAAAACTTCATGCTGCTCCACTGTATGCTTTTCCCATGGCCTGTACTGACTTTCCCTACTAAACAGCTGTGCTATGCTCCAAGTCTCTGGCCATCTTCTTGCTCATTCCTCTCACCTCCCGTACATGACAAATGATTGTGTCATCCTTCCACTCTAGGATCCTGATCTGTGTGACAAAGAGTTTCTAATCTCACCCCATTGTTCATCTCTTTCTCCCCTTAATCTCCATCAGCTCGATGTGTCAACAGTACTTGCTCAAAATCACTTAGCTCGCACGAAATTTATTTAGAATTAATCAGAGACAATTTGAGGTGTTTATTAAAGCGGTAACAATCTCAGTTTGACCTTGCAACAAGATTTCTGTTTCAAAGAAACAACTTCTTTTTTTTTTTTTTCTTTGCCTGACAGGGATTTGAAAAACTTTCATTAGGGAACTAACGAAGGTGAAACCAGCTGCTGCGCTTCAAGGAATTGCCAGAGACAAATTCCGCTTAACAGACTTGACATTTTCTCTGTTCCTTTTTCTTTGTTTGAGAGGGGAACACACAAACCTTGCAGGAATCACTTGCCCAGATCCCGTCCGAGCTGAGAAAGGGGGTGTTGGATTCCCTCCCCTAATCTCACACCAGAAGAGAGACAGAAGAAGAGAAGTGGTAAGACCAAGGTCACATAGAAATGCAGTTCTGATTCTCCTTCCTTGCTAAACCATTTGCAAATGGGAGCAAGGCTTGGATGCCTCTCTGATACTGAAGATGTGCTCATTAAGCTGGGATGCTTTTACCAAGAGACACATAGAGTGCTCCTGGAACCAGAGACACAGACTTTAGATATTTCCTTTTTCAGATGAATGTTTACCCCTCAAATAATAATAAAAAAAATAAAAATAATAATAAAAAAAAATAGGGTATAGCTCTATAGCTCCAAACTACAGAGGATTCTTGCACCCAACTCTGGACATGGGCTCTGATGAATTAGTCCTGTAGAAATTGCACCCCTCAACTCAGCAGTCACAGTCAGTGGTTTTACTGTCAATGTCTATTTTTCCCTCTTTCATTTACCTAAACCTAAGCAATTCAGAGCTGTTACAGATTTGAACAACCCCACGTATTAATTCGGGTCCAATAAGTTGCAGACCCAGTCTATATATATGAGGCAGGTGGTTTGCCACATTCAAAGCAAACACAAATTGAAAATCGAGTCTGTCTGTTCTACTGGGAACGACTGCTCCTTTTCAGACCTCAGCATCTGCAAAGACCTGTCTTTCCGGGAGTGCAGAAAAGCTTTCCTAGCTGCCAAGCCACTTGGCAGCTCCCTGTCAACCAGAGACGATTAAACATCTCTTGTTAACAGCTCTTTACTGCTACGAGAGTCTCAGCGCAAGGCACAGATCAGCCAGCTCTCTAAATGAAGCAGCAGCTTGCTCAGAGCCACTGACCCCACGCTTCCAAAACCATTTCTTCTTTAATCAGTCTTGTCAGAGGCGACTGACTCTTCCAGGGAGATATATGAGCTTCAGTCATCGCCATCCACGATTCCCTCACTCCCCATGTCTCCACCTCCTCCATCCAATGTCTCCACCTCCTCCATCCAAGGGTTCATCCCTTCTCGTATTCGGAATTAAATGTTCATCAATCAAGAGGGTAAGATGAATGCAAGCTCCTGATTACACTATAGGCAGAAATTTATTAAGTCCCACCAAGTCTCTACTCCAGAGGACAATACATCAAATCCTACAGAAATTCTCTTTTGTTCTACTAGCTCAGGGTTTTCCAAACTCAGGGACTTCTCCAGAGACATCAAGCCCTTGGCTTAACTCAGGCCTTTATAATAAAGTGCAATTCTTCCAAACAAGAAGCAGAAAGGCAGCCGTTTGACCTAATGCTGAACCTATACAGCACCACTTAGAGAGAACAAAGAAGAAATTTGTCCCCAAAATAGTATTTTCTCCAAATTCCCAAGTAGTTTCAGGAAAAGTGAGAGTGTTTGGGATAAGTAATTAATTTCCTAGGCAAAAATAATTTCCTGACTTTTCCTTCACTTATGTTTAGCCCTTGTATCCATCTCTTTATCTTAAACAAGCTAAGCAAATTGCATAATAATATGTTCTAGGAGAGAAAGAGCTACACACTGTAGGAAGATGGTGAAGAAGGGAAAAAGAAATTAATAATACACACTTAAAAGTTTAAACTTGCTGGATCAAAGAGGTCCGAGACAGTTACTCAGAACACAGTAATAAAGTGCTGAAATCTTTCAGTGTGGCCACCTGACTTCATTAACATCTGTGATAAACATCATAATTAAAGCACGAACAGGCAGAATACGAGGAGGGAGGAGTGGCACTGAAAGCCTGTTTCATGCCACAGCAGCACAAGGATGTCTGAACCGGCGGAAGCATCATGTTCACCACCAAACCACGTGCCAAGAAAGATCCTTGGGAACTCAGGGAGCAGCTCTGCTGCATCACAAGCTCTCCACTCCTTGAAAATTGATTATGCAACTGAGATTTATAAATTAACCCATGAACGGTTTTTGTTTGCGCACAAATATTCCGCCGGACTGTGTAAATTAAAAGTTTATGTACGTGTGGAGTTATCTCAGTTGGATTTATACTTCACCAATCTCATTTGCATAAGTCAGAGATTGTAATGACTTACTCAACTAAGCATGCCCGTGCAGTTAATTACTTTTTTCCAAATGAAATGCTGAAAATTATTTCCCAGCAGAGAAAGGCAATTGCTCACCCTAAGCAACACAGGATGCTGTTGGCTTTAAAACAATTAATACGAAATTAATTTCAACAGACCGCTGAACCATATTTAGTGAGCAACACGAAGCATAATGTGATCAAGTACAGCAGCTCAATTGGCAAGTCCACTTCTCTGCCGTCTCTCACCAGGAAATTCTGAAATTAAGAAAGACATGAAGCACTGTAGTGTTTAGAAGACAGAAGATCTGGGCAGGTTAGAGGGGAAATCAGAGCCCTTGGGAGAACAGAAGTTTTCTTTGGATATTACAAACTCAGAAATTAGCAAAGGCAGATTCCTCATATTCCAACTTCATATTCCCACCACAGAGAACGGGGTGGGAAATATTCCAGGGCTTGAAGAGGACAGAGTAAATACTGTGTCCTGTCCAAAAAGTCAAAATAAAATAATGTCACAAGCAAAGGAGATGACATGATGCTACCAGTCCAGGAGTGGGCTGATCATTTTGAGGCATGTGCCCACCTTTGTGTAATAACTGAGATTTAGTGGTGGTTTGATCTGAATTAGATCGGTCTAGAATATTGTGCTGTCTCTCCTGATGGGAATGTGAATGGTAAGATGCTCATGTCTTTGATCTGAGAAAAGCATCCAGCAAAATAAAGCAGAATGTAATAATTCTTTAGCAAAACCTGGCAGAGCTAGTTACTGCCCTTTCTCTCGTACTACGTGTCAGCTCTTCTATGTCTTGTGGGTTTTTAACAGAGGATTCTAGGAATTACTCAGTAGATGGATATCTCTGTGTTTTCCAGTCCAAAGATGGTGGGTAGTTGGTTGGGGTCCCTGTAACTTCTGGCAGAGTTACACCAACCTCAGAGTCTTTTCTGTTTCAGTCTGAACTCAAATGAATTTCAAAACTGCCAAATCTGCTTTGAACAGATTGATCTTTCTCTGCTCTACTCAGATTTCAAGCAATATCATTTGGAACTATTACAGAGCCTGCATCACCCCCACAGCCTATTGAAACCTGTCGTTGCCTCAACCAGAACATATTTGAACTGAAGAAAATATTAGCTTGTGCCCTGCAGGCACTCAGACACTTGTGAGTGAGGCTTTATACCACAAGGCAGGTTTTCTACAGTGAATCCAGTTCCAGCAGGCTTAATAGAAAAAAAGCTTTAGACTGGGGGAGATGCACAGAACACAGCGATCCACACAGATGCATAGCTGCAGCCACAGCACACTCAAGCCAGACTGCAAAATTTGCAACAGGAGGTACAGAGACTATTCTGATCTCTGTTGGCGTAGTTTCGTTTTCCTGAACACCTCAGCATGGGCAAGCTGGGTAAGAAATCTCTACTACAGACAGGGAGTCAGAGAACAGAGAATTGCTCTGTGATCCAAAGGTCTTACAGCTCCACTCCACCAAATTGTCAATAACTTCCAGATTAGACACGTGAGGCTGCGACTTCCTCTTTAGAAAGTGCTTCTCAGATAGACTGATTTTTTTTTTTTTTTTTTTTTTAATGCACGGATTATCACTTTAATTTCCATGAGGTTTTTAATCTGAAATTTAATTTAGGAGATTTTGTCAAGTGATTGCTAAAATTTGTTCTGCTGGGTGAGCTCAGAGGAACGCCTGTCTTCCAAAAATACATCTCTTGGCTTTCATTGTAAAAAAAAAAAAAAAAAAAATCAGAAATATTCCTGTGACACCCATCTAGACACTTCAGATCCCTGAGAGCCACAAGGAGCCTTTTATCCTTTCTTCTCTGTGGTAAAAGGACCCCAGTGGAACGACAAAGGGCTTTCCCCAACAAAACTGCAGGAATGGCTTTCAGGCCAAGGTGCAAGGCTGTAAAGCCTGGGAAAGACTGTAAATCCATCAGTGCACAATGGAGAATGAGGGCAGACAGACTGGACAAACCAAAGGTCCGTCTGGCTCAGCATCCCATCCTTGAGAGTGATCAGTGGTAGATGCTCAAGGATGGATTGTGAAGGCCAGACATGCTAAGAGATATCCAAAAGGCACAGGGCGATATCACACAGAGATCCTGCTTTGGGACCTAAAAACCACCTTGAAATTAGCATTAATGAACTCAGACACAACTCCCTGTGCAGTAAACAGCTTTCTGGGGTAGCAAAATATTTATGGTTCTCAACACAGACTTTTGTGGTGCTGAAGAGCTGGCAAGTCAAGCTGGTTTCTTTTGCACCCAAGGAAGAGGCTGGTGTGAGTGGGACATGCTTCTGACATAACAGCAGTTAATACCACCTCACACCCTTTTGCTTTCACTCCTCTCCCTCCCCATCAGGAGCAACCCCTAACCCCTTCCCCAACCCTGCTATGTTGGGCTCTCCCAATGGCTCCACAGCTTTCTTCTGGTTCTGGCTTCAATCCCTTCCCTGCCTGTTTCAGGAATGACCTGCTGCCAAGGTTGTTCTGATTCTTCAGGT
This sequence comes from Trogon surrucura, assembly GCA_020746105.1. Lineage (NCBI taxonomy): Eukaryota > Metazoa > Chordata > Aves > Trogoniformes > Trogonidae > Trogon > Trogon surrucura. The sequence continues at coordinate 2,150,329 of CM036619.1, read as the reverse complement.
GCAGAATCTGATTTTGCTTGCACTTTCTGCAACCTTTTAGCCACGTGTGACTAATATGAATGCAGGTAGTTAAAAAATGTCTGGATTACATCAGCCCAGTGGTGTAACACTCCTGCAAAGCTAAGATGAGACTTGCAAGAGCTCTGCCGGGGTGATATTTTGGTGCATTTAACTTTTCAGGATGCTGTATCATTTTGTTCACATCGGATATCTTGTATTCTCATTTGCTATTTATCTTTTTAAAGAAAAAAAAAAAAAAGGCAATCAAAGGCAAATTTGAGCGATAGCAGGATGTTTCCTTCCCATTACGTGGAAATTGGAATGTACTTGGAAGAAATAACTGCAGGTGCAGAGCTTCAGCTTCTCCCATCAGCTCCTCCAGAAATGCACCTGGAGGCACTTCCATGACTCTCTGAACCCTTTCTCGAGTTAGCACAAGTTTCTCAGTTTGGGAGATTATGGTTTGGGATCCTATTTGCACAGCTCTCAACATCTTTTATCTTAAGCTTCTTAGGAAGTGGTTTGTTTAATATTTGCTGTTCCAAACCAAACTAAGTGGTCTATTCCTATATGATTTTTCTTCACTTCCCTCCCAAGATTACCACTGAAAGAAACTATACAAGAATCTGAGAATCCTTTTTCTGCATGGAGAGGCAAGAAATCAGGTTGCTGAGTTTATTTAAATATACTGGATTTTATAAACTAACCAAATAGTCCATTTTTCTCCCAGGAACTGTTCTTTCTTAATATTGTGCAGGAGAAACTCAAAATCTAGTAGGAAGGGTATCAGATTTCCTGTTAGCAGCACTTACCAAGATGGTCTGGAAAAAAATTTCCATTGTGGACTGAGGTGTTATCTCTTTAAAAACCTTGATAATTAATTGACATATCTGGAAAATTCCTTTTGTAATCAGAAGTCAGGAAGAAGAAGTCCTGGGCTGGAGAAAGTGTCATACATATGCAAATTAATAGGCAAATTAGAAGTATGGAGCAGAGGAATTGCACGACCTTGAGAGGTATCAGCCTCCCTTAATCTACATGCAAAAGGAAGTTTAAAGTCCTTGTTACTCAAAAGTTATTGCAATTTTCCCTACCCTGGGTATGGGTGTTGATAGAATCACAGACCCTAACACCACCAGAGAACTGAAAATCAAAGAAAATCACATTTTGCAAGTGATACGCTGTTTCCCAAGCTATTACCAAGAAGTTACTCATGCTGTTATATCATAATTAAAGAACATTGTGGATTTCAAGCTTGGTTTGCTGATTTAGTCAGTTGGGTTTTTTTCACTTTCTTCCTGCTATCCTCCCATCGTGAAAACCCTGGAAGTAAAGACAGGGATCAAGCTGTTGCTCACGTTTCATACTCAAGGTCACATATTGGCTGACATTGACTTTTCCACTTAAACATCCATATATGTGAAGAGAAATATACCCTTAATTCTAACACCAAAAACAAATCTTTTATTGTCTATATCACCATTGTGTTAAGTTCTTCAACAAAGGCACTCCCCTTATAGAGGGTATTAATATTTCTAAGCTACCCTTGAATACAAATAAAGGGAATACTATCCCATTGGTTGTTGTGGTTAATTGATTTTTTTCCCATCTGCTTGGAACTGAGCGCTCATCTGAGACCTTCCCAAGCCTAGAGGTGTTCAATGGCCCATCTTCACCAAGAATAATCCCATCTTTAGTGTTCAGCCTTGATATGGTCCCCGAAGATTCAAATTTCAGATGAGTATGAGCCAAGAATGGCTGCAACTCACCGGCATTCAGCTTTGCTCAGCTTGGCAGGCAGGTTTGGTTGGGATGAATCTAAGAACAGTCGGTGCATCCTTATTTTGCAAAATCCCTCCACTTCTACGTGTCAAGACCAAGAGCAGTTAACTGGGAGTCTGGTGTTCAGAGGCATCATTCCCAGACACATCAAACAAAACCAGCTGCCTCTACTCAGCATTTAGGCAGCCAGGACCACATCTTACCTGGCTTTGCCAGCAGAATAAATTCCCTTGCAAAATGTTGTAGTAGTACACTGCTGACTTGGAGGGAATATCTTTCATCCAGGCATCTATGTGGCCTGAAACTCTTTAGTCTGCAGAGCAAAAAATTATAGAGTTTCTCTTGTTGGAGTGGAGGTTGTGACATATTGGCAGTCTCAGAAGAAATATATTTAAAGTACAGTATATTTAATAAAGCAGGTTATATCCAGAACTTCTGAGAGCGAGAGTACTGGGTCTCCTCAGTGTGTGGTTGTGTGTGCTTGTATGCAAACATATACATTACTACTAGGAAACAATCAGCCCCCCTACCAGAAAAGAAATTTACATTTTTCTTAGAGTAAATCAGGTCAAAAATACAAAATAATGATCCTGTGGACCAGGAATCCTTCGCATGTTCAGAGGTGGATGGGATCAAACTGAATTTTCATTTTAAAATGTGTTTTTCCATCTTGGCTTGTTACAAAGTCTTTTTATTCTTTGTACATGTATATTTTTCTTCTTATTCTTGCTCCATTGACAAAACATGCAGTCATTTCAGCCCTGCAAATGGAGTTTTGGTGTTTTTTTCTGGGCACAGCTCCACTGGGTGTTGCAGCATATAAAAAATTATCTTGCCCACCATTTTTCGCAACGACAAAAACTGCCTTTTTCCCACCTGCCATTTCACCGCTGACAGATCGACATGTTTTCCTGCACAAACAGGTTCTGCCTTGGGACATTCAGCCCAGCTCAATTCCAGGGTGACTAGTAGCATTTTCACAGCTCTAACACAAATGTAGAAATGCATGGTGCTGGAAGAGCAGCTCTATTGCTTCTGCTACAACATATACTCAGGTCAGTATATTTAAAGCAGGTCAGCATGAAAATTGCTTCATTGCAACTTATGTGGAGGATGAAGTCTGTATATTGTGGTAGTCTGAGTCTCACAGGAATGATGTTGTGCAACGAGTCTTATCTTTACCTAGAAGAGCTGGTGAAAGTATTCACCATCTGTGATGTGTACTGAGAAAAGCAGAGATTTTCCTGAGTTTCATGACAGCATCTCCCTCATTTGTAAGGAAAAATGCTATCCCATACTATGTATACATCCAATCAGTTAACGCTGTCTCCTGTGAAAGGTAGCAGCTTTTAAAAATTCATCCATCCAACATTTTAATCTCATCTGCAGATGCAAATTAGACTTTAATTGCCCACCAGCTCAACTGATCATTGAGATACCCATCAAATTGGATGTACCAGGGAGGTACAAATGATTACACAGTAGAGCTGTGCCTCATTTCTGTTAATGGGAGATGAAATATGCTTCACAAAGTCATTTCTTGCCCATCAGTTCCCTGCAGGGTTCTGGCTGAATCCTGCTCACTTAGACTCTTCCAGTTCTCTTAACTCTTTTGGTTCTTGGTGCATGAAATCATGTGTGCTGGGTTTCCTAGTCATTGATGATCATCAGCTCCCTGACATGACAGTTCTTCTGCATCATATAATAAGACACAGCTCTGGCTTAGCCCAAGAAATACATCCCACAGAAGATGCCCTGGGACATCAGGAGGAGATTAATATGATGTGTGAGATAACATCATCCCCTGTACGATGGCCATGATCAGTGATGTTCCTGGAAGCAGTTGTCCTCCTAAGCTCTTGACCTCTATTTCCAACTGATACTCTTCTAAGAAGGAAATACAAAGGTGAGTGGAGCACAGAGGCAGCAGGAGGACAGGAGAGAGCAGCCAAAACTCAATTACCTGTTTATTATCCCTGAGAGTTGATGAAATTGTTGTAATACCAACCGTGCTTTTTAAAACCACTCTCCCAGCTGTCAAGCTATTGAACGAGGGTGAAGGTGTGTGGAGGGCGTGAGGCTGCTGCACAGAGTTAAAAGCCAACGCATTTAACACAACATAAATCATCAGCGACAGCCTGCAGCCTGGTAGACCCTTTCATCATAGCTTTCAAAGCAATTAACAAAGAGTGGTGAGTGAACAGCAAAGTCAAAGCACAGGAGAGGTGAAATCAGTGGTTGCGTGGAAGTCACAGTTCGGTTCAGGAACGGAGACAAAAGTGGCAGCTGTTCATTCTGACTAATAGCATGGATCTGTTGCAACTTCTTCACCTCCCCTAACCAGCCATGGGGCCAAGCTCTACAAAACAGCCTGAAGTGGATTCAGGGCAGCAATGATTTATAAGCATGACTTTGTCGGATATATTCTTGCAAGGTTCTATTCCTGTCCTTATGTTCAGACGGAACAGAAGCTCCACTGCATGGACAAATTTCCCAGAAGTCTGGACATTTCTGTAACAGGTGTGGAATGGTGTTTCCCTTCACTCCAGATGAAGATTTTACCAATACCTTAGTTAAGGGTATGTAGTGATAGGACAAGGGGTAAAATTGTGTGATCTTACAAGAGGGAAGAAATTCTTCACGATGAGAGTAGTGAGGCACTGGAACAGGTTGCCCAGAGAAGTTGTGGAAGTCCCCTCCCTGGAAGTGTTCGAAGTCAGGTTGGACGGGGCTTTGAATGACCTGGTCTAGTGGAAGGTGTCCCTTCCCATGAAAAGGGGTTTGGAATTAAATGACCTTCAGAGGTACTTCCAATCTAAACTATTCTATGGTTTTATGATTTTGTGATTCTCAATTCCCGAGCAGATTATGTTTACTTCTCAGGCAGATGGCAATTGTCTTTCGCCATCACCAGGGGACATGAGCATTTCTAAAACTGGAAGGGAAAACAGGTAACTGGACACAGGAGAGTCATTTGACTCTAACATGGGAAGTTTTAAACCAGAGTAATCCCCAGAGAGAGCAATAAAAAGGAAGTTCCCTTATATCACATCCCGAGAATAGCAAAGGAACACTCCAGATAACCTGGAAAGTGCCCTGGTTTATCAGCTCAGTTTGGAGGAAATGCTGCATCCCTCAGGGATACAGTTTGCTAGTATAAAGTATGTGCCTTGGTATTTTTTGTATTTTTTAAAACCTGTGTTTTTATAAACCTTTGTAACTCTGGTGTCTATTTTGGACATTTTATGTGTTCTAAGTGTAGCTTAACTTGGATTTTAAAGGCCACTGGCAGCAACAAAATACTCTGATGCTGTCGATGTGTTTGTTCTTACTGTCTAATGAGACAGTCTGGGCATGATTTAGAGCACCCAGAGACAAATGAGATGTCTCAGGAATATCTCCTGTCCTCCAGGCACTGAACCTGGCTCATACCAACTTAATTTGCGTGTCACAAGCTCTTGGGTGTCCAAGCTGGGACCTGGTAGCTATGCCAAGACATCTGAATCACACCCTCAGGAAGAATTATGTTTCCAGCTAATCTCTCCATATTACTCATAAGTATATTTCATAACATTTGCCAATATAGAAAGTAGAAATCAATACAAAATAAATTTTTTTTCTGGGGTGTAGTTTTACCCAAGAAAAATCTCTAGCATGTAGCAGCAGCAGTTTGTTATACCCATGTATCCTCTAAACCTGCACGTGCTGAACGGTTTTTCAGTAAACTCCTTTTTTTCTACAGCGTGCTTACAAAGCTTACATTAATATCCTCTGCACTCAGAAAATAAGAGAAAGGAATGGCACAAAAATGATTCTGCTGGTGTCTCACACTCTCTCTTTTAAATATAAAGACCTTTCTCTTCTGTGATCCGAAGAGAAAAGGGGATTTCCCAAGCATATATGAGCCATGCCAGTCAACAACTGTATTTCCCATGACATGTTTCAGAGCAGACAGCTGAGCTGGGTGTTAGATTTGGGTATAAACGAATGATTGGGGCAGATGAAGGTCTGACTGGTGGGTGGAAAATGAATCGTTATTCAAAGCTGTGTTCATCGACAGCGGTCTTGAGTGGCTGCGAGACTACACTGCTGGCAGGAGTGTGGGTTGAATCTGAAAACTGTGAAGGTCCATTTCATGGTCAAAAGAGAGAAAGAGTGTCTCCAAATGGTTTGGAAATGTAACTTCAGAAATCAAGTAGTTGACAGGTTTGTTTTGCTTCTGGTTTTAGGTAATAATCTTTAATTTTCAGGGAAGGAAGATGTCAAAACCCTGTACATCTGGCTAGAAAACAAGTTCTTATGCTGCAGCAAATTATTTCAATAGCACAAAAAGAGGCCCCAGAATCAAATAAGGTTCCAGTAGAATCACAGAATCATAAACTGATTTGAGTTGGAAGGGACCTTAAAGATCATCTAGTTCCAACCCACTCACCATGGGAAGGGACACATTCCACTACATTAGGTCGCTCAAAGCCCCATCCAACCTGGCCTTCACCACTTCCAGGGACGGGGCTTCCACAACTTCTCTGAGAAACATCTTCCACTGTCTCACAGCCCTCACAGTAAAGAAGTATCCAGGTAGGTTTCAACACACTGCAAACAGATTTTGCTGTGATAAAACCAGCTATCAAGTAGGTTTAGATAATCACCCCAGAACAAAGTTATTCCCAAAGTCTTTCATAGTGCTCTAATTCTCATTCCTAAACCAGAAGACCTACCCTAAGCAGAATGCTGTATAACTTCATTTACAAGTACTGGTACAAGTACTGATATTTCATTTACAAGTACTGGTACATTTTACAAGCCTGAGAGAACTGCAAGGTGAATTAGCCTAGAGCCAACCACAGGTCAACTCACTTACTCTGTCTTCACACCACATGCATTCGTGTCCAGAGCAAGGGCAAAGCTCGTGTGGTCAGCACAGGATCTCAGTTTCCTAAAACCCAGCACAGATTATTTCACAAGTGGGGTCCCCCAGGAGTCTATATAAGGCCTGACACTCTTTAACATCTTCATAAGTGATCTGGATGATTGGGATCAATATATCCCGATGAAATTTGCTGATGACGCCAAACTGAGTGGGGAAGTAGACACTTCAGAAATCACTCTGCAGGAAGAACTGGAAAAACTGGAAGAGTGGGCTAACAAGAACGTTATGAAGTTCAACAAGGACTAGTGTCAGGTCTTGCACCTGGGAAAACATAAACCAGCAGTGCAGCACAGGCTGGGATCTACCCAGCTGAGGAGCAGCTCTGTGGAGAGGGACCTGGGGGTGCTGGCGGACAACAACCTTGATATGAGTGAACAGTGTGCTGCTGCTGCAAAGAAAGCCAGCCAGATGCTGGATTGCACCAACATGAGCATTGCCAGCAGAGGTAAAGACGTCGATATCCCACTCTGCTCGGTACTGATCAGGCCACTCCTGGAATACCGTGTTCAGTTTTGGTCCCCTCTATACAAAAAAGATGTAGTCAGGCTGGAGAGGGTCCAGAAAAAGGCCACCAAGATGATCAAAGGTCCGAGAGGTCTGCCAGATGAGGAAAGGCCGAGAGAAATGGGTTTGCTCAGCCTGGAGAAAAGAAGACCTAGATCTTGTGACTGTGTTCCAGTGTTTAAGGGTGTCTATAAAGAAGATAGAGACTCCGTTTTTACAAGGATCACACAGAGAAGATGAGGGGTGATGGGTACAAATTACTCCTGGGGAAATTCTGATTGGACACAAGAAGAAAAATCATCACAATGAGAACAATTATTGTGGATAATCCCCCAAGTGAGATCGTGGAGTCCCCAACATTGGATGCTGTTTAGATTCAGCTGGAAAAGGTGCTGGGGCATCTTATCAAATAGTGCTTTTGCCAAGAAACTTCGGACCAAATGATCCTTGATGTCCCTTCCAACCTGTTACCCTATGATTTTATGATTATCTGCCATCCAGTTCCTCCTGCTCCCTTGCTTCTGCACACGAGGGCAGAATTGGTATTCTCCCTGCAATCCCACAAGAGGGATGATGGCAGTAAAAGCGATCCTGTCCCGTTTTACCACGGCCTCTTTGCATATTTCCTAGAGAAAAAAAATAAAATGCCAATTAAAAAATATTTAAAGCCCTATTAAAAACAACTTACTAGCTTGCTGGGGGATAAAAAACAACATTGGATATATTTCATGGCCTGTGAAATATACAGCACTGTCCAGTGGGCACTTGAGTTCTGCTATAGTAGCTCCTGTTTAGAATGAATCACCAACTGGTGCTATAGATGATCTTGGTTAATTACCCCCTGTTGACACGAAGCAGAGCAGTTGTTGTAATTTTATGAAGCACAAACTGTGCTGGTAATAGTAATAATTCTGCCACTAAGCCTTAACTTTATATCTTCATGGGTGAGAACACTGTTGAACAGAGATATATGGCAGGACGGGTGAGAGAAAAGATGTGGGGAAAACTGATGCCCATAAAAACTTCCACAAACTCCTTAGAGTGCCTGAGGTCCACAATGCAATAGAAAGAGCAGAATTTCTCTGAAAGGAGTAGTATAATTTAATGCATAATGAACTTCAGAAAGTAAAAGTGGACCTGGGCATTCACTTATCTGCCTCCAAGCACGTAGCTCAGGACTGTGATTGCCATAGACTTTATCTCTGAACAGTTGAGAGAAACAGTTACCCAAGGGACTACTCAGTCTCCTAAGGTCCAAATCACTCTCTGAAGCTAGTTAGCTCCTCATTGTCTGTAGGAGCAGCCATATCTCATTTAGCTGCCCTGGTCCTGTAGGGTGAAACAGGACTTGAGGGACAGATTTGTTTTCATTTCACTGAACTTTCCTACCTCTACCGTTCTTCTACCGCTCCACCCCACCATGGGGCTTTGTTCATCTCATCTTTCTGAGTGTCACTGGGTGTTAAGAACTTTGAGGGGGACAGGATCTAGCACAAGAAGACCTTGTTCCCTGTTAGATCTCTGTATGTTTCTGTCACTAACACTGTGAAGGTTTCTCTGGGCAAGGATTCATCACAAATACGGGAGAGGAGCAAGGCCTCTCACAGACGAACTGCAATGCAAATAAAGGACAGGGTTTTTCCTAATCCATAAAGTCCGATGTCTATGTTTGAGCTGAATTTGGATTCACAGCTGAAGATTGAATTAAGAATAATAGGGTTGCAACCTTGTATAATCCATGTGTCCTTACTCCTCCTAGCAGTGTGAAAAAGCTTTTTCTCCATGGCTACAAGATTAGAGAATGGCAAGAGAGAAGGTGGAGCATTGAGGACCCCTGATCAACATCTCGGCACCTTGCATGGCTGTGCTAGGTAAAGCCTGCAAACCTTCCATCTTGGATCAATATCTTCCACCTTTTCTAATTCTCCTCCCTGAAGCCTTTCCTCCAGGTGCCCTTTAAAGCCTTGTTTTCCATCATGCAAATAGCAAGGCAGAGGGCTCCCCGTGCTTTCATCTTCCCCTGGTATCAGTCTGTCATCTGTCTGCAAGCTACACTTCTCCCTTCTCAGAAGCAGATGCTCTTCTGAAAGGTGTTGCTGCTCTTATCAACAGGTTTCCCATTCACTGGCAGGTTTCCAAGGAGAAGTTAGGAAGGGCTTCATCGTTTTCCTGGATTAGGCGAATTGGGCACAAGGATGGCTCGGAAATAAAAACTCTAAGGAGGAGTTAATAGCATTCTTACAGAGCTGCAACAATAAACCATTAGCGTGATGCTTAGCTCTGCTGTGTGCAAGTGTTACTTGTGCAGATCTTAAGACAGCTTCAGCAGGCTACTATATTCCTCTTGATATAAACCACTTTAATGTTAATAATGAATAAATGAATTAAAAGGAGTGGATTAAGGGAGAGGGAGAATGAATAACTGTGGTTTCATAATTTATTTTTCGTAATGAGAAAATTAATTTTTGCTGGAAATCTTTGAACTCAGAAAGCATCTGAAAATGGGAGGTACACTCAGGGATGATATTGCAAAGGACAGGCCCTACCTCAAACTTTTCCTTGTTCTCAGACTAGTGAAAAAGAGAATGGGACAAAGAGAGAATGAGACAGGATATCAAAGAAGATCTTGTGAGTCTGGGTCAGTTTTCTTAATATTTTTTCATAATGGTAATCCCTGTTGTCCTTCTTAAAATAATTCCTTTCTGACTTCTGTGTGCCACCTTACGAGACCAGCTGGTTACCATCAACACTGATTTACAGCTGAAGAACTCAATGCAAGATCAGTCTACCTATGAACCCGGCTGCAGAATATTGCAACGTCTCCTTTCCCCATCCTTACTATCCCCAAACCACTGGCAGATTAGAATCCATGGCTTCCTGAAAGCTACACATGGGGTGTTTGACTCCTGAACATGGGAGCTTCATTCCATGTGGCAACTAGAGAGAGGTTGTACATCATAATCCAGAGTGGTACATAATGAAAGAGCAGGAAACCTGTTTAGAAATCAACTAGACTGCAAATGCAGAGTAGGTCCTCGTGTTTTCCTGGTTGTTTCATGACCTAAACTCCAGTGACTTATAAACCAAGACAGCTAGCTCATGTGGAGACTGTAATTGGTAGATACTTGATGTAAGGAAAAGGATATTCCATCCAAAGCACAGAGAAATGACTACATTGTGTCTTTTGTTGTTAACATCATGTTGCTTTGCTCTCTCTCAGAAACGCAACAAGCGTCATAAAATCCTAGAAAGGCCTAGGTTGGAAGGGACCTTAGAGATCATATAATCCAACCTCCCTGTCACGGGCAGGGACGCTTCTCAACTAGATCAGGCTACTCAAGGTTCTGTCCAACCTCCAGGGAGAGGGCAGCCACAACATCTCTGGGCAATTTGTTCCAGAGTCTTGCCACCCTCGCACTGAAGAATTTCTTCCTAAGATCTAATCTAAATCTATTCTCCTTCAACTTAAACCCATTTCCCCTTGTCCTATCAGTGGACGCTCTTGTAAAAAGTCCCTCCCCAGCCTTCCTGTAGGTTCCCTTCAGGTATTGGAAGGCAGCTCTTAGGTCCCCCCAAAGTCTTCTCTTTTCAAGACTGAATAATCCCAGCTCCCGCAGCCTGTCTTCGTAGCAGAGGTGCTCCAGCCCCTGGATCATCTTTGTGGCCTCCTCTGAACACGCTCCAACAGTTCTATGTCCCTCTTATGGTGGGGACACCAGAACTGGGTGCAGTATTTGAGGTGGGGTCTCACAAGAGCAGAGTAAAGGGAGAGAATCACCTCTCTTGACCTGCTGGCTACGCTTCTCCTGATACATCCCAGGATGCATCAACAGATTATTTTTTTCTCCCTTTTATTGCACAGTCACTGCCAATGAGACAAGATATGCTGGGACAAAGTTCACACCCTTCCACACCAGCAGATTTGTGGGAATGCTGGTATCCATCATGCTATGACCACCACAGCAGAGGCAGACCCGTTTAGCGTGGCCTCAAGCCCCATGGGTTTATGCATGGGCCTGGCAAGGAGTTGCATGTCTTCAGAGCTGGGTTGCTGAGAAACTCTGTAGTGTCTAATCATGGGATTTAAGCACTTTGGGGCGCTGAGTTCTCAGTAGGTATGTCTTTCCTTGGTACAGCTGGAGCAGTCCTCTCTACCATCCTTCTGGCACATCTATTTCTAGCTCTGTGCTTGAAGCAGCTGCTGAGCCACCCTAAATAACAGCCTGTGATGTAAAGGAAAGAAACTAGGAGCCAGTTTTACTTAGTCAGCTGGGCTAGAAAGTATAACAGATACTGAAGACTGAGCTGTCTGCGGTGGGACAAGAAACCTCACGGCTGTGAGAAGGGGTCACCGTAGGAATCCCAAGAGCTCTAATCTCCTGGAACCTTTGAGGGCTCTAGAGAAGAACGCCTGGCCAAAAAAATTCAGAAAAAGACTTGTGAAAGTACAGAAACTAAGAGAAATTAGTGTCTCATGTTCACTGGCTAGTAGTCAGCTTAGTGGAATGTCTTTCCGTGTTTATCCCATGCTCATCAAAAAATGTTTATACTCTTCTGGCATGCACTGATCATGCCTTATGTCTCTGGTTTTAGTTCTCTAAAATGTAAGTTGCTCATAGGAATTTGCTGCTGATATAAGTATTAAAAATTTGTACTTAGGCAGTAAAATGTTCATGGCGTGGATCTGCACACCCAAATGGATTGCTGTGCAAAGGAAGAACTATCCCAAAAAAAAGCCAAGAGTAATGGACAGTAAATGAATGTCCAGGACAAAAAGAAACAACAAAACAAACTATGAGACAGAACAGCTTGAGGAGTATTGAATGCTAGTGACATGCCCAGTGTCACGGGGACAGGTCAACTGGTGCTTCTAAGGTGCTCTGATGTGATAAAGATGAGATCCCTCACAAGTTCAAAAGTCAATAAATTGCAATATCCCTCACCACTGACAGAGAATGTGCAAAACCAAATTGAAATTCAACACTTCTCATCCATAGGAAACTCCAGCTTTCTTAAGGAGGAAAATTCATTTCGGAGTGAAAAGTAAAATTTTGCAGAACTGCTGTCAGAAGGAGAGCTCCATATGCTGCCCCAGCCTACTCTTCCCTCATGTATTTTCAAATCTAGTTTTAATAACTAGAGTTTTAAGGATTTACAACACACGCACGCACACACACACACACCCGCCCCCCACCCCAGCCTCTTCAGTGCTTCCCAGAGCTCCCAGCTCCTCAAGGGATTGTGTAAAGTCTTCAGAGATTATGGACCAACCTCTCCAGCTTCCATCTGCACTACAGAAATGTCAACATATTGAAAACCTCCAACACAACTTATTAAAAGGGAAGGACTTTCATAAGAAGTGAAAAAGCTTTATTTTTGTGTTTATGACATGGAATACATATCCAAGCCTTTCTTCAGTCTCTGCTGGAGAACTTCCTGCAGACAGGATTTTGTTTGAACCTCTCATAAAAATGAATTCACACCAGGGCTGACTATTAATGTTGTTCAGGCATCTCAAAGGCTGGCGTTTCCCTTTTGAATGTTCTTGGCAACCTTATCATTCCCATAACAGGATGTTTTCACGTGATGAATAGGGAATATTATTTCAGGTTTGCAGTGCTGTGTGAGGATGGAAAGCATTCATATATGGCCTCATACAGAGAGCAACAAAGTGAGTGAAATTACTCTGGTTGACTTCCGAGTGCTTTGACCCAAGCCTTGAATCATAGCAGCTATAATTGGAGATAATCAAAATGTGGTTTTTGTTACTGGGCAGGGTATGTAGAAGCTTTAAAAAAATTCTCCTTCCAGAAAATAGTAGATGTTTCCTATTCTTCTCTTGTTAATACTTTGTTTTATTGCCAGAAATGTGGTGGAACAGGCTTTCTCCTTAAGTGAAAGAATTGAAAACTGAGATCAAGACTTGCAAGATGTTTTAATGGCACTAGAACCTGATGAAACAGATATTCCAGATATTGCTTGCTCTGGCCATATTCCCTCTCTCATATATGTCTTCATTCAGTAACATATTGAGGACTTTAAATGAGTATTTCATGCATGGCTGACATATCCTCAGAGAAAGTTGCCAGTAAAATTTTCTCTTACGTTGTTGTGAAGTACCACTTTTATTTTATTTATTTTTTTTTTAGTCTGCTTCGTGATGCTGGAAAGGTAACAGAATTAACTGGTGTATTTTATTAAAACCTTATCCTGGCATACATCTCATATTAAAGGAAAAATGTAAAACAGCAAAAGAGATGCTGATAAGAGATTAGTGGTTTTCCTAGTTGCATTTTGTTGTTGCTGTTTCTTTGTAGTCTAAACCACATCTACCCGTGAAGGTGGAACTCACCCCTTCCTAAACCAAACATGTAGAAAATGAAGAATTCTCCTACTCCTGGGTGAATAACGTCAATCCTCTAGAGTATAACCAAAAGTTCCCCTCATTGACCTGACCATGGATATAATCCTGTTGTCCTGAGAAATCTGGAGATAGACAAATGGAGAAGTGTCCTCTAAAGAAAACAATGGACCTTCAAGAAAGATCACAGAATTTGAAACATCTTTGTGAACATGGGCATTCCATCATCATCTCTGACAGCCTGCTGCCATGTAGACACCAAATAAATCCATTACAGGATGACAGCAGCTCCCTCACAATCCATCACTGTTTTCTTCCCTGAATCTGCCTTTCTTTGATCTTCCACCTCCATGTCCCCACCATGCTTCGTAGTTTATTAATGTCTTAGGTAGGATGATTCATCCCAGAGGAAGGCATCAGTCTGAGAATACATATATCAAAAAAAAAAAAAAAATAGTGCAAGCTGTGTAGCACTGGGTGGACAAAACATGGCAGAAGGGTTTAGAAAAATCAATAGGTTGTTGAAATTGTAATTGGGGGAACTTATTTGTTTTTAATAGCAATGTTATAAATCAAAAGTCCCAGCCTGAGAGATGGGTATCAGACAGGAGAGAAAGAGGAAAAATCAATTATTCTGGTGTCTTGATTCTCAGGTCACACATGGCTGCAGTTCAGTCATAATCTTTTCCTCATAAATTAACGCTTTTATCACTCCCAGGAATGAAAGGGATGAACATTGTGCTGGGCTGGATGGTGAGGGAGTCAACCAAAGCGATGAAGTGGGGATTCGTAGGTGAAATTGAGTAATATTGTTTGGTTTTATTTGATGAGGGAAGAAGGCTGCCTCACTTAAAGGATAATAATCCCTTTGGGCCATATGGGGACATCTACCTTATAGATTGCAGTGATTTGCTTTGACTCTCTGATCACCTGCTTATGTCAGGGTAGTTTCCTTCTGAGATATTTCTCAGATGATGATGGAGTCAGTCTCTGTCAACACCTATTCAGTTACAGGCACTGGTGAACTAGGAAATGGTCTGGAGGAGTAGATCTACATGGTTTTCAGGACAGGGGCAGTCTGACCTAGAAGACCAGATTCTTTTCCCAGTATCTGTGTTGTTTTTACCCAGCCATGCCCTCCAAAGCTTTCTTGCTCAGGGGCAGGGATAGGGTTAATACGTTCTTTTACTCATTTACCTGACTACAGTGATACTACTTCCATGTGATCCGGTCATCTTGGGATTCCCCCACATGGGAGTGGGGCTTAAGCAATGTTTCTTCTCATCCTAAGGTAGGCACCTACATTTGATCTGACAAATTGTGCCCCTAAAGGCCATTGGCTGTTTTGAATACTGCCCTATGTGGATATTTTCACTGCAAACACCAGAAAGATGAGGACCACTTTTCTGATGCCAAAGAATTTCAGGGTAGAGGTCTCCGGTTGAGCTGGTCCTGCCAGGGCTGTTTTACAGTACGTGGAGAGAAACAGATCTTTTCAGGGCCTGATTTATCTCAGCTGTGTGGGGCCGGCACCTCACGCCCAAAGAAACACTGATAGAGTTATTTATTATCTATTATCTCTCAGGTTGGTGGATACGTTGGTACATATTCAGTCAGATGAGTCCCACCATTGGTACCTTATCCACAGCCAGGCTGCCAACCCACAACTGAGACAGAAAACACATAAATCATGAGACTCCCTCTACTTCCAACAAATCCCTTGGTCTTTATTGATCTTTTTGCTGATGCAGAGACATTTTTGGCTTTTCTGCCAGCGGCTTTTTCCCAGTGGGCTAATCTGAGCTCCTATTCAACGAGCCAATTCAAATGGAGGAAGAGACCCATCTGACACCAAGCTAAAGCAAGCAACTCATTGGCTGCTTCCATTTGAAGGTTGTATCACCGAAGGTCTGCAGAGTACAGTTTTTGGCACAGCCACAAGGTGACAAGCGTGTCAGATAAGGGTAAGCACAACAACCATGCTCTCTCTGTACATGGCAGGCTGCCCGGCAGCTGGACAGAATTGCTCTGTGGGCTTAATACCCTCCTGAATCTGCAGACAGCATGAAAATAAGACCTGATGCAGCTTGGCACCCAACGAAGAATTTGCAGGCAGTGTAGTTCTCTCCCCTCCTGGCATGTCAACCTCCAAAATTCAGGGAGACAGCAAGCCCCAGGGTCAGCTGTTGGGTGGTTTGTTTTTCTTTTCAGATATCTTCAGCACTCCCAGTGAATCATTCCTGATTGACCTTCCCTGCATTAATTCCCAATGGAATTAATAAAAGCCTTTGAGCCAAAAAAAAAAAGGAATATTCTCATGCTATCCAAAGAGGTTCATGGATCATCTCATCTGTGTGCTCCCATCTCCGGGTGCTGGATCACCTCTCACAGCAGCACACTGCCATACCTGATGGGAGAAAACAGTCACAGGGCTATTTTCACCCCAGAATTTGTACCCTTCCAACTCTCTGGTAAATGGATTAGAAGAAAAAAATATTCTTTTTTTCTAATTGCAAAAGTTTCATCAAGATGCTGTTGTGAATTCCCTTAAAAATAAAAGCAGAGGAGTTGGGACATGGTTAAAAAGATAGAAGATGGGCACCTTTTTTCTGCAATTTGCTGCCATTTACAGTAGAAGGGGCTTGGGGCATGGAATTTAAAAGCAGTGCTGTCTGCAAGGATCAATATCATAAGACACTGTGGAAATCCAGCTGGCAAAACCAAATCCAAAGTTTGACCCTTACACCTCTTTTCATTTGCTTTGCACTTGCAAATGTTTTGTAGAGGTTGAAAGTCCACACGCTGGTCTTACATCAGATCACTCTGAAATCCAGGATACAGTGAAGGAAGAGCTTCCTAAATTGATGTTATTTTAACTGATGTCTTTAATACTGCAGACTCCAGCTGTGGGGATGCTTTCACTCATTGGAAAGGATGCTTTGGGAATAAAATAGTTCAAAAATGCCAGCAGTTCATGTCCCTCCTCTGCTGGGTAACCTGAACATCATTCTCGATAACTAGCTCCTATGTGGATATCAGCTCTACAGGTCTAAACCTGGTCATTTATTTTGTCCGTGCAGCTCATCAAACACATTTTCTTGACCTTAATCCACCACACAGGTAGTGTGAGCTGCACTGGAATTAATTATCTATATTATATCAGGAAATCAGGAAATAAGTTTGCTTCCAGATTTAATGTCATATCCCATATTTGTATTTCTGTGCTTGGACCCCCCTTACACCTCATCTGGATTTTGCATGGGACCCATTCAGTCAAAGAGGAGGATATCTCTGAGGATAGGAGGAAGGTTATTTAAATTTACAGAAGACAGACTTTCAAAGGAATAAGGGAGTCAAGCCACTATCTGTCCTGAAACTTCTCTCATGGCTTAACACAAGTTTCGTGGATTAACAGCCCAGCCTGGTATGTTGTAAAGGTCACATCTGAGCTATCAAATAATGAAGTGGGAACGGGTCATTGAAATATTGCCGGGATTAGACGTTCATTTATCGCAGCCCTCTTGAACTTGGGACCAGCTCAAGGATTAGTTGCTGTCAATTTGTGGACCACCAGTAGACCACAGCTCAGGAACCACCTTTCAAGGAAATGCTTTGTATCAAAAGGAGAGATACGGTGCACTTATGGATAAGGCAGATGGTCTTTTTGTAACAGAGTTCCTTGCTTGGAGTTAGAAAAAGTTGATTCAATCTGCAGTTTTATACCAATGCCATAACAACAGGGCCACCTCTCATGGGTTTTATTACATTTCATGACTTTATCATGTCTTGCAATATTAATCACCTTTCTTTAAAGTTCTAGCTCCAGAATTTGAGTCTAGTATTTGTTTAATGCACATTGTGAAATTTCCTAGTTGTGGAAAGAAACTTGAAAATCTAAGAGCTCCAAAACTGGATGGCGGATAAAAATGACTCAAAGGGCATTTTATTGTTATAGCTTTTATTTATTTGTTCTACAGCATGATTTTCCAACCTGACCCAGGATTTAAGAGTGTTTTCCAGATTGTGTATGGCAGCAGATTATATTCAGACTTCAAGGACTCTGAGTTTGTAAAATCAGTTAGGTAGAGTTTACGGGTCTTCTCACCCTTAGCAGGAAAAGAGAACTGCTGAATAATAATATTTTTTTTTAACAGTGGAGTGATGCCACATCTGCTGTCCAGTCAGAAAATAAAGAAAGACTCACAACAATTAGGTGTTAGCAAAATTCCCTTTGTTGGGTCCTAGTAAGATGAAATGTCATATTCAGAAAGAAAACACAAAACCACTAAACGAAACAGAAGAAAGACACTGACATTCTGGGCTGCAGTTCTCTCTCAACTACGCACTCATGCCAGGTTTTTGTGGTTATTTCAGCAGAGCACAAGCTTCTAGGACAGGGCAAATTCTCAAGCATGCTGCAGAATTTCTGCTGCACTTTTTGTGCGTTCTGTGTTTCAAACACGTCTCCCTCTGGCACATGCACAGGGCAGGATATTTGCAAGTCTGAGCTGGACACACCGATGCAACTCAAAAGAGCTGAAGGGCAGGCAGCAAATCCCAAAGGGAGAGGAACGAGTTAATGATGAAGGAGGTCATTTAGCCCTTCAGAAGGGGAATTCTGAATGTATTGAAGTGAGTGGCAAAAATCCCAACAGTTTTAGTAAGGTCATAAATCCAAACCTGGTTTTTAATCATACTAAGAGTATGAATTTGAAATTTTAATACATAAAATGGTGTGTATAGAACTGATAGCAGTAGATAAAGAGAGATATATATACACATATATTGTTAGTGGGTATATATGTCAGTTGTAGGTCGATGCCTATTATACAAGCACATGTTTATACCACTTACAAAGATACAAAATACATCTTTCTTATTTTATTTATTTATTTTTAATTTGTTTTTTTGTACAATGAATCCCAGCAATCATGCAGGTACCTTAATGCCATGATTGCTCCAAACACAATCATGTAATCTTTACAATCCAGCAGGACACAAATCATTTTAAAACTTTGTCTGTATCCCATAGAAAAAGTACAAAGCTCTCATGGCCTTCAAACAGAGCATGATCCACGTCTGTTAATCAGTGATCTGGTCTGGACAGTTCTGCCTTCTCTCTGAGCTGAAAGGAGGTTATTTTGGTGCAGAAATGAGAATCTCATTTTGCTGCAGAGGATAGAGTAAGTGAACCTGAATATGATAACAGCCAGAAGTCCTGAACAGCATTAATGAAACATCTGTCTGTATCAGAAATATCCTCTGAACAAATTAAGAGTTTAAACGCTGTAGGAACTGTTGTTGTTTTTTTGGTTGTGCTAGTAAGAGGAGAAAAATTTCCAGCTAATGGCTTCATTCACGTGAGGCCAAATAATCTACTCAGAGCTGCAGAAAGCAGAATCTGCAGGCTGCAAAATATTTTCCTGGTATTCATATTTATGATACTTTCCAGGATAATCGCCATGATGGCACTCAGTTAATAGCAGTAATGATGCTCATTGCAGGTGTTTCTACTTAAACGCTCATTAACGCTCTAATTTTGCTCTTTTAGCAGAAAGAATGTTGCCATCCTGTCATGGCCTCCAAGGAGAGCAGAAAGTGATTCCAGACTTGTTCCCTGTGGTTCCCAACCTTACTGAGGAGCAACTGGGTTTCCCTGTTCAGGAGAACACTGAGGTCCAGCACCTGTTCTTTGGCCTGGGCTAAAAATGATGTTCCAGAGCTGTGGAGTCCTACACATCATTAGTTTTCCATGCAGAGAGTAGACCAAGTGAATAAAGACCACGGAATAACTGCACAGATCCTGACTTCTTCCCTTGGATGAGGTGAGGGACAGCATCTGAATAGGGAATAAGTCATAGCAACTAAAAGGTTTCTTTTCTGTATGTAAAAAACTTGAGGAGCTGATTTGACGATGAGGTACCTGTGATAAATGTTCATGGTACCAGTATGCTTCCTCCCATACACAATATATCCAGTACAAAATGCACTTACTTCTGCTAACTTGATGAATTGTGAGCGTGCATGGGGATAAATACTGCTCTGAGACTTAGCTATGAAGGTTAAATTCCTCCATCCAATCCATGAAGTCTTAATATGGATTTTTCTTACTATTTTACTACAGTTCTGCATATTATACAGAAAGAAAAACGTTCAGGGCTTAAACTTCCCATGACTCACGTGTTAGCAAAAAAAAAAAACCCAAACAAATAGCTAGCAGTCAGCAGGTTTACTATAACCCCCTGGTCACCTCCCTGCAGCTGAGATGATGGAAAAGGACACATAAGCACTCCGTGACCTGCTTCAGCACCCCGTTGGTGTAGTTTAATGGAGGTGGTGGAAGTTGCTTTAGCTGCAAGAGATGGAATATGTGCTTACTTCAGGTGCAGAAGCATTCATGCAAGCGAATAGTCTTCAGCATGTTGAAAATGTGTTTCCAGGCTACGTATATATTTGGGTTCTTGTTCAGGGTCACCCAGTCCCTTAGCAACAGAGACAAGTATTGGACAATCACAGCTCAATTTGCTGCTCTTGTAGCTATGGGGCTGCCCCAGCTCCCTCATCCTCGTGGCACAGATTTCCCAGGCGATCGCTAATTAAGATTCCCAGTGACTCCTTCTCCTGCTCATTCCATATTCATCTGGAGTTGCTTCCTTTCAAAACTCATTAGCGGCGTTTATTCTCACTTAAATGAGAAGAAGCCACACAGGTAAGATATACAGATGGCATATTGTCTGTGGAGAACTGTTAAAACTTGGCGAAGATTTTTAAAAAAAATGAAAATAGAAAAGAAGAAGAAGAATGGTACGCTGAGGAGATATAAACTCCCGCAGCAAATTATCTGTGGGAGAAAGAAAGAAAGAGCTCTGCTGGAAGGCAAGGCTGGCTCTTGGGAACGAGTCAGGCAAGCTCTGAAGGAACAGGGAGGAATCTGTAGAGAGCATTTCACCTCTCAAAATGACAAGATAATGAAAAAGTGGAACAAAGTGATTAAAGAGGTAAGCAGGCAGGAGTGAGCTGATGAGCTGGTAAAC
The DNA here is from genome assembly GCA_020746105.1 of Trogon surrucura. Taxonomy (NCBI): domain Eukaryota; kingdom Metazoa; phylum Chordata; class Aves; order Trogoniformes; family Trogonidae; genus Trogon; species Trogon surrucura. Next base: position 2,129,718 of record CM036619.1, on the reverse strand, counting down.
AGAAGACATATGGAAAAGGAGTTGTGCTCAAATAAAAAAGTTTTTTCTAGATATGGGACCCAGAAATGTTTCCCAGAGCTCAAATACTACAGTTTTGGCCACATTCTGGCTCAATGTCAAAGCAAGGCTGGGAGGTGCACCCGTCGATTCCCCTCTGCAGGCAGGGCAAAGGACTCTGGACTGTTCTCCAATGGATGCTCTTTCATTACCAGAGTACATTCTCATTTACAGCACGAATGTGTTCACAACACTTTTCCACATTTTTCTTGCTCCATCTTTGCCTTTTATGATCTTTTCTCTTTTCTCTGTATTTAACTCCTTGGCTCTCCCTGAACGGTATAAAGATGACTTGAAATGCACGAAATGACTCAGGTAGCAGCGACATGACAAAATAGATCAAGTCATGCCAGTGAGGAAGCAGAAATGTATTTTATGTTAATATTAGCTTACTCAGAAGCACTTTCTTAACCCTATAGTCTGGGCGTTTCTGCCCAATGGGCTCCAAGGGAGCCACGCCAATAGCCTGGATGGAGATCTGCTCCACAGGCAAAGGTAACGAAGACATACTGGAGCCAGGGCAGCTGTTGTCCAGAATGGGCTTAAAAATCTCTTCAATGGCAACCCAGCACACCCTGCAACATCTGTATCATCTAGAATTTCCAAGTACCTGAAGCATCCTACAGAGCTTTGCCTGTTTTCCCTTTGATATTTTTTTTTGAACTTGGATTCAAAGCCTTAATTTCTCTAGCACAAAATGTACCTGCGGTAGCCTGTAATCTGTAATTTGTACAACACAAAATTTATACTCCTACACATCCTTACAAAGCCTATGACAGAGCTCTGTTAGCAATATTATGACCACTCTGCTCTTTGTGCGATTATTACCCTCCCTGGGGACAGAAGTTATCTTTTCTCTGCGTACTTGTGCCTACACAATGCAGATTTGGCCCATTGTTGGAGCTTCTGGGTATTGCTAAGAATCACAGAATCACAGAATCACAGAATCACAGAATGTTTGGGGTTGGAAGGGACCTCAAAGATCATCTAGTCCAAATCCCTGCCAGAGCAGGATCACCTACAGCAGAGCGCACAGGAACGTGTCCAGGTAGGTTTTGAATGTCTCCAGAGAAGGAGACTCCACAAAGTTTCTGGGCAGCCTGTGCCAGTGCTCTGTCACCCTCACAGGGAAAAAGTTTTTTCTAATATTTTTATGGAACCTCTTATGCTCCAGCTTGCACCCATTGTCCCTTGTCCTGTCACTGGACATCCCTGAGAAGAGCCTGCCTCCATCCTCCTGACACTCCCCCTTGACATATTTATAAACATTCATGAGGTCACCCCTCAACCTCCTCTTCTCCAAGCTAAAGAGACCCAGTTAATGCTTGTTGTCCAAGCTGCTTGGATACGACCTCTGTCTGTGTGTGGCCACATCTCCCAGATGGTACGACCAGAGATGTGCAGTTTCCCGCTGTCTCTTTAGTCAAGACTAGATCTATCAAAAAACACCACACTTCAGAGCTATTCAAATCCATTTAAAACACTGTTTTCCCTTATTCTTACCTTCCATAACAGAAATGCAACAATATATTTCTTCAAAATAAATAAAGCAAGCCAAGAAAAACAACGTCATGAAATATCAGAGCTAAGCGGGAAAAAAAAATATACCACAAAACAAGGCATTTCATCAAACATCACCCTGAGAGTGATGCTTTAAAACCTGTCTCTTTTCTGTAGGCTCATCTCCATACCAACTTTCAAATGCTATCAGTTACTTCATATTCATGTTTGCTCTCCACAATTTACTCTGTGATTTATATGCTTATACCGTTCTTTGCAGCTGGCAAGTCCCTGTTATCTCTCAAATAGTTTTCAAGAACACTTTTTTTAAATGACATGCAGAATTAGCAGAGGATCATCTTCCACTGCAGCGGAACCGTTCTTGTTGGTGTCACCACAGCGGTCAGACACATCGCCGTTCCCAGCAGCTGCCTGAGGAAATTAGGAAATATGAGTAGGACATGCATACTAACCCCAATTAAAATATATATATATATATATGTTTGTGTATTAAAGGACATTGTTTTCCTGATGACAGGTAGGAACACCCAGCTGGACCAGCAGGAATCACAGACCGAAGAGCTGATGCATGCTGTTTATTCATTGTCCAGTGAAAATTGCTAGACATTTCTCCAAATCTTACAATGCATTAATGAATTGCTGTTCACACACCCACATTCACACATATGTAAACAGGGAAACTGAGGCAGAGAGAGGTTAAAGAAAATACTTCAGAAGTGACGCATGGAAGAATGAGGGAAAAAAAAAGGGTGACCCCCTCTTTGCTGCTTCAGGTAAAAGAACATTTTTCTGTTTTGAGGGGTTTGTTCTGACACTTATATCATGTTTTCCAGTAGCTGAGTCCCTGATCGTAGCTGCTTCTGCCTCCATCATGAGCCTGTTTCGAAACCCAGAAGATGCTACTGCAGCTACTACTGAGGCTAACACACCAGACAGTCTTTTTACCTTATTCTTCTCACCCAACTTCACATTTTCAAGCTGTTTTTCCCAAGCACATGGGTGAGAGACATCCTTTAAAAAAAAAAAAAAAACTGAAATTTTTGAATAATCTTGTGCCTCCAACAATTAGAGTTTAAAAAAGAGCCAGACGAGTGCCCTGGGGTTTGCAATAAACAAATACAAAATCCATCTGTACTTAACTGAACATACATCAAAACACATTTGGCACCAGAGAGAGAATGTCCTGTCCAGGGGAAGCCTGGCTATTGGGAAAATTTTCAAGAAAGCCAAGAGGCATAAAGAATGGCAAAACTGAAACACAGGATGTCATCCATGCATTATGCTAAGAGGTCATTTTCTGCAGCAAACTCCTGGGAAAACAGGTTTCTGTGCAATGGAGTCGAGCTATTTTACCTTCTTTTATAACTAATAATCAGCTGTAACTAACAATCAGCTAAGCTGCCTTGTCATCCTCTGTCATTCACTCTGCCCACATCCAGCTAGAACCATTAACTCTATCTTACAGCTCCTTTAAAAATACAGAAAAGTAAAATTATTTCTAGATGATGAGGGAAGAAGCCCTGGAATGGATTTTGTAATAAGGTAACAGCACTGAATGTGTCTGCATGGAGGAAAAATACTCAGTATTAAAAGCACTCTGCATCTTTCAAAAATCTTTATGTGAAAACACCATTACACACCAAATGGATGTTGCTACATATGAAAAGATTCATCTGTGTATTTGCAAAGCCAGGTACTTTGAATTAGGTCAGCCACAAACATCTAAAAATCATAAGATGAGAAAAGACAGGGTTTTAAAAGTGCAGTATGAGTTCATTTAATAACTTTCCTGGCTTCCTTGACTGTAGGACACTCTATTTCCATGCAGTTCTCTGCTATGTTGCCTGGAGAACACCAAGTGAAAGCTGGTCAAGGTGGACTTTTCCTCAGCCCCAGAAGATTTTCATTTAGGGGCAGAAGTCACCGATGCAGTCAAGAGTCTGTCACCAGCAACCACAGCCCTCATGGCACCATGGCAAAAAACAGCAGCCTTGCGATCACGCAAGGTGAAATTAGATCCTGAGCATGGAATGATCTCAAAGCTTAAATATATCTTACGTGTCATTTTAATGAAAAGTCTGTAACCAGTTCAAGTTTTCCAGAGAGTCCTTTGGCCTTTTAGAGCACCCAGGGTATCCTAGAGAAGATGTCCCACCAGACATTTGGAAAGGGAGAGACAATTCTACCTCAGAGGTCAAGTGCTTCCCACGGGTCTAGGACCATCTTTCCAATAGAGATTTTTTTTTAATTATTTTTTGTGTGGTTTAAAGGCATTACAATTGTGTTTCCCGACTTGAAACTCAAAGAAACATAGGAAGTTTAATCAAAGATCATCGCCACTTTAATTGAAAATCAGTTTTGTCTGTTTCCACTATTTTCCGTGTGTAATTGGTGACATAAGGGAGCTGGGATTTGGCAAGGAGACTGTCAAGTCTCAGTCCAATAACTCTGCCACGCAGGGTAAGGAGATGTTGTCACCTCTCTGGCTAACGAGTGCCTCTTGCTGTGAGCCATTTTTAGCAGTCTGCATTAAGGCTTACTGAGCTGCTCAGAAACCACTGGGAGAGGCTGCAGGATGTGCATCCCCCATCTCAAAACCTGCCCTTTCATGGGAAATTGAGAGGAGGAAGGCTGCTCCAGAGGAATAAAACAGTTCAGTTGTGCCTTTTCCCCATTCCTTGTCTCCAGGTGACATAATTTATGAACCATGACTAGTGTACAAACAGATTTCCAGCCGAACACTTGCACTGCTGAATACCCTTGTGGGGTATCATAGAATCCTAGAATGGCCTAGGCTGGAAGGGACCTTAGAGATCATCTAATCCAACCTCCCTGTCACGGGCAGGGACGCCTCTCAGCTAAATCAGGCTACTCAAGGCTCTGTCCAACCTGGCCTTGAACACCTCCAGGGAGGGGGCAGCCACAACATCTCTGGGTAATTCATTCCAAAGTCTTGCCACCCTCATACTGAAGAATTTCTTCCTAAGATCTAATCTAAATCTATTCTCATTCAACTTAAACCCATTTCCCCTTGTCCTATCAGCGGACACTCTTGTAAAAAGTCCCTCCCCAGCCTTCTCGTAGGATCCCTTCAGGTATTGGAAGGCAACTATGTGGATAAGCATGGTTTTCTCACTGATTGAAACTCTTCTAAGACTCCAGAAGTAAATTGAGTCGCCCAAGAATTAGTCACTGTAGTTTGAGTTATTAAATGTGGTTACTGACAAAGTTGGCAGGGAAAGAAAAGGGGCCTGATAATCAGCTCTGTCTTAGAAGCTGTGATTGTCCATGTCCATCTCATACGGGCTGAGCATCCTTCTTGTCCTGTCCACTCAAAGGCAGCAACAAAGCATATATCCTAGTGCCACCAATGTCTCGCTAGTGAGGACCACCACTGCACACGCTTTCATCTGTAGGGTAAAAATCATGTCACACCCACACCACCAGCAAATCTTGCATGGGTGGAGGTGGTGGTCAGGCAAAATAGTCCCATCAGCCACACGGAGTTAAAGATGTCACCCAGACCTGATGAACATTTGGTGGGGGTTCAGATCCGCTCCTGCCGGCTTCTGCTGGCAGCAACCTAAAAAGCAAAAATGGTCTAGGACATTTTCATTGCAAAATACTTTCCGCCCTGCCAAAGCAAAAGTCCATGTCAGCTTTCCGTATGTGGCTCTTGAAAGAATTTGAGGACTTGTTGGCCCTGCTCAGCATCTCTGCCACATTTACAGCAGCTACATGGGGGCGTATCCCTTCCCATGTTTATCCCCTGTTTGCACAACACCTCATCTTCAGATGAGCCAAACACTGTTGGCAAAGCACTGACATAGCAGATTTCTTGAGCATGCAACATTATCCCCTGCTCTGCAGGGCATGCTTTGTCTGAGCCTTGTCTAAACCGGAAATTTTACCGGATTATCTAATTTTAAGAATGCCTATGGAGCCACTTTTCATCTGAAAATCTTAGCAGACCTCCTAAACCCAGCCCTCCTTGAGAAACATCAGATTATTGACTGAGCATAAAAGTTCTTAAACCTTTCAAACTCTGGTTGTTGACTTCATGTTCTCCTGTGATTCAGTCTTCATGGGAAAATGCACAGGCAGCGTAAACTTCTTGTGATATTTCCAAGTAGAAAAACAGAAGTAACTGAGGTCGTATTTGAACATTTCATAAAGGGAGTGTGTGGAAATGTAACATCATTTGCTGACTGCATAAGTAATTAAATACACAGAAAAGATCTAACACCGATCACAATTATCCATTATTCTTCTTTCAGTTTAATGAGTGTTTATACTAAAAGCCTGTCTGAAGTTTTAACTAGAGTGCTATGACTGACATCTAGATAATGAAATGCAGTGATTTAATATCCTTGAAGTTTCTGTTCCCAGAATGATCCCAAAGTGCTCTGTATATTTTACAGTTCTGAACAGCAGCATCCAAAATATTTGGTTTCCCTTTATTGATCCTCTTTTCATTAATCCGTATTAATGAACTACGAAGCCATGATAGGACTTGGGCAGGAAGGCAAATACTCATGTTATAAGATCAGAGTAAGCTCATAGATCCATAGAATGGTTTGGGTTGGAGGGACCTTCAAGAACATCTCGTTCCAACCGCCCCCTACCAAGGGCAGGGACATCTTCCACTAGACCGGGTTTCTCAAAGCCTTGTCCTACCTGGCCTTGGACACTTCCAGGGAGAAGGCATCAACAACTTCTCTGGGTGACTTCTTCCAGTGCCTCATCACCCTCATAGTGAAGAACTCTTTGTCTCTTGGAAGAATCTATTTTATGAAGATTTACCCACTCAAATAAGACATGTAGTTTTGTTTATTTGTTTATATGGTGCCTAAAGGAGAGCTATAAAGGCCTTCAGAGGAAGATTCATCTGGAAATGCCTGTTTCTCTCTGCTGAGCCTAGACACTTATCTAGAATGAGTCACCTAATTTATAGATAGTAAGTTTATTAAGTTGGACTCAACTCTTAGAGTTTAGGGCTATATCTTCTTACCTTCATGATAGCATGATAGGTTAAGGTACTGTCACCTCATTTGCCCATCATCAGTCCAATATTGTGAGTTTGGCTGAAGTTGATTTATCACGGCATCTCCCTCAATTTAAAAGCATGAAGAGTAGAAAATTTCATTATTTCTCCTGAGAATATCTTTTTTTTTCATATATTAGTCATATCTACCCATATTTGAAATGTTTGCCTTGTTTGATTTTTCATTTTTTTCTAACCTTGGTTCCAACCATTGTCTCTTGTTACATTTCTCTCTGCTGAATTAAAGAGCTGTTAGCAATTCTGGGTTTGGTTGTTTTTCTTTTTTTTTCCTTCTGAAAGGCTCTATTTGCTTAATCAAATCACTCTAACTTATTTTGTTCAGATAAACAGATGGAATGTGCTCTACATAAAAACAAACAAACAGGAATGGCAACCTCAAAACAACTTATATTTCTCCCAGCTTTGGGAGTTCAGCTGGAGTGACATGAACTTTTCTATTTGCTTCTGATGCTCCCAGGGCATTGTGAATAAATACATCGGACTCTAGAAGGATCTGAATAATGGTGAGGTTCATTTCTACCACTCTTAAAGGAAGCTGCGATCCTTGAAAATGGATTGTAATAGCCAATAAGGAAAAATATGAACAAAAACCTTTTCCAGTGTTATGTTAGCTTTTGGGTTGGTTATTCTCTTTATTATTTTTCTTTTTTTTTCATCCCATCAAAATTTCTCTTACAAAGTTTCAGCATTGCAGTAGAACATCTCCTATCATGGGTTTGATAAGAAACTGGTAAAAATCAGCCAGAGAGGTTGGTCCATGGGCTGTGGGAGGAGAACCATGACAAGAGGTGTGGAAGGAAGATGATGACTGGAGTCCCAGGGTAAGATAACCACGCCTGATGGAATACAGGAGGGAAGAGTAGAAAGAATGTTCTTGCACTGGTTTGTACATGGCTGGAGTTGTTCCCAGTAGATGAGCAGCTCCCAGGCACAGAAAACTTCCTAAAGGCAATTTAGGAACTGTCTGGTTTCCATGGTCAGGCTTCCCAAAGCTCACCCTTCACAGCTCCAACTCCAGTCCTTACAATAGCTGTGTATCTCTGCATATTTTTTTGAAAGATATGGTGGAACAGTATACGGAATTAACACAACCTTTTTATTTTTCAGTTAAAACTAAAAAAAAAATAATCTAAATTTCCTTGCCTTTCCAAATGTTTAGAATGAAATGTTTCCTCCCTTCCCTTCCCTTCCCTTCCCTTCCTGAAAAAGTCCTACATAAAACAATCCCTGGCAAACCTGTGGCCTCAACAGAGAAAGGGTTGCTTAGCCTGGAGCTGGCTACTTGGTTGGCTGCTTGGAGTTTGCAGATTTTGGAGTTGTTCAACCTGAAGAAAAAGAGGCTCAGGGAAACCCTTCTCGCTCTCCACATCTACCTAAAAAGTGGTTGTAGTGAGGTGGGGATCAGTCTCTTCTCCCGAGTAACAAACAATAGGACAAGAGGAAATGGCCTCAAGTTGAACCAAGGAAGGTTTAGATTGGATGTTAGGAAAAGTTTCTTCACTAAAAAGGTTGTCAAGCACTGGTACAGGCTGCCCAGGGAACCTGTGGGGTCCCCATCCCTGAAGGAATTTAAAAGCCATGTAGATGTACTGCTCAGGGATTCTATGGTCATGTGGTGGACTTGGTATTGCTAGGTTAATGGCTGGACATGATAATCGTGAGTTGGTCATGAACTCCTAAAGAAGTGATTGAAAAGAGTGTTTTTCAGGCCTTGAAAGCCATCTTCATATCTGCAGCACAATCCTGATGTTGCACCAGTAGCCTTGAAGCCAACTGGCTTGTCCCAAGCCAGCAGGTACCTGTGGACCTGTCCACATCAACTCCTGCCTCTATTTTCCTGACAGGCCATGTCCATCAGCTGCCCTCTGCCAGGTGAATTCCCAGGCAGAAAGGCTCAAGAGGGGTTGGGCAGAGACTGCTGGCACCTGAAACACAGCCTCATGCATCTACACCTTCTCTACCTATCTTCTTGGTGTGCAAGTCCCTGAAAAAGAAGCCATAAGGGGCCATATTCAGTGTTTTAAGTCTGTCTCTAGTTATCCAGGTACATTACAGGATGATGGAGGTCTCAGACATATATTCTGAATATTATAAGGTAACAGACGTGTAATAAAATAATCTAAATGTTTCAGCTATAATAACCCTCACCTTTCCCTTCTCTCCCTTCAGTACCTATCTTAGTACATTTCGTTGTGTTCCTCAGAGGACTTAGTCTGCTTGTTACAGCTGGATAATTCTTTTATCACTCCAAGGCTCTCTGTTAGATCTCTCCCTCTCTAAATCTTTCTCCTTAATTATTCTCACATATTTTTCTCAGGTTTTTTGTTACTAGTTTTGAGCTGGAGGTTCACTCGGCAGGCCCTGGCAATTCCCAGCAAAGCTCTTACTCACTATCAATCATTCTCCTTCAAATACCTTTGAATTAGGTAACTCCTTTCTATTCCCATGTCACAGGATACTCCTGAGGGTTTGAGACTGGGGAGAGCTGTGCCGGAGCGAATCAGCACTAAATCAGTGGAACATTCCAGGGAGACTAGTCTATAAAAATTATAGGTGCCCCTAGAGATTGGTCTTGCTTCCTGAAGATCCCCAGTTCTGTAATAGAAAATCCACCAAATGAGGAAAGGCTGAGAGAGCTGGATCTGTTTAACTTGGAGAAGTGGAGGCTGAGTGTGGATCTCACCAGCACTCACACATATCTAAAGGGTGGATGTCAGGAAGGTGGGGCCAGACTCTTCTCAATGGTGTCCAGGGACAGGACAAGGGGCTATGGACAAAAACTGGAAAACATAAGGTTTAAGCTAAACATGAAGAAATACCTCTCTAATATGATGGTAACATAGAGATATTGAGCAGTGAGGTTGTGGAGTTTCCATCTCTGGAAACTTTCAAAATCCACCTGGATGTGTTCCTGTGTGATCTACTGTAGGTGATCCTGCTCTGGTAGGGAGGTTGGACTAGGTGATCTTCAGACATCCCTTTCAGCTCCTATTATTCTGTGATTCTGTGAAAATGCCAGTGTTAAAAGCTTGATTTGTACATGTGGAAGGGGGACAGGCTGATGAATTCTAGCATTGCATAGACCAATCCATCAATATTTGGACAGGTGGACACTTTGGGTAGTGTTTGTGTGTTATGGAGGAAGGGTGGAGGGGAGGAAGGGAGGGAAAAGGTTGCCTGGGGAAGTTCTTGATGTCCCCTCCCTGGAAGTGTCCAAGGCCAGGCTGGACGGGGCTTTGAGCAACCTGGTCTAGTGGAAGGTGCCCCTGCCCACGGCAGGAAGGTTGGAACTAGGTGGTCTTGAAGGTCCCTTCCAACTCAGACCATTCTCTGATTTTATGATTCTGAGAATGGAGCTGCTGCTTATTCTCAAGTCTGAGGTGTGCAAACAAATATTGACTTATCCAAGCCTCTGCCATTCCTTGTGTCTGATCTGTGGGCAGTGAAAGAGAATGGTTAAGCAGAAAGTACTATTCCCTCTCACGAGTGCTGAGAAAGGTAAATCCGAAGCACCTTTGCTTCTGATATTTGTATGCAGAGCGGCTGGCTAGAGAATAAGGTATGTTGAGCCTTCTCAAGAAGTTTAAGGTGACTCTATTAGCCAAGGAGTCCAAGACAGATGACCTTGGGCAACATGCCGAGATCCCTGCAACCATTCCCTGTCTTTGAATACCCTTTCTCCTTGGGCTGCATTCCAGCTATGGTCTGGCCCATCATGATACAACCTGAGCTCCTCTCTGCCAGGCTGCTAATACTGCTGTGTTGCACACAGTTAATTCATTTCTTTTTCTCTTCCTTTGCTTTGTTCATGACTACTCTCAGACTCTGTGTTAGTAATTGTCTTATTCCTCCTTCAATGTGACAGACTTAAGAATATAGACACAGGTCCCATGGTCACCAGCATTTCCTACATGTAGCAGACAAGTTCTTTCCACAGTTTGCAATCTTGTTCTACACAAAATACAGGTGAAACTGGACAAGAAAAAAAAAGTAAGGAGGAGGTGGAGGACACAGCAGCAATAACAAAATGAGGTTAGCAGGTTCCAAGGTGTAGAACCAGCAGAAGTAGAAACACTTACTTTCCTCCTTATAACCCTCTCTGAGGTCTTGCTCTAGGCATTTCTTCTGTGTGCCCTCCAGTCTTGTGAACATTTAGCTTTGCTTCAGTAGGCAGTTATGTACTGTACTTACCTAGAGAGGAGCTGAGTTACTGTTAACAGAGTGTTTTCATGGTGCTATGCAGGGTTTCAAATTCTGCCTGCAGGGTTGGAGTGCCTTCTGCTGGTGTGGTGGGCAGGTTTAAATTGTGGAAAATGCAAACTGATATTTGCCTGGAAAATTCCCAGTAAACACCCCAGGACGACATCCAGCTGGGGCGTCTACAGCATTGTGATGGTGCCTGGCATGGTAAAAACTGTAGTGAATCACTAGCCCACATATTCAATGTCAGGAGAAAGGTGTTGAGCTCCTGTCTTTGAATTCTGCCTTCCCACAATGAATACATTGTGTCTCAGCATTTCCCATGTAAAAGCAAAAAGCAAGTCTCGTCAAGTCAAATTAGTTTCCTCTTCCTAAAAAGCAGCCTTTGTTCTGTCTTAGTTAATTTATTTTTCCCCCATGAATTCTCTAGGTTTCACACACCTCCTGCCATGACACTTAAATACCTTCTCTTCCATCTGGCCCTCACGTGCAGTTATGGTCTCGGTGGTTAGACCACAGACTTCTTCATGTTCTTCGTCTCTACTTTCAAGGACCTCATGGCTTGGTTCATTGAGTTATGTCCACACCTATGTGTGATGTTGGGTGTTTGGGGGTTAGCACATCCCCACAGTCCAGAAAGTTCATTACCATGATTGCACGTTGCATGCAAGACATTAGGACAGGCACATCAGCAAAAATAGAATCATAGAATCATAGAATAGTTTTGGCTGGAAGAGATATTCAAGATCATCAAGTCCAACGTTTTCCTAGCCCTGTCATCTGCAGTTTGATATCACTATCCCACACGTGAGAGAGATACAGTCCCAACTGCAAGGAAGAAGTATCAGGCCAAAAAAAAAAAAAGATTTTTCAATGAAGATGTGAGGTTGACAGGATCTGTAGCAGAGAGGAAGGCTTTAAAAATAATAATAATGGTGAAACGCTAGGTATTAGCTTCATTTTTGTGGGACATGGAAGAGGAGGAAATTTTCTTGCCTGCTTCTTGCCTTGGTTGTTCTTTCCAACTCCTTTGTTGCTTTTTGTTTCTCTGTGTTTCAGCTGCCCTGTAAGAAGCTGCAATACACAGGAGCGGTAAAAAAAAAGGACCTGTCAATCAATGCAGTCATCTGGAAAGACTGAAAAAATACACTATTCACAAAGACAGGAGAGTGAAAATGGCCATTACATGATCTGTGTAGGTGCTAGGACATGAGGAACCTCAGAAGGGAGCATTTCAAAACAAAGTGATTTTGATGATGAAATATTTGAAGGCAAACACATTTGTTTGCCTTTGTGTGTGTGCAGGAGGAACATGTGTTTTTGCAAATTATCGTTTTCCAGTTAGCAACAGGAAAGGCTGGAAGGCTGTTTTGATGCCAGAACTCCTGGATGGTGATTTCCGACAGTGCAGCCTTCATTTGGCTGTAACCCTGGAATTGCTGTTTAGCCACGCAAATGGTTGTCCTGGAGGAGGATGACACCACCCTCAACACAATGTTTCCCCAAATCAGTTGTGCTCATTCATTCAGGATATCAATTTCGCTTCAGCCCTTCAATCCAAGCCCTCCGGGTGGGCAGGTAAATCAGTGCAGTTCCTGGACTCCTGCAGCATCGCCTTAATAACAGTTCTGACAAGGAGCAGCTGCTCTGCCCAGGCTGAGGGCGGCCGCTGTGCCTTTATAACCACCCTCATCTGGAAAACAATCATCCAATTACATCCTGCAAAAAGAAGGCGTGTTCATTCCAAGAATAAGCAATGTCATGGGTTTGAGTCTGGTGGGAGTTTTGATAGCAGGGGAAGGGCTGTGGAGGGTGACTCTTGTAAGACTTTAGGAGCATCCTCCAGTCCCAGGTAGAAGTCAGACCCATCTTTGGACAAGGCCCAGCCAATCAGCACCTCTGCAATCCATGTATTTAAAAGGAGACCTATCGAACCTCTCTTTCTTTTCTTTATCTGTCTTCGTCCTGTCTTTTGTTTTGGGGTTTTTTTTGTTGTGAGGAGGGGGAAGTGAAAGAAAAGCAAAGGAATGCTGCCAGTGAGGGAAGTGGGGGAGAAAGGAACTGGAGAAGAGAGTTTCCCCGGAGTCTCATGGTGAGTGAGATGGAAGCAAGAGGATTGCCTGCAAGTTGAATCATAGAATCATAGAATGCTCAGAGTTATAAGGGACCTCTAGAGATCATCTAGTCCAACCCCTCTGCCAGAGCAGGGTCACCCAGGGCAGCCACACAACAACTTGTCCAGGCAGGTTTTAAAGTCTCCAGAGCAGGAGACTCCACACCCTCTCTGGGCAGCCTGGGCCAGGGCTCTGGCACTCTCACAGTAAAGAAGTTTCTCCTCATGTTGAGGTGGAGCTTCCTATGCTCTAGCTTACACCCATTATTCCTTGTCCTATTGCTGGGCACCACTGTGAAGAGACTGGCATCTTCCCCTTGACCCCCATCCCTCAGATATTTCTATACATTAATAAGGTCCCCTCTCAGCCATCTCCTTTCAAGGCTGAACAGCCCCAGTTCTCTCAGTCTCTCTTCACAGGAGAGATGTTCAAGTCCCTTGATCACCCTTGTAGCTCTCTGTTGGAGTCTTTCCAGTAGGTCCCCGTCTCTCTGGAACTGGGGAGCCCCAAACTGGACACAGGATTCCAGGTGCGGTCTCACCAGGGCGGAGTAGAGGGGAAGGAAAACCTCCCTAAACCTGCTGGACACACTTGAATCAACGGTGGCAAGAACATCCAGGAAGTGGTGATACGTGGAGGACCCCATGGCAGGGGGGAGAGAGATCACACAGGAGTGGAGGACACACCCGAAGCAACCCACGACTCTGGTTGGGAGTCACATGAAGGGATTGGGTTGCCTCCCGTGAGATGGACACCACACGGCAGCAGGGGAAGACTGTGAGAAGCCCTCTTTCCCAAGAAGGGAGAACTGCCATGGACAATGAGTAATGGCCAAACGGACCACATTTCCCACTCCCTGCCCCAAATTGTACCTATTGAGGGCAGGAGCTAGCTGGAAAAATGGGAGTTAGAGAGGAGAATGTATTTAAGATTGGGTTGTATTTATTTATGTGTTCCTCTCACTATCCTACTCTGAGGTAATCGGTAAATGGTGGTGGGAAACTAAATTTGTGTTATGTCCTGAATCTGCTCTGGGTTTTGTCTGTGACAGTAAGTGGTGAATTAATCCTCCCTGTCCTGATCTCAATTCTTGAGCCTTCTTAGTTGATTTTTTTCCCCTCCAAATGCCTATGGGGATGAGGGAGGAATAAGCAAGTAGCTATGTGGTTCTTTGTTGTTGGCCTGGACAGTTGGCTTGAGCCATGACAAATAGCATGTTCTGCACCCAATTTTCATCAATGGTTTGACCGGCAGCTCAAGACACCATGAAATTAAGGCCTTCTGCTTCAAAGTCTGTTGAAGATTTCCTCTTTTCTGGAAAATTTTCACCCCTGAGATTTGACAAGAAAATCCTAGTAAAAAAGCAGAGCCCAAGACACACCTCTGACCTCCTAAGTATCAACCCACAAAGATCTCCACTCTCCGCTTGACCCTGCAACTCTTGTCCTGGGACAATAAGAAGGTGATTTTTCTCTTCCCCACCTTAAAATGGATTTAAACATTTTCTCAGGCTGCAAAGCCACCAAAATCCAAGCCTTCAAACATCTGAGTGCCATGAATCTTAGAGTTCATAACGAAGGTGAAAAGCAGTAGTAGCATCACACCTGCGTCTAAAGAAAGGCCAATTTTTTGTCACCCAACCCCAAGCTGGGGATACGTATCAATCAGTGGACTCTGTTCACAACAGAACTCAAAAGTATCCTTATAGGACCATGGTTCTCTGACATACCCTGTGTCTCTTGCAACTTCCCAACATCTCCATGATTTACTTTCCTGATGTTTGCTTTCTTTCCTGGTAATCTATCCAGCTCCATCAGGTTGATTCACAGCTGCTGACAGGTATGTTAATTTTTAACAAGTACAGCTTTCCAAATGCCAATCTTTTACATCAGAGCCCCAAAATATCACATTCTGGTGGGTAAATAGGTGCTTGATTTTCACTGTGATATGATTTAAACACATATGTATTACTTTTTAATGGCATTCTGGATTGTGTTTCGCAAACTCTGTTTTTCACCGAGTATAAGAAACACATGGACGTGCTCAAACAGTTCGAGAGGAAGACCATGAAGATGATCAGGGAGTTGGAACATCCCCTTTTTGAGGTCAGGCTGAGAAAGTTGGAGTTGTTCAGTGTGGAGAAAAGAAGGTTCCATGGAGACCTTAGAGTGACCATTCAGTACTTAAAGGGAGCCTATAGGAAAGAAGGGAAGGGACTACTTATCAGGGAGTGTAGTGTTAGGATGGGAGGCAATGGTTTCAAAGTGAAAGAGACTAGATTTAAGTGAGATATTAGGAAGAAATTGTTTTCTCTGAGGGTGGTAAGGCAGTGGAACAGGTTGCCCAGAGAAGTTGTGGAAGCCCCCTCTCTGGAAGTGTGCAAAGATAGGTGGGACAGGGTTTTGAGCAGTCTGGTCTAGCAGGAGGTGTCCCTGCCCATGGCAGGAGGGTTGAAACTAGTGATCTTGAAGGTCCTTTCCAACCCAAAACATTTTATGATTCTATGATTTTCCTTGCAAGTTTCTGCTTGTATCTCTACATGTCACTAAGTCTTGGCAGCAGAGGGTTCTGAGAGCTGCAGGAAAAGGTTTCACACAGAAAATTCAAATGCACTTGTCTGGCCTGCAACATTCACTAAAAAAAATGATCTATCAGTTTGGAAGTTACTGTGTTTGAAGCAGTATATCATGAGTGGCTCGGCGACAACAGGTAAGGGTTAGTTGTTCTGCTCCCTCTCGTGTGATGACAAGAGGTCATTAGAAGGAAGAATCAGAAGAAATGAAAGCAGATGAATCTTTATTGAAAGTGTAGTTAAGCTGTCCTAGGATATGATGAATGCTAAAAGCTTAGCTGAGTTCATGGAATAAATGGATAGCTCCTGGAAGATAAATCCATCAAAGGCTGCTAGGACACGGAAAGCATCTCTGTCTCTGGAAGTCTCAGACATAAAAATGGCTGAACTTTGGGAGACGAGAGGAAAGAAAAATCCTCCTGTGCTCACTCTGTTTACACTCCTTCCATGCTTAGAGCCTGCTTTTGGTCACTCAGAGGCAGGATAGTGTCTAGATGGGCCTTTATCTGAAAAAGTATGGCTGGTTCTATGTTAAGTTTCGGGCAAAACAGATAAACGAAGTTACACATAAATTAACTGATAGAGGAGAACTGGGCTGAAGAAGAGAAAGAAGACTGAGGAACGTGAGTAGAGAAATCATCAGTACAAACTAAAAGGTTGGGGACCCATCTGTGGCAGGGTCAGATGGGTCAGAAAATTTCATAGGTAATTTTTAGAGCCCATATATTTCAGTCTGACCTTTCTCCATCCATGGTATGTCTGATTATTGAACTGGTCACCAGCCATGTCAACATGTCTGAGCAGGAGATGCCAAGACCCATCATTTCCTTTACATCTGCCTCCTGATGTGCCTCTTCTTGGGGTGTTGGGTCTATCCCCAGGCCTGGAGGAAACAATTGACTCCTGGGGGTCTTTTTTATCGTGTCACTATGTTAACAGGAGCCACACAGTCAATGGAGAGGGTAGCCAGAGAGGCACATCACTGAAAGACGATGATCTAGCTGGTCAAACTTTGACCTAGCAGTCAGAAGACCAGTCTTTTATTCCCACCCCTACATCTGATGTTCTCAATAACTGTGTACAAGCCCTTTTCCCCTCCACATCTCCTCCATCCTTTATCTCCTCCACTACTCCTCCTACCTGAATTGCGAGTCCTTCATGACAAGTTTTTCACTGTGTCAGTGCACCCCTGGCCATGGGAAGGGCCACATCAGTTCAACCTGTCCAGTTTCACTTTAGACAAATTACAATTTACCCTGTTAAAGGAAAAAGAAGATGATGTCCACTGACTGTTAGCAATGGTCCTGCAGAAGAGAAATCTTAGCATGCTCTGCAACACGGGGGTTTGCTCAGGTGTTCAGCAGATGCTGCAAGAGTCACATGGAGTAGGTGACTTTTCTCTCGAGCGCATGAAGGTGAACAACTCAGCCTGACTGTGACACTCCATATTTCCCCCAGGCTGCTGACACCTGCCACCAACCAGGAGTGGAAATCCTTTGTTGAACCCTACATTTGTTATCACTTCCCAAGAAGAGAAACAAAGAATAACGAAAGTATTAAAATGTCAAGTTGTACCTTCTTACCCACATCCATCCACACTGGCTTATCTCTTTGTCAGGGCATCTAGAGCATTTGTGTCCATGGTGGCCCTTGCACTGGGGTCAATATGTGGACACCACATTGTTAGTGGAGCTGGAAAGCATCAAGTTGTGCCACAAGAAGATGGGGCTATTGGCTGAGTTGACCGGTGCTAGCTTCAGATTGAGGTTTCTGCTTCACTTACCCAAGAAGGGAAGAGATCCCTTGTATTTACCATAGAGGATCTGTCTCCTCATTTTACCTCCCTTCCTTATCCCTTTGTTGATGCCAGTTTTTGAGCTGCTGGCCTCATCGGCTACCAGAAATGTTGACGTTGCGGCTCCATAAAGGAGCTGTAGATGGGACTTCTCCATCTGCCTGAGAGCTGTGCCGTGGACCATGCAAAAACCAGCAGGTAAACTCAAGCTTGGAAATATTTACTCCAGTAACCTGATGGCTAGTTCACCGGGCTAGTGGCCAAGACACCTGGGCTATCTTCATGTTAGGAGCAGTGTTAAAATAAGGTCCTTCCAGAAATCATTGCATGGGAAGCAATCCCTCAGCATCCTTTTGCCCTCTGTGTTCTCCTGCATTAAGCATTGTTCTCAAAAGCTGAATCAGCTCTGGCTTTTTCAGCTTCTTACTTTGCTTCACCCATTTGCACAGAAAAAAAAAGTCCCAGCAAGTGCTAGTCTGCTAGAAATTTGAAATAATTTTGAATTTGAACAAACAGGGTCTTTTCTTCACATATTTTTAGAACTGTGTTCCCAGATCATCTTTCTAAAGAAGTGAATTTTTTTTCCTTTTTATTTGAGCCTTATGCTTGCCCATCATTTTCTAAAGTTCCTTGAAATCCAGTGAGCAACTTAAAGCAAATTTGACAGCACCCAGTCCTTAAACATATAAGTCCCTGGATACTTTACAATAGAAAAGGGAGACCCAAATTTTGATTTTCATTATTAAGCAGTCTTTATTATCCATCAAAAATGCACAAGAAAAATCAGCTTGGCCGGTTCTACTCCTCTCAGTAACTTTCCAACTTCTTATTTTTTTTCTTACATGGGCCCTCATGCTTTTAAAATTTCTATTTTAATTTCTGACTTCATTTGAATACATACATTTTGAGTTGGCTGACTGTATCAGTGGCCATCATGCTGGCAATGTGTTGACTAATCAGTCTATAAATAGAGCATTTCTAATGTTGCTGGAAGCACTTCGGCATTTTGAACCACTTTCTAGTCTACTGTATCACTTTAAAATAACAGAAGTGATGGCATGTTTTTTCCTTCTCAGCTGCCAAACATGCTAGGGTTGGGAGGTCCTGGACAAGAAACCCCCAGAATGATTTCCAACTCTTTCTCTCTCTTCCCTCCTAATTTAGGTGAAATGTCCTCCATCTGATATTCGAGGGCCCAAAATATTTTAAATTAGCTAGAATAGAATAGAATAGAATAGAATAGAATAGAATAGAATAGAATAGAATAGAATAGAATAGAATAGAACAGAATATTTCAGTTGAAAGTGAGCTACAGTGGTAATCTTGTCCAACTGCCTGACCAGGGCGGATGAAAAGTTAAAGCATGTTCTTAAGGGCATGGTTCAAATGCCTTTTCAACACTAACAGGTTTGGGACATTGATCACTTCTCTAGGAAGCCTGTCTCACCTTTTGACCATCCTCTCTGCAAAGAAAAGCTTCTTACTTTCCAATCTAAACCTTGCCTGGCACAGTTTTGACTTGTTCCCACATGTCCTATCACTGGACTTCAGGAGTTCAGCACCTTCCTCCCCATGTCCCCTCCTGGGGAAGCTGTGGAGAGCAATAAGGTCACCCTTCAACCTCCTCTTCTCCAAGCTAGACAAGCCCAAAGTCCTTAACTGTTCCTCACCGGACATTCCTTCCAGTGTTGTCACCAGCTTTGTTGTCCTCCTCTGGACACATTCAAGGACCTTCACATTCTTCCTAAATGATTAGGCCCAGAACTGCACACAGTGCTCAAGGTGAAACACACCAGTTCTGAATCCAGCAGGATAATCACCATTCTTGACCTGCTGGCCCATGCTTTGTTTGATGCACCCCAGAATATGGTTCACCTTCTTGCCCGCCTGGGCACTAATGAACCATGCTGGAAAATTCAGACATGCTTTAGCTGTTTTTTTCACCCTGAAGGAAAACAGGAAGAAAGTTTGATTTAATTGGAGATTTTAAAAGAAATTATTTGGACATTACAATGGAAGAGATCTAGAATGTTGTTAGAAAGAGTTAAAAAGTAGTAGATATATAAGCTCATGCATTGCAAGGATTCGAATAATTTTTTTCAGTAAATACAGGCTTTGCCAGTGGCTAAATCTGTCACTTCAGGATCCACATCATTGCCTTTAGTATTGCAGATTTTCTTCCAGCTCTCTGAAGAGACGTAACTGTGCCACAGATCACACCCTTTATAAGTGCCTGAAACACTCCTGCATGTCCTCTTAGATAAGAAACTTACGGTCACAAGCCAGATGGGGGATCCCATCACCATCTTTACATTACAGTAGTGCCTCAAAACCACCAGCAACAGCCAGGATTTGGTAGCAAACACTTCACAGTGACATGTGGCATCTCCCCTCCTTCCGTCTCCTTCACATATGAATAAAGAACTTGCAGACAGTTATTTAGAGACTGGCCAGTACTAGAGATGCCTTGGACCTTTCTTTGAAACTCTAGTCTTTGCTACCAGTGGAGATAGGACATGATTTTAAATGGATCTTGGCTGGACACCTACTATCAAAATCTGAAGTGTGGAAGCTGGAATAATAGAATTATAGAATAGTTTAGGTTGGAAAAGACCCTTAAGATCATCAAGTCCAACTTTTAGACTAGCATTGCAAAGTTCACCACTAAACCATGTCACTAAGCACCACATCTAAAAGTCTTTGAGATCCCTCCCGGGACAGTGACTCTACCACTTCCCTGGGCAGCCTATTCCAACGTTTAAGAACCCTTTCCATGGAGAATTTTTTCCTAATATCCAATCTAAACCTCCTCTGGTGCAACTCAAGTTCATTTCCTCTTGTCATTTCAGCAGTTCAGATAACGAGACATGGCAATAGTCTGTCAGAAGTTGTAGAGCACTCTTCATTCCAGGACACTCTGCCATTAATATTGTTTTGCCTATTGGTGTTCTCCAGCTCATCCAGGAATTGGTGGCCCTGGTGGATAAAATCCTATATCTCGTTTTATTCTGGGAATCAGAAGAGAAACATCTGAAAAATTTATGACATGCATCTAGTCCTACATTTCCAGGATATACAGTGAGCTCTCTGCAGGAGTAAAGTTCATGGTGTTCCAATGCATATTTTTTTGCTGCCAGTCTAATACCCACAAGATTTACTGGAGTCAACACTTGTTTCTGTTCTCACACAGTTCTAAGATGTTTCCCATCCTTACTTAGAGATTGGCAATACTGAATTATACTTGGTAGCCCTATAAAAAAAATATATCCATTGGTATTTAATATTAAAAATAAAATCTGGATCAGATTAATTCTTTTAATTTATCTGGCTTCAGTTTCCAGATAGATGCTGTCATACCTTTGTTGGTCAGGCTAAATAACCTGTTCCTGCCGTAAATTTTTACAGACTGTGATCAAACAGCTTCTTGACCTCTGGTAAGTGGGCTCTGTTCTTTTAATTTTAAGCCAAAACCAATCTTTTAATGACTCTTACAGCCTTTCTCTGTACCCACTCCAATTTATCAAGTTCCTTCCACTGTAACACAGGTCATAATCTCTTCAGTGAGAAACGCAGAATTAACCACCAGCCAAAAAAAGGGATCCATGTTTACATCTCGAGGAATCAAATTAGCTCCTGTATTTGCTCCTGCATCGAAGTAGGAACTCGTATTTGGCTGATTATCTGCCATGATTCTTTCTCAGAGTTACTGTTTTATATAAATCCTGTAAAGAATCAATCCACTCTATATATTAATTTGTAGGATGGAGTCAACTCCTGATGGATGGCTGATCTGGCTTATTTACTCTTAGATGTGTGTGGAATTTTGACCTCTTCGAAATATACACTGTTTCTGTGAACACAGTTTACCAAATGATTTATGTGTCACCTTACTAACAGTCCCATCCTTCTTACTTAGTCTCCCTCAAGCTTAGTGACATCAATAAAATTTGACAGATGTATTTTATTCCTGGCAAGTAACTGTGGGAAAATGTTTTTTACCGAAGGGTCGAAAATTGATCTCTTCAGAAGTCCTTTTTAAATAATTGTCTGGGACTGGATTGACAGAGTGCGTGTTATAGGAGAATAGTTGCAAAAAGAGGGTTTCCCATTTTTTTTTGACCTACAGTGGAAAAGAACTCCAAGTCTATTTTATACTGAGAAGGAAAATACTGTTTTCCTTTTAAAACCAGTGAGACGCAAGCTGGTTAAATAAGAACTTCGAGTGCACAAAGACGTCATCCTCCAACAAGAAGACATAATGACACAGTAGCGTGGGTTGAACACGGCAACCCACTCAACGGATGACGAGAGTGAGCTGGCTCTACCTGGCAGATGCTTTCAAGGGATATCTATCAGCCTTACTTCTCTGAGTGATCGGATCTTGATATCTTTTTTCTGTTCCCTTTTCTCCAGTGCTGTCAATTCTGCTCGCCAGTGATTGGGACACTGGTGTAAAAGAGACTGGACATTAGGAAAATTTTTTTCACTGAAGGAATAGTCAGACATTGGAAGAGGCTGCCCAGGGAGGTGGTTGAGTCACCATCCCTGGAGGTGTTTAAAGGTCATTTACATGTGGTGTTGGGATGAGTTTTGTAGAGTTGATGGTTGGACACAATGATCCCAGGGGTCTTTTCCAGCCTGAATGATTCTATGATTCTATGGTCATGGGATCAGTAAATGATTGTATCCTTATGGTTACTCCTATTCTTTTCAATGTCCAAATCACAGAGTCCTGTATCTGACCATGTGTCATGGAAAATAAAAAGGGAATGATAAATACACGTATTTTTGCTCTGGAGAGTGTCTGTCCAGTCTGGATTATTAACACCAAACTGAAGTCACACCAGCTGCTGACCAGAGAGCTGATGGCATTTCGGATGTATTTCTGCTGTTAACTGTCTGAGACATGTCCTGATGTCTGCTACCTTTCTGAAATCACACTCTGCTCACAAAAAAAAAAAAAAAAAAAGAGAGGAAAAAAAAAGAAAAAAAAGAAAAAAGAAAAAAAGAAAAAAAAAAGAAAAAAATCGTAGACAGAAAACCCCACAGTCTCAACAATTTCAGCTAGATTACAGAGTCACAGAATGTTAGGGGTTGGACCTCTGGTGATCATCTAATTGAATCCCCCCACCAGAGCGTGTTCACCTAGAACAGGTTGCACAGGTTGGTCTCCAGACAGGTTTAAAATTCTTCAGAGACTCCACCACCTCTCTGTTCAACCTTTTCCAGTGCCCTTCCACCCTCAAACTAAAGAAATTCCTCCCCTTGTTTAGATGGAACTTCCTGTTTTCAAGCTTGTGCCTGCTACATCCTGTCCTGTCACTGGAAACCATTGAAAAAAAACAAATGGCCCCACCTTCCCCACACCCACCCTTTAAGTATTTATAAGCATTGATAAGATGCCCCTTCAGTCTTCTCTGGACTAAAAATCCAAAAATTCCTCAGCCTTTTTTCATAAGAGAGATGTTCTAGTCCCATAGATGAGAAATCCCACCTTGGGTGACCCTGAGCCAGATATTTAGTTTCTCTTTCAAAGCAATCTGAAGCTTACAAAGGAGGAGGAAAACACAAAGGACAGGAAGCAGCAGAAAATTACACCAATTCTCCTGATTTTCTGTTAATTGTTCCATTTTTTGGATGATCTGAGACTGCAACTCAGTCTCTTAATTACTTTTATTTATTGCAATAGATAGCTATGAATCAGTGCCCTTATTGTTCTGTTTGCTACGTAATAAGCATATATAAATTAGTTTATATGACCAGCTAATAAAAAGATAGACCCTGCCATGAAGAAATGAACATCTAAAGCCTACTTTAATTACAGGCATAATTACAACAGTCGAGTATTCTTTAATGTAAAACACACACTGCTCCACGAAAGCATTCAGACTAGTTTATTAACCACTTGTTCTGATTTTCTCCCTGCTTTTTAGGTATTATCTGTATGGCTATAAGTACTTCTCCAAAAGCATAACCAGAACCACATGAAAAGTAGTACTCCATCATCTGGGGAGTGGATCTCAAGTAGCCCCGTTGCAACGAGTTTTTGAAAATCCATTGAAAATCCTTTGCATTAGGAAACGCACAGTAAAGTTCATCCATAGTGCACGAAGCCTGCACATCAAAGTTCATTTAGGCAGAGCCAGGTTCTTAATTATAAGTGGAAAAAACGTTTAATTAACACATTTTGTGGATGTTATCATGTCATAGTAAACAAGTCATATGATAATTGAGTCACCAAAGTGGATTTAAGTTCACTTGGAACAAGGGTGTCTTGTTCTAGAATATATAGATTCAGAGGAGAAGTTGATAAAGATGAATTAATCTGAATTTGGTCCCCAGAGGGAGAAGCCATTTCACAGGGAGAAGTATTTAATTTTTTTAAACTGTTCTGCTTGATGAACCCATGAGGGTGGGGAACGCTTCAGACTCATTGCATTCAATTTGAAAGTCCTCTCCAAGTTTTTCTCTCCTCTGGAGTATCTTTTTTTTTTTTTTTTTCCTCACCAAACTGGAAATAATTGTCTGTGATATCCGAATTAGTCTGTGCAATTTTTATCAAGAACATTTGTAATTTAAATTGGATCTACAAAAGGAGGACGATAAAAAAAAAAAAAGTGTTCATTTCATGCTCATTATGTATCTCAGCGAGACTGATGACATTTTAATATTAACATTGGTTTGGGTCCCATATAAAAAAAAAATAAGTCTACTTAATATTCCAGACTCTGATGATTGGAACCTAGTTATTCTTGACAATGGAAAATCAATTGGTATTCTAATTAAAAAGAATAGCAGGGAAATAAACAAAACAATAAAAAAAATATATTCCATGTATTGGATAGAAGCCTGTGTTTGCTCTTTCTGAAGTGTCTCCTCTCCTTTTTCAATTTTTTCCCCATTGCCTAGCTTGCTCTTTGGCCTTGAGCTGGAAGAGCAAAGGAGCTTCAAAAACCACTGCCATTAAACACCGTATATTGAAAATTTCAAGAAGGGGATGCAGCTGAAAAGGAGATGTGATCTTGCAAACAGTGAAGAACAAGAGCACATTGTCCCTGTTGGTGTAAATGGTTTTCATGAGAAAGTCCTAGAGCTATTCTTGTTTGCTTTTTTCTCGCAAAGGAAAAGTCGAACAGAATTCCCAGAATTTTCTCGGCTTCGGTTAAAAATAGGTTTTCAAAGTAGTTTTTCTGTTTTCTTTATTTTCTGTTTGCACCTTTTTAGCTAGGAACAAATTGAAGAAAAAAATGGGGAACAAAGAAGTGAAAACGGAGAAGGAAGAAAAAATACATACACAAATCAAGAAATGTTAAAATGAGAAACAATTCGTATTGATAAAGAGAATTCTTACCAAATTATACCCTTTAAAAATGTTTCTGTCCTAACTCACAACCTTTCCAAAATCTTCCTTCTCTGAGCTCTGTGTCTCACTGAATTAACCCTTTTAGACCTCCTTATTGTATCTTTCCTTAAAATATAGGATGTGAGCAAACACGACTAAGACCCCATTTGCTGACCATAACACAGTCTCCTGTTGGCTGCAGATGACTTTTGATTTGACCAGCTGCAGATGGGAATTTCAGCACTTCAGATCTAAAGCAACGTGAGTGAAGCATTTAAGGAGTGTCAGGACTTGACATGAACATGAAGCCTTTTAGCCAGAGAAGTTAATGAATAAATTAATTTATTCGGGTGCTCAATTCAGGTGCTTGGCTCATCGCTCTACAAAAGCCCTTCCTCCAAAAGGATTGGTCTCTACCAATCCAGACCAGTATATTGTGGATTAACACATGCTGAGCTTGCAAGAAAACATCATCCACTGACTGTAGCTATCTTCTTCTTAGTGGTACAAAGCAAAGAACAAGCAGCCACAGAAGCAAGAACCAACAAGGAAAACTGATTTGATATTAAGTGAGGAAAAATCAGCGTAAGGCTGAGCAAAGTTTGAAGGCACCAAGGCAAGTCATGAGATCTCCATTCTTGTAGAATACTTAAACCTTGATTGAGCTCCTAGGCAACCTTACCTGGCTTTGAAGATGAAAGTACTTTCAAGATCAACCATGTTTGAGCGGGTTTTTGGAGCACAACTCTAGAACTCCTGTCCAGTCTCAGATAACCTGTTATTTGATCATTCTCATTTAATCTGTTCTCCAGCCCGTTACAGGTCAAATTGCTCACATGCTAGAATGTTATACAGTCCCTTCTGGACTTTACTGTGACTAGGAGAAAATGAATTAAAGAAAAAAAAAGCAAACAAAACAGGATGAAAAGGATCAAAGACCCGCTCCAGAATGTCAGAACTGCAGTGTAAACTCTCTCTGAGTTTTCCAGTGTAGCTCCCTGAGCAATTTACGATGGTGTAAGAAAGGGAGATCTTCCACTTTGCTACTCTTACCCATATTTTCCTAGGAGATCAAGATTAATACATGTAGTGGAAAAGGCTGGAGGGGAAGGAAGAATGAAAGAAAAAAAAGACTGTCAGAGAAACATTGGCCTGGAAAAGGGTTTTTAGTGAATTCACCTAAAGATCAATCCTGGGATTGAATTTACTTTTCTTCTTCATTAATCATAACGTTGCAAAAAGCAGGAGAGTTTTCAGTTCAACACACCAATATACAAGGTATTTTCCTTAGCAGGAAGGATCAAGCTATCACAAAGGGAGAAACAAATGACCTTGAAGATAAAAGTGTTCAAAATGAGATGAAATTTAACACGAGCTGCAAGGACCACTGACAAAAACCTGTGTTCTAGGGAAGGAGATAGTCAGCTGGAAATGATGGAGAAGAAAATTCTGTGGATGTTAACCAAACTCACTGAGATGTGATGTCTCTCATTTAACATTTGTTGTCTGCAACTCCTGTAATCAGAGACAAAACACGTCAAATTCTCTTTTTAGTCAATAGACTTCCTGTATCGACAGAGTTGATAACATGAATCATCTAACCAAATTCTGGTGTCTTCTTCTAGTTGAGAAGAATCAGTAGCACCTTGAACAACACTGACTTTATTGACTTTCTGTTCAATCCAGGGAGTCTAGAGTAACTTGTGCCAAGATAGACGCCTGCACTCTAGTTATGCACTCTAGTTACTCATGGTTAACTGTACTCATGTGCCAAATACACCCTTGTGAAGTAGTCATTGGTATTTTGGAAGGAAATAAAGAATGAACTATGTTATTCAAGCCTCAAGTACAACTTTACGTGGAACATCATTTGCAGCTCTTAGTGATCACAGAGAACAAATTCCGCCATGAGCTTGTGCAAGAAAGACTACGGAGGTTTTTGGGGGCAGGAGAACCTCACCAACCTAACGAGGTGACTATGTGAGCTAAGTTAACACAGCTGATCAAAGCAACGGCTGAACATGAAGTGACTGCTGTCCATAAATCCGCTTGGGAGGGAAATGCCAAGCAGTGGGAACTGTTTGAACTAAAGGACATTAGTGGTAAAAGAACAAATAGACCTAAATTAGCTATGCATAAATGCAGGAGAGAAATTAGAAGGCGGCTGCCTCTGATTAGAACAGCCACCCATTTGGAGAAACAGAGGCAAACACTGTTTATGTCATAGAGGAAGCTCATTTGTTTAAAAAGAGATTTGGAGACAGGGCAACCATTGCCAGCTGGACACCAGATGTAACAGTCCAGTGTTATTTCTAGGTTCTCATATGTCTTCATGGGACATCTTTTGTGTATGAAAGACCATCCACCTTTAACATAGGACGAATGTGCTCCAGAGGTCAAAGTAACAGTTCTTCTTGGATTTACTGTGAAGTGCAGCAAAATTCAAATACTGGCAAAATTAACAGCCCCCAACTGAATTCAGTAGCTGCCTCAGGTCTAAACTATGCAATGTGGTGACGGAAGTATAGTGTAATCCTGAAACACCTGCAGTCGTTCAAGGCTCCAATATTGTATTCAGATGGGAAAATCAGTCATTCCATCGCGAAAGCCTGCAATACTGCTGCGTCAGACCTGTCACTGGTTTGGAAAAGTTCCTCCAGTCAATTTCCTTTTTCTGGTAGCACCCTATCTTTTTTGGAAGAGCAAACTGCAACATTTTTTTTTTCCCCAGCCTACAAGCCCATCAGACCACACCCTAGGGAGACAGCATGGACGCATCACTCTTCTGAGACACCACATAAATATTTCCAAACCATCCCCTCTGCGTCTCACTCTTCTGTTTAACACTGGTTTCTTAAGCTTCCTGCAGCCCAATCTACTGAAGGAGAAAATTAACTAAATAAATATGAACAGATTTAACCAGCTTGCACATCTGACTTTATTATTATTCTGAATTGCCTCTAAGTTCTTTGCCCAGCCTTCAGTTTGGCTGCCACACAGCCAAGGTGCCAGAAGAGCTGAAAGCCATGATGTCTTTCAAGCTGACAGAAGCATAAATCCCCTCTGACACAATTAGTGTCTCTTGTTAATTGTTTCTGGCTCCTTCTGACCATCAATTAGTTTTAACAGCCCAGCTACGTTAGCTCTGACGATGTGATACCAATATCAATCACATTAACGACCCATCTGCTAGGAAGCCAAGGCAAATTGTTACCAAGACCAACTTCAGCCCATAAGAATTCTGCATGGCTATCAACACATGGATGCACGTTATTTGTAAGTTAGAGCAGTTGTCATATCTGAGTGATGCTTTTAATCAAGCAGAAGTTTATGCCCGTCCTGTCCAAATGCAGGCTCTTAACCACCAGCATTTACTCTAGTCCTGCTGAAATCAGTGATGAGAAACAGGGACCTCCAGATGGCAATTCAGGCCATGAACAAGCTGGAAATGTCCCTGGAAGGTACTCGTCACTCATCGATGGAAGCTGAATGGCCCCATGATGGAGGTACTTCATCTCAATGCTTAAAACCAGGTGGGTTGAATTTGGGCCTCTGTGTATTGAGATCATGAGAAGAGCTAAATTCAGCCACATCACACTGCTATAAAAGTCTGCTTTAAGTATTTTTCTGGCCCCTTCTAGTTATTAGAATATTTATCCTCATGCTTCTACTCGGAGTAATGGAAGTGTTATTGTTAGAAGCATCAAAATTCTGTTTTGTGGGAAATGTCAATGTTTTAAAAACAGGTTTTGTAAAAAATAAAATGGAAATAGAAATAAAAATACAGTTCCACAGAATAGGATTTCTGAGGAAGTCTGTTTCTTGGAAAAAATTTCTCCAAATTCTGAGTCCTTCATTTCAAGTTCTGCTTATTGCTGGTATATGATATGTGTCTTGTTTCATGGTATCGTGGCAGCAATAATTAATGTGCTGTCTAGATTTTTAATGAGATTATTCATACTCAAGTTTCAAAACTTTTTAAAAGCCTGCACCATTATCTTATTTTACAGACAGGGAAAATGAGGAACAAATAAATAATTTGGTAACTAGGAGCCAAGTGATAAATTCTCCGCAAATTCTCCCTTCCTCCTCTAAACATCTATGCCTCTTTCTGATTTAAATCTGTTACCTCCTTTTCCTCCTAGGCCACCTTTCCTGACAGCTAATGGGATGATAGATCCTCTCTCCACTAATGGATGCGACAATAATTGCTGCGGAAATCACTGCAGCAGATTTGATTGGCACCAGAAGCTTAAACAAAAATACATCTGGGCATTAAAACAGTCTGCTAGAACAGCCAGAAGAACAGCAAATGAGCTTAAAAAATATCTAATCAACCTGTAAAGGGGCTCTGGGTTTAAGATATGAACCAGATTGTAAATACATGTATGTGGAGAAAACTTTTTCACAAAGATGTTTTAGCCCTCAGAGGGGTTCCTTCCACCTTTCTCTAAAACAAAGGATGCTGGGCCAGAAAGATTGTGTGTCCAAAAGAATTACTACTAAAAAAATTTAATAGTTTTCTCAAAATGAAACTATCAAAGAGTTAGAGGACGCCTCCCAAACAGCTGCTGATCAAAGAGCCACAGAGCGAATAGGACACAGTTATTATGAGAAAAGCTGTCAGGATGGATTGTGGATTAGAGGTGTTTTGTGTGGAAGGCAGCAGTGTTAGGAGTTAATGAATTCCCTGCAAGAAGAAAACTGGCAAAAGCCGCTCTTGTACAGCTTTATTGATTTTTCACCACACTAACTTCACATTAAGCAAGAGCAGGTCACAGCAGAGTCAGGACAAATGAAAATATAATTGTAGTCAGTGTGGGAGAGTGGACTTTTTGCTGTTGCTTTAAAGCTGTCTTTGACACAGAGGCAGAAGCAAACATTTCAGTTTTTCTTTGCTTTTCCACAGTGGCTTTATGCAGCCTCATTTCTCAAGACGTTGATATTTGAAAGGGAGAGATATTTGCCACATGTGTACATGCTTGCTCTGGATCCAGCATGAGGGAGAACTGGGAGGTTCCTCCCCCAGCATCAGAGTTTAAAATAGAGAAGGAGAAACACAGGAAATGGAAACAACTCTTACTTCTTGTTCTGCATCCTGCAGCTTGGCAGGGTACTGATGTCCTTGCTGAATGACTGATGTGGGGTCAAGTTCTATAATCAAAAAAAGATTTAAACACTGGGTATATAACCTTATTAATAAATTAAACAGTCGTGTGAAAAGTCCCAGGTGCTAACTTCAGTGTCATTGTGCTGTTAGAAGAGCCCTCGGGAAAAGCTTATTCCCTTGTGCACTTCCCAGCCATGGACCGGGAGTTAGTACAGGTCAAAAACAATCCCTAGCAAGCGGTATTGATGAGAATGCTTCATTCTCATAAAATTATGGACTCACAGAATCACAGAATGTTCAGGGTTGGAAGGGACCTTGAAAGATCATCCAGTCCAGCCCCCCTGCCAGAGCAGGATCACCTACAATAGATTGCACAGGAACGCATTCAGATGGGTTTTGAATGTCTTCAAAGAAGGACACTCCACAACCTCCCTGGGATCATCACAGAAGGGTTTGTGTTGGAAGAAACTGTAAAGATCATCTAGTTCCAATCCCTCTTCCATGGGCAAGGACACCTTCCACTAGACCAGGTTGATCAAGGTTTCATCCAACCTGGCCTTGAACCCTTCCAGGAAGGAGGCTTCCACAACTTCTCTCGGCAACCTCCTCCAACATCTCACCACCCTCACAACAAAGAACTTCTTCCTTGTATTATAGAAACATAGAACAGCTTAGGTTGGAATGGAAACCTAAAGATCTTCTAGTCCAACTCCCTGCAGTGAGCAGGTACATCTTTAACTAGATCAGGTTTCTCACAGCCCCAGCCAACCTGACCTTGAATGTTTCCAGGGATGGGGCTTCTACCACCTCTCTGGGCAACCTGTGCCAGTGTTTCACCACCCTCATTGTAAAAATTCCTTAGATCCAGTCTGATTCTACCCTCTTTTAGTTTAAAACCATTATCCTTTGTCCTATCACAACAGAAGTTGCTAAAAAGATTGTTCCCATCTTTTTTATAAGCCCCTTTTAAGTATCAAAAGGACGTAATAAGATCTCCTTGGAGTCTTCTCTTTTGCAGACTGAACAACCTCAACTCTCTCATTCTCTCCTCACAGGAGAGATGCTCCAGCCCCCTGGGTATTTTTGTGGCCTCCTCTGGACCAGCTCAAGCAGGTCAATGTCTATTGTGCTGAGGACTCCAGAGCTATCCAAAGGAAGATGGAAGTTCTAAATTATAAGAACCAATGTCACTATGCATCAGCTGGCATGTGTTCCACAGAATGCTCCTAAAGCAATTTTTATTTTCTAATGTGGGTTGACTTGCTCACTTTTGGTACCCTCTCACTCCTGAGGCTGGCTGAGAACTGTTACCCCTCTGCCTTCCCTATTGGGCACCTGTGCTCCATAGTGAAACAGTGTCTTTGCTCTCACTTGTCTTCAGCAAAAAGACTTTTAAAGAGTTTCCTGTAACAGTTTCCCTGCCCTAGACTCCATTGACTTAAAAAGGAGCAGGAATTCCCAACGGGTTGACTTGCTTGGGGTCAGAAACCTGCATTTCAGGCAACCAAATTTATTAATCCATAATGAATCATTACTCTTGCATGGTGAGATGCCCTCCCCTTCTCCCTAACCACACAGAGAAAAAAGTACAGAGTAGTTCATATTGCATGCATGTGTGAACACCCACATCCCAGGAGATGTGTCATACGTGAAAGAGACTGTATCTCTTGCTGTGGGTATACCAACACATTCCATTAATAACCTCAGTGGCTATGTAATAACCTTAACAGCATCTGAAAGTTTTACTGGAGTGCAGTCTATTGAGCAGAAAAATCCATTCTCTCCTCTTGAGATTTTTATAGCAAGGGTGATGAGGAGCCAACTCCAAGCAACCTTAGAATGCCTGCACATCTAATCTTTTTCTAGGGATTTTATACCACACCAGTCATCATGATACCTGAGTATCTCGAGCTGGCTTCAAAGCCCAAGTCAAGTATTAATTCAAAGCTTTAGTACATTTTTCAGTATGATGCAACATTAAAATGAACTTGAAGCATTTTTCTGAGCTGAAGCAATTGCTGAGTGCTTTGATCACGAAAGTATTTGCTCTTCATTGGGATATAGTTATTGACTTAGAGTGCATCTGCTTGGACTGAAAGCCACTGTGTTTTGTGTTATTTCCTAAACAGAAGCACTGAAGAGCCAGCATTTTTCATATTGATAAAAAGAAACTTCTCAAGAGCACAGGCAATGGTGTAATAACAAAGGGTTATTCCAGAAAGGACTACATCCTCACGGTTCCAGAAACCTTTCTTCCAGCAGCAAAGACTCTCTTCTAGCAAGGCAACATTCAACATCCAGGTGGAAAATGTCTGTGATTTTGACCTGAAGGTTTTCTGCTTCAGTTCTGATGCACAGCAGTAAAGAGAAGGGAAACTATTTAAATGATCTAAATGTTTGTAACAAGGAATGAAAGGCTGAAACTGGATGAAAAGGCCTGATTGTTCTGCTTCTTTCTCTAGGCCCTTCTATATCCCAACTTAGGGTTTTCAACCATGAGCCCTGAACCTCAACCTGTATCTGAGGAACTTCCATGTAACTGCAATGGCAAACTGCTCAGCAGGCTTTTCATACTTTCTGAGACACCTCCTTTCCTGAAATGTGAAGACATTTTGCCATGGGATGTCCTTGTTTTCATTACAGAATCACAGAATCTCGTTGGTTGGAAGAGACCTTTAAGATCAGTGAGTCCAACCATTAACCTAGAACTGCTAAGTCACCACTAAACTATATCCCTAAGCACCAGATCAACATGTTTCTTACATATCTTCAGGGCTGATGATTCCACCACTTCCCTCGGAAGCTTGTTCCAATATGCAAAGACACCTTCAGTGAAGAATATCTTCCTAAAATCCATTCTAAATCTCCCCTGGCACAACTCGCAGCCATTTCCTGTAGTCCTAATGATCTGTCTACAGAGAAATCCCAGACAAATAGCTGAAATGAGGTGTCCCAGCTGCAGATATAAACTCAACTAATCCTCAGATTAGGTGGTGTGACTCTCACCTTTAATAGCATTCACGGTTACACAGGATTTCTGTATGAGAGCAAGGAAGAGACCACAGATTTTTCAAGCATTGAAACACCTGGGCCATGCTTCCCTTACAGAGGACATGCCTGGTAGATGAGCTAGTGAAAATCCCCAGCACTCACCACTGAAAAGCAGAGTTAGCAAAAAAAGGGGATAATCTGAAGGGCAGTTCTGAATTCGGCTGCAAGAGATTGAGATGCATTCCATCACTTCTGTCTTCCTTCCATGGAAAGCACAATTAGCAAGAGCCAATGAGGCTTGGAGGCATTTCTGCAGCCTCTGTGTGATCTGAATCGCAGTCTCTGGGAAAATTTGCTATTTCTCCAGTAGATCATAATTTTGACAAGAAAAGGGAATAGCAGAAAAGGAGAAAAAAACCTCCCTGTGTTGCCAATCTGATCCAACCATACTTATGGATTTTGTTTCAGAAGGGACCTTGAGAGCCCAGTCTCTAGAGCAAACTGACTGATACTTGTTCCACCAGTTTGGAGTTGTTTTGTTGGTTTGGGGTTTTTTTTTGCTGATAATGGGAGATCTGCATTTTGTTCAGGCTTTATCTGGGTTTCAGGTCTGGAGAATGGCCTAAAGAGTTTTTATGGAAACCTAGTGCCTTTCTTGTACTTCAGACTCTCTATAGCTCTAGTGATCTCTGGACTTGCTAATTACCACGTGTAATTGGGCATTCTGATAGGATGCAGCAAACCCAGTGAGAAGCAGGCAATGCTTAAAAGTTCAAAGCTTACCTTTAATTCAGCCACCCTCCTTACATATTCAGCCTTGTTTTGCTCTACCAGTCAGTTGCTGAATGGAAGGATAAGGCTCTTTATTCCAACCTCATACTTACCTAGCCCCCGGGCCGCTTCAACCCCCTCCTTTTAATTATCACTCCAAAAGCAGAGAGCCCACGGTTACATGAGTCATAAATTATATCTCCCGGCAGTGCATAATGCTCCTTTTCACACCTACAGAGGATGAGTCATTAAAAAAAATTTTTTTAAAAAAATAGGAAATTCAACATTCGCCATCGAAAGAAGCAAAAGGAAAAACATCAAAGAAGAAACTACTGATGGACATATCACCCCAAGTGCAGTCAGATGCCTTTGAAATGGACAAAACATGGAGTTTGTCTTCAAGTGAGTTTTGGATAGAGTAAGGAAACTGAGCTATTAAGTTCCCACTACACAACTGCCTGGTTTTTCTTTAGTCGAGAGCAGCACGAAAAACCAATTTTGCAACAAGGAGAGGGGAGGGAGATAAAACCTGTGCAGAAGAGCTGAAGCATCCTTCCATGTAAACTGGGAATCAGTATTTGTGAGCTTCAGAATCATAGAATTGTCAGGGTTGGAAGAGACCTTAAAGATCACCTAGTTCCAACCTCCTCACCATGGGCAGGGACATCCCCCACCAGACTATGTTGCCCAGAGCTCCATCCAGCCTGGCCTTAAAAACTTCCAGGGATGGGGCTTCCACCCTCTCTCTGGGGAACCTGGGCCAGGGTCTCACCACCCTCATGGAGAAGAACTTCTTCCTAACGTCCAATCTGAACTGATCCATCTCCAGCTTTAATCCATTCCTTCTAGTCCTATCATGACTCGACATCCTAAAAAGCTCCTCACCACCTTTATTGTAGGTTCCCTTGAGATACTGGAAGGCCACAATAAGGTCTCCTTTTCTCCAGATTGAACAGCCCCAACTCTCTCAGTCTGCCTTCACAGGAGAGGTGCTCCAGCCCTCTGATCATCCTCAGGGCCCTTCTCTGGACACACTCCAGCATGTCCAGATCTTTCTTGTGTTGTGGGCTCCAGAACTGGATGCAGCACTCCAGGTGGGGTCTCATGAGAGTGGAGTAGAGGGGGAGAATCACCTCCCTCGACCTGCTGGACATGTTCCTGTGTGCTCTACTGTAGGTGGTCCTGCTCTGGCGGGGGGGTTGGACTAGATGATCTTTGAGGTCCCTTCCAACCTCTAACATTCTGTGATTCTGTGATTTTGTGCTGGCCACACACTTCTTGATGCAGCCATCATTGAATCATAGAATGCTCTGAGTTGGAAGGGATTGGACCTCAGGTCCAATCTTCTTCTCAAAGCAAGGCTGAATTTAAATGAAAATCAGGTTGTTAAATACCTTTTCCATCTCGGTGTAGGTCAGTCATTCTGTACATACAGGAGTTAAATGTACAATCTATCAGGTTCACGGGAGGATGAGGGTGAACACACTGCCAAAATGCTTCCCTGGATAGACCATCATCTGTTGTGTCATTGATAGAAAGTTATTTGTCCCCCAAGGACCAACAGGGAAGTGTTACATCAATGGTTTTGCTTTTTGAAATGGTGCAACTCCCATTCGTTGGAAAGGGAGACACTTCGAGGAACATACGCAAGGAAGGAAGATTTCCCTTCATCTAGGATATTACCAGATGAACTCCTACCTGTCGTGTTATTTGGTGGTGATTAATAAAATCTTAGGAGTGATGCTTCTAGTGAAGATAAATTCCCAGTGATGCTTCTGGTGAAGATAAATTTCAGGTAAGCAGGTAAACAAACAAGGTTTAGAGGAAAACACTGAGGCATCCATCAACATCTGCCAGCTCAGAATAAACAACTCTCTTGAACTAGAACGTGCTGAGAAAGCTGCACAGAAAGCCAAGCCTCTTAGAGTACAAAATGTCTCAACATTTCTACATTTTAAAACTAGGAAAGATTACAGTAAAAGCACCAAACACTCTGTTCTCTGTCAGTCTACAAAGAGGTCTCTTTTGCCTTAAACATCTCCAGAGTGCTTCATGGGTTCATGTCCTTGTATTGCTCTGCTTATTCACTACACTAGATCTCTTCTTCAACAAAGCTTAAAACACTGACACTTAAGCTCATTCCAGGATCAGAAATTCAGAAAATATCCTTTTTTCTTTCTCCTCCTCTCCTTGTAGACTAATTTGAAGATATATTTCTTCCCTTTGCTCCTCTAGGAGCAAGGAAATAAATATTAAAACCTTTTGACCCCTGATATTCCCATAATATATAAAAACACT
The DNA here is from genome assembly GCA_020746105.1 of Trogon surrucura. Taxonomy (NCBI): domain Eukaryota; kingdom Metazoa; phylum Chordata; class Aves; order Trogoniformes; family Trogonidae; genus Trogon; species Trogon surrucura. Next base: position 2,093,882 of record CM036619.1, on the reverse strand, counting down.
GGCTGAGGTATTTGCTTTTAAAATCCTTCATTTCCATGTTTCTCTTATGTTTTCTTCATAGTGTTTGTAAGAAATTCATCTGATACTGATTTTTAAATTAGAATAAGCATGTTGTCTAGTAGGCAGGACCCTATTTTTTTCATGAAGTAATTTCTCATATTAGCTAAAGATGTCAGCATGGATGATATTTGAGATTTAAAGATGACATTGGAAAGCGTTATTTTATGGCGACATAAAACTGGGAGGAGTGGCTGAGACCCCAGCAGACTGTGCTGCCATTCAGAGAGACCTGGACAGGCTGGAGGGCTGGGCGGGGAGAAATCTGATGAAGTTCAACAAGGGCAAGTGTAGAGTTTTGCACCTGGGAAAGAACAACCCCATGTGCCAGCACAGGCTGGGGACTGCCCTGCTGGAGAGCAGCGCAGGGGAAAGGGACCTGGGAGTGCTGGTGGGCAGCAAGATGGCCATGAGCCAGCAGTGTGCCCTCGTGGGCAAGAAGGCCAAGGGCATTCTGGGGTGTGTTAGAAGGGGAATAGCAAGTAGGTCGAGAGAGGTTCTCCTGCCCCTCTGCTCTGCCCTGGTGAGGCCACATCTGGGATATTGTGTCCAGTTCTGGGCCCCTCAGCTCCAGAGGGACAGGGAACTGCTGGAGAGAGTCCAGCGCAGCCACAGAGATGATGGAGGGAGTGGAACATCTCCCTGGTGAGGAAAGGCTGAAGGAGCTGGGTCTCTTGAGCTTGGAGAAGAGGAGGCTGAGGAGTGACCTCATTCATGTTTATATATATGTCAAGGGGGAGTGTCAGGAGGACGGAGCCAGGCTCTTCTCAGTGATGTCCATTGACAGGACAAGGGGCAACAGGTGCAAGCTGGAACACAGGAGGTTCCATAAAATCATTAGAAAAAACTTCTTCACAGTGAGCGTGACAGAGCCCTGGTCCAGGCTGCCCAGGGAGGTTGTGGAGTCTCCTTCTCTGGAGACATTCAAGACCTGCCTGGACGCCTTCCTGTGTGACCTACTGTAGGTGATCCTGCTCCGGCAGGGGAGTTGGTGCTATGGATGTTTCTGTCCTGGTGAGAGCTCCAATACAGGGAAAACAGAGACAGACTCCTGCTTAGCTGCTTGGTCCTTCTCCACCTTATCTTTTCCCCACCCTTGTGATGGTTATTGGATATTAATTCATTCTGATCTCTATGGAAAACAAAAATCTCAGTCATTTTCTAAGGGAAACACCAAACCAAGTCATTATTCTGCCCCTTTACTTTGCCCTTGTGAGACCTCACCCGGAGTACTGCATCCAGCTCTGGATGCAGAAGCACATGGACCTGCTGAAGAGAGTCCAGAGGAGGCCACAAAAATGATCAGGGGGCTGCATGACTTCTACAAAGACAGGTTGAGGGAGTTGGGATCATTGAGCCTGGAGAAAAGAAGACTCTAAGGAGAATTTATAGTGGTCTTCCAGTACTTAAAGGGAGATACAGGAAAGATGGAGAGGGTCAATTTATCAAGGAGTGTGGTGATAGGAAGAGGAGTAATGGTTTTAAACTAGAGGAGGATAGATTTAGATTAGACTTTAAGAAGTTCTTTACTGTGAGGGTGGTGAGGCACTAGACCAGGTTGGCTAGAGAAGTTGCAGAAGCCTCATCCCTGGAAGTGTTCAAGGCCAGGTTGGATGGGGCTTTGAGCAACCTGGTCTGGTGGGAGGTGTCCCTGCCCATGGTAGGGAGGTTGGAACTAGATGATCTTTAAGGTCCCTTTCATCTCAAACCATTCTAAGATTACTTGCAGTGTGGTAGCACTGAATGCCCCTAGACAGGGTGAGGGATTCACTGTGGTCAACGACACTCAGACATGTAGGGCAGGATTCATTTCACCTGTCATCTCAGACTTGCTCTATGGTCAACAAAGGAAAAAAAAAGCACGTTCAGGGCATATTTTCATCTGACTTTGTTTCGTTACTGACTCCAGCCTGAGACAAGGAGATGAAAGGAGTCTGGCACCTCTACATAGCATCAGCTTGCCTTTGCAAAGTGGGGATGTAAAATTTCTATGTTGGTATTCCGCATCTTGGGAAAAAAATTTAAAAGTGGAACAGAAAGGGCCTGAAGCCTTGCTTTCCATGCACTTATCCATTTTTCACCTATGTTGCAAGGAACCATACGCTCTCCAAAACTCCCTACACAGATCCCCACCGATATCACATCTTTGGTGGATTGACTTCCATTCACTGAGGAAACCCAATGACACAGCAAATGGTGATTATCCAGTGGCAGGAGCTGATGTAAAAACGAGTGATTTCATACCTGCTTCTTCCCTTCTCCAGGCATCAGGGCCAAGGACTGGAATCACAGAATCACAGAATGTTAGAGGTTGGAAGGGACCTCAAAGATCATCTAGTCCAACCCCTCTGAGAGCAGGATCACCTACAGCAGAGTGCACAGGAACGCATCCAGGCAGGTTTTGAACATCTCCAAAGAAGGAGATTCCACAACCTCCCTGGGCAGCCTGTGCCAGAGCTCTGTCATCCTCACTGTGAAAAAAATTTTTCTCATATTTTTATGGAACCTCCCATGTTCCAGCTTGCACCCATTGCCCCTTGTCCTCTCAATGGACGCCACTGAAAAGAGCCTGGCTCCGTCCTCCTGATACTCCCCCTTGACATATTTATAAACATTGGAACATGGTAGGTTCAGCACAGACTGAAAGGTCTGATGCATCTAGAGCTCAGAAAACCTCCAGGTGATCTTAACAAGTTTCCCAACCTTTGCTCATTTTTCACTCTGCTCCCCATGTCAATTGTGTTCTGTTAATTGCTTGGTTCCAAATGGTAGTGAATTTCTAGCAATATCCTTTTCCCTTTTTGGTTCTCGAAAACAAGCCATTTTGTCCTTTGGGCTGATGAATTTTCAAGGGAGTTGTACAGCTGGTGAATCTAAGAAGCATAGAGATTTGCTGGACCAAAAAAAAAAAAAAAATCTAGAGGAGCTACTATCATAGAAATGTGTTTTGAGAAGCTCTGAGGATCTATATTTCTTCCTGCCATTGACTGTCCATACAGGCCTGTCCTTCTTTTAGAGGTTTTTAAGTCTTAATAAAATACATGAAGTGCAATAACAATATATTAGGCATCACTGTTAATTAAATAGCACAATGCAAAAATCTTCTGAAGAGATTATCTGCAATAGAAATTTGGGATTAACACTGCTTACACTCAGAGGTTCATATGACAGACCACCAAAGTAAAGTAGTGGGTACACAGCATTCAGAATAAATGGTATTATTTGATAACCACGTTTTTAATTTGTCAGAATAAGGGACAGGATTACGAGCCACTGATTTGTCCACCAGTGGCTATAATTTTGCTCATAGAAAAAGCAGGGTCAGTCACTGATTAGAAAGAATCAAAAGCTAAAAAAAAATCAATATGGTGTTGCTCATGCAATGTGACTCAAATCCTGCCTTATTACAGCTTCCCCTATTGAGCATCCTAGTCCGTATTTTCTCCAACCAGAAAGTGGGACTAATAACATAGCTCATATCAGTAGCCTGGGAGAATGCATAGCTTTAAATTATCTGAGTTTTATCTATGTATATACAGATAACAAGCTGGGTACCATTATACTTAGTGCTCTGAGCATATGCCTTTGCGTTAAAAACACGGACAATGTTTGTCATAGTGCTTTGCTTTCTTGTCTTCTCCCCTGGGAAAAACCTTTTCCCCTAGGAAAAAAGCATGTAAACTGAATACAACTGATTTGGTTGTATTTTCTTTGCATATCTATCTATTCCTGAGCGCTGCATGTTAGAGGAAAAAAATAATCAAATGTACATGCTTCATTCTTGGAACTGAAAATGTCGCTTAAAGTAATTATGAGAGGAGAAAGAAAAAAAGTGTATACTGTATATTTAAAGTAAATAAGGGAAATATGGCACTTTCAGGAAGTGAAGCTGAAATTAAGGAATTGGATTCAATATCTTACACAGAGTTTAATCTCAAAATGCAGTTCGCTGCCAGGAAGGGTCGGTCTGGGTGCTCTCTCGGTGCTTCTCCTACAACCTTCGGCTTTCTAGAGACGAAATGTGATGGCCACAAAGCCAGGAACAAGCAATAAAAAAGTAGACCCGCAGGGAGAGCTATGAGAGAGACCATGATAAAGGAAGACAAAGAAATTGTAGTGGAATTAGCAAACAATAGCAATAACAGAAGGAGAAGTCGATAAACATGGCATTGATTTCCTGAGGTTCTCTGTGTGTGTGTGTGTGTGTGTGCAGTGCTACTAACTTTGACTTTTTATTCAGTTGTGGCAGTTTGTGCCAGTTAAGTATTTTTCTGCCTGAATAACACTGTAGCTTGAACACCGCAGCGTCTGAGCTGTCTTTACGTATTCTTCTGTCTCCCATAAGGTTCACCTGAAAGAGGACTCCTCAACCTTTACAACTGAGGGATCAGCTGGGACGGGTGGGGGAGAATGACTGCTACAATATTCAAAGGAGAAATAATTTCCCTTGTGCATCAAACTCATCAGTTTGGGTTCAATTTATAAAATACCTTTTCTCATGACTGACAAAAAGCTTGTGGTCCTCTCTTCTGCTTTTCTTTCACAGCTGAAGGGAAGCTGAAGAGAATCAGGATGAAAGAACGTATTTTCTGAAGCTTAATGAAATCCTGCAGCAGGATTAACAATGAATTGAAAGGGGGCAGCTCCGAAGCAGGGGTTTTCTGAAGTGTGCTTCTGATATTGTATAGAAAATGGGTGTCAATTTTCCAGTCAGCCACAGAGGGTCGGTACTTAACAGTGACCACTGAGCAAAGTTCAAATAGAAAATTCCAATGATGTAACATAATTCCTGTTTACTTATTTAAAACTATCCATAAAAACAGAAAGAGATTTCATATTTTAATACACTGAAAGTTCCCTTTATAATAGCTGTGTTATTTCGTACATTCTTTCCCATTTTTTACTGTCCCTTTTTTAAGGAAACAAGTGAACCAGAGGGCTAATAAAGCAATGTAAACTGGGGTATACTACCAATATACTACGTGTGCTTGTGTAACAGCACACTGGTTAATAACTACTGTTTCGTTTTTCCTTCCAGATTTCATCATTAAAGTGCAGGGACCACAATTTGTGACCACTATATGCATGCACAATTATCAGGCAAGCAACTCAAATAACATACGTATGGTCGTCTAGTCCCATGACCCTGGCAGTCACTGGAAAAGACATTCTCACTCATTTCAGGAACTTTTAGCTCAGCTTGTTCATACCACTGTTCCATAACCATGGTCCAGCAGAACTCATTCAGACAGAAGTCTGGTCTCCTGTCTGGTCTCCAGTGTCGTGGTAACAAAGTCAACGGATCCACCTGGAAAATAGAGGAGGACTGGGACATACAGGCACAACTCCAAACTCACATATTATATCAGAGGAGACTGCGTTGCAAAGCTGAGGACTGAGGTCCCTACAGGCACAGACGTAATAACTCAGCCTGTTTCTTTGCCCAAGGGCTCTGGCATCCTCCTGGATGGAGACTGCTCACTGGATATCCATGGTAGTACCATGCTGCCATCCCACAAACTAGCACTAAGCTGGCTGGGATTTCCCTGCAGACCAATATGCCTGTGCTCAAGGAAGTTGGCTTTAGCCTCAGCATGCAGTTATGCCTGTGGATCGAGCACTATCTACTGAGTTTGCTGCATCTAAACCCATGGGGTATGAATTTGGCTCGAGAGCGCAGATGTTGCTGCCTTGGAAGATGAATCATCGAATGGTTTGGTTTGGAAGGGACCTTCAGGGATATCTAGTTCCAACCCCACTGCCATGGACAGGGACACCTCCCACCAGACCAGGTCATCCAAAGCCCTGTCCAACCTGGCCTTGGCACTTCCATGGAGGGGTCTGCCACAACTTCTCTGGCCAACCTGGTCCAGCGTCTTACCACCATCACAGTAAAGAACTTCTTTGTAATGTTTGATCTAAATCTATTCTCTTTCAGTCTGAAATCACTACCCCTTATCCTATCATGACACTCCCTGATAAACAGTTCCTCCCCACCTTTCCTGTACACTCCGACCTAATTGTAACACTCTTGCAAAAGTCCCATTGTATAGGGATTGGTAAAACAAGTTATGTTTTAACACACTTCTTCCACTCGCTTCCTTAAACCCTGGGTTAAATCTCCAGCACATATGCACTGCTGACTTCTCTGCCTCTTCTACCAGGGAGAATCTCTTCTCTCCTCAGCTATTCATAACCCATCTGCCTTTCGCCATCCCCCCCTGCCACCTTGCCTGTGGTCATCCAGATTGTAATTAAGCACGTCCCACCTCATTCTGACATCTTCTTTTGAGGCTGTCAAGATTTTAGCCAATAACCAGGTGACAGATGCTCTCTGTAATTTCATCACCACCCTCCCAGTATGGGAATAAAGGAGAGAGACTTTGGGGTTGGAAAAAAAAATGGAATAGGTTCAATGAAACAGAAGATAATAATAACAATAATAATAATGAAGACAGTGAATTATATACAATATGCAAATACATTCAGAGGTCTAACTACATATTCGAATATGGAACCCACATTTTCCACATGGTAATTAGGTCCCGACTAGAAAATTCCCAAAATTCCAGGGGCTGGAGCACCTTTGCTATGAGGACAGGCTGAGGGAGCTGGGATTGTTCAGTCTTGAAAAGAGAAGACTTCGGGGGGACCTAATAGTTGCCTTCCAGTACCTGAAGGGAACTTACAGGGAGGCTGGGGAGGGACTTCTTACAAGAGTGTTGACTGATAGGACAAGGGGAAATGGGTTTAAGTTGAAGGAGAATAGATTTAGATTAGATCTGAGGAAGAAATTCTTCAGTCTGAGGGTGGCAAGACTTTGGAATAAATTGCCAAGAGAGGCTGTGGCTGCCCCCTCCCTGGAGGTGTTCAAGGCCAGGTTGGACAGAGCCTTGAGTAGCCTGATCTAGTCGAGAGGCGTCCCTGCCCATGACAGGGAGGTTGGATTAGATGATCTCTAAGGTCCCTTCCAGCCTGGGCCATTCTAGGATTCTATGAAACTGGACTTCACAGCAGATAGGTGTGCCTGAGCCCAGGGTCCCAATGATAGTGCACAAAAAAGCCTGCCAAAACTCAGAGCAGCTGTATGAGTCCTACTCAGGTGGTAGGGGAAAGCGACCTGTTTTGGTGCACAACATTCTTCTCCAGCAAGAAAACAGGATTCAAAAACACCAGCCACATAAGCAGAGATATCAAACAGGTAGTGCCAACCCCACCACCTCTTAGGAGCCTTTTTATACTGAGCACCATGGGAAGAAATACTGTGATTGGTCCATTTGGGTCACCTGACACATCCTCACCACCCCATAGGCACAGCTGCCCCCTCTCCCACCACAATTGTCACATAAGCAGGCTGGATGTAGCTGCTGGTGTCCTGAGCAGCCTCAGGTTAGTGTGGCAGTGCAAAATTTTTATTCTGATAGGCTTGAGCTAGAGCAAATGCCCACCTCCACCCAACACATCCTTGCACTGTCTTTAGCTGCTAGAAGTCTCTTTGCCCTCTGCAGAACTTGTGTGCGTGTCTTCTGTAAGGGAAGGTATTGCCTCCTTCTCCTTCCTGGACATTAGGTTTGCACCAATTGATCTTTTATTTCCTCCATGTTCATCTCACCCTCCTGTTTCCCACTTGTACCATCTCATACCCCCGCATAAGTCGTTGGTTGCTCTTTATCCTGTTTCTTTGGACCACAATATCCACCTACTCATTTACGAAGAGAAGCCTTGGGATACACAGAATCACAGAACTTAGAAACTGGGATCTCTCAACTTACGTCACGGAAGGGAACTGAAGAAAGGCAAAACTAAGAGAAGTTACACTCAAAATACCTCAGAAATTCAGTGGCCTCACTGATCCTTGGATGCAAGCCTCTTGCATTTATTGCCTTCTGCCTTCCTTTGGGAAATGAGTAATTGTTTAACGTATATATGGACTATATATAAACCTACCTCTGCTGTGTATAGTCAAGAATCACAGAATCACAGAATCACAGAATCACAGAATGTCAGGGATTGGAAGGGACCTCGAAAGATCATCAAGTCCAATCCCCCTGCCAGAGCAGCAATGCCTAGATTATGCTACACAGGAACGTGTCCAGGTGGGTCTTGAATGTCTCCAGAGAAGGAGACTCCACAACCTCCCTGGGCAGCCTGTGCCAGTGTTCCATCACCCTCACTGAGAAGAAGTTTCTTCTGGAGTTTAAGCAGAACCTCGTATGTTCCAGTTTCAGCCCGTTACCCCTTGTCCTATCATTGGTTGTCACCGAGAAGAGCCTGGCTCCATCCTCGTGACACTCACCCTTTATATATTTGTAAACATTAATGAGGTCACAAGAAGACTATGATGATGCTGAGCTGTCACTGCAGATCAAACAAGGCTGGAGAGACACAAGGACTGCCTCAAAATTCTGCTTGTTCATCTTCCTCACCGGCAGCCATCCATGCTACTGTCATCAGAATCCCCACACCTCTGCAGTGTGCTAATTTGTCAAACAGCAAATTCCCTCTGCATCAAAAAACCATCAGGTTGAGGTGGGTGAGCTGTGTCTTTTTTTCAGAGTTTCGAGGCTGCCTTGGCTTTAACGCTTATGCCAGTGATGGTTGCTCTTCCTTTTCTCCCTTGCAGGTATCACTTCCATCACCTCAAGTGGCCTACAGTTCTCTCTCCTGAAAGTGCCTTTGAAAGCCAGAGAGATGTAAAAGAACACACATAGGAAGAAATCAGTACCCATCTGCAATTTTTATCAAGCATCTGAAAGTAGCCAGTCACCTCTGGATGGAGAATAAAGCCTCATGAGAGGTTATTCTGAAAATCTGGATGCCAGCAGGGAGGGGAGAAGTGCATCTTGAGTCTCTTATGCAAACGGTGATTGTGCTGGGGGAGGATTAATCAGAGCCACTTCCAGGTGACAGATCTCAGAAGGATTCAGTCACACTTGCAGGTGTGATGATGCACCGGAGCCTTGGAACCAGAAGCATCTGTATTTTTTAGAGCAAAATACCCTCTATTACTCACTGCTGGGTATTGTGATCCTCAGTTACTTTGTTCAAGCCCTGTGCAGAAGAGAGAACAGTCATACTCAGGGTGAGAAGTTTGCACTCGAACCCCTTCTCTGCTGAGAAGGACATTTGGTTCAGCAGCAAAAAAGTTTGAAGAAACTTTTCCTCTACCCAGTCGATCTTAGCTCAGATAAACTCAAATATCGTGTCTGTGGTTGGTGTTTGTTTTTTTTTTTCTTTTCAGAAAAAAAATATGTGCATTTGAAAGTGTGCAATTTTGTTATACACAAAGCAAAACTCTTTTCTGTGGGATGCTTGCTTGAGACCAGTAACAAAAAAAAGACAGGAAAGGAATCAATGAACGTGATTGCCGAGTTTGTTCAGCACACTGTCATGGTTCAAAATCCAGGCTCAGAATTAAAGCAAAGACTGGGTTTCTCATTCAGGTATTTTAAATGCTGGCAGAGTGCCTGGCCTATGCTGGAGTTAAGCTCTTCCTGATCTTATCGCTAAACGTGTTCTTTTTTGCCTGATATATTTACAGCAAGTGTAGACAGAGACTGTATTTTGCAGGTGTGTGCTACCCAGCACGTTATCAAGTGTATTCATTGCCATCTTCGCTTCAGTGAATATTTACACATTTCTATGCAGAGCACAACAGCATCCACAGGCAGAAACCTTGCAGTGTCCTGTGTGAAGCACTTTTGCTCTTGAGAGACAGATTTTCTTTGTTCAGAGACGGGAGTTTAACCTATGGCACGGTTCACCGAGCGGTTATTGTCCCTGAGGGCAATTGCAAAGGTTTTTATTGTAACTACAAACCAGTCATTAAACATAACTTGCATTACAGTATTTGGCCAAGATCATTAGCGAAACAGGTAACAAATTTATTGTTGTAGCAACCCAGGGAGATTCTGTACCATGGAGAGCTAGAAGAAAAAATTCAACCAGCCTTTTGTTTCCTTCCCCAAACAGAGAGGAATGCAGCAAACATCTTCACAGCATGAAAAGGTGGCGGCTGCTGCTCCTTATTAGCCATGTTTGCGTTGAGTTTGGCATCGTGGTGCAAGGCGAATTTGCCAGACATCCTGGGGGTGGCACAGAGCGTTGTGTCTGTGCCTGGGAAGCAGCAGAATCTCTTTGTTGCCTTGAATGGGCTTTGTAAAAATAATGAATGGGTAGATGGATAGAGAGAGTACATCTGAATAGATATTTCCATCTGCAGACTAATTGTCTTTGGGCAGAGTCCATCATTATCTTCCAAAACCTTCTTTTCCATGGGAAACTGTACATCTTTTAGTCAAAAATATTTGTATGAACTTAATGACTGCCTATTTCAGCAAGGAAGAGAGCTGTCCTAATCTCCACTGCCTTAGCATCTTCTCCTCACTCCCTTGGTTTGTGCTTATGCTTGACCCAGAGCTCAAATTAAGCTCTCAAATCTCAACAGCTCTTGAGGGACGAAGCAAGCAGACAAAACTATTTGAATACATGGCTCTGTCTACGACTGCCAGGGCTGGTTTGAGTGCTGTAAACACCAGAACAGCTGGAAGGAAAAAAATAATTCGAGTAAAGCAGGAAAAAACATCTAATGCTGAGACTAGTTACATGTTCTGTGTAGGGGCTCAGCCTGAACTTTTCATTTCTAAAATAAAATTGAGGCATGTAAGTAGACAGTCATCAGTCATCAGGTGAAACTGACTCTCAAAGGAACACTTTGTTGGTGATTAATTGGTGTATAATAACATGGTATTCCCTCACACATTGGTAAGAGATCAGCCATCAGTGCATCAACCAACTCTTGTCCCTGGGAATGCCATTGGTCCTACAGCCACTGCCTCCCCAGATTCCACTTCTTCCAGACACAATCCCACAGGCTGTCAGTCTTTGACGCCTACCAGAAGTGGTTGCTGATGAGGATCTTGGGCAAAGTGGCATTTCTGATCCTCAACAAGTCTCTTCTTCCCACCTACACTCTATGAGATGAAGGACATGTTGCACTGTTGAGCTGAATCATGACAAAAAATCCCTCCAGGCTGTGGGGACCTCAGGCATGATCACAGTGAGCTGCATGAGTCTCTAGATAGATTTGCAAACACCAGATCACATTCTGCAACTACTGAAACTTACATTTTCAAACTAGGAAAATTTATGCAGTTCCAGCCCATCTTTTCTTTTTTTAATCAAAATAAGACTGAAATTGAAAATTAATAAACACTAATAACCTAAATTTTTTGACATAACTGCTTCAGTGAGAACTGTAAAATTTTATGTAGTAAAACTACATAAAAGTTTTAGGGTTTGGTTGAAAAATGGGGTGGGATCCTATTATCCATCAATTTAGCACAAGAAAGACATGGACCTTTTGAAGCAGGTCCAGAAGAGACCCCTGGAGCTCCTATGAAGACAGGATAAGAGTTGAGATTTTTCAGCCTGGAGAAGAGAAGGCTCCAGGAAGAACTTATTGTGGACTCACAATACTTCAAGGGAATTGTAAGAAAGGTGGAGACAGTCTTTGTAGCAGGGCCTGTAGCTATAGGACAAGGGGTAATGGTTTTAAACTAAAAGCAGGTAGATTCAGACTAGATACAGGGAAAAAAAATTTACATTCAGGGTGGTGAGACACTGGACCAGGTTGCCCAGAGAGGTGGTGGTTGGAAACATTCAAGGTCAGGTTGGGCAGGGCTCTGAACAACCTGATCCAATTAAAGATGTCCCTGCTCACTGCAGAGGGGTTGGACTAGATGACCTTGAACTGTCCCCTCTATCCCAAAACATCCTATGGTTCTATGATTCTATGAAAATACATCCCTCTGGGAAGGAGCTCAACTCGTTATTTGTAGTTTCATAGTGTTCAATGGCTCCAAACAAGAGCATAGAATCATAGAATCATAGAACAGTTCAGGCTGGAAAAGACCCTTGGGATCATCGAGTCCAACCATTAACCCTACACTACGACCATTAACCCCACACTACAAGTTCACCCCTAAACCATATCACCCAACACCACATCTCAGCGACACTTAAACACATCCAGGGATGGCGACTCAGCCCCCTCCCTGGGCAGTCTGTTCAAGGGTCTGACCACTCTTTCCATGAAGAATTTCTAAACTTGCCCTGTTGCAACTTGAACCCATTCTCCCTGGTTCTGCCCCTAATGACCTGTGAGAAGAGACCAGCACCAACCTCTCTACAATGTCCTTCCAAGTCATTGTAGAGCAGGATGAGGTCCCCCCTCAGGCTCCTCTTCCTTAAATTGGACAGTCCCAGCTCCCTCAATCATCCCTCGTACAGTCTATTCTCCAGGCCCTTCACCAGAAAGCAGGCTCTGACGGAGAGGTTTCCTAGGTCTGATCAGCACAGTGGGTTATAATCAATTTATACCTCACAATTCTAACAGCTGAGAAATACAGGGAGAGACGCTCCCTTGAGTGACGCACCGCAAGTGCTGTGAATTGAAATTCCTCCAGGAATGCCCAGTTTTAGCTACATGCTGTTCGGTCTGCAGTTCCCAAGCACTTGAACAACTTCACCTGATGAAGGAAATGAAACAGCTACCTCCAACCCTGAAATAGAAGCCACACAGAACATGCCAAGGATGCAAGTGCTAAAATGATCACAGGCGACAAACTGCTGGCAAATGTGAAAAATGACTTCATCCTTCATTCGTACATATTTCCTGTGTGTTAAAATAAATTTAGGCTAAGCAGGGCATCTCTTGTTATGTAACTGTGATTCAGTTTGCTGCGCGTCTTGCAATATCTACAGAAATATGACTCTGGCTAGTGGTTCTTCACAGAGACTTGCACCAGAGCCTTGTAGAAGAGGCAAGGAAAAGCAGTGGTGATGAATCCAAATACCCAACCCAAATGAGACGGTGTGTTGAACCCTTATCACACCTCTGATTGGCTGGTGTAATCCTGAAGGTGCTGTAAAGGATCATACAAGGAGGTGGAGACTGGGAGGAAGCTGATGGACTACAGCACGGGAAAGACATGGACCTGTTGGAGCGGGTCCAGAAGATACCACAAAAATAATCACAGGGCTGGAACATCTCTCCTGTGAGTATAGTCTGAGAGAGTTGATGTTGTTCAGGCTGGAGAAGAAAAGGCTCCGGGGAGACCTTGTGGTCTTTCAACACTTCAACAGGGCCTATCAAAAAGATCACAAAATATACTAAGATTCTACAGTTTTACAACTCTATGATTAAGATGGTGTATAAGGACTAAAACTGATACAATCTGATTAATTTTAAATTAGAAAAATAAATACCTTGTAGTCTTGCTGTATATCCTTCAGTTGTTGCAAGGGCTTCAGGGGTGGTGCTGATTTACTGCCTATGTTGGAGGCCTCACACACGGTGCTGTAATATATAAAATGCTGAAGGACGAACTGTGGAAGTCTTTGAGGGGTTGAAATACCCAAATTTCCATTAACCAGGAAGGAAAAAACGAAAGAAACTAAAATGCCGCCAGTATCTTTGCAATCTCAAGAAGTGTAAATCTCTTGTTTTGCAAACGAGGGTATTAACAACACTAAAGAAGCAATTTCAACTCAAGGAAAATTTTGCTACATGGGACAAAGGGAAAGGCAGAAGGACAAGGGAAGAAAGCAAATCTGAAAAACTGGTAAAACTGGATGTTTGTTGACTTTTGAGATTCATGGTTTTTTCTTTCTTTTTTTTTTCCCCCCCCTGAAATTTGCCTGCCTGTCCTTGTCACCCTAATGCTCAAAAATATCAATAATAGTAAACAAGGCACTTCATCCTTTGGCCAAGAAGATACACGGATTTTCAGCTGGAGATATCTCTTTTTCAAAAGCTCAGAGCTCCAGGGATCTCTGTGAGAAGAGAAGCAATAGAATCAGGAGCTGTTACAACAACAGTGCACTGGGCAGCTGACACCTCCTGCTTGGTAAACTCAGCACAAAAGAGTGAAAGGGTGGGATGCAGCCCTTGAAAAATATCTGAATGATGATCAAGCACGTGTCATTACTGAAACCACAGGGCATTTGACTTAGCCACAACTCTGAAGCCGATCCAAGTCGTTTTACTCCCAGCTCTCTCCATCTAGCTGTTGCTCAACAGCCAATGGCTATCTTTGTGTTTTTTACATCTATATTATTACCCTCTTACCCTCCAAACCAAACTGGAGGCTTCCAGGCTTCAACTTCCTTCAGTTCCTGATGCTGGGTGAGTCCCCACTCGTGCTCAGGAGTTGTCAAGGAGTGTGTTAGTTGGCCCAAGAGGAGGATAGCAATCGAATAGGATAAAAAAAAAAATACAAATCAATTGTCAGCATCTAGCAGCGTTCTCTGACACTTTTTAATTTACTGTTGTAGATGAAGCCTGTGTGAAACAGGTCATGGTTTAACAGCAGGTTTTTTTATACAGCGAGAGCAGATGATTACTGGTATGAAATGTGTTGCAAACATTAAAGTGTGCATCATGCATTACAAACACCTTGAGACAAGGTTTCTCAAATGATTCTAGGAGACCTGCTGATTTGCATATTAGTTAACAATTTATTCAGCTGTCAGCAGTGGCATATTAACCATTTAAAAGTGTTAAAGGAGACAGTGTAATTCCTTCTTTGCATTGCTAAGCACACTGCAAACACTCCAAGATCTGTTCTGAGGTTTAACTGTAAGAGCTTCATTACACTGGAGTCGAGTAAATCATCTGTGGGAGGGTCAACACTCTGTCCCATCAAGCCAGCCCCCCAGTTCAGACCAGTTGATGCTACTAATTATAAAATCATAGAAGCGTTTATGTTGGAAAATATCTTTAACATCATCAAGTCCAACCATTAACCTACAAATGCCAGCTCCATCACTAAACCATGTCCCTGAGCACCACATCCACATCTTTTAAATACCTCCAGGGATGGTGACTTCACTATTTCCCTGGGCAGCTCTTTCCAATACTTAACAACCCTTTCAGTGAAGAAATTTTTCCTAACATCCAATCTAAACCTCCCGTGGCATAACTTGAAGCCATTTCTTCTTGTTCCATCACCTGTTACATGGGAGCACCAGAACTGAAATTTGGATGAAGCGTGGGAACATTAACAAGACATTGAACTATGACACAACAAGATCATAGAATGGCAGAACGTTTTCAGATGGAAAGTACTTTTAAAAGACATCTAGTCCAACTTCCCTGCAATGAGAAGGAACATCTTTAACTAGATCAGATTCCTCAGAGCTTCATCCAGCCTGACCTTGAGGGTTTCCAGGGATGGGTTTTCTGCCATCTCTCTGTGTAACCAGTTCCATTGTTTCACCACCTTCATTGTAAAAAAAATTCTTCCCTCTATTTAGTCTGAATCTACCCTCTTTCAGTTTAAAACCATTATCCCTTGTCTTCTTCCAATAGACCCTGCTAAAAAGATTGTCCCCATCTGTCTTATAGGTCCCCTTGAAGTATTGAAAGGTCACAAGAAGGTCTCCTTGGAGTCTTCTTCTTGCAGGCTGAACAACCCCAACTCTCTCATCCTTTCCTCACAGGAGAGATGTTCCAGCCCTGTGATCATTCTTGTGGCTTCCTCTGGACCTGCTCCGACAGGTCCATGTCTCTCTTGTGTTGGGGACCCTAAGGCTGAACACAGAACTGCAGGTGGGCTGTCACCAGAGCAGAGTAGAAGGGAAGAATCCCCTCTTTCAACCTGCTGGCCACACTGCTTTTGATGCAGCCTACTTGGCTTTCTGGGCTGCCATCCCAGGTCACGTCCAGCTTTTCATCCACCAGTACTCCCAAGCCATTTTTCTGAGGACTGCTCCCAGTCCCCTCAATTACAGCCTGTGTTGATAGCACAGACAGCATAGGAGATATTCACTTCAGAGTATGTCCTACTTAGGAGGAGGAGTAGAGCGAAAAATAGCTCCAGGATAGCTATGGGACATGAAAGTCCCAGGCTTTCTCTGTCACCAAACTGACACAGTCGTATCACTTGGCCAAGCGGCCAGCTGAACAGTCCCCATGTTGCCCATCCAAAGTGTTCACTTGAACATCTCTCCTATGAAGAAAGACTGAGAGAACTGGGGCTCTTTAGTCTTGAAAAGAGAAGGCTGAGAAGGGACCTTATTAACACATAAAAATATCTGAGGGGTGAGTGTCAAGAGGAAGGTACCGATATCTTCAGAGTGTGCCCAGTAACAGGACAAGAAACAATGGGTTTAAGTTAGAACATAGGAAGTTTTGCCTCCATGTGAGGAGAAACTTCTTTCCTGTGAGGGTGACAGAGCCCTGGCACAGGCTGCCCAGAGAGGTTGTGGAGTCTTCTCTGGAGACATTCAAAACCCACCTGGACTCATTCCTGTGTGGCTGCCCTGGGTGATCCTGCTCTGTCAGGGGGGTTGGGCTAGATGATCTCTAGAGGTCCCTTCCAACTCTAACATTCGATGATTCTATGATTCTCAGCATGTCCATTGCGACAAGGGTGAAGACATACCATTGGAAATCTCTGCGCTGAAGCCAGTAGGCATTCCAGTGGTACAAACCACCATCAAAGACAGGGCTAGAGACATCGACTTTCAGATGTGACCTTATGCCTGTAACCTTGTCACAAGCAAGCAGGGATAAAATTAGAAATGTCTTGCTTTAGTTCATTAGCTACGTCTGGGGATCTCCAGGAATCCTTCACTAATGAGCAAGGGGAGGGGCAGAGACCTAAGCAAGGCATTTTTTTCCCATACTCTGTCTGCACTATTCTCTTCTGGTATTCGCAAAGGTGTCACCTGAGTGCCTTGCAAGTATTCATGAATCTCCTCACGTCTCTTGGTTGTATTTACTGTACATGACTTATTAAATACAATCCAGGCCACAGGAATCTAAGAGGAATTCAAATGCCTATTTGTACTGCAGCACAGTCAGTTCTGTTCTGTTCAGTCCTCTTGGGCACAGTTGGAGACATGAGAATTACCCATTTAAGTGTAATAAAATCAAACCCATGTAAGCTATTACTCGCTATTAAAGCTTTATGCAATGTGCAGTAAGAAAGAAAGCAAGGTTCCTGTTCTTTTATTTTCAACTTGTAAATCAAGACCTGTATGAAGTTATTTGAATAGTTCCAGTGAAAAATCCCAAGGAAAGTAGGTCACGAGGAGCTCTCTGGAGGATGGCAAAAGGCCTCTTATGTAAGGTGGAATTTCCCACTTGCTTCCTGGTAAACACTGAGTTGTTTCCCATCTGGCTGGCAATTTGTGTGGGATGGTTTCAGCTGCACAGCCATCCACACCTCAGTCTCTTGTACACCCTGACGGCTGAGGACATTTGGAAACATCGGAACAGGGTGATTCACAGAAGCTAAAGAAAGCTCACAGGAATTCACTCACCTCACTCGGCTCTCATCACAAGACACCCTGTGGCACAAGATCATGTGGTGTGAACCCCTGAAACGTTCTACCACTTATCACTGTGGTCGTGTTCCCTAGGTGAGATCTTTTTCTCTCACCCCAAATTCTCAACTTCCTCCATCCTTCTTTTTTCCTCTCAAATAGCATTGCCTTCCATTTTGTCCTCTCCTTCTGATCCCTCCCTACTCCAGCTGTTCTCAGACGTTGCTCCACACAGCTCCCACCCTGTGAGGGTGATGCCAGCCCATCACCACTGTGAGCTGAGGGATGACTGGGTCTGTGTAACCGAGTCAGCCCACAAGTCTCACCTCCCTGCTGCATTGCAGCTATGGGCTTAGATACCAGAGCTTGGATGCTGAGAGAGCATCTGAGGAGCAAATGCACCACCTTGTCTCTACACGAGGTTTGACACCCTTCCCAGACCCAGGTCCTACTTCTCAATTCAAAGTGTAGGCTGGTGAGGAAGGGACCAGTGCTCACTCCATTAGCAGTGACCACAAAAATGGGAGTTTATCCTGCCTGGGGTCCTAAATCCTGCTTTGAAGCAAGTGATACAGGTGAGCCATCTGAGCTTTGAAAACGAGTGATGCTTTTGGTTTTCCAAGAAAATTTAGAAAAATAATTCAGCTTTCAAATCTGGGAGCTGAACCAAAAAGCCTAGTTAAAATTAACTCTTCTCCTGGCCACTCGGTAGCATTCAATACTATAGAATTTTTTCTCAAATATTCTTTTCTTAAAATGAAAGAAAAAGTAACTTTAAACTGGAATAAATTGTTACTAACAAAACTGTTCCACTTTCACTTTTTTTTTTTTTTTAAAAATGCAACTTTTCCCAAGCAGTTAGAGAAACTTTTACTGAGGAAGAAAAAGCTTTTGATGATGTTTTTATATAGCTGAAGAGGCCATTGTTGAATCTGCTGTGTGCTTAACTTCCTTCACAATGAAGATAATTATAAATATATGTACTGTTATAAATAAGTATATACGAATCTGTATTTTTCTAAATCTGTGTATATGTTCCTTTACATTACATCCTAGATAAAGCTGGGGTGGTGGCGTAATACATATAATGGGATGAGCTAAATGTCAGCACAGAGTGGGTGAATCTGGTGTTTTTCCAAACTCTGGCAGGGTAAAAAATTTTAAAAATCCACTGATGAATAAAGGCAAATAGCTTGAAATAATGTGGGGTTTTTTCCTTCTTAAGGATTTCCGTAACTGAAGACTTTGACGTTCTAAAGTAAAGGAAATTCACAGATCGTCTCCACTTTCCTTATTCATTTCTGCCACGGAACTGACACTTCTAGAAATGGTTTACCCATCCTCCTCTGGAGGTATCTGGACCACACCTGCTCTTGCCAAGAAGCATTTCTGCTGGAATATTCATGCTGAATAAGCTTTCCATTATTCTAGCTCTGTGACAGAGTAATGTCACTGCTTTCACCAGAGTTTCAAGGATCTCAAAAGAGAGACTATAACAGCGAACCAGTCCAGGATTGCCAAAACTAAGTCTTCAATCTTCCCAGCTTTTAGAGGTTTTATGCTCAAATCTAAGTTCGTTTGCTAAACTTTTTTTCTTCCTTCTGGTGGTGACTTTGTGTTTTTCAGCCCTCTCTAAGTCACACAGACCTCTTCAAGGTAAAAAAGTGTCTTCTTTGGAGTAACTCGTGGGATTAAAGGAGATGACTGTGTGGCCACAGCTCAAACAGCGTTTCCACCAAGAGACGTTTCTTACTTCTGGCAGCACAGAAATCAGACTGTTCCGCCACACTCAGGAGAAAACAAGAAGAAAAGGTCAAGGAGGCTAATTTGTAATTAAAGGGATGTAATTAAAGGGATGAGTCATTCCACAAGTGAGCTGTGATCCTTAGCTCATCTCTTATCTATGTGCACACACTGATGTCTGCTAGAAGCAGAGGGATGGAGACTTGCTTTACTTGAATGTTAAAACATCTGTCTGGGGCTTCATCTGCTCGTTAGAAAAAAACAGATTCTTTAGATTCCACAGCCCACAAAGAGGCTTTAAAGACAGTCCCTGCAAACCACTTCTATGTGTACTCTTTCCTCATTCTCAGTATAATCATTTCTTCATGACACATTTCTTCTGGGAGTCATTTACCAAAAAAACAGAAGAGTTTTCCTGGCAAGGATGCACCTGGAAAGCTGCTGGGAGAGGTGCACTGGAAGTTTTTGCTTGAAGAAAGAAAGTCATTGTAAAGAGGAGGAAAAGCAAGGCAACAAGGAGGAGTTGGGAGGAGGATCACAAATGTAGGGACACAGCGGTATGGTCAAGCGCGGAGTGAGACAGAAAATATTTAAATTCTCCAATGTTTGGTTGGGGTCAGAGAGAAAGAAAAGATGAGGTCATTCAGCAGAAACACGAAAGAATCTTCTGAGACCATCTGCTGCCTTCTCTCCCCTTATTAGAGATGCTCCTATGACTAAGTCCAACTGAGTTTATTTGAAGGAACCAAAGACCTTTTTTTTTGCTAATAAGATGCCTTTCTTTTCAATGTAAAGCTACCAAAGGCAGCCAAGATTTCTGCAGGACACTGGCTGATTTGGTGCAGGGTCCAGGGGAAACCTGTGCCCATCTACAGCAGACGATGGAGTCCTGGTGGGACACACATTCCACTAGTATGACACACTGGTGTGCAGGAGTCTCCATCTGGGCTGGAGGCAAGAGCTTTGAGAGTATGTGGACCTCCTCAGAGCTTAAAAGGAAATCTACCTTCACATTTGCTTTTAGCTTGTGATGTTGTACCACAGAATGATTTCTCGATAGATAGACATTCTGTTTTGTCACCTGAAGCTGTATAGAGAGATAGAAATAGCAAGTCTGCAAACCCTTGATACGAAATCCACAGGGAGGATTTCTGTCTGGATCCACTGTTTATGGACAAGCATGTTTTGTTCATAGTGCAACTGAAAGTTTGCCCTAGGTCTGCAGAGCATGGCCAGTCCTGCTAGACATCTGCTTGTCTGATGTTTCACAGCCTTTCTGTATTCATCATCTGCTTCTTGATGGCCTGAGAGGGAGGTCCTTTCCTTCCAGGCATAGCTACTCCAGGTGGCTGCTTGGACACAATATGGACATCTGGGAGAAGGAGATTATATCTGCTAGCAAGTCACATTTGCAATCATTGCTCATTGAACATGTCAGGAGAAGACTTATCTGCTGTTGATGCTGGTGAGAAGAACAAATTCTGTAAGATGGTAGTTTTCCTCTCCTGGTCTAATGTCGTTCTCTTGAAGTCCACTCAAGAAGAGCAGGCTACCTGGGTGTTATATCATCCCTTGCCGTAGGGCTGTGTTTCCCTAAGTTTGTCCTCGAGCCCCCAAAGAGAAATGAAAAGCAAAGGCAGATTGACGATGCTGAGCAAGTTCTCCAGAGCTAATATCATCCGACACAAATTTTGGCTGGCTCATCTAATTAGAAAACGAAGAGATATTTCCACTAATGGCAATAAACACACATGCCTATATATAAACATATATATGTGTCTATGAAAGGAAGCGGCTCTTCTTTCTAATTAACTGCCTGGCTCTCCTGGCAGTGCTCCAGGTTGAACCGACAGATGGTGACAAGCCACTCTCCTCTATCCTCCCTGTATTAATGTCCTAACTGAGAGCAAGAGCTTCCGCCATTCAGCCCAGAATTGCCTGAAGCCCACGGCCAGCCCTTCTACTGTGTTTTTCATTAAGTCTTGAATATCTAAATTGTGGCTCATTAATGCACAGGTTGTTGAAGGCGTCTAGTGCAATTAGGTCTTCGACTGGCAGCAGATTTCTCTGTAAAAACTAAATCAAGACTGACTTGTGATGAAAGCCTGTGAAGAGTGGTATGAAAGGACAGCTGCAAAGCAAAGTCCCCAGCGAGCATAACCACATCTCCAACCTCTACTCAGGGAGAGAAGGAAGTTCTTTCACCCTCACTATTAGTCCTTAACTTCTCATCTTGGAGTGATGGTTCTTACTCTCACTGTGCTGACATGGATATGCTCCCTGATTCAATTCCTGTGGACTTCACGCCTGAAACTCATTGAAGATAAGGAAGGGCTAACAAGGGCAGTTTCTGAATGAATCATAGACTCATAGAATGGCCTAGGCTGGAAGGGACCTTAGAGATCATTTAATTCAACTTCACTCTCATGGTCAGGGACACCTCTCAACTAGATCAGGCAACACATGGGGACCGAATGGGAATCGAACCTGCGACCTTTGGTGTTTCAGCACCACTCTCAACCAAGTGAACTAAACTGGCCCTCAATGAAACCATGTGGATAAAAATTTGGAAAGGATGAAAAGGCACTTTCCTACAGTGAAGCACAGATACCTGAGCTAATGCCACTCAAGCTAACACTAGAACTCGAACCAGCATGGCTCTACCTCTTATCCCTCCAAAGAGGGAGAAATTCTTATCCATTATTACCACCATATCATGACAGTTAATGATTTTATGCTCACAGACCTGTTCAGCATGTTTGGAGCTGCCCTCCAGTCTTTGTGTAAGGCTCTGCAGTATTATCACAGAATCACAGAATCACAGAATCACAGAATGTCAGGGATTGGAAGGGACCTCGAAAGATCATCAAGTCCAATCCCCCTGCCAGAGCAGGAACGCCTCGATAATGCTACATAGGAACGTGTCCAGGCGGGTCTTGAATGTCTCCAGAGAAGGAGACTCCACAACCTCTCTGGGCAGCATTATGTTCCCATATACCCAGTAAGGAAGGATCTGCCATGTGGGGGATGTTGGACACACTAGGAGAGGAGGACACTGGGCAGAATCCTGTATATGGAGAGAATATTACATTGAATAACAACTGTAAAAAGGACCTCCAGGTTCATATCCCTGCTCCCAGCTCAGGAAATGTCCAACCAGTTACAGGTTAGTGAGAATTAGGAAATTGGTGCTACCGCAGAATTGTTAGACCAAAGGAAACCTACTAAAGAACAACATTCCGTGCTGCAGCTCCTGACAGGTCTCTCCTGTATGATCCAAAATCTTTTGCCAAGAGCTCCTTTCCTCTTCCCTTACTCACACAATGCTGATTGTGCTACGGTAATTGCAGGAAAATGCCAGCATCCATGGACTGAGCTACAAGACTCTGTTTTCTTCTCAGCTTTGTTACTGTCAGTGGAGTGACCTTAAGCAAATTTTTTACTGTTCTTTTCCTCAATTTCCCAGAGTATATAATGGAGAACAGTAACACTAGATTTGCTTAGGTTCCAGTATAAGGTGGGGAATGACTTCTTAGAGAGCAGTGTAGGGGAAAGGGACCTGGGAGTCTTGGTGGACAGCAGGATGGCCATGAGCCAGCACTGTGCCCTTGTGGCCAGGAAGGCCAATGGCATCCTGGGGTGTATTAGAAGGGGGGTGGTTAGTAGGTCAAGAGAGGTTCTCCTTCCCCTCTACTCTGCCCTGGTGAGACCCCATCTGGAATACTGTGTCCAGTTCTGGGCCCCTCAGTTCAAGAAGGACAGGGAACTGCTGGAGAGAGTCCAGCACAGGGCAACTGGGATGATGAAGGGAGTGGAGCATCTCCCTGATGAGGAAAGGCTGAGGGAGCTGGGGCTCTTTAGTTTGGAGGAGACTGAGGGGTGACCTCATTAATGTTTACAAATATATCAAGGGTGAGTGTCACGAGGATGGAGCCAGGCTCTTCTCGGTGACAACCAATGACAGGACAAGGGGTAATGGGCTGAAACTGGAACATAAGAGGTTCTGCTTAAACTCGAGAAGAAACTTCTTCTCAGTGAGGGTGACGGAGCCCTGGCACAGGCTGCCCAGAGAGGTTGTGGAGTCTCCTTCTCTGGAGACATTCAAGACCTGCCTGGACACGTTCCTGTGTAGCATAGTCTAGGCATTCCTGCTCTGGCAGGGGGATTGGACTTGATGATCTTTCGAGGTCCCTTCCAATCCCTAACATTCTGTGATTCTGTGCTTCTGTGCTTCTCTTCTGACACTCCATCCTGTAGGGTAATGACCTTATCACTTACCAGCCCTACCAACACACCTGCTTGCTCCACAAGCGCAAGATGTGTTTCTGTTCAAATTATCTCACCATTTAACAGCATGAAGATAACTTAGAGCGATTTTGCTCTCAGCTGTGCTTATGTTTAAGCCTGCAGCTTCAGTTTCAGGCCTGATGAGGGGCTTCTGTGCCCGAGAGCCCAACAGTGTTCTCCAGCTGCATCTGTTGGTCTCATAAACAACATTCCTTCCCCTTGCAAGCCTTGCCTCCTCACTAAAATGCTTTGGGATAAGCTGTTGAAAAATTCTAAGACTAGCTATGATTCCGTGGTCCTGTGAAGATGATCCATAATTAACGTGTTAATCAGCCCATTTTTCAGGCCCATCATTTGGATAGTCAAGGTCACGTAGAATGAGAGAGGGATCCAGACCACATCCAATAATTGTCACTTTTCAATCTTTATTTTTCTGCTCTGTATATCCTGTCTCTGCTACAGTTATTTTCCCATATATGTATGTCCTCACTGGCTCTTTTTTTTCTGCTTTTTATTTGTTCTCTCAATCTTTCTCCAGCAGATTCGTGTGAGTCTCAGATGGTCTTCATCCCTCAACTTCTAGGAGAAGAATTCAAGTAGAACTGCACTTCCAAGCACTGTATAAAGACTGATCTTACTGTACCACAGGGCTGGACTCTGTTTTGCACTTGTCCATTCTCAGATATTAAGCAACGAACAAAAGAAAACAAAAAACAAAGCAAAAATAAAAGTGAATAATCCACCTCAATGATTTGCAGACATTCCTATTTTAAGATCTTTCTGATGTCATGTTTTTGCACTTTTTGAACACTTCTATAGAGAGTACATTTTCAGGAGCATTGGCAGGAGAAGATCTGCTAAAATATTCATAGGGGAACACTTTCAAACAAGTGAATTGCCTGGATTTACACTGGAGACTCTCTAAAATGAATTACGTTTACCCAACCTGCAAGAAGCAACATGCAGATAAAGCAAGAGGGATGATTCTCCAATCAGCAAGTCTGCTGACGACACCGAGCTAGGTGGTGTGGCCGATACACTGGAGGGAAGGAATGCCATCCAGAGGGACCTGGACAGGTTGGAGAAGTGGACCCATGAAAACACCATGTGGTTCAACAGAGTCCAGTGTCACATCCTGTGCATGAGTTAGGACAATCTCAAGAACAAATATAGGCCAGGCAGAAAATGTATGGAGGTCCTGCAGAAGACTTGGGGGTGTGAGTTGATGAGAAGCTCAGCATGAACTGGCAATGTGAGTTTGCAGCAGTGTGGAGGGTTAGGTCTGGGCCGGCCACTAAACAATGACAGATGTTTTCTAACTGTTCTCCCTCCTCAAGTAAGAAAGAAAAAGGAATGAGGCAGAAAGACTATAAATTGTAAAAGAAAACTAAAACAGCTTTCATAAAACAATTATAAAAATAATGAAATAGATCCAAATCTATACAAACCAAATATCAAGCCTGACTCCTCCCCCAACAGCAATCATCATAGATGCTGCAGAACAAGTGGCACTGGGGAAGCCCCAGGCTCAGTGGCAGAGGGGAACTGGATACAGGAGCTGAATTCAGGTGCTCAGGATTGGGATGAAAGACAAGAGATTGGACTGAGTCCTCCTCAGATGCCAGCCATTGAAGAGGAGAGATTAACCCTCGTGATCCCTCAATTTTATACTGAATATGACGTATATGGGATGGAACACTCTTGTTGGTCACCTGTCCTGTCTGTTACTCACCGGAGGTGCAAACTTTTACTTCCTTATGACTCCTTTTACTTCCTGACACCCCCAGCGTGGCACTCAAGATCCAGCAGTGACCTTGGTCACTGTAGGAGCAAGTATAAGCAAGAGCCTTTCTGCATCCCAATCCCTGGCAGCAACTGTAAACGTCAGGCATTGCTAGTTCTAGTAGCAGACACTGTCTGCAAAAAAATGTTAACCTCAGAAAGTGCAGAAACGACTAAGCTGAAAAATAAAAGTCACTGAACAGAGTTAGTTCTCTTTAGCTCAAACCAGGACACACAGAAAACCAAATGTATCCTGGGCTGCATTAAGAGAAGCATGGCCAACAGGTCAAGGGAGGGGATTCTCTCCATGTTCTCTGCTCTGGGGGAACCCCACCTGCAGTACTGTGTGCAGCTCTGGGGCCTCCAACAAGAGAAGGACATGGGCCTGTTGGAGCAGGTCCGGAGAAGGCCATGAAGATGATCAGGAGACTGTAGGACCTTCTTTGTGATTGCAGGCTGAAAGAGTTCGGGTTGTTGATGCTAGAGAAGCAAAGGTTTCAGGGAGATGTTTTAGCATTCTTTCAGTACTTAAAGGAGGCTACAGGAATGATGGGGAGGGACTTTTTATCAGGTGGTATAGTGATAGCATGAAGGGCAATGGTTTCAAACTGAAAAATGGTGGATTTATATTAGATATGAGGAAGAAATTCTTCATTATGAGAGTCGTGAGGCAGTAAGAGATGTTTCCCAGAGAATCTGTGGAAGCCCCCTCCCTGAAAGTGTTCAAGGCCAGGCTGGACAGGGCTTTGAGCAACCTGGTCTAATGCAAGGTGTCCCTGCCATGGCAGTGGGTTTGGAACTAGATGATTGTTAAGAACACTTACAGCTCAAGCCATTCTGTGATGATTCTAAGATTCTATGAATCATCTTCAGGATCCACTCCATGTGACCAAGCTGTGAGCTCTAGGCAGTACAAACTGACCACTCACAGCTCTATCCTCCACCAACAGTTTGTGAGCTACCAGTGCAGTGGGCATCCTCTGAATCATTTCAGATGAAGAAGCAGAGCAGAAACTGTGATATGTTTGCAGATGTGCTTTTCTGCTATATTCAATGCCCAGTCCCTCTGTTTTCCGGTGATTGCTTCTAGATACTTTTTTTTTTCCATGTTTCTTCCATCAAGGGAAAATGCATAACTCCACAGTGTTCGTGTTATTTTCTTCCTAACTTTCCTTCCCTTTTGGACACCATCCAGTTCCTGCCTGACCTCTGTAAGTCCATGCCAGATGGGCAATAATTTCAATTCATGGGAAGAGAGCAGGGGTTACACCAGTTCAGAGGGAAAGCGAGGAGGTGGAAACTGAGTTACACTTAGTGCCAAGCTGTTGGCTGCTTCACTAGGCCAAAAGGAAGTTCTATCATAAGTTTAAAATGTTCACCTCTCTATTATGAACCTTTGACATCTGCGAGTGAGACCTCTGAGCCCTTGCTCAGGATCTAGTGGGGGACTGTTTCCCAATTCCTACTCAGCTGCTACTGTCTGTATTTCCTTGAACCTCTTGCCTGGTGAGATCCCAGCTGCCCCTGCTGATTCAGGGGCTGGGATTAAAGTAAAATCAAAGGCAGTGCAACCTGAAATGTGCTTTTCAAATGCTTACCTACCTGGTTGGAGGGTAAGAGAGCTCCCACCTTATGATAGCAACAACTTTTTGTCTGAAAAAAAAGTGTCTGCTGAGCACAGCAATCTACAAGAAGGCTTCAAGGGAAAATGAAACCTGTGGGAGTGCAATCAGTCACTGTAAAGAGCCTTTCCTGCAAGACTCAGGCCTATAAATTCCTCAAGCATCAGCTTGTGTGAAATCGATGCTGGGGAAAATGCTAAGAGCAGTTAGAGAGAGAGGATTTCCCTGCAGTGCCAGCCTTTGCAGACAGAGCTTGTCCTCCTGATGGTCACAGCACTTAATCCCTTTGGGAGAAAGATGCTCCTGTGTAGGCTGTCCTCCCCCTGCACAGCCAGCTTTGTCATCACCACATGGGCTGGACAGTGCTCTGCAGGACCTTCTCACCCTTCCTAGCCACTCTCACCCATATGCTCAGTATCCCTTGACTGTGTAGTCAATCAGGACCAAAAGTAAGTTGATTTTCCAGACCCATCAGCACCTCTGGAAGCACTAAGGGTGAGAAGCAGATCAGTGACTCCTTTGTTATCTGAAAAGACACGTATTTATCTAAAAGGTAGTAGCTTTTACATCTGTTGGGCCAGGCACAAGGGATGTGTGTGCTGCCTTCTTTAGTACATTCATTCAATGGACTCTAAAATTGGAATAAGAGAGAAAGTAATCACACGCTCATTATGTGTATATGGCAAAATTACACCATCACCCCTAGACTCTCTGGGTCTGGAATGGATAACATGAGAGCAATATATCAAGACTTTCCCAATGTCACAGCTCCACTACCTCTAGCTGCCTCTGACACACCTCAAGGTAGAGTGGTTTAGAAGAGGAATCCCACCAGTTTTGCTTCCTTCTGCCCCACGAATGCCTCTGTCTTCACTGCTCTCCATACCTGTTCTTCACAGAATCATAGAATCATTTGGGTTAGAAAAGATCTTTAAGATCACTTAGTTCAACTGTTAACCTAGCAATGTCATGTCCACCACTAGACCATGTCATTAAGCTGCTTTCAGAGAGAAGGGAATGAGCAGAACTGGCTGCATGGCTTAGCCATGCAGCCAGTTCTGCTCATTCCCTTCTCTCTGAAAGCAGCTTGGCAGGGAGTACAGTCATCACTCTGCCTTTAATTAATACCTGCTGCCTGAAAAATACAGCTCTGGCTGCCATACCTGAAGATCTCAGAGTCCTTCCAACAGGTTTTGAACTCACAGGTCTGGCTTAGCGGGTGGGATGTACTCCCAGCTGCAGCCTTAAAAGCCACGTGGAGGCTGAAAGAAAAGCAACAGCACCATCAATACAAATCACCTGGCACGTGCTATGGGCCAAATTCTCTGCAGGAAGCCTGAACACTTACTTCTCTATGTCCTTTTAAAAGCAGCCGTTCCCTCAGGTAAAATCCTCAAAGGATCTTGATGAAGAAACAAAAAAACAGGAGAAGATGGGAGAAATCCAACCAATTTTTTCTGTTTGAGTCTGGGGTCCAATTCATGGAATCACTGAATCATTTAGGTTGGAAAAGACCTTGAAGGTCATTGAGTCCAACTGTCGACATAGCAATGCCTGGTCCACCACTAAACCATGGCACCAAGCACCACATGTAAATGTCTTGCAAATACCTGTAGGGTTGGTCACTCAACAGCTTCCCAGGGCAGCCTGTCCCAATGCTTAACAACCATTTCCATGAAGACTTTTTTCCTGGTATCCAACCTAAACCTCCTCTGGTGCAGCTTGAAGCCCTTTCTTCTATTCTTCCAATCTCATCTGAGATTCTTTCTTGAAGTCAGGCATTTGAAAGCAATGGGAATCTGATATCTCATGCCTCAGAGCTTCTTTGCTGCTCAGGTCATTCCCTAGCGTTTCAGGAGAAATACACAGAAATAAAAACACACAGAAATAAATAGAAGGAAAAAACAGCTGATAAACACTTAGGACAACTAGTTTCTGGATTGCTCTTTTTACTCAGGGACATAAGGGACATCTGCCAGCAAAATGCAAGCAAAACTTTCAGTCAGCCTTAGGCGTCCAGGACCTTATTCAGATGAAAAGCAGGCGTAAGAAAACCTGGTTGAAGAAATACTCTGAGACAACAAACATTTTTACCCTTCACAAGAACAGTGCAAACTTCAGTGTATGTGTTTTGTTGCTTGTAAATATTTTGGCAGATTTGAGGTGAACTCACATGCAGTTTCTGCCAATGATTTGGGCCTTGAAAGCCGGGGCATGGTTGACAAGAACTTTCCTCAATTTCTCTCAACTTGCTTCCTGCCTTTTGCACTGGAGAGCATCTCCTGCGGATGGAGACTAATCCAGGACTCACCTGAATGGATTTTGGATGCGGCCATGTGTTCCCAAGGGAAGCCAAACAGCTCGGTTGCTCTTTCACAGGAGTCTGCACTTCTGCACACCACTGTGGTGTTTAATAAACCTGACATGGTTATATGGAAGAAGGATCAAAGGTATATATATTTTTTTAGGGGAAAAAAAAAAAAACAAACAAGCAAAAAACCAAAAAACAAACAACAAAAACCCACTTAGGGCCAAAATATATTGCCAGAAGGCAATATATAAAGCCAGAAGGTAAGATATATAACTCTGCCAAAGGAAGTCTAAGCAGTCATATTAATTAAAAAAAAAAGGGGGGGAGTCTCTATAAAATTAAGTCCCATTCTTAATAACTTACTTAAAATAATACTGTGAGCTTAATTCTTGTTTCCCTTTCTTCTACACACAAGAGCGAAAGCAAAGGCTTCACAAGCCTTTATGATAAATTACATGTAGTTAGAGCAGGCAAGTTATTTACAAGTTGTGGTTAATAGAAACGTTTATCAAAGACAGTGTAATTACCAGCCAGTTTGGGTGCCTGAAAACAGAGCTGTTAACAAAAAAAAAAGATGGGGAAAAAAGCCAGAGGAGGAATTAAAAGAGAAATTCACAGGAGACATATGTAAAAGCAAGTGGTTTTCAATCCAAACTGGTGTCTCAACTCTCTTTACCGGGAGCACCGAGCATGTTATGACAGGGCAGTACGACCAAGGAAAGCAAGAACTACCTGTATTAGCAGCAATAAATAAGAACAATAAAAGGTATGGGGGTGTGAAGGATGTCCCTATCCATTGTTTGAGGGCATGTTTATTGAGTAAGACAGTTGAGCCACAGGCTCGGCCAAGCCAAGTGGAGCTTAGAGTCATAGAATCATAGATTCATTTAGATTAGAAGAGACTTTTAAGATCATAGAGTCCAACCATAAACCAAGCAGTGCCAGGTCCCCGGCTATACCATGTCCCTAACCACCAGATCTACATGTGGTACAGTTACCTCCAGGGATAGTGACTCAA
Source organism: Trogon surrucura (assembly GCA_020746105.1). NCBI lineage: Eukaryota > Metazoa > Chordata > Aves > Trogoniformes > Trogonidae > Trogon > Trogon surrucura. The sequence continues at coordinate 2,063,728 of CM036619.1, read as the reverse complement.
CCGCTTCCCTGGACAGCCTGTTCCAATGCTTAATAACCTTTTTTTGTGAATCTTGTTTTCCTAATTTGTAATCTAAACCTTCCCTGGCACGGCCTGAGGCCGTTTCCTCTTGTGTTTTTATATCAGAGAAGACACCTAACCCTATACCCACCTCTCTACAACCTCCTTTCAGGTAGCTGTAAAGAACAAAATATACACATTTTTGTACAGCTACAGTATATCTGAACTGCCAGGCATGATTGCCATTTAGGAACCCTCCCGTTTCACCCCTTGGCTGTACCTTGGCATAGAGGGAAAGTAATCACTGTGTATTTTGCACCTTGTGAGCTCTGGCTGCAAGGCAGAGCTTGCAGTGAGCACCAGCGATTATATTCCTGAAATGCTCAATCATTCAGCCAATGGAGTCCCACTAGACAAATTAACAAGTACTGTCTTTGCATCGTGTTTACATGGATTTCTCCTTAAAATTGTGGTCCACCAGTGCAGATTCATTTGATTCAGAGACTGATTCTTCTACTCCATTCCCAATAGGTGTTTTTTGAAGGTTGAAGTTTTTTTTTTTTAAAAAAAAAAGAAAAAAAAGTTGCATTATTTAGTGAATGTTAAGCAAATCATTTGCTGTTGCCATTCTTTGTTTGCAAAGGGGCCCAACATTTACCTCACCTGGAGCACATTGGTGTGAAGGGGTTAACAGCAGCAAAGTGTTTTAAAATCCCTCAGACACAAATGCAGAATTTTCCTCCCCATAAGCTACGCAGCAAAGTTGGTCAAACAGCCTGGCTACTGCTTCTGCAGTCAAGTTCAATATGGAAATAGAAGTCATCCCAGTTATTGGGTTGTAATTAAAGTTTTCATGGCCAAAACCCCTCAGTTCACTATAAAAACAACCTCTCCACGGCAATTTGGTTATTTTGTTGCTTGTATATATATTTGGTTATAAAAAATGGTTATTTTGGTGCTTGTAAATTAATCAGAGACTAGAGATGCGTCCCATACATCTTTCATGATCCTGGAATGGCTTTAGTCCATGTCAACAAACACCTTGCTGGTTTGAGAAAAAACTAAATAGGGAATTTCAAATAATTGGTTATTAAAGTTTCTTACAGAAAGCACTAACTGGAAAGAAAACAAAACAAAGCTACTCAATGCTGTATGGAAAAAATGCTATAAATAGTCCAAATTTACAAACAGCACAATTTTATAAACATGGCAAAAAGAATAACTTATTAATGCTGGAACTCTGGTGGGTTTTACAATGTTGAGAAGTGTTAACAGGGGCCCGGTGTTCTGTGATAAATCATGTTAAAGCTGCTGGTGTTGAAATAGAAGCAAGAGTGAGTTTATGCGGCCCCACACATGGGAATCACAGCATCTCCAGGGCAGAGCCTGTGTTTTCTTCTGCAATTCCTAACATAAAGTTGCATTGTTACAAGTATGGTAGCTCCACATGCTTAATTTATAACCTTATTTCCAGGAAAACTTTATGAAAAATTTAATCTATTTTTAATATTCAGTGGTTATCTACACCAGCCTGGTTTCGTACTGTGGCTGATGCTGCCTGTTCAGATGGAAAATTCATTCTTCCTGCCCCTCTCATCTGTGCACACCCTTTTTGATCCTTATTCCCCTGATGTCTCTTTTTTGAATGTCTTAGACTAAAAACCTTAACTTAGATAGCTCTGCAAAACTTTATCTGTCTTGCTACATCCCTGTCAGCATCATTTGCCAGTAACACATTATTTATTCTTTATATTTAAGAGCAATCTTTTCACTCAACACTCACACAGCAACGAGTCTAATAAATGCAGCTAAATGTCCCCAAAATACATCTGTACACTTAGAATTAGTATGGACCAGGGAGAATTTCTAATAAATTTGATGAAGTCCTCCTATTTATTCTATGATCATAGAATTGTAGAATCATAGAACTGTAGAATCATAGAATCATAGAGTGTGTTGGGCTGGGAGGGACCTTTAAAAGCCATCTAGTCCAAACCCCTGCAGTGAGCAGGGACATCTTCAACTAGATCAGGTTGCTCAGAAGTCCATGAAGCCTGACCTTGAATGCCTCCAAGAATGGAGGCTCCACCACCTCTCCGGGCAACCTGTTCCAGTATTTCACCACCCTCATTGTAAAGAACTTCTTCCTAACATGTAATCTAAATCTACCCTGCTCTAGTTTAAAACCATTGCCACTTGTCCTGTCACTGCGCATCCTTGTCAATAGGTGTTTAAAGGTCGTTTCCTACCTAAGCCGTTTTATGATTTTATCATTCTGCCTGGGAGAGTAAGAATTTGTAGCCATTTCTTGCCCATTGGTATACATAAATATAGCAATTAAAAATTCAAAATAATCACACGAACAAAAAAAAAAAAAAAGCCTTACAAGAATATTTAATTTACTAAGAGAGATATAGGCGTTGCTTTCCAAAGCACACATTTGCCACTTTGTCTTTGAAAATATTAAAAAGGTTTCTTCGCCTTCAGAAATGAATGGCCAGAAGAAAACAGCAGACTGCATTGCCTCAGTTCCTGCAGAATTTACATTCATCCCACTGGCACTGCACTGAAATCAATACCTCACCTTCGGCAAAAGTCTATCTTCCAAAAAGGCTTCCAACCCTGAGCTGAAGACTTCGGAGAGAAGATGTACCTATTGGAGCTGATCCAGAGAGATGTAAAAAGAGTCAGCAATGGTCTAGAAAATGTGGCCAGGAAAGAAAGAGAAAAAGTAGTGGAGTTATTTAGTCTTGAAAAGAGCAGACGTGAAGCTGAAGATAAGCAAAGATTTTGCAGAGGATATCTTAGCACCGAAAAACACAAAAGGCTGAGAAATGGGTGAGAGAAATCCATAAAGGGAAGTTTATCACAAAAAAAAGGCAGAAAGGTCTGGATGCCACCTTTGGCTCATGAAGCCACAAAGCCAGAGGCAGATAAAATTAGGAAGATATTTTGGGAGAAGGCAGTCTTTTCTGCCTTTTTCTGTTATGATCTTTCCCCATTCAACCACTGAGGGTTAGTGTCAGAGACAAGACATGAGCCAAATGGGTGCTTTGGTCTGACTGGAGATGGTTGTTCTCCCCTTCCTAAGAAACAGAAGCCCCGTAACTTCCCCTGGTAATTCTCTCTGATGTAATTAATAGAAAAGTAATTCAAGCCAGGTTGCTATGTCCCTGAGAGCATACGACCTTGATGTGCACAGCGAAGAACTAGCCAAGGTCCATCCAATGTGAACCATCAAAATCAGATGAACAGACTCTCCCTGAATTCCCGACTCTTTTTCAATTCCACACAAGATTTGTGGACCACAAGGGAGGAACAACATCCATTACCTTTCCTATTATATCTTTATGTCTTCCCTAGCATGCAATTATTTGTTTGTTTTACATCATCCTTGATATTTTCTTTGGATGTTGCTCTTATAGTTCCATAAGTCTTAACCTCATCTATGGAAACATGGTTTATGCAGTTGCGTCGCTTGTCCAACCCTATCCATTCACCTGCCTGCCCACATATCTGACTGGCTATCACCTTGCCTAGGTTCAAGTAAACTCAATGAGGAGAAAGTTCTCAAAGTTCTCTAGACATGCTCTTGGTTTTGTGAAAATTGGTCAAACAGAGGAGAAACACCAAAATGAGTTGTTCCACCAAAGGAATCTCAGCTCCTCAGTTGCTCTTAGGAACAGCAGCCAGCTGGCCAGTCAGAAAATCCACATCCTGAACATGATATTTTTTACCCAGGCAAAGAAAAAGTAGTCATGGGATGGAATCAAATGGCAAGTAATGATACACAAACAGGGAATCGGGAGCTTAGAGGACGGAGGCTACATGTGCATGGGAAACTAAGCTTCATTAGTTTTGCTGCTCATCAGAAAATTTCACCTTTTTGGCTATGCCCCAGGCTGCAGAGTCTGTAAATCCATCTTCTCCATTTGGGTCCTGTCAGATCTCTGTTTCAGTCGCAGGCACATCCCTGTCTCTATCATTTGGTATCCCAAGTTTTGCTGAAAAGACCAAGAAGTCAGTTAAGCAATGTGCTCGCTGTAGGGCTGTGATATCGATTACAAAAAGTCTATGCATGGGGCACCTCTGAAAAGGTTACGGCAAAGCAGGATGCACAGTTTGTAAAGGTCAAATAGGGGAAGGGATCTCTGACTCCTGCCTGGGGATGTGTGAAGGATGCTTTCATCCCAGTGATAAAAACAAAAATGTAACTACTGGGAACAGCTTCCTCATATCTAATCTAAATCTACCCTCTTTCAATTTTAAACCATTACCCTTGCTATTACTACACCCCCTGGCCAAGAGTCTCTCCCCGTCATTCCTGTAGCCCCTTTTAAGGTCTCCCTGGAGCCTTCTCTTCTCTTGGCTGAACAGCCCTGACTCCTTCAGCCTGTTCTCACAGGGGAGGTGCTCCAGCCCTCTGCTCATCATTGTGACCTTCTCTGCTCCAACAGGTCCATGTCCTTTTTGTATTGGTGGCCTCAGAGCTAGACACAGATGTGCAGATGAAGTCTCATGAGAGCAGAGTCGAGGGGAGGAATCACCTCCCTCAACCTGCTGGCCATGCTGCTCTTGATGCAGCCCAGGATGCATCATATAAATGCATTCATGTACAGCTTATTTAGCAAAAAGAAAAACCCCCTTTTTGTAATGAGTCCAAGAAACTGTGGGTTGATTTTTTCAAATCGATTTTCCAGCTAAACAGTTAAAACAGGAGGAAATGGTAGATATTAATCAGAATTCCCATTATCTCTCCTGGTTTGTAAAACTCATCTTCTGCCATCCTAAGCATTGGAGCATTTGATAAAGCAGGCAGGAAAAAAAAAAACTTTTTTAATGAAACAGTTTTTGTAAGAATTTGCCAATTCATCAAAATCGAATTGCTTCATGACACTGCATCTCTCCAGCCCAATTAGTTTATAATTTGTTAATACAAAGTGGAACAGTTGAAAGAGGAGGGACAAAGACCAGTATAATCTGAATTCCAGTATCTGCAGAGAGAGCATCTGCTGAAGCAAAAAGAAAAATGGCTTTAAAGGATTGATCTTGTATCTCCCACATCTTAATTGCATGTCTTAACCATCAGAGTTTGGCTGTTCTAGATTGATCTTGTTCTTTTTACTTCAGTTTGATTGCAAAATCCATCCTGGACTTCAAATAGCTTTATTATTTCTGTGGAACATTTGTTTGTCAACAAAATGGTGGTTTCCAATCCAGAAAATACTTTGTCAACGAATTCACAATCGAGACACAAAATAGCCCTGACAAATATCTTGCCCTGAGAAAATACTTTCCCCATGCCCAAGACCATGAACTGAGCTCTTGTAGGGAAGTTTCTTCCCTAAGCTGTGTTGAAGTGGGGTAAGTATTAACACCCATGAGCGCTGGCCTGAAAATGAGGACAAGAAAGATGAAGAAGGGACACTAAGAGGCTACAAATCAATGCACCCGTTGCCACATAAGGAGCAACTGTTCATGCTGGTCCTATATTGGGTCTTGGTGTGTCCAGATGTCAGGTCTACCCTTTTCTATCTGTCGCAACTGGACTGAAACTTTTGATTTCTTCCTCATCCATATTCTGTGGGTCCCATATAGGTGCCAGAACAACCAAATAATATTCCTGATGGAAGGAAAAATACATAAACTAGGAAGAAGCCAGGATGCTTGAGGATCCTGGTCTGAGGTCTGAAGTTGCCCTGTTATGTTATAGCAGGAGAGTCATGTTTTCTGCCTGTATTTCAAACTATGTTTGCTACATCTGGCTACTTGAAACTGTGACGCCTGGCATGTGAGGGGATAAGAAAGTGTTTTGTGGGGGCAGAGAAAGTACAGAAGTGCTTTGTGGTCATAGAGGAGGCTTCTCCCCCCCATACTTCACCCCAACTCAAAAGCACGGGCATAGGAAAATGCATTCCTTCTTCCCTGCAAACAGCTCGGAGATACGTGAGGCGTAGCCAGTAGAAGCTGGCAGGGATCCCACACTCCGAGCCTTTTACAACCAAAAGAGCTTAGCAATTAGCAAAATAACAAAAAAAAAAAATGTCAAATGCATTTTTGATGTTCTGAAGTTGCTGAGATTTTAAACAAACAGTCTGGGTTGCTCCCACACGCCGACAGGTCTCTGCACGAGCAACGTACCAACAGCACCACCGTATGGGGATCTCCAACCCTTGCAACCCTCAGAATCTTGGGTCCATCTATACAGTTTGCTCTGCAGACAAGATTAGCACCAAGGTGGGATTAATTTGCAGCAATGCATTGATTTCATGGTTGCCAGCAACTGCATGTGTGATATGAAAGTGAACATTTCCTCCAAGGCTGTTCAGGCTAGCTTCTGAAATCAGAAATCCCTAATGGGAATGGTTGGATGCCTGGGTCCTTGCAGAAATACTCAAGGTCAAAGAGGCTCCGTGTTTATTAAACCTATATAATGCTCACTGTTCATACTTGTTTGCACCCATACACCTCAAAACACTTCCCTTGTGAGTCTGGAGTCATGAGCTCTGTTTGCCGTTAGGGGAAGAAGAGGCACAAAGAGGTGAAGGCATGTGCCAAAGGTGCCTCAGCAGCCCGGTGACAGACACCCCAAGACTCTTCTGTCTTTGCTCAATGTTCTGCTCTTAATAACAACTCCAGTCTCTGTTGCTGGACTCTGGAAGATGTCTGAGGCAGTCTAGCCTTGCTTCCATGTGCTCTGAAGCTTACTGGAATAATAAACCTGGATGTATATCCTTGCAGTGTGAGCTAGACCATGACATGAAACAGTGTTAAGCATCTACAGATGTAGCAGCTGGACCCTATTTCTTCCTGCAGTTGAAGGCAGCCCTGGAGCAGCAGGAATCATGTTTCCTGCTGCTGGGCCAGCGTCATGCCTGGCCACCCCGAGGCGTGTGCACAGGAGAGTGGAAAACAGCTGGGAGCTTGGTGAGAAACACTTTAGGTTGAGATAGAGGACACACTGTGGCCTTTTGTCAGAAGCAGAGCAAAGCCTGTAATCACTGACAAGGTTAGAAGAGCTACCCTGTCTCGTCCTGACTGCGAGCTATCCATCCATCTCTGTGGACATCTATATATCTACTCGTTTTAAAATCTTTCTCTCCCCTGATCTACCCATCTGTCTTCCTGTCTATGCAATCACATGCCTCATTTAGGATCCATGCTTCCCTCCTTGCAGACGAGTCTGTAATGCAGCTTGCCTTGCTGCCATCTAGAGACTCAGTCTCATTTATCTGCCACCCATTCTGCCTTGGGACACTTCAATGCTCCTGAGGCTGCTTGTGTTCCCAGGAACACAACTGTGCAGCCATTAGAAATTCCCACTTCGATTCCTGAAATTGGCCACTAAAATCCCATACCACACGTACCACATCCCCAGCAGATTTGCAGACAGCACCAGCTCATTCATTGCACATGTACCAAACACCTTCCAGGAGTGGAAAAGTCAATAAGATTCTCTCTGCAACCCATTGCAACCTCCAAACACATACCTCAGAACATCCCGAAATGCAGCTGCAAGCCACGTTCATGTTGAACAGGTAATGCAGTGACCTCTGTTCAGGGCTGGGCAGCCTTGAAGAGCAGCTCTTCTTGTTCTTGCGCTGAATTCTGGCTTGAAATAAGGCATCCAAGAAGGTGTTACACCTCTGAGCTCAGAGGCTGGAAACTCTGCAAGATCCCCTTATGATCTGGCTCTTTCAAGGGTTGCTGTTCACGCAGGAGTTTGGCTGAGTGTACAGAACTTCAACTTAGTTTCCTCTTTGTTGGGTTCTAGGTTTTGGTTTTGGGATTTTTTTCCTCTTTTTTTTTTTTCATAAAAGATGTCCTCATGAAAAAAAGGCAGTTTGCAATCAAAGTCTTAACACATCATCTCTGTCATTTCGTAGACTTCCCCAAGGCCTCTTCAGACCACCTAGCCAAGCAGTTGACACAGCCCAGGAGATCAGATCAACTTTCTCTTGCTTTCAGAGACACTCAGTATCTCTGTCCAGACTTCTCAGTGCCCTTCTTGTCCTCAAATTTCCAACTCATACTTACCACTGTTATCCAGCTCCTCGGTGTGATCCATCACACCATACTCTGTACCATGGTCCATCATCACTTTCCCAGCCGGACACCAGGCAGATGAACCAGGATACAGCTGCAACAGGAAGCTCAAGACCTGTATCTGCTTTGACAATATAAAATGATTGAAAAAAAAACCCATAAATTTGTAGACATCCTCAGATTCCCAGGGGAAATATGTTCATGCAGTTAAATGAACTGGAGATTTTATAACATGGGGAAAACTGAAAAATACCATGCACACACAATCCTATAGGCAACTGCATCTTAATGTGCATATAATAATTAGAACAGGGCACGTTTGCCATCTTCAGGAGTCGAGCGGGAACTGCACACAAATGTCCAAAAGAACAGTGAGAAGCAACAATTGATGTAAGGATATAGGAATTACTGGATTCTTACACAACCTCAGGCTGCAGCCAAGCGGGACTGGGGCATGGACAGGCTCTTAGCTGCGTGCATCTCTTTTACAGAACCATGAGCCCTGGGTTTCACTGGTAGCCCTGATGCTGTTTGAAAGAGAATGAAAAGAAATAATAGCTCTTGGAGAGTTTTACTGGCAACAAGTTGGGCTGCTGAGAATGAAAAGAACACTCCCTCTTGTTTATTGATGAGTTGCTTGAAGGAAAGAATATTTAATTCAAGGCTTGAGTGGATTTGATGGGGTGACCAGGTTACGCTTTGCCCTTGGCTCTTTTCTTCCCTAGCACAAGGAGCCAAATGCAGAGATACAGAGATAACCGTAAGGCATTAAAAAAAGAAAAATACTCTCAAATATCTCTGAATAAGGAACACCAGAGTCTGAGAATACCCTACCACATATTTTTATCCATGAAATCCAGCTATAAATGAGGTAGTCTGCAAATATGATAAAGCAAAAGTCAATAAACACTGAAAGGAGGTGATGGGTTGGATTGTTCTTTTCTTTTTAAAGAGAAATTCAGGAGTCCAAGAGGAAATACTTCAGGTCCCCATAGAGGAAACTAGATTTTCAAAATCATCCCTTGCACCAGATTCTCTGCTGATGTAAATCGGGGCAGTGACATTAATTCCAGTAGACTTAGGCTGGCTCATCTTTCCTACTTCAGCCACTGATCAAGAACAAGGATCAACCAACATGTCAGCACAGCTTCCTTTCAATTTGAAAAAGTGCCTGGTGTCCTAAGCACTGAAACGCAGGAGAGCAAGTCCCTGCAGGCTATTACTGCAAAGCACAAAGCTCCTGAGATGTGAGAAAAGCCCTGAATAAAGTGAGAAACCGTGGCGAAAGGGATTTAGCAGAAAGGCCTGCCTTCTTTTCCACTGGCAGGTACTGAGAAGTGGCCAAAGGACGTGAGGCATGGGAGAGGTCTCTGATCAACCCACCAAAGCAAACATTCAGTCTGCGGTTTGGAATGTGGCTGAACTCACCCTCGTGCTTGATGAAAAGGGGCATTTCTTTGACAAGCCTGAATTGTTTGCAGTACTCATTGATGGGAGTTCAAGGGTCAAAAAAATGTACCCAACCTATCCAGAGAGACTGGCAGACAAAGAGAAGCACGCCACAGTGCAGACAACACCGAACGAAGCCGTCACGACTGTCCCTTTGGTTTCAACACACATAAAAAAATTAAATTGTCTTTTCATAGACTACAAACCATATGTGCAAATAAGGGTCAGTGAGCACCTGAATACCTGGAAGCGGCCAATGCATTATGATTTGCCCAAATACCTTGCTACTACATGCCACGGGTGTCATGAAGACACGCATGCAGATAAATAGCTGGAATGTGTATTAAAAGAATATTTTGTCCTTGATTTAAACACAATAGCTCCACTCAGGGTGGTAATGGGGGTGGAGAGCATTGCTCACAGTGTGCAATCACAGCCTCGCTGGCTCTGAGGAAATGCATAAGGGCCAGCCTTGTTCTAAAGAATTTGGGGGTTTTTTTCCACTCATGTGAGCACTTTGCCCAAGGGTAGGAGGGAAGGTGGAGGCGTAGCGGTGGAGAGGAGCTGCTCAAAACTCCAAGAGACGGAGTCAGACAGGAGAGGCACCTAAGGCAAATATCACCACCACAAACCAAGCCCTCCCTTGGTCCAGCGAGCAGCCTCGCTCAGGTGCCTTCACGAGGTAACCTTCTGGGCATGCCCAATTGTTTCCTCCCACAATATATAAGCTGCCCCACGAGGAAAAAAAACATATTCAGCACAAGAGAGGCTATCCCAAAATGAAGGCTTTCCTTGTGCTCCTGCTGGGAGCCATCCTGTGCTTGGACTCAGGTAAGGCAGCATGAAGAATGTGCCCTGAATCCCCTTCAACGAGGGGAAAAGACTTGCGATGGCGTTTGGCAGTGAGGGGAGAAATCCTGATCCAGTTGTCGCATGAAGAATTTTGCTTTTTGATGGGATGTCCTGAGTGGCACATGAGAAAAATGCGAAGTCCCACCCTGCTGATGGTGTGACCCTAACGCTGGGTAGAGCAGCTTCCAGGAAAGATAAATCCTATACAGAACTGAATTTACCTGAAATTGAAGTTATTTAAGTAAGACCATGTAAGTTGTGTGTGTGTGTATTTTAAGTGTGGTGGGAGGACTTTTTTTTCCTTCTTTCCAAAAGTGCAACATTTCTGCAAAGGTAAGTTTTGTTTCAACTCAACTTGTTTACTAACTCTTCGTTTCGCAACTGGGCTCTGAAGCTGTACACATTGTCAGAGATTTAATGGGACAGAAAAAGGGATAATGTCATGGTGTGTTATTTTATAAACTGGATGGGTGGGATTCTGACACTGACAGGTTTTTTCTAGCCTCACTGGGAACAAATGGCTTTAAACAAGCTTTCACCTGTTCCCAGAGAGCAGAGGAAGCAGATCGAAGCAAAAGTGTTTCACAATCAGCAGAAGATGCTTAAGGAAATGTCTGAGAAGGGTCTTGTAAAGTTCTGGCCAGACCTTCTCCTCTGCCAGCTTCCATCAGAGTACTCTGAAATTTGACTTTCATTGCACTAAAAATCAAATAAATGTGAGAACAGGGTGCATCCCTACAGAAAAAAATGGGGTTTGACTCCTTGCCTCTATGACTACATCAGTCATATACTCTGGAACGGCTTGGATGGAGAGAAACTAAATGTCTCAGATAACTTCTTGCTCGTGCTCTGAATAATACTAATTTCTAAATAAGCCTTTTCTGTGTCATAAGAGTATTTTAGGCATTGGTATATGGACTTGAGAGATTCATGATACAAGCCTCCTAGTCACGGGGTTAAAGTGCATATATATATATATGCACACATTAACTCTTCCAGTTTTGAGACTCTAGTGACGCCCAGGGGCATAATAGGAACAGGTAATTACACTATGCTCTCACTCTTCTGGGGACTGTTTTTCATCAGGGCTACACACTTGTGAACTGCAATGCTTATTCTGCCTTTGCTTGATGCTAATAACAGCACAGCAGATATTAACAGCGTTGGCTTGTGTCCCTGATAGAGTGGAGTGTCCATGAGGGGCTGGAAACACATGGTGATCCATTTTTTAGAGGGAGGTGAACACCATGTTTGCACTTTGCTTTCTAAGAAGAGATGATGGGAAGTATGTGTCATAAGTTGTTAAACTGAGACAACAGGCTGGAAGAGACCTTCAAAATTGCCTGTTACATACCTCCCTCAGCCTCTTTTCCCTCTGGATTTTCCCTCTTTTGTCCAACTCTGTTGCCTCAGCTAAAGCTCCTAAGTCCACCTGTTAAAATGCTGGTGTCTGCAGTGGAACACCCTCAAGTTATGCCAGGGGAGGTTTGGATTGGATATTAAGTAAAAATTTCTTCACCAGAAATATTGCCAAGCATCGGAACAGGCTGCCCAGAAAAGTGGTGGAGTCACCATTCCTGGAGGCATTTGAAAGATGTGTAGATGAGGTGATTAGGGGTATGGTGTAGTGATGGACTTGGCAGTGCTAGATTAATGGTTAGGTTTGATGACCTTTTGGGTCTTTTCCAACCTAAAAAATTCTATGATTCTATAACAGACACAGACAAATAATAGCAACCTGTCCTTCTGGGGATTTTTGTCCCTTCGTCTCAGCTCAGGATGTGGGAATATCTCAAAAAGCTTTTTCCAAGCAGGCACTGAACTAGGCATTCCAAAGCCAGAGGAAAAAGCATTTGAGAAGCACTTCCCGTTCGCTGATGAGACTGGTCAATGAGACCAGCTATCCAGCTGTTCTCTTTTTGCTCCCTCACTGCATTGACTACACCTGAAACATCTTAAGCGCCTGCAAAACTTGACTCTCATTTCAAGCAAATGTACTATTCTCCACTGAAAATGGAAAAAACCCCACAGTTTTACCTATAACAGGGGTGCTATCTTCTTCTGAGGACCCACAGCCATGCTCCTGTTTCCCAGTGAATTCATGAAGTTTGGCTCTCTGGAGAGCTTCAGACACATTTGTGCTATAATCCCTCTGGTTCTCTTGCAGGTTCTTCTTTGCAGTGTTACAGCTGCATGTCACAGCTTAGCAACTCCAAATGTCAGACAGAAGTGGACTGCAAGGAGGACCAGAAGTGCAAGACAGATGTGATCAGTAAGGCAAAGCGGGGTTGGGCAATATCTTACTCGTGATGTTGGAGCCAAATATGATCCCAGTCTCAGGTGGCCAAGCCAGCCTTGCCTATTCTAGCTACACCAGCTGGTGTGGACCAGCAAAGCTCAGTGTGCAGAGGAAGAGAAAAGCCATCTGGGGAGAGTGGGTGGTAAAAAGCTTTCAGGTTACTTTCATGTTAAGTAGAAATGACAGAAGATGTTTATCCCTTGGTGGATAGCACCCTTGGTAGTGGTCCTGGCCATCTTCAAGTCCTCTCCTTACACTACCCGAAAGAGTGTGATTACAAAGTCATTTTGGAATGTGTGTGCTTGAATCCCATAAATTCCTCAGAGTCTGCCGGTAGATCACGCTAAAAACTGGGCTGTAAGGAGAGCACAGTGCCTGGAATGAATGTCAGGAGGGTGCAGCTGCACTTGACATTGCAAGCACCTACCTGCAAATGTCTCTCTCTGGTACAAAATTAGTTTTATTTCTCTCTCATAACGTCAAAAATCCTTTGCTTACAGGGGCAATAGATAAGTTTATGGCTTTGAAAAAATTTGGACCATGACTTAAAATGTGAGGGGCTGAGTCTGGTGAAAACTGGTCAAGAAGTTAGGAGGAGCATTCAGTGACAGAGCTGACTTCAGGTGAATTCAGTGAAAAAGACAGAATTTCATCTCCACTCATCCACAGACAGCTCTGAATGCAGCTATCTGGGTATCTCTGGGTAACTCGTTTCACAGATGATTATGATATAATTGTCCCCTTCTAGATGTGGGGAAAAAGAAAAACAACTAAATGTTTGCCCTGTCCAGATCTGTGGTGACAGACCTGGGGCACAAAACCCATCAGTGATGTGTTCAAAGTCATCTCTGTCAGGCAGCTAATGAAATACCTCCAGCAGGAGGTATTTGCTTGCTGGAAATGTGTAAATCCATGGCCATGCGTTCACAGGCAGGAGAGCCAACGTATTGTGTAACCCACTGGCCTTACGCACTAAAATTGCATATGTCAAAGGTGTGGTGCCTGGAATAGATTACGCAAGATCAAGAGATCTCATGAAGACCATAAACTGCTGTTAACCAGCAGTTACTGAGTGATTGACCACAGAAAAATAGTCTGTGCCTCTCCAAAAATGTGACATAGGGATAGCTGTGTTTCCGTAACTTTCCTGGCTGTTGAAAGGCTTCATGCAGCAAAGATATGTGGGGTACAAATAAAGATTAACTCACATTTTTCCTCCTCATCTCTTAGTTACTTAGACTCTCCAACAGAGGTGTTAATGGCTACTGTCATTACTAATTTAATTATTAGCCTTTCTGTAGTCGGTGCTGTTTTAGAAACACCTGAGAACTATGCTGTGGAATACGCTGCCTCAAGCAAACACTTCGGGATTGAAACCCTTCCACTTCTATTGACAAATTAAAACCCCAAAAATGCAACCTGTTACAGTAAAGTGTGCAGCTATTTACACTCCCCCCCCTCCTCGCCCCCCCCCCCCCCCAGAAGTGAGTTTGGAAAAGAAAAGCATCTCATTATCCAGTTCCATGAGGCTTGGCTTGGCTTGTATTGAATCTTTGTAGTAATACTCCTGCTTTCTTTCCAGGGGTTGTAGGGCTCTTCAACATCATCAGTAAGGGCTGTGACTCATCCTGTGAAGCATCCTATCAGGACTTCAAAGTAGGCAACAGGAATATCTCCTGCTGTGACACCAGCCTCTGCAATGTCAACGCAGCGGGCAGTGTGAGGTCCAGCTACGGGCTGGCAGCAGGGATAGCAGCCAGCCTGCTCTGGATCTCCTTGAACAACCGATTGTGAGAAGCAAAGGGGACTCCCACAAGCAAAGAAAGTCTTGGAGCAACCCTTCTTACGACAGGAATTGTAACGGGGAGCAAAGTGATGCACTGGGCACACAGCAACCTTGGAGGTGATGGCAGATCTTTGCCATATGATGGCTCCTTCATTACTGTAACTGTACTGCTGTAGTGCTACCAGATAAGAAAATGTGTGTGTGATTACTGCATTAATGCCTAAAATATACTTATTTCTGAATCAAGTGTGAGTGTGTTACCTGTATATATCACTTATTCATGTAGCTCTGCAGCCAGCAGCAGCTGCAAGTGGGTGTGTTGCGTGCCTGGAACATGACTGAACATTGGTTCAATCTTGGTCACTGCCATGCAATGATGATATGTGCTGAGAGGTGCCATGGCAGAGCAGGACAGAGGTGGCAACTGTATCTCCAAAGCTTGAGGGACTCTGTCTTATGACAAACTCTGAAGGGCACATACCCCAAGAAAACCTGTGAAGAGCAATCACACCCGAAAGGTGTAACCTAGAGAAGCTGAGACTTTGCATCTTGCTAGCTACCACACAGGACAAAAGCAGCTCTTCCCTTTTAAAGATGTCCCTGCTTACTGCAGGGAGTTGGACAAGATGACCTTTAAAGGTCCCTTCCAGCCCAACTCTGATTCTATGATTTTTTGTGAAAACAGCCACTCACATGCCTTCCGTTAGCCGTACAACCCTTGGGATGATGGACAGGACTGCACCATGGTGAGCAGTAACTATTGGAGCGAGGTGGAAAGGGTGTCCTCATGGTGTTCTGGTGAATAAATCCTATTTTGGGATTGTCAGCCTCCAACCTGGTCATAGTGGCTTCCCCTGAGTGCCGGTATCTCCCACAAGCAGGTTCTCAAGTTTTCTTCTCCAAGTTCCTCCTTGACTGATTCCCCGCACTACAGCTTGGGACACAAGTCCTGTCACAAGGTTGAAGAGGTGTTAACCTTAAAGGTCCTGTGGGGTTACCTAGCAGAGTGTGGAGAGAGGAGAAAGTAAACATCAGAGCTCACATTTTCCCCTCCTGGGTGTCACGTAGGTGAGCAGACACTTGTGGGCACACATTCACTTCCACTTCCAGGTGACATACAGTCAGTGAGTGGTGGGGTGGAGTCAAGTGTGGGGAAAAGATGAAGGAAAGAGCAGAGGAGCTAGGGAAAGGCATGATTCCTCCTGAGATGCTCTCAGGTCAGGGCTAGTAGGATGAGGCTGGTGTTTCCTGATTTCTTGAGGTCATGAGAATATGTCCTTTCCCACAACAAAAACTTCCCCTCTTCACCCACTGGTCTTTCCCCCTTCCTGGAACTCCCTGCTGAAGCCAGAGTGGCTTTCTCCATGTGTAGAAGGTTTGCTTCACATCTGATAAAGGAGCAGCTTAGTGCAATCATCAAGTTTTTCCCTCCTTTACCTGTACAATGAATATGGCAACCGCGCAAGCTTCAAATACGTGACAAGCCAAGCTCTCTCTGCTGCTGATACCAATGCGGTGTCCGCGTGCAAGGCAGATGTTTTAATATCTCTCTCGTACAGTTATAGCCCCTCTATACAGTTATAGATTCTAAATTATAGTTGGCCTTCTCCAGATAATTTGTTTTATGGAGATAAACTTGAGTGCTCCCACCTTGCATTGGGAGATCCTGCGCAGTGTTTGGCAAAGGTAGCAGAGAAAATACCGTTCAAAGCTGCCTGAAAGAAACTGTAAGACCTCTAAGCAACACTATGTGAAGACACTTGAAAAATAAGGTAGAAAGGGGAGGGAACACAGTTGGGACAACTGACGCCAACCAATCAGAGAGGCATATTCCATACCATATGTCATCATGCTCAGCATATAAAGTTGGAGGAAAAAGAAGGAAGGGGAGGATGTTTGGAGTGATGGCGTTTGTCTTCCCAAGTCACCATCACGCATGATGGAGCCCTGCTTTCCTGGAGATGGCTGAACACCTGCCTGCTGACAGGAAGTGAGGAATGAATTCCTTTCTTGCTTGCGTGTACAGCTTTTGCTTTACCTATCAAACCATCCTTATATCAACCCATGCATTTTCTTGCTTTTCCAATTCTCTTCCCCACCCGACCTGGGGGAACTGATTGAGTGGCTGCATGGGGCTGAGCTGCCAGCTGGGGTAAAGCCACCAGGACGCTGCTGTTGTGAAAGAGAAAAGCACATAAATCTTTGGGAACACAAGGGATTAACGAGCTGCTAATTGTATGAAGCAGGGAAGGGGTTTCCCCGAAGGAACATGCAGAATGAACCGCCCTCATATGAGTCAAGTCTGGTTCTTGGCAGAGGGAGGATATGGGACATGTGGGGTGATTTATTCTGGCTTTTGCAAACCTCCTGAGTCTTAGTCACTGAGAAGGGGGCTCATCCACCTGTACATCTCCCAGCCAGGCTGTTTTCTGCATGAATGTCCAGCTCCATGACCTCTCCAGTCCAGGGGCTCATCTTCTTGCACTGTAAGGTCCTTGAGAAAATACTGCCCTGTGCCCATTTTCTGAAATGATTCCAAGGCACTCAGGCAGGCCCACATCCAGTGGCCTTTCTCAACAAGGAATTTGGCTACAATGGCCCTTTCTGGAGACTGGTAGTTTAGGAAATGGCCAAACCATGTCATCCAACACCAGAACCATGAGAGTCCCTAATGGGTATTGTGTGTGACACAGCCTCTTCCAGCTTCTGGAGAGGTCAAACACATTCAGTCTGGAAAATAAGAGATATATAAAAAATCTTTAGCATG